>CM070676.1:2400000-3745000 GCA_036346265.1 Melocanna baccifera
ACAGCAACAGTTAAATATTTATAAGGTCATCTTATTCAGATTTTGTGCAAGCAACCCTGCAAACGTACTGTGCTGTTGACTGAGAATTTATCTTTCAGTGACATCACGGACTAAGAGTAAAACCTGCGCACGATGTGCGACCTAGGTTCGATGGTTTTATGCACATGATGGTGTGGTACTGGTAATGTTGTCTCCATATAATGGTTGCTTTGCTTTTACTCTTGATGCCCTGGGTTCACGTGATTCTGGGACAGCTCTGCCTTTGTTCTGTGCAAAGGAAGTATGGACAGGAGGCTGGTTAGCTGCCCAGCATTGCAGCTGTCCCTACTGGACATGCCAGTTTGCCAGCAATATGTTCTTTTGTATGAGGTATCCTGTGATTTTTCATGAACTCTGTTGGTTCCTTTTTTTAGGGCTGAGGCAAAAAAAAAAAAAAAACTACTGGATTCTTTGTGATAGATAATTTTCATCCACAAGGTTACAAACCCAAACTAGTACCGGTACATATACATTAACTCAAGGTGGGAAGAAAACCATGTTGCTCCCTAGTATGAGATTTATTGAAGAAATCGGCAATCTGAAGCTCCAAGGGCAAATATCGGAAAGAAAGTCTTTTTGCCGATAGTGCTGTCGAGTGAACGAAGCATCGGCAGCAATGTGTTTAGTCAGCTCATATTTCACTGGATTGGAAGCAATCTGAATAGCACCGGTGTTTGGTCTGATAGTGGTAGTATGGTGGTAGTATAAGTGTGTAACTACCTTGCTCATGTCAGAGACTACAGCTACCAAGTTATTCTTTTCTTTTATCTTATTGAAATCAGCTACCAAGTTAAAGTGTTAAACCAGCACAGCAGTTGGCTTGATGTATAGTAGTGTGTTTGGCGTTTCCCTTTCAGAGATGCCACACCGCATGATCTCGTCATCTCATTACGATCCGTCATACATTATTCCTTTGTTTTCCTTCCAATTATGCCCCCATTCCAATATGTGCCGACCATGCAATGCAAGCAAAGACATCTAATTTTTGCAGCTGACTTGTTCTCACCAGCCACTACATGTACAAGCTTCTTTGTAGGCCATAGTAGTAGTTATGATTATGGAATAGCTCAATTTAGTGACTGCTCCATGGGCACCAAAAACTTCCTGGCTAAGGTAGGAGGTTTTATTATACCCAGCACAACCTGCACAGACCACATGAATCAAAATTTAGCAATATTCTTCTCCCCTGGCAATAAAAAGGACTGAAATGTGAACTCTCAGCCATACCCATCAAAGCAATTTTCCATGCATTCTTGTAGGAGGTTTCATTAAACCGGCTAAGGTAGTGATCGGCTAAGGTAGTGTTCAGAATGACGATGACTTATAACTTTTTTACTGTAACTGGCTGATTTTTTACTGTAGCTGAGTTGGCTTATTTGGCATAATTAAAATTTAAAAAATTTAAAAATAGAAAAAATATGTTAGCCCATCACAAACAATGCAAAGGAATATATGAAAAAAAAAGAAAACACAAAAAAAGAAAAAAATAATAAAAAATGAATAGTAAAATAAACGTCGGTCGCTGCCGTCGAACGCGCAGCAAAAGCGCTTTTGAGCACGGCCAAGTCCATTTACTACTACTACACTAGTAGCAGTTAGATATCTCCATTTCTACATCATATGGTGGTTGTGCCAACACTTGACAACTAGAATAGAAATTTGTAGCTACACCTCTAAAATTGTAGTGGCAACTAGTAAATAGTAGGGCAATGCCAAAAAGAATTAAAGTATTAAACCAGTTAGGATTGAGAGTAAACAATATTTTGGAATTAGCGATTTACCAATGAAATTACATAGTATTTTCGATGGACATACTTTATTTTTGAGAATCCTACGTAAAAAGCATCTATATTCAAGTGAGCCATATTAAGTCCAAAATATGAACCCTAGAAAATTATTTATTTTTTGCACTCACTTTTATCTACAATCTTCAGTAAGTAATGTGACCATCTCTCATCCATTCTTATACTGAGTCACACTAATCTTTCGTATTCGCGCCAGGCGCCATCATTCTCTTACTCTTCTCCCTAGTCGACTCATAACAAGCACAAATGTAGCTTTTAGCCCTCTCCTTTTATATTATAGTTAATGATTTTTATTTGTGTTTTTTAAGATAATAATAAATAATAGAGATATTAATTATAACAGATACGATTTTAGAATCGAAAAGCTGTTCAGAGAAGCGTTTGGTTTATTTTACCTTGGAAGAAACTGAACCCAAAAGCCAAGATCAACGAAAAAAAAAAAAAGAACAGGGTCTCATATACGCAACACGACCTTGCTCGCTTTCTTGCTCCAACAAAACACCAACAGACATGCGCACAGCAATTGCATAGACACAGTATACGATTTATACCTAGCAAAGGAAAAGATTCTTCTTTTACTCTTGGTTTCTTGCGGTTGCGGGGGTGGCAATGGCGATTGGTTGCGAGATCAAGGAGGACATGGAGGAAGCGCCGCAGCTGCTCCTCGACGAGGCGGCGCGCCCGCGCCGCGTCGCGCTCTTCGTCGAGCCGTCGCCGTTCGCGTAAGAATTCGCTCTTGCCTGGGTCTTTTTCGTGGCTTTTCTTGATTGGGCTGTTGGGATTATTGGCCTTGTGTACATTCTTGGATGGATCGATGAGATTGTTCCCGGAAAAGTTGGAAGATTCCACTGGGAGTAAGCTCTGATTGGGCGTGGTTTCTTGGTTTGTCGAAAAAGTTTGGATCTTTCTTGGGTCTTGGGGAACGTGAAGATAGGATAAAAATTGATTAAGTTTCCGGTGAATTAAATGTGGCTGTTTAAAAAAAAAGGAAATCGGTTGAGTTAGTAGGGTGTGTGAAGAACGGGAAACGAAACATTTGTGAATTGCATTGATCAGGTGCCTATGAAGATTGCTTTTCTGTTACCTTTGAAGGGAGAAGTGGTTACTCTTGATGGCGATTAAACTGATTTTGCACGTATGCTTTCACATTTTAAACTAAGTTAGCGGTTTTCATGTTTGCAGCTACTTCTCTGGGTATAAGAACCGGTTTCAGAACTTCATCAAGCACTTGCGCGAAATGGGGGATGAGGTACATACATTTGTTGCTGTCCTTTGGTTGGGTAACAATGGAGTTGTACTGATGTGGTAGTTTTAGCACAAAATTAGAAGGCTTGTGGATGGTAGCTTAGTAGTAGACTAGTAGGTGTGACTTAATATGGCATCCTGTTGTGCTGTGCAGGTCATTGTTGTGACCAACCATGAGGGTGTTCCCCAAGAATTCCATGGTGCCAAGGTTACTGGTTCATGGAGGTAAAGCTCTGAAGAACGAAGATATTTGTTTCTTCTTTTGTCTTAAGATATTACTCCTATTAGCAATTTGGGCAATAGCTTCTGAAGGCCTCAGATTTTGTTAGGGTTGTTTCAAAAAGGACATGGGGACCAATTGATGAGGACCAACACCACCCTAAAAAACTTTTAACTACTTCTATGAACCATAGTGAGTTGCACCTTGGAACCATCTCTTTTGAGAGTTGCAGTCATATTTTAGGGTTTAGGATATATTTTGTTAGTTATAACTCAAAACTTATCAATGAATGCAAGTGGTACATTTAAAAAAAGTACTCCAGTTGTATGAACTTATTGAATGATAGAACAGTCAAGCTGGAATAGATTGGAAGTGCTGTAATCTATTTTATTGAATAAACATGATCTGCAGTGCCTTTTGGTGGCATATTCTTATGCTTAGCTGTTTTCTCATCCTTTCCAGCTTTCCATGTCCAATGTATGGAAAAGTTCCTCTCTCACTTGCACTCAGTCCTAGGATCATTTCGGAGGTTGCAAAGTTCCAAGCCTGACATTATTCATGCATCCTTACCTGGAATTATGGTAACTTTATTTTGACAATCAATTCGTTAATCATCAAATGTTCTCTGGTGGTTAGCCAATAAGTATGATGACACTCTGCTGCTCGTTCAGGTTTTTGGGGCTCTTGCTATTGCTAAACTTCTCAGTGTCCCCCTAGTGATGTCCTACCACACCCATGTCCCAGTGTAAGTTAACACTGAATTATAGTGCAACAAATTGTTGAGTTTTCTGGTTAGTTCAGTAATTAGCTTGCCATATTCCATTTTAGGTTCTTTCTATTAAAGTTCCTTACTGGTTTAATAATGCTTGTGTGGTAATCAATAAATACTGCACATTTCATTCTTTTTTATTGGGAGCAATAAAGTAAATCCAGCACATTTCAAAATAATTTAGTTTTTAGAATGTCCTGACTTGAGAGTAATACAATTGGCTTAGTTACTTTGTCAATAAAAAAGAAGGCAACTGCAATATTGGTGCCTATAGCAATATCATGTTGGATTTTTTTATAATGTGAACCTACGTGAGTTTATATACATATCAGCTTTCTATTTTGGATGGCTCAAATATATAAAGTGATCAAATAAAGTATTTGTTAAGAGCCTGAGCATCTATTCATCTAATAAGGATAATATGGACTTGGAATTCGTATATGTGTAGTGTCCGGTTTAGAGTCTATCTCTATTGATGGGTCGGCATAGAATCCTATACAAAAATCTATAAATAGGGGATAGGTCCTTTCATCAGGGTAACTAGCTATACCAATTATCCCCATCCATAGTTGGAGCTTGTGGCTTGTTTTTTATGAGAAAGACCAAACCCAGGTAGAAGAGCAGCAGCACTTCTTCGGCTCCAGATAAAAGGATCACAACCATCGATGGTATCATCATCAGGTATGCTTCCGTGTTTACAGATGTTCAGCATGTTGCTATTACTGCATATGAGATCTTGAATTTTTTGGTCTGCTGGTTTAGATCAATGCTAATATTTTAGTCCAACATATCAAGCTGAAATACATGACCAATTTACCATGATTAAGATTTGTATATAAAATAAAAGTACATTGACAGTTTGGATTGCCATTTTTCAATAAAAGACTTAAAACATGCAAGCAACACTCAGACAGAAAGCCCAAATTGCCAGTGAATATTTGAGCTGTTTGCCATAGCCACTGAATTATATTTATGTTTTCCGCTGCAGATACATACCAAGATATACGTTTACCTGGCTTGTAGAACCAATGTGGCAAGTCATAAGTAAGCCTTCTACTCCCACCTCATCCATGTTTTCCTAAACAGTCAACTTTTATGTGACGGAAACACTGATTTGGTCCTGTTGTTTCCAACAGGGTTCCTTCATAGAGCTGCTGATCTGACTTTGGTGCCATCTGCTGCTATCAGTAAGCATTTTGAAACTGCCCAGGTTATATCAGGTTGGTCGATATCTGTACACTGTATATTACATGTTCAGATGTTCTTATTGTTTCTCATGTTAATGTTATGCTTTACATCCATATTCAGCTAACAGAATACGCCTTTGCAACAAAGGTGTTGATTCTGCTAGCTTCCATCCCAGATTTTGCAGTCATGAGATGTGAGTTAGGCTATGGTGACATCCTATTTCATTTCTTCCAGAATGTTCTGTATATAGTACATTGAGATTAATTTGTTGACGCTTCTACTGTATGATCTATTATTTTCAGTGATGGTCAGCCTGAAAAACCATTGGTAATTCATGTTGGACGATTTGGGCATGAGAAAAACTTGGATTTTTTTTGCAAACGTGAGCAATATTCTTACTTTGCGTTTTGTGGTTAATGTGATCTTTGACTTATTTTTAACAAGTGTGAAGCATCTACCCAAAATGGTACAAATACCATTTTTTTCCTCTTTTGTGCATTACATTATAAGCTGCTTGGCACTAATTTTACTTATGATTGAGCAGGGTAATGGATAGGTTGCCTGGAGCAAAAATTGCATTCATTGGAGATGGACCGTACAGGTATATCCTATGTAATTCCTTCATTTATTTCTCAAGCTCTTATGTTTCATCCAGTTCAATAATCCCAACGTTAGTTCAGAAATTATGGGAGCCATGCTATTACTGTGTTCACATCCTCAGCTTTTTAAGATAATAATGTAATGTCAGTTTAAAGAAAATTTTCATTGAACTTCTTGTTCTGCGAGTAAATGTTGTTGAGCTTTTACCAGAAGTGTGCTTACATGCTCCGTGCAATTACATGACAGGCCTGAGCTAGAGAAGATGTTTGAGGAGATGCCTACAGTGTTCACTGGAATGATGCAAGGTGAGAAACTCTCGCAAGCATATGCCAGTGGTGATGTTTTCGTGATGCCCTCAGAGTCTGAAACACTCGGCCGAGTAGTCCTGGAGTCCATGTCATCTGGAGTTCCCGTAGTTGCAGCTCGTGCTGGTGGAATCCCAACATAATTCCAGAAGATCAGGAGGGCAAGACCAGCTTCCTGTTCACCCCAGGCAACCTTGACGATTGTGTTGGCAAGATCCAGCTATTGTTGACGAGCAAGGAATTCAGAGACAACATGGGAAGGACTGCTAGAGCTGAGATGGAGAAATGTGACTGGAAGGCAGCCTCCAAGAAGATCCGCAACGAGTTCTACAACGTGGCAATCTGGTACTGGAGGAAAAAGCGTGCAGAACTGATCAAGCCGTTGCAGTGGCTGGCACAGATGTTACTACTGGCACCTGAGGTCAACAGCATTACCCACTATTGATGCTTCTAGCCATGATCCGGATGAGTGATGGATGGATGGCCTGATGTATGCATTCCTTGTAAATTTCTGATCTATAGCGCAGTGTCAACAGGTGACATAGTTCCTGTTTTTGTATGGAATTGGAATTAGTTCCTGTTTTTGTATGGAATTGGAATTGTGATTGGTATGTCAATGCCGTTGATTGCTTGTATTGTAGCAGTGGAAAACTGGAAATGTGTTGTCTTGTTGGGACACAATGTACTTTCAACTTTGTGTTCATTATGATCATGCCATCAATGCATCAAGATGCTGTTGTGCACGCAATCAAGACTTAATCTAGTATCAGCTCGTGCAATGTTGAAATTTGAGCTGATGTATCACTCTGAATGTCAAATATGTCAGCGTACATTGAATGGGGGGAAAGGAAGAATAGGAGGAAGCAGCAACATGTATATATCTACAAAAACTTGTGTCTTCTGTTTCAGTGTATGAGCTGGGTGGGTTCTTTTGAAGTATGGTTTATAGTTGAAATTTTTGAATTTTAGACTGTTCGCAAAAGGTAGTACACAGAGGAAAATAGTCGTATACGATTTTCGCTGATATAGCTTAATCAGTATATTTTGTATTATAATCTACTTTGTAGCTCTGCCTTGAAAAGATATACCGTTTAAAAGTTTGGTACTATAGCAACGTAAGCATAAGTGCTCCGAACTGAGCAGACTCAGTTCTCTTGTATCTTCTGGATCGGTGTTTGAACTTTATATTGCTGATAGTGTGAGTTCTGCTTCTCCTGTCTGTTTTTCTCCCTCGGATTTTGTAAGCTTCAATAAGGTTACTGTTCAGCTAACCTAAAAGTATACACGTTAAATAAAATTATTTCGCGTCTGTAACAAGCAAAGTCGTTGTAGTATAGTGGTGAGTATTCCCGCCTGTCACGCGGGTGACCCGGGTTCGATCCCCGGCAACGGCGCCTTTTTTCCTTCTTATTTTTATCCCTTGCATTGTCTTGTTCAACTTTTGTGCTCAACGAAGATATTTCCTAGCTTTGCTGCAAGAGGCAAAGACTCATTTCTTCTTTGCTGCGCTTCCCTTTTCGTGTCCTTGATTATTCTAGTTGCCCATGACTCCATACCAAGTTTCTCTTCCTTCTCATACATGCAAAGTTTGACCTACACATGACGTGTTGCAGTTAGTGCCAAATAAACTTAAAACTGATCCTGAAGCATACATCCCTGCTTAACCTCTTCTCCTCAATGAGATTTTTCTCGAGTTCGACATTGAACAAAAAAGGAGCATATCTTTCAGTCCAAGTTGCCAATGACAAGTTACTGAACCTCTTCCTCTTGTACATGCATGACAAGCTTCGCTTGCTTGCAGATGACATGTCGCATATTTGCAAGTTATGCTCAGCTGATACATTCTTCCAATTCCATCAGGTAACAGTAGTGTGAACCGGCTTTTTTTTAGCCTTTCCTGATAAGATTGCGAGAGGAACAAAATGGCCTTCGAAGTTGCCCTTTTCAGCATCAAAGCCAGGCATCTGTGACGTCTGCCAGGGCACGGGAAAAGCAAATCTATCTTCTAGCTTTGCTAAACCATGCATCGCCACTACGTGTTATTAAAAATTATCTCTTATTTCTCTGTACTTTTTTGTTGATACTAGATGGCAAAGAGGAAACAGAACAGTGAAAACTTAATTTGTCTGCCAACTTCTGACAGTAGTAGGCAGACTGTGGGGGGCTGGAATCAGTTTTTTTCCCGCATTTTTGTGCCACATATCGTGTAAGATAATTGTATGATATGTTGTGTCTAATTCATCGCCAAGAAAAAATTGGTTGTTAGGATTTAGGAAATAGGAATCAAGACAATGGAGGTACCGTAAAGTTTCTCTAAGAAAAAAAGAGGAAGGCAAGAAAAAGTTGCCTGAATGTTGGAAGCAAAGAGCCAAACAGTAACAGTTACACACTGTGAATGATATTACGTCCTGTTGCCTCTTGAATTAGGGATTGCCATTATCAATCTTCTGTAACAACTTTAGGACAGAACCATGCATGATCACTTCTTTTAATATTACTTTTATTTTGTCTGAAACTGGATATCCTGGTCGGCGAACCCTGTAGAGAACAACCAGAACTTCAGAATAACAGATCGCATGTATACAAAGATAACGCTTTGCAGGGAAAGTTTATCTGACAATTAAGCTACTTGTGTTTTGTACCTGGAAGTTAGATAAATTGGTGAGTAGGACTGTATGAGGTTAGTGTAAGTTGAGCCTCGGAGTATTGTCAGTAGTATCAGACCATTATCTTTGCTGCACTTCGTATAGCTTAGTTGTTCTATTTTTCTCATAATGATTATTATCCATTATAAGGTGAGGTCTTGCGGTAGTCTTCACAAAAGGGGAGGCCTTTCTGTCACTCTGATGGGAATGCTAAAATTGTGGGGGCCTCCTGCCATTTGTCCTTTCTGAATCTTCTTCCTTAAGGTTTCACACACTGCCTGGCCACCTTAGATTCTGAGTGCTGCTGCTTTGGCAGTTGCAGTGCACCAGATGACCTTGTGTGCATCAGAAAGTTCACCTACTTTTTTATCTGAATACTGGTTGCAGAAGGTTCAGCAATCTGACACTGTTACTGTTGTCTGGAAATGCGGTGATTGTGATCATTCTTGGAGAACTGATTCGATTTAAGGAAAGTGTTGTATCCAACTCTCAGAGCAGTCTTTATCTTTGAATTCAGTGTAGAAATGTTTCACTGACGCTTTCACAACACAACAGTGAAAAATAACTACCCCAGAATACCAGTTAAGTGTCTCTGACGGCTGAAAAAAAATCCGAAACTTACCGGTTAAGTGTCTGATGAAAAGAGGCGCAGTTAAGTCACTTCCAATTGAATCAAGACGAAGGGATGTTTGACACGGCATCTACTAATGGGTTCATGCTTCCATGAAACTAAAGCTGCTGTTAAATGGCAAAGTACATAATAGAAACACATGTTTTTGGGTCAAAAAACAGCATGAAAAGTTTTATTGGATCGAAGAAAAACATGCCACTTTGATCGATCGTGTTTATTGTCGGACCCAGATTTAGCTAATTCAAAATTCTCTATGAAACCACTGATCGTGTTTATTGTTGGACCCAAATTTAACCAATTCAAAATTCTCTATGAAACCACTACACTATCTCTGAATCAATAGATAATACTCATAGCATACATCACTGAATCATTTCATACACGACGTAAACCATACCATTCGTTAATAATACAACATCAGAGTTTAAATAGATCGTACCGGGTTAAGTTTACAATATATCTGATCAAGCCAAATAGATACATTACATAAGTGTAGAAGCGAAAGTAAAAGGAAAGGTACACCTCGTCACAGACAAAAGACTAAGGTAAATTATGTGCTACCGATATTAACTAAGGATATGGATAATATTGGTGCACGCAAACACTAACTTAGTTAGCATGACTAGAGTAAGACGTAGAATGCTAGAGACTATCCTAATCTCCTCCATCTCCTTCACCATCACCTCCTGGGTGTTGTTGTACACGTAGTGTTCTTGGTCCACAGGTTCTGAGGGATTTTATGAGTGAGGGTATGTATAAGCAATAGTGCTCCGTGAGCCAACATACAAAATGCAATAGTATATATACAAGGTTCAACAAAGATAGACTCAAGTTCTTTTGTTTGCTCAAGGTAATATTTGAAAACTATAATTAATTCGAAACTCCTAAGACTTAGCATTTTTATTAAAACCATATTTTATTAAAGAGAGTAAAAGTATGCAATATTTATAATGGTGTATATTCCATCTACCATATGCTAGTTTTTAATTACTAGGGTTACATCCACCCACTATCATCATTAGATTACATCCGCCCAGGGAAATCCAAAAAATCAGGATTACATTCACCCGACAAGTTTTTATCCTACCCACAAGGTTTTCAAAACAGATACTAACTCGTGTAAGTTCCTATGTCCGCTCTTGACCGTGGGTACGACTGTTCGAACAGTTTATATTTTATAGAGACTGTACACTTAACCATAAGAGATAATCAATTTGTTATGTTTCACATATTTTCTTAAACATGTGAATCAAGAAGACACCACAAGACTTTTACAATGTATCACCCAATGTAAGTTACGCCCGCTAAGGTTTCATCTAAATAAGGTTATGTCCACCACACCTAGACCCCCTTTTGCGCCACACGACGGTTTACACCAACGACATGATCCATGTCCACGATAGCTTAAAACTAGCAACACGACTTGTGGGTCACTCCAATGGTGTAACTCGCACTGGTGGATACAAATTAATTAGTCAGATCGTACCTATTATAGACTTATGATTATACTATTTTACATTACGAGGTCATCACATGTTCAGTCCTTGAGTTATATGGATGGTGCATATCACAAATTATACTTTCTCATGCTACATCCGCACCAACCATTATACCATTCGCTTAGATATGGTTACAACAAGTTTTAGGGTTTTAAGAAGCCAAAACTAAATTATCTCAAATATGCCAGTCTCTTCCCTCCAAGGACTACCCAAAACAAGTTTCATAATTAAAAGATGATGATAGGGTAAATTAATGCACTGGTACTTAAGTAAGACTAGCAAGACGCTTAAGTATGACTTATAGCCAGGAAAGTTATCATTATAGTTTCTAGAGTGACAAGGATTATATAATCAAGTATTCAAAGGATAGTGCAATAATACAACATTGAGTAGGCATGTATCTATAATCTTAAATTTAACATACATTTATATAACAAATAATAACATATAAGTTGATAATTTAAATGAATATAAATATGCATAAAATATAGGTACAATATGATCAAAGTATTGACTCGCTTGGCTCATAAGCGGGTTGGTCTTAAAATTCTTGAGTTGTCTCGTACTCCAACTCTTCCGTATTCTCGTACTTTACTTAGACAATCGCACAAAAAAAGCAAATAAACACGTGATCAAAATAAATAAATACCAAAGAAAATTCAAATGAACTCTAGATTGAACAATTCCAAAGAAAATACCAAAGAAAATAAATAAATTTAGAAAGAAGTTTCATTAAGTTTGAAGTTAAAATGAGTAAGAACGGGCTCTGTAAAGTTCAAATTTGGATTAAATCTAAAAATTAATACATGAAAGAGAGTCCCTCTCACTGACAGGTAGGGTCCACAGAATTTAATTTAATTTTTGAATTATTTTTCTTTTGAAAAAGAACACCAAGGCTGACAGGAGGGCCCCACGAGATTTTTAATTTGATTTTGAATTAAATTTCTAAAGGAAAAGCCTACGAGGCCGATAGGTGGGACCCATATGTTGTAGCCACAGTAACACGGGCCCACTTGTCAGTGGTTTACAACTTATTTAACCAGTTTAATAGGGTTTTAAAATGGCTGGGGTGCCACATGTCATAGAAACTGAGTTTTAATTAAGCAAGGAGGGCCTACGGGTCAGAGGGGATTACTAATCATTAGTCACTAAGCTTAACTAATTATGCTTTTAAACTAATCCTCGTGTTACAATGTCATCTTCCCACCGAAGAGAAGCAAGCATGTTGCCGGTGAGAGGAAGGACGACGGTTGGAGGGAAGGCCAAAAATGGATTTCTCACACCGAGTCGCACCTAGGGGTGAGGCGACATGGGCTAATTTAAGGGCTGCGGTGGCCGGTAGTGAGCTTATGCGGTGGCGGTGGTAGGGAGCATGGCACCACGGCTCTATACGACATTAGGAGCTAATTAATCGCTAGGGGAGCAACACGGGGCTAAGAGCGACTAACCGAAGGTGGAGGTAGAGCTCGGGGAAGGGCAAAGTGTGCTGGCAATGAGGACTGAGGCAGCGGAGAGGGGGTCGTTGAGGGAAGCTCGTCGGAGAGGTTGAAGACGGGTGGCGAGGTTTGGGATCGCTTCGGGAGGTCCACACGGTGCGCCAGATGCAGCCAATTGGAAGGAGGTGTGGTGAGCCATCGATGGCGTTGGTGGCAGAAAAATGGTCAGTGGGGATGAAGAAGGGGTGGTGGATGGCTTTCGGTGGCAAAGGAGGCGAGGGAAGGCCATTGGGGTCAAGGCGGAGGTGGTTCAGGCTTTCTAGCCACGGGAGAGGCTCTCTAGCAGTTGGACAACATTAGGGATGCGAAGCTAGGAGCACGGCACGGGCATAGGGCAGGGATGTGGAGTCGATGCAAGGGACGGCACGCGCGAGGGAGGTTAAGGTGACGAGAGGAGCCTCAATGGTCGACCGCAGAGATCACAGGCACGCGAGCGCAACATGGCGTAGAGGAGAGAAAGAAGAGAAGGGGGGTCCGGGCAATGCAGGGGTGACACTAGGCTGGGCTAGCACGAGGACGCACGGGGGTAGGCGGTGGTGCATTTTCACTACACAGGAGGGAAACGGTGCTGGTGCAGGCACAATGAGAGTGGGTCGGGAGCGTGAACGGCACAGCGTGACGCGCGTTGGGCACGGCTAGGGTGGCATGGGCCGGCTTGGCCAAGCCAAGTGCTGGTTGGGCCGGGACAAAGGCCTGGTGGGCTGGAGGGGAGGGAGAGATGGGTTGGACCAAGCCCAAAGAGGTTTGGAAATTTTGAAAACGTTTGAAATTCGATTGCAATTTGAGTTAAACTTTTGAATTCAAATTCAATTTGAAATTTTATTCAAACACAAATACAGAGCTCCCAAAATGCGATGTTACAATTGAATCAAGATGAAGGGATGTTTGGCACGACGTCTACCAATGGGTTCACGCTTCCATGAAACTAAAGCTGCTGTTAAATGGCAAAGTACATAATAGAAACACATGTTTTTGGGTAAAAAATCAGCATGAAAAGTTTTAATCGATCGATGAAAAACATGCCACTTTGATCGTTCGTGTTTATAAAATGGATTGTTTCACCAAATCATGTGATGTTAGAATGAACCATCAGAAGCTGACATGGAAAGCCAACAAGCCTGAACAAATGCTACTTAAGACAGACTTGAAGCAGCAGCAACCACATCACACCCAGAAGCTTCTATGCAATAGTGCCTCCGTCATCAGAGAGTGAGTGGTTTTTGTTTTGCACTGCAACTTGCAAAGTGAGGAGGCAGGCCACAGAAAAGCACAAGCACCCACAGAAGTTTGCAACATTTGGGCCTAAGTGCTGTTCTCTATTCTATTCTTTACTGTTGTCGCAAGGATCTGCCTCATATCTGTGGATGCCTTTCTCAAGGAGGGAAAGAACAAGGCCAAAAAGAAGGGGGGAAAAGAATTGTAGAAGTTGATGGAAAGAGGACAAAGAAAGCATGAGATGCCAAGATAGTGGAACTCTGACTCATTTCCAATCTCATATTTGGTGGAACTAGCATCATCAATAGAGCTATAGATGAATACTGTATAGGACTGAGTTGCACACAAACAATGCATGGTCAATCCACAGAATAAAAGTGTTTTTTTAAAAAAAATGAAGCAGGAAACAAGAAAAAGTTGACTAGATGGGCAAGGCAAGTAATGCTGCATGACTCGTTGCAAACTCATTCTCGTTTATCGAGGGGGGGGGGGGGGGGGACTAATGCAAACATGAGATGGTGCGAGCACACACAGGTCAACTGGTAACTGTGGATAAGTATGTGATATACACAGGATGATCTGGAACCCTCAATACAAGAAAGCATCTTTGCAATCAGATGGTCAGTAAGGTTCCCAATACATCAGCTGACCAGAAGAACGCAGAACATGATTTTGTTCATCCACCTCAAGAAAAAGTAGGATCCATGATTGAATATAAGTCCAGTCTGAAAATACCACAGCATCAAAGTTCCTGACGTTCTTTTCGTTACATTCTCAGTATCACCAACAATTATGGACCACCAAGCATCACCAACAGGACACAAAGATCCCTCGCCTCTCTGTTATGTTCCGAAAATTTCCATAATTAATTACTTCAAAACAGGTAATGAAGCCACAGCAAGACCATATTACACTAGACATCTGATCCATGGCGCTGAGTGGATCGATTGCACCTAAAGCAACACACTTTGGTTGGCAGCCAGCTGATCATGCAGAGGACCACACTGCAAACCCTGATATTGCAAACCCATCCCGTAAGTCGGCATCCCAAGTGCCCGGCTTGGTGAATTGAAGGGCGCATCGTGTTGCTTGGCGTCAGCCGACTGCGAGAACTGGCCTACCGCTGTGGTCAGAGAAGATGTGTTGTTGCACTGGTTGCTGGGCAGAGAGGATTGGGACAGCGAGGGAGGCCCGTCGTCCGTCAGGTTAACCGTGGTGATGTCGTGAATGCTCGATCTCCTCTTGTCCTTGCCCCCTGAGTTGAGCCTGATGAAGTACTTCTGCGCATGGCTGGCCACCTGAGTGGGTGTCCTCGTCTGCACGAAGTTGCGAGATATGTTCCTCCAATCCCCTTTGCCGTATTTCTTCAGGCCTAAGAGAAACAACCTGACCAAAGAACAAAGCATGATCTAGTTTAGTAAGTCTTCGATCAATCCTTCTTCACCTTGGTTGGGTTATACTAAGGCCTAAAACCATCGACCATCGTACATCAAGCTACATGACTGTCTCAAATCCTACTGAACAACTAGTGCAAATTGCAAATCTTCATAGTTGAATCATTCCAATTTCCAAGTTTGAAAACCTCCAATAGCCGTCTAATGATGTAAAGCCTATTGAATGATGGTGAATTCAAGAAAGAAAATTCCCCTAGTCTTGTGCATGACACAAAAGCAATCGCTCTCAGGAGTCAGAACACTATTATATGGGGTTGTACTCACTTGTGCTCCTCCTCGGTCCATGGCACGCCCTTCTTCCTCTCCTGCTCCGGCGTGCGGCCGAGGTGTCGCTTCCCGCAACCTCCCCCAAACCGGTACCCGTGCCGGAAGTCCCCGACTCCGTGGCCGCTATTGCCGTCCCTCTGCAGGCTGAACGATGCCGCCCCGCCGCCGCCGTATACCGGGAAGGGCACCATGCCGGACTCGATTTGCTGGACGTCGACCTCGAGGTCCTTGAAGTGGGTCATGACCTCGAAGACCGTCTTGCCGGGGATGGCCTGCGCCACCTTCTCCCAGTCCGGGAAGCGCAGGTCGAGCCCGGCGAGCGCCCGCTCGAACCGCTTGTTATCCTCCGGCGTCCAGCTGCTAGCCAAGAACCAGTTGCCCCGGGAGGCGTAGTGGTCCATGGGCGGCAGCACCTCCATCCACGCGTCCCTCATCATCTCCAATCCACTTACTGCAAGGAATCAAAAGGGATTAAAGGTGAGAATTTTTTTTGGCATCTTAGAACAAGATTGGATTCCGAGAACACTGTAACAGAGCAGGATTTTTGTTAGTAGGAACTCTCTTCAGTCTTTGACAGTTGATGCAAATCAGATTAGATAAACATGGAATTGGAGGAGAAATTTAGAGGGAAAAACTGGAATCTTTATGAGCAAATTGGATCGAATAGCAGTGTCCCCATTCACTAGGACTAATGAATTGCAAAGAGGTGATAAGACTACAAGGACATGAAAAGGACGAATCTTTGGAGAACAGATTAGATTGGATTCAAGAACAGTTCAGAACTATCCCCAAACACAACCAAATCGTGAATCACTTGACCCCAAAAATTCACATCCCCCTGAACAGATTGACCACCGGGAACAAAAAAAGAAGAAGAAGAAGAAGAAGCAAACAACCGCACATCCAAAACGAGTAAAAGAGCAATTTTCTCTCTCTTTTCACCCCAAATTACATTACCAAATACCACAAAAACACCAAACTCACCCAAAAGAACCGAAATTTCACCTCAATAACATCACCAAGAATTCGAAGACAGGGAAACAAAAATCATCATCACGCTGAACAGCTCCAAGATAGAAAAATTACTCACCTCTTCTTGATCTCCGGGGGCAGGCTGCTGTGGCTAGTCCTTAGCACGAGGACCAAAGGTAATCTCCCTCGGTTCTTGCTCAAATTCTGTGAGGATTTTTTTGTTCACACCTCTCGCTCTGGTTTAGCTTCCCCTGGGCACTAGAAAAGAGAGCGCGATCCAAGGGTTCTTGAGAGTGGCAGCCGATGATTGGGCCGTGGCCTGGAGCTCATGGGCGACTTCTGCACTCTATATATATCCGTATACGCGTCTGGCTTAGCATCTGCGTGCGTGTGCACGCTCGCAGTGCGCGCACACGCGCATGCACGCTTGGATTTGTTCTTGGCTTCTGCCCATCGCTTTTACCTCCACTACTTGGCTCAAAGTTTTCCGTAATTGGACATCCTTTTTATTGCATAATATATTCTTTTCTATTGTGTTATAAAATATTACCAGCCTTAAAAGAGGATGGGATCGGCGGCCTCTGAACCCTAATGGTTTACACGTGTCTTTTTTCTTTTTGTAAAAAAGACTCCATAGTTCATAAAATTTGGCTCAGGTCCTAAGCGTTTTTGTTCTTCGACCTATGTTAAGAGACAAATCTGACCATCTATGCATCTCCAAGACTCGTGCCCTACCTCCTCTCCCAATCTTACATCGGCTATCGCCGCCTCATGCTCGACCCCTAATTCTCGCTTTCTCCGTTTTTCCGCTGACAAAGGCAGAGGTGGCGGTGACAGCAGCACAACACAATGACGAGAGGGGAGACGACACAACAATGAAGAGGAGGGAGGAGATGGCGCGGCCTAGCCCAACAGTGAGGGAGAAGTCGACGGCGTACCGACCGCGATGGAGGAGGTGGCGCGGCTCCATTGATGCCACCCCCTTCTTCCACGCCATGTCAATTTGACGATGTTGGAAGTGTGATGAAGCGAGGGTGATGCCAATTCGATGGCAACGGAGGCGAGATCGGCTGGCAGCGAGGTGGATTAGCTGCAGGATAGGCGGGATCGAACGAAGGTGAGGCGAAAGTGTCATTGAGGGAGGAGGTGGCGAGGCTCCATCGACGTCACCCCCTTATTTTGTGCCACTTTGATTTGATGGCAATGGAAACGGGATCACGCGGGGGTGATGTCGATTCAACGGTGGCAAAGGTGAGATGGACCAACGGTGAGGTGGATTAATTGCGGGAGAGGTAGGATCAAACGGAGGCGAGGTGGAGGTGTCATCATCGTCTCCTTCGCTGCATACATGTTCTTTCCCCTTTGTTTTTGCGTTAGATTTCCTGGTCTTCCAGATTCTTGTTGACTTTGTGTTCTTCTTGTATCCCTTCATCTTGATCGAGCGTTTAGCATGGCGGTGGTGGTTGCTCCATTTATTTGTGCTACATTGGCTTGTTTCCACTGCTACAGACAATCCTATCATAGACGGTTAGGAACCGTCATCACAGACGGTTTCTGAACCGTCTGTGTTTATGTATCAGTGATATAGGTGGTTATCACAGATGACTCTCAAGACGTCTATGATAACTTACATTACAAACGGTTTTTGAGAAAAAATCGCCGGTGATAGTCGACTTTCACATACGATTTTGTATTAAAAATCGTCTGTGATACTCGACTATCACAGACGGTTAATAACAAAGACCGTCTGTGATAGTTGTCTTGCCCCGTCGCCTCCGTGTTCTGCATCACGTCGTTTCCATCCTGAAGTCACGGTGGTGATTGTGTCATTTGGAGAGCTAGCCAACCCTCTCTTTGGTTATAGGGTCTGTTCTTTTCAGCTTTTTAAAACGGTTTTTGATTCTTGCTACAGTACCTAACTTTCAAACAGTATTTTTTTAAGATAGAGTCTACAAGTTAATTATAGTACATATTAAAAATTCAACATCTGTACTATCCAAAATCGCAAACGAGATTGCTGCTGAGCCTCAACGGCGAGGCACCCATGCCGGCCACCGACAGTGCTGTTGTGGATGGATGCCCATGCGAGGCGCAGCACGTGCGCATGCAGCTCTCGGCTTCACGGATTGGCTCCTGGCCTCACGGACTAGATGGAGTGTACCTCTAGCGAGCCATGCAGGTGCATCTGGGTGGAATGCAAGCCCAAGATCTCCAAGCTCCATGTCCATGTAGGCCCGTCGATCTTAACCTGGTAATTCTGGATATCAATTCAATAACGAGCCCGACAAGCCGAGTTCAAATTTTTGACCGAGCCAAGCCGAGCCTGATATTCTGCTCGTTAGCTTAATGAGTCGAGCTAGCTCGTTATCCACCCCTAGCACAGCGTAACGCGCTACTCTGTCTAGCATTAGTGTCCCGCGTAGTAGGGGCTATTGTCGACAACAAAGTAACAAACGGTAAATGACATTTAGCCCCAAGCGAGCTGCATGCTACCAGCGGATAGGGCACATGTGTCAGTGTCTGTTCGTAACGATTTATTAAAACCACCTGTTGGTAAGTGCTGCTAAGTGCCCAATTATAAAGAATAGTCCCTTGTGGTTTGCCTTAGGCTGCCTGTGGAGCTTTGATTAGTTGGAACCTGGAAGTTGGTGGAGTTGTGGCACTGCTTGTTTGTGTGGGTGGAGCGACGGCGATGCTTGGCCGCCGTTGACAAGTATAGAGGGGGGGGGGGGGGGGGTTCCATTCACTTGTTGCTATCAGCCGTTTGGTAAAGCGTATGCATGATTTGCTGGCCAAGGATTGGGCGGTCATTGTTCTATTGCAAACATATTGCTTTCTAGCAGCAAGTGTCGTCCGTGCTGTTGGCAGCTAGTATGAGCTTCTGCTTGGTTTATCCGAATTTGCCAGACCCAAACCCTGACCAGAATGATTGCTGCTAACGCTTGAAATTCAGCTCCATCATGGAGCATTTTACTGTTTGAAAATCCATAAACACTTCCAAGGTATCGGACTTGAAATACATAATCGAGAATTTGAGAACAAACTCCACTGAGGTAGATTAAAGCAGTACTGTTAGTACTAGAGTAGTCGGTGGTTGCAAGCTAGGCCCTAAATGTGCTTTAGAATTGTGCTTTACTAAAATCAGTTATTTGCTTATTTCACTAGCTAAGTTTAGCTTACGGTGGTCCTCCAACTAGCTTTTGGCTTAAGTTTTTTGCTGTGGTTTTTAGTTTTTAGCTAAAATTGCACTGTAGTAGCCGTTAGGTTTTTCTGAGAAAAAAATTAAAAAACCCATTATATCATCACCGTTCGAAAGTCAAAATAATTCAAAATAAGCCAAAATTAGAAGCTAATATATTCCAAATAGCTTCTAGCTTAAATAAGACAAAAGCCAAAAAAATTCAGAAACAAAAAATCATTTGGAGCACCGAGCACCGCCGTAACGATATAACAGTTTTTTTTCAACTTTTCTCAATTTTTCCTCTTTTCTTCTAAAAAAGCTAATAATCACTACAGTGCAATTTCTGCCAAAAGTCACAGCCATAAATTACTTGGAGCACAAGTGACTTCTTTCTTGATAGCAAAAGTAGAAGAAAAGGCGTGTTCCACAGTTTTGACAAGCTACTTTCACTTTATTCTCCAAGAGAAAAAAGATCTCTTGTCTTTCTTGACTAGAAGTGATCCTATTCCTCCTGAGAGTTCTCCCTTTGTAATTTATTCATTTTTGCAGTTCAATTTGCATCAGAAGAGGGCTGAGCTATTCTATTTCTGCTGCTACTATTCTTTCTCTCCGTTCATTTTGTGGCACATGCCTGCTTGACTGCAATCACTGCATAACCAGATTAGATCTCCACAAAAGCAGGAGTAGGAAACCATAAAAAGACGCAAAAGTAAAACCGAAACAGGAGAGCTTTCTGAATCTGATGAACAAGCCCACAGACATGTCAAGATATGCACCCCCATGGAAGGAAAAAAGAAACAACACATCTCAATTAAACAACCGCCTCGCTTTGAATCCAAGCAACACAGGCATGTAAGGAAGCTACATTCTTTTATAGCTTTGACCAATCATACATACATGCAGCACGAACAGGAGAAATGCTGTGACAACAGCAAGGAAAATGACACAAGTTGAAGATGAAATATGTCCGCGTGCTCTGTATCGCTCCAATTTTATCGGATGTGTGAAAGAGACGAAATATACAAAAACGTATTGTGAACTTTTAATTAACCAGGCAGTACCGAGAGAGTTGATCTCTCTCTGCAATAGAAAATGCATAAATGGTGTTCTTTGGATCAGAAATGGTTGCTTCATGTGATGCTCTTGGCGATGGCTTCAGGTTGTAACTAATTTTCTGGTATGTTAGTCAACAACATATAACGCTGAATTCAGTTATAAATCTTATTTTGAAACTGGAATTCAGTTATAAATCATAATTCTTCAAGAAAGCATTCGTTGTGTTTACTTAACAATTCTGGTGGCATGACTCGAGGTTTGAATGCTCATGGGTCAGGGGTCAAATTAAGAAACGAGAGAGGCGTTTTAGGGGGGGAGGAAACAAAGAGGCATGGAATGGAAGATGGCCCTTGCATGCGCCATGAGCCACTGTACGTCTGCATATTGTTGGTTGTTAGAATAATTAGTTGGTCCCTGTCCTGCTTAGCTTGCAGAATTGCACAAGTCCTTTGGGCTTTGCTCATTTGTTTACACACTTTCGTCTCCCCCTTGAGCTCCAAGAAAGCGGCAAGGCGTTTTGATCAGCATCGGCTACTTTGGGTGTTTAGAATGACGTTAGTTTATAACTTTTTTTACTATACCTAACTTATTTTTTACTGTAATTGAGTTAGCTTATTTAGCATAATTAAATTTTTTAAAAAAATAAAAAATAGAAAAAACATGTTATCTCATCATGAACAATATAAAAAAATACAAATAAGACAAATAAAATAAAATAATTAGAAAAGAATAAAAAATAAACAGTAAAAAAGAAGCTGATCGTTAACGCTCAACGCTGCCGCTGAGCAGGGTTGGTTGCTTCATTCCAATTCCGATCTCAGTCTTTCTTGTGCCGTCTAATTAACACCATCCACACGCATGAGTGTATAGCTGTATATCCAGTAATTCACAGCAGAGGTTTCTTCTGAAAAAAGATATCACGTCCGTTGCTTCAAAGAGACAGATTGGATCGCCAACAAGATGTGCGATCAACGACGGAGGAGCCGACCAGGGAATTCTATTTGTCCCAACAGTGCTCACCTTACAAAAAGCAACAAACCGGCTTAATAGGCACTTCCTTGGCAAGACAAGCTACAAATGGGCCTTCTTTAAGACAAAAAGTCCAAAAGCCTACAAGGCCGGCTTAACGGCAAACAAATGCTACTCAATCTCACCGATAATTGAAGCGAACCCGCCCAGTGCTGACCTCGAGTATTCCACGTATTAAGGGCCCGCTCGCCGCGCTCAGGTGAGCGCTCAGCGTGGGCTTTTTTTCACTGTGCTTTTTTTTTCTGATTTTTTTTGTAGGTTTTTTTATTTTTTGTATTCTTTTGCATTGTCTATGATGGACTAACATGTTTATTCTATTTTTATTTTTTAATTTAATTATGTGAAATAAACCAATTTAGCTATAGTAAAAAAATAAATCAGCTAGGGTAAATAAGGCATAAACCACCGTTATTCTGAACACCTCCTAAAAACTTTCGACTGATTATATTGGTTATTAGCTTTTTCTAAATAATTTAATAAAAAATTAAAAAATAGAAAATAAATAAGAACCGTTATGTCATGTCGTAACGTACAATGCAAAGAAATAAGGATAAAAAAACTGAAAAAAAGTTAAAATTAGAAATTAATGTATTTTAAATGATATCTAGTTTAATTAAATCGAAAACTTAAAAAAATAGAAACTAAAACCATATAAAAAGGGTGCCTATCAACACACTGGGGATCCTTTTGGACGCCGCACCCCACTCCACTGGCCAGTTGGACTCTATCTCGCTGAGAAATAAATAAATATCCTTGCACGCACTGTTCCACGGGAGCTACTCGTACTAGCGTGGTTTGTCAAAGCCTAGCAGTAGCCGGAATGCCGGATAGATGGCGTGAGAAGGCGTGCCACGTCGTAATGGTCCCGTGCCACACGAGGGAGCGCCGCTCGCATCCTCACCTCCTTGTAGCAATACATCTGACCGGTGTGTCTCGGATCCAACGGTCGGGATTGGCCTCAAGTCAAAGTGCTCTTCGCCTCTGCGGTTACGCTTCCCACGGTGGGGGTAGGGAAGGCGGCCGCACCGTTGACCGCCCTCACAAGTCACAAACGAATCGCGCCGACTGGAGCCCAAAACCACGGCCAGATGCATGCGTGGTGGCGTTGGATATGGATGGGTTCTAGTGAATGAACCGGGTTTCATCAAGTATGGTACGCAGCAGCGTTTCCCAAGTTTCTAGCATATATAACACTATTTACATCTATAATTACAAAAATAACAACATATTTATCGTATTGCCGAAAATAGCTTTTTACCGACCGGTGTCCAGCGGCGACGCCGTAGAGTTAACACGTGGGCTTGCCGTCACGCCACCAAACGGCAGCCAACCTGCCGCCCCACCTAGATAGTAGGTAATTAAGTCGGCTACTTATTTTTTTGTATATTGATTGTTTCAATTTTTAAATATAGTAAATGAAATCAGAAAATTTTAAAATTTTATACGTAGCCTGTGGACACAATGTACTTGACTATGTAATTTTTTGACAATTTTATGAGCTGTGAATGTTGCTCAAAAATTCGTATGATTATCAAGTAATGTTTGAATTTTTAAATATAGTATATAAGCTTAACAAATTATAAAATTTTATGTACAACCTATCGCAATAATGTACTTAACTATGTAATTTTTTGATAAATTTATCCACTGTGAATGTTTCTTAGAAATGTTTTGACAACCTTTTACTATGCCATCCCCCCTCTCTCGCTCCCTTGCCTGAACAAATGTCAGTTTGTCTATATCATCCCGCCTCGTCGGCTCCATCTTGCGCATATATGTCAATCTTATCATATCATCCCCCATTGTCCACGGTGTTGTGTGTCGACAATGCGTCCATAATTTATTCTGCTAATACACCGGGTTCCCTTCTTGCTCGACTTACAGAACTCCCGCAATCGCTCATTTAACAACTCAAGTTCTTTATTTTAAATTTTGAGAGAAAAATTAAATTAATTTGACTTAAAATAAAAATTAGTGTTGAATTTTAAATTTTGATTTACCCTGATTTTCTGCAATTGAAAAGACATTTTAAAGTAATTTAAATCAAAACATAAAAAACTTATTATTAAATAAATTATATTTTGAATTTCTATAACATATTAATTCAAATTAATTATTTCAATTCATTTGTCTTTTATCTGAATTTTTAATGATTTTTTTAGAATTTAAAATCATTGTTAAAATTAAAAAGTATTTTTAGTGTAAAAATAAATATCAAAATAAGTTGAAATAAATGGTTCCAAGAATTTTTTATGAATTGTTTTGAGATATTTGCTCTTTATTTATTATTTTCTTAGCCATAATTTATTTTCTATGGCTTTTCTAAAAATTAAGTCAAAATTTATTTTCTATGGCTTTTCTGAGATATTTGCGATTTAAATTTAAATTTAAATAAAAATTTATTTCCTCCCGCTCTCTCCTGGGTTGAAGCGTCGACGGCCCAGATTGCCACCCGTGTACCTATTCCATCTCCCCTGTCCACTCGGCCCCCCCCTCACTCGGGCTACCACGTGGCTGGCTCGAATGGAGCCCCACATCATGCTGTAGTATCACACCGTCTAACACATCCCATCTTGCCGATCAGACCATCTGAACGTCTTCCCTTGATTGAACGGACATTCTGAATGTCCCTTCTTGCTAATCGGACCGTCCAAACGTTTCCTCTTGACCAATTGGACCATCTGAACATCCCCTCTTGCCAATCGGACTGCTCCGAACATCTCCAAAATATTTTCTTTGCAAAATTAATTTGACCAAAAATGTTAAATCAAATCATAAACCTAATTTTCATTGCAAGAATAATTCCAAAAAATCTCCTTTTTCCTTTTTCTTTAGTTTTAAAATTTTGGAAGCATGTATTTCTTCATCCTAACTCCAATTGAGTCTGTCCAAATTTACAAATTCATCAAAAATTCTAACATATACTTTTTATGTTTATGTTTAAATTTTCCAGTTTATTAGAATTTATGTTGAATTTATTTGAGTTTGCTTGAGTATTTTAACGTGTATACTGCAACAATTGGCAAGATTCAGAGCATATAAAATTCCTAAAAATTACAAAATTAGACCAACTATATCAGAAGGCTACACATAAAATTTTATAATTTTTAGAGCTTATTTGCTATATGTAACAACTCCTATAAATATCATAATTGTATATATTTTTTGGTAACATTCAAAGGGGATCAAATTGTTAAAAATTGTATAATGAAGTACATTGTGTTGAAAATTGTTTTATGTATTTGTGCTCTAATCAAGTTAAAACTATTTTATTTGGGTTTCTTACTTTTTCTAAATTTACACAAATTTTCTATGATTTATTTGGAGTTTTTTTGCTTTTTTCTAGCTTTTATTTAAATTTATGAGCCTTTCTAAAAACAAAAATCACAAAAAAAAAATTCAAATCCTCCCGCCTTCACCTCCGGGTGACATGTGGGCGGCTCATATCAGCCCACGTCATCACCCGGGCAAATCCCCGCCGCTCCTGCACCACGTGGATGGTTGAGATTCAGCCACGTCCCGCACCGGCCCATCATAGCCACCCCTCTCCTCCCCTTTATCTGTTTAGACTGGTCTGAACATCTTTCAGCCGATCGGACGGTCCGAACATCCCTTTGGATTACAATTATGTCGCTCAACGGTCTGCGAACTGCTTGCATGTCGTGTGGCCGTTGGGCGACAAGTTTTAGTCGCCCAACGGTTCAGTGACTGGAGACCATTCTTGTAAAAAAATTTCATGCATTTATATTTCTATTATTTTAAATAAAACATGGATTATTTAAAAAACATGGTTCAACGGTATTACCTTTTGTTTCTTAAATTTAAAGTCTCTTTGGTCTATGTATATAATGGACTTTGGACTTATATAGCGGAACGGAGAGAGTAGCAATAGCAAACAAAAATAGAAGATGGTCCAATCCAGATTTTCCATTCGTAGATTTAATTACCGAGCAATATTCTTTCTTAGGCTCCGCTCATTTCGGCTTCAGTTCTTGTTTTTTGGCTTTTAGTTTGCTATTTTTTAATTTTATATTTTAATGGTTTTTGCTTTTTTTGTTATTTTTTATATTTCTTTGCATTGTTCGTGATTGGTTAATCTGTTTATTTTTTATTTTAAAATTTTTTAAATTTAATTATAATAAAAAACTATCAGTAGATATAATTTAAAATAAATCAGCTAAAGTGAAGAAATAGTCATAAGCCAGCTACGGTAGTCAGAATTCCCAACCCAGATTCCACCAGAGCAGTAACGGCGTAGCTGTGCGCCCATTATCGCCATCTATCAACACGCCGTCCTCAAAGCAATCACATTGCGCCGCGTTGCGTTCGCACGAGTCTAGGATCGTGTGAATGTCAATTTGCCCGCGTCAGATTCCATCGTTTCATTCACACATAGGATAGGACTCGCGCCGCGCTTGTTGTCCAGCAGAGCAGGTGTTCGTTCTTGGGCGAGTCTGCGAGAGAAGCGCGGCCAGAGACAGACAACAGGCGGCCGCTAGGAAGAGGAGATTCTTCCCGATCCCCTCTTCCGCCTCCGCCAAGAGAGGGAGGGAGACACGGCGGGGCCCGCCGCCTCCGGAAACTCCGCCGCCGCCGCCGCCGCCGTCTACCTCGAGGTACGTTTACGCCGAGATTTAGTTTCCTGCGCGAGAGTCGAGATTCCCATGCAGTTTCTATGTAGTGCTCCAAGCCCCCGTCGGTCGGTTGCCTTGTGCCCTGCGTTGCGCACGCGGCGCTTTTGCTGGTGGATGAGTTTGCCAGCCAGTTCGTTTCATGCCCCTTGCGTCATTGTTAATCGCCAACCACACGGCACTGGTCGCCAAGAAATCGTTCTCCTCCTTGATAGATGCTAGCGCAGTCGTGTGGTACCTGCGGTGAATGATCGATCGATGATTGTGTTATGGCACCGACTGTTTGTTAGTATCTTTCTTTCATGCGACAGCATCTCTCTAGTTGCCATTTCCTTCGTGTCAGGTGTTCACACGAGATTGTAATCTTTAGATATTCAGATCTAAAGAGAAAAAAAAATCAAATTCCTAGTGTCCGACTGTCAATGAAATAGAAATGCGCAACAGATTGCACGCATGGAACATCTTCTTCTTGGCGCGTGTAGTCATTCCAGAAATTAGGTATGTAGCATGCGCATGAAGGCAGGTTCATCCAACCTTGAACCTGCCTGCTCTGCCGTACCAAATGAGAGTAGGAGTAGTATTCACTATCCAGGCTATATTCAGTATGTTCAGCTATGCTACATGGCAATGCCTCGTGTCCAGAGGTGTCATTTTTGTCCATGTACACACCAGCATGCATGCCTTGCTCACGCCCAACTGTTGCACTCCTTTCCAGTTCCCTTCCTATTGGCTCAGCGAGTGATTACCCCAAATCTTTTATGACGACAACTCCAACCCCTGTTAATGTCTTCATTGACATCAACACAGCCAGATAAAACATAGCGCAAGCAGCAACGTACTGTAACCTCTGAAGGCAAAAATAATTGGAGATTGCAAAATGTGCATGCCCCTGTAAAATGCATTGCTTTTGCTTCTGGCCTGATAGTAGGTTTCTTACATTGTTCCTCATGTTGTGATTATATATTCTGGATGCCCCCAATACATGCGTTGGTATAAGCCAAATATGATTCCATCAAGGACTAGTCATCTCTTTCTGGTTTGTTAAACTTTGCGGGCTCCTTCGTACTGGTGTATCCATATGTCCTGTTGGTTGCTTTCTTGGTAAAGCTTACTGTTCAGCTGATGCATATCTGTAGTATCTAATTATCATATTTTAGATACTAATACAACTGATAATCAGGGTAGCGAAGACCTTTAGTCAGGTGCTGAAAGATAAAGCAATCTGAAGAGTATCGGTTAGAGATTGCATTATTGATGCTTAGATAAACCGAAAGATTGCTCTTGACCATCAACAAAATAGTAGTACTAGTTTGTTTTCTTGGAAGGTCCATGTCATAGACTTGTAGGTCAGTCATCTCGGTATCAATGAAAAAATTGTATTAATATTATTGGTAATCATCTGTCATGTGAGACGCCATCCGATGTTGATCCGGATCCGGCATCATATCAGTTTTGGAGATTTATCATTTTTCGGAAGGGAAGTTTTGTATTGGAGGTTTAGAACACGAAGAAATTTCCAACAAGTCAGTCTCAAGTCCATCGTTTTCTAGATGCAGGATCTGTCGTTCTCGCAGTGGGAACGAAGGAACGCTGTGTTGTTTAGTTTTAACCAAAGCACGTCACTGTTGCGTGGGCGTTCCTTCAGTTTTCAGCAGTAGTTGACCAGCTGTTGAGTAGTATATTGTGCTAACCGAACGTCTCCATGTTGTATAAGAAAGAAATACCAGTTCACATCAGTGTAAGAGTTGGATCACAGCGTCGTCACCACTCACCAGCACGATCTGCCTTAAGTTATGCAGGAGTTTCATTTTCACATGTACTATTGCCTGATCTCCTAGTCTGAAACAGGGTTAAATTACTATTCTTACAGTCCAAATTACATGAGGTCATCAGTACACCCAAATGAAGCCCTGTTGAGGAACTCAGTAATAGAAAGAAACCATAAAAAGAGCCATCTTTCACATGCTAATGCTTGGTGAGAACTGAAAAAAGAAATCCCAAAGATGAAGATGCTGCTGGCCCATATTCATCATAGGTAGCATTATGACCAAGAGAGTGCCACCTTTGTACTCTCCCGGTTCTTCTACGCCACCAAATGCACGTGCCCTCCAATCTCTATCAGAGAGCCACACGAGCTTCCATAGTTCCTAGATGGAGAAGAAGATCCGTCAAGGCACATCAAGAAAAACTTCTTTTGCCCCCAAAGTTTCCTCACTGTCCTAGCTAGCTGCCAAAGTTTCCTCACTGTCCTAGCTAGCTGCCTGGAGAGATATGAGTTCTTGGTTGTCTCTCTCATTTTCCAGACGGAGTGAGCACACCTCTCTCCAGCTCGCGTGTCTGGATCCCGTAGTCCTTCGAGCAGGTATGAGCAAAGGCCCCCTCATGCCTTCTTCTTTCCTGATTCTTTCTTGCTCTTGCAGTAGTAGATAGGCGGAGAACCGTGTGATTACTGAAGTTTTGAGATGCCTTGAATCCGTAGTGCCTCTGAGAGATTTTGTTTTTTTAAAAAAGAAACTATGCTTTGTGTGTTCAGTAGATATGGCCAGTTGTTGGTATGTCTTCTTCTTTTTCCTGGCTGTAGTTCGCTGTCGTGTACCAATGATTGCTGTAGTAGTGTGTCTGAAATGTTCATTTTCCGGGTGAGTAAGCTTTCAGCTAGATATATCTTGGTAATTAATTCTGCTTGGTGATGGTGAAGTATGCTGCAACTTGAGACGAACTTGTCTTCTCTCAAGCAAGGGGAGGTTCTAGATGCGTATGATGCTTGCTGTTCTTTAGTGTTCATAACTCGATGTCCAGTTCCTCTTTGGGGCAGGTTTAACTCTAATTTTGCACATCTCCATTGTTAGTGTGAAATTTTTGTAGTGCATATTGAAATTGAACAATAGATTCGGTTCCTTTCCCATCCACCAAAGTGAGCCATAACAATTTCCCTTCAAGAAATTTGATATTTGTACTGAAATACCTACCTATATAAATAAAAATAACCGATGAGATTTAAGACACATCTTTCGTTTTAAGAACCTTACAATCTCACAATAATTCTAAAAAAGAAAATCCGAGAAATTCTCACATTAATCAAGAAAAAAAGAGAATGATCAACATCACTTACTTTGTTAAGGCTAGATTATAATAGTACAGATTAATCATATATAGATATTAGGGTTGTATAACAAATATAATTGTATTTCAATTATAAGCAGTAGAGTTGTACATCAAAGAGACATGTATCATAATATCTACCGGCGCAATTACACGGGTAATTCTGCTAGTTTTGTGCTAATTTTTAACTTGATTTGATTTACTCTTGAGTTCATGTAGTTGTCTGAACCAGCCCAATTTAGTTTTTATTCTGATGTATTCAAGTCTGTTATACAAAACACTAGAATTATTTCTGAATTACAGAAGCCGTCTAGAACTATCTATCTCATTGCATCTTCATAGAGTTGTAAACTTGCAGGAAGCCACTCTGAGCTGCGCATAATCCGAGCAACGCCATGGGAGAGGTTGCAGATATCTATACGCAAGATGGGACCGTCGACATCAAAGGGAACCCCGCCGTCAAGAAGAACACCGGGAACTGGCGTGCCTGCCCCTACATTCTCGGTACAGTTCTTCAGTTTCCTCACTTGATCATCCTGCCCAATTGCTTTGCTTGCTCTGCCTGTCCACTCATGGCTTCTGATACATTGCTTCAGCGAACGAATGCTGCGAGAGGCTTGCGTACTACGGCATGAGCACCAACCTGGTGAACTACATGAAGAACCGTCTCGGTCAGGAGAACGCCATTGCTGCGAACAATGTCACCAACTGGTCAGGGACATGCTACATTACACCCCTCATTGGAGCATTCCTGGCTGATGCATACATGGGGAGGTACTGGACAATTGCCAGCTTCATGATCATCTACATCTTCGTAAGTCGATTTCCGACAACCATCGGTCATTGTTTTTCTCCTCTTTGTCGGAAGATCATTGTACAAAGCGTAATCATCGGTACATGTGTTTTGTTTTCAGGGCTTGGCGCTTCTGACAATGGCGTCGTCGGTGAAAGGCCTGGTGCCGTCCTGCGACAACGGGACATGCCACCCGACGGAGGCGCAGACAGGAGTGGTGTTCTTGGCCCTGTACCTCATTGCTCTGGGCACCGGTGGCATCAAGCCATGCGTGTCGTCCTTCGGCGCAGACCAGTTCGACGAGAATGACGAGGGCGAGAAGCGGAGCAAGAGCTCGTTCTTCAACTGGTTCTACTTCTCCATCAACATCGGCGCGCTGGTGGCGTCGTCGGTGCTGGTGTACGTGCAGACGCACGTCGGCTGGGGCTGGGGCTTTGGCATCCCCGCCGTCGTGATGGCCATCGCCGTCGTGAGCTTCTTCATCGGCACGCCTCTGTACAGGCACCAGAAGGCCGGAGGGAGCCCCCTTACGCGCATCGCGCAGGTGCTTGTCGTGTCGGCGCGCAAGTGGAAGGTGGCCGTGCCCGGCGACAAGTCGTTGCTGTATGAGACACTGGACAAGGAGTCCGGCATTGAGGGAAGCCGCAAGCTCGAGCACACCGAGCAGTTCAGGTTTCTTGACAAGGCTGCGGTGGAGACGGCGGAGGACAAAGCGGCAGGGCGGGCGGTGAGCGCGTGGCGGCTGTGCACGGTGACGCAGGTGGAGGAGCTGAAGAGCGTGGTGCGGCTGCTGCCGATCTGGGCGAGCGGCATCATCTTCGCGACGGTGTACGGGCAGATGAACACCATGTTCGTGCTGCAGGGCAACACCCTGGACGCGCACATGGGGCCAAACTTCACCATCCCCTCGGCGTCGCTCTCCATCTTCGACACCCTCAGCGTCATCGTCTGGGTGCCCGTCTACGACCGCCTCATCGTGCCGGCGGTGCGCTCCTTCACCGGCCGCCCGCGCGGGTTCACGCAGCTGCAGCGCATGGGCATCGGTCTCGTCATCTCCATCTTCGCCATGCTCGCCGCCGGCGTGCTCGAGGTCGTCAGGCTGCGCACCGTCGCCCGGCACGGCCTCTACGGGGAGAAGGACGTCGTGCCGATATCCATATTCTGGCAGGTGCCGCAGTACTTCATCATCGGCGCCGCGGAGATCTTCATCCTCGTGGGGCAGCTCGAGTTCTTCTACGACCAGGCGCCGGACGCCATGAGGAGCATGTGCTCGGCGCTGTCGCTGACGACCAATGCGCTGGGTAACTACCTGAGCACGCTGCTGGTGACGATCGTTACACGCATCTCGACGAGGCACGGCGCCATCGGGTGGATCCCGGACAACCTCAACCGCGGCCACCTCGATTACTTCTTCTGGCTGCTCGCCGTGCTCAGCCTCATCAACTTCGGTGTCTACCTGTTCATCGCGAGCTGGTACACGTACAAGAAGACGGCGGATTACCCGGACAGCGAAGAGGAGAAGAATGGAGAGCACTGATCACAAGCTGCTGATCAGTGGTCATGGATGGTGAAGTGATTTCTCTGTGGTTCTTGGCTTTGGGTTATTGATTGTGTGAATGTGTGTGTTCAAAAGAAGTTCTTGAAAGAACATGGAAGCAAGAAATGGTAATTCTGATAGGGGAAAGGAAAGGAATTGGTGTTATTTGTGACGTTTTAGAATGTAATGCTGTTAGTTGTAGTGTCTGGGGAAAATTGGGCAAAAATTGTTTAGATGTCATGTTTAGCTTGGTGCGCAAATGCGCAATGCATTAGCCACAGTATCAGTATTAAAGAACTTTAGTGTTTGTGTTGTCATGAGAAGTTCAGGTTGCATGCGGATATGTCATTGGTTAGCAGTCAGTAAGTTGGCTGTAGCAAAGAAATGTGCGCCTAAAGTAGAATATGTGATTCATAATTTCATACGGTTGTCTACTACATATCACTCTCTGGAATTTAGTCCATGGTACAACTAGTATTACCATCCAAAGCTGTTGAGAAATTGCAGCACATGGTTTTCATATTGGGCAAACAGTAATAGCACAGACTGCTGTCAGCAGGTTTCAGATTATTGCTTGACTGCAAGCAGAGTATGCCTTTTTTTTTTTTGGAACGGGAAGATCATGTCTAATACTCACAAAGCGTTTGTGTTATCATGACAAGTTCATCCAAGTTGCAGAGATGTCATTTTGTGAGCAGTCAGAAAGTTTGCTATGGCGCCAGAAGGGGAATATCACGTAAAGACTTCAAATTAGTAGATCGCTCTATGGAATTTGATCAGTGGTGTAACTAGTTCCATCCAAAGCTGTTGACAAACAACACCTTACAGTTTTCATGTTAGGAACAGTAAGATAGTAGCATACTGTTTTCAGGTTTCAGACAATTTCCTGATTGCGAGCAGAGCATTGCTGAATACTCTCAAAGCTGGCCGTCTCTCTTGTCCATGTAAGTCACAACTAACAACGTTGCAATTCAGGCAAAGTCCATTGCAAGGATAGCATGCTGAACAAGGTACAGTGTTCTGTGTTCAACTGCCAGTCTACGGTCCGCCGTCAGACTCCGATAACAAGGTTTCACTTTGACAGGCATTGGCCATTGGGTCTTCTAGGAAGATTTCCCAGACATGGTCAGGCAGAGCTGGTTTTCCCATGTGCCCCGAACATCGCCTTTCCACCGCCTAGCTAGACTCTCTCCTGCGCGCCGCAGCCAGAGGTCTCCAAAGGTGGGAGTCAACGTCGCTTCGGGAACATTAGGTTGCAGCTTCTCATGGCCGAAGAAATCATTGGCAAGCTCGATCGAGCACAGGATCTGCATCGCCATTCCCTCAATCTGCCTATGCTACTTCGTGTCAAGGTTCGACCCGCCTCCCCTACGCAGACAAGCTGTGGACATGCTCGTCCCTCTGAAAGCCAAGCTATTTACTTGGTTAGCTCTAAAAGACAAAGTGTGGACTTTCTCTCGGCTTCACAAATGCTCAATCCCCATGTAAAACCTCATGTATCAATATAAGATACTACTATAGAATATCATTGCCAACGCAAAGAATAAATAATGAAAGCAACAATAGAAATTGCAAGAGAATTAAAACTTAACAGTACTTTATTAAAGAGCTAGCGGAAGCTAGAATAAATATTTGAAACAAGGGATCGGTCCACTTCTAACTAAATGAGAACAAATGAAATAATATAATAGTGATAAGATACGATGCTAAAAACTTGAGTGCTCTCACCCATACATGATGCTATCACTCTACTAGTCTTTTATCTGAGAATAGAAAGAGCAAACGTAAGATTTAAAAATCTCAGCAAATACTCAACAACGATCGTAACAAGGTGACTGTAAAGGACAACTAAGCAAGCAAGTAATTCACACAGATTAATTACAATAAATTCAGGTTACCAGAAACATAGATATAGATCGGGGATGGAGATAATGAAAATGTGAAATTTAAAGTATTCGTTATTTAGTAAGTTATAGCAATGGCACTGACAATTTCTTCCCACATACTTGATTATATGAGAATAGTCAAGCACGTCACTGTTCTCGACTGTATAATCGTAGATAGGTGTAATATCCTAAGTAACGAAAGTGTACGATCCTCTATACGTTACTAGGTGGATGGTAATATCCCCTATATGTGGATAACCTTAGGCCAGGTAACCGTCATATTATCAATAAATCATATGGTTAAGAGATTAAGGTAACTGAAGGGAATGTTAGGATAGAGTTATGATAAGTAAAAGGATTTGCTAAGTAACGAAAGTGTACGATCCTCTATAAGAATTATTCTTGAAAGAAGTATTATAATATAGCTCACACAAGATTGTCAACCATCCAAGTTTTATGATGTGATAAATGATTATTAGTCAGATTAACAAGTAATATATATTCAATCCATCATGGCCCACGTACATCATCATACAAGTAAAGGATCATGCTGTCGTGAACTAAAGCATAGCAGTTCTAATATTCTAGAGTGCTAGTGGTTTAAGCCTAAGTTAAAACATATTCATAAGCTAATCTCATTGATGGACTAAGTATTACTTTTAAAACACTACACTAAAGGCATAAAGTTCAGAATATCATTAACTGAGTACTCTAATAAACCTAACAACATATAACACAACAAGATCTAGCACAACAAGGTGTAAATACAATATTAGAAATATATATTCAGGAGAGTATTAATAATGTGCTAATTGAGTTTGGTGGCAATGTTGACATTAATCATGATAGTTGCGATGTATGGAACGGAGAGGTTAGACCGCGAGGTACTTGTCTTGAGTACACTCGATGAACTCGTTGCACGAAGGATCTAGAATGTGCAACTACCTGAACGCTCCCTCAACATCTGCCTGTGGACCTACACGATGGAATGGAGATGGATTAGATTAATACTAAGATAGACTTACGGAAAGACGAACAGAAGTACAATCGGTCGGAAGAAATTGTGTTCGCTAAGCCTCTATAGTGCGAAACACCGTTCGATCATGCAAAACATCGTTCGGCTATGCGACACATTGTTCGGCCGTGCGAATAGCGCCCCACTGCACGGACCAATGAAACACCGTGCGAATGCATGCTTTGGCCGCGCACCCGGCCAAACGCATCGCATGACCGTGAAAGTCAGCCGCCGGCCACTCCGGTTACCGCCGCCGCCGCCGCCACCGGCCACCGCCACCATGTGCGCCTCGCCGCCTCCAAGACACATGGCCGCGTGTGCCCTGCAGTCATGCGGTTGCGCCTCCTACGGTCCTACCGCCTAAGCGTTGCCTGCCAACCGCGCCGCCAGCTTGCGCAAGCCGCGCCGCCCCAGCCTACGTCGCCCACGTCACTCTAGCCTGTGCCATCGCCTCCGTTTGCCATCGGCGCCGCTGCCTCCGGCAAGGCCCCCCACGCCAGCCCTAACCTGCAAGAGAGAGGGAGAAATAGATGGGAGGACGAGAGAGAAACCTCTCTTTTTTTTCTTGGAAGTGGGAGGCCTACGCGAGCGCAAGATGGAAATAGGGCGGCTCCTTATATTAGCCCTTAAGCACAGTTAGGCAAGGTAATTAGGGTTTTTTTTTCAGGGTGCTACACCCTGCCCCCTGCTGTGTCTTCTCTGAGACCAAGGCGAGGAGACGATGCACCACCTCCTGGTCAGTTGCCCGGTGGCGAGGCAGCTCTGGTGGTGTTTTTTTCTCTTCGTCGTCGCTCAGGAGTGTACGCCCCCTCTCCGAGCGCACGTTGCAGGATCAATGGATAAACACAAGATCACTCGCTCCCTGCAGGGCCAAACGCAAAGGCGTTGACTCACTGATTATCCTTTTGATTTGGATGACATGGAAGGAAAGGAACTCGATCTGGCATAATTAGGTTTCGCTAGACTTTCAAGCGTTCGCACAACGCACGAGGCACGAGTTCTGCTGCGCTTGGTCTTCGCTGCGAAATTCCAAATTGGGGGATCTTCGCCCCGACGCCGTTGGCTCTCGGTTTTAGTGGGCTAAGTCGCTTGGTTTTCTCTTTCAAGTTTTTAGTCTGTACTGTTTACTTTGTCGGCACTGTTCATGTTCTTGAAGTCATTCCTGGTCAACCCTCTCTCCTGTAAATTAGTTCCTCACCGTTTAAGGCTCCAGTCCCTACCACCGTGTCCTGTACTCGGCAACCACCTCTTATGTAATCGGTTTTTTATCTCCTTATTGAATGAAGCGCAAACCTCCTGCATTTTTGAGAAAAAATATTGATCAACGACCTATAGTACAATAATTTACACGAAAAATCATTCTTGGAATTAACAGTTAAAAAAACCACATAATCAACTACAAAACTTTCCACTATTAGCAAAGAGGTACAATATTATTGATCAACCTGGAGGCAGTAATGCATTATAGCAGAAAATACATCACCAAGATACAATTTGTATACTACTACAACAATCAAACATACGAACACAAGAGTACTAATAACATTTACTTTTACACATATGTCGATACGCGCCCTTCTTGTCAGCTTCAAAGCATAAACCCTTGTTAGCAACATAGCCATAAAAGATAAAACCTTAAATGGGAATTTACCCAAATGAATATGATTCACTGCCCAAGCATCATCATCATGAAATATCCAATTGCATAAAAATGCACAACTTGTACTTCAGAAATTCCTCAAATCGATCAAAGCATATATACCTCGGTACCAATTTTCAATTACGATATTCGGATCAGCTACGTACGTACAAGACTGAGTTTGTAAAGATAATTTTCATTCCATTGTTTGTAGGAAAACTATAGTCTTACCATGCCATGCCACCATTTTTATGATTCACTATGTGAAAGGACACCAAAGAGGCAAGACCGAGCTTGTGATCACTGATCAGTTGTAAATAGCAAATTAAACCGACACCCTACTTCATACCCATACAGAAAATCAACAATATCCAGTAAAACATTGCAAAAAAAAAACAAAATCAAAGATGATTATACATTGAGATTTAGAACATTAACAGCAGGTTCTCAAGGTACAGGGAGTGCTTGAGGTGCAACTTCACCATTATATGTTATAACACATACATACATGAAGTACCGTGCATAGTTAGTTCCATGCGCACTTACAATATTTTTGAGGTTTCAAAACCAAGAGTTTAGACATTTATGCCTACTAGCTAGATCCATATATATCACAAATTAAATAATGTATTCCTAGTATTTTAGTCTGAACTGCACTTTTACATGTAAAAAAACAAACCTACGTGGACAGTGCTCAAATTCCTAGCAGTATTCTTGTACAGATGAGATGAATTATACATCTAGCGACAATTAATATAATCTGAAATTGCGATTCGATAATCCACAGATGCTAATTGCAGAAGCTACCACATACTATGTGCTTTCCTCACTAACTGTATAGGCACAACCAATGCATGACGCGCATGCTACTTAACTGTATAGTAGTCCATGCATCGGCGTCTCCGGTTATAGCAACCACACGGCGGCGTCGATCCATCGGCGACTTGCATCGACAACGACGGCAGCTAGCGTGTCTTGCGGCGTTGACGGATGTCGGCGACCCTGCAGGCAGCTAGCCGCGCTCTTCCTAGGCGGCGGCGCCATTCATATCTCATAGTGATCGATCGATGTGCATCCACATGCATTCCAAGGGATCGAGACTAGATCGGACGAGTCAAAGGGCATGTGACTGATGTGCATGCACTGGCTGTCTTAATCAAGATCTATATCTTTGCCTCTGCCTTAATTCTTTCCTTAACTAATCTTAAAATAATTATACTAGGGTCTACATGCATCTGATGATCATAAGCTAGTGATATGAGAGTCCTGTCAATCATTAGTTTATTTTGGTACATCTCTGAAGCAATTATTGTTTTACAGTCGAAGGAGTCCTTGGAAAAGGATCATAGAGCTAATTAGGAGGATACTAGCTAGAATTTACCCGCACAAAAGATAAATTATCAATTTACCATGAATCTAGCCATCGATATTCCTATTCAAATTCATTGGATCATGAACAGAAGATAAGAATACATGACACCAGGTACCTGGCTCCACAGCTTGCTTAATTCGTCGACATGTAATCACGTCTGAAGCTCCCGATCAAATTAACAAGCAATATTTTCTCAAATCAACATCATACTAAGCATTAAGTGAATACCTTACAACAGAAAGAAGCATGGAAATCATCGGAGATGGAAGATCATAGTTAATTGCTGATAAACATGTAGGAGACGAAGCCGATGAAGGAAACATATGAATATTAAGGTCGAGTAATGGCTAGAGGAAGCCTCCAAAAGGATCGCATGATCCGTCGTGCCGTGCTTGTTGATGACGACCGCCATGGAAGGAATGAAGGATCAATGCGATCCCTTTGGATGCTTCACCAAGGCATTGTTGCTATACTCTTCTCTCTCTAAAAGAAGGAAACATGCTGAGGGGTGTTGTGCAAGAAAGCTCCAAGTGAGGTCCTTATATATAGGTACGCAAGCTTCCTTTGCCCATAAGTTTTATTCATGGTTGCTTTTCTCCCAAAATGGATCAATAGTTTATCCTGTTGCAATTTAATTTGCCCATTCTTCTATGGATTTTTCTTTGCAATGTAAACGCACTATATATCTTGGCCTCTGCAATTAATGATTCTCCTCTTTTACTTGCAAGCTTAAACCATGATCTCAAATTTTGAGTCTTAATTATATATAATATAACGAAAACAAAAAATCTGCAATAATGTGGTATATTATAGATGGCGTTCAATTTTGTGGGACATTCAGAGAGCCGTTAGTAGTGGACATCAAATCTATGCATTTCCGGAGGGGGCATATGCGAGATAACATTGTTAATTAGCATATGTCTATGGTTTGTTTATTCTGCAATCAATTATGGCTGCATCATTAGATGAAGCGTAAACTGGGGCTTCTCCCCGGACGTCGTTCACTTTCCCCTAATTTTTATCTACCTGCTAGCTAGTTTGCAAATTAAATTGGCTTTGCAAGCAATACATACGCATGGTTTATTCTGCAAGCTAGGAAAGTTGGATGACTGTATCAGCACCTGCCAGATCTTTTGGTGATTAGGGATACCATTTTTTAGCTATATTAGAGATGCATGTCGCCCTGGGAACAACTAATTGCAGCCATTCAGTCATTAAATTCAGCCATTACTGTGATTCCCCCTAACTGCTTTCTAGCTGATATTCTTTCAGCAGTTGGGAGCCTTGAGCATCTTTGCCTCTATCTTAATGACAAGTGCTTACTAGCCTTTTGCACAATACCTAGGCTTGGTTAAAATACTAAAAAGTCCTAGATTGCAAGTAGCACGGCAAATGTCCTCCAGATCTGAGTACCAATCAAGCCCTATATTTTATTGTGTCTAGTACATTCTTCCTTTTGTCATGTTACAGAGGTTGTTACAGTGTTGTAACATGCTTGAGTAATGCCCCTTTGTCCTTCTGTTGCTTTGCCAGTTCGCTACAGTGCTGTAACATGCATCCAGATTGCACATGATCTAGCAGAAATAGAGACTGTAGGCCAAATTTCAGACATATGGGCCATGAAATTGGCAATTTTTTTGGTGTCCCTTCGATTGTTGTAACTATATATACACCATAATTCTTTAGTACACAGGGTTTTCCAAGCAACTCATTGTGCATGAGAGCTGAAAGCCTGAAACCCAAGTGATGTTCGGTGTAACTGGGGATTGTTCAGTACAAGAGAGAGAATGTTGTAAGGATTGCCAAATTTGGCCCAACAGGCACAGTTGGGTACATCAATCTCACATCTTAGTAGTGTAGGCATGGTAGTGGACTTGCTTATCCTTGCTACCTATCTACAATATCAAGTTGTATTTTAGTCTTCGTCTAATGTATGTACTGCTTTTACTGACGTGTCCCTCAGGCAGATGGCATTCATCATGCATGCACTGAAGCTCTGTTTTCAAGTGACATAAAAAATCAGCACTCTTTTAGTTGGATAGTTTTTTTTCTTAAGTGTATCTTAGGTGAATCGTGAAATAGAAAAAAAAAACTCATCTGAAGAAGATGAATTATGCTTATTCGAAATATATCATATCATGATTGGATCTGTACTTGATACTGTGAAGACTAAATCATTTCTTAGCTTGACCTTTCAGTTTGTTGGACTGGATGTGGGCTCCGGCCCATTTGAACCCATGTACACTTGTATGTATACCGTATGTGAGAGGGGAGAAAAAAATCAAGAAAATCAAGGAAAACATTCCCCATTCATGGGCGACCGGTGAAATCCTAGCTAATTTCTGGTGAGGCAACACCGGATCTCGGCCAGGGTGAAGGAGGCGCTGAAGCCGGTGACAGAGGAAGCGACGGCGATTGGTGCTGTAGAGGCGCCGGCGTACTTCGAGGAAAGGAAGGTTGTCTAGCTACATATGCCTCTTTTGTCGGTGCCGAAAGAAAGAAGAGATATGAATGTATGATCTGCCATGTGCTTTCATACGATTCCTCCTGACAAAGTCCAAACATTCTTTTTGTGTGTGATCACCAGATGCAATCTTATCCCAGCTAGCTAGCCCAGCAGCTCCTTCTAGGACATAGCTCACATGTGTGCAATCCAACCAATGCCCTTGAACTCCTCTCATCTCCTCTCCTCCCCCAACAAAAACTAATAATCGATGTTGCTGCAATGCTGCCTCAACAGCATGTAGGCCACGCACTCACAAAGGTCCACAAAATGGGCGTATGTTCTACCACTCACATGCAAGGCATACATGCCCATGTTGCCATTTCTTCCATCATGATGTGTGACGGTGAACACCTATGCAGAGAAGAAGAGAAAATTATCGCACGCCGACCGTTCTTGGACGCAACAATAATCGGAGAAATTCAGCTATAATAGTAGGTGTGAATGCTCTGGTCCTGAAAGTCTGAAGAACTGTTCATTCTGAATTTAAGGTCCTCTTGCTTCTTATGCAGTACATATTGACACTGATACTCTTAGGCTAAGCAGATTTGACTACTAATATTTCAGTCAAAACAACGGGCTAGGATTGTGCATGTAGCAAGACCAAGCGACAAAGGCCTACCAATATTCGGAAGAGTTGGAAAAAAAACTTCAGAAATACTGTGCACCACCTGACAAAACCACTTTGGCCACTAGTTTCTGGAAGGCTGATCAAAGTATTTGATCCTTGATGAAGCAAACCATCATCTGAACCGAAGGAAGTTACCAATCACCACTACATATGAGATATGTATATCCAGGAAATTAACTATTAGGAGGATCTTGTTGGCACTTTGAAAAACAAAGATTTTGTTCACCTAAAAGGGTGGGGCTTTCAGAGATGATTGCAAGAACGGCCGTCCTCACCTCACATGCTCAGGAAGCACATGTCGTTGCCGTTTCTTGAGCACATGCTATTGGATTGGAGCACGCAGGCAGCGCACATTGTGGGCATTTCTTTCTTTCCCGATGATTGAAGAGTACACGCCACAGCGAGATGGCCGTCCAAATTTGGGTCAGAGATTTCTTTCTTCCTTTCTTTGCCCCATCTCACCGAACTTTCAAGCCCTTAACCAAACAAAGATGCTCTACTATTCTCAATTAATTGGCACCTGACCTGATCTGATCTGACTGTTTAGATAGCGGCCCAACCATTTGCGCCGATGATAGCCAGAACCAATCATTAGGTGTTGCTTAATCATATAATATACTCCTATGTGTGTGATCGATTATATATAGTAGAACATGCTAGCTAGACATTAATCTATCGATCGGTCGGCCGGCCAACTTTGTGGCCAAGTGGGCAACTGGCCATGTACGCTAGCTTGCTCATCTCATTTGAGCTGTTTTGTTTGTTCTTTTTAGGTTTGGAATGAGGCCAAATAATTGATTAATTACCCAATTCATGTGCCAAGGTTATGGACATCTGGGAACATGAATGAATCGGCGCACAAGTTGTACATGAACGTTGTACTGAAAAAAATAGGTCGATTCCTCTTGAATTGGTCCAGAAATCCAACGTTAGAAAATACTGGAAACACTCCCTCTTTTTTTTTTAAACTATTGGGCCTTGATTCTGGGTTGGTTTTGGCCCATCACAAGTTCCAACTTAACCGGGTGATCCAACTAGCCTGAAAACAAGCCAGGCTTTCTTGTAGGCCAAAACCAGCCGGGGAAATGTTCAGGCCCATTTGCACCGGTTTATTAGCCTAGGTTGGTTCACCATTTACACAACAGCCAAATTAATTTGTGTACAGGCATGTTCAGTGTTCACCATCGTTACTCACAAACCGAGTTGAGAGTGTACTGGGATATGTGATTCTTCTTTTCAGCTTATATCTTATAATTTTCTCTAAACAAATAAATAAAATAGTTTCTTCATCGCTTTTTTAAGCAGCTTATTGGCTTACCGACATTTGATTCGTTCGCACAAACGCTCGCGTTAGAACCAAAAACCATTAGTCGTAGCCGAAAAGAGTCCACCCATAATAAACATGGGCACATGTATGCATGGCTAGCATGAGCACCTTGCTCGGTGTAAAATGCTTTCAAACTTCGTTTGGATTTAAGAGTCAATTAACATTGTTTAATTGAGATTCACGACGTAGCAAATAATCAAGAAGAAACGTACGTACTCCAACTGAACTGTCCAAGATGCAGTCATGCACGACCACCTTTCGTCGATCTCGCGATCATGGGGCGCTGGCAAGAATCGACCAGAAGGCAGCAAAGCTGGCAACCGTGCGTGCGTGCGTCTCATCGTCTTCAGCCCCCCGCACGTCCAGCTTCACCGACGCGCGTGGAACAAGTGTGCGTCGAGGGTTCACGCGGGACATGCATCGTCGCCGTCTGCTCCAGAGCAGGAGGAGGATCAATACAATGCGCAGCGCAAACAAGACTGAAACTGACTATGTAATGACCACGGCATTGCATGTCATATATGTCGATGGAAGGTTAGTAATCCGATCGAGCGAAGAAGCAAACCCAACCGTAAAATTCCCGATGCTTCCTAGGCCTATGCACGCACGACCAGCTCTCGCCGAATCATGCCCCTGCACTGTAGCTCTGTGTTTGGATTCTAGCTAGTACTGCCACCATGGTGTGTAGGCACCAGGCCTTCATGCCTTTATATTGCTTTTAGATGTGTACAAGTCAAATAGTATATAATATATCAAGTAAATTCGTTAACATTCATTAATTCGAAAAGATATTGATTTGAAAAGTAAGTCGTTGATTTGGCATGCCGAATTAATCATGGATGAAAAGTCTTAATCATGGAGCCTGGGCACTATGATGCCCCTATTATTTATACTATATATATATATACACACACACACACGTAGGAGTCTGTACTCACACTTTTTCATGTACCGCTTAAATGATATTGTTATACCTCTTTATATATTTGAGCATACTCTAATAATAATTATATAACACTTCAAAATGAGTTCCATAACAAAAACTCATAAAAATCTATTTTTTTATAACATGCTTTGTGTGTATAGTCCTTTTATGTATAGGGTTTTGATGAAATTTTTTCAACCAACTCACATTGAAGTATCTTAGAATTAATTAGTATTTAAGTATACTAAAAGTGGTAAAGAGATATAAAATACTTATTTAAATGGTATATTAGAAGTGAGAGTATATATATACTCTCGGGAGTACGAAAAAGGATAGAAAAATGATTATATACTTCTGAGAGTACGTACTTCCACTTGTTATATACCGCTTAAATGATGTCGTTTACCTCTTTGTCGTTTTGATTATACTCTAAAATGAGTTCTATGAAAAATTTCATCAAAATCTATTTTTTATAACATAATTTGTATGTATACTATTTTTATATATGGAAAATGAAATACGGCAAAAATAAAGAAATTTTTTCAATTAAATTTTATTAAAATATATTAAAATTAATATTTAAATATATTAAAAGTGTTAAATAAATATAACACGTCCGTTAACGCAAGAGGTTAATGCAAGACAAGCAGTGATACGAATATCTGTACGTACGTAGACACATGCATGGATCACCGTCCCACTCTCTTTACATGCGTACGTACCACCCGGCCGGCCGTGTTGGCATGCTGCATATATACTTTGCAGTTGGCACATGGCTTATACTGTAGTTGAGTAGTACGAAGTCCTTTTTTATATTAAAAAAAAGGAAAGATGGAAAATAGGGCTTCTAGGCCGGCACGAAGAACGGAAGAAGCCGCGGAGTTGATTAACTAATTGGATTTGGGCTCTATTAGGGTTTAGGCGCGACAGCGGGCTGCCCAATTATTTTGGCTAAATATCCTGTCCATATCAAATAGGCCATATATATTACCCTTCAAAATTAAAGGATGTTTAGAATAACGATAGTTTATAGTTTTTTTACTGTAGCTGTTGGTTTATTTTATACTGTAACTGAGTTGGCTTATTTAATATAATTAAATTTAAAAAAATAAAAAAATGTTAACCCATCATAGACAATACAAAGAAGAGAGGTGCTTCAATGCTTTTCTCAATAGTGATTTGCACACTTTTTAAAGCACGATGAATGGTAGATAGATACAACTTACCTCTTCGTTTGCTTTGAGATTAGTGCAACTCTGGTTGAAAAGAAAAGCATGAAAGCACTACTCAAGAAGAGATATAGAAAAAATCAAAAAATAAAAAAAATCGTAAATATTTTCTAGAAAAGGTGCACTGAAGCAACTAGATATCAATGCATGTGTACCACCTCTGCATGTACGTACTGATGTGTATCTTTACTATTTAAAAAGAAGGAGTTGGTGGTTGCCGTCACGTCCACCCTCCTTCACTTCTTAACCATTCGATCTTTCTCCTCTCTTCTCAGCCACACGATCTGATTAAACCCTAAAATTCCAACATCACCCCTCTGCCCCCACGCCTACCCCTCGCTCTTCCCCCCGCCGCCCCCACGCCTCCTCCTCGCTCTTCCTCCCGCCGCCCCCACGCCTCCCCCTCGCTCTCCCCCCGCGGCCCGCGGCCTCCTCCCCATCCCCACCCCGCGCCGCTGCCTGCCCCCCTCCTCCCCCTCGCTCTCCCCCCGCCGCCCTCCTCCCCTCCCCCTCCCGGCCTCCCCTCCTCCCCCTTCCCCGCCGCCGCCTCCTCCCCCGCCCCGCCGCCTCCTCCTCTCTCCCCCCCGCGCCGCCTCCTCCCCACCCCGCGCACTGCCTCCTCCCCTCCCCACCCCGCGCGCCTCCTCCGCTCCGCCTCCCACCCAGCCGCCGCCGCACCGCGACCACTTCGCCCTCTCCGCCGGCCACGGTGCATGCTCCAAGACGCCGGCTCCACCTCGCCGGCTCACGCCGCCAAGGTAAGGCCACCGTCAAGGTAATAGTACCGTGTAGTTGAAAAATAGTTTCAAATAATTCCTGATAGGTTAATTTCTAACTTTATGTAGGTACCTTGCTGAATTCAAGACTGGTACCGAGAGGAAGGAAGCAACTGAGAGCACAATGGCGGCCTACAAGGCAGCCCAGGTTAGTTTGTTAATCATTACAATGTTTGTACAATAATTGCTTGAGCTATCAGGTGCCTTGTAGTTTTATCGCCAATGGTAGATTTGTTATGATTACTGCTTGTGGTAATTGTTGGATTATCTTTTATGATCTTTATTTTTTGGTCTACTAAAGTAAATAACATGTTTATCCTGAAATAGTTTGTTGTACAAAGTACTTCGTAGGATATTGCTCTTGTTGAACTGGCTCCTACTCATCCCATCAGACTTGGGCTTGCCCTCAACTTCTCCGTGTTCTATTATGAGATTCTGAACTCACCTGACAAGGCTTGCAACCTTGCAAAGCAAGTTTGTGCCACTTTCTACTTTATGGATGATAGGCCAGGCTCATTTGCTGATGACATGCGTTGCTCAAGCTAAGGCTATATATGTGCATATTTGGTTATAAAGACGAGCGTACTTTTCTGCTGGAGTATAAACGTTGTTGTGATCTCATGACACCACATGCTACAATTGTGTAATTTGAGTACATTGTTTGTAGTGGAAGTCATATAGTTCTCATCCAGTTTCCAGCATTACTTCACGTCAAACGTCTATATTTCTTTACTGTCATTGTTGGACATATTGGTTTGCTAATTGTGAAGCTGTGTGGGGATGATTTATTGGTAACTTACCATGATATTTTCTGCACAATAAATTATTTTGGAATATGAACTTGAACATGAGATGTCTGTCCATTGTATTAGCTGTCGGTTAATTGTTAGGTTAGTGACAATAAGTGAGCTTATTATCAAGGGTATCATGACCTTAAGAGTTCCTTTTCCTTAGCATGATTCCACTCGAGCTGTTGCAAGAGTTCCTTGTTTTTAGCATGATTATGCTCAAGTTGCCCCAGCATCTCTTGTTTTTTCATTTCAGTTGGACCAATCATTCTATGTGCATTATGGATTTGCTAAAATTTTCTTTAATCATTCTATGTGTATTATGGATTTGCTAAATTTTTCTTTACAGGCTTTCGATGAAGCCATAATGCTTCCGTACATTTATTTGATAGTATGCATCACTTTTATTTAGTTTTTCGTTGCAACGCACGGGCACTTTACTAATCATCAATAAATAATTGACTACATCTTGATTCTTGAGTGACACCTTAACTTCTTCCTGCTAGTCTCTCTTGAATGCTCTCAGAAGGATCCCCCACAGCGACAAGGCACGGTGAAAGGATCCCCCACAGCGAAAAGGGACAGTGAAGTGTCTTTTTCGTCGCCAGAGAACATGAACATTGCACATGCATGTATGTACTATGTAATGTAATGTAACCAAACATATATTGCGAGAAACCGAAGCTAGATGCATGGTAGAGCCATTAGGTTACACAAATAAAGTTTCTGGTGGCAATTACTCTTCAGCAAGGGTACATGCATGCATGATTGGGGCACGGTGCCTCACTGGTCTAATTGCAGCTAGAAAAAAGTTTATGTACACGTCCATGTGAAGTTGTGAACATTAAGCTCAAACTAAAGTTTTAAGCAGCAAACTGGTAAGAGCTAGCGAAGTCCACAAATGCTTTCTCAGCAGCTAGCACCGTCACTGGCGGTCAGCCGGCCGTTTTGTTTCTTCAACTAGGTTACCAAAATTGCCCCAAGTAAAGCTGATAGTCATGGGCGTCGTGATCGGAGTTTCACACCCGCGATAATCTCGTACAATGGATCTCTGTCAACTACGTGCTGTTTGCCAGGTTCGTTGCCCGCCAGTTAAATCAAGAGCAGTCCTGAAAGTTCTGGAAGTTCAGTTAGATACTACTCTCGCGGGGAGAAGTTGCTCCCTACGGACAGTCATGTTCGGACGGCGATGTAGCAGTTTTCACACAAGTACTTGATTGCGGGTGAAAGAATGTAGAAGGCAAATGGAAGGATTAGAACTTGAAGATGATCGAGGCATGCAAATAAGAAGAAACAAAAATTAGTGGTTTGAGAGGAGTAAAGTTAACCATTGAATTCCTGATGCCTCTCAAACGTATTTTTGTGTCTATGAATCACGAAAGCCCATTGCTTGTCCAACACTTGAAAAGGCATTCATTCTTATGTGTAGCTCTAGCTAGATATATAATGCCATCTCCATCTTAGAGCTTCTTGACTGATGATAAGTGGACGCGTGGATCATATATAGAGAGACGCGAGCTCTCTCTCTGCGACACGTGGATCATATACAGAGATAGGCGAGACAGGTCACACTCTCTCTGCGTGTATTCTAGTCTCCATGTGCTTTCAACTGGAGCTGCCTGCAACTCCTAATTCCATTTCCAACTAATCCATGGTAGGCAGAATTAAGAACTAAGCCACCCCTGTTCTTGCCCATCAACTCCAACGTCTTATTTGGACGCTAATTATTTTTGCTAGCTAGCCGGATGCACCTAATGCTGCACATACCTACCATATCTGCTTGTGCTACTGTGCATTCAGTGAACGTTCTATGTGATGTCGCTGCATGTGGAGTTTGAGTTGATCATCACACTTCGTTGTAGTTTATTTGGAGTCAATATTAACATAGATCGATAAATACGATCGATACACTAAGTTAACTGACGGATGCTAAATTACCAAGAAATTAACAATATTGAGCATGCGTCACGGATAATGTCACTATTACAAAAAGTCTAATACTAGACGTCACATCACATACGGTTTCCTAAAACCATCGGTATTAAATATTATCACAAACGGTTTTAATTTAGAGATCATCTATGTTGCTGTCAGCATTAAAAACCGTTCGTGAATGTGTAATATCACAGATGGTTTATAGTAAAAAACCGTCTGTGAAGTATCACATACGGTTTTTACTATGAACCGTCTGTGGTATTACCAAATATCACAAATAGTTTTTTTTAAGTTGTCCGTCTATGATGATCTCATATAATTATTGACTCATAAATTCAGACAGCTCACGAAACCGTTTATGACGATGTTTTTAAACCGTGTGTAATAACTTTTTCTGCAGTTAGTGTTGGGATTTCATGATTTCATCAATAAACAATAGTCCTGTAGGCTGTAGTGAAAGAACCAATTTGCTAGTCTGGATGATGTATCATCAACATGGATCCGAGCGTCCGTTCCGAGAGAGAGAGAGAGAGAGAGAGAGAGAGAGAGAGAGAGAGAGAACATGGATCCGATCGAGCGAGCATGAGATCGAACACCATGTAGCTGAGTCCGGAGAAAAATATAGAGACCTTGTATGTTACAGCTAGCCCAACTGCTGCAAATTAAACAAGCATGACCAAGTTTAATTACTTAATTTGAATAAATTACCAGAATCCGCTGAATCCCTTTGAATTAGGTTTTTTCGTTCGCTGTAAAATCAAAACTACGTTTTTTTTCCCCATTCTCCACGCCCAGTCTGCCTTGATGTTCATGGTGGTTGCCATGTGCAGGGGTTTGGGCATGCATGCAGTGGAAGCCTCACGAGCTCCTAGCTAGTCTCGCAGCAGGGCATGCATCATCATTGGGAGTGTGAACTTTGCTAAGTCGATGTGAACATACACAATTAGCACTTGAGACGATCAAATCATACATATAGAAGATTAAGTTGATTCGGGTGGAGAAGCAACTCTACCGTAAAATTCCCGATGCTAGTAACAATTAATCTATCGTACACCGGTAGAGGAGATGAATGGATAGGATTCTTATTTGTGGAGACTGCAGGCAGGAAGATATGTCTTGCGAGTATCACTATATTCCGGTGCCGGCTCCACCGTTCGCGCAGAACTGAAATGAAACATGTACTTTAATTAGCAACTGAAACTAATTACCCCACATGCGTGCAGCTAGCTGGCTCCTTATGCAATAAATAAACTAGAGATCTAGCCGGCATCATCTGTTGATTCGTTTCGCTGGAACAAGCTAGCTAGCACAACATATCATATATCACAAATTAAGGTAGCGTTCGGAATGACAATAATTTATAAATTTTTTACTGTAACTGATTTATTTTTATTGTATTTGAGTTGGTTTATTTAGCATAATTATATTTAAAAAATTTAAAAATAGAAAAAACATGTTAGCCTATCACAGACAATGCAAAGGAATACGAAAAAAAAACACAAAAAACCCAAAAACAGAAAAAAAAAAACAACAACAAACAGTACAAAAACCCATCGCCGTCGTTAGAAGTAAATGCCCATCGCGGACGTAAGCGTGGCCTAAGAGCAGTCCCAATGGAAGAAACTGACACGATTTCCATAGCACAAGAAATCATCTATAGAAACTATCTTCCACAGTGGAGGTGTCTTCGAGTAATAATTATTTTCTCTTTCTCTCTCCCAACTCTATCTTCTTCCTCCAATGAGAGTGTGCCACGAGCCCCCTAGAAACTGGTGGTTTCTTCCCAATGGCGATTTCATAGTTTCTTGGTGCATTGGGTGGAGTGAAGACCTGATTTCTTCATAAGGAAACCGTTTCTAGGATTTGTGCTCTCTTTCATCATTAATTACGTTGCCATGTCAGCATTTTGCCTACGTGGCAAGTTATTTAATGAGGATAGAAACCATCATCAATACATCATTGGAACTGCCCTAAGATACCATGCACCTACCATCAAACTCCCGATGCCTTCTAGGCCTAGAAATGCATGATTCATATTACTATGAGCTCGCTGCCCTAATGTTCATCGCTGGGCGTTTACATCTGCATGCTACGCCTCTAGCTAGCAAGTACCAGTAGCAAGTAGTACAGGCCGTGAGATGAGACAGAGGTGAATGTGTACGCAGTTACATATGGGCAGGGTAGTTGTGGCGCTCGATCTCAGCTAGCTCGCCTTAGTTTCTATCAGTTTGCATCCTTGATGCTTTATGTGAGCTCTACTGATGTTACATATGTTGTTGCATCAGGTGCCAATATAATAGTATTAATTTGGTGGTCGTAGCTAGCTTGATGCTCCTGTGTTTCGATGCCACTACATCCACGCATCACCTGCCAGTCTTTACACGACGACCGGAGAAGAGGAGTAATGCACATCTATATCTAACACACACAATGCATGCCACACTGAAGTACTTGTCTGTATTCTTCCACGAGCTACTTAATTGAACAGAAAAGAGGGAGCGCGCTCATCGATCAGTTACATGAAAGAAAAGTGAGACAATCGAAGATATATAGATAGGTTCAGCAATTTTTGGAAGTGCAAAATTGCTTCAGAAAAAGTTATGTACATAATTAACTGGGTGCTCCAATGATTGACATGAACAAAGCTTATAAGGTTTTGTCCAGCATCCGTGATATCTGTCAAGCTCAAATGCTCTAAGCAGAAAATTAGTTCTACAGTCCAAGTCCGACAAACAAGCATGACCGAGTTTTATAGGCTAGGGAATAAGAGTACTAGAAGATTATGAAACCGAGACGAGGTCGCTGTATGTGTTCACTTGGACACGTATATGAATTTACATCATATTTTAACAATTTTCACCTTGAGACGAATTCAGATCACATATTCAACAATCTTTAGCTTGAAGTGAATTTGCTCTTGTAGCCTGAATTCGCTCTTGTAGCCAAAACAAATCAAATCTCTTCAAATCATAATTCACCATCAATGATCCTTGTGTGTTGACAGTCCATAGGACTAATCAATGAGTAAAATTGGATCAATGTTCTCCATATATTTCTCCTGTGACGCTGAATAACTATAGTGAAAAACCCATCTTATGAACTTTTACATGCTCCACCTGGAACACATAACTCGGTAAATAATGCTCATTGAAGAGCAATTTGCACACGTGATCATCATGTACATCAAACTGTTGATTGTAAAAGAAACTAAATTCCATGACATGGTTGAAAACTGTACATCAAATTGTTGATTGTAAAAGAAACTAAGGGCAATATAATAGTTTCTTTACATTGTTTTTTTCCCTTATTTCTTTACATTATCTGTGGCAATATAATAGTTTTTTATTTTCTTTTAATTGAATTACTCAGAAAGCTACCAGCCACTACAGTGTAATTTCAATCAAAAGTCAACAGGCAAATCCATAAGCTAGAAGCTTAGGGCATGTTCTTTTTAGCTTTTAAAAACAACTTTTTATCTTTTCTATAGTAACTAGATTTTAAACGGAGTATCTTTTTAAGGCAAGGTCTGCAAGTTAAATATAGTACACACTATAACGACTTCATCTATATCAGCTAAAATTGTATATGAGTTTTTATTATTCTATATTTTTTTATAAATAATCTAAAAGTCATAAATCGAAGCTATTTTGGAGCGGACCTGTGCTAGTCCTACATATGCATATACGTCTGCGCAAGCATGATTCATATGACTGTTTACTTCATGCCCTGATGTCCGTCTCTAGCTGCTGTTTTAGTTTTACAGCCTTGACTTGCTAAACTTTTCTTGCTATCTACGAAGTGAGTAGTCACACTAACATCTATTGCACTTGCAGTGGTAGAAACTACAAAGAACTGAATCTGAACTTGTAGTTATCATATGTCTCTTAAAGCGAAATCCCGTTGCAGCCGTACCATCCCGCCCTCCTGTGCGCTAATCGGTGTTCGCCTCGTATGTGGGTGGATTTTTGCTTACAGCTTATGATTTATATATTAAAATTCTTTCTGTTTGTAAGAGATAGAAAAATATTTATATATGATTTTGGTCAGTACAACTGATTTTAATATGCTTTTTACTATAATTTTTTATTAACCTTATCTTTTAAAAAACACATTATTTAAAAATTAATTACTGTAACTCGTATAAATATAAATCGGGTGATAGTAGAAGAGAACCCTGGCTACATAAAGGCAGATGGTGCAGTTGCTTTGCTCTCAGTATATATTTTCTGTCAGTGCTCAATGCCTTGTGAGCTAGTTCTACGTCGATGACATATTTCATGCACGAGGTACATGTAGCACGAGGGCGTTTGATGTTGACAGCTCCGGATCGATCTGTCGATGTCTGCATGCCAATGCACAAGCTAGCACTATTCATAGGTTAAGAGCGGAAGTTGAACTCCACAATGTCGACTCTTCCCTTTTTGTGGGCGAGTGGTCATCTGTTGTAGGATCAAATAATAATAGAGAGTGAATGATATTATATAAATTTTGTTAAGTATTCTAAGCTAAGATCAATGTAAAAAACCCCAAGAACCAAGGAAGAAAACTCCAGCTCAAAACGGTATGACTGGCTATATAGGAACAGTACTCTGACCGGCAGCAGCATAGCAGTTTGACTAATACCAGAAAGTCAACCCGAATACAAACTATTTTTTTATGTAACTTCAAAAATTTGTAGTCAAATAAGAGAAAATTTTGCACATACTTTGCTTAGAGTCTCTAAAACCTATTTTAAGGATCATTTGAATCCTTATCAAAGTTCAAACATTTCTAAAGAATATATAATGTTGCATAAAAATCAGGTAAAAACAAAAAGACTCATAATATAGCATATTCATGGGTAGAAGATGGCCAAAATAGTTCTAAATATATTATCATATATCACAGTAAGTAAAAACTCTCAAAGATTCAAAGTAAAACCTTGAGATCACTGGGCCTCTGAGTTGGGCGATGACAATGGCGGGAGAAGGTTCGTCGAAGGGCCTTATTGGTGCTAGGGACGGCGCATAGGGATGGGGTGGGGGCAGCGGCTAGAGAAGGGAGGTGGTGTAGGGTTTGAGGTGAGATTTTGGGTTCATACAGTAGGTGCAACCGATGAGAAGGTTGGTTGGATCTAGACGCAAGTGCTTGACAAGATGACCAAAAAAAAAGTGGTGGATTAGGTTGCTAGAGCCGAGACTAGCAACGCACATCACGTCCGTGCACACATGCACGAGTAAATACAAAGATCTGGTGCAGTTACTCCACACACCAAGTCTAGCAACGTACATCTACTGTTTTATGTACATTGGTTGATCATTTAATTACAGAAGATACAGGACTAAACATCGTCGACTCTCCTAGGAACGAACTTAATCGTAAGGCGAACAGGAAGAGAGAGAGAGTACTGCAGATGATCACATGCAACGGACGAAGGAAGCCATGAGTGTTCGAGATGCACAGGATCGAGATACAGGCAAGTACGTACAGGTACACGCACAATTGGGTTTGGGCTAGCTTCCTCTTGAAAAAACAGTTGGGTTTGGGCTTCCTATTAGCGAAAAAACAATTAGGTCGGGTCTGTTTAGAACGCAGAATAAAAAACATGCAAATGTCGAAGAAATGCAGTGGCAAATATAGAAATATAAAAAATCATGAATAAGCATTTGGATCAAATGAAAACTACAGCGGTAGATTTGTCGTTAAAAATATTTTTATCATAATACTATAATTTCATTAGTATATATTAACGTAAAGTTATAAAAAATAATAGTTAAAATCATGTCTAAGAAACCGTAAAAAATAAAAATGTTGAATAAAAAAGAACCGAGGAAGTATGCCGTAAGAAAGAGCCAAAACCGATGTTCTCTTTTCCTCAATCCTGACCGTCCCTTTTCCATCCCGCTGCTACAAATTCCCTTTACACCTGCGATTCAGCACGCTCCATCTCCATGGCAGCTAGTGAAAAATTCAAACCAAGAGCATTTCAAATCACATGATCGATGGGGACAACTCAGAAATTTGGATGCACAAATGGACAGAAACTCGAGGAGCTAGCCCAGCCTTTTGTGTTTGTTTTGCCTGTGTGCTGTTGCTACTGTGCCTGTTGTATTCACAGTGACCTTTCCTGCGAAGGCATTCTGAGTTTAAGTCAGACTTGAGCTGGTTGCTGCGAGATGCTACTGCACTTGAAATTTGCGAATGCCAGCAGGAGGCAAGAAAGATCAGATTTTGTTCTTTTCCCTGGAGAGCTCCTGCATAAGAGAACAAATGGGGTTGCAGAATAGCAGCAACTAATTAGGGGCAGAAGACAGCACTAATAATTGCCTACTAGTTGATTAAGCCTGGAATGTGTGTATACTACTGACTTGACTGAAGCGTGTACTTTGCATGGCATGTTGTCATTGCCTGTGGTGCTTAAGAGAGGAGGGGTGTTAATTGCTTCGCGCACTCGCCTGGGACCTTTTCTTTGTATCTTGCAGGGACACAACTCTAGAATTTCGAAACATTATTGTAATGGGAATTTATGACTGATTACTGGTGGCACCTAGTTGCAGTAAAGTGTAACACATCACGGACCTTACGTTGGTCAAATAGACTACCATAACTTTGATAGAGATGTGTCATGACAAATATTCAGAAGGTGAGTCAGGGTAGTGGTTATGTTTTTATTGTGTTTGTGGAGAGGTTGATTATGGATAAAAAAAGCTGAAAGATTAATTATACTTTACTTAGGTTTTCTAAGCAATATTTTTCCTTAGAATTAGATTTAAGAAAACTTTATAGAAGAAAACCCTAGGTACTTTGACACTCATAAAATCTATGGGATCCGGCATATAGGATAAAAATCTAGAATAAAACCTAGACTACACCAGCATAACAAAGCAACAAGCTTGTACCAAAACTCAAATTACGAGTACTACTCCCACCCTGTTTTCACAAAACCCAAAAAAAGAGATTATAATTATAACTAAAAATTTAGTTTTAGCGCATCATGTATCACTATATGTTATCATAACCAAACAATAGCTTACACTCAAATTTATCGTGTAATTCCTAGATCCACACGTGGAAACGTGAGAACTGCATTTTGTACGACAACACTATGCTCCGCTCCAACAATCTGTGCCATTGCTAAGTGGACCATCAGCAGTAGCAGGTCCAGTAGAACTTGACAAAAGACGATAAACATAATTAGACAAATAAAACTGAGCTGGAACGGGACCAAAACTGATCAACCTCACCGCAGCAAACGTATAAGAACAGTTCCATGTAGCCTCCAAAACGGGATGCGCTGCTTGCTGGGTGCCCACAGCCAGGTCCCTCACATGCGCAGCACGTGACACACAGAAACTAGCAGCGGCCAAAAACGCTACGTCCACGCGGCTCGCTCCGCGTGGGCGAGGCGTGGCTCCTCCTATTGGCTCGCTGAGACCGGGCCCACTCGTTCCGTCGAATGTCCTGCGATCTGTGTACGTTTTCCGTTGATCTTAGCAAATTTAACTCCTCGCGTTTTTAATCAGTTCATCTAACGCCGCCAATTAATTCCTCATCCGGCGAGGGCACCCAGTGCCGCATCCTTCATGTCACACTGACTGGTGGCCCATGAATTTAAATGGGCCACATGTCAGTAAAATGTAATATCTGACGGCTTCACCCAGCGGTGCTGCGTAGCGATTGGCCCCGGGGTCCCGAGCCGTTGCTGTGCCCTGTGCTCGTCTCTTTCCTTCTTCTCCAACACAAACAGAGAGAGAGAGAGAGAGGGGGGGGAGGAGAGAGAAAAAAAGGAGAAGCAAAACAGAAAAGCTGCGGCGCCGGTGCGGTTCCTCTAGGAGAAGCGCATCACGTCGCATTTGCCGCGAAATATCTCGCCGCGTTCCTCTCCGCCGCATCGCGTTTCGCTTTTCCGGCGAGGAAAACCAGCTCAAATCGGATCCTCTTCTTCTCCGCTACCGGCGAGGGCTGGCCATACTCGCTGGCAGTCACCGCCTTCACCAACGTGCCACCCATCCACCTACTGCCAGCCCCCTCAGAACCGCCCCCAAAACCCTCCACCCAAAGCCACACCGCCGCTCTCTCTCTTTCTGCTCCTCCGTCTGCGACCTCGAAGGAGACCATCTCCCCTACTCCTCCGGCGACCAGATCTTCCCCGTGCGTGCACATTTCGAACTCCGGCTTCCCCTGTTCGGCCTTGTCTTCCCCGTTGGCCGCAAGATCTAGTCGTGGTCGCCTTCTGGGCGACTAATTTATTAGCTAAGGGCATACACTTTCTGGTAAAGAAAGGCTTTCTGATTCTGCGCCTGCAAAGGTATTGAGCTCAGCACTTTACTTCTTCTTGGCTTTACGTTTTTTAGCTGCCACCCTGCTTGCTTAGAATGTCGTGTTAAAATGCTGTAGTTGGGTGTACCTTGTGGAGTTGATGCTGTTGTTGTTATGTCATAATTTGTTGGTTCTAGTATGGCACTAGTTTGATTGAATTGCTTTAGGCAAGAAGTGCCCCTGCATATAGAGATCTGCTATGCTCATTGTTCTTGGACAGTTTGCTGTGCTATGCGGTCAGTCCAGCTTGTTTGCTCTATTATTGGCGAGCAAAGTGCAAACACAGGAAGCAACATTTTTGCCTTGGTTAAATGTTGTGAGGCAACTCGTGCCTCGCCTCCGTTAGCTGTCGAGATCCTACAAGCCAGAGTCCTAATGGCTAGTGGTAGTGAGCGTAGCAAACCATCTTCACCAGAGCCACCGCACATGCCTGACATCCACGACACCGGTGCAACCATGGTGTGCTCGTCACCCACAACGGACATTAGGTCGTCGCAGCCTTTCTGGTGCTGCTCTCTCCTGAACATCAGAACTGTGCTGCTGATGGCCACTGTCTTGAGTTCTTGCTATGGTGGTGAAGAGCGATGGACTGCTCTGAGATAGACAAGGATAAAATTTCCTAAATCAGTAACCCAATAATAACAACAGAGTCACCAATGTAAGCAAGTTTTAGTGCTACTTAACCAGCTTGGATAATTACGTCATGTTGTACGAAAATCACAGACTTTGAGTGACACTGTGTTAATTTTCTTCTCCATCTTATGTGCATTCTTGAGATTTATTCCTAAATATAGAATTATCAGAACTTTACAAATGTTCCATATGCATCTTTAGGCACAAATCACTTCAGTTGGGATGATGTAGCAACATTTCCTCTCAGTTGATTCTCCATATATTCACTCTTCAAGATGGAGGAGATTTCAGTGAGTTACTTCCTGCTGTTCATTATATTCCTCTTCAAAGTGAATGGCTTTATATCAGTATCTTGTAATTTAAAGTCAAAATTCAAGCACTGAGAAATATGCTTCCTTTTTTTTTGTTTTGAATAAATTCTATAGCTTGGGCATCAATATAAGGAGTGCAGGCCACGACGAAGAAGCAGCTGTCCAACCAAAACACTTGTTGGGAAGGATTTATTGAAAGAATTAGAGCAAAGGCGATCATCACCCAGTGTGATTGCAAAACTGATGGGAATTGATGTATTGCCACCTGATTATATAGCCAATAATCGGCACCAAGAATTCAAGGATGTCTTTGAAGTGTTGGAGGAGCCACCAGACTCTGTCATAAGAGAGAGGTCTCATCATTTCCCTAAAGGGTTGCCAGGCTTGAAGCGAAGCGCACTGAAATTAAAAAAGCTTATGCCATTAAAGTCTCCCTATGGCAATGAAACATTTGATAACAATGTGGAGTACAGAAATGGCTTGGATCGCTTAAACTCACTAGAAATAAACAATCCTTTGTTTGAGAAGCTCCCCCACGATGTGAGTTATTCCCTAAATCACCAATATGAGAAAGGTACTGCAAGTACTTTCAGGAAGTACCCTGTGGGTTTAGCTAATTCTTCACTCAGAGATATCAGAAATTCATCGAGAGGAAAGTATGGAGATTTCAACAGCATTGTTGTTTTGGAGCCAGGTCTGCGAAAAGGCTATGATGCAGAGAACTCTTTATCCATGCTGTACCACGCTCACGTCGATAAGAATTGCAGAAGAGATAGGAATCAGAAGCAGGCTGAGTTTGCAGTGCTGAACAAAGAAAGGGTCTCTCAACATCTTCTAGATTCTGAAGATTTTAATGTGTCTAGAATAAAAAGGGAAAGATACTTGACTAGCAATGCCATTGATCCACTGTTAAAGGGACAGGAATCATCATTTGATCAATTCAACATGCTAGACATGAATATTACCGGATCACCTCAGAGTTATGCCAGCGGTCATGTTAACTCCAGGCGAAGCAACAAGTCATCGTCAAATAGCTCACCCTGGAAAATCTGCCGGAAGTATGAGGAAGCTGACACTGGTTCGAAAACTCTTGCAGAGATGTTTGCTTTATCTGATTCAGAGAGGCTAAAGAGAAATTCGGACTCACATGTCCAAATTCGACACAATAAACTTGACTGGGGCAATGGTCACAGCAAGGAAGGAGGCTTCATAGTTTTACCAAAGCATGCACCTCCATTGCCTCTTCATAGCTCATTGGACAGGAGTTCTTCCTGCGAAGGGTCCGCTCACAGTGAAAATATTTCAAATACATCCATTAGTTACGACAGTGGTAACTTTCACTTCGATTCTTTCCGGGAAAAACCAATACTGAAGCAAATTGCCAGTGTCAGCCAAGATAAGTTGAGGAATGCTTCTAGTGTCAGACATCTCACCTTGGAGCAGCGGAGACCTGCTTCTCCTTCTCATGATGATTCCAGAAGTCATTCATGGCGTCTAGCTGACAAGTTTTCAACTTCTGACTGCATAAATGAGAAAGTATTGTTCACAACAGATGAGGACTTGGTGCAAAAGCCTGCTGAAACTGTACCTTCCGCATTTGGCTTGCAATTATCTGGGGAACAAAAGGTCTGCAAGTCCTTACATCCATGAATTTAGTAAACCAAAATATAACAGAGTGAATACTTTGCTTGCATGTGGCATACTGTTTTATTGTTCTCCTGTTGTTTCAATGAATTATGCATTTTTCTGAAATGACAAAAAAAGCTTTGCTACGATCTTGAGGAGGTTTCATTCCTAACCTACCTCAACTTATTTGGGATAAAAGGCTTTGTTATTGTTGACAAAAAAAGCTTAGCTACGAACTTAGAAACACGAACATTGCTTCTTCTTTTGCAATAATAAAGGTTCAATTACTGCTCCTGAATCATATTCTCATTCCATGAATTTTTTATGTTTAACATTAGAATGTGTTATTCTTCTGTTTTTCAAAGTATTAAGCATTTTCTGAAATGACAAAAAAAAAACTACCATTAAGTCAGAAACATAAACATTGTTCTTCTTCTTTTTGTTGCAATAAGAAGGTTTCAATTACTGCTCCTGAATCATATTCTCGTTTCATGAATTTTTTGTCTTTAACATTAGTAGTTTGGTCTTTTCTTGAGCGCATATGTGTACTGTTCCAGTATAGTAGTGTACTTGGTGTTGTCATTCCAGTATAGCAGAGTGATGTATTTGACCTTCATTTTGTCAAATATCATGCACTGGGCTCTAATGCAATTTTCATCTGTTGACAAGTTTGAGCCTTAAAACGATCCATTCTGTCATGCAGAGAAGTCAGTTTGTTATGCATCACTCATCCAAGTGTTTCTCTGTTTTTTTAGGTGTCAACATTGCCTTTTCATTGTCGTGACAATGAATACATAACTCTTTCTAATCATACTGATGTGGCAAAGTCTCGTAAAGGCTTTAAAGAGGTTGAGCAACCAAGTCCAGTGTCCATTCTCGAGCCTCCAACTGACGAAGACAGTTGTTGTTCCGGATACTTCAAGTATGACTTGCAAGACATGCCTAGTGAGTGAGACAAACTAACTTTTCCCAGTAAAAAAGGAAAAGGCTGCACTGCAGCCACATGCACTTTTCACTTTTGAGTTTGTGTAGATTGTCAGTTATACTAAAAAAGTGGAAATTAATGCAAATAATTTGTAAATCAAGCTAAACAAGTACAACATAGCACCTGTGTGATGAATCTTAGTTCATTAGGGTAAACACCGCCGGGAGGAAGGCTAGGCGGCGTCGACTTGGTGGGATGAGAGATTTGACTATAGACTAGGATGATAGAATTTGAGAAAGAGACTAGATTAATTCATCTTCATTGCTTCTTTGATAATAGATACATACTAGCTTTTTTATATGGGTAGCTCGACTTAACCTCCAAAAAACAATCTTCATCTATAAGAAAACACATCTTTAATAAATAAAATATATCTATAAGATAGTAAACTCATCTAATAAGGAAACTAACTATTTCTTATCTCTATCCTTACTAATTTAACCCCAATATGTGTGTCTGCTAAGTACCCGCGTGTTGCTACAGTGCTTGGGTACTATTCGAGCTTGTGAACAGTATTTGGCACGTGACAACTTCTCCCCCTTGGTGACAAACCGTCCTCGAGTTGTGGTGGCGGCCATGGCTACTGCCCTAGGAGACTCCAAGTTGATGAGATACTATAACGTTTACTGGTGACTTTGAAGACTGTGGCCTCCACGTACAGGTGCAACAATATTGATGACATCTGCGATCGCTACGGTAGACACGGTGGCAACCATGACCACGTTGTAGTAGGATTCTATGATGCGGTTGCTACAACAGGCTTTGGCTGGGCCATGGCGGCCTTCAGCAATACCATGATAGGACATGGCACGGTCGCGGCGGGCGTTGGTAGTACCACAGGAAGCCGCAGCAGAGACATGGTTGCCGCGGCAGGCTTTGGTAGCAATACAGCTGTTGCGGCAGGGTGTGGCACGGTTGCGGCAGGTGTCGGCAGAACCGTGGCTACCACGACATGTTTTGGCGGTGCCGTGGCAGTTGCTGGGGATAGTGCCGCTACCACCTCTTGTTGCGCCTTCTTCTGCGCTCGCTGGGGGGCAACCCCACCCAGCTCCGCGACATCGCCGTGCAGGAAAAGCTCACCACGCCCTTCAATAGCAGCATCTCGCGTTCGGGAGCAGTCCCCGCGCGTCGTGCACATGAGGAGGGAGAAGTCTGCGGGGGCGAAGGAGGAATGTAACGCCCTAGGAACCAAACCGGCTTAGGCCTAACCCCATTATGGATAAGCCACGCACACGTAACAATCTACCTACATTTTCGTCCTCGCTTCGCGTAAAACAGTTAACCAGAGGTTATTACCAATGTTGCCTATGGGTTTATGTGTTAATGCTTCTCATGTTAAGCTAGCAATGTGGGACTAATCCACAACCTCATGTGCACACACACATAGGTCATCATGGGCCGAGGTGTTATATACACCCCCTTAAAGAACCCAACGTCCTCGTCGGTCCAACATACCCACACTAGGGCAAATGACCAGGATCTCCCCCTTTTGACACACGTCCATGCGTCCAGTGCTGGTACATTTACCATGCCGTGTGTCCGCTCTGGGCTCACATGTGCCATGCGTTATATGCCCACGTCCCTGATCTGTACGCGCCCGTGTAACCGCGAGGGTCGGCTCTGATACCATTTGTAACGCCCTAGAAACCAAACCGGCTTAGGCCTAACTCCATTATGGATAAGCCATGCACACGTAACAACCTGCTTACGTTTTCATCCTCGCTTCGCGTAAAACGGTTAACCGGAGGTTATTACCAATGGTGCCTTAGGTTTATATGTTAGTGTTTCTCATGTTAAGCTAGCAATGTGGGACTAATCCACAACCTCATGTGCACATACACATAGGCCATCATGGGCCGAGGTGTTATAAGGAAGGCGGCTACAGAGAAAAATGGGGAGAAGGCAAGAATGACGGCGTCTGTGTCTACATCTTGAAGCGCTTGGAGATGAGGGAGTGGGAGGCCTCAAGGTCGCGGACAGAGTCGCGATGGAGCGCATTGAGGCGGCGCTTGAGGGAGTCAAGGTGGGACGCGGTGAGGCTTCTCAGGTCACCGACGGTGGACATGGAGGCGGGGACGGGAAAGGGGGAGGCCGCGGAGGCGAGGGGAGACTTGGGCTTGGGCTTTGCCGACGAGGAGGGTGAGAGGAAGCTAAGGTCGATGCTGGGAGGCGTGCCGCGAGACGACGAGGAGACTCCGGAGAGGGAGGTGGGGCTGGGCTTCGCCTTGGGCTTGGCCCTGGCCCTTGGCTTGGGCTTGGAGGCGGATGCAGTTGCTGCTCTTGCCTTCCTCATGGCTGCCTGCTGCGTCTACGTGGGTGGAAGTGGCTAGAAGAGGAGGATTTGAGATTTTGGAGGCGGATCGGATCGAATCACGATGGCTATGAGCTAATGGAAAGAAGGGAGCGTGGGAAAGAAATACTAGTTGCATGCGTTGGTTTTTATGGAAGAAAATTGGATTTGACTTTTAAGCTAACTCCAAATTTCCTCCTTTCCTTGTGTGACCTTGGATGGAGTCCACTTGCAGGTGCGTCGATCAAGTTAATTAGATGGCGCATCAAAATAAATGAGGCGCACTGCCGAGCAGCTCGAGGATGAGCTGCATGTCCGAGAGGAGTGCAATGTCATGGGCATGATCCTAGGTGTGGCCCCAACCGGAGAGATTAGTTTCTATTTAAATTAGAGATTAATTTTCATTTATTAGAGATATGATTAGGAATATGATATTAGTTTTCATTTTTTAGAGATATGATTGAGATTAGATTCTATCTGTTAGAGAGGGCCTATCTATATAAAGGAGGCTGCCGCATGCTATTAGGATCAAGCAAGGAATAACAGTCATTCTCATCTATAGTCTTTCCTTCTCCCTCTATGCCGATGCCGTCCGGGCATCCTCTTGGTGATGTTTACCTCCTATGAAGTAAGGTTCATAACAACTTGACTGAAGCATCATGGGTAATTAACATACTTTAGATAGTATTGCTAAAAAAAAATTAGAAAGCAGTATTAAATTGAGCACTTTAAAGCACATTTCTGGATCTTCCAAAACTGAATAGTACAGTTATTATGACAAAATTACTCAAACAAATATGTTTAAGCAATTTCTTGCATCATGTCTTAATTAATTGCAGCTTCTTTGTTGACCTCAGATGTCGAGAAACGAATAGACAACTGTCAACTCCGAGATGAACCTGAAGTCTCCATGTCTAGTGATGATGACAATGATTATTCTTACCAATCTTTGGAAGCATTTCAGGTTGAGGACAGGGACTTCTCATATCTCCTTGACATACTTATAAGCTCTGGTATGATAGTCACTGACTGGCAACTCTTGTGCAAGTCATGGCACTTGACTGGTTGCCCTGTTGGCCCTCATATCTTTGACAGGCTTGAGAGGAAGTACAACAAGATTGCCACATGGACAAAGCCAGAGAGGAGGCTTTTGTTTGATCTTGCGAATTCTGTTCTTTCCGAGGTCCTTGCACCATGGATTGATGTGCACCCATGGGTGAATTCTAGAAGGGAGTGCAGGCCTATTTGGGGCCCTGAAGGGCCTGTTGAGAGGGTTTGGCAGAAGATGGTCAGGCAGCAAGAAGAGCTTGCCATAGGACATCCTGATGACAAGGTTCTCGATCCAAACTGGCTGGAAGTTGGTGATGACATCAATATGGTGGCAAAACAGATAGCCAGGATGTTATATGGTGACTTCTTGGAAGAAGTCATATTGGAATTCCTCTCAGGATTAGTTGTTTCATGAAAGATCAAATTAAGAACTTCCACGGTGTCAAAGTATAATGGCAAGTTGGGGATTTGCCCACAGAAATTTCAAGCACAGTGTGCTGTAAGCCTGTAACAGCCTTTCAAGTGCAGATATGCAGCAATTTTTCTGGTCTATGATAGGGGCTATGTTTAATATGCCATTTCACTGGAGAGCATGAATGCATGATACACATGCCAAATAAATGCCCATGCAGGTTTGCGTGCAGTAACAGAAGATGTATGTCCAATACTTCGACGTGTGTAGAAATGTTGAGCTTCCAGAAAATCTTTGCTTGTTATCTGGATTTCCAAATGTTATAAATTCTTTAGGATTCAGTAGCTGCAAATATGCAGCACATATTAGAGGATGCTAACATCTAAAGGCTTTTGCAACATTGAACACGTAATCTCCAATCCCAGATAAATATTTTAATTTTAAACAGAAGAGGTGAGGATCTGAAGATGTTTTTCCTTTCCTTTATGTTTCTCATTTCTAGGGCTCACCGAAGCACGTTTTTATCTCATGATTGATGGGCAACAAACATAACTGAAAAGATGGTATGTGAAAGTAACAGCAAAGCATCAACTTGCCGATGGTAATTACTTTTTAGCCATGATTATTCATTATTCCTAGCATACACGATGGGATGCAGTTTATCTTTCCTAATGTCTGTGTACATGGTCATGCTCCAAATATGTCTTCTGTAATTTGACTCCAAATTTGCTCCAATATGTTTGCAAGTATGTGTGGTTTTGTGTTGATGTTTTTAGCATTCAGCTCCTCATGTTCTTCAATTTGTTGCTTGTGTTGTTGAGTCTAACTGATGTGAGTTGCATTATGCTGAGTGCAGCTTTGTTTTGATGTGGAAATTGGAATCAATCTTCAGTTCTGATGCGGCAGATGATTCTGAGTACATAAATTCCGCTGTGTTTTGGTCTACAGAGTCCTGCGTAGCGATGGCCGGCATGAACCCTTCCCCGCTACAGTCAAGTAAGTTGGGGTTGGTCCTCTCCTAGAAAAGAGGTTGCGTTGAGCCTGTTTGGAACGCAGTAATAAGAAAAATATGTGAAAGTAGTAGGCATGCAGTGATAAAATACAAGAATATAAAACACATGAATAAGTGTTTGGATCAGATGCAGGAAAAACATAGGAAAACTTAACATGTGTATGTGTGAGAGAAAGGGATCAAGTGGAAGATGGATTGACTCGAATATTCAAAGGAAAATTAACCGTGAGGACCATACCTTTTTTTCTCTCCTTGGATATTAACAGCATTTGAAGGAGAAATTCTGAAAGAGTGGAATATGCCAATTCCCCCTTCCATGCTGGCGTTTACCAGAAGAGTTGTGCCGCCATGAACACGAGTGCAGAACTGAAAAGAAACAAAATATCGATTAGTTTGCAGTTTTGCACTGGAATTGCATGTAGCAACCAATAAATTAACACCATCGGAAATTTCCATTTCTTTTTTGCAATAGTAAGAGCCGCAACCTTCAAATTCTCGATGTCTCCCATGCCTATGTAGTATGTTCACGGACAAACGATTGCTATGCATGACCTGTCTGTTGCGGAAGATTTGCAGGCTATTCTCTTGTCGATCACTACCCTTGTGAGTTGTGACACCCTGGTATATATGCATGAGTTGTGTTCCAGATCTCGACTCTTGAGGAGAGAGAGAGAGAGAGGTGGAATTAATTAAGTGTAGTTGTAGCCTGTAGGCACGTGTGTGTATGTATGTGTCTGTATATACACACACACACGGCCGTGCTATTATGTGCCTACGTGCACTGTGCGTGCCGTAAAGTTACTATCGTGCGTGAGTGAAGTTACTGTCAAATATATATAAACTTATTGCTAGTTGTGTAGTATTACAACTGACAATAACTCTACATATGTTTGGCAGTAACTTCACTCACACACAACAATAACTTTTCGACGCGCATTATACATTGTAAAAGGAACGAACGAAGAAGTATACTAGTGGTTAGGAAATGAATTTCTGGGCCCAAAAGGCGACTAGGCCCAACTGCGGCCTCATATCTACCCCACGGCTTACCCCACCCCACGTTCCCCAATCCCTACCCAGTAGGCGACGGTAGGGCAATCGATTGAACCCAAGAAGAGACGAGACTGAGAGAGGAGATTACACCTAACGTGAGGGCTACGAAAGAAACCCTACGCGACAAGGAGGGGAAGCACCATTGAGGAGAAGGTGCCAAGGTGGGGGCTCAGCTGGGGCAGTGGTGCAAGGAGCTGAGGAGGTGTGGCCGTGGCCCGTGGCAGCGGTGCGACGAGTTAGGTTGGGGGAGCCGAGGAGCCAGGAGTGCCACATGCGGGCGCCAAATGGGCTGTGCGGCTGCTTGTGTGGTCTCTTTTCCGTTTGATGTGCATATTGGATTTGGAGGTATGAGTTGTATTGCAAACTTTAGCCCTTCTCAATCTAATTTGATTGCCCTCTGCATTTCAAGATCAATTATGAACAATTCTCTTGATTAGTTAATCTCTTTCATTCTTTGCTCTTTAGCAATTAGCTTATAGCCATATACTCTTCTATATATTGTATAGTTAGTAATATAGTTGAATACTTGTATTTGATCGTAAATTTGAATTGCGCAGAGTATGTTTCCTACGTTTATCTCAATTTAGCTTAATCTTTTAAACCCGCCTTCTATTTTCATCCTAGCTTTGCTACTGCGGACAGTTTGACGGAGACAAGCTGCAGAGGAATCCTTGTCGTAGAACATATCCTGAAACTGACCAAATGTATTTTCCTTCATTTTGGACTCTGCTGCATGTAAACTTTGAGCTGAATGCTTGAATGTGTCTGTTTGAAGCCTCTTCAGTTCATCCATCAGCCAAAAAGAAGGGGAAAAATATAGAAAAGGATCGGGCATTTACATTTTCTAGTACTGTACACCAACCACACAGGCATGCATATCGCTCAGGTCAGGACTCCTTAAGTGCACTCATGTTCATAGCCATCATCAAACTCATTTATGCACCCCCTCTATTTCGGCCTATGTAAACTCTGCATGAATATGTTCACAATCTCATGAGTCCTGCTCTACGCTCATTTCCTTACCTCTTTTATTTACATGGATATATGTATAGGCCATTGAGTATGTCTCTTGTATTTATCTGTCGGGTTTCTTTCTTATGTGTACATAGTATAGTAGGATTAGGAGGTACCGGGAATGTAGGTTTGAGCCATCCGTGGGGAAGATGTGCAAGGACCACAGCATGGTTTGAGAGTGCAAAATAGGATGGACCAATGTGGCATTGTCAGTCAAGATGGATGGCCCAAATTAGCATAGGTATATCTTAAAGAAAGTTTGAAATATTATGTTACGTTGTAACTTACAAATGACCATCACAATATCTTGGACTAGACAACCATGAGTTGAAGACCGCCGAGGCTAGAGTTGGGACACCAAGAATAAGAGACAGAATCTACTGCTGATTAAGTACAAACTTCCTTCTTTTATATGTTGTTCATGTTGATCGAGAAAGAGGACATGATATGATCTTTTACGTACCATAAAACACACACTTCAAAATATCAATCATCCCTTAAACCTTTTAGGGGTTAATCTTTGGATAGAAATTTAGTGACTGCTTTAGCTTCTACGTTAAGAGGGATGGTTTGGACGCAGAGGAGGCCCCTGCGCGAAAAAGTCCTGGGTGCAGAAGTTGGTGGCCTCCGCGGGGAGTACGCAGCAGATAGCGGCAGTTCTGGCAGACTGCGAAGGCCGGCCTGGGGAGATGCGGAAGGGAGCTAGCTAGCACAGCATGCACAAAAGGGGCAGTTTCGTAATGTACCACTAGCTGCTCATAGTCTCCTAGCTGAGGAGGCGTTCGGAATAGCGATGGCTTCTAACTTCTATACGAAATTTCACTGTAGCTGATTGATTTTTTACTGTAGCTGAGTGATTTTTTACTGTAGCTGAGTTGACTTATTGGGCATAACTAAATTTTAAAAAATGTAAAAATAAAAACAGCATGCTAACGTAGTACGTACAATGCAAAGGAATACAGAAAAAAAATAAGACACAAAAATACCAAAAAATAAATAAAAACAAAATTGCTACAATCACGAAGAAGCCCATCGCACAGCAAAAGCCTATTACCACCGCTGTTGTGAGCGGCCCCTAATGCACGTACTGGAAGCGACAACATGGATGGCTGCTTCACCATTATGAGAGGTCGGGAGGAGCTGATGTGATGGGTCTATGCACACTAGTATCTACAGGGATACAACGATGCAACCATTTCCATGTGCTGAGCGCTAGCTGCACTGCTACTCCCTACCTCTCTCCCTTTGCCCTTCGCTCTCCGTCATGAGCTTTCCACCACATGTGTCCACTCACACCACCCAAAGTCATTTGTATATAGAATGGGATTGGTGCATCACCGACAACTGGCTTCCTTAGCCGCCCTCGGTAGCTCCGCCTCCGGAGATCGCCGCATGACACCATCTTCCTTCAAGTCCCGACGCACGCGAAATTTCGGCCGCCCCGGGCTGCCGACATCGAGGGTCGAGGTTGCCTCTCCCGGAGACCTTCTGCTGCCAAAGTCGAGGGCCAGGGTCACCTCCCCAAGTCGCATTCTGCCGCCAACATCGAGGGCTGGGGTCGCCTCCCGTCAACGAAGTCTTCACCTTGCTCACAACGGCGTACGACTTCAAGAACGTGCACTCCTCATACGGGGTGATTACCCTTGTAGACAATGGTGTGTGAACCAAGTCTATTGCTAGTTGTTCGGGTACTAAACCCTCCTGACCCGAGTCACTCAAGCATTGGGCCTTGTAAAAAACATCTAAGCTACGGTGAGGTCTGAGGCCAAAGATTGGCCGTGGCACTGGATGTGCTCGGGAATAGACCCTCTTGACTCTATGTAGGGACCCTTCTGCGTGGGAGGTCTTAAATCACAATGACCTATATGCCGAATAGCGTGACATAGAGCCGGGTCACTTGAGACTTATTCCTTGACCTCTTGTCGCTTGGTTTCCTATAACGATAATGTATGAGGACTGCGACTACCCTAGCTTCTCCTTGCTAAAATGAAGTTTAGTTACTACTCCCCACTTCTCTTTTGTTTTTATTGGGGGTATCCTTGTTGCCCCGTCTCCCATGGAAAAAACTTGGCACTCGAGACGGGGCTCTTGAGCAGCACTTTGGTTTGGGGGGAGGGGAGAACATCGCTGTCTCTCATTGGAAAAAATATGACACTCGAGATGGGGCTCTCGAGCAGCACTTCGATTTGGGGGGAGGCGAGAACATCGCCGTCTCCCATTGGAAAAACATGGCACTCGAGATGGAGCTCTCAAGCGGCACTTCAGTTGGAGAGGAGGAGGTGAGAACATCACTGTCTCCCATCGAAAAAATTGGGCACTCGAGACGAAGCTCACGAGCGGCACTTCATTTGGGGCTTGACGCTGGAGGGTGAGCGATGTCGACCTCACCCCGGAGGTAGGGATGATCAGTGTCGACTCAACCTCAGAGGGGAGGATGATTAGCGTCGACTCGACCCTGAGGGGAGGATGATTACCAACTTTGCCTCGGAGTGAACACGTCAACTTGACCCTGGGGGGAAATCGCCAACTCAACCTGGGCTGCAACCTAAGAGCACAAAGTGTTCCACAAGAGCATGGCAATGACATGTATTTTAAGGCAAGGGGCGTCATAGTAGGCCCGATGCAAGTGATGATAGGCGAGGGGTGTCATAGTAGACCTGGTGCAAAAAAATATAAAGAAGGTGACATAATAAGCTCAGAAGCTATATGTAATATTTACACAGGTTGTCCGCATTCCAATTATGCTTGAGCTCGATCCCATCGAGTGATTGAAATCGAAATGATCCAGGACAAGTGGCACATATGACCTCGTACAACTCTTCCCACTTGGAGCTCAACTTCCCGTCGAGGTCCGGGCCAAGGCGATAAAAGTACACCCTAAAGAGTCGCGGAAAGTCCACACATGTAGGGCGCATAAGCAATGGTTGTCACCACGTTCGGGACATTGCTTCTCCCACCTTCGACCACCCTCCTGATCGTGCCCTCTATGATGGTTCTTGTGGTCACTGTGGTTGTCATTGTTGCGATTACCACAATGATCGTCATTGCGGTCGATGTGGTGACCATCATGGCCATGGTGTGATTGAGCATCTTCGGACTTGACGTGGTACATGGGGCAGTGGCAGCGTCGCCACCTCTCAACGGCCTCTGGGTCATGTGGGTGTGCCAAGGCCATGGCAGTCGAGGCTTCTGCCTCCTGGCAAATCCTCCCCTCTTCGGACTTAAGAATTTTTTCCATGATGGAAAGCAACTCTACCATTGTCTTCGGCTTCTTTCGATCCAACTTATCGGCCAACTCCCCCTTGTGCAAAGCCCGTAGTGCTACTTCAATGGCGCTCATGTCGAAGATATCCTGGACTTGGCAATGGACGTGAACGAACCGATGTATGAAATCTTGAATGGACTCACCTAGCATTTCCTTGAGGGCGTGCAGGTCAGAGGACATGATAGGTTTGTTCTGACTTCCTTGGAAGTGGTTGCTCAGCTTCTCGCGGAGTTGCTCCCACGAGTACACTGAGCACAGCAGGAGAAAGAGGTACCAGGACTGGGCAACCCCTGAGAGGGCTAGGGGCAGACTCTTCACCATGATGGCTCTCCCCCTCCTGCTGCCGCGATGGTGGTTTCGTACACGTGAACAAACTCCATTGGGTCAGAGCACCCCGTGTACTTGGCGACTTCGGGCATCTGGAAGCGCACAGACCACGAGGTGGCTTGTAAGCCCAGACTCAACGGATTTGAGTGGTTGACGAGCGGGACTACCTACAGACGGGAGCCCCTTGAGGTGAAGAGACGCTAGGGGGGCCAGCACAAGATTGAGCATGAAGTCGTGCGCCTGGTTAGCTTGGATGAGGTTAGCCCCTTGGCGTTCATGTCTTATTCCCACCCCCCATTGAGGACAGGGCTTCCCTTCGTACTTGATCGATTTGTGCCCGCAGGTCGCCAACTTCTTGAGCCCCTGCCAGTGGTTGTAGGTTCACCCGAGCTCTAGCCCCATCCAACTTGGCTTGAAGGGCTTTGACTTCAAGTGCCTCAATGCGCATCCCCTCCTGTGCTGACACACGTGCCTCCTCCAATTGACTCCTCAGCTCCTTGGATTCTCGTGTCCCGACGGCCGATGAGAGTCGCGCCTCAGCCCGTGCCCTCTCGAGTTGTACCTGGAGCTCCCCCACCTGATAGGCTTCGGCCGCGGACCGTAGGGCCTCGGTCTACGCCTCTCTCAACTGCCTTCGAAGGTCCTCCAACTCTTTCTCCAATTCCTCACAAACTCTTCGGAGGTCGGCCTCTTGGGAAGCCACAGTCGCACCGATGTCTTGAGCCTCCGTAGTGGTGTCCGTCTATGCTCCTTGCCCCGGGGTAGCGTGGGCTGTGACCCGAGCCAACTTCAGCCTCGGAGGGTGATTCGCACCCCCAGCGTTGGTGGTCCTTCTTCTTAAGCGGCATGGCTTCTTGTTCAAGATCTCCATGGACGGCGTCAACTGTTGTCGGTACGAGTTCAAATAGTAAACTTAGAAGCACCCCTAGTCGAGTACGAAGATCACCGTAGGTGCGAAAGGACCTCAAAGTAGCACAACCACCATGAAGAGATCTTGAAGTAGCACCACTACGTAGTGAATTCAAGAAAAATGTACTACTGCTACAAGAGTGGCCTCTCCCTTTCCTATTACAAGGGGTCCTATTTATAAGGAGAGAGGCATGCGTAGTTGCAACTTTGCCCTTAGGGGTTGGTCTACTCCTGGAGGCATTTCGGTCATTTTCTCCGCACGGGCCCCGCCAGGTCCGAGACCCCAGGGTCGGCTTGGGGTCTTCCTAGGGATAGTCTTGCACACTTCACTCGGGGTTGGCCCGGAGTCCTCCTAGGATCGGTCTTACACATTTTGCCTGGGGTTACGCACTGTGCTTGCGGTTGGCCCGGGGTCCTCCTAAGGTCGGTCTTATGCACTTCGTCCAGAATTGGCCCGAGGTCCTCCTAGGGATGGTCTTGTGCACTTCTCCTGGGGTTGCGTACTTCACCCGGAGTTGGTCCGAGGTCCTCCTAGAGACGGTCTTACGCACTTCGCCTGAGGGTGGCCTAAATACTTGGCTCAGGGTAGACCTTCCATGGGGCCGAGGTTGCGCGGGGACCCTTCCCCAGCAGTGTGGCATGAACTTACTACTTGCTACTTTGCTAACTAGAACTTACTACTTGTATGCTGATCGAGCCGACCAGGTCAGGCAGGGCTCCTTCAAGCGCATTAGTTCACATGTATGTTTGATGTCCATAGCCATCATCAAACTCGTTTGTGCACTCCCTCTAAATCGCGTGACTCTCCTAGCTCCCATTAGTTCATAGTCTCATTAGTTCTGCTCTAAGCTCATTTCCTCGTCCCTTTTATTTACATGGATATACATATAGCCCTTTGAGCATGTCTCATGTATTTGTCTGTCAGATTTCTTTCTTAGAATGTACATAACATAGCTGTAGGCTTAGTAGATATCTGGAATACATGATCGAGCAGTGGAAACCACCATGGATCAGATCATCGTCCATGCGCGAGCTGAGACAGCCTCAGATATTTGGGTTGAGACCTGAGGGTGCATTCGAGCATGTGGAGCGTGCATGCAATATGTTACAGGCTTATAAACCTTCTTGCACAACAACTGACGTTGTTAGACGATCCTTTACCGGAGATGTTTTGAGTCGCCTAAGGAAATCGTATTTACAAGTAGTGCTTAAAGAAATCATTGTATTCCCCATGATGCATTGTTTCATATAGCTTCAACCTGAACAAAGGGTAGGTAAGTGCCGATGTAATTTCTGCAGAAAGGCATGGGTCTCCATAAAGTTGACTGTAAAATGTTGGGGAATATGCTAACTGGCTTATATCTGAATATAACAAAAAAAACAGATAAGATAATTCTCCCAGAGGGAAAACACTAACAGTGCGTATAACTTTTGCACAACTGCAGCCACATTTGCTGCCACGAAAAATAATAAAATCCGACGATATAAAATACACAAAATCGTTGACCTTTTCTTCTTGCAAGGGGCATTACATTTCAGGACACAAAATCAGAGAATAACGGTCAGATGAAAACAGAGGATGGAGTACTCATTTGCTCCTGTTAACCTATGGTACAACATAATATTAAGAAACCAGAGATAAGGGTTTCCGTTTAAACGGATTCTTTCCGTTTAAACGAGTCCCTATCCATATTGGGCACCTCACCCTCCCCTATAAATAGATAGCTATATGGCTGATTTTGTACCCCATTGAATTGAAGCAATAAAGAAAGACCAGAAGTTCTCTCTACCTCTCTGTGTGTTCAATCTATTATTCTGTCTTCTGTGGTTGATTCGTTCTTGTTCTTAGCGAGAAATCTCTTGACCGTCGCCATGAGGGTTTCTCAACACGTTATCGCGACGACTACGCTCCGTGAACGAGGTAATCATCGAAGCTATCAGATTGAATTTTCTAGATCGCTTCAATTTGCTTTTCTTCGCGTTCTAGAATGAATCTCTACGGTGCAAATTTGCCCTAATTTACCGCGAGCAGACTTGAAGTCGCCGGCACAATGTCGATCGGTAAATTACTTGCAAGGGTGGATGTCGATTGCTCGTAGATTGATCTACGCGAGCGGACTTGAAGTCGCCAACTAAAATCGTCGATCGGTAGCATTAAATTTGCATCTGTTCTTCTTGTTCGATTACACGACATCACGCATTGAAAAAAAAATATGGGCACGCCAAGACTTCGAACAGCGCGCCCGCGCACGGCCACCTCCGCGCCGCCACGCCGCCGCCTCCTCGTACGCGCGCCGACGCGCCTCTTCGGCGCAAGGCCTGCCGCGCGCGCGCGCGCCGCCTCCTCAAGCGCGCCAGACGCGCGCCTCGCGGCGGCCACCGCAGGCTTCTCCTCGCGCGGCCGGCCCGCCGGCCATGGCCTCGACGGCCTCCGCCCGCGCGCCCAACCGGCCTCGCGACGGCCTCCTCAGCGCTGACCGCCCGCCGCCGCCATGCCTCGCGACGTGCCGCCGCCCGCGCCGCCCAGACGCCACCCGCATACCGCGCTGGTTGCCCGCACGCGCGCCAGCCAGCGCGCCGCCGCCGCCGCTGCGCTCTCTCTCTCCGCAAGCGCCGCCGCCGCCCGCCCCTAGCCGCGCGCCAGAAGAATGGGGTAGGGAACCCTACCCCTTTGTGTTTTCGGGTGGGCCAATAGGGACCGGGCCGGAGGCAATGGGCCGAAGAGAAAAAAAAGGGGGCCGGCGGGAAAATTTGCAGATAAAACCCCAAAAAATCAGAAAATTGCACACAATCTTTCTCTGAATAGAAAATTTGCGTAAAACCCCCTGGAATTGCAGAATTTACTGAAAATTTGTATTCTAGCATAAAAGGGCCTGAAGAACCCGAACTTTGCATTATTTTCAGCATTTGAAGCTTATTTATTTATGCCATTATTGTTTTATATATTTTCTGCATTTATTTACTGTTTTGATTAATTGTAATTATTTAATTGCTTTTAATCACTGAAAATTAGCAGTAAATTATGGAAAATATATAAAAAATTATGAAACATTACGAGAATTTATTGTACCATTTATTTACCTGTAGTAAATAATTCCATGCATGTTTACCAAAGAAGAAACTTATTCTTGCCATTCACATGTAGATGATCGCATCACGAACCAGAGTTCGAGGAGCTTGCTCAAAGATGGCAAGAACTATCCGACGGGCATCCGATGTCGAGATAGTACTTGGAGCCGTGAAGCTCGCGCAGCTATTAGGATTGGCGGACGGCATGACGCCAAACCTACACCGAGGAAAATGATCGGGCACTTCATTTCCTCAAGCACCACCTCGCATTACTCTCAAGAATGAGTATATGGCGGAGAAAAGCGCTAGCACTGGACCGCACTCAAGAAGCGGTTTGAGAGGCTCAAATACACCATTCTTCCTCGAGCATCGAGTGGATCGAACGAGGTTTGCCGATTTCAAGGCGGTCCGGGAGTACACCGCCTTGCACAGACTTGTACCAATCTTCAACTCGTGGCAAGCGGATCACGGATGAGCGAAGATTGAGAAGACCTCGCCCACCTTTCACCCCAATCTCAGATAGTCGCCCGCAACTATCGTCAAGACGGCTACAAGGAGTACGCCGAATTGATTGATATGATGCAGTTGCGAGGCTCGGGACGAACTTCTCCGTAAGAATTACGTCACTCAGCCATTGGGGAGCTCCGCCGCCGTGAAGCCAATGCTGGGAGCTACAAGGTGCGAAAGCCCTTGATGAAAAGAAGGGAAAGAAGGGTAAGACCGTTGCCCAGAAAGGCAAGTCAAATGCTCCAAATAACAAAAGGGCTAAGGAGAGTGGCAAACCTTATGGCCAGCAGAACCAAGGTTGCTACAAATGTGGCAAATGGGGGCATTGGTCGCGGATTTGCAAAGCACCGCAAAGATGTCATTGATGCCCACCAAGCCCGGAAGAACAATGGCAAAGGGCACTGAAGCTCACTTTGCGGCGGTTGAGGGGGAGCATCTTGAGCAAATGTACTGAAATGATGGAGGTAGAGACCTCCCAGCAAAGACCCTTCTACGACTTAGAGGCACCACCTCCATGATTTCTCTCGAAGAGAACATCACGCCAGAAAAGATAGCCGAAGAAGTCAATGACTTTCTAGTTGATTCCGTCTGATGCACAGAATGCATGAGACGTTAATTGTCATTTATTTTATATGAAATAGACAAGTTAGAACTTGCATGGATGGTACTTTAGTTTTGTTTTCTCGTGATAGTTGAATGATTTTGGAATAATTCATTCCTTTATTCAGTTTACAATGGCATGATATGTTCTAATATTTGTGTGTTTTATTTATGTGTTGTATGTATTCTAATACATATTAATAAAATACCTTATATTAGAGCACGTGTGGCGCCCTATAGAGGAAGTATGCCTTGCCGACAGTGATACCACGAATACCATCTTAAGAGAGACTAAATATTTTCAGTCGATTCGTAAGAGCAATGGCAGCCTTACGACAATCGTCGGAAGCGATGCATGTATAATTGGTTCCGAAAGAGCCACAATTATACTTCCCATGGGCACAACTTTGGTCATTGAAGACGCATTATTGTACCCAGATTCGACTAGAACTCTCTTAAGTTTTAAAGATATTCGCGCCAATGGTTTCCACGTTGAGATCAAGAAGAGTACAGTAAGGAATACCTACTCATCACAAAGCGAAGAGAATGGCAAAAGGGTATTACAAAACTTCCTTCACTAGAAACGGGCTATATTATACCAACATTAAGGCGCTGCGCTGCATAATCGCTCAAGACATGATTTAGAAGCTCGAACTATTCTGTCTCTGGCATGACAGATTAGGCCACCCAGGTCTTAGAATGATGAGAAATATAATTAACAATTCTCACGGGCATAATATTAATGTGAAGAATTTTCCGAATCATGAAGATTTTGTGTGCCCTGCATGTGCCACCGGGAAATTAATTATTAGACCCTCCACTCTGAAAGTGAAGGATGAAGTCCCTGCATTCCTAGAACGCATCCAGGGAGATATTTGCGGCTCTATTCAGCCCATCTCAGGGCCATTTAGGTATTTCATGGTGCTCATTGATGCTTCCTCAAAATGGTCATATGTGGGTTTATTATTCACAAGAAACCATGCTTTCGCCAAATTGATCTCGCAGATCATTCGCATCAGAAATGTGTTCCCTGATCATCGCATCAAGTCCATCAGAATGGACAATACCGGAGAATTTACTTCAAAGGCATTTGATGATTTTTGCATGGCAATGGGGATTGCAGTTGAGCATTCGGTACCGCATGTTCATACCCAGAATGGTTTGGCAGAGGCATTGATCAAGAGAATTAAATTTATTGCCCGACCCCTTTTGGAGAATTGCAATTTGCCAGCTACATATTGGGGACACGCAGTCCTACATGCAGCAAATCTCATCAACTTTAGACCCTCGGCCTACAACATCTATTCACCTATGCAACTAGCGCAAGGGTCACCACCGAAAATTTCTCATCTAAGGAGGTTTGGATGCAAGGTTTATGTACCTATACCCCCTCCACAGCGAACTGCAATGGGTCCTCTCCGTAAGACTGGGATATACGTTGGTTATGAGACTGCATCCATAATCAGGTATTTGGAACCCATGTCGGGAGATTTGCATACTGCCCGCTTCGCTAACTGCATTTTTGATGAGGATAATTTCCCGACATTAGGGGGAGGAAATCAACCCATTGATGAAAAATATCGGGAAATTACGTGGGAAGCCACGGGAATTCCTGCACATGACCCGCGCACTAGTGAAACTGAAAAAGAGGTCCGAAGATCATCGATTTGCAAGCATTAGCAAATCAACCGCTCGATCACTTTAGTGATTTGAAGAGCGTGACTAAGTCGCATGTGCTCGCACGCAATGCACCGAGAGGGTCGAAATACCAAAGAAAATTGAAGGTATCCCTAATCCCGCCCAAAGGCCTCGTAATAAAGGACGAGAACTCCGCCCCTCGAATCCAAAGTAACCGGGGGCCTTTGGCGAAAAGGATAAGAAGGACTTATCACAGCCGATCACCGAAGTCCCCCAGAATGAGAAGGGGAGCCAGTTGAGACCTGGCACAAGTATGACACCTCCAGTAGAGGGCATACCGGATCTAAATATCCCCGTCGGCATGGATGCGTGCGCACACATCGGAACCGAAAAACTAAAGGGACTTGCCACCGCAATGGAAAGAAGCGATGTGCAAGATGAAGCTCCAGAAGAAGCAACTCATGAAGAAATAGCTATAAATTATGTGCACACGGGAGAGTCCCTGAACAGGACAACAGCCAATGTCGATATCTACTTCGCAAAGAAAATTGCCACAATCATTGATCTTGATCCCGAGCCTGCATCGCTCGCTGAATGTAAGAAAAGATCAGATTGGGAAGATTGGAAGAAGGCAATTGCAACCGAATTGCTATCTCTGAACAAAAGAGAAGTGTTTGGGCCCGTATGCCGTACTCCTCCCCATGTGCTCCCTGTAGGGCACAAGTGGGTATTTGTTCGAAAGAGGAATGAAAGAAACGAAGTAGTGAGATACAAAGCAAGGCCAGTAGCACAAGGTTTCACTCAACGTCCGGAGTTGATTATGAAGAAACCTACTCCCAGTCATGAGTGGAATTACCTTTAGATACTTGATCTCAATGGCAGTGAACTTGAATTTAGAAATGAAATTGATGGATGTTGTGACTGCATACCTTTATGGTAACTTGGATTCGGAGATTTATATGAAAGTCCTCAAGGAATTCCTCTCCGACCTAAGACAGAGCAAATAGAAATCATGCATGTGAAGCTTAGAAAGTCCTGTATGGACTAAAGCAATCTGGCAGAATGTGGTATAATCGCTTAAGCGACTTTCTCTGCAAGAAAGGCTACACGAACAATGAAGACTGTCCTTGTGTATTTATACGGCGATCCTGAATGGATTCGATAATCTCGGTGTATGTAGATGATCCGAATATCATCGGGACAAGGATGATATAAAAGAAGCAAGCTCCTATTTGGAGTCGAATTTGAAATGAAAGATTTAGGCAAGACCAAGTTTTGCTTAGGCTCGCAGCTTGAGCATGTCCTCGGAGGAGTCTTGGTACATCGATCGACCTATACCTGAAAGTGCTAGAAAGATTCGGCTTTGAGAAAGCATTCCCATCAAAAGTACCGATGATCGGAGATCTTTACAGACAAGAAAAGATCCTTTCCGACCTAGGGAAGAGGGGAGGAAGTCCGGGACCGAATTCCCATACTTGAGTGCGCTTGGAGCACTCATGTACTTAGCAAACTGCACTAGACCGGATATTGCCTTTGCCGTGAACCTATTAGCAAGGTATAGTGCAGAGCCCACCAAAAGGCATTGGCAGGGCATAAAGGACATCTTCCGATATCTCCAAGGAAGCAAGGACCTTGGATTGTTTTACAGAAAGAATCAAGATCTGAACTTGTTTGGCTTTGCAGATGCTAGGTACCTGTCTGACCCGCATACCGCAAAGTCACAAACAGGCTATGTATTCCTGTGTGGTGGAACTGCAATTTCCTGAAAATCGTCTAAGCAAAGCCTTGTAGCTACCTCGACGAACCACTCAGAAATAATAGCGCTGTATGAAGCAGCACGTGAATGCGCTTGGCTACGCCGAATGGTTCACCACATCCAGCAGTCATATGGAATGAACATTGTGCAAAACCCCACAATTATCTATGAAGATAATGCCGCTTGCGTTGCACAAGTACAAACGGGCTATGTGAAGAGTCATCTCACAAAGCATATCAACCCAAGTTCTTCTATGCTCATGAATTGCAAAAGATGGACGAGATTAAAGTACTGCATACTAAGTCTTGTGAAAATCTAGCAGATCTATTCACAAAGTCCCTCCCCGCATCTAGTTTTGAAAGGTGCATGCGAGGGATCGGTATGATGAGACTTAGAGAAGTGCAGAATTCAGGAGGAGAATTCTCTCAAGTCCGTTAGTAAATCTTGATCCTGAAGATCAAGTACCCAAAGAATAAAAGTCCTGAAGACTAAATGAAGTTGGGTGAATTGTACTCTTTTTCCCTTGACGAGTTTTCCTGAAGTTTCTCGATCAAGGTTTTTAATGAGGCAATTCGTGCAATCGCAGCATAACATGCATCATGTACTCTTTCTCCAAATTTTTTCCACTGGGTTTTTATGGAGTTTTAACGAGGCATGAGTATGTCGGATGAGTGCTCAAGGGGGAGTATTAAGAAACCAGGGATAAGGGTTTCCGTTTAAACGGATTCTTTTCGTTTAAACGAGTCCCTATCCATATTGGGCACCTCACCCTCCCCTATAAATAGAGAGCTATATGGCTGATTTTGTACCCCATTGAATTGAAGCAATAAAGAAAGACCAGGAGTTCTCTCTACCTCTCTGTGTGTTCAATCTATTATTCTGTCTTCTGTGGTTGATTCGTTCTTGTTCTTAGCAGAGAAATCTCTTGGACTGGTCGCCAGCGAGGGGTTTCTCAACACATAAGACCCACGGTTTATTTGTACACATCTCAGGTAAATTTTATCCTACCTACGCCTACAAAACTGCCTGCATGTAATCACCCAGATATATACACTGATGTTTAACAGGTTTGTAAGATGGAAAGCCATAGTTCTCATCATCCGTGTCAAAGCTGGAGAGCAAGCTATTCAATGTCTCATTACTGCATGTAATCACCAGGCTTTCAGCTGAATGCCTGAATGTGTTTTAAACAAAGTCTCTTCAGTTCATTCATTAGCAAAAAATACAGAGAGAATAACCGGGCATTTACTTTTTCCAGCACTGTACACCAACCACACAGGCATGCATATCGATTGCAGCCATGTTCATAGCAATCAAACCCATTTGTGTACTACCTGTATTTCGGCCTATATAAGGTCTGCATGACTCTGCTAGTCTGCTCCCATTGTTCACAGTCTTATTAGCCCTGCTCTAAGTTCGTGTCCTGATTTCTTTTACTTGCATGGATAGATGTTTAGGTCTTTGAGGATGTCTCGTGTATTTGTCTGCCAGATTTCTTTCTGAGATGTACATAATATAGTAGGCTTAGGAGGCATCGAGAAGGTAGAGAAGGTAGAATTGTGCTTCTTAGGTTATTAAGGAAGAGACTATCAACAAAGGTGTGGTACAAATTTGCGAAACTGCATAATGACTCGTCCACCGCGTCTGCATCGCCAACGCTGGCAAGTCAATGCTGCAGTGCTCGAATCTTTGCACTAGAGCCAAGTTCTACATGGCGCCATGTTATACGCCAGGCGCAGCACAACAGCTACTGTCGTTGCAACTTGCAACTCGGACGAAGGTTACACTGGAAACTTTGTTAAAAAGCCCTTCACTTCCAATATTTTATGAGGTCTGCGTGACTCTCCTAGCTCCCATTAGGTCACAGTCTCATTAGTTCTGCTCTAAGCTCATTTCCTCGTCCCTTTTATTTACATGGATATACGTATAGCCCTTTGAGCATGTCTCATGTATTTGTCTGTCAGATTTCTTTCTTAGAATGTACATAACATAGTTGTAGGCTTAGTAGATATCGTGAATACGTGATCGAGCAGTGGAAACCACCAGGTCTCACCTGGACTCCACCAGCTTCCAATATTGTTTGGTTGGTACCAGCTCCTGGCCTGACACTCCACCTGCGCATAGAGCATCTTGAGACTTACTCACTTCCAGACCGGCGTTACAGGTCCTAAGCTTCATCCAATCTCTACTCATACATAAATACTTTTCTAGTGTGGAGAGATGAATAACGTAACAGGATAATATTTTCTGCCTGTCTGAGATGAAAAAAATAGTTGGCACTTTAATTACGGTCCCCCAGTCCGAGTTAGAGTTTGATAGATCCTTATATTCTAGCCATATGTAAAGGGGGTCTGCCTTCCCTCTCTCTGCTTTTTCAGAGTCCTCTTTATCCTCCTAATACATACTTCTGTAGTCCTGCTGCTCCTCTCAGTTGGACTACAATTCTTATCTCGAGCCCCTTTCTCTTTCTTCTCTTTCTTTTTCTCCTCTTTTCTTTTCTTCTCCCATTTCTCTTTCATCTTCTTAATCAATTTAATTTTTCAAATACATGTTCTGATGCAAGATATAGCATAATGATACAGAATGTAATTTGTACATTTAACATAACTATATTTATGATCAAGAATTAGCTTGCCTGAGTAGTAGTAAGTGTTGGGATCAACTTCAGTCTGATCTACTACCTCGGCTTGAACCGACTCGATTTCTACAATACACGTAGACGCTCTATTATAGTAAAAATATTTATTTATGATATTATTAGATTTGAAAAATTCCCTTACCCTGTTTTGGTGGATTTCTATCCTATCTACGGTGTTAGAGTTTTATTGGGCTTCTTCCCTCTTGCTACTGGTCCCTTAGCTGCACTGGCCCATTTAGCTCTTAGCTCACTGGCCCAACTCTCGGCCCCACGACCAGCACAAAATGCAATTCCCTTTGGCCCAAAACGCTTGGCCCTGCTCGACCGAGACAAAACGTCTCACCTCCCTAGCTAAGCACACGCTAGGCCGATACGTCCACACAATGCCTTGCCTCCTCAGTTCTCATATGTTGGGCCGACGATCTGGCTCCTCACCGTCGCCCTTCTCCCCTTACTCCTCATTCTCGGTGCCAAAGCTTGCTTCCTTCCTTCCTTCTTCCTCGAGGTCGGACGCTCTGCCTCGCCTGACTAGTCGGTACACCACCTTCTTCTGGCTCAGATACGGGTTGATCTACCTTTTCTTAGGTCGCTTCTTGATGGATCGACAGCCATTGCTACTCTCCATCGCCAGATCTGGTGGCTCCCTGTCGGATCTGGTGGTTGCTCACCGAACTGAGTAGCTATTCGCTGGATATAAGGGTAGCCACCGGATCTATGGCTACTCAGCTTCTCGGCCTCCTGCTATTCACGGCTACTACTCGGCCTCTAGCTACTCACGGCTACTACTCGGCTTCTCAGCCTCCAGCTACTCACGACTACTACTCGGCGGCTCCCTCAACCTCCTCTCTACACTTAATGAGGATGTCGTGGGCTTGGTACTTGGCTAGTGGTTGTGGCTAGGAGGCCCAGCTTTGTCTCTTTTCCAGTTCTACCTCCTCCTCTACATCTATCCGAACTTATGCATTTTGATTCTAGTTATTATTCTTGTTATATTTGTACATATTTTACAACACCCGGTTCTTGGGGATCCTAGTGATCATGCTGTTGAGATTCGACCTCTGGGTTCTCACGCCTGGGAGTTGTTCCCTAGATTCTGAGGACGCTCACGATGCTAGGGTGAGCCACCGGTCGCTATGGTAGCCACCGGTTGGGCTGGGTGGTCTCTCCCTCCTTCTTAGCTGCCTGGCTCAACAGACCTAGCCGAGGTGCAGTGGTGTCGAGCATTTGTGTGCTTAAGTGGGATGAATCCGAAAAGGGAAAAGGGGAAGAAAGAATGGTGGGAGGAAAAAAAATGGGCCTACTTGTGTTGGGCTGAGAATGGAAAGCCCGCTGTTTGGCTACGGTTGCAGTGTGGTCCTCACACGGTTGTGGATGTGGACGAAAGTGTAGCCGAGGCTTTTGTCACTGTCGGGGACATCATCTTGTGGTGGTCCACCCAGTCGGCTCCCTTGTCCCATGGTCCATGCTATCCTTCATGCTCCTCTACTCTGCCTCCCTTTCTCCGACACTCCTCTTTTCTCATTGGTGGATTGCTGGTTGTGGGTGGGATGGTGGCTTTCTAGCTTCGACCATGAATGATGATGGGTGGATTTTGGTTTTGGTCTGGCTCGGTGTGCTCGGATGTTCTTCGTGTGAGAGGGTCTTGGGCGCTTTCTGTTGGCCCTATGAGCTCTCGGCTGGTTAGTGTCCTCAGTGGTTTGCAATGTGGTGGGCAATACCATTGGGGCTGGAAATGTTGGCTTATATATAGGGAGGTTTTGGCCTCTCTCTTTCTCTGGCTCGACTGTGCATAGCTGGAACTGCTCGAGCTTATCCTCTCGTGAGTCCTTCGGTCTTGTGGCTTTAGCGGACCAAAAGTCCTAAGTGTGGGCTGTTTACTATTTTGGAATCCTTTGGGCGGAGGTAAGTTGGAAAAATATAGGCTTTGGATTTTAGAATGCCGAATGATGAGGTCCACTTATGATGAGAGGTGTTGACCAGCTTGAGACGGTCTATAAATCTCGATGAACGCCACTCTATTTGGCTCTAAGAGCCCGAGGATACTGACGGCAACTTTTTTCCCTTTTTCTTTTTATTCTCCCTTAGATTATTATTTAATTTGCTCTCTGACTATAAAAGAAAAGGAGGGGTGGCCGGTTTGGGATGCTAACGTTGGCAACATGAGGAGACAGGGCAAGGAAATGCAATGCAATAATTAGTTTAGCCTTTAACTTACTGCAATTGTAATTAGAAATTAGTTTTTCATGCATGCATAATTCTTGTAATGGGAAAAGAGTTGCAATAATTAGTTTTAATTCATTTTTGAGGTCTAGAGTTAAAAGTTGTAGTTCATTCTTGTAATTATTGAGTTGTAATAATTTTAATTATATTCTTAATTACTGCTAATTACTCTATTTGGAGTCAATTATTATTAGGGTTCTTTCAGGCATTTACCTTTTCCGGCACTGTACACCAACCACACATGCATGCATATCGATTGCAGTCATGTTCATAGCAATCAAACCCTTTTGTGTACTCCCTCTATTTCAGCCTATATAAGGTCTGCATGACTCTGCTAGTCTGCTCCCAATGTTCAGTCTTATTAGCCCTGCTCTAAGCTCATGTCCTGATTTCTTTTACTTGCATGGATAGATGTTTAGGTCTTTGAGGATGTCTCTTGTATTTGTCTGCCAAATTTCTTTAGATGTACATAATATAGTAGGCTTAGGAGGCATCGAGAAGGTAGGATTGTGCTTCACAGTTTACTAAGGATGAGATTGTCAACAAAGGCGTGGTACAAGTTTACGAAAGTGCATAATGACTTGAGTGTGTCCCAGTGCCAGTGGTAGTGCCCGCTAGGCCCAGGACATCATTGTCCGCGTCCGCGGTGAGGCTACCACGTCCGCATCGCTGGCGCTGACAAGGCAACACCCGATGCCATCGGAGTAGACGGATGTTGCAGTGCCCGAATCTTCGCCCTAGTGCCAAGTCCTACACGGTGCCATGTTATACGCCAGGTGCAGCACATTGGCGATCGTCGTCGTGACGGAACAGAGGTTATGCTGAAAACTTTGTTAAAAAGTCTTTCTTTTTCATAATTTTAGAAATGATCCTAGATTGTGGACAACCACTTCCCCCCCTAAACGTCCGATGTAACATTAGCGGTCCAGATAGAGAATAAGAAGTGGCACGGTAACATTTTGGAAAAACACCTTGTGATTACAAATTTGAACTAGTAGCCCCCAAACTAGAAAAAATAAAATCCGCTAACCAAATTGATTCGCTACTTACCGTTAGATCGAGCTTAGACGAATAGGATGCATACACTTTTACAAAGAGGGTCCTTGAACTATACTGTATTTACACTCCTCTTCGCCATGCCCCCTGACCGATGTCCCAGCTCAAAGCCACCTCCGCCTCCGACGCCCCTTCTCCACCGTTGCCGCCTCCTACGCCGAGGGTGCTCTCGTCTAAGCCATCGGCACGTTCGCCCGCGCCGGCGACGCAAACGTCGCATGCGCGCCGCCGTCAGTCCGGGTGTACACCGCCGGCGGTGCTGTAAACCTCCAGCTGAGATTCAATTGCTGTTGGTCATCATCCCTTGCCTTTGATCGGCTAGCAGGGCGAATTATGAATTCGATCACTAATTCAACTGATAAGCTTTAATTATCTATTGGTAAATTCGATGTTACTTTACTCAAGCATTACACAGGTCGCAAATGTATTTTTTTTAGTTTGGTCTCTGCCGCATGCAAACCTCCGGTTTGAATCGCTGAATGTGTTTGTCTATTCAGTATATTCTCGGTCACAAAAGAGAAAGATCTGTTTTTTATGGCTGCTGCTTATGCCTTTTAGCTACGGCTTGTGATTTTTGAACTGTTCGTGAGAAAGATTACAGAGTAAAAGAAACTCACGTACGATTTTTGCTGATATAAATGAAATCGCTATAGTGTATACTATAATTAACTAGTAAATTTCATCTTAAAAAGATATTTTGTTGGAAAATTAGTTACTGTAACCGTAAAGAACAGACCAAAGGCTCAGACATTTGAGTTTTTTTTTTCTCCAGTACTGTAGTGTACACCAACCACGCACACATGCATATCGCTTGCGTATATGTTGAGCTCAGGACTCCTTCAAGTGCAGCCGTGTTCATAGCCATCATCAAACTCATTTGTCCACTCCTCCTATTTCGGCCTATGTAAGGTCTGCATCAGCATGACTCTGCTAGTCTGCTCCCAATAGTTCGCAGTCTCATTATTCCTGCGCTAAGCTCATTTCCTCATCTTTTTTTGTACTTTTGAGCATGTCTCCTACATGTATAGGCCTTTGAGCCTGTCTCCTACATTTGTCCGTCAGATTTCTTTCTTTGATACATATAGTATAGGTAGGCTTAGGAGGTATCAGGAATGCATGATTGAGTAGCTTCTACTGATTATGGAGAGGAATGTTTCTCAAGTGCGCGTTGAGAAAACGTCATGTTTTCGGCTAGGATCTTAAGAGTGCATGCGAGGATGCAAGTGGAGCACAATATGTTCCTTGTCTATGAAGACTGAGACTCGCCATTAGCTTTGACACTGGCCATTAATTCTTTTGGGGGAATTTGATGCTGCTTAACTTAAGAATTTGATGCTACTTAACTTATGAATTATACATGACGCAAATGTATTTTCAATTAGTTTGGACTCTGCCAGATGTAAACTCCAGCTGAATCCCCGAATGTGTTTGTTTTAGGGCTCAAGTAATTCAGTTCATTCATCATTCACAATAGAGAAGACTCGGGCCTACTCAGTTTTCAGTTCATCATCAAGCAAAGAAGTGAAAGACTTGGGCATTGATTTTCTTCAGTACTGTACACCAACAATTTCGGACAGGCGTGGTTTTAAGGAGCTAGCGTCACACGCATGCTGAGCCGATCATGTCAGGGTTTGACGAATTACTGCTTGTTCAAAGGAAACAGATGCCACAGCAAAGTAGTCGACAAATTAAAATACCTTCAGTTGAGGCAAAAATAATCAGGCTAATGCCCATCGATTACAATTTAAGACAAGATGAATATTTACACAAGGAGCATAGCATAGAATATGGCAGGGTTTAGCTTCGTTTATTCAGGCTAGGAACAAGTTAATCATCGATTTCCATGCACAAGACTGGGAAGACACGCGCGGCGGGAGACTACCATGGCGGCGGCGGCGGAAGGTGAGTCGGAAGAAGAACATCAGGGCGGGGCGGGGACGTAACCGCCGTTGACGTCGGGCACGCGACGCGAGTGGGCTTCTGATGGGCCTAGAAGAGGTTTCCCTATGGGCCTTTGGTTGTTTTGGGCATTCCTGAGGGCCTAAAAGAATAATGAATGAAATATAGAAATTAGAAAAGAGACGTTGGCCAGCCAACCACCGTTTGACACCTGTACCGTGAGCCCCCTCCCGTCCGCGCCTCTCCCCACCCTGAGCCCCCGACCTCAACGCCGTAGCCGACCCCGTCCTCCACGCCGCCATCCCACGACCTCAACTTATACCCACCTCCATGGCATCCTCATCACAGAGAGCTTCATCTCTCTCTCCTCTCGCAGCTCTCAGATCCAAAACCCAAGCGCATCTCCCGAAATCCAAACCCTAGAACCCAATTCGGGCTGCCGCTGGGGTTTTGCGGAGATGGGGGCGTCAGGGCGGCGGCGGTGGCGGCGCCTCCTCTTCGTCTTCCACCGCAGGTGACTCCTTTCGCTGGCTGGTTTTGCTGTATTTTTTGGTGGGCTGTTGTTGAGTTTATCTGGTTGGTTATACTATTTGGGTTTAGTGGTGTTATTGTTGATTTGATGCTAAAAACGATGTCTTTTTCCCTGTGTAAAATAACATCGAATTTACCAATAAATAATTAATGCTCATCAGTTGGATTAGTGATCGAATTCATAATTCGCCCAGCTGGCTGATCAAAGGCAAGGGATGAAGACCAACAGCAATTGAATCTCAGCTGGAGGTTTACAGCACCGCCGGCGGTGTACACACGGACTAACGGCGGCGCGCATGCGAGGTTTGCGTCGCCAGCGCGGGCGAACGCGCCGGTGGCTTAGACGAGAGCACCCTTGGCGTAGGAGGCGGCAACGGTGGAGAAGGGGCGCCGGAGGCGGAGGTGGCTTTGAGCTGGGACACCGGTCAGGGGGCATGGCGAAGAGGAGTGTAAATACAGTATAGTTCAAGGACCCTCTTTGTAAAAGTGTATGCATCCTATTCGTCTAAGCTCGATCTAACGGTAAGCAGCGATGAGGGTTACCAGTTCTGTTCTGTGGGAGAAGAGGTGTGGTTCTCAGCAACTTCATATCCGGCAAACCTTTTGAATGTGTATTTCCTGGTTGGCATATAATGCTAGCTACTAGTCAAACAAATTATTTATGGACAAGAGATGGGTAGTAAAGGTGGCCAGGTGGGTCGTGCCCACACGGGCTGGGCCGCGTCACGATATTGTAGGCTCGGCCCGAGCACGGCACAACCCGTCGGTTAAATGGGCTAGGCTGGTACAGCACGACGGACCGGGCCGTGCCGGCACGGCATGGCCCGGCTCCATATAGCCATTTTTATAAAGCTAATAATTTTTTATAATTAATAAAGCTCCATATAGCCCGGCTCCATATGTCATTTAACAAGTTAATAAAGCTCATTATATCATTGATAATAATTATCTTGATGATTAACAATGTCTATTATTTTTTTAATAATTTTTTGTATTTTTTTACAATTTTCTACAATTTGTCCTCTATTTTCTACATTTTTCGGTATTTTTTGTATTTTCCTGGGCTAAACGTCCGGCACGGCCCGTTTAGCCTTAACCGTGCCCGGGTCGGCACAGCACAACCTATTTATTAGCTGTGCCTAAACGGATCGTGTCTAAATGGGCCGTGCTGCGTCCGGGCTTGTGCCGTGTCAGCCCGGCACGGCCCATTGGACAGCTCTAATGGGTAGTGGACTAGACATGCATCTCAGCTAGCTAGTTGGATGTGGTTTTATGTATATTGTGTTAGTGATAGTTGGATGATGGCATTGTCTGACACATACGGATGATGTATGTGACAATATTTTGTGTATTTCCACTACTTTTCGCTGATTTTCTCTATCTGTGATTTCGTCCCGATTTGCAGTGTTCATTAAATTTTACTAGTCAGAAAAATATAGTCCAGCACAATGCAGATCTGCCTGTCAATTTTACCTAAATTCGATAGATTACGAAAGGTGTTCAGACTTCGAAGCATGAAAGTGCTTACAAGACGTATTTTTAATGTAAAAAAGATCAAGTCTCTTGCTGGTGATCACTATCGGTAGATGAATTTGGTGTAGATCATTGAGACGAACATGTTCTAAGCACAAGATGAGCACCTGGCAAAATTTGGACAAGAATATCAACAATTGTTTATAAATACAAAAGAATAAGATACAAATAAAGATGAAGAGTTACATCTAGGTGGCATGATCTATTTTCCTCTAATATCCCCCCTCATGTTTCTGGAGCTAATTTACTAACCAAACGTTTTTTTAGAAATAGCTTTAGATTTTTAGAGAATCCAGAGTAGAAACTAAAAATGAGAATCTAGAACTCTACCAAATAGGTCTTTATTGCATAGTTGGTAATATAGTTGTATACTTGTATTTGATCGTAGATTTGAATTGCACAGAGCATGTTTCCTAAATTTATCTCAATTTAGCTTAGTCTTTTAAACTTACCCTGAAATTGCAGGTGGGGTTCTTCGGGATTTATCCGATAGCAACAGCACGGTAATACTATTGCAAGATGCTACAGCTGTTTTTTTTTTAAAAAAAAATCAGCTTCTCAATGAAACAGTGAATTGCCATATCTGTAGGACAGAGGCAGTAGTAAGACTTGAGACTGACCAGTAATTTTTTCCTTTTTTGCAAACTTGGTGCTACTTTACTTGAATATTGTACATGATGCAAATGTATTTTCCTTCATTTTGGACTCTGCCACATGTAAACTTCGAGCTGAATGCCTGAATGTGTCTGGTTGAAGCCTCTTCAGTTCATCCATCAGCCAAAAAGAAGGAAACAATAGAGGAAAGGATCGGGCATTTACATTTTCTACTCTACACCAACCATACAAGCATGTATATCGCTCAGGTCAGGACTCCTTAAGTGCACTCATGTTCATAGCCATCATCAAATTCATTTATGCACACCCCTCTATTTCGGCCTATATAAACTTTGCATGACTCGCTGCTAGTCTGCTGAATATGTTCACAATCTCATGAGTCCTGCTCTACGCTCATTTCCTGACCTCTTTTATTTACATGGATATATGTATAGGTCTTTGAATATGTCTCTTATATTTATCTGTCGGATTTCTTTCTTATGTGTACATAGTATAGTAGGATTAGGAGGTACCGGGAAGGTAGGATTGAGCCATTTGTGGGGAGGCTGAGGTATTGGGAATATAGGATTGACCAGCTAAATATCATCTTGAATCATATTTTGTACACATATGCAACCAGACTACCAGGCCTTTTGATCGGAAGATAATGCATATCACTTTTTGCACAGCCGCAGCCACATTTTCTGTCACCGTAAAATAGAATCTGACAATAAAAAATATACAAAACATTGACCTTGAAACTTTTCCTGACCTCTTTTATTTACATGGATATATGTATAGGCCTTTGAGTATGTCTCTTGTATTTATCTGTCGGATTTCTTTCTTATGTGTATATAGTATAATAGGATTAGGAGGTACTGAGGATGTAGGATCGAACATCTGTGGGGAGGACGTGCATGGACCACAACATGGTTTGAGAGTGCAAAATAGGATAGTGTACTGTGGCATTGCCAACCAAGATGGATGGTCTGAATTAGCATAGGTGTATCTTAAAGAAAGTTCGGAAGATTATGTTGCATTGTAACTTGCAAATGACCATCACAGTACCTTAGGACTGGCTGGACGACTATGAGTTGAAGACTGAGGCTAGAGTTGGACACCAAGACTAAGAGACAAAGTGTACTGCTGATTAAGTACAAACTTTAAAGAATCAAAAGGCAAGAGATTCAGAAGACATCACTTTTTAGCACTTGCAAATCCTCCTTCCGTGTGTTGTTCATGTTGATCGAGAAATAGGACATGATATGATCTTTTATGTGCCATAAAAGACACACTTCACAATATCAATCAACCCTTCAATCTTTTATGGGTTAATCTTTAGACAGAAATTTAGTGACTGCTTTAATTAGCTTCTACGTTAAGAGGGGGAGAGAGAGAGAGAATTCAAGCACCTAGAACAAATTTTTCTTTTGATTTTTGTGCAATTTGTTGATCAATTAACTTTGTCCCTGGCTATCTGGTCAGCTATTCATCAGCCTAGGGAAGCTTATTGTGCTTTTATTTTTGTTTCAATTGAATGATTGAGGTGTATAGTTTGTTTTTCATTTATGGAGTTGGATTGTCCATTGGTTTATATTCTAAATTAGGAAGACGGCTATATATTTGAGGAATAAAGACAAATATATATACGAAGTAAAGTTTAAACAATAATTAGAAATAGTTAGGACTAGCTGCACAATATCGTGCGGGATATTGAACTGGTCCTATCGAGTAGAAGCTTTTGTTCTCTTGAGACGAACATGGCTTTAAAGAGCGCCACATGTATGCTGATCGAGCCGACCAGGTCAGGCAGGACTCCTTCAAGTGCAGTCATGTCTGTTACAAGAGTAGGATGAATAGTTATTGATTGTATTGAATTCAGCCCAAAGAGCTATATAGAGTACATAAGATTAAACCCTAAAATAAGAAAACACATCAATACCTTTATACCCTTAATACCCTTCTCAAATGCAAGATATATGCAATAGCATTGTATTTGAAAAGGTTGACATTAAAATAGAAAAAATCTAAAGTCCAAGTTTTAAAGATATTACTATAGTATGCGACTTTTGAAAAATTATCTCTTCGGCTGGCCCACCGACAAGTGAGTCATTCTTTTTTTTCTTTTTCTCAATTGAGAAATTACTGAAATACCCTGGTCACTCAACACAACCACCTGCAGGACGCCGCCGTCTGTACTGTAAACCTCCAGCTGAGACTCAATTGCCGTTGGTCTCCATCCCTTGCCTAGTTGCCTTTGATCAATCAGCTGGGCGAACTATGAGTTTGATCACTAAATCCAACTGATGAGTATTAATTATTTATTGGTAAATTCGATGTTACTTTACTTAAGCATTATTTTCTTTTTAGTTTGGACTCCGCCGCATGCAGAACTCCGGTTTGAATCACTGAATGCGTTTGCTTTAGGACTATTCAGTCTATTCTCAGTCACAAAAGAGAAAAAGACTCAGACATTAAGTTTTTTTTTCTCCAGTACTGTACTGTACACCAACCACGCACACATGCATATCGCTTGCGTGTATGTTCAGGTCAGGACTCCTTCAAGTGCAGCCGTGTTCATAGCCGTCATCAAACTCATTTGTGTACTCCCTCTATTTCGGCCTATATAAGGTCTGCATCAGCATGACTCTGCTAGTTTGCTCCCAATAGTTCGCAGTCTCATTATTCCTGCTCTAAGCTCATTTCCTCATCTTTTTTTTTACTTGCAATGGGTACACGTATAGGCCTTTGAGCATGTTTCCTACATTTGTCCGTCAGATTTTTTTTCTTTCATACATATAGGATAGGCAGGCTTAGGAGGTATCAGGAATGCATGATTAAGCAGCTTCGACTGATTGTGTAGAGGAATGTTTCTCAAGTGTACATTGAGGCAATCCCAGGTTTTCGGCTAGGATCTTAAGAGTGCATGCGAGGATGCAAGTGGAACACAACACGCATGTTATTTGTCTATGAAGACTCGGACTTGCCATTAGCCATAGCTACTGAGACTGGCCATTAATTCTTTTGGGGGAATTTGAAGCTGCATAACTTAAGAATTTGATGCTACTTAACTTATGAATTATACATGACGCAAATATATTTTCAATTAGTTTGGACTCTACCAGATGTAAACTCCAGGTGAATCCCCGAATGTGTTTGTTTTATGGTAGTAATTAAGTTTATTCATCACTCACAAGAGAGAAAGACTCGGCCTCTTCAGTCTTCAGTTCATCATCAATTACAAAAGAGGAAAGACTCGGCATTGATTTTCTTCAGTACTGTACATACACCAACAGTTTCGGACAGGCGTGGTTTTAAGAAACTAGCGTTGCATGCATGCCGAGCCGATCATGTCAGGGTTTGACAAATTACTGCTTGTTCAAAGAAAATAGATTAAGAGTAGCACCAAAGAAGACGAACAAGGTTCAATTGTTTGTTTGTTTATTTTGCCACAGCAAAGTAGTCAACAAATTAAAATACCTTCAGTTGAGGCCAAAAAATTTGGCTTCGCCCATCGATTCCAATTTAAGACAAGATGAATATTTACATTTGACAGGCCACAACACAAGGAGCATAGCATAGAATATGGCAGGGTTTAGCTTCGTTTATTCGGGCTGGTCATTTTATTTTTGTGATTTGATATGGCAAGGAGATTTGTGATCTTGCAATCATTTTATTTTTGCACTAGTCTTTAATATATGTTGGAAACATGCTTTATTTTTCATTTACTATTCTATAATTTTATTTAAATATTTGCTAAAATCGCATTATCTACACAATATAGAAAACCTAATTGTGTTGAGATGGCTTCATCATCTAATTTTGTTAAATTGGAAGTCTTTGATAGCACTAATTTTAAACGTTGATAAGCCAAGATAAAGCGTTGGTTAACTGATCTTAAATTATTTTAGATTATTTCTGATCCTCCAATGCTTCCTTTGGAAGGTGGGCACAAAACTCGTTGAGCAGATACGAACCATTCTATTTTGGCTAGGTTGTTGACTGTGTATGCCAACTTTACAGAGGTTAAAAGGTTGTGGGATGAGCTAAATGAAAAATATTTAGAATGGGATAATAGGATTGAGTCCTTTATTACTGCAAATTACTTGAATTACATAATGGTAGAGGGACGGTCGGTGATGGAGCAGCTCCACGAGCTATAACTCCATGTACATGATCTAAATTAGTGCGACTATCTCCTGCCAGAGAGTTTTCAAGTAAACGTTATTTTGGCCAAATTATTGCCCTCGTGGTTGGACTTTGTGACTGTTCGGAGACATGTTAAGGAACGCATATAACAATTAATGAATTATTAGGTCCGATTAATATGGTGGACTGTGCCAGGGCCAGCAATGGTGATGGAAAGACCTATATTCAAGCCCACCAAGTTAAAGTCAAGAACTCTAAAAGCAATCAAAAGAAAGTTAAGAATTATCCCCAGAACAAGACAAGACCTAGTCAATGAAGAAGAAGAAGACTTTTACCCGCTACGTCTGTAGCAAGGTTGGACATAAAGCTAGCAAGTGCCACGACCGTAAGTACAAGGGACCATGATGTACAAGTTGTTGCTCCTGTGCATCACGGAGGATTCCGGCAGGCTCACCAGTGATGGTGCGAGCTCTCGATCCTGAGATCATGACATGCATGCAAATGCAACACTACGTTTTTTATTTACTAAGATCACTTCTTCTCTAAGAGGGTGTTCAGAATGACGTTGGTTTATGATTTTTTTACTGTAGCTGGCTTATTTTTTTTACTATATCTGAGTTGGCTCATTTGGCATAATTAAATTTAAAAATTTTAAAAATAGAAAAAACATGTTAACCCATTACAGACAATACAAAAAACTAAACAGTAAAAAAAGCCATCACCGAACGCCATCGCTGTGTTGAGCGAGGCCTAATAGTCAGTGGAGAATCCAATGGGGGCTTCAATTGGCTCGAGCCTACCCTCCACTGCAGCGCTGGTAACCCCTCCTCTCTGGTGGCCATGGTTTCGGCTCCATGGACGATTGGGCACTCTGTAGAAGAAACGAACAGGAAGTAGACTAGTGGTTAGGAAATGAATTTGTAGGCCCAAAAGGCGACTAGGCCCAACTACAGCCTCATATCTACCCCACGTTCCGCAATCCTCACCTAGTAGGCGGCGGCCGGCCAATCGATCGAACTCGAGAAAAGACGAGATCGAGAGAGGAGAGCGCACCTGACGTGAGGGCTGAGGAAGAAACCCTAAGCGACAAGGAGGGGAGGCACCGTCGAGGAGAAGGTGCCAAGGCGGGGGCCCAGCTGGGGCGGCAGCGCAAGGAACCGAGGGGGTGTAGCTGTGGCACGTGGCAGTGGCGCGACAAGCTGGGGTGGGGGAGCTGGGGAGGAGATGATGGAGGAGCCAGGAGTGCCACGTGCAGGCACCACGTGGGCTGCACGGCTGCTTATGTGGTCTCTTTTCCGTTTGATGTGCAGTTTGGACTTGGAAGTATGAGCTGTATTGCAAACTTTAGCCCTTCTCAATCTAATTTGATTGCCCTTTGTATTTCAAGTTCAATTCTGAACAATTATCTAGATTAGTTGATTTCTTTCATTCTTTGCTCTTTAGCAATTAGCATATAGCCATATACTCTTCTATATATTGTATAGTTAGTAATATAGTTGTATACTTGTATTTGATCGTAGATTTGAATTGCACAGAGTATGTTTCCTGCGTTTATCTCAATTTGGCTTAGTTTTTTGAGTTCGCTCTCTATTTTCATCCTAGCTTCGCTACTATGAACAGTTTGACGGAGAACCTGCAGAGGAATCCTTGTCGTAGGACATATCCTGAAACTGACCAAATGTATTTTCCTTCATTTTGGACTCTGCTGCATGTAAACTTCGAGCTGAATGCCTGAATGTGTCTGTTAGAAGCCTCTTCAGTTCATCCATCAGCCAAAAAGAAGGGGGAAATAGAGGAAATGATCGGGCATTTACATTTCTAGTACTCTACACCAACCACACAAGCATGCATGTCGCTCAGGTCAGGACTCCTTAAGTGCACTTATGTTCACAGCCATCATCAAACTCATTTATGCACCCCCTCTATTTCGGCCTATATAAACTCTGCATGACTCGCTGGTAGTCTGCTGATCGAATATGTTCACAATCTCATGAGTCCTGCTCTACGCTCATTTCCTGACCTCTTTTATTTACATGGATATATGTATAGGCCTTTGAGTATGTCTCTTGTATTTATCTATCGGATTTCTTTCTTATGTGTACATAGTATAGTAGGATTAGGAGGTACCGGGAATGTAGGATTGAGCAATTTGTGGGGAGGACATGCAAGGGTCAGTTTGAGAGTGCGAAATAGGATGGAGCACTGTAGCATTGGCAACCAAGATGGACGGCCCGAATTAGCATACGTATATCTTAAAGAAAGTTTTGAAAGATTATGTTACGTTGTAACTTGCAAATGATCATCACAATACCTTGAGCTAGACAACCATGAGTTGAAGACTGAGGCTAGAGTTGGACACCAAGAATAAGAGACAAAGTCTGCTGCTGATTAAGTACAAACTTTAAAGAATCAAAAGGCAAGAGATTCAAAAGATATCGTGCGGGATATTGAACTCGTTACTATCGAGTAGAAGCTTTTGTTCTCTTGAGACGAACATGGCTTTAAAGAGCGCCACATGTATGCTGATCGAGCCGACCAGGTGAGGCAGGGCTCCTTCAAGCGCCCATAGCCATCATCAAACTCGTTTGTGCACTCTGCTCTAAATCGGTCAATATGAGGTCTGAATGACTCTCCTAGCTCCCATTAGTTCACAGTCTCATTAGTTCTGCTCTAAGCTCATTTCCTCGTCCCTTTTATTTACATGGATATACGTATAGCCCTTTGAGCATGTCTCATGTATTTATCTGTCAGATTTCTTTCTTAGAATGTACATAACATAGTTGTAGGCTTAGTAGATATCGTGAATACATGATCGAGCAGTGAAAACCACCATGGATCAGATCATCGTCCATGCGCGAGCTGAGACAATAAAATACACAAAATCGTTGACCTTTTCTTCTTGCAAGGGGCATTACATTTCAGGACACAAAATCAGAGAATAACGGCCAGATGAAAACAGAGGATGGAGTACTCATTTGCTTTTGTTAACCTATGGTACAACATAAGACCCACGGTTTATTTGCACCAATCTCAGGTAAATTTTATCCTACCTACACCTACAAAACTGCTTGCATGTAATCACCCTGATATACGCACTGATATTTAACCGGCTTGTAAGATGGAAAACCATAGTATAGGGTTCACCTCCCCTGGCTCCTCGAAGCGGTCACCCTCCTCTCTGGTGAATTCGACGGTGCTTGTTGTCCCTTCATCTGGCTTGAAGTACTCCCTAGTCGGAACAGAGTCTAACAAAGGGAGATAATAGCAAGAGTGAGTATTAACATACTTAGCAAACGTAGTAATAGCAAAATGTATTGTATGCCTCTCTTCATCCTTACTTCAATTTCTAATCATTTGCTTTCAGAAAAATAGTCTCATTAAATTAAGTGACAAATTTTAATTTATGAAGATTCTACATTTCACTCGGGTGAAGGAAAATACCTAGTGATCACCATCCCCAATACAAGAGACTAGCATGAATTCATGATTTCATTAAACACTGCGCAGACTTATGACACTGTACCAATAGCTATTCTAAACCATCATAACTAGGCATTCCACACTTCCTTTGGTGTGGGGTCAAATTCAAAGTACGAAACATTTCTCGAGTTATGTTTCTCAATCTCCAGCCCATCTATTTTCCACCGGTGTATCAGGTCGCTCACCTGGACTCACCAGCTTCCAATATTGTTTGGTTGGTACCAGCTCCTGGCCTGACACTCTGCGCATAGAGCATCTTGGGACTTACTCACTTCCAAACCGGCGTTACAGGTCCTAAGCTTCATCCAATCTCTACTCATACATAAATACTTTTCTACTGTGGAGAGATGAATAACGTAATAGGATAATATTTTCTGCCTGTCTGAGATGAAAAAAATAGTTGGCACTTTAATTACGGTCCCCCGATCCGAGTTAGAGTTTGATAGATCCTTATATTCTAGCCATATGTAAAGGGGGTCCGCCTTCCCTCTCTCTGCTTTTTCAGAGTCCTCTTTATCCTCCTAATACATACTTCTGTAGTCCTACTGCTCCTCTCAGTCGGACTACAATTCTTATCTCAAGCCCCTTTCTCTTTCTTCTCTTTCTTTTTCTCCTCTTTTCTTTTCTTCTCCCATTTCTCTTTCATCTTCTTAATCAATTTAATTTTTCAAATACATGTTCTGATGCAAGATATAGCATAATGATACAAAATGTAATTTGTACATTTAACATAACTATATTTATGATCAAGAATTAGCTTGCCTGAGTAGTAGTAAGTGTTGGGATCAACTTCAGTCTGATCTACTACCTCGGCTTGAACCGACTCGATTTCTACAATACACGTAGACGCTCTATTATAGTAAAAATATTTATTTATGATATTATTAGATTTGAAAATTTCCCTTACCCTGTTTTGGTGGATTTCTATCCTATCTACGGTGTTAGAGTTTTATTGGGCTTCTTCCCTCTTGCTACTGGTCCCTTAGCTGCACTGGCCCATTTAGCTCTTAGCTCACTGGCCCAACTCTCGGCCCCACGACCAGCACAAAATGCAATTCCCTTTGGCCCAAAACGCTTGGCCCTGCTCGATCGAGACAAAACGTCTCACCTCCCTGGCTAAGCACATACTAGGCCGATGCGTCCACACAATGCCTTGCCTCCTCAGTTCTCATATGTTGGGCCGACGATCTGGCTCCTCACCGTCGCCCTTCTCCCCTTACTCCCCCTTCTCGGTGCCAAAGCTTGCTTGCTTGCTTCCTTCTTCCTCGAGGTCGGACGCTCTGCCTCGCCTGACTAGTCGGTACACCACCTTCTTCTGGCTCAGATACGGGTTGATCTACCTTTTCTTAGGTCGCTTCTTGATGGATCGACAGCCATTGCTACTCTCCATCGCCAGATCTGGTGGCTCCCTGTCGGATCTGGTGGTTGCTCACCGAACTGAGTAGCTATTCGCTGGATATAAGGGTAGCCACCGGATCTATGGCTACTCAGCTTCTCGGCCTCCTGCTATTCACGGCTACTACTTGGCCTCTAGCTACTCACGGCTACTACTCGGCTTCTCAGCCTCCAGCTACTCACGGCTACTACTCGGCGGCTCCCTCAACCTCCTCTTCACACTTAATGAGGATGTCGTGGGCTTGGTACTTGGCTAGTGGTTGTGGCTAGGAGGCCCAGCTTTGTCTCTTTTCCGGTTCTACCTCCTCCTCTACATCTATCCGAACTTGTGCATTTTGATTCTAGTTATTATTCTTGTTATATTTGTACATATTTTACAACACCCGGTTCTTGGGGATCCTAGTGATCATGCTATTGAGATTCGACCTCTGGGTTCTCACGCCTGGGAGTTGTTCCCTAGATTCTGAGGACGCTCACGATGCTAGGGTGAGCCACCGGTCGCTATGGTAGCCACCGGTTGGGCTGGGTGGTCTCTCCCTCCTTCTTAGCTGCCTGGCTCAATAGGCCTAGCCGAGGTGCAGTGGTGTCGAGCATTTGTGTGCTTAAGTGGGATGAATCCGAAAAGGGAAAAGGGAAGAAAGAATGGTGGGAGGAAAAAAATGGGCCTACTTGTGTTGGGCTAAGAATGGAAAGCCCGCTGTTTGGCTACGGTTGCAGTGTGGTCCTCACGCGGTTGTGGATGTGGACGAAGGTGTAGCCGAGGCTTTTGTCACTGTCGGGGACATCATCTTGTGGTGGTCCACCCAATCGGCCCCCTTGTCCCATGGTCCACGCTCTCCTTCATGTTCCTCTACTCTGCCTCCCTTTCTCCGACACTCCTCTTTTCTCATTGGTGGATTGCTGGTTGTGGGTGGGATGGTGGCTTTCTGGCTTCGACCATGAATGATGATGGGTGGATTTTGGTTTTGGTCTGGCTCGGTGTGCTCGGATGTTCTTCGTGTGAGAGGGTCTTGGGCGCTTTCTGTTGGCCCTATGAGCTCTCGGCTGGTTAGTGTCCTCAGTGGTTTGCAATGTGGTAGGCAATACCATTGGGGCTGGAAATGTTGGCTTATATATAGGGAGGTTTTGGCCTCTCTCTTTCTCTGGCTCAACTGTGCATAGCTGGAATTGCTCGAGCTTATCCTCTCGTGAGTCCTTCGGTCTTGTGGCTTTAGCGGACCGAAAGTCCTAAGTGTGGGCTGTTTACTATTTTGGAATCCTTTGGGCGGAGGTAAGTTGGAAAAATATAGGCTTTGGATTTTAGAATGCCGAATGATGAGGTCCACTTATGATGAGAGGTGTTGACCAGCTTGAGACGGTCTATAAATCTCAATGAACGCCACTCTATTTGGCTCTAAGAGCCCGAGGATACTGACGGCAACTTTTTTCCCTTTTTCTTTTTATTCTCCCTTATATTATTATTTGATTTGCTCTCTGACTATAAAAGAAAAGGAGGGGTGGCCGGCTTGGGATGCTAACGTTGGCAACATGAGGAGACAGGGCAAGGAAATGCAATGCAATAATTAGTTTAGCCTTTAGCTTACTGCAATTGTAATTAGAAATTAGTTTTTCATGCATGCATAATTCTTGTAATTGGAAAAGAGTTGCAATAATTAGTTTTAATTCATTTTTGAGGTCTAGAGTTAAAAGTTGTAGTTCATTCTTGTAATTATTGAGTTGTAATAATTTTAATTATCTTCTTAATTACTGCTAATTACTCTATTTAGAGTTAATTATTATTAGGGTTCTTTCAGGCATTTACCTTTCCCGGCACTGTACACCAACCACACAGGCATGCATATCGATTGCAGTCATGTTCATAGCAATCAAACCCTTTTGTGTACTCCCTCTATTTCAGCCTATATAAGGTCTGCATGACTCTGCTAGTCTGCCCCCAATGTTCAGTCTTATTAGCCCTGCTCTAAGCTCATGTCCTGATTTCTTTTACTTGCATGGATAGATGTTTAGGTCTTTGAGGATGTCTCTTGTATTTGTCTGCCAGATTTCTTTAGATGTACATAATATAGTAGGCTTAGGAGGCATCGAGAAGGTAGGATTGTGCTTCTCAGTTTATTAAGGATGAGATTGTCAACAAAGGCGTGGTACAAGTTTACGAAAGTGCATAATGACTCGAGTGTGTCCCAGTGCCAGTGGTAGTGCCCGCTAGGCCCAGGATATCATTGTCCGCGTCCACGGCGAGGCCACCACATCCGCATCGCCGGCGCTGACAAGGCAATGCTCGATGCCACCGGAGTAGACGGATGTTGCAGTGCCCGAATCTTCGCGCTAGTGCCAAGTTCTACACGGTGCCATGTTATACGCCAGGTGAAGCACATTGGCGATCGTCGCCGTGACGGAACAGAAGTTACGCTGACAACTTTGTTAAAAAGTCTTTCTTTTTCATAATTTTAGAAATGATCCTAGATTGTGAACAACTACTTCCCCCTAAACGTCCGATGTAACATTAGCGGTCTAGATAGAGAATAAGAAGTGGCACGGTAACGTTTTGGAAAAACAACTTGTGATTACAAATTTGAACTAGTAGCCCCCAAACTAGAAAAAATAAAATCCGCTAACCAAATTGATTCGCTACTTACCGTTAGATCGAGCTTAGCCGAATAGGATGCTGGATGCACACACGTCACAAAGAGGGCCTTGAACTATACTGTATTTACAGTCCTCTTCACCATGCCGGTGTCCCAGCTCAAAGCCACCTCCTTACCAGGCGGCTCCGCCGCTGCCTCGGGCGCCCCTTCTCCACCGTTGCCGCCTCCTACGCCGAGGGTGCTCTCGTATACGCCATCGGCGCGTTCTCCCACGCCGGCGACGCAAACCTCTCGTGCGCGCCGCCGTCGGTCCGGGTGTACAACCACCTGCAGGACGCCGCCGTCGGTGCTGTAAACCTCCAGCTGGGATTCAATTGCTGTTGGTCACCATCCCTTCCTTTGATCGGCCAGCAGGGCGAATTATGAATTCGATCACTAATCCAACTGATAAGCTTTAATTATTTATTGGTAAATTCGATGTTACTTTGCTCAAGCATTATACAGGTCGCAAATATATTTTCTTTTTAGTTTGAACTCCGCCGCATGCAAAACTCCGGTTTGAATAATTGAATGCGTTTGCTTTAGGACTATTCAGTCTATTCTCAGTCACAAAAGAGAAAAAGACTCAGACATTAAGTTTTTTTTTCTCCAGTACTGTAGTGTACACCAACCACGCACACATGCATATCGCTTGCGTATATGTTCAGGTCAGGACTCCTTCAAGTGCAGCCGTGTTCGTAGCCATCATCAAACTCATTTGTGTACTCCTCTATTTCGCCCTATATAAGGTCTGCATCAGCATGACTCTGCTAGTCTGCTCCCAATAGTTCACAGTGTCATTATTCCTGATCTAAGCTCATTTCCTCATCTTTTTTTTCCTTGCAATGGGTACACGTGTAGGCCTTTGAGCACGTCTCCTACATTTGTCAGTTTTTTCTTTGATACATATAGCATAGGTAGGCTTAGGAGGTATCAGGAATGCATGATTGAGTAGCGTCCACCGATTATGTAGAGCAATGTTTCACAAGCGCACATTGAGGCAACCTCAGGTTTCCGGCTAGGATCTTAATGCGAGGAAGCAAGTGGAACACAACATGCATGTTACTTGTCTATGAAGACTCCGACTTGCCATTAATTATAGCTACTGAGACTGGCCATTAATTCTTTTGGTGAATCCCCGAATGCGTTTGTTTTAGGGCTCAAGTAATTGGGTTCATTCATCAGTCACAAGAGAGAGAGACTCGGACATTGATTTTCTTCAGTACTGTACGTACACCAACAATTTCGGACAGGCATGGTTTTAAGGAGCTAGCGTCACTTGCATGCTGAGCCGATCATGTCAGGGTTGGATGAATTACTGCTTGTTCAAAGGAAATAGATTAAGAGTAGCACCAAAGAGAAGCACAAGGTTCAATTGTTTGTTTCTTTGTTTGTTTTGACACAGCAAAGTAGTCGACAAATTAAAATACCTTCAGTTGAGGCAAAAAAAAATCAGGCTTACGCCCATCGACTCCAATTTAAAACAAGATGAATATTTACACTTGACAGGCTACAGCACAAGGAGCATAGCATAGAATCTGGCAGGGTTTGGCTTCGTTTATTCAGGCCAGGCAGATTCCAAGGAGACGCCGCAGAGCATACGCCTCCCCGCATACAAACTCATCGGCAGCTTCTGAGAAGGATTAACCAATGAACAGATCATCTAAATATTAGCTTCCATGTCAGGCACAAAACAAAGCTAGATACATATCGACTGTGCACTCCTTCCAAACACAGCCAGTATATACAAGAAGAAGCTCATCCGCCGGAGTAATTAGATTATGTTCATCTTCTTTAAATGGGTTCGATCGACACAGTTGCAAGCCTACAGCTCTACAACTTCAATATATATACACAGGTCACAGCACAAGGAGCATAGAACAGAATCCGGAAGGCTTGTGTTTTTCTGAGTCTACGGTCCTGGTCTTCTGAGCTGTGATCGATAGTTTTTGTCTGTATTTTTCGAGATAATAGTGAATAGTAGAGACGTCGATGTAGACAGTGCACATCGTTTTAAATTCAGAAAGTTGTTTGAAAAATCCGCTTAAAAAAATCATATTTATTTCGACTTTTGAGAAGCCAAAAGCTAAACATGGCCAAATGGGCTAGGCCAACCGTACTGGCTCAAGGTACGGTATAGTTGGCTAGGCCTAGACACCACGGGTAGGCTCGACACCACATAGCCAAATTCTGTGCTTGGGTTGGCATCTCGACACCATGGGTAGGCTCGACACGGCACGAACAGTAACTGTCCTGTGGTAGTGCGGTAAAATTACTTGTATTAAGGTTATTGTATTCTTCTGAACGTGGTCAGGTGACTTGGTAGTAAAATTACTTGCGATTGCCAGTAAAAATATATGCAATTCAGCGATTGTCAGTAAAATTACTTATGACTGGCAATAAAATTACTTGCGGCTAGCAACAAAATAAGCGGATCATCAGTGGTCCATTTAGCTAAGCGTGCCCGAGTTGTCTCGACTCCTCTTCGTACCGTGACTAGGTCGGAGGACAGACACATGGACCGACATGACATAGTAGCTTATTCAGACCAGCCGTGCTAGGTCTAATGTGTCATGCCATGTTGGATGGTCTATTTAGCTATGTCTGCTAAATGCCTAAAAGAACACACCCTATATGTACTGTAGCCAACATCAAACTCACTTGAGTACTGACTCGGTTTCGGTCTATATGTTAGTCTGCAACTCTGCATGATTGATGACTCTGCTCCCGATTTCCTCTCACTATTCCTGCTACTCCATGTTCATTTCCTATTTTGTATTATTTGCATAGGATACACATTGTAACCATTTGAGTGTGTGTCTTGGATTTGTCTTTGCCAGCTTTCTCCTCCTCTTCAACGTACATGATATAGTAGGCTTAGGAGGTACCAGGAATGTAGTGTTAACCTCTAGTCAATTTGGCAGTATCAGATTGTTCTGCACGTGCGACTAAGGGAACTAGCATGCGTTTGAGCATGTAGAGAGCAGAATATGTTCATTGGCTATGTAAATATTTATCAACGATCTAAACTTCATATTAAAATTTCTTGCACAAGAACCGAGAATCAATAATTTATTAGACCATATTTCATTTGGAGATGTTTCGACTATCAACTAAAGAGAATCTTGTTTGGGTTTTGCTTAAGAAATCAATAGAGTCCCCGTGATATGTTTATCCAGGGAAATGAATGGCTAATGCAATTTATGAAGACATGCGTCCCTTGAAAGTTGACTGTAAATTGTTGAGGATACGGTTGCATATTTGAATATAAAATAGATGCGATACTTCTCCCAGACGGAAAACAAATCACAATTGCAGCCACATAAAACTAGAATCTGACAATACAAAATATGCGAAATCATTGAACCTTCAGACTCTTCTCCTTTGGTAGATTACATTTAACGACACAGAAAAACAGGACATAATTCTCAATGGAAAACAAAGTTGGATCTAATCTTGCATTTACTTTAGCATTATACATGATGACGCATGTAGACATCCAGCTGAATGCCTCAGTTTGTTTCAAGCCTCTTCAGTTTTCTAGTTCATTCACAAGCCACGAAAGAGAAAAACAAAGAGAGAAGACTTGGCCACTAATTTTTTACATATTTTGTACACACATGCAACCAGACTACCAGGCCTTTTAATCGGAAGATAATGCATATCACTTTTTGCACAGCCGCAGCCACATTTTCTGCCACCGTAAAATAGAATCTGACAATAAAAATATACAAAATCATTGACCTTGAAACTTTTCCTCGCAAGGGGCATTACATTTCACGACACAAAATCAGAGCATGCTCAGAGGAAAACAAAGAGGGAGCACTCATTTGCTCTTAACCTATGGTACAACATAAGAGTTTATTTGTACACATCTCAGGTAAAGCTTTATCCTACCAACACCTACAAAACTGCCTGGCATGCAATCACTCTGATACACCTTTAGTCTCACAGTAACCTAAGGCCAAAACACTCGCAGAAATTTAACCAGTTTGTAAGATGGAAAACCTTAGTTCTCATCATCTGTGTCGATGCTGGAGAGCAAGCTTTTCAATGTCTCATAGCTCATGAAGACAATTCCAACACCAGGAACAACCTTTAGGTACTCGGGGATGATGCCTCTATAGAAGCCACGAAGACCTTCCTTCTGAAAGATTTGGCGGATGGTTCCGGTTATGCTTGATTTGTAGACAGTCGCTGTCCCAGCTGCCCCATGTAGTTGCATCCGCCGCTTTACAAGATCAAGAGGAAATGTGGCTGCAATATCGAATGTAACATTTACCATTGGAAATGTCAAAATTCAGATTTTTATATGATTGCAAAAATCAATTTAGCAATGCAAATACATGAGTTATGACTTTATAATTAGAAATTTTTGCTACCTAGAAGCACAACAAATGAAATCACAGAAGATTTTTCATAGTATGTAAGTGATTACCAATTATTTCAAATTTCAATGCATGTCATGGTTTCGTTTATACAGTCAAGTAAAATCAACAATGAAGGTCATTAAGAGTCAAAGATCACTTACCTGTCGACGATGCAATACCAGATAGACTCCCAGAAAACAAGCTAACAACAGCAGTGGAATCATTGGGCCTGATGCAAAAATGTTTATAGCCATAAGTTGGGATTGGACAAAGCGGATATGGAAGGGACTTAAAGAGTGATAATGTTCAACATACGGAAATAACAATGGTCACCTTTCCATTTGCCAATGAGACCTCAGTGATTCATATACCGAAAAGTTGATTGCTAAACTAGGTCCAACTCCCTGTAACTCCTAAAAATTACTGGCTGCCCAACTTAAAAACAACATATCTCAGATAAAGGTGCACAGCCTACCAATAATGTGGCCCCAAGGCCTTTGTACAATCCTTTGACACCCTCATCTCTACAAATTGTAGACAACGCATGCAAAATGCCCTTGTAATACCTAGTTGTTTTCTGCAGAAATTTAGACACAAAAGAAGCACCTTTATGAGCATCAATTATCTTGTTGTCCAATAGTTTTAAGGAAAACAAATTGCACATAATTATAGACCCTTGGTTTGTAAAGCTGCATCATGCGAAAGTTATTTATAAGGAGGATCTACTTGGATGTTAAATTGGTCAATTGATTAAGTTTTACTCTGGAACATAAGAAAAACATTACCTGTGTTGCCAAACGCGTGCGGACAACATCCAACGGATAAGTTATAGAGGCAGCTGTCACTCCCGCCAAACCACCACCGAGCAAACGTGCAACACCAACATAATTTGAGTCTCTATCCAGGCCAGGAACCATTTGGAAAAACTGCAATGATTATTTCAAATCATTTCACTATAACAATATTGAAATTGCAGAAGCTCACTAGGCAATCTTACATGTTTAACATAGTGAAACTTAGTGCTGACCTTGTTGTAGCGCTCATACGAATAGAAGCTGATGGCAGAATAAGGTAAGCGATGTACAATTGTCACTAGATTGCCTTTCCAAAATGCCCCAAACCCTTCTTCTCGAACAATACGTGAAGCCTCATGCCATATGCTATACTTCCTTAGAGCTGCAACATCTGAATGCATACCTGCCACCTGTTGAATCAGTACGTCGCAAGTTCAGATTACAAATCTTATTATAAAAAAGGTGTTGAATGTTTCTTATGAATTCATCTAAGATATGTGCAGAATATTCTATATTGACAACAATAATAGTTCATTATTGTCAAGCAGGGATCAAGAGTTTGGGACACTCAGTTAATCATTGCAATGCATAATTGTAGTAACAAAGGGTGGAAATTGCAAATGGTATCAATTCATTGCTCTAGATATATGATTGGGTAATACCGTGTCATCTGTACAAAGTGAGTTGAGAATCCATGTATCATATACAGAAGTAAATTGAGTACAAATAAGTCAGTAGAACGTAAATATCCAACTAAATCCTATTTGACACCATCCTAATAAACATGAAGTATTTAGATGCGCTAAAAAACACTGTTTTCTAACAAGGTTGCTTTCATGACATGTCATGGTACGTCCCAATCCTGACTAATAGGATGAAATAACTAAACTCGCTGGCCACCAACACAAGGGAAACGTATTTTTCCTATTAGCTGAACATTAACGAGAGACTGAAATTACTTAAGAAACAAAAGGAAAACTTGCCTTCTGTTCCTGTTACATTTCAGTCCTGCTAACCAGAACACCTACAGTGACAGAAAAAAGATTGTTCCAAACTGCCGTTAGCCTTATACATGCACAAATGGAGGCATATATATTATTAGATCCCTATGTGTGTGTAAATTGCCAAAAGCATTCCAAGTCAACTAAGAGATGAGAATTTCTTCTACACAATAATGTTTTGTATAAATCCCTAGAAATACAAATTACCGTTACACAATTGAACTCACAATGAACATCGATATACAAAAGCTGCCTTGCCCATTTTAGCTGCCGTCCCTACTTACAGCGAAATGCTGCAGTATCTTATTATCAGCATCCAATTCCTTTCAAGAGCCTTTAAGTCAGGCAAGAAGGAATAATTGAGGATGGCCAAAAAAGAAGAAATGCTTCCTTCAGGCCCACATAGTGACATTAATTACTATTCCATCCCTTTTCAGTGAACCAAAAAACAAAATACTTGTTTTCCCTATGCCTCCTTAGCTCCCAATTCCTTGCTAGGGAACACAGAATCCCAAACAACACATAGTATTACTTTCACCGACCGAAACATAACTTCCAATTCGTTTAAGGGGGGATTCCTCTCTGGTCAAAAGCACTTCCTAAACACCTACGAAAGCAACACAGAATCACCTAAAATCAAGCAAGATGCCTCCTTTTCCTAGTTGCTCCTTGTGGCTGCTCGTGCCCTCCAATCCATACCTCAAAAGGGAAAAAACTATTCCTTCCCTAAATAATTATCTATGATAAAAAAACGCAAGTACGAAAACAAAAGACTGCTCTTTTCTTCTCCCTTGAGCTCCCAATCCCCTCCTCGCCGCTTGTAGATTACAGTCCGTACAACCAAACTCGAGAGGAAAGAACTGATTTTTTTTTAAGAAAAGGTTGAAAATATTTACCTGGAAGAGGATAGTAAGTCGGGCGAGGGGAGCGGTGCAGGTCTTGCTGACAGCGCCGGCGAATCCGCCGGCGGCGAGGTGCGCGACGGTGCCGATGTGGCGCTGCTCCTGGCGGCGGGCCATGGCGTCGCGGCCGTCGACGACGACGCCAACCTGCGCCTCGGTCTGCATCGGCAGGCGCTAGGGATGGATAGGGCTAGGGTTCGTAATGTGAATGCTCCTCGGGTTGCAGCCTCCCACAAGGCCTCGAGACGAGGTGAGTAATTAGAAGCGCAGCGAGTGTGTGGGGGTTTGGTATTTTACTATTTTTACTTTTTTTGGTAATCTTTCGGGATTTCGGCTAGGTTAGGTTGTCTTGTCATTCTAGATTCATTTATATGTGTCAGAATCACATATGAGTCTTTTCTTCCGTTCTCTCTTTTATAAATAACCAGAATTTAAAAAATTAAACTAAAAACTATAAATCACAGTACAAAAAACACAACTCCTATATCGAGATAGAGATTGATCGGTTTTCCACCATGCATAGATGTGACAGATAATGAAAACTTATCAAAATAAACTAGAACATATAAATGCCAGAGAAATTTTGGTGATTCTAATTCCTACGTATCACATAGAGTTATTTAATAAAAACAATTTTATTCCTGTAAAGATATTAAAAATAGTTATTTAAAAAAATTCAAGTGGCATTGTGACAGACATTTCATTTCCGACGATGGTCAGCTGCTTGGTAGCCGCGACGAGTGGATGGTGATCAGTAATGATATGCAACGATATTACTCGTGGATCACATGAGACTGTGACTTAGCACCGACGTCGACGTGGCGTGCATGTACTCTAACCGGACAAACCAAGGATCTTCACGTCAAACGTTAGCTGGTTACCACGCAAGCTGCATGAGCTGGAAAGCCCTCCTCTCACTGAAACTGAATTTTTTTGTCTTCTATTTTAGAGAGCAGCAAATGGATAAGCCATATGATACAGTGTCTTAGAGAGCAGCAAATGGATAAGCCATATGAAACAGTGTCTCACGAACCGAATTGGGTTTGTGTTTCCAGTGGTTGCTTTTGACAAGCTAAGATTCTGTTGGAACGTCAAATTCATAATCCAAACGGAGTCTACGGCCAGTTCTTTTTAGCTCATATCTTATAACTTATTATTATTTTTAAATAAATAAATAGAATAATTTCTTTATCATTATTTCGAAATAATTTATTAAGATAAATTTTTCAAAATAATTTATCAATTTATCGAGATTCAATTTATTTATATAAATATTTATACTAGAGTCAAAAGTTATTAGTTATATACGAAAAGAATAGGATCTTCGTGTAGGAGATTCGCTTTTGTCGCAGTGCAAAGTGATAGAGCTCAGGATCATCACGTGGCTAATCGGCAAGAACGGGCCATGCCTGGCTGCTGACCAACCAGCAAGCAATGAATATACTACGTTCCAGAATGGTTGATTTTTCCAGGTTGCCATGTCATGATACGATTCTATGTGATTGGCAAAAAGTCGTTTCCGCAGGCAGTAGTACAAAGAGAACAGGACAACAGCGCGACACGAAACCCTGAAACAGCGTGACCGGCCCCTAGTTTCTTCATAAAACCAGAGCTCTTCCCAAAGCATCACTTGTGTCCCTGTCACAAAGCGACAGAGTTGCTGACGGATTAGCAGTATAATTATGCGGCAGAACGATTGGTATGTAGCTTTGGATCCACCGTATTTGAAGTATATAGTAAGTATAGTTAAAAATAAACAGTAATAACAGAAAGAAATAATTTTTAGAGGAACAGATGAATGGTGAAGAAAGTGAAAAAAAAAATATGTACACGAGATATGAAAGAGAAGTAAACTGCATGATACGTCTGTGTCCATGATCCTCTGTACTATTTTCAAAATAAGATGAAAGTGAAAGAAGTGATAAACTATTTTGAAAAGTCGAATATTTGTATTATTAACTTCAGAAGTCAAAAGCAAAAGGCGATATAAACCGACGCTGTATGAACATGTATACTGATAGTTGGGGGAAATGCTTTGTAACCTCAATAGTTTTCGCCACCTCCCTCACTCAGCCCAACAACCCCAACTATTGGCAGCTCATCCTCAAACTGGCGTCCATTGAGGCACGGCATTGACCCAGAAGCAACCCTAGATGGGGCCTCTCAGTCTCTCTCTGATTGTCCATTAAGATCCTTCCATTCTTCTCCCCCCTCTGCTTTGGTTCATACATATATTGAAGAAGAACTAAATAGTCTCACTAGCTTATAAAATTTGGTGGGACTTGGTTAGAAACAAATCAGCATAGAGTAGTTACATATAAAATCTGAATTCTAACCGTAAAACTCATAGAATCCATCCAAATTCAGCATTTTTTGTTTCGCTTAAATCTTCTTGTATCTAAACTCACCATCTCTCCATGTATAGCACCATGACGAAACAATGATATGAAAATTGAGTTTTTGGACGTTTTGATATTTTTTGAATCTGTATTTATAAAAATGGCAGTCACCATGGGAAATTAGCAAAAAAAAAAATAGTGCATCTACCTCACGGTGGCCATACGGCAGCCTCAGGGAGTGACACATGACCTCTACCGCACAGCCACCATGCGGCAGCATGAAGGCCACACGGCCACCCTACATGAGCCAATTAATAGGGTCATTAGCACTAATCTTTACTAATATAAAAGAAGAGTTTATCCGTTCACCACCTCTCTAGTCTCTTCCTTCTTCCTGTTGCAGTGCACTCATGTATCTCCTCTTAACATACACCAACATGTGGATCTATGTCGTCAATCGACTTCCTATCTTGAAAGCCATTTAGAGATTCCGCTTAAAAATTGTTCTATTTATTTTGACTTTTGAAGAAGTCAAAAGCCAAAATAACAAGACTACGGACCTCTTCTTTTCAGCTTATAAAAACTGTTTTTTGGTTTCTTTAAATAACTAGCTTTCAAATTGAGTATCTTTTTAAACGGAGTTTATAAGTTGATGTAGTACACATTATAGCGACTTCATTTATATCGACCAAAATAACACGCAATTTTCTATTACTCTATACTCTCTCGCATAAATAATCTAAAAATATAACTTACAACTAAAAACCATTTGACAAAACTAAAAAAAACAGGCCATAAAACCCAGGACAACGACCACACTGCAGAAGTGCAGATAAGCTTCGCGATCCACTCTGGGGTTGCGAGGACCATTCGATACGGACGATGCGGCCCAGCTCGAGCGTTCCGCAACGAAGTCGCCACCGATTTTGCACAGCAACCCCTGTGTTGGCCTGCCTCAGCTGGGCCGCGAAAGAGCTTCCACGCTGGGCTGCGGAAGCCGTTCGACCAATCTCTACTCACTGCCCAGCTCAGATGATGTTTGGGACAAGGAACCGTACGAGCCTAGGAGGTTTTGCATGTCGGCAATCGGATGCCCAAAAGGCTAAACTGCTGTATATGCTGCACATTGAAGTTACAAACATATACTAGCATAAACCAATTAATGTGATTTTGATGACACGGCACTATATAATCAACATTTAACACTGAACCATAACAAAAGGAACCTACTCCACTTTGCTATCTCCGACAGACCAAGGTCCAGATAAGCATTTCTAGCAATATGTGCAAGGTAAGACAGGCCTTAATCCACATAATAATTACATAAGAAAAGAAAGGCAGAACAAAAGAAGAGGTGCTTGATCTGAAAACCATGTATGCGATGAAGAGCTGACGTTTGGAGAAAGCAGTCATTCTGCATCAGTTTGCTCGGGTTCATCATCAGTCTTCAGCTCGGTCTCTCCCTTGGTCGTCATATTCTCCTGACATCAATGGGCAAAAACCAATTTGATCGGCACGCTAGCCAGAGCTTGTCTAGAGTTCAGTCCACCTTCAGAAAATCAGATAAAACTTTCTACGCGTCGCTTACGTGCGTCGAAATCTCAGGATCCACCTCCATAAGATGTGAACTGCAGCCGCGGAACGCGGAGGAGCCACCTTCCTTTGACAGAAGACCACCTCCTGCTGCTGCCGTCAGAATTGGATCCATTGGGCTGCAGCTGTGCTAAGTCATCGTCGTCCAAGACCGACTTCACGACGAATCTCCCGCTCGTGATGGCGACTAGGAAGGCGTGGCTTGGACCAAGAACACCTGAAATTGCAGATGGCACGGTGTATCTGTCGTTGTCGCGTGTGATCTCTTCAACGAGCTCCTTTGCCGCTACACCGATCAGTTCCTGCTCCTGCTCACAGAATATCATGGAGTTTATAGCGCCACTCACATCTTCGACCACTGCATCCAGCTTGTGCCTAACGTGCCGACAACAGCAGCACGGTAATTAGTTAGTGTGTGATGTATGAATTGAGCAACAATGAGGCAATGGCAGCTAGGGTCTTGCAGGTTCCTACCATGGAACCGGTGACCGGTTATCTTTGGAGTCAATTAAGCTCTCACTTTGCACGCAGTTTTTGCACCTCTGCTATTTCCAAATCCAGGTAGTACTTCGAAGCTGATGTAGAGCAAACCATAGATCCTTTCCCTAAATGGAATGGAAGGAGATAACATTTGCATGACAAGGAACGAAAAATCTATGGCGCTACTAGGCGCGGGATAGTCTAATCATGCACCCGCACACCGCATCGCCCGATGTCTGATCGCAAAGGAAGGCAGTTTCTGTGGGTCCTATCACCATTACCACTGCGACAAGGAGAGTCAAACTCATATACAGGTCCACCCCCACATTCCATGCTTGGACAGGAGATGGGAATCCCTCAACTTTTGCATGGAGGCCCCTTAACCTTCTATTACTCCATATAGCATTCTTTTCTCATTTAACCAAAGAGATTTAAATAGTCATATCTTAGACACCGTACTTCCAACTTATAATCATTATATTTTTTTGGTATTCTATATGATATAAATTTATAGATAGCTGACATATATATTATTGTACACACGCGCTCAGACTAATATTAGGGCATCTCCAATGATCCTAACTAAGTACTGTCTATAAGGATTCCACATCATCTATAGAGTATACACTAAAAGCTAGTATTTCAAAGGACTATCTATAAGGGTAGCTATTTGATGTTTATATGCACACACAGTCATTTATAGATGCTGCCTCGTTTTGCGTTATAGACTAGAGACGAAATAGTAGCTAGCTGTTTGTGTTTTGCATACTCTCTTTCCTCCATATAGGATATATGCTGATATGTACATGCAAATAGCCAGCTGACTCAGCACCATTGCAGATGCCCTTACCCTGTGTTCCATTCCACTCGTGCGACGAATCGGATTATGGGTCGGCGCCATTTAATGCGAATCGAGCTCCGAGTTGCTTTGATCGGTCGCGTGCACGTCTCCTGCTCGGATTAATGCGATGAAGTGGCTGGAGAACGAGCACTACCTCGCCGTCGTTAACCACCTCGCCGGCGCCGGCAACCCGGAGGCCTGCTTCATCGTCGACCTCACGCTCGTCTTCGCGCACCAGGACGGGCAGCGCGGCCTACGTGTTCGGCCTCCTCCTCTACACGGCCGACGAGGCGCGCGACGTCGGGAAGCACTACATCAGCCAGATCGAGAGGGAGCCAACCGCCGGCGCGCGCGAGACCAAGAGGGCCAACCGGGAGTGCAGGCGGTGCAGGAGGCTCGCCGCAGATGCGGTCCGGGAGGTGACGTGGAAGAAGATGGTCGGGCCGGGTGCCGGCGCTGCCGGAGGACGGCCACCGGTGCACGAGGTGTACCAGTTTTGCTTTCCAATAAAGCTGGACCATGTTATGCTCTTTGGTCTAAAAAAAGCCAACATTATGTGAACATATTACCAAAAGAGTACTTATTTTACAAGATAAAATGATAAAATTATCCTGACCCACCAAATTAATGATATATTGGCAATTACTCCCTCCAGTTCCATAATATCTGTCGTTTTGGACATAATCTCACTTACCAAGGAGGGATTAATTAGCGTGGCTATTCCCTATTTTGCCCATATTAAATAGCATTGCGTGGTAATTTTGAGCACAACTAGCACCTAGGCCGTGTGGTTAGGGCTGCCATCCCTAAGCAGGAGGTTAGGAGTTCGAGTCACGTTACTTGCGTTTTTTTGTGTGATTTTTGTATGGCCCTGTGACTTGCTTGCTTTGCATGGCGCATGCATTATCCAACCAAGTATTTTTGGTTCTAAGGCAGCGTTTTTTTGGTGGGCATCTGGAGTGTTTTTTTCACTCGCACCTGTAAGTTTCGTTCGTCCATTTTGCCGCCATGCAACTCTAGAAAACTTCTTTTCGCGCGCGCTGCTCATGTATTTATACAGCTGTACACCGTGTAGACCTAGCATGCCAGAAGTATTTGCTCCATTTTAGCTTCCATTTTGCTTGTGTCGAGTTCGCCAAGCGCCGGCGTCTTGTCGCAGTCGTCGACGAACTCGACGCCTACTAACCGAGATGTATCGCCGACGTAGCCGTTGCTTGCACGCATGCCTCCACTAGAATCCATGGCGCCTGCTCTCCTCAGTCCCGTGCAAGCTTGGCTTAATGCATGCAAATCTTACTCCATCGATATTGGTCTCACAGCCATGCATGCAGGAAGTATTACTCCACATGCAGCGCAGGAAACGAAGCTTCGTATGCATGCATGAGATGTGGAGAAAGCAATTACTGCGCATGCATACACAGGAAAGCAATTACTGCGCATGCATACACAGGAAACGAAGCTTCATATATAGGAGCAAATTCGTCCAAAACTTTCTCTAAAGCATGCAGCGACAGGAATTTTCACACAAAGCTAAGAAGTCTTCAACGACAAATATTATAGAACTGGAGGGAGTAAGTGGTAAATTAGCAAGAGATGGTCCATTTCTATTAAGCAATTACTAGTTAAACACCTATCGTTAACGCAAGACATCACTAGAATCTGACAAAATTTCAGTAAAACCGTATTCCCCGCGACAAATTTCTCTCTAATTCTTCCAAAGACTCTTCTTTGACAGGCCAAACCCCTCTAATTCGACGGCAAGATTATACATGAGTACGGAATTCGACCGGATGCTGCTTAAAGCACGGGCGCTCGTCGCTGTCGAGGTACTCCTGGGCCTCCTGGATCTCGACATCGAGGGCGACGGGGAGGTTCCCGGCGCCGGACCCCTTCTTCTTGACCTTGCTCTCCATCATCACCGGCGCGGAGTTCGGGCCCGCGCGGCGCGTAGAGGAGCCGCGAGCGGACGCCGGGGCAGCGAGGTGGAGGAAGCTCCCGCGCCTCCGCGGAAGGCGGACGGGATGGAGAGGAGGAAGGAGGAGGCGGCGGCGGCAGTAGCGGAGACGAAGGCCATGGCGGTACGAGAAGTGAGGCGCGGGGAGAATTGAGGGGTTTGGGTTTTTGGTCCTTTTGGGCTTAACTGCAAAAAATGTCCCGCACATTACCAACCGTTCGGTGTGGCCCACACGTCAGTCACAGTAGAGGCCTCGCTTCCACGGCGTTTTGCGTGGCGTTGCATTTGGCGCAGAGTCACACCACGAGAGAATGCAAGAATTTTATAGAAATTTTGTGGAAACAGAATAATTTTTTAAAAAACTCATTATGAAGCTCTGGGATGTTATGAAACTAGTAAAAGAATCGATAATTTTTAAGGGGCTTTTATGAAAAAATTAAGAGCTCGTGCGTATTTACAGAAAAATGGGGGGCTTTTTCTAAAAACCAAAATACATGTGCATAATTATCGAAAAACCATGAAGCTTTATCTCATAAAGGAGAGCTGACGCTGTGCTAGCTACTACGTAGACCTGTGCTAGCCACTATATGGATCGAAAAAAAAGAGTCAATAATATGTGCGGGGCTTTTGTAGAAAAATGAAGAGCTCGAGTATATTTAGGGAAAACGGAGGGCTTTTCTAAAAACAAAGAACCCATACATAATTATCAAAAACCGTAAGGCTTTATCTCGTATAAAGGAGGGCCTTCCTGAAAAACTAAGGACCAAGCGTAATTTCAAAAAACGGAGAGTCTTATCACGAAATAGTAGGGATTTTTTATAAGATAGCGTTCGGAATAGCGATGGCTTTTGGCTTTTGCTAGAATTTTACTATAGCTGGTTGATTTTCTACTGTAGCTGAGTTGGCTTATTGACTATAATTAAATTTTAAAAATATACACATACAAGCGGTATGCTAACTTAGAGCAAACAATGCAAAGGAATACGAAAAAATAAACAAAAATAAAATAAAATAAAGACAAAGTGCTACAGTGTTCTGGATGCGCGCTACAGTGATTTCATCGCTCAACACCGTCGTCCGTCGCTCAGTTGAGCGGGGCCTTTGACCTATTCGTAAATTTGAAAACCCGAAAATACTAATGTGGCATGCCTCAGGGTAAATCTCGGGGTATAATATAGGGAGTATTCAGATGTTTAAAAGTCGTGTGGACATGTCGTGATGCCGTGCGAGCTTCATAAGATTTTCTGACCTACAGATAAGACGAATGCAATTTCACTTATCTATGCAGATACTGTAATTCGCAAGGAACTACATAATTCTGTTTCTTTTTTTCCCAAGGTCTTGATCCTTTGAGGCGTGGGTGCTGCAAACCTGCACGCATGGAAGAGAGGAAAGCAAAGAGCATGTCACAAAGGATCACAAGCAGCCACAAGAGTCATCGCCGAGAGAGAGAGAACATGCACGAGTCGACAAGAACAGCACAAAGCCTTCGCTTGATCTTAGAGACATAAACATATACAGTACTAGTATCATGTCTGCTGTTTCTGACTGAGTGCCTGCAATTTAGCAAGCATCAGTCATCGAACTACTGTATATACAACGGCAGAGCCTCAGGCCCACGGATTCATTCATGCCTTTGTTCCAAGAAGAAAAGAAAAAGGAGAGGATAAATGGGAAAGAAATGACTCATAAACATAATTAGAAGCATGAATCACTGATTCACTGGCTCACAAAAACTCCTCTCCACGATTGCCATGCAGCACGAGGAAGAACGATCACGATCACTCACAGGAGCAGCGCGTCGCGGCTGGCCGGCGAGGGGAAGACCGGCACCTCGGCGAACCGGAGCCGGCCGGAGCCTGCGCGGCCGGCGAGGCGGACGTAGTACGGCGAGCGAGGCGAGGCCGACGGCGACTCGTTGAGGAAGGGGCTGCCGATGGGCGTCTGGCCGCCGTTGGCGTAGTGGAGGATGGCCCTGTACAGGAACGGCAGCAGGCCCTCCATGACTTCCTTTCTTGTTCTTCTTACCAAACAGAAGCAAAGCAGAGCAGAGCAACAAGCAACAGACTAGTACTGCTCTATTCTGTTTGGTGCAACAGCAAAGGATAAAAGATGCAGAGCTGTATGGGCTTATAAAGGCTCAACTAGTATAAGATGTGCTTTGAGTGTTGACTAATCAATATTAGTGGATAATAACTGGATTAGCTAAGCCAAAGGAAATGGTCAATGAAAGCCACATCCATTGGAGGTGAGGGTATGTTGTGACTGGACTGGATGATGATTGTGGATTGCATGAATGTGGAGGAAATGGATATTTATAACAAGGAAAGATGATGTTTACACGTCCAGGGAACAAAAGATACAATAGTTTATGCAACAGCTATGGAATATAGGTACAAGAACAAATCAAATCAGGGGGCAATGATGTATTCTGATTCTGGTCTGGTGATTGGGAGGAAGACCAATATAAAGAAGATTGTTCAATGGCCTTGTGCTAGAAGAAAAGGAGGGCCACAAATAAATATATATATATATATATATCTTTACTATTTAAAAAGAAGGAGTTGGTGGTTGCCGTCACGTCCACCCTCCCTCACTTCTTAACCATTCGATCTTTCTCCTCTCTTCTCAGCCACACGATCTGATTAAACCCTAAAATCCCAACATCACCCCTCCACCCCCACGCCTACCCCTTGCTCTTCCCCCCGCCGCCCCCATACCTCCTCCTCGCTCTTCCTCCCGCCGCCCCCACGCCTCCCCCTCGCTCTCCCCCTGCGGCCCGCGGCCTCCTCCCCTCCCCCTCGCGCCGCCCCCGCCCCCGCCTCGCTCGCTCCCCCGCCGCCTCTCTCCCTCCGCCCCGCCTCCTCCCCCCCACGTAGCGCCGCTCCTCTCTCCCGGTCCTCCCGGTCCCCATCTGCGCACACCCGCCTCCCCCTCACCCCGCGCGCCCGCCGGCCCCATCCCCTCCCGCCTTTCCCCGCCGCCTCCTCCTCCCCCTCCTCCGCAGATCCGCCCCGCCGCCTCCTCCCTCTCCCCGCTGCCCCCTCCTCCCCTCCTCCGCCGCCCCTACTCCTCCCCGCCACCCCTCCTCCCCCCCCCCGCCCCTTCCCGCAGATCGGCGACGCAGCTTTGCCACAGCACGAGCTCTTCTACAAGGGAGTGTAGGGGCCCTCCTCCCCAGCCACATCGTGATTTCCTCCCGATTCGAATCGCCACCATTCTTCTTCCCTCGCCTCCTCTCGACCCAGCAGCTCGGGCCTTGTCCTCGTTCGCACGTTGCAGATCCGAACAACGGACACGGAATGCTTGCGGGAGAGGATGGCGACGGCGATCCGTCCTTGCCTACTTGATCCGGCGGGTCTTGCCGGACGCGCGCCGACACGAGGAGGAGGCCAACAGAGGTGGCGCGAAATGCGCAAGGGCACCGACGAAGTCAGTATGCCAGCGGCGGGTGATTGCTTGGTACCAAGATCGATCGCGCTCCATTCTCTTGCCCCTGGCATTCCTTGATTTCCTTCTCAAGTTACGATCATCTCATGACATGCGCCCGAGTATTGGCCGCAGCAGTAGGGGATGTGAGCATGAAAATTAAGTTTTCCTTGTAGTGTAGATTCTGGCTTTTTGGTTGCAGTCGCATTTATGAGGCCTTATTGTCAATTGTTTCTTTGCAGCCTAAAAATGCACGATAAGTCAACTTCTCGACAAAAGGTCAATGATGATGTTCAAGAGGGTGCTCTTCCTCCGTATCTACTTGATCGTGATCAGACGTAACGTGCCAAGGTAAATGCTTGTTCCTGCCAACTAATTGTGAATTTATGATACATGACACTTCGTGTTGCATTGATCATTAATAGACTCGTGAAATCTAGGTTCTCAACAACACAATAAAGCAAAAGAGGAAGGAAAAAAGCTAGCAAATGGTATGTTCTTTTGCCAAAGGTAATTCTCAATGCACACTATTATTGCCTACTTGTTTCAGTCGGTTGTTTCCTACATTGACTAAATATTGTCACGATTTATATCCTATCAGGTCTGTCCTGTGGCTGAAGAAGAGATGTTTAAGGTTCTGCAAACTTGCAAGAGGAAAAGTAAGTGATAATAAGATTTGTTAATAAATTTGGAACCTTGGTTAATATTTGGAATTTGCATGTGGCTTGCATTGCTATATAGGCATTGCATACATTCGTAGTTCATTAGTAGTTGTTAACCCATTTGTATTCGGATGTTCTTTTTAGGAACTACGATGCGCTACAAGGCAACCGATTCGCCATCTCCGTGTTTTGTCTAAAAATGCTTTTACAAACATTAAGTGAACAATTACATGGACTACAAATATTTTTAATTTTCCAATGAGCCAAATAATTGATATTTGTGTTGATATGCAAACAATAACATGAGCCCTGTATATGCATACATGATGACGTAAGAAAAAGTTGATATTTATTATTCAGTTTGAGATATTTGATAGTATGCATCACTTTTATTTGGTTTTCCGTTGCAACGCACAGGCACCTTACTAGTATATATATATATATATTCTACTGCTGTTTGTTATGCTTTCCTCTTCTTTTTCTACGTTTGTTAGCGAAGCTTGCAATTGCGACTCCAACTAAACCCATCATTGGAAACATAAATAAAGGGTAAGTCGGGTAGACCATCGTTCTCAAGGATCTGAATAGAAGGAATTGGGTCGACTTCAAGCATCATCCAACTTCTGAAAATGACATCCTACTAGGTCAGAGAAGCAGACAAAGGCTAGAGGGGTGTGCCTCTCTTGGGTGTGTACACTTGAAACTGCTCAGAGAACAAAGAATGTATCAGAGTACAACAGTGTAAAGTTCATATATATATATATGTATATATCGCCAGGGCTTCGATTTGCGGTTCTTAATAACACATAATTTAATTTCCAGAAAGAACTTCTAGCAACAAGTGGTAAAGCCTCTCTATGTAAGCTACCTATGGCAGAAGGCTGGCTCTTTGCGTGACAATTCCTCCGCATAAAAGACAAGCAAGTCGACGGGGGATAAATAAGCAAAGATATTGCTTGCAAAACAGGTGAGGCAATGATCCAAGGTGTCATGGATAGACATTACCCAGTCAGCACAAGCCTACGAACTAAGGTGGAAGATTTGACAGTCTGGTTTGTATTTGTTTTTAGAAGCAGCCTGCTCAAACTTCTTCAGCGGTCCTTCATTCTCGGTCAAGCCAGTCTGGATAAAGTAGCGCGTCCACCATGAAGAACTACGCAACTTTGCCTGTGAACAAACACAAGTTTTCTCAGTGAAGGGCTCTATGATGCTAGACACGACAAAGCATCAACAGAAATTCACAGCCTTTATACAGTACAAATTATTCTATTATGTTCTGGAACATGTGAATACTAGCACAACACTAACTACACAGCCAAATCAACAGTTCATTCCATACCTCTCTGAACAAGACCATCAATAGCATTAATGGAAAGCCTAACAGATTTGGCAATAAGCCACAGTATCTCAACTTACTTTATAACATATAAGATGCAATTAATTTCGCGATGTGATATATCCATTAAAAAATGTCACATAAACAAGATTACGAGAGAAGCAACAAACAAAAAACACGAATCTCTGGGCCATCAGTACTCTATAGTGTAAAGTTAGAATTCTACAACGTTTATATGATGCCTTTTTGGATCATGAACATGAAATGTGTCAGATCAGTTTTTTGAGGTTGTCTTCAGTAAAGTGGACATCATGTACTTTAAAGTCATATCGGAAACATTTTTTAAAGCCAGCAATTAGAAGTCATCAGTACGTACTGGTCTTCCAAATTTCGACAGTTCGGAAACCTTAGGTTTGTGCTGACCTGGATTGCCTGGAATAAGAGTAGCAGAAATATATATTAGCTAAGATATTTTATAGGAACCACCATATCAAATTATATGCATTATATCACAGAATCAATGTTTACTAAATAATACTTTAAGAAATCCAAAAGTCAAACCCTAGTACCCTACTACTATTACAGTATTATCATAAATGAATTTGGGGGACTAGGTGCCATTTGCAATGGAGCCATCCTGAAACAACTTATGCCACAAAAGGAATGAGACTAGAGCTGTTTGAGGTAGCACTGTTTCAATTCTAGTACTCACCCGAAGAATTGAAACATGGCACCTACTCTAGAAACCTATTGCTATTATTGATGCCACAAGGGCATCAAGCATTAAAATGTGGTACTATTTCGACCCCCAAGAGGGCAGTGTCATCTGCCATTGCACTAACCCCACATAGAAATCCTCTTGAGCGTTAGCTTATGTTGGAAACACATTTCTTTCTTTCTTTAGTATGTTCATTTAGTAAAGAAATTCTCATGAGTAGTCCAATATATAGTTTTATGGTACATACAGTTACATTTTTAAAGAAAGATACTTGAAGAAATTAGCAGGATCGAAGATTATTGACAAGTAAACGCCAAGTAAAGGATGCCTCTCTATAAATGTAAGAAATACCTAAGAAAAAATAGCTACGGTCATCATTTATTGTTAATTTTAGGTCCTACAAAACTAACATATGATCACTTTTTTAAAAAAAATCTTTTACCATGATCACCTACAAATATAGTCATGTATATTGTCAAAGAAAGGTCCTTCCAAAGAAAAGAAAGTAATTGTCTCAAATAAGTTAAAAAAAAGACATACCAGCAAAAATAACAAGACCATTTGTGGAAATCCTTGCTAAATCTGGAAGTGTTTTGTTCAGATACCTTGGGGTCAGATAATCTAAAGCATCTGACACAACAACAAGGTTAAAAGAATCTGGGCGGTATGGAAGAGGGAACTTAATGTCAGCCATACGGACAAAGCCCTTGCGCACAAGACTTTTGCAGCTACTATCAGCATCCTCCAAATCATAAGGCTCCACTCCCCATGCTTCAACCTTCCCTTCTTTCAACAAGTTAGAAACTACTGTACAGCTATCAGGGCCTACATGGAGAACCTTTTGCATCTCATTGCCATAAGCCTTTTTAAGATAAGGAAGTGTCTGGATGACTTCTGACGTGCAAGAACCTGGATGCAAATGCAAAAGAAAAGGAGGTAAAGAGGAGCATAAAACTTCTCTCATAAATACTTTGGGAAAGATGAATATAAAGAAGATACATAATGCAATCAGAGAATCAAAACATTAATGTACACTGCGAACTTGGCCAGTTTATAGTACCTGGTTTGTCTTGTATCAACTGGATAATTATCCATTTCAGAGACATTTTATCATGATTTAGAGGATTAGCTATCCTGAAGCTTATGAAAACACAGTAACCAAAGAAAAAACAACTTTGCTGTCTCACCATCAATTAGGCGACCAAATTACGTTGGTATGCTAGAGTTTCGATGTTCAGTGGGGGAAATCCTATTTATCACATGGTCCTAATATGGTCGGTGATTGGGTATGAGTATGAGGACCAAGGGTAGGGCACTTGCTATCTAGCCACCGGCAGGGCTCTTTTCTAACGTGGTAAAGAGGCTCTCAGGCTTGACTTTAGAAGAAGAGGGAGACTAGATTTGATTGTTCATTGCTTAACGATAATGATATAATGTTGTCCCTTTTATAGGAATAGATAAACTTGATACATAAAAACCTATCTCTATATTAAGGAAACTAATCCTAATAATAAGAAACTTATCTCTAATACATAAAATAAATCTAAAAGAAAATAAACCCAAATAATAAGAAAACTAATTATTATATTCCTAATCCGCAATATGTTGCCAATACTATCGAATTATCCAAACAAACAGCGTTGCTACAGCACAGCCGTGCTAAAGTACCATTCACTGTTCATGGCTACAGTGTTACGCACTGTTCACATCCTGCTGCGCCTCTCTGGGATCATAGACCATAACAGTCCATAATTGGTGAGCAGTTCATAGCTCTTGAATTCGCTATTCACTATTGCATGGCATAGTGAAGAGTAACACCAAAGCATTAACAAACAAAATAGGACGCCACAGCAATCTGAATGCAGCATCTACCCAGGACACTGCTATGAATGAAGCAACACACTAAATGTGGCAGTGAGCCTTTGTGGGTTATCGTGCCACTAAAGAATGATAAGGCAAAAGTATCATAATATCCTCAATGCATATTATGAGATTTGTTGCAAAAAAAGTCTGAACTTGGAACCACTGAACTGCACATTATATAATAGCAAGTGCAACCTTGGAATCAGAAAGAACACAAATAATTTCAAGGTGCAATGATAATAACATATCAGAATAGCAAAGTTTTTGCATCAGGAAACTCTAAAAAATTGATAGTAGGAAGTGATTTAACACCCAGGAAACAGAGATACAAAAGAATTATATACCTTCAGACCTGCTTAAAGCTTCTCTGCTTGTAACAGTCACACCTGGCCATTGGAGAAAGAGTCAACAAGAGGCACAAGGCCACAATATTTTTTTCCTCTTTGGGAACAGAACACAGTTCAATATCTTCAAATCACAAAACATATCCACAGAGTAGAGTCCCAGTACCGTTTGAATATGTTGTTGAGTTTGTTTTCAACAAAATGTGATACTATCTATGCATGATTAAAAAACAAACACAGGTACAGTACAATGCTATTGTACATTAATTATCCCAATAACAATCAATGATGGCGCACGGCGCCTGCATCCCTACTTACAAATTCAGTATTGAGTTGCTACATTTTTTTAATTGAGTTGCAACATGTTACTAGCCATGTTTTGTGGCCAATTTGCAATCTATGCTAATCAGGATCGAATACATTAATTAAACAGGTAGAGAACGGATTCTGGCTGAGAGTTTTAGACCTACCTGAGCCGCTGTTGAAGTAGGCAATAAGAACAATGAAACCCTGAAACAAACATCAACACCAACGCCATCAGCATCAGCCAAACACATGGGAAATCCTAAACAACAGCAGCAGAGGCAGCAGACGGGTTAGGAAAATTACCACGACCACGAGGGCAATGGTGAGCACAGGCGGCGAGCGTGACTTTGGGTGGAGCAGGCCGCCGACGGTCGGCAGGCCCCCGTCAGCCACCCGCCTGCTCGGATTCACCGACCTCCTAGACATCCTCCCCTCCCCGTAATCCAACCGACCAAGCTCTCCCCTCTCGATCACCTGCTCACACGAACAATTCGTCGCATCACATCGAGCAAATCGGAAGAAAAAAATGACAAAAATCCCATAATGCCGCGGCAATCCGACGCACGCGCATGCATCCCCAGCGGCGCAAGCCACATGCCCGCGTCGGCCCGACTAACGCGCGCCGCGAACTCGAACCGCGTAGTAGATCCCATCCCACGACACACCGGAATCCCTAAGATTGCGAGGAGGCGGAGCAACGGTACCTCTAATGGCGGGGGCGGCGGCGACGAATCCGACGTTAGGGTTGCGGGGGAATTGGGGTCGGATCTGAGAATGGAAGCGGAGGCGAGGGATCGAGCGAAGTGGGGAGGGGAGGGGCGCGCGCAGCAGCGGGTGGGTGGGTGGCGATCCGACGCGATAGGGACGGGGCGGGGAATGAGATTACTTTAGCGATTAGCTCATGGAAAGAGCGTCGTCTTATATAATGCGCCGCACCAGGATGGCGGATTAGTACTCCATTAGCGAGCGTATTAGGATTAGTGGAGGTCGACCCGAATTCCGAGAACGAGAGGGGATTTTGGTTTGGGGATGTCGTGGGCTGCATCTCAGGAGACTGACTGGTGGGCCCTCCGGTCTTTTTCTTTTGGTTTGCCTCGCTGGCCCGCCTGCCCCGGGTGGGTTCCGCCCCAACCCGTCGCGCTCGTCGTCGCAGCACTAGTACCAGTCAATGGTCAGACCCACACGTAGGCATGACAAGAAATGGAATCAATACAGAATTTAGTGTACCTAACACTAGCAATGCTGTGCCAACATGCCACTGCATGGTGTCGGCAACTAGCCAAATGTTTAGTGTTTTCTAAGTGGACATATGTATTGGAAATCTAACTTGCTTGACACCCATCCAGGATGGTAATATCAGAGGCTGTGTTTGGTTTGCGATTAAAATAACTAGGTTAGCTAATTTTAACTTAATTATGTTAGTTTAATCTAAGTTTTATGTTTAGCAATAAATTTTGTTAATCTAAATTACTGTTTGACTAAATTAGATGGATTAGCACTAGAAAAACAAATTTTAAAATAATTAGTTGTGCTGGGTTAACTTATTCTACCAATTTTATAGGTTAACTTAATTCTAGGTTAGAAGAGCTAAACCACTTTAAATAGATTAAGTTAATTCTTTCTAATTGTGTTTAGCGGGTTAAATACTTAACCCACCTCTTAACCCAAAACTAAATGGGGCCTAAGGGTGTGATTGGTTGGTTCGGTGGCCTTGGGTCTAGTTGCTTTATAGCCTATAGGGACTGGTTGGATTGAGACAGGCTAAAGGAATGCAAGAGACTGTGTTTGGCGGTAGGCGATGTAGCTTTGTTCTTTGCATTTGCGCTAATGGCTTTTGGTCATGGTGATGGCTTTTGGTCACATTTCTGAGATTGCGGAAAGAGAGATACTCGCTTGCGATTTTTGATGATACAGATATTAGTTTTTTAACGTGTATTACAATTAACTTGTAGACCCCATCTTAAAAAAATACTCCGTTTAAAAGTTAGTTACTGTAGCAAAAGCTAAAAGCCACTTCTAGAAGCCGCAAAGAACAGGGAGATGTTGTTTGATTAGGTGCATCAGGATGCTGATCACATGTGTAGATACGAGAGACGGGGAAAAGAAAGTGTTAGCATGGCTTATTTTGTCTTAATATTCTGATAGCCCTCACTTTACCTCAATCCAATTTTAGTACACCCTGATACTACCTAATATGCACCAATCACCGCTTAATAACATCATTAACAGAGCCTGCATCCGGAGAAACAGAGAAATTGGGCGTTGCTGCCGAGCCTGGCCCGAAGGCACTTTTTTGCATCTGCTCAGCCATGTTGCTTTATACATGTAGCCATTCAAAGAAATTTTTGTGTATATAACGTGTTTTGCACTCGTATTTGCAAGAATAGCCGTATATGCATGGTATTGACAAAAATAACATTTCTGTCGTTTGGTTACCGAGCAACAGCTATCTGCAAGTGACACGTGGGGTAGTAGGCGCCTACCGTCAGGCCACTAGATGTCAGGTGGCCTACCGTCTCACCACAAAAAGATACGTCGCCTGCTGTCTGGTGGCAATACAGCAAGTAATTAGCTGGCTTAATTACCTACCTAAATATTTTTTCATACTATTTGTTCAAATTTTTAAATATAGCAAATAAGCTCAAAAATATGCAGACTAGTGAGCAGACGAGGAAGGACTTTGTGAAGGACACAGATAGAGTGATAATTGTGTGAAGGACACAGCAAAAAAGAAAAGATAGCAGCAATGGGTCGCATATGTGCAAAGGACAGAGGCCAACCGTTGCAAAATATGCCTGAGCATCGCTAATTTTATAATTAAATTAACATGAATTAACGTGATAAATTTAGAGCACATAAAATTTCAAAAAAAATTACAAAATTACTATGATTGTGTTGGAAGACTTCACATAAAATTTTATAAATTTTGAAGCTTGTTTGCTATATATAACAACTCCTATAAATATCAAAATTGTACAAATTGTTTAGCAAAATTTAGAGTGGATAAATTTATTAAAAAAATTACACAGTTAACTATGTTATATTGTGAGGCTATACATAAATTTTTATAATTTTTTGAACTTATTTGCTATACTTAAAAATTCAAAAAAATGTTATGCAAAGACAAAATTTAGGACAGGTAATTAAACCGGCTTAATTACCTACCGTCTTGCCAGTTGCCACCAAATCACAGGTCACCTGCTATATTGCAGTGGGATGGTAGGCCACCTACCGTTTGGTGGCAGGGCGACAGGTAGCCTACTGTTCGATGGCTGGGCGACAGGACCTACGCATCAGCCCACCGACGTTGTCACCTGGCTACTGGACGGCAAAAACATCATTTTTGTCAATATAGTAGGTATACAACTATTTTTATAATTACAGTTGTAAACATGATCAAATATGGCAAAAACTCGTATTCAAACATGAGAAACCAAAAAAATTTTCCACCTAAAATGGCTGGCCAACTTATACACCCTACAAATCACGCTCTAAAGGCTTGTATAGGATGCTCGATTTTTGCGATTCTTATGTTCCAAACAGGCCCTAGAGGACATTGATACAGAGACCAATGCGTTTTTATTACGATTTTACTGTATTACTCTACATGTGAGTAGGCACTTGACTTCCCAGCAGCATCCCCTGTGTTACCTTACATGTTTATGTGCTTGTGTGATTCTCTCCGCATAGGAAAAAGAAGAGAAAATGATTGTAATAGATGATACTAGTACTATTCAAGAACTAAAGGCATGTTTGGTAGAGCTCTAGATTCTCAATTTTTAGCTTCTGCTCTGTATTATCTGAAAATCTAGAGCTGCATCTGAAAAGCATTTGGCTGGTTGGTTGGCTCGAAAAACATAAGAATGAGGGACTAGAGGTAAATAGATTATGATACCCCTGATTGTAATACTTCATTTGTATATGTCTCATTCCTTTGTTTTTTGTATACAAATTATGAAATGTTGTGTTCAAATATTGTAAGATCATATGTACATAAATTAATATTGTTTTTTTTGCAAATTGTTTAACTAATCAACAATGCTATTATATCATCACCGTTGAAACTTATGCATCTACAAGATTCCAACATGCACCAAACCGTGAGAAATTTGTACATGATTAACAACTTGGTCAACATCCCAAAGAGGAGTATATTGTTAACTCCCCTTTCTTCCCAGCTGATGCATGTTTCCCACACAGGGCACTATCGGTGTTTCCCTAGAAAACAACCTCAAATAATTGACAGAGCCCAATATTGGTATAGGTTCAGCAAACAACTGCATGTTAATAGCACTTGACTTTATAAATACACAGCGATCTACCGTTTCAAGTAACTACAATCATATCATCTCTCCAGAAAAAGGTAATACAATCATCTGTACCATTTTTGGCTACAACAAGCAAGCTTTTCTGCACATCTTTCATATATGGCCCCGCTCGTTTCAGCTTTTTTTCAGATTCAACTTCTAGTTTCAGCTTTTTTTTCACTATTCAGTAATTCGTCTTTTTCTAAAAATTTTTGGGCTTTTTTGCATTTTTTTCCCGTGTTCCTTTGCATTGTCCGTAATGGGCTAACATATTTTTTCTATTTTTTTATTTTTTTAATTTAATTATGCTAAAAAAAAATCAGCTACAGTGGAATTTCAGCCGGAAGCCATCGCTAAAACGAATGCCAATGTACAACAAGCAAGCTTTTCTACACCTCTTGCAAGCTGCCAACTTCACAAGTGCTTGTCTCTGCTCTCTTGCTTCAACATAAGAAAAGTTCACCTGAAAAAGAGAAATAAAAATATTAAGAATTGCATATGCAAAAGAAAACAGTAAAAAGAACTCACAGAGAGATATGGATGACATACACAAAAGGAACTCACAGTAAGAAGAACTCACATAAAGATATCAACGAAATATATCAATGACAGTAACTGCTAACCACTTAATCAGCAGACAATGACAGCAATGGAAAATTCTAATCTTCGAGTTTGTGTTCAGTCACTTAATCATCAGACAAGCTTGTACTTTTGTAGGAGAAATCACCCTAGTAAGTCAATTTCAACTTTTTAAGTAATTTGTTCTTATCCAATGAACTCCTTCATTATATTCGGAGAGTAGAGATCACAGCAGTTTCTTGTCTTCTATATCCTGATTATTGAACCCCTAAAAGTACTCATCATAAATCTTTATTCTAACAGGAGCTCCCTTCAGAGGTTAGGCGGTTCAAACCAGAAGTACAGTGAGCAATACATGATCTCGGCAGGAAGACTGACCTAATTATTGTTGTGGATAACTTCAAGGGGTAATTTTATTCTGAGAGTGCTGGCTCCCCACGAAAATCCACCGCAAGGCTCTCCTCCTCCCTATTTTATTTTGGATTATGATCATTTTGGGAAGCTAGGTGTTTGATACAGCTCCACAAGATCCAATGGAGAAGATGAGAGTAGAAGTTGTATCAAACAGGGCCTAAATCAGCCTCTGAACTCTAGCCTCTCCCTTCTCTCTTCATTGTTCATCAGCTGCAGAGCGGAGTCTCTTTTGTGGCATTTCCAGTAGTTGGATTCACCCTGGTGAACAACATTGGCATATTGCGACACAGATTTCTTACCCATCAGCAATTTTGCAGAGGTATTCCCGTTGATCATCTCACTGTGGAACATCAGTGAAATCTGAAGGGGAAAAAAGAGTATGTTTTGGTGATGCCACAAGACAATAACCAACTCAATCTAGTGCAATCCTATTCCTAGCCTTGGATTAAATTGAAACTTTTCCAAATTCTTTTTTGCTCATTTTTTTTATCTGGAATGGCATAGAAGCATTTTTATATTAGCAAGAGGTTGACAGTTGCTAACATGACATTGATTATATGACAAAAATCCAAATGTGTTGAAGGTTGAGACAGGAGTATCGTAGTAGTAGAGTTTGACATGACCACCAGAAGAACTGAAAGGTAAACAAGTAAGCACATGCCTGCCCCAGTTATGGTGGAACCTTTGAAAGAAGTGTTTCCTGTGGCAAGTGCCCCTTCCAAGTTGGCATTTGTTAAATCTGCCTGCAAAACGAAACAAGGCAAGCCAAATCACAAGATTGTGTAATACCATGTCCCGTAAGGTAATCAGTTATCAGTTAATTATTCAAAGCGGTCTATGGCAGTGGCTGTCCAAATTGATTTCTATGAATTAATAGTTTAATTATCGGAAAAAAAGTTTCGTGACTTTCAGAACAAAGTGAGGTCTGATGTAATGGTAACTGAACCGAATAGATATCAAATTTGTCAGGCATTTCCAGCAAAATTCAGTCATGCACAAGCTTGTTACTGTTTATTCTGAACCCAAACGACTATGCTTCTCATCGAGCAACTGCAATGTACCTTTGTTACATTTGCCAGCGAGAAGTCGGCGCCTCTATGATCAGTATCAGGGAGAACAACACCCGAGTTTATCATCAAACAGCCAAAAGCATCAGGCTGTTGTTTCAGAACTTCACAATGAGTAAGAACCACAGCAACTACTGTCTGAAATCCATCGAAAAAAGGAGGCGCGCGTTCATCTGGAAAGGTTCTAAAGCTGTTCTTGGAGGTCATTGTCTCGTTGCGTGGTCCGAGAGTTTGCAGGCCGACCTCGCTGGGAGGGCTAGGTATCCTTGATCTCAAGCTTATGGGTTTTGCGTTGCGGCTTCGGTGGCTGTAGTGGCAGCGAACAGATGGCTGAAGGCCATGGTCGGGGTTGCAAACGACCCATGAGAAAGCAGTTGAGGAGGTGTTCAAAGCCTCCATTCGTATAGTGTTAGGCGATGAAGCACTGACTGTTCTGGGTCGACAACAACTACTGTTCTACTGGCTGGAACCTTCAGAAGAGCAAGCAAACGCACTACCTGTCAGGTCCGCATCAAAGAAACTCGCGCCAAGCAGCTTCGCGCCTTTGAAGTTGGCCTGCCGCAGTATAAACTACAGCAATAGAAAGGCAGAAATCACCAAGCATGCACAATACTCTGTTTTGTGCATATACTAGAAAGTTCAGAACTTGCTACTCGCTGTTAACAAACTTGGAAACTTGATCAGATCAATCGAAGTGTAGGAATTGAAACAGAAGGCAAGGTTAGAATTTTAATTTAGAAAGCCGTCTTGAAGTCCTGCTTGATGAGTGTCTGGCCGGTGAGGTCCTACCCCGGCGTCACCTGCTGCCCGTACGGGCCTCCTCCCTGCATGCACATGCCATGCATCAACCTCTCTGAGTCTCTGCCCCCAAAATCTTGCAACGAAAAGCATCGAACTAATAAGTAAATGGCGAACCTTGAATGCCGGAGCCGGCGCCGTCACGCTCGTCGCCGACCCGATTCTTGGTGTCATGTTGCTTGTAGAGTTGTAGTGCTTGTTTTCCCTTATCATGTAGAGAAAGATGTTATAGGCCGCGCTCATTTGACTTAGGTTTTTGATTTATTTTTTACTATTTATAATTTCAATTTATCTTGATTTTTCAATATTTTTGGAGCTTTTTAACTGCTCTTTTTTTCATATTTATTTGTATTATACGTGACAGGCTAACATATTTTTTCTATTTTTAGATTTTTTTAAAAAAATTAATTATGTCAAATAAACTATCATCAGCTGCAGTATAATTTTAATTAGTTACAATATAATTTTAATTATAATTTATTAAATTTCTGTTCAACCGAAGGAGCTTATAACGTGTCCCTTTTTCCGAAGAGAGTAGTGGTTAATCAGTCTATCTCAAAGCACTATTCAGCGAGGCTGGTCAAGCGAGATTGCTTTGCCCTGTTTGGAACACACGAGTCTCACCAAACTTTCGTGAAAAACCTTAGCGAGAATTTACGTTTAATCTTCTCTAAGATCTCTACAGAATTTCACGCACTAAATATAGCCTAACTCGTATGTCTTACATGTCATTTAATATTCCTTTTTAAAATTTCAATAATCTCAGTTAAAATTTTAATATGACATTCGGAGCAGTAGAATGCTTGGAACCCAAAAATACTTACGAGCATGTATATGGAAATTAAAAAAAAGTGTTTATGAGGGTGTTTTTGTAATATTCTCTTAACAAAACTGTCCCCATCCTCCAGGCACAAACAAGGCACCAAAGCGCAACTCTTATCCAGTCAGCCTCGTCGTCGCCGGGGACCTCGACCGCCGCCGCTGCAGAGGATGCCGGTGAGGGTGGTCGACACTGCTACCCCTTCCTCCCAGCCCTCCTCAGGTTCCGCCACCCCTCCTCCTTTCTCCCTTCCCTCTCATCTCTCTGTTAGGCGCGCCCATTTGGTTTGTCCTGTAAATGTAATCCTAGCTTTAGATCTGATCGGAGTCTAATCCGGTACTTGTGTGGGCTTGATCGCGTCATGCGGTTTGGTGGTTTTTTCCCCTAATCCAGATTGATCTAATTTAACTGCAGTTTGTGTGGCTGTAATTTGGTAGTGATTTAGGACTTGATCCTTTTGACTGCGTAAGTAGGTTGCTATAATTTTTGCCACTCGCGCAATGCATGCTTGTGCTTTGGAGAATTCAGATGGTGTTGTAAACTTGTAACTATAGTGCCAGCTGAGGAGTGGTGGGCTGAATGGCTTTGAACCTTCGAAATGTCTGTGATTTGGTGTCTAGTGCTTTAGGAGGCCTCCTAGATATTCAAGTGTTGCTAATGTTTGCCTGCTTTTGATCATTCATAAGTCATGACTATGTGTTAGGGTGTTGAAGTTTGATCCTAATTCATATTGTAGGACACTGTATCGCCTCATGCCAGACGTAGTATGACCGGTGTCAGGGTCATGTGTAGGTTGTATCAGACGTGGTGTCAACTTATAACAACCGACTCTAATTCGGTTTTTTCTTCATGTGAGACTCGTTTCCCTCATCCTATATATACCCTAATAGTTCATAGGAAGAAAATAAGCCTCAGTGTAAACATCTTCTTATACAGTGATTTCGTCTTCGTGTGTCTATAATTTTCCTGCAAGGGTTTTCCACATTAAATATGTGTCTCCTGCTCTTCCAATCTTCTATTCCTGCCGTACATTTTATAACAAGTGGTATCAGAGCTTCGGGTTTGAAACCCTAGCCACTGCCACTGGAAGGAGGCGACTCTCGTGGACGGTCGTCGCATGGTGCCAACACCAATCAACCGAGGGCCACACAACATCAGTGCGGCATCTACACGGCATCCACAAGTGTTTTTTTCGTTGGTTCGGTGACTCAACGTTTTCATCTGCAGACGTCCAATCCGAAGCATTGGTTTTGCATCAAGACGAAACTTGCGTGTTCAAATCTGAAGCAAGCCAGGCTTCCTTGTTTGTGTTGGACACAAAGCCTCTACTCGTTCCATGAAAAGGCCAAAACAGCACAATCGAGGAAGCTAGCGTCACATCGCAACTGGAAAGAAAAGAAACATAGCAGCGTCACAGCTCAATGGGAAAGAAAAAGGAAAGAAGAAAAAACAAAGAGATTCCAAAGCATTAGTCAAATCAGATTAGGCTGTTGGCTATTTTTTTTTCTGTTTTTTGGTGACTTTTACTAAGTGAACCCGAGAGGCTACCAAGGAGCTCCAACATCTTCTGCTGTGAGTAATGAGTACCAAGGATTGTAAGCCCTTGCTAGGTACACAAGAGTTGTACCAAGAGTTTTTCGCAGCCTCAACTCGCCGTTTTGACTCACCTCGCTGTTGAGTTAATTGGGTTACGTTTGATCGTGGAGACTTTGAAAAAAATCAATGTTAGTTGTGAGGACAACTGAATTTTGTGTTTCAATAACTGTTTGGATATGTTGCAATTTGGATCGCTCATATGACCATTATGGAGGCTTTGATAGCATTCAATTTTAGAAGTTTGATAACACTCTGATGGCAGCTAGCATGATGCTCTTTGGAGTTTTGCTATTTGAAAGTGCAGGTTTTGCTCCAATTTCAGTTTGAGATGAAGGATTTAAGTGCAAAAAGGAGTTTATTTTTATGTGAACACTACAACATTTGTCCAGTTGCCATAGCTCTATATGAAGGGTCTACTACAATTTGTACTCCATTAACAGTACAAGAGTTCTTTTCATCCAGACAGTTTTACAAAAGCAGTTTCAACCATGTCATGGAATTTAGTTATCTTTGAAGTCGGCAGTTTGGCGTACATGATAGCCACACGTGCAAGTTGTTCTTTCAACTAGCGTTATTTGCCGAGTTTTTGTGTTCCAGGTGGAGCATGTCGGATTCCATTATATGAGTTCTTCGCTATTTATCCAGCGCCACGGGTGATGTTTTGGCTAATGCCGTTTGATGATTGAGCATTTATTTCAAGAGATTAGTTGCACAAACTCAGACTTTTGCTAGGGTTATAAGTTATTGAGGACTCAGATTTGTTCGTCTGCTTTGTTGAAAGTTATGTGTTTAGATTTGCTAATGGTTTGCTCAATTTTGCTTCACGAGAAGTGTTTGGATAAGATTATTCTAGTTTTTTTGTTGAAGATTAGTCCGATGGACTTTCGGCGCACATGGTGTTCATCCTCATTTAATTGGAGGAGTTTATTGCGTTTTTCGACTATTGGAGAGAATTCGGTTCAAGGTAGAGATTGTTAAAGTTTGATCCGAATTCGTACCATGTCCGTGTAGGACACCGCATCGCCTTATGCCAGTCATGACCGGTACCAAGCCATGTGCAGGTTGTATCAGACATGATGTCAACTTGTAGCAATCAATTCTGATTTAGTTTTCTCTCCGTGTAGGACTCGATTCTCTCGCTCTATATATGTATCCTAGTAGTTCATAGGAAGAAAATGAGCCTTATTGTAAACATCTCCTTATACAATGATTTCGCCTGTGTGTGTCCGTGGTTTTTCCCTGCAAAATTTTTCCACGTTAAATACATGTCTCCTCTTCTGATTTTCTATTTCTGCTGTGCATTTTATAACATAGGGGTCCTGAATGTATAGAGAATGCGAAAATTTGTGCTCAATACTGTTCCAGATTGCTGGCTGTCAGAAAAATCAACGGAGAACTTATTCGTAGAAGACCCAGTTAATTGGATCCAAAAATCTGGTCAATGTTTTTGCCATTAGTTCTAAAATCAAATTTGCAAAATTAAATTGGTTGTTGCTTTTGCTTTGCAGCCTTAACTGTCTTTCTGATGCCTTTTTGGTTCAATAGTTTATCATGCCATACTGATTACAATACTTTTTGCAGGTCAAGATGCAAATGCTGGGCACCCGTCTCCTCCTAGCTGTTCCCTCTTAAGTGCTGGAAGAGTATGTTTTGTGTGCCTTTGTTTGAAACTTTGACTAATTATGAAATTATTGAAGTTTGAATTATTTTTTCTTCAAATTGTTAGCTATGATGCAGGGTCACTAACTCACTACTTTGTGTTTTTCTTAGTGTATTGGTTCATTGGTTGTGACCCTCTGTCATGGGTGTAGGCCCTAGGCCCCAGCCGGCATTTCAAGAGACGCGGTGCAGCAAACATCTATTTAATTAGAGTTTGAGTCAATCAGAATCTATTAGAGATTGAGTTAGATTCCTTATAGAAGACCAAGTAAGTCATCCCTATAAAAGGGACGTCATGTATCCATTATCAATCAAGCAATCAACAATGAAAAAGTATTTCCCAAGTCTCTAAGTCCAGCACTGGTCTCTTCCCTAGGCCGGCTATTCTAGATCCATCTCTCCCCCAACCAGTGCCATCATTCACCTAGCACCGTTCTACCTCAAGTCGTTGCCATCCGACCTCTCTCCGACGGTGTTTATCCCCTGTCATGATCAAAGATTGTGACACCCTCCACCATGTGACCATGTCCTCTTAGAAAGCAAAATATGAAATCTTCCTTTTGACTCCATCACTACTAATGTTAATTACCAAAGCTCTTATTTCCTTTGCTGATTCATTTTCAGTTCAATGGAATTCACAGCTCCGTTGTTGCTTATCCTTCTTTTTTTTTTAAAAAAAAAGCTTATGCTTATATTTCTGGGGCAAGGAAAAACAGGCCATGAGTTGTGTATGCTGTCAAATAGTTAGAGTGCTGTTTACAGCTTTCTCTTTGATATCCTGGAATATATGTTGTGGTATTCATGTTAGAGTGGATTGTGCCACTGACCAAATATACTTGTATCTTTCTTACAGTGTTTCGCTGGAACTCAGAATGTTTCAAGTCTACAAAAAGATGAAGCGTGGAAAGTTAATGTACGGATCCATGGTTGTGATCTTGAACAGGGTTATTTATGTGGAACGATGGAAGCACTTAATGTTCCCTTAGCAGATACACCTGTGAGCAACTTGTTTCTTCTTCCACTTTTGACTCTCTGAACTTTATATGCTACAACTTTTCCTTATGAAAACATTTTCATACGGCTCTATAGCAGTTTGCTCTATAAAATTACAAAATCCACCATAGACTTTGTTAACTGAACTAGAGAGAAAAAAATGTGCTGCTGCAGAGGAAGATTGCTTTTTTCGAAATGTTCTAGAAAAAATTGCACTGGTTGAGAAGAAAGTCCATCAGGCAGGAAATCAAGTGTTGTTTAAGTTAATTATCAGAATTTGCTAGGTTTATAGTTGATACATTCTTCTTTACTGTCTGTTGTTATATGTGAACTTTAATGGCTCTCTATCCATAGGTGGTGACATTCTGGGAAGGGGAGATAGTAGATGCTAAAAACTATACATTTTTCACTGGCAAGTGGGAGGCATCGTGAGTATTTGTGTTTTATGCTAATGCTATCAGTTACATTTGTTCATATATATGTCCTGTTGCAAGATAATACTCCAAATTTACTTGTGAAAACAAAATTCTTGCTTCTGTTTTGCAGACCAGAGGATGATATAAGACACTGGTCTAGATTCCCATCGTTTACACCTCTTCTGGTATTGATTACCTAACTTGGTGTTGTCAATCATGATGAATTTGGAGGGTATATTCTCATTTATGTTCCTCTCCTGCAGAGTCAGATTGAGACAGATGGTGGCAAGTCTTTGGACCTTAGCAACTATCCTTACATATTTATGGTATGCCACCACCTGACCTGTTCATGTATACGCATCATATGTTAAAATGCGGAGTTGTTACATTATTACTTACTGTTGTTCTGATGCTGCGTGCAGAGATGGAAAGAGCAGTACTTTGTCAATGTTGGAGTGGACTGCGGGTTAACCATTGCAGGTTTCTACTACGTCTGCTTTTCTTGTAGCGATGGCTCCATTAGTGGCTTTTACTATGACCCAAACAGCAGGTAATAAATGTTTTGCTGCCACTTATTTATTGCAATATTACAATGGAATTCCTTAATGGAGAAGTTGGACTGGTGTAAACATTTTCTTTTCTATTTATGTGCAGTCCATTTCAGAAGCTTGAACTGAAGTGTACCAATGAGAAACATTCTGGATTTACCTTTTCTTCCTATGAGCTGCAGTGATAGGCATGATGCCATTATATAGGCGAACTTTCTGCGTGTGCCAATATAACATATACAGCATGTGCACTGAGCTCACAGTTCATAATGTTGTACTGTTAAAAGAGTTGAGATGGCATGTGTACCAGTGATTTGTAGTAAGACTAAGCAACTATGTAAATTGTCCCTCGTAATCTGAAGAGAAGCTAGCGTTTTTTCTTGTCTAAAACCTACTTGTGTGTATTCTTTTTGTGTTAGTATGCCATTGCTGTATCCAAAATCCATGTGACCGGAATGCGAGGACCTTTGCTGATTCAAATAAATTGTTTATGCTTATTCCCATAGTAAACGTTGTTACGCATTTCAGGATTTCGATTTCAATACTTCTATGCTTCCTACATTGTGGTTCCTAATTGAGACAGGTTGTTAATATAATCTCAATACAATCATGATGCTGAGCTTTATCTGAAGAGAAGCTTGATAAAGATTGCAATCTTTTACTTTAGTTTCTGGTACAAAGCTGAAGAAACCTCCTTAAGGTTTCACTTGCAGCCACTGTAAGATGTTTTAACTGTAATGTAATTATATGAACAAAGTATATTGGGGGCACACTCTTTGTCTTCGCCTCCAGCGTCCAGACATTGTAAGGTAAACAACTTTCTTCTGATGTTGTTTCACAGTGTCTTGATCTCGTGCTTTAAGCAGTAGTTAATTATCTAAGGAATAAAATTCTTCTGCATCTGCATTACAGAAGTCTCCAGTTATTGCTAATACCCGATAATAATGTTTTGCAGATAGGACTATCTTTACACACTTGGTGAAGCTTACCTTCATACGCAAAAGGATGTGTGGACAGTGGAACAGGAGGTGATTCGTCTTTCCCTTCCTGCAGAAACCAAGAAAATATTTCCTTTGCTCTTTGCACCAAAGGCCTCTCAACATTCTCACTCCAGGTGTCTAACATATTGAGGACAGACTCAGTAATGACTTCTGAGAGTATTTTATCATCTTGTCCAGGCTCCAGCTTCAACATAACGTATCTATTGACTGATATTACCTTCTCTAACATGTGCCTTCTGTCAATTTTATATGCTAACATTATGTCTTGCATTCTAGAAACCATCTTGAGGGCAGTCTCATAGACTGCAGCATATGCATTTCTTAATATCTCCGTTGCTGCTTCAGACAGTTCCCTGCTGCTCCAAGCATTTTTTTCATTTTCTAACTCGCATTCTATGATTGGCGCAAATGTTACAGTTTTCTGCTTGCCTGTGTTGACGCGGAGCTGCTTCGATTCCCTCAGCATTTCATTGGCTTCCTTCATTTCTGACTCGAACCTGCTGCTGACCATGAAGTATGGCTGTTCCTTGTGTGCAGTCGGGCTCGGAACCGGCGAGTTCTGCCTTGGTGATGCTTCCATAAATACCTCAGGTGCCCACTCTGATTCACCCGCTACAATTCACATGGAAAAAACATTTATCACACTTCATCATAATGAAACTAATAACTATACTATAATTGATGTCTTGACTGAATTGAACTGGAGATCGGCAATGACATTTCGTTTCAATTTAACAACTGACACGATGCCACATGATATTCTGACAGACATACAGGAAAGCGGATGTTGAGCTGTGCTGGGGGTTCCATGGTATTCGGAAGCTCGTTCTTTCTCCCTGCATTTGTTGTCGTCTGCGCTGGGTCCTGCCCTGGGCGTCCACATCACCTCCTCTTGTGCGGGCTTCTTGTGATGCAGCAGGTGCATCCATTTCTTAGCCTTGCTCTTCACCTTGCCCAGCACTGGCTTCTTCTGGCTCCCGCTTGGGGTCCGCGGCGACCCGATGGGGCTCACTGGTGGCGCCCGCGGCGAAGGCCAATATCGTTGTTGCTCCTCCGATTCATCAAATGGATTTTGGCCTGCAACAATTATGCTATCAGAGATGCTGAGGCGAATGAGAGAGAGAGAGATGATCATTTTTCCCTTCTCAGCAGGTGAGCACCGAAACACCCTTGCAGCAGAAGTGCTTTCAGAAGAGATTGAAAACCACATTGGTCAAGCGTCATGCTCAAAATGCCATGAAAACATGCAAACAATTTGAGACAGAAAGAATCGAAATGAATTAATACCATTTTGGACGAGGTGGTCTCCTCGTCTGGTACTGATCCCGCGCTTTAGCTTTCTGAATTCATTCATGTTTGTGCAAGAAAGAGTGGAACCAAATCCAAAAGCTTTGGGAGGAGCTGTTCAGGGTTGTGCTGGTAAGGCAAGAAATGGATTTGCTCGGCCTATCCTAAAGTTGGTAAACTTGAGGGAGTCATTTCTGAGTTATAGTGGTGACAAGGGTGCCAATTCTGGGGGAGTGGATACGTTTTTGCCGTCCTATTTTTTTGGGGGGTGTTTGGTGGTCGGAGGGAGACGAGGCCTTTTGTACCGCATCCTTTGGAGCCCTCCAATGTAGGGACGAGATCACAAAACGAGATTCATGTCTTCGCTAAGGTGATTTGCTTTACTCCGTGCTTATGGCTTTTATTAGTCTTGGAGGCAAGATTTTTACGATCATATAGCATCTTGCCATCTTCGTTAGCTGACAAGTCGTGACCAAAATCTGCCAAGACTGTCAAGTGTCACAACTCACAACCAATTTTGAAATTCCTGGACGCACGTGTAAATGATAAGAAGTAGGCTATGCACAAATGTCACTGAAAATATGAGGGCTGCTCCAAAGGGGCAAAAAAAAGGCTCTTCATTAAAAAAAGGGAATTACTATGCGTAAGACGTCGGACCGAATGAATATCGGACGCTTCACACACCAAAACCACAGCAACACCCTCTCCTTCATTCTTCCCTCTTCTGGCTCCCACTAGATGCCCCCCCTCTGATTCCTCCTCTTCAACCTCCTACCTTCTCCTCACCCCCACGGCCGTGCGCCACCCAAGAGGTCCGCCATGGGATCCGCACGTATGACTGCCGCCTTCTCAACTCCGCGCTGCCTGCCCGACGTCCTGATTGGAGCTCCCACCCCTGCACACCTTACCCAGCCGTCGGCCTCGAATCTGGCGTGAGGGGCACCGGTCTCAAGCTTTGTAGGCCGCTTGTGTCCTCCTCCCCTCACGCCAGATGACCCAGAAGCGTTGGTGGTGCTGCAGCTCATCAAGGGCCCCATCGGGGTTGTCTCCGTCTGCAACTATGCATGCCAGGGAAAAAGCTTCATCCTTAACCAGGTTCGCCATCCTTGCCACTTGGCCCTCTTGATGCAACATTCTGATTTCTTGTATGTAACAACTAGTAATAACTAAGGGTGCAATCGGAGCGGATATAGATGGATATCGCTCATCCTGTATCCTATTTCGTATTTTTTTTTCTCAAAATCAGAGTCGGACACAGATAGTGTCGGATACCTATTTACCTCTTTCATATCCACTCTGTGAGCCTTTGGTTGGTCAGTTAGACAAAAATTATCCGCTTCTTTACACAGGACATTGGACAGTAGGGTGTGATCTAAGTAAACACAGAGTGACTAATCATCGAGACATCAAAGTAAGAGTACTCAGTATTTTCTGTATGTTTAGATGTGATAATCTACCTATATGTTATCTTATTTCTAAGTGAAGTCACAACAAACTTCCTTATATCACTTGACATACAGATATATACGAACAGATATCATTTATCCCGTATCCTATTCTATATTTTTTCTCGGAGTCGGAGTCGAACACGGATAGTGTTGGATACATATTTACCTCTTCCATACCGCTCTGCGAGCCTTCAGTCAGTCGGACAAAAATTATCCACTTCGTTTGCACCCCTAGCAATAACCGATGGAACATTAAGATTTTTATCAAAAATATTTTGTCACATACATTGCGAAATAAATGTTACATACATGTGTGAGAAGTGTTGCGTACGACACTAGCACCCGGACGCTAGCAACATTGTGATTTCTTGTATACAATAATCAACAATAACCGATGTAACATTAAGATTTTTATCAAAATATTTTGTCACATATATAGCCAATAAATGTTGCATACATGTGTGAGAAGTGTTGTGTACGACACTACCGTCTGGGCGCTAACAAATCTCTAAAAAAATTGTATTGTCACACATGTATTTACCTTTTCCATATCCGCTCGACGAGCTTTCGGTCAATCGGTCGGACGGAAATTATCCGCTCCGTTTGCACCCCTAGAAATAACCGATGGAACATTAAGATTTTTATCAAAATATTTTGTCACATAAATTGACAATAAATGTTACATACATGTGTGAGAAGTGTTGCATAAGGCACTAGCACCCGGACGCTAGCAACATTTTGATTTCTTGTATACAATAATTAGCAATAACCGGTGTAATATTAAGATTTTTATCAAAATATTTTGTCACATATATAGCCAATAAATGTTGTATACATATGTGAGAAGTGTTGCGTATGGCACTACCGTTCGGATGCTAGCAAATCTCTAAAAAAATTGTATTGGATACTAGCAACATTCTTATTTCTTGTATACAATAATCAGCAATAACCGATGTAATATTAAGATTTTTTATCAAAATATTTTATCACATATATAGCCAATAAATGTTGTATACATACATGAGAATATGGCACTACTGTTTGGACGCTAGCAAATCTAAAAAAGAATTGTATTGTCAAGAATGGGATTCGAACCCATGCCCTTTCGGACCAGTACCTGAAACTGGCGCCTTAGACCAACTCGGCCATCTTGACATCTGTATCCGTTTTCGCACAATAATAGAATTATAGATAAATACTTCAATCTCCTCCGCTGACCCCTCATCATCATCAAGATTCCTTTGATCAAAGAGCATCCTCAGTGCACCCTAATTTTTTCTAGTTTGCATCTTGCACTCTGTATCAAACTATTATGCACGCGATCTACTTTTCTCCCGGAGATGTCCAAAGTTAAAATGCCTCTATGATAGGTCATTGACACCCCTCACTAGGAGTGTAAATGGAGCGGATAAGTTTTGTTTGATCGACCGACTGAAAGCTTATGAAGCGAATACAGAAGGAGTAAAATGGGTATCCGGTACTATCCGTGTCTAACTCTGACCCCGAGGAAAAATATGGAATATGATATAGGATAAATGATATATGTCCATATATATCCGTATGTTAAGTGATATAAGAAACTCTGCTGTGACTTTACTTAGGAATAAGATAAGTTTACTGTGACTTTATTTAGAAATAAGATAACATATAGACAAGGTGCTACATATAGACAGGCGAAAAATATTGAGTTCTCTTCCTTCGATATCTTGGCTATTAGTCTCTGTGTTCACTGATTGCACCCAACTGTCCAATATCCTATGTATGTGTGCAAAAAAAAAAACAGATAATTTTTGTCCAACCGACCATCTGAAGGCTTATAAAACGAATACGGAATAGAGAAATGGATATCCGGTATTATCCGTGTCCGACTTCGAGAAAAAAAATATGGAATATAATACAACATAAACGATATACATCTGTACCACCTCCGATTGCATATCTACCCCTCACCATATGTCAAAAGCAACCACATTCGTACTCTCGCACCATAAACCATTGACTAGCTGCACTTGGCCTAAAAAGAAGTTACATTTGCTATTGGCTGTCAATGAATAGCCTGATGTTGTTTGCTCTGTTAGTCTGCTAAGCTGAAAGTTTGCCTCCCAAACTTGCTGGAAGCCGCAAAGGCAGCAGCGCCCCTCCACGCGTCTAGAATGGGTGGTCTGTCAATCTAAACGAGTCGGGTTGTGCCGGCCTGTGGGTCGAGCTGTTGACCTAGGCACGGTCCACCGAAATGATTGCTCCTGTCATGCCGGAACTTACATCTCAGTTTCCTCCTGAGATGTAAGTCATGTAACGTTTCATTACTAACTGCTTAGCTTATGCAACAAAACTTTGATGGAGAATTACTAGCTTTCATCTGTCAGTGCAGACTGAACCAACACTAGTTTCTTTCTTCAGCATCGTTATCATGGAGGGTAATCCACATCCAAGGGCTGTAAAGGGCCGAATGTCATTCCAGAATTTTAACCCGTTTATCGATGTGAGTTTTGAAGGTTGTTCTGCTACTTGTCATTCTGGCAATTATCTCTGTGTACATGTGTGTTCCCTAGACCTGTAGAAACTAAATGAAGAGGCAACAGGTGGCCGCCAAACACAATCAGCTTCATCTAGTAATTATCATGAAGACAGTGGAAATTCCAGCAGGTTAGATATCAACTGTCTCCTTCTCTCTGTTAAGTTACCTTAATAACACCATCCGAAATATAATTTAGCTGTAGGTCGAGCATTGATGCCTTGCATATGTGTTAAGAAATTATTTAGTTTTGATCATCAAATGATAAGTGTGTCCAAAGCCTCTTAAACATAGTCACCAGGAAACCGGTACTTAAGTACTGAAGCTTATGGGTTACTGAACGTATTCATAGTGTGGGCCAATGTGGGAATCAACATGGTCACTAAACATGTACAATTCAATATGTTCTGTGATTGTGAGCCCAAATATGAGCTATGTATTCTTTAAGGAACTATATACATTGTCCTGTTGAGTCGAATGAGGGGTATGAACATTGAAGGCATATTTTTTTATTCATTTATGAAAGTTCTGCATATATGCTATGAACTCGAGGACATCCATATATATACAATTTAGTTATGAGCTTAAAAAGATTCTTTATTGTACAATCCCTGTCAAAATCAGATTCAATTTGATCGCTTGAATAAACCACCAATATGCCATATAGGGCTATGGACACAATACATACTAGAAGAATACTTGCATTTGTACTTTACTGAAATTGCTAATGACCACTGCTCAAACTCATCGGAATGTTATTATATGGGTGGATGCATCAGTCGTTGGTTGGCATATGTAACTTTGAGGCTTTTCAACAGCTGATGGGTGAAATGAATTTCCATATAATGTGTTTTGCAATGAAAATGCAGAATGGATGAAGTATCAAGAAGATTTAGAGACTCCAATATTGATAGTTTGGAAAGCATATCTCTGAATGAACTGAAGAGGAAGCAGCCTGAGCTTGAGATGGAAACACCACCATCTCATAAGCTGATGAAGACCACAGGTCGGAATGTTGATGGTGAGTCATCTTCACAGAGCAATGGACTTGGATCCCACAAGTCAAACAAACGTGAAAAGCTTGACTGGAATCTTCTTAGACCACGAAAATCAAAATGAGGTTAGCATAGGCAGGACTAGCTCTTGTACTCGATTTGTACTTTGTATCTGATCAGCGTTTGTTTTGTTTCGTGAATTATTTCTATAGCTGGTAACCAGTTACTCGCGTCTGCTCATTTTGCTTCACTTGCTACTACTAACAGAGAAGTTATCGGTCTCAATGGCAGATCATGGTTTGCTACATGAAGAAAATTACGTATTAGCAAATGAAAATCATGGGACTGCTCAGGTTGGAAAACCTGACTGATTGCTAGTATTAGGTTTGCTCGATCTTATATTGTACTGCATGCTGAATTTGCCAATACAATCTGGAGACGACCACACTGAAAAACCTTCTCAAAGATGAACAAATACCATTTCAACGGCATCTCGGAGGTGTGAAAAAAACTCGCCAATTATTGCATGTCGGTCCCACCTCTCAATTGCAAAGGCTACAGCCCAACCGACCAGGCGTCTACTCACCTCCTTTCTTCGCTTCCATTAGAGGTGGCTTAATGAGCCGCCAGCCGGGCTGGCCCACGGCACACCACTGTAGACCTAGTACGGCCCATTAAGGAATCGTGTCGGGCTGCCCATCATGAAGAAGTGAGCTATGCTTGGGCCACCTCCTTGGCCCAATGTACTGGCCTTGGCATAGGCACAGTAATCACGGCACGATCTATTAGGCGGTTTATTTTTTAATATTTATATACTTTTTTTATTTTTTATATGGTTAATTTTATAAGTATAAATAATTTTGATTTGTATTTTTAAAAATTTTCTACATTTTTAGGATTTTATTATATTTTTCACAATTTTCAAACCAAAATAGGCTAGACAGGTAAAAATGGGCTATATGGGCCACGTTGGCTCATCGGGCTAAACGGGCTCAAGTTGGCACGGCACGATCCATCACCTCAATAGGCCATACCTAAGTCGACGGCTTGACCTATGGGTTGACACAATACGACCCGTTTAGGTTAATGAGAAAAGTAGGTTGTATCTAACGGACCGTGATGGACCTGTACCATACCATGTCGGGCTGGGCCAGGCGTCCATTTGGCCACCTCCTTCCAAGCTACGAGTTTATGGTTTGTCCCTAGAAAAAAAGGACGTAACTACAGAGCGACTAGGTTCTGGTTAGTTTTAGGCCTGTTCTTTTTTGCTGCGGCTGATGGCTTTTTGGCTGTTTGCGATAGAGATTGCGGAAAGAGAGATACTCGCTTGTGATTTTTGATGGTACAGATATTAGTTTTTTAACGTGTACTACAATTAACTTGTAGACCCCATCTTAAAAAAATACTCTGTTTAAAAGTTAGTTACTGTAGCAAAAGCCAAAAGCGGCTTTTAGAAGCCGCAAAGAACAGGGCCTTAACGAGCACCTAGTCCCTCTGTGGCCAGTTCCTCCTGAGGCCCAACACCCCCGCTTTCTTTTCTTAATTTTTTGGGCAAAACATGTAGCTGCAGCGCATTCAACCCACTCTGTTGTTTTCTAGACCAACCATGCAGCCCCTGATTCCTTCTCAATGGCAGTGTGTTTCCAACAAAAACAAAATCTCACCATCTTGTGCATGGCCTTGTGTGCCATCAGCTTATAAATAGGTTTTGCCTTGGCACTTCATGACATGAGTAGCACGGCTGATTAGGCCCAGCACTGCTGGCCTAATTAAGTTATCACACTATACCGTGTTGGCTCACGTATCTGTCCTCCAACCCAGACATGGCATGGAGAGGAGTCAGGCCATGCCGGGCTAGCTCTAACACGCTTAGCCCAACAGGCTACCGGTAACCTGTTAAGCATAATCGCAAGTATTTTACTACTAGTCACAAGTACTTTTATTACCAAACATAAATAATTTTACTACCAAGTCACCAATCTATGTTCAAAAGAGTGTAGTAACTCTAACATAAGTAATTTTACTGTACTACCATATGATAGTTACTGTATGTATTGTGCCAGACCAGCATACCGAGGTGCCGACCTAAGCACAACACGTCCGATCGGACTAGGCTAGCACGGCCTATTTACTGTTCGTGCTATGCCTGGGTCGAGCCAATAGTACCATGCCTCGGGCCGCTTGAGCCAAATTAGCTTTCTTTCTTCATCACTCACACCTTCAATTCCATGTGTTGCTATCTTGTTTGCATTATGCAAAATAAGAATCACATAAGCATTCGTATGAACTAAAATTTTCTTATTTTTCCTATAACCGATTGCTTCTTTCTCCTTACTCAATTCAGCACTAAGTCTTGTAACTTCATATTGTATGGATGAAACATAAATCAATGTAGCATTTACACTCTTGGCCACATAAGTCCCTACCCCCCTACCACCTGCAGGAAATCTCTAAAAGAATCAGAGAAAAACCTTGTTTAAACAAATTCCTCTACATAGAACTTTCAACAAACTCCCTTGACAATACAGTATCTATATCAGTGAAACCGGTTTTTAGGGTGTATTTCAACAAATCTGTACTATTTTCCCGATCTAAGTGGGGTCTCCCTAATAGTGTTACCAAACTCCTTAAGAAATCAAAGTACACTACAGTGTTTTAGATGCATTAACTCTTGACACCGTGGGGCCTATTTAACCCACCTGGAGTTTCTCTGTTATTGGGGCTTTGGCTTGTGATTCCCATTAGCCCTATGCCCTTGTGCCACTATTTTAAGCCTTTTTGGGGGATTATAGTGGATGAAGGGCTTTGGCTTTTTAGTGATTTGAGTAAAAAACTAAGGCACCAGCTTGTCCTTGGTTGCAGTTTATAAAACCATAAACTTAAGCTGAAGTTAAGGCAAATTGGCCCATAAACACATGATACTCTTTTAGTGATTTGAGTAAAAAACTAAGGCATCTGTTTGTCCTTGAGTCCTTGACTGCAGTTTATACATACATAAACTGAAGCTGAAGCTAGGCCAAATACACCCATAAACACATGGTACTCTAGAGCATAACCTTCATAGCCCTAGCAAGTCGCTCTCGTAGTAGGTTTAAACATGATCCGAGTGGACTTGTAAACATGATCCGAGTTTTTTACTCAAACAATTGACAGACAAACCGATAGTTCTATTTTAGATATTTCCTTTTTAGTTCGTATTGGCGTAGACTTTTTGTGTTCATATTATATTCAAGTTGGCCACAGCTTTGGTGCCCAATATAAGGCCAGGGCCTTAGCTCTATTGTAATTTAGACTGTGATATAATAAGTTTTTATACTTGTGAATAAAGGAGAATATCGCTATGATGGTTGTTAGCGGCCAGATTGCGTGATCGGATCATGTTTACAAGTCCACTCGGATCATGTTTAAACCTACTACGAGAGCGACTTGTAAACATGATCCGAGTGCGCGCGCGCCCATCCATGTTTACAAGTCACAGACGCCCGTTTTCGAGGGCGACTTGATTTGTAGACAAATTGCGTTGCCTCCTTGCCTCCTTACGACGTCGGTTCGGTGCTGGCACAAGTTGAATTTTCGAGAGCGACTTGTAGAGTGGTAGTACGTTTTACGACCGAGACCAGCTGCCTCGCTCCGGTGGTCACCATCAGGCATGAACCGCACGCACTTAACACATGAAGGCTGAACGAATGCCCAATTCTGAACAAAACTTCAACTGCAATTTATGGAAATGCGGTAGGGGTTTCAACTTTCAACTTAGTTCTGAACAAAACTTCATCATGACACAAAAAGATTGCACTAATCATCGTCCTTAATTCTCTTCAGCAGCGTAGGCGCAGCCCACCGGCGTAGCCTTCTCTTCAGCGTGAAGCCCACCAGGCCACCACGACACCAACTGCGAAGCTGATGGTGCTGATCTTCGTACAAGTCTAAAGGGAGACAACCCGACTGCAATACAGAATATGTTAGAAGAAGCATAATAACTGCCAAGTTTGGTGTCAGGTTTTACAGCACTGCGAAGCTGATGGTGCTGATCTTTCTTAATTTGAATTTGCACCCTAATTGTGACAAATGAATTCATATATATATATATATATATATATATATATATATATATATATATATATATATATATATATATATATATATATATATATATATATATATATATATGTGTGTGTGTGTGTGTGTGTACATATATGTATATACATATATGTGTGTATACATATATGTGTGTATACATATATGTGTATACATATATGTGTGTATACATATATATATATATATATATATATACAGCACTTAGCTTAACACATGTTGTGCTAGCTAGCAGCATGTAGCATGTAGTGCTAGCACGCACGCACTTGCTAGCACTACACGCACTTAGCTTAACACACGAAGGCTGAACGTAGGTAATGCTACAGTCACAAAAGAAGTTGGCCTGGTCAAGTAGGTAACGCCCGTAAGAAAAAAAAACATATTATAAATTATCTAAATATCTAAATATGTCTTAATTATATACCTAGCCTATAAAAGCCAGGGGAAGTCCCTGGCTCCCTCAACTCCCTTGCGCGGCCATTTGCAGGTGCTCCCTCCCTCAGCTCCCTCAACTCCCTTTCGCGGCCATTTGCAGGTGCTCCCTCCCTCTCTCTATTCTTCCCCGTTTCTCTCTCTCTCTCTCTCTATGATTTCTTTCTTGACTTCTTCCATGCGGTTCATGCTACAACATGCTACATGCTGCTAGCTAGCACTATATGTGTTAAGCTAAGCTAAGCTTAGCACTACATGCTGCTAAAACTATGTTGCCGCATGTATAAATAAATGATTTGACAGAGAGAACTACACTCCTTGTCTCTTCCCCCTCTCAAAAAGGCGTCTGGGTGCAGCACCGGTCGGCAACGCCGCGCGCCATGAACTTCGACCCCAAGAAGAAGTCCGTTTCTGTCAACGCCCGCCTGATTCGGCGGGCGTTCCCTGTGCAAGATGACGACGTCCCGTCGGCGCTGGCCTTGGTCGGGTTAGTGATCACTGCCTTGGTCACGGCGGCGGCTTTCTCAGGGGGGCCAGAGGGGGCGCTCGCCCACCACCAGGGCATCTACTGGGGAGCACTGTTGGGGGCCTTCCTTGTTGGCGTGGTTTCCATGTGGGCCGCGGTGTGGGTCTCCAGTGACTCACCCCGACGCGCTGGAGTCGGGCGGTGGATTCTCTGCATCAGCTTGGTGGCCTTCGTGGTCGCCCTCGTCCTCAGCGACTTCGACTTGAACATCACAGGCCCGTTCTGACGCTACGTATAGCTAGCTAGCACTAGCAGGTCCTCAGTTCAATTTTGCTTCTTGCTTTCCTGATACTTTCCAATTTGTTTGTCTAAAGGAACTCACTCTCGTTCATTCACTTTGTTCCAGGTTTAGTTACGGGTTGTTTAATAAGGCCATCTCCACGAGAGAGAGATGCGGGTCGGAGCGGGTGGCAGCTGCCTAGCTCGTCGCCTTCACCAAGTCACGCCGGATCGGGACTGCGGCGACACTCCGCGGGAGTTTTAGGTCTCTGGTCTAAATAGTTCTTTTAAAGAACTTCTTGGGTTCACTGTGGTAGCCGAAGTGACTTGATTTTTAATTTTTCTTTGCAATGATCTTCATTTTCCAACGTGTAATATATATAATATATGAATTCATTTGTCACAATTAGGGTGCAAATTCAAATTAAGAAAGATAGCACTATCTTCCTCTTGGGAAAATTAATATGAATTCATTATTGCAGGCCCATCTGTTGATTGTATATTTAGAGAAAGTAAAATCTGGGATGTGTGACTGTCAATTGGCAGTTATGACAAAAGTCTCGAAAGCTGTCGGCAAGTGGTCACTAAAAAATTCCATACATCCCAGATTTTACTGATGGCCACACATCAGTTCCCGTGTAAAATGAACATACCAGGTTTGCAGGCCCATCTGCTGATTGTATAAGTATGCGGCAATCTAATGGCATGTTCTTTTCAGTTTTTCAAAATGGTTTTTAGCTTTTACTATAGTACCTAACTTTCAAACAGAGTATTTTTTTAAGACAAAGTCTACAAATTAATTATAGTATACGTTAAAAATCTAATATCTCTACCGCCCGATTCCAACGCGTCGGGGTGAGTCACTGGAGACCCACAGCGCGGCCAATATGGTGGCCACGCCAACAAAGCCAGCCCCCACGAGTGCTCCCCAGTAGTCCTCGGGCCCCCCTGAGGCGGCCGCCGCCATGGCCATGCCAGTGGTCACTAACCCGACCGAGGTTAGCGCCGACGCGACGTCGCCATATAACGCCCGCCGAATCAAACGGGCGTTGACAGAAACGACTTTCTTCTTGGGGTCGAAGTTCATGGCGCCCGGCAAACGCATTTTGAGAGGGAAGGGACAAAGCTCGTCGTCTATTTATGCGCGCAGAGAGAGACAAAATCAGTAAAGCATTTTCTCTGTAAACTGTTATTTTTTATGAGACAAAATTAAAAATGATTAGCAAAAACTAATATAAATGGCTGATTGGATTCGCTGTTGTTTGGTGCAACGAGGTTCTAGAAGCGAGTCCTGATAGGGCTGGTTTTGACAGGTAATGGTCAAAGAAGTACACTGCTACCTCGAGTCCATGATAGACTAGTTTATACCTCACGGTACGTAGGAGAGTCGGTCACTGTTTGGTTCCGGTGGAGCTACCAGTCAGTGTCATCAACCGGGCCAAAATATCTTTACTATTTAAAAAGAAGGAGTCGGTGGTTATCGAAATCTCCATCCAATCTGGACCGTCGGATCTTCCCTCCCCTCCCCCTTTCAGCCAACCCTAAAAGAATGAGTTGGTGGTTGCACTTCCGTTCTCCCCCCAACCGCCTCATTCCTTCAACTTCTCACTATTTATTTTTCAACCGATGAGAGCAACCTTCTTCCATAGCATGATTCTCTATATATCTAATGAATTCCGCTGCAACGCACGGACACATAACTAGTACTCTCTTAAGTCTTTTTCTTCTTTGTTTGAGATCGGTATTTGAGACCGGCCCACCTGTAAGGCTGTGGTTAAGCCTAGCTCATCGGGTGGCATCGCGAGTGGCCACATCCACCGTTTGCCTGGGGAAGAAAATGGACCCATAGACTTGTTTGTACGAATTGCCGTGAGAAGTCTATCGGAGAGGGCCTGGATTTTCTTCAGAAGTAGCCGTCAGAATTTTGTTAACGAATGAAAGGCCACTTCTTTGTACGAATGACGGCGACTTCTGGATTTTCTTCAGAAGAAAACTTCGGACGGCTAATTATGACGGATTTTCTTCAGAAGTATACGGATTTTATCCACTTTTAGTATTCTTCAGATATCACAGATGGACCTGAAGTCTAATCAAATTTTGCTTTTCTTTAGGTCCCCATGCTAATTTAGAGGAGGATGCTGACCAGAACTGTTGAAGTAAATCTAAAGCAAGAAATCTCAACAGCTATTTACTTAATTTGTAGCAGTAAATTCAATGAGTTAGCTAAATGTAAAGTGACAAATCTCAGCAGCACATACACAACTAAATTTAAAGTAAGAAATCTCAGCAGCACATACACACCTCTTCTGGATGGTTTTTTTAGGAGCATTTTGCGGCAGTGAAGGAAGCATTGTCAATTCATTTTGTGAAGTGTGGGACTGTGCTTAAGGTCAACATGTTACCTGTTTAACAGATCCGCATCCGGCACGTTTGCTTAGCATGGGAGGTAATTGCGTTGCCTCCTTGTGCTTTGCCTCTGGGGACAGAAGATGTCGTGCGCGCCCGCGTGTGCATGTCTCGTTAGCTTGCGATGCGACTCAGCCATCACGGCCTCAGTCCCATCTCGATCGTTTGTTTGTTCACGAATGAAAGGCCACTTCTTTATGACTTATGATTTATATAGTTTTTTTAAATAAATAAGTAGAACAGTTTCTTATTATTTTTTAAATGGTTTATTTAAACAGATTTTTTAAAGTAGCTTGTAAATATTCAGTTTGTTCTTACCAATATTTATATTAAAGTTAAAATCATTAATCATAGTAAAAAAGAATCCACCTAAATAAGCGACCAATCTAGTGGAAATTCACGACAAATGCTAGCATGCAAGCATGCACAGTCGTGTCCACCTGGCAATATTAACCTATCTACGTGTCCGGAAAATTAATAGTTGATAAATTCATTTCAATTTCTTTTTCATAAAATTAAAATTGGTGGGCCACCTGTCAGACGGTGAAAACTTTTGTATTAACAAGACTTCTGATAAATTTTGTACTAGTAGCAGCTATTCGTTTCAGTAATAGACCAGATTCCCACCAAATATTGTAACAAAATTTTAAGGCTATGTTTGGAATACAGAAATTATAAACCGGAGCAAGATTGATCGAGTTGGATTAAAGAACTCTTGATGGATCATACGGCCTGCAACAATTAAAAGTACTCTATTTATTTCTTTCTGCAACTAAAGAGTGAGTACAGGTTAGTTGATTCCATATCCAAATTCGAAGGTCACTGCCTGTAAGTAAGACAGCAAAAACTCATCCTACGTAATTAAGTACTCTCCAGGATCGGTGTAATGCAAGCTATACATTTTTTATGTATGAAATTAAATTAGTACAAGTCTTTTAGAAAAAAAAAGTCCAATTCAGAACGTGTAATTCATGCCAAAACAAGCAAACCATCACAAACAATAATACTGAAATTAAACAATTTAAGCAGAAATATTTCCATGGAAATGTGCAAAATTTATCGTTTCATCTAATATGCATGATATGACAGATACAAGGTCCTTTTTTTTTATCTCATCCAAGATAAAGAAGAAGATGACGAATCGATACTATTTTGCTCATCATATGTTGAAAAGGCACCGGTCATAGTGATGCTGAACGAAGAGAACATAGTTCCGAAACTACGCACAAAGAAAAATAACCACGATCACTCGGATCAATAATACTTGGACAATGAAGTAAGCAATTACGTAAAGGGAGATCGCTTCATATTTCATGAGCTCGACGAAAAGATTTGGGGTAAGATCGGGTTTGGCGACGGCTCCACAGTAGAGATAAGAGACAAAGGGATGATGCTTTTGTGATGCAAGAATGGAGATAAGAAGTTGTTGACAGAAATTTACTATATATCAAATCTGTGCAATAACGTACTTAGTCTCGGGCAGATGAAAGAAAGAGGGTGTAGCGTGATGCTGCAAGATGAGTTCTTACGTGTCTGTACTAAGAACAAAAAGTTGTTGATAAAGGTAAAGAGATCCATTAACCGGTTGTACAAAATTCCTTTGAAAACTTATAAATCGACGAGTATAGAAAAAGGCGAATAACATGTTAATCACTTTTCACTGTAACTCTATGGGCACTTAGGGGGCGCTCGTTTTAGCGATGGCTTCTGGCTGAAATTTCACTGTAGTTAGCTTTTTTTTACTGTAGCTGAGTTGGCTTATTAGACATAATTAAATTTAAAAAATATATAAAAATAGAAAAAAAATATGCTAGTCCATCACGGATAATGCAAAGGAATATGAAAAAAAGAAAAATACAAACAAGCCTAAAATATTTAAAAAATAAGAAAAAGATGAATTAGTGAATAATGAAAAAAGTTGAAGCTGAAAAAAATTAAAATGAGCGGGCCCTTAATTAAATATAGAAGAGTCGCTAACAGTTGTTTTCTAAAGTCCGTAGCAATGCGTGGGCGTTCGGGTGGTATATGCTCAGGTGTGGTGCACGCGGCCGCATGGGGAAGCCGTGGCAGCGGCCGCGCGGGGAAGCAGGGGCGGCAGCGAGACGAGCCCACGAACCAGGGCGGCGGAGGACTGGACGGACGGAGGAGGGGCGGCACGACGCTGCGCTGCTTGCGCCCCACTGGATTGCAGCAATAGGCATCACCGCGTCGGCGGGTTAAGCTATTCGGGTCAAGTGCCGAGACAGCCTAGTCAGTTAGGGATTTAGGGTAGCAGCGAGCTAGTTGATCTGTTGAATTGGCTAATAATCAATTCGGTTGCCGTGAAATGGTGTGAACTGTGAAGATAGCCAAGCGAGCTAGCAAGAGGAGGAGGAATAATCAATATCTTTGTAACGCAAACATGACAATTCGCAAACTAACAACAAATCCCACCACAACATGGGCCGCGATCCACCGAATGACGGTCAACCCTCGTTCCGAGCTAGCTTGCACCCAAAACCCATACAAGTGTACAAGGAGGTCTGTAAAGCTGGCCACTGTCCGTGCTCGGCACGGCCCGTTTAGGCACGACCCGTTAAGGCTCGTAATAAACGCCGCGGCGTGCGTCTTTACCAGTCAGCGGTGCTCTGCACGCACGCCCGAGCCGTGCTGCGCCGACTGGCACGGTTAAGGCTAAACGGGCGTCTTGCTGCCGCTAGCTCGTTTAGCCCGAAAAAATAGAAAAAATAAGAAAAATTGTAAAAAAAATTGTAGAAAATTCAGAAAAAATTTTAAAAATATAGAAAATCATAGACATTGCTAATCATAAAAATAAATATTTGCAATGACATAATGAGCTTTATTAACTTATTAAATTACACGGGATGGTTGTCTCATTAAAAACTTTACCAAGTAAAAACTCAATTTGATAAAACCTTGGTAAAGAAAAAAGAGTACAACCTATAAAATTCATTAGTGACTATATGTGAAGAAAAATATTAAAAATCCTATTCATTACTATCTAAATACAAATTCTCAAAAGATTCTTCTAAATCTTTATTTTCTGCAGTATGTTGAAGTCTTAATTCAGCTAGTTCCCAGTCTTTGACAGTCATAAGTACTTCAACCATCTCGTTGGAGAGACTTGTTCGTCGCTCCTCGATTATTCTTCCGAAAGATCAATGCCGACTCCGACGAGATCAGAGACAGAATAGCCAACACATCCCGCGCTAATATGGATAGCATCGATATGATACCTTCCGGTTTGCCACCATGAGAGGATGTTCAACTCTCGCTGAAATCGACGCTATCATCGTTGAGATAGCTTGATAGATCTCCAGTGCTTTGTCGCCTTCCTCCTCCTAACTGATGTGTACCTGCACCTGCACGAGAACTAGACGAAGAACCAAAAATCTTGCCCCATTGCATAGCCCCCTAGAGGTGCTAGGGACTCACCGGGGTCTTGCCAAACGCATGCACTCCAAACTTATTTTCATATTTATCATATACCTCATATAATTTATTCTTAACTGATGTAAAGTATGAAGAATAGTCTAAATTGGTAGCCTCACTTAAAATTTGCAAAACATTCATAAATCCTTTCAGTTTGGCCCTATGATCCAAAATAAAAGCGAATGCATATAAAATAGGAATTTCTCTCCAATATTTTAAAAACTTAGTTTTCATGGCACCTACAGCATCCCGTAGTATAGGATCATTTTCAAAAGACTTTAAGTGAGTGGCAATTTCAACAATATTATGAACAATTATAGGAGATGTAGGGTAATATACTTCAGAAAGACAAAGTGTACCTTTATGAAAAATTTCTAAAAAGGAAAATATTTGTTCAGCAACAACCCAATCGTCTTCAGTAAGTTCAGGGTCTCTAACTTGGGTTCTACTGGAGGAGCTACGAGATTGATGGCTTTGGCTGTGAAAGAAAACAGATAAGGTGTGGCTTTGGGTGTGAAGGAAAACAGATAAGGTGCTCCTATATGGCAATATATGTTTAAGCATAAGGTAAGTAGAGTTCCATCTAACAGGCATGTCTAAAGCAAATTTTCTAGGACGAACATTCATTGCTACACAAAAACTCTTATATGCGGCTATTCGTTGGTTAAACAATTAATAAATGAAATAGCATCTCTAAAAGAATCAATATAACCATTTAATCTTTTTAAACCGGATTTAACAATAAGATTAATAATATGACAAGCACAACGTTGATGCAATAAGAAAGAGTGTGCATAAGTATTAAACACAGGAGTAAGAATTTCCATAGCTTTAGTGTTTGCAGCTGCATTATCTAAAGTTATAGAAAAAATTTTATCTGTGAGGCCAAAATCTTCTACAACTCTAATAATACTTTCTGCAATATTTTCAGCACTATGTGAAACATTAATTAATTTAAATCCTATAATTCTTTTTTCCATTACCTAGTCATCATTAATATAATGAGCAACAACACTAATATAATCCTCTCTAGCCCTACCACTCCATATGTCAGAAGTCAAAGCAATAGAGAATGTACAGGTATGAAACATTTCTTTCATTTTATCACGATAATTGTTATAATATTTAATTAAATCTCTAGTTGTTGTTTGCCTAGATACAGAATTAAATCGAGGGTTATGAGCAGTCCTAATATATTTTTGAAAAGCATCAGACTCACCAAAATTTAAAGGTAAATCTTGATAAGCAATTAATCTACAAAGCGATTCCCGAGCTACCTTTGGGTTGTACTCCCATGTACGTACCGAGCCGTCAGGGTTATATTGCAGTTGTGTCTGGCGCATTTGTATTCCTTGCTTTTTCTTGCAGCTTGCAGCATGTCATTGTAGATGACCCGTCCCACCTGAAGATTTTGCAGTTAATTAATTACCACAAATTTTACAAACAACATACCTCACCGAAGTCTCATCATCCTCGGTCTTGAACTTCTTGTCGAAATCATTGCAAACTGTTGATGTACTAGCTCTTGATCCTTTTGCACCCGTGCTTTGAGTCATGGATGCACTTATTGAGCCAGCAGAAGATGGATCGATTGGACCCTACGCCTGGGGGCCGCTGCTTTTCTAAGATCTTTGGATGGATATGCTTGTTGAAACGTTTGCATATCCTCCGCCGAGAGTCCAAATTCGGAGAGTTCAAAATCGTAGTTCTCCATTAAATAAACTACAAATTGAAATAGTAAAGAACGATTAACTTACTATTAAACCAATAAATAATAGCAAAAAAATTAAAATAACAAATAATACCCAAAAATTAAAATAAGATAGCATTATTACCTCCTTTGCAGCTCTCACAAAAAAATTCGAAGATTTTTGAATTTTCGAAATTTTTTTGAAATTTTCACCAAATTTGTGCAAACACTTTCGGAATTTTCACAGCTAAACCGAGAGAGAAGAGTGAGATTTGAGGTGTGGAGAATGGAGGCCGGATGCCCCTCTATTTATAGAAAAAATTTTAGTTTTTTTTTCGAATTTTTTGTTATTTTTTTTGAATTTTTACCCCAACGGTCATAAACGACTCTTTTTCACCTGTTGCGGCGGGCGTCTTGCCGCAGACGCGCCGCTTAGAGCCGCATACGCGGCCGTGCCGCGCGCGTACAAGACGGCCGGCTGGATAAACGGTCATCGCCGTGCGCGCCACCAGCAGCCGCACTCGCCCGTGCATCGCCGGCCTCGTCGTCGTCGTGCGCCGCGCCGCGTTATGGTCGTGCTCGCCGCCGTGGTCGCCAATAGTACCGAGCCGTGGTGCGCTTCTGCTTTAAGCCAGCCAGTGGCCGCTTTAGAGGTCTGAACCACGTTCTGGGTTTCCGGAGCCTCCGCACAAACCCAAGCCCAAGCCCATGGCCGTCGCCAAGCGTTCGGGAAGGCCGTCCCGTGGGCCTCTGTCATCGGCTGCGCATCTTATGTTTCCAACTACTAACCCTCTTCCTACTAATTAATTTAGGAGTGCTGTTTTTTTTGCTACGGTTTATAGTTTTTGGTTGAAATTTTTGAATTTTAACTGTTTGTGACAGAGATTACGGAGAGAGATACTCACTTGCGATTTTGGATGGTACAGATGTTGGGCTTTTAACTTGTACTTTAATTAACTTGTAGACTCTATCTTAAAAAATACTCTGTTTGAAAGTTAAGTACTGTAGTAAAAACTAAATGTCATTTTGAGAAGTTGAAAAAAATTAACCTTGAGCTAGGGATTACTCCTCTTTGACGAGTAATTAAGCGATCAAGCTTCAAACCAGACTTACACGAAGGACCCGTACCAACAACCCAAAGCCCAGAGCCCGGCCCATCCTCTCCGTCGTCCCCTCCCCGTCTCCGACTCCGAATCGATCTCTGCTTCCTTCCTCCCGCCCCCGACTCGTCCTCTCCCCTCTCCTCTCTTCTACCCCTCCTCCTCCCCCCACCTCTCTCTCTTACCTAGGGTTTGGATTCGCATCTCGCCGCCGCGGTCGCCATGGACGACCGGTAAGTAGTTCTCCTTCTCCGCCTCCCGGGAGGTTCCCTCTTCTACCCTAGGGTTTCGTCGCCTAACCCCCAATCCACGTTTGCAGCTACATCGACGACGACGGTGAGCCGCTCATGGACTTCGATGCCCGCGACCCCTCGCCCGAGCCGCAGCCCTACGACGACCTCGAGGACGACCTCGGCGACGACGGCGGTGCTGACTGGAACCGTGACCGCTCCCCCACGCCCGTGCACGGCGACGAGTCCTCGTCCAAGTCCCGGAAGCGCCTACTAAAGAAGGCCGGGGGCGGGGGAGGCGCCGACGGCATGCCCGGTGACGGGCTGGACGACTGGGGTGAGGAGGTGGATGCGGATGTGGACCCGGAGGCCGATGCGGCGAAGAAGAGGAAGGGCTCGTCGGCGCTGAGGGATCTCGCGAGGGGCGGGGGCAAGGAGAAGAAGAGGAGGAAGGAGGACGGGAGGGAGAGGGACAGAGGGATGGGGATGGCGAGGGGGAAGAGTGGCTTGGGAGGGAAGGGCGGCGGCGGCGGCCACGAGGAGCAGGATGAAGGGGAGAGGGAGATCCAGGAGCTCTGGGATACCATCGCCGGGGGCAACTCCGAGGTAACAACAATGTATTCGAGATGTTCTTCACCCGTAATTTACTGTATGTGGTTGTATGTTGTATTGAAGGTCACTCTTTTTTAGAATTTGTAGCTTACTTGGCTGCTCATTAGCTTTTGACTCGTTGCTTCAGTATGGTAGCTGGTTTATTTAGCTTGTCTGGAATCTGGATGATGAGGCTGCTGGCTCTGGCTGAATTAGTTTGTATACTGCTGCTGATGGTTCATGCAATTGTTGTGGATTGGTTTCGTATGGAACTCAGATTTTTCTTGAGGTGGTCCTTGTCAGGGCAGTATTTTGTTTTACTGCTAACACTTTGCAATTAGGATGTATTGTAAATACCAGATTGCATACTCAAAAGTGAAGTTATGTAAATTGTAGCTTGGCCTTTGCTGCATAGTTTCAATTTATTGAGATGTAAACATGGCGCTTGGTTGTTACCAAATCAATCATGGTTAGGCTCCTTCAAATGCATTTGTTCTTGGTCCACCCAGATGTTGTTGGCTTAATTTTGCAAGGAACGTTTTGGCTTTATGAGATAACTGGGATAACTTTTGATTTTTCCTGCCATTGGATATCGAATTGTTTCTTTGATCTGTTCTGGATTTAAGCAGTGTTTTGATCTGTTCTTGGGATATCTTATTTCTGAGGATGATACTTAGATATGATTAGAACACTGCTCTATTGACTTCTATCTGGAGAATATCTTATTTTTAGATGATATGGCAGCTGTGCCTTACTCATCTCCATGTTAATTGAGTTTGCTTTTGCTGTCAGTTCTCGCAATTTTTCCCTTTAGGGAAGATTGCTTACTCAGGATGGTATGTGCAGTTGATGTTTAGTGTGGAATCTTCTATTTGACATATTGAGCCACATTTGGTATTGGTTGGGTGTGTTGCATTGTTTTATTTAGCTTGATGCTCCTCTTTGACCTACTATTTTCATAACCTTGGACAAATTAACGCACTCACATTTTATTCTTGTGGAATAGGATGATCAAGAAGGTGTTAGAACTGTAGATGATGATAACTTCATCGATGATAGTGGGGTTGACCCAGCTGACCGTTATGGCAGTGATAATGATGGCCACTCCCCTCGACATTATCCACAGGTCTTCATCCTTAACTGCTCAAATGCTTTAGATCATTCTTTTAGTTTCAATTTAGACAGATTATCATAAATGCTGAGTGAAAAGGTCTGTTTGCTCAAGGTAATTGATTCTGGGGATCATTGGCTTCTACCCCTTTGGTTAACCAACAAAAAACACTGAACTGAGTAGTTGAACGGGGACCCTTTATTTGTAAAGGAAGGAAAAGAAAGGAATATGCCATATAATATTTGTGCTGTTACTAAATTATCCTTTTTGGGCTTTGGTTGCTTATGGTTATGTTTCATATCAGTGATTGATTATAGTGAGTAGTGACTAATACCAACATCCAAGTTGGTAAGATTATGGACTTCCTCAGTGAATGTGCATATGCCATTTGCCTAATTCATCTAAGGGTATGCCGGTATTCAGTAATAGAGGAATGATCTTGGTATGTTACAGGCTTATTACATAACGCCCCTGCAAGAGTAGATTAGCTTTAGGTGATAAGTTGCCTTGTTGATGAAGCTGACTCCCTGCCATCTTATAGCAGTTTTCCAATTAAAAATGTGTGCTTTACACAGGAAGAATTACATAATATTTTGTTGATCCTCATTTATTTCCTGTCTTTTTTAGTACTCTGTGAACTAATTCTCTTTATTATAGGCAGAGGAAGGTGAAGAGGACGACGAAATTGAGCGGCTCTTTAAGGGCGGTAAGAAGAAGAAGAAGAACGATCGACCACGTGCAGATATTGGTCTTATAGTGGAACAATTCATTGCTGAGTTTGAAGTAGCGGCTGAAGAAGATGCAAACCTAAATAGGCAATCAAAACCAGCCATTAATAAACTTATGAAGCTTCCACTGCTCATAGATGTTCTCTCAAAGTAAGATGTTCAGATGTAGCCATTGGTAGTGGCATAACTTTGCGCGGGGTGCCAATCTGTTTTGCTATCTCTTGTAGCAAGTTATAATTATTTTTTGTATATCAATTTATTGCAGGAAGAATCTCCAGCAGGAATTCCTTGATCATGGAGTACTCACTCTTCTCAAAAACTGGCTTGAACCTTTACCTGATGGAAGCTTGCCAAATATGAATATTCGAACTGCTGTGTTGAAATTACTAACTGATGTAGGCAACCTTCCTTTCCCATTTTCCTTTTGTACTATGGAACTTAGCTTTACCATAGGAACACAGATTTACTTCACTTAAGACTTCGATTGTCATTCCTTGGGACCTACTTTCTTATGAAAGATTTGTGTCTATTTTTACACAGTTTCCCATTGATTTGGAGCAATATGACAGAAGGGAGCAGCTTAAGAAAAGCGGTCTGGGAAAGGTATATGTTTTATTTGTCGCATTCTGGAAGGTTCTCTTTCATATTAAGGTTCTGTTTCATATTATCTGCTGTGTACTAACTACTAACTCTCTCACGATGCATATACAGGTCATTATGTTTTTGTCAAAATCTAATGAGGAGACTACTGCTAATAGAAAACTGGCCAAGGAACTGGTTGATAAATGGGTAATTTCTTGTTCTCTCTAATCATTTGTGTTTGTATGGTACTATGATTGTTTGATGCTGAAAGTTCTTGGCCTATAATGACTAATTATCAACAAAACTATCAGAGTCGACCAATTTTCAACAAGAGCACGAGATTTGAGGATATGAGGAGAATAGATGATGAAAGAGCTCCTTACAGGCGACCTCAAATGAAGAAGTGAGTGTTGTACTTCACATTTACTTATCTCCCATTGGAAGACATAGCATCTGACTGGAAATATTCTAATCTTGAGCTTTCTTTCTCTATTTTGTATTCTTATCGTTTATTCTTTCCTTTGATGAAGGCCTTCGTCAAGTAGTTCTGGAATGGAATCCAGAGATGATGATCTTGATGCCGACTTCTCTCAGTAAGTCCAATCACTTATTTTATTTGTTTTACCTTCGGTGCAGGTGTTGTAGCCATTCCCATACTTGTTTGGTTAATTTGTTTTGTGATGTGAATGCAGGCGTAAGTCTGGGCAAAGTGGTGCAAGGCAGCATGCTTCTAGGCCAGAAGCGTCGCCTTTGGACTTTGTAATTCGTCCACAGTCCAAAATTGATCCCGAGCAGATAAGGGCTCGTGCTAAGCAGGTTGTCCAAGACCAGCGGCGGCTGAAGGTTCTGTCCTCACCTTCTAGACTAATCTATTTTGTTAGCTTATTATAAGCTGGCAGTCTGGCAGGTTATGTCATGCTATGTCAACTGTGGAAGTTGTTAGACAATTAATCGCTCTTGGTGGGCATGCAGATGAACAAGAAATTGCAGCAGCTGAAAGCACCAAAGAAGAAAAGTCTTCAGGCATCAAAGCTCAGTGTAGAAGGCCGTGGGATGATCAAGTACTTGTGAACTATCCACCCCGACGTCCTTGCCATGCAATGCCCCTGCATCACATGATTGCCGGCAGTGGGTTGCTGAAGCAGTATCAAGCACCCTACCTCCATCTGATGGCAATTAGTTCGGCTTTCAATAATTACCTGGATAATATAGGATTATTGATCCAAGTTTTTTCCAGCCTGGTAGGGTGCAATGGGCCAATGAGTGAGCTTCAGAGACTCGGATGATCTGGGCATTATTTATAAGAGGCGTATAATATCATTGTGCATGATTATAGTAGAGTGGTGCCTTTACACAATGGAATCTGATAGAGCTGTAAATGTAAGTTGAGTTGGATTGAAGTTTCACATAGGTAGATTCTTTTTGGCTGCGGTTGATAGTTTATTACTATGGTTGATGGCTTTTGGCCATAACACATGTGTTTGTGCGAACGAACCGAATGTCGATACGTTAGTAAGCCGTTTTGGAAAAGGCTGTTGTGATAAGCTATTTAAATAAGGTGGCAGAGAAATTATTTTATTTATTTATTCAGGAGGAGGTATAAACTGAAAAGAATTCAAGGCCCTGAATATCTGATGCCTTATTATTGAATCAAAACATAGAGTGACAACACATTAATTGCTTATTATTGAATCAAAACATAGTGCGACAACAGATTAATTGTGCTTCATGAATGTAACTTGAATATGTGAAATGCTAATAAGATTTTGTTTCAACTTGCTGTCTGATTGGAAGCTAGAGCTGCTAAGCAGCTTACGTTGTAGGGGTTAAGCTTCACCGCGTGTGTATGTGCCTGAATAGCCTCGTGCTTGGCTGATCGAAGATTGCAGCCGTTGGATAGAAACGGAAGGGGCAATATCAAGGTGGGTGGGACGTGCCACTTTCGTTCACTAGCTGTTCGCTGGTACATGGCTATTTCTTTTTTCTTTTTGACTTCTAAAAATGGCTTTTCGATTTTTCTACAGTAACTAATTTTTAAATAGAGTGTCTTTTAAGATATAGTTTATAAGTTAATTGTAATATACACTGTAGTGACTTTATTTATATCGGCTAAAACTGTACACGAGTTTCTGTTACTTTGTACTCTCTCTTATGAACAACTTAAAAGTTATAAATCGTAGTACAAAGCTAGGTCGAAGTTAAAAAGAATAAACTCATATTTTGCTAGGAACCCCCTGATTAGTGATTAGTGTGGTTCACCTCATTTCGGCTCCTTCGTCTTCCCCATTCAAACCTCTCCGACCTCGACGAAACTGGCCGTGTCAACCACCATCCAATGGTGGATGCACTTGCGTGGAATAACTTTTCCCACCATGCCACGCTCTGATAATAGATGCTCGCTGCCGAAACCTAGGGTTAATGTGGGCTAGGGTTTCCATTTGCCGCCACCGCCTACCAAGTCGACGAACAATGGCAGGGCAGGGAGAATACACCAGATAAGCAAGTGTGGGCAGACTTGAGAAGTCTGACGAGTGGGGTCACAAAGAAACACACAAGCGCCTGAGAGTTGCGTTTGTTTTGCGGGTCAAACGGGCTGGCCCGACGCGCGGTATCGTTGGTCTGACTTAGGAACGACACGACATGAGCAGTAGACGGATCGTGCTGGCTTGGAACGATTGGGTGTATCGTATTTGGGTCGGTATCTCGCACGGTGCTGTGACCCCTACGGCGCTGCTGCTAGCTGCTCGTATTCAGCTGCTCCAAAATGTACTTCACCGCCTCCGTCGTAGTCGCCCTTCCCAGAAGTTCCAGAGCTCATTCACGGCATGGCGTCCCTGAGGATTGTACTCGTTGAGCCCTCCCAGTGAGGCCTTCACTGCATTGCAGACCTTGTCGCCGTACACAGTCTGCAGCTCCCTCAGTTTTGGATCATCTTCATCTACTACTTCCTGCAATCGTCCAGAAATTCAGGAGAGCCAATGATTCCTCGCACAAAATTTCAGAAAATGAAAGTGCAGGAATGAATTAAGAGAAATTGGATAGATTCCTTATCTTCTCCATCAACCCGAATAATCGTAAATGGATGCCAGGATGGCTTCTTCAGTTCGTCCTGCCAGCTTAAAACCAACCTTGCAGCTTTGCCCTCTGGATCGTCATCCATGTACTTCCTCTTGCATGCAAGGTGAAAAGGCTTTTCATCAAGTTCTCCCATCCTTTCGATCCCAAGAGCCATGCGTCCGCTGATCATCATACTCTCCAAACCCTGAGCATTGTGATCATTTCATGGAGGGAAATTTTCAGCAACAATGTTACTCCTAAAGAGAGCAATGAGCACTTGATGAAAACGAAGGGCTATTTACTTTAATCAACTCTTGGTGATTCTCTTGGAGCTCTTCGGTGTTCATGAGTCAACACATGAATTCTCCAGCCTTTCTTGCTCTTGATCTAGATTCTTTCTCAAGCTTGTCATTATATTGTAAAGATGTTGATGGTCTCCCTTTCTAAGTTTATCCCTGCTTGTGGTTTCATGTTCAGTTGCCGACTTGCCGTATTGTGGACTCCAGTGCTTGCCGTTGCTCCAGCTGCTCCTCAAGTTGAATTAGTTTTGCATAAATGGCTTCCATCTCTTTCTAAAAAGCATATGCATATATGTATGCGTATTATTTGGTTGATAATGCTGTTAAGCGTTGATGGATCTATTTGCATTCTTGTGACCCCTCGTCTACCATACGGCCTAAGGAAACCCTACTCAGCCGCCGCCCTAAGGAAGCCGCCGCCGCCCGCCGGCCGGCCGGGCCCCGCCGCCTCCGGGTGCCTCCCTCGGTCGGGCGCCGCCTTCCCCCACGCCGTGCGCCGCCGCCCGCTACGCCCGGGCGCCGCCGCTACCCGCGCCGTGCGCCGCCGCCGGTCAGGAGGGAGGCCGCGCCGGGCCAGGAGCCGCCTCGCGGAGCGGGGGAGCCGCCTTGCGTCTCGCGGTCGCGCCGCCCCGCGCCAGGAGGGCCGCGCGCCGCCGCACCAGGAGGGCCGCGCTGGCCTGCCGTGGCAGCCGTGCCGGCCTGCCGTGGCTGCCGTGGTAGCCGCGCCGGCCTGCCGTGGCAGCCGCACCGCCGCAGTGGGGGGGGGGGGGCCGCGCTGGCCTGCCGTGGTTGCAGCGCCGGCCTGCCGTGGCAGCCGCGCCGGCCTACCGTGGCTGCCGTGGTAGCGTGCCGGCCTGCCGTGGTTGCAGCGCCGGCCTGCCGTGGCAGCCGCGCCGGCCTACCGTGGCTGCCGTGGTAGCGTGCCGGCCTGCCGTGGTAGCGTGCCGGCCTGCCGTGGTAGGCTGGCCGGCGGCGGCAGGTGGCTTCTTCCGGGGTTCGACGGGTGATTGCTTCAGTGCCGATGAGGTTGGTGGAGAAGGCCGACCAGCGCCGGCGGCTGCAGCAGGAGTGGTGGCTGCTGGGTTGTCCAGGGTTCCTTGGCGCGACGTTGCTCGTGCGGGAAGCGGCTTGTGGTGGGTTCATTGGATGGCTATGCCATGACCTTGAGGCGTGCAGAACCCCGGTGTGCTGGTGGAGATCTTTTTTGTGTGTGGGTATGCGTGGTTTGCTGTGGTTATGCTGGCGAAAGCCTTGTCGGTGTTCCTACCGGTCTCGACAACTATGACGTCTATGGACGCCATTTTCCTTCCTGAAGGGTTGTCATGGCACTCCATAGCCATTGTGTATTCGGTTCTTCAGGTGAAAGCCTTGTCTCGATAAGGCGGGCGACGTCGGCGACCCTCGTCGCCTCTTTGAAGACGTCGCTTCAGAGGTTCATCTTCACACAGGATAGACCGGAGTTTGGGTGGTTCGATTGGAGAAGATTAGGGGCTTGGTTGAAAGCAAGGTCGGGGAAGAAGTTCTGAAGCTTAGTCTTTCTAGCTTTTTCATAATCCTTAAGTTATCTTTATTGCTGTTGTGTACTCCTCAATGTTGAGATTTTGGGCCTAAGAGCTCGTGTAACTTTTAGCTGTGTATATCCCTTGTGGATATAGAAGCCGGATTTTATAAATCCTTTATCTAAAAAAACAACAACAACAAAAGAAACCTTCTGGTTTTCATGCAGCGTTAGAGCATGGTCACGCGCCTTGCCATTTCTATCTGCCAACTCCAATTAATTTATCTCCAAAGCACCCTGAGTAAGTCATTGTATTAGAAAATAGAAATAGCATAAGCTAAAAGAGTTTGGCTGAAAAGGTTTGATCACGAAGGCAAATGTATTTGATCGAGTTGTAAAATGTATTTCAGGCTTTTTCAGCTGAGGATGTGCACTGAATATTACTACCTGTAACTTTTCATTAACCGCTGACACTGGTGTGAATAGTATATCGACAATTCTGTAGTTCAGGTAAAAGTTCTGAACTCAAAAGTAAACTGTTGACCCATACAGAACTCTAAAGTTCAGGTAAAAGTTCAGAACTCAAAATTAAAATGTTGAACCACACAGAACTCAAAACTCAAAAATTCAGGTAAATGAATCTACCTAGTGCACATTGCTGCACTCCAGTTTGGCTCCCACATCCTTCAGCTCCTCAATTCTCTCCATTCTTGTGTCTATCTCCTTCCTAATTGCATCCAACTCTGCCTTGAGCTTCTCGTTCTCCTCATGGACATCACGATTCATCTCTGGTATGATATTGTCAGCTATGTTTCTTAGCTTTTGGTAAGAATTACACAAACACAATTTCAAAAAGAAGAATCAAACAAACGCTACATGAATCAGATTCTGACAAAGCCATGGATCAACTTGCCATGCAATTTGCACAGACCTTTGTATTGAGTTGCATGCACCAACTAATTCACCTAAAAGCTTAAGCTGATGAGAAAAGATGGATAATTCACTTATACTTCAACACTTCGAGCTCGTCATGGAGCCAGCTGCTCTCCTCCTCCACCTTCTGCACCACCCCGAGCTTCTCCTCGCACCTGGCCTCCAAGAACTTGGCCCTCCTCTCGTACTCGCCGGCCAAGCCGCTGAACTTCGCGGTGACGCTCGCCTCGTCCTTCTCGACATCCTCCGTGCTCCTCGCCGCAGCGCCGGTCTCCCTCAGGAACCTGCCGACCGCGCCGTCGCCGTCTAGGTCCTCTTCCTCAGCCTTCGAGCCGTACACGACGCCGGTGGCGCTCTCGCCGCGGTGCTGCTACTACCTCCTCCCCGCGCCGGCGAAGTGGCTGGCGAGCGACATGGCGTCCCGGAGGGCGGCCCAGCTCTTGCCGAAGTGCAGCACCAAGAAGTGGTGGTTGGCTGCCGCTTCTCGGAGCGCGGTAGTTGTGATGCTGGCGAAGTGCTGTTGAGCGTGGAAGGTGAGGGTGCCCGCCGACAAGGCGTCCTCGTCGGTGGCCGTGGCAAGAATACCTGTCTTAGGGTCGTTACTATGTCCGACGAGGAGCTCGCCAGTGTTGTCCGCTTCGGCATTAGCCATTACTATGTCACTCGACATGGAAGTTCTCTTGATCGCTGAGGTTTCCTCCATTATAGTATATATGTTCTAGGTTGTGGCGTGTGTAGTGTACATAAACTCTGGCATGTGTATGGTAGTATCAGCTCGTTGGTTAGTTTCTTAACATGGTATTTGTGTCATGTGTTGAAAGTATTTTGCATGCCGGGTTCGTGATGACATATAAAGGGGGAAAACGAAAGTAGATATAGAGAAAAGGAATCACTTGATCACATACAATGATACAAGTACTTTCTCATTACCCAAAAGAATAGTACTGTTTGATCATCTGAACTCCAGTTCACTGATGACTGATGAATCAATTACTTGTTGGTTCTTGCTCATTAGTCATTACACAAAAACATTTCCTGAGCAGGGGGACTTATGATCCAGATAGCACATAAGCACCTTAAAGTTCGCATGTGCTATAAGCAATTCAAAAATAAGGAGCTAATGAATCTTTTTAAGAGGCTTTGTGATCAAAATCAGCATTGATGCACGCACCTAACCAAACCTTTCATGTATCTTACATGTAGTTTGAGTTGATGGTTCGTGCATGTTGTCATTTGTGTTGTAGGAGTAATAAGGCAAACATATGCACCTAACTAAACCATATACATCGTGTAATTCACACCTTCATTTTGAAGTGTTGTGTTGGGCTTGAAATAGTTTACTCAAATAAAAACCATTAATGCAATATGAGGCACACTAGTTAAATTATCTCTTTAATAGTTAACTATTATTTAAAAGCTAAAAAAACCAAAATAATGCAAGATTTTTTTATAAATAATACTTTTTTAAGAAAAATGTCTTATTTAAAAAAATTAAAAAAAATTCTTTCACCATTTCAATTGGCGACAAGCCTCTGTTGCCATTTCCGACGGAAGCTCTGTCACCAATTCAGTTGATGACAGAATCTCTAGCGCCAATTAAGTTGACTGATAGGGCCTCTCTCATCGATTTATTTGGTGACAGTGACTTATAGACTACCACGCGTGACTCTATGTAGCATTGTTGTCACTCCAAATGGTGATATAGTACTGTCTGTCACTATTTAGAATGATGATAGTAGGTTATTTATATATTTTTTAGTGATGATATATTTATATAATATTAACAAAAAAAAGTATTATTTAAAAAATCAGAAGGGAAGTCCCAGTAGTACGGGTGGGAGGGTGACAAGTAGGCCCTACCCGTCAATGGCTGCCGGGCCCCGCATGGCAAGCGGCTTTGACGATCTGGCCCTTTGGAAGGTGCTTTGTGGGCCTATGCTAGGGCAGTGCCTTGATCTTTGTGTCGGTTTGTGACTTTCTGTGTTGAGCGTTGCAACGTGTAATAAATTTTATGAGAAGTTTGGGGAATCATAAATTCATAGTAATCCATTGGAGTATGCTAGTAGAAAATGGATTTTCTGAACAAATATCTCAAAAACACTTTAAGAATGGTTTGATGTAATTGAGTTCAATTCAGGGTCCCATTTGAAATGTAGGAATTTTCTTATATTTATGCAGGAATTGAAACATAAAATTTATGTGTTTCAAACGGGTAATAGATGGTTATCTTTGATCTGTCAGTGAGTTCTTGCTCAGATTGCACTGGATGTACATCTTTGTCGGATATAGAACAGAAAAATCAGCAAAGTGGAGTAAAAATCTCTTTGTTACCACTCTACATTGTGCATTTCGACATATGCTGCAATGCAATGAACGGAGTCTAATTTATAGATGCAATCTTATATCCGTCCTCAGAATGCGGGGTTCAGTAAAGAAAAAAAATCAATGGAGTAAATCACAAATTTCTTTCTTTTATTAACTCTCTCCATTGCCACTTTACATTGTACATGTCGGTATACGCTGCAGTACTCGACGACACGACAGCAAGGTACTTAGCAGTATCTGACAAAAAACAGTCGCAGCATATATAGAACCCGAATGAAACGTTCACCAGAGAGGCAGCAGGTAATGGAACTCGGCATTGTAAGGCTCAATCTCCACCATCTTCGCGGGCGCCGTCTTGCTGTCCGCGCTCAGGAGCTCCCTGATCGTCCTCTTCAGCGGCCCGGACCGTGGGAGCTGGCTGTAGATCCACTCCAGCAGCGACTCGACGTCGTCGGCGAAGTCGCCCATGTGCCAGTGCAGCAGCTTGGGGAGGACAATCCTCTTCTTGCTCACGACACGAACTGACGATTCCAGGTACTCGATCTTGGCTCTCTCCAGCTCGTTTGAGACGTCTTCTGCTGTGTACACTCTCAGCTGCAATGCAAAAGAGTATGTCAGGTCAAGCAGCTGAAGAAAGCTGAGACTGATCAAGAAGCCTGTGTCCATGTTGGAAAAGTGAACAACATCATATGATTTTCTCTAATGCTAAACGATATTATGTCATGATCTGGAGATACCATAGGGCTTGAATAGTTTAGTTTTACTACCAGGAAATTTCATTTTTATCCTTTGATAGCTTGATGTAATGAAATCAAGATCAGTGGCAGTGGACAATTGCACGTACTGCAGGTGAGGAGCGGCTGCCTCTGCATAGCGCAAACACCACGTTCGGTTCAGGGTATCCTAATCCGTAGGAGAGCTGCAGATCCCTCTCCCCTTCGTCCATGATTCCCTTTTTCCGTCAATTATCATTGTTCAGATTAGGCTCGGCAAAAAAATTATCATTGTTCAGATTATATGAAGGCATTTATATACGCTGCAAGAAGATACATAGTGGATTGATAGTATAATTTGCTTACTTGCTCGCCTTCAGGGGAGTGCCTCAGAATGAGATGCTCGATCGACAAAACATTCAGTACCGTTCCTCCGACGTTCACTGAAGCCTGCTTGTAAATAAATAGATGTTCAACATGTGGGTAAAAATTACTTAGCTGTAAATCGAATTATGTTACTGGAAGAACGCTCTACCTGATTCAGAAGTGCAAGAAGTTTATCTGGGGATGGAGGTAAACCATGCTGAAGAAATGCCTGAGATCAGAGCGAAGTATCTTTCTTGAATTAGCAGCAGTTTAGAGTATTTATCTTATACATCACTAATATGATGATAAGGGTTGCTTATTGTACATGCATTATGCAGAAGTTGTAGATGTTGATCCAAAATGCCAACTTCTGTTTGTTCGTCAGAAAACTCGGATCGACAGTGCAAAGCTTATGAATCAAGACTCTGTCAGAAGCCAAAAAAAAAATAGTGGTATCGAAGTTGAGTTCTTCTGACCGTAGTGTAACACAAATAGGTATACTAGGGGTCTAGAGACTAGAGCTCACCTCAAGTTCTTGATGTCTACAAGACACAATGACATGCGGCTAAAATCAAACGAGCTTCTAGTGAACTCAATAATTCTCTTGTAGCACCCTATCTCTTTTGCTGCTCCATCGTCGCCTTTCGACAGTCTGCGATTCTTGAGCGAGTTCATGACTGCATTGCCGTTCACAGACGCCTTCGGAACGAGACTCTTGGAACCTATGCAGGAGATGTTGAGCTTTGATGTACCGCTCAGCTCTAATTCTATTGCATCCGTTGTATTATTCAGCTTGTGGAAGATGGTCACCATCAGTCTGATCAGTTCTTCAGAGAGCTTGTTTGGACTGGACAAGCAGATTTTCCTCTCAGGAAGTACCAAACTATCAAATGAGTGGCTGCTTCTTCGAATCTGCTCAACTCCCTCGCCTAATCAAACACAACCATCATAAAATCAAGTTATTCTTTTCGGGTGTATACTATAAAATATCTGCAGAGAAGTCTACTAAAAGTTTCTTTTGGGGTGTATACTACAAAAAATCTATTAAAGTTGAGAACATTGAACCTCTCCACTGAAAACATGCAGGTTTTTTTTTTTTTTTTTTGAGAATGTGCGGTTCATATGCATTAAGATAGAAATCAATTACAGAAACCTAGACGACCGAGAGAGATACACGGGGGTAAACAGGGAAGAGAATAAAAAACAGAGAAAGCTACCAAAAAACAGGGTTCAGGGATGCCTCGCGCCAGCAAAAGAGAAACCCCGACCTGACAAAAAATTACATGCAGAGTTTCAACTAAGCTCATGGAGTTCGTGTACTACATCAAGATTCAAACGCAATGATATCCTTGTGAACATTCTAAGAACATAGAATGATCAAGATAGAAAATTTGGCTGAATGTTGTGTCTTAACACACTAACACTTGCGCAAGAACCCAGCAGCCTATGAATTTGCGCGTGCATATGGCGAACATTTTGTACCTGTGGCAGAGACAGATCCAACAGAAGCCTTGCTTTCACATTCGAGAGCTTCATCGCTGCCTGGACAAGGTAGCTTTGGGAACTGTTCACCTCCCTGGAGCTCCCTCCGGCAACCCAAACCACAGATGGAGTGCCTTTGCTGGCGGTTTTGCGGCCAATTTTGCTGCTGCTGCTGAAGAATGCACTGGTCGGTCCACTTGCGTTCCCGGTGAAGGCGCAGCCTTAGGTCGTCAACCTTCTTCTCAAGGTAGAATATTTCGTCTTCCACTATTGCTAGCTCTGCAAGGAGACCCCTAACCTATACCAATGGAAAGAAAGTATTGAGTTAGCAAAATGTTTAGTGATACCTTTGTCATGTTGTAATCATTAATATGAAGAGAGTAGCACAAACATGTCGCTCAAATTACTCGAAAAAGTATCAAATGCAATGTGATCAGAAAAGAATTTTACCGACTATTACTACAAGGCAGTGATGTTATGGTGATGTGGGGCAATGTGAATTAAAGAGTCGGCAATTGTCAAAATCGTGCTAATGGTTCCACCTTGCCAGCGATTGATCGGGTTAGATAGGTACAAGATGCCAGGATCCAAGGAAAGCAGATCTGGTGGATAAGGGGCGATTGTTTGCAGACAAATCAAGATTGTGAAATACAATGTGCAAATAGTACTTTGATGTCCTCCTGTCAGAAGTCAGAACCAGATAGATAACATAGTATGACAGACAGGAATCCAAAGTAATCACAGTTTTACACCTGAATTCATTCACCGGGACTTAAGTTCTGCAACCATTAACCCAAGGAAATTTCCACACCACAATCATTTGTTACAATTATCATACGAGATCTCGTGTTGTTAACTAATTCATGTTCAGTGCAGACAACTAGCAGGCATGATTGTGACAGTAGCACCATCATGTCAAATCTTCAGATGCTGAGGTCATATCTACAACAGCTCTCTCTGGGATTGGAGTAGCATTGCACTTGCACTCATTTGTTATTCATGGTTCAAAACTTAACAAACTAAACTTGAAGTTGAGAGTTAATTTTGTTGTTATCCACACTCTTGTATAGCAACTCTGTAGTCTGTACTATAGAAAGGTTAGAAGCTCACATGAAATGCACATCCAAAACAGCATTTGCTTCAATTCATTGCAAAAAAAAAGCAGATTAATTTGAGAAGTACATGGATAAATAATTAAATATCATCTCACGCTATCATACTGATGAAAGTACGAAACTGAACACTCAGCAACTGCACGCAAACATCGAGAAAAGAGAAGAAAAAAAGAATCATCGGACACGCATATGAATTTTGAGTTTACCTTGGTAGGAACCAACGTAGCGAGGCAGCAATGGCAGACGACCCGCCCTTGCAGCGAGCACTGCAGAATCCTGCTCAGCCGCTTCTCCTTCTCAAGAACCGTCTCCAACTCCGACACCTGCACACGCTCAAGCACACAGGCAAAACGTTCACAATTTCAGCAAGGAGTTGTATAACAAACATGCATCTCCACCATTGTTGGAGCGCTGATCACCTCGAGCTCGAGCTCGAGCCTCTTCTTCTGCTGCTCGTCGTTGTCCATGAGGAAGTACATGAGCTTCATCTTGGTCCGCCGCACCCGCAGCCCTCTTAAACCCGGCCGCCCTCGCCTCCGGTGGAGGGAGTTACTGCCGGAGGTGGAGCGTAATGGCGTCGGCGAGCTCATTTATGGATCTCTGGTCTTCGGTGCCGCGAGAGAAGGCGAAAAGAAAGGGAGAAGAACAACTCCGACTCACTTCATCCTCTCGCTGTCAGCTGCACTGGCTGCCACTTTCAGAGGAAGCAGAGGCGAGAGAGAGGGAGGGGCGGAATTGGAATGGTGGACGCCGCGTCATGTCACGCTTCCCGTGCGCGCAACGGAAATTGCTCGCCCATGCAACGCATGAACCGCTTAAATTCTCAAGCGGTTGGTGCAGCTCGGGGGAGTTGCTGCTCGCCGAGGGGCTGAGGATTTGTGCCCGTGATGGGATGCCACCAAGGTTCAATAACCCGGAATCGAGGGAAATCCCAGCCAGTGGGCCGTACCAGACCAGAATCCTTAGAAAAAACTGTTTAAAATTCGTAAATCAAATTTTGAATTTGTATAGTTTAAAAACTGGTAACCGTTTCGGTAACCGAAAAAACCACTAACAAACCAAGAAAACCGCTAAAAATTAAAAAAAAACAAGCTAGAAGTACAATAATTAAAACATATTTAGCTCATATAATAGATAATTTAGCACTAAAAAAACTTTAAACCAATCTAGAAAATATATTAGACCTAAACCTTAACCCGATCGGTTTTTTATTTACCGGTTCTCACCAATAAATCCGGTTACTGGCACCGTTTTTTGAACCTGGATAGGATCACCTGCTTTTTTCAGGCAGCAGTGCAGCACCATCTGTACAGGAATTCAGGAAATGATCACGATCAGTTATTAACCAGTTTAAGATCATTTTGAACACGGAAAAATTATTCGAATCGGCAAGAATTTCGTTGGGAATAGTTCAATTTGTGCAAGAATCGACAAAATGATCCCGCATACCAAATCAAGGTATGTTCTTTTTGGCTGTAACTTATGACTTTTAGCTGAAATTTTTAAATTTAGCTGCTTACGACAGAGATTACAGAAAGAGAAATACTCACTTGCGATTTTGGATGGTACAGATGTTAGATTTTTAACGTGTACTATAATTAACTTATAGACTTTATCTTAAAAAATACTCCGTTTAAAAGTTAAATACTATAGCAAAAACCAAAAAGCGTTTTGAGAAGCTGAAAAAAATAGACCTCTAATCTGTTGCAGACATACGGTTTTATCCTAGATGCCTTTTGATCGAGGGACCAAGAGTTGTTAGCTTGAGCACACTACTTACCTTGAAGATGCATTGCACAGCCCAACAGTCAGAGGATCAAATTACTTGCTGCCGCGAAGCATGCTAGATATGTTATGTTAGAAAAGTTTTGTCATTCGGAGAATATAAAATCGTACAAATCTGATGTTAGGTCACAATCGTCAAACATCTGACAGAATACTGTTGTCTCATCTTTGTGAAATGATCACGCATGTGGTCCATATCCCATCGATTGGTTGTACGGTTGCATTCAGAGGTTGGACCAACAAGAGCTGATACACACACAAGTAGTCCAAACTGAGGTACAATGGCTGTTACTCGCAATACAGGCGGCATCATTCATGTGACACAAAGTTGCAAAAGCTTAACCTCACTGTGCAGTTCAGAAAACAAGATGCACGCACAGCTCACTGCATGATTCAGAAAACAAAAGCTCCACATAGGAAGAGATTTCAGCAGTAATGACTGAATCTTCAGAGGCAGGTGAAAAAAAGCTGTAACGAACCATACCAATGCCATTGGATCAGAAATTCACATGACATAACGCACGACAAAAGGAGATAAACATTAGTGATATGTTCAGTGGTAAACATTATTGGCATGCTCAAGCTGTAGCTTCGGAAAAGTTAAGGGAGAAAAACAGTAGCTGCTCCGGCACAAAAATAGTAGCATACATAGCACAGAGAGAAGTTCACTCCTCTTCAGCCATTTTCCACACCAAGGTGAAGGGGTGGAAGATCTTAGGCAGTCTTCACAGTGGCAGAGTTGATGATGTCAATGAATTCAGGCTACACAACCAAGAGAGACAATATTTAGTAACTCGTACAGGTATGAAGGCCTACACAACATTGTACTGTGTTTACATTTCTCTTTACCTTCAAAGAAGCACCACCAACAAGAAAACCATCAACATCGGGCTGTGCCGCCAGCTCTTTGCTGTTTGCAGCAGTTACGGAACCTGTAGCAAAAGCATGTGCATAACCATATATCAAGATGACTTGGTGGTCCGTCGATAAATAAGGCACTTGTTCAAGAAATGTATACCTCCATAGATGATCCGTGTGGATTCAGCAACCTCAGGGCTGACATTGGTCTTGAGCCAATCCCTCAGAGATGCATGCACCTGGAAAAAATAGAACAAATCTGAGTATTGTGCAAACGAGACAATGCATTGTAGCTGAACAAGACATTTAGAACTACATATTATCAGAGAGCTTACTTCCTGAGCCTGAGCTGGTGTTGCAACTTTACCAGTTCCAATGGCCCACACTGGTTCGTAGGCAATAACCACGTTGGTCCAATCTTTGATCCTTTCTGCAAAGCAAACAATCATTTCAGCCTGAATTTTCATGCGGTATATTGCATTAGCCGTTCAAACTAGGAAAGGCAATGAATAACCTGCCACCCGATCATCAACAATAGATATATGCCATCTGGAGTGTAGCTGTTTGGAAGTAAGATAGTAATGCTGATAATGGAGGTAGATTTTCTTCCATTACTGAAGGCCTATATCAATATTGCGCATTGATATGGCATAATAAAACTATGACCAAAAATTAAAGTTGTTCATGGGCATGGAAACTAATTATAAACTTAATTGAACTTGTATGCAATTATTCATAACAAACCATCAATATCACAATAAGTATTCCACCGATACAGAGAATTCAAGGGAATCTACGAACAAGAACACAATTCAAAGGTGAATTTGCATATATGCATGAAAGAGAAGGAACTGAGTCAACATGACCAAAAGTAGACACTAGATAGGAAGTACCAGCAATTGCTTTTGTTTGTGCAGCAACAACATCCATGGTTGATCCAGCTTCTCGCTGCTCAAGGGTCTCACCAACACATGCAATGACCTTCAAGCCCTGAGCGAGTGCATATGCAACTTTGTCTCCAACAAACTGCCATTCAGGAAAGGGCAGGTAACGATTAGATGCGAACACTCCTTAGATCAATCAAGTGATTATGATATTAAAAAAACAACTACAATACATTATCCACCAAATATGATGCAGACAATCACCTTTAGAAAATTAATGCTTATTTGGTGATATTGGAAGAGTATTAAAGAAGACAAGAGTGTCAGCTCAGTAACTACAATATTGATGATGCGTTTTCAAATAGCGGGATTCCATGGGTTTTGTTGGTTGCACTATTTGCAATTAGAACTGCCCGTAATTTATGAATACATGAAAAATGTAAAGTGGAGCATACCTCACTTGATTCTCCCAACAAGCTCCTCCTTTCTGAGTGTCCAAGAATAACCCAGGGAATGCCAAGGTTGGCAAGCATCTCAGCACTACATTAGCAATAGATTACCAACTAACAGATAAGTTGAATGGGGAATGAACCATAAATTCTAACTAAAAGCAAATGCAGATATAAGTACTATTCATTTGAATTAGTTATCTGTGACTGAACATATCTAATATCGGTGTTGGATTGGTAAAGCCAAGTGAAGGGGGGCTGGCTTAGAAAAGAAAGCACTGTTTCTGGACAAATGAACAAGATACTTTGTACCACAGAGTAAGACTACATCTGTTCGCATTGTAGATTAGTAATCAATCCATCTCATGCTCATTACAACATATTGGGTGTATAGCTGACAGAGAACAGAATACTAACCTGACCTCACCGGTGAAAGCACCTCCCTTCTTCACCCAGCAATTCTGAGCAGCAACTTGGAACTCAGGGCGCAGCTGACTCTTGACCACGGGAAGGAAAACATATGGCGGGCTGACAACCACCTCTGCAGCACAATAATTACAAAAGGGTAAGTACATCTTACAATGTAGCTTTAGGCTTCAGCAAATTTCTCAGGAAAGATGGAAATCACTCCTAACACCTAAGGATAACCAAGCTAATTTGTATGCTTCCATACCAACAACATCTGGAGGGGGGACCTGTCCTTCATTCAGAGTTTTGACGATTTTGTCTACCTGATCGATGGTTCCATTCTGCAAACACCAAAATCGACCAAGTCAATATTTAGCAAGCAACTCATTAAAGATGGATACAACTCACACAAACCATGTCCAGTCTTACATGCAGATGACAATTTGTATGAGAATTTTGAACCAATACATCATTTTTTTTTGCTGCATGATCTATTTCATGTGCAAAAGAATGCTCCGATCTAACCCCCCAAATTTATCAAACTCCATGGAACACCAAAATTCAAAGTCACTATAATACGTATTGCATAATTTTCTAGCAACTCAACAGAAAAAAGATTGAGATGGAGATTGAGTGGGCTAATTTGTATTGTAGACGAACAGATCTCCAGAAGTTGGCGCCCCCAAAACTGATCTAGACCCTTGGCAACGCACATCATAAAACTTCCAGCCGAAATGGGTTCAGGCCTAGAAACACAGAAAAATTGAAAAAACTAACGCATTTACCTAATCAAAGTTCCAGGTTTGAACTGGCCGACACAATATGGTGAATCTTTACAATAAAACAACTAATCTTTACACCGATCTGAATCGAGATCAGTGAAATCACTTCGTGAACCCTTCAGACCCCAAGAAAAACACCAAAAAAACAGATGATCAATTCTCCCACACTGATCCATCAAGAAACATGTAACTAGACAAATTAAGGAGAAAAGATAATCACGCATTTCCAGTTGCCACCAACGAAGAACTTGCGGCCCATATCGACGAGAGTAGAGATCGGATTGGGTTCGGATGGGGGAGAGAGTTCGCGATTGGATTTTGTTCTTGTGGAGGAAGAAAAAACCAATGGCCAGGAATAAAGGGAGCAGAGGTGTCGCCTACGATGTGATCACACAGGAGGCCGGCCGGCTGGCTCATCCATTCCCTTGGGCTTTTCCTTTGCCCGGGTTGGGCCTAAGCGAGCCCATCTTGCCAAGAGCCCAACCAGGCCCAGATTGTAGCCGTACTTTTCCAACCTGATTACCTGATGCATGTACAGACCAAATCAGCGTAGGCTGCAAACAAACAAAAAAAATCTGGTGCAGCGATGCATGCGCTGTGTGGATGCAGCGGATGAGGGAATCGAACTGATCGAGACTTTGGACAACTGGACGGACTGATCGACCATGATCGGTAGCAGTTGCATACTTGAACAGAACAGCTGATCGAGCCGTCGCTCCAAGGTCCGAACGGATTACCTAACCTTAACTTTTATTTCCGACAGTCGTGCATGATTGCGATGAATATAAATATTGAATGCTTGATTCGTCCGTCTGCGATTGAATCCACCCTGATTGCATGATATTTCCTGTCCTTTGACATTTCACAGCTCGAGTAGAAAAGTCGGATTTTTAAAATAGATTTTTAAATGATTTTTCGAATATAAAATCATGTGCATGCTTACGTTAATATCTTTATCATCTATTATCGTTTTAAAAAAATATAAATAAAACTATCAACTATAGTCTAAAAAACATCCCAGAAACATCTCTACGACCGTCGGATTTCTATCAAATTAAGAAAGAACACCAGCTAAACAAATATGATCAACTGGGAGATACTGTTCTACCAGCCAGCCTCTTCTAGAAACAATTAATGAACATATACTTACACATGTCATCTCTGATCACCAACTCTATCGCTATTGGCGCCTCTAGCTTTATAGGAAATGTTTGATGGTCACTTATCTATCTAGTTGCCAAAAGGCAACGCCATCTGGAGCGGTATTGGGTGCCTGCTAATCCTAGTGTATGATTGATTTCTAGATAATGGATTTATTCTTTTTAGTTGTGGCTTATGACTTTTAGTTGAAATTTTTAAATTTTAGCTATTTGTAACAGAGATTAAAGAGAGATAATCGTTTGTGATTTTGGATTATACAGATGTTAGACTTTTAATATGTACTACAATTAACTTATAGACCCTATCTTGAAAAAATACTCCGTTTAAAAGTTAGGTATTATAGCAAAAGCCAAAAGCCGAAGTCGAAAAGAACAGACCCAATGTTTGATGGTTACTTATCTAGTTGCCAAAAGGCAGCACCATTTGGAGCGGTATTGGGTGGCTGCTAATCCTAGTGTATGATTGATTTCTAGAAATAGGGTCTATTCATTTTGGGTTTGGTTTATGCCTTTTAGACTATTCGTGAGAGAGTATGGAGTAATAGAAACTCGCATACAGTTTTGACTAATATAAATAAAGTCGTTACAGTGTGTATTACAATTAACTTGTAAACTTCGTATTGAAAAAACACTCCGTTTGAAAAATAATTACTGTAGAAAAGCCAAAAAAATAACTTTTAGAAGCTGAAAAGAAAAGACCAATAATTGGCTCAAGAGTACTATGTCTCAAGAGGGTAGATGATGTTACGTGTGCATCGTCCTACTGGCCTGGGATTATCAGGGAGCATTTTGTCGTTGCTTGAGATCAGGTGGGTACATCTAGAACAATTTGTGATAAATAAATAGCAGCTAAGTTAAGTTAAATCTAAGATTTCATAAAGGGTTTGCATTTTCTGAAAATTCAGGTTGTCAGGTTTAGATGTTAGTACCGCCCTAGCAATGGTGGTCTACCGACACGGTAGTACCTGTGACATGTATTGGTACTACCACGAGTTCAGTATGACCAGGAGATAGTTGATGGTAGTTATCTTTTAAAGAGATTTTTTGGAGTCTGTCAAGTCCAATAGTATCGGTGTGGCATCATAATACTACCGAAGGAACAGTATGACTGAGCCATGCTTGGCGGTACTATCGAAGCGGTATCACCGGTATGGGGGTGTGGTCATACCAGCTAAGACGATTAAGTTTTGAAAATTGAGAATTGTGGGAGGTTTTATCATGGGATGATCTTAGAACTCTTGTCATGGGTGCATAATATCGCATGTTGGATGTTTATGATAATGTGAGTCAAGTTGTGAAGAACTTGTACATGAAAAAATAATTTCTTAGTTTTTAGATGTATGGGGACACTTGGAAGCAACTATCGTCAACGACAGGCAACCAGAACTAGGTCAAGTTAGACCGAGGTTCAAAATGGTCAAAGAGATTATGCGGGATAGCAAGGCTCAAGCATGGCATATGCTAAAGCAAAGAAATGTGTTCGAGGGAATGTTTGAGCATCAAGTTAAATCAAGTGGCTTCTTTGATTCAAGTGAGGTGTTGTCCGATGGGAGCCGAAAACAAGAGAGACTTGCGATGCCAAGGAAGCCATTGATCAACCTACATGTGATATACATGGTGGCTTGCACGACAAGAACAAGACGGAGTCAAGGGAAGGCTTCAGGAAGCTTTATCGGGGGCATTTTGGAGAAATGTCCAAACCCTGACTTGAAGCCTACATCAAAACTACAACGTAGGGCGCGCGAAGGGAAGTGGTTTAGAGTTAGGCTAGAGTCAGTGTGTTAGTGGATCAAACGCTTGGGTGTGAGCGGATTAATTCTTGTAAACATTTTGAAAAGCATGTATGCGAGTGTAAGACTTATGTTAGTGGGGTTGACGGGTTTCTCCAAGTTCTTAGTGGGTCTAGATCCACTAAGAGGGCTGGTTAGCCTATTTAGATGATGTGAAGGCTAGCTAGAAGAGTGAGGAAGAAAATAGGAAAACTTCTAGGGTTAGGCTAGTTCCTCTCCTTCATGTCGTTACTAAGTATGGGACTTAAAGGGTCATTTGTAAACCAGCAAACTGTAAGAATCATCCCTCTTCATGTAATAGATCAAGTTAGTGCAATCATTATGTTCTTGTCTTTTCTTGCATGGATTTGTGTTATTGTTTGTTATTATTTGATTCTTTCTGTGTCTCTCTTGGTCTTACTGTGATCCATGACGTGTAAGAGGTACCAGTAGATCATGGGATCAATCCTTGCCTATTTAGATAACTTCTATAGTAAGAATCAAGATGAAGTCTGATTCTCACTTGTTCTTGGCTCAAATTTGGGTTTTCATGATCTAGGTAGTTCTACCCTGAATCTTTGCCTAGACTATCTTGCTAAGACATGTGGGAGTAGATTTAGAAGTCCTAATGCATTAGATCCCCATAAACAATAAATAATTTGGTTTTTAGGGTTTTTGAGTATTCTTGAACCCTAGGAGCAATTTCTCTCAAATTGTTGGAATCAAGTTCGAGAATCTTGAGTCACTTGTTTTGATTTGGTTGCTAACATACTAGAGAAGGTGTGTTCAAAATTTCAAGTAATTTGAAGTCTTGGTTTGAGAGTTGATTTATTTTTGTGGTTTGAGCTTTGTTTTGATGCAGCAGAGTTTTAAGAGCCAAAGCATTCCAATCTTGTAATGACATTGCAAAATCATTTGTTGTTTTAGGTTTCTAAGGTTGTGATATTGATTTAGATTAAATTTCAAGTTATTTGGATTTTCCATGTGAAAATTATATGATTATTGATTTTGCTTGGATTGAATTTTCAGTACCAATTTAAAGGAAATGTAGTACAATGTATATGGCGATAGTATCGCTCGAAAGCGGTAGTACGTAAGTTACATAGTGGTGGTACCGTTCTAAAGTGAAAAATTCCATTTGAGTTGTTTTTTTAGAGATTTCAATTAAAGTGACTAAGACTTTATTTTTATTTTTTTTTATAGCTACGGGAGTTCAAATAGATAGTTTGCTTGGACGAAAAGTTTTTTTTAAAATAATCGTTCACCCATCGGATTAGCAATATCGGTCCTACACTTCCTTCCCGCTCGTACGTTGGTTGATCTTCTTCAAGCTAGCAATAGAAAAATTCCAGCTTTCGTCAAGGTTGGTAGGACCTGCTAGCTCTGTGTTCGTCATATGTATGTGATATATCTTTGTTTTGAAAAATGATATGTAATATTTGGATCTTGTGGGATTTTTTTTCATCTTTATTTGAAAAGCAACATAACTCTCTCACACACACATAGCCCCGCTCAGCGATTCATCGCTAGTGTTGGGCGGTGGTGATTTTGGCACTGTAGCAGGTACTGTAGCTACAGTACCTGCTACAGTAAAATCTTTTTCGTTTTTTTGTTTGTTTTTTTCTCATCGTCCGCTCTAGATTAATGTGTCATTTTTATTTTTAAATTTTTTAAAATTTAATTATACTCAATAAACCAACTCAGATATAATATTTTTTCAGTCAGTTATAGTGTTTTTTCAGTAAAAATCAAAAAACATCGCTATTCCGATCACCTCAAAATATTTCTCTTGTTAGTTCTTGGTTAGGTTTGTGTGTCGAGCATCAATTAGAGCTCTGTGCACGTACTAATATGTGCTTACATACCGTGCGAATTTGCCAATTCTTAGACTTGATTAGACATATAGAAGTAGTTTAATTACAATGCTTACACAACTTGCAAAACAGGTTGATATATAGCTGCCGCACGAGTGCGACAGCATGTTTTTTTTTAAAGCACAGCTGTCACACTCGTAGAAGAGAAGGAATAGAAAAAGAAGAGCCAGGAAACAGCTAGCTAGCTTTGTCCGTAGAAGCTTCTTAGTGCAAGACGAGTCATCGCTCGGTGTGAATTAGGCGGTGTCTCGGTTGGGAGACGACGGAGTGGTGAGTCCTGATTGCAGGAGCAGCGATGGAGACTGGTATGTTCTTTTCAGTTTTTTAATTAATTTTTTATTTTTTATTTTTAATAATTATTATTTATTAAATTAATAAATTATAGTTAAAACTCATAAGTCCTAATCTAAAAAGCGTTATCTAAGTAATGCATGGTTGGACATGTTCTTATTTAAAAATATTATGGCTTTTAATTTTTAATTGAAATAATATTATAGCTGTTGATAACTTTTTCTGATATATTTAATTAAAAAAATAAAAAATAGAAAACAAATAAAATACCATTATATCTTCACATATAATATAAAAAAGTAAAAAAGAGAGAAAAAGATTTGTTAAAAAATTAATACGTTTCATATGATTTTTGGTTCTGAAAACCAGAAACCATAGCATACGTTGTTTAGCCCAGGCCATACACGTCGCCATGTTCCCCATTTTCATGCCCCGACGCGTGGATCGCAGCCCAAAGCAGCTGGTTGCATTTTTCACCGAAAGATTGGCGATGATTCATCGCGTCATTTTCACCCAAAGGAGGTTCTTTCATGATGGTGATTGAACGATCCCTGTCGTCTGCGTCGAGTCACTCTCGCACCTACGTTATCAACCGTACAAAATCACACCCACAAGACACAACCTCTTCAAGTACTTGCGTCCCCTAAGGAGAAAAACTGCGGGTGCGTTTCTTAGTGGTGTGCTTATTTATTCATCTTTTCTAATGAATGGAGTAATTTCTTGGTTTTAGGACATATCATCCGAACTATACCAAAACAGTCGCCGTAACCGAAATTCACCAAATTGGCACGCATTCAATAAAAAAAACATAATTATATTTTCACAAACAATGAAAAAAGAAAAAAAGATAATAAGGAAACACTTTTAAAAAGCCAACAACTCGACGTAAATAAATGGATCCTTTTAGATTGTGATTTATAATTTTTGGTTTAAAATTTTGAATTTTACCTTTTAACAAGAGAAAGTACAGATAAAGATGCATTTGTATATGATTTTGACTGATATCAATAAATCTAGTACTATATCTACTATAATTAATTTATAGATTTTACTTTATAAAAATATATATAATAAAAATTAATTACTGTAACATAAATTAAGAGCCCAAAAAGTCCAGCTAAACGGCTTTTGACAGAACAAGCTACCGAACTTCGTGGAGCTACTCACATCCCACGCCCCATTCGGCCAAACATGTTTCACGGAATGTATCTCAGTAGAGGTGCCTACAGTGCTGCGACTGACATCGGGGGCCCATCGCGTCATAGACCACCGCCTAAGTGAGCCGCCGGCGAGTCACTTCCACCCCGGGCCCCACGCAAACGCTGCGGCCCCATCTCCAGTCAGTCACACACCGAACGTGGGGGCTGCACGGAACAACCCGCAACGTATGCATCCCAACGTCGTGCCCACCGCCAACGTGGTCCCGTACGCAGTTGCCATTCGTGGGCCCACTGTTCAGTGAGAGAACAGCCTCCTCTCCTCGCCTCACCGGGATAAGCACGCCATCCCCCGCTCCCGCCGTCGACACACCACGCCATCCATCACGCAAAAGTTGGAAAAGAAAAAAGAGAAGAGAAGAGGAGAAGAGGAGAGGAAAACCTGCACGGATCGTCGTCTCGGGCCGGCCACTCCCAGTTGCAAAGTTATAAATAACCCGCGTCGCGCTGGGGCTAAAAATTTCCTCGTCTCACTCCCCGAAAGCCCTCGAGAAGCGCAGGGATAGGAGCAAGCAGTCGCGGGGGTCGTCGAGTCGAATCGAATCGAATCGTGGCCGAATTGATCGAGGTTTCTGGGTTCTCGGGGCGGGATCTCTGCTCGCGTGGGATTTTGTGTGATTTAAGAGTTTTTTTTTTGTTGGGGTCGTCGTTCGATTCGGTGAGGCTGGGGCGTTGGGGCGGGCGATTGGGCCACTGGAGCTGCGCCCACTGGTTGCGGGCCATGGCTGGGATCGACGCGGGCGAGGAGGCGGCCGCCGCGCCGCCGCTGGAGATGTCGCCCCAGGAGCGTATCGAGCAGGTGCGTCTCTCTGATCCGCCCTGCTACTCGCCCGTGGTGGTTGCCTGTGCTGTTTTGATTTTTCTTTTTTGTTTTCGTGGTTGATTGTTTGGTTTTTGGTTTTGGGAGCGATGGGGGATTTGACAGGGCGGTGGGATTTGTTCCTGTTGGTTGGTGGAGCTTGTGATTTGCTTTGGTGTTGCGTGGATTGGTTTGTTCAATGTTCGATGGAAACTGGGGGAGTTGCGAGGGAGAACACACTGGTGGAATTGTTTTTGGGAGGCTAGGACACACGAAAATTAGAAAGTTTTGTGGTCAAAACAGTTCTTTAAGCAAATTTTGCGAATTATTTTCGAGTCGTGGATACCACTTTGGTGTTTTTTCATCCTGTTTTAAATTGATTCTTTTGGGGGGAATGCACTATTTTTTCTTGTGATTTCTCAACGTGTGAATGGGATATTTCTTCAGCATTGCGGAATCAGTTGTCTGGTTGCAATGATTGGAGATTTACTTTATAAGAAATTTCAATTACTCAGTAGGGCTAGTAGAAGCATTTGCAAAATCTGTGAATTTTGCTAATGTACCGGCATTGTCGTGTGCCTGCAGAAGCTGATTCACTATGGAGTTCCAGAAGAACAGCTACAAGAACACCAAGAAGGCTTACTCCTGTACTTGGAGGAGCACAAGGAGCAGATTCCTGATATCGCAGCGCTCATCTTATCAGCAGGTACTGATTTATTGGAGACCCGGAAGGCCTCGAAGAAGGACGGAGACAGTAGCAGCAGTTATGCATATAGCGAGAGTTTGTCTTGGTTGCAGTGGTTGATGTTCAACAATGAGCCAGAAGCAATGCTTGGTGACCTGGAGCACAGCTCTGCAGGAGAGCGTGCTGTCTGTGGGGCTGTCTGGGGGCAAAATGAACTTGCTTACCGCTGCCGGACCTGCGAGAATGATCGCACATGTGCAATTTGCGTCCCGTGCTTCCAGAATGGTAATCACAAGGATCATGATTACTCCATCATGTATACCGGTGGTGGATGTTGTGACTGTGGGGATGCTACCGCTTGGAAGCGTGAAGGGTTCTGCTCAAGGCACAAGGGGGCCGAGCAGATTAAGCCTCTCCCTGAGGAGTTTGCAAGCTCTGTAGGACCCGTGCTGGACGTGCTCTTGCAGTTTTGGAAGGAGAGGATATGCCTGGTGGAAGGTCTGCCCCATGCAAAGGGTGATGGTGGTAGCTCGTGCAAGAGGGTTGCCGAAGAGTTGACAGCTTCTGTTGCTAACATGCTGCTTGAGTTCTGCACATGTAGTGAAAGCCTTCTTAGTTTTGTGTCCCAAAGGATCCGTGAGTGCTCAGATCTGTTAGATGCATTGACGAGGGCGGAAAGGTTGCTAGACAAGAAGGTTGTGAAAAAATTGCATGAGTTGCTATTGAAGCTTATCAGTGAACCGGCTTTTAAGTATGAGTTTGCGAAAGTTTTTATGCACTACTATCCTGTTACATTTGGTGAAGTTATTAAACGGTGCAATGATTCACTGCTGGACGATTATCCACTGGTGCCAACTTTTTCTGTGCAAATATTCACTGTGCCTACGCTGACAACAAGGCTTGTGCGTGAGGTGAATTTGTTGGGAGTTCTTCTTGGATGCTTGACAGATCTATTTCTTTCTTGCATGGGTGAGGACGTTCGTTTACAGGTATGCTTGGTTTCTTTTTTCTATGGCTCAAAAAGTTAAATGCTTATGCTGAGCCAGTTACTGTGTACTGATGATGTTACTTTTTGAGTATAATGGCTACATTGGTCAAAGCTGTTGGTACATTTTGCGCTTGACGTATTTTTCTTATTTTATTCCATCAATGGTATAGTAATAATATGGCATCAACCCTGAGTGTGTTGACTTGCTATCAAACATTAGTGTGCCTAGCATATCCTAAGTTATGCATAAGAAAAAGAAAGACAAATGGCATAGTCACTTGGATAACTGGGAATGGATGAACAGTAGAAATTCAGGACAATACCCTTGTTGGTTTCTGATAAATCTGTATTGACATATTATGCTCATGGATCTCAGAAAGATTGATAGATAAGACTTGTTAGATTTATTGAAAGAATAGAAGAATCATTCATGTATTGCACAGTCCAAGGGGCAACATATAGTACAAGACTCAAGAGACACAAGACCAAATTCTAAAATAGGAAAATACACTAATACCCTTATATCCTTGACACTCTCTTCAAATGCAATGCGTATGCAATAACATTGCATTTGAAAGGGTTGACACTAAAATATAGAAAATCCAAAATCCGAGTCTCGAAGATGTTGTCGTAGCGTGCAACTCTTGCAAATTGTGTCGAGGCTAGGAGATCTCCATCGAGGATCATGCGGCAGCCCATAAAGCATATCGAAGTCTGAGATGACGGTGACGCAAAAAAGGAAGTGCAGTTTCCTTAAAACTCGGGGCGGCGGTTGAGAGAGAAACGGCGGCAGTATAACTTCTACAATCTGCAACAGTTCAAAGAGAAGCGTGATGGCTGTGGTCATGCAAAAATGAGAGGACCACACTCGATCCAAGAAGATAGACCGTTGCTAGCAAAGCAATCGGCTGACCGACAAAGAAATTTGTGGACTCGCATGGCTTTAACGAACTAAAAAAGATCTGGATTTGGATGGACGCAACAGAAAACTTAAAGAAAAGAAAGTGGCTCAACAAGAGATGCTGAAGTGGATGAAGAAGAAAGAGTAGTATTAGTACTATTCACAACACCTACTAAGTGTTCAACAGCAACCAATCCTTGTGCAACATCTCTCCTCTCCTCTCCTACCAAGTGCCACGAGAACGAATCGGTCTTGGTGATGAGAAGTTAACGACACGTCGCCTCCGCAGCCATGAACGCTAAGTGCAGATTTGACCACTAGCTTCTCATCCGCAAACACAGCCAACAGACACAACCACTGTTCTAAATCCTCAATGGCCTCAACATCTCCCGTGAGACCCCACAACAGAACAAAGATCCTCATGTGTGCGCCGTGTCTTCATCAAACTGCTCCCCCTTTTCTCCCTTGTCCACGCCACAAAGAGCGACTTTGTCGACAAGGCTTGCGACGGGAGCCTGGCTGACGGTGGCAGCGATGGGATCGGGCTCGAAGAGGCACGGATCCTTCGATGGCGACCTTGGAGGTAGGCTGGATCCGACCCGAGGGAAGAGAGCCCAAAAAGGAGGCATCTTGAACTGCGCTAAATCTAGGTGGGGCGTGACCGGCGGCGGCCAGATTCGACCCAGGGCAAGAGAGCCCAAGAAGGAGGCGACCTGATCCGCGGCGTCCTCGCGAAGGTCAAGGAGGTGGAGGTGTCAGTTAGCCCACCGAGCGAGAGGAAGCTGGAGGCACTCGGTTGCGGGACGCAGTACGAGAAGGCGTTGCCGAGGGTCCCCGCCGTCTGCGATAGGAGCGACTGCCGGCCGCCGCCGAGCGTCATGGAGGTGGCCACCCCCGGGAGACGACGACGCTAGTAGAGAGTCTCCATCGCCATGGAGCCAGGGCGGTGAGCAGATGGCCACCCTCGGGAGTGGAGACGCTCCTCCCGAGGGCAGCGACAAGGGAAGAAAAATGGATCCTAGGGTTTTAATCTAGGCTCTGATATCATGTTAGATCTATTGGAAAAATAGAAAAATCATTCATGTATTGCACAACCCAAAGGGGCAATTTATAGTTCAAGACTCAAGGGACACAAAGGACAAACCCTAAAATAGGAAAAGACACTAATACCTTTATATCCTTAACAAGACTGACTAATAGGTAGCTTATGAAGCTTATTATGGTTTCACTCGGGTCTTCTTCCGTTATGTACAAATCAATTTAATGTATTGTGATTCATGTAGTGTAATGCAATTTCATATGGTCATGGGAAATCTTTCCCCTTGTTATTTGCAGACAAGCAAATGGGCAAATTTATATCATGCTACTATTAGATTATTGGAAGATACACGCTATGTCCTGAGTCATGAGGAGGTTTCTAAATATGTTGCTTATGAGAGGCCTGATCTAGCAAGGTCATGGATTAAGCTGTTGTCACTTGTGCAAGGAATGGATCCTCAGAAGAGAGTGACGAGTATTCATGCTGAAGATGAGAATGATAATCTATCTGCGCCTTTTATGCTGGGACATTATCTTGTAATTGTTCAGAATATTCTGATGAGGGGAGCATTTTCTCCTCCTGTGCAACCAGAATCAACTGATGTTACTGTTTGCTCCACTGCAATAAAAGGCATGGAAAGTGTTGAGAATCAGCGGCATGCAAAAGTGGGAAGGGTCTCCCAGGAGAACTCAATATGCAATTTAAGTAGCAGAGACAGTTCTTCGAGCATTGGATTGCCATCACCTGCTGCCTGGTTAATTCTCCAGTGCCTGAAAGCTATTGAAAGCTGGCTGGAACCTGATGTAGCTCTGAGGAGCAAGTTGTCCTCCCTCGATGCCAGTAGCACTGACTCGCGCAGTTTTATGGCATTGCTTGGGGATACTTTGACTTTTAACAAGGACAGATCTAATATAAAGATTGGTGAGGTGGGCGTAAAGGTAAATGAAGGATCCCAATCAAACGACATTGCAGATTATCCTGAGGCATTTAGTTCTTCTGTGCAAGAGCTGGACAACATGATGCAGATTGATCAAGGAGGGATGCCTCAGGCTACTATCATGACAGGAAAAGGAAAGATGCATGAAAGTAGCAGCGCAACAGGCATACAATTGCATTCTGAGAATGCCATTTCTTTTACCCTGACTGATGGCAGCCTTTTGTATGCTCATCCGGATTCAAGAATTGAGGAACTAGGTATACTCAACACAATAGGCTGGCCTCATGTTGTCTTTGATGTCAGTTCACAAGAAACATCTTTTCATATCCCTTTACACCGTATGCTTTCTTCACTATTGTGTAAGGCAATGAAGAGATGTTTTGGAGAGGATACCAAACCAGAGGAATGTTCAGGTGTGCAGTCCAATGAGTTCTTCTCTCAGGTGCTTAGAGGTTGTGAGCCTTATGGGTTTGCTTCGATTGTGATGGAGCATCCATTAAGAGTGAGAGTATTTTCAGCACAAGTGCGTGCTGGAATGTGGCGTAAGAATGGTGATGCAGCTATACTGAGTGCTGAGTGGTACCGCTCTGTGCAATGGTAATTTCTCAGTGACCTTAAGTGAATTTGCTATTGAACTGATAGGCCTGAAGTTATCTTGTGACCCCTCTTTCCAGGCTTGAACAGGGTTTGGAGTCGGATTTGTTTTTGCTTCAATGCTGTGCTGCACTGTCTTCTCCAGAGTTCTTTGTGAAGGCCATTCAGGAGAGATTTGGTTTGTCCAGTTATACATCTTTGGATCTTGCGGAACAGAATGAGTAAGTCCCAAGTTGCGTTATCATGATATATCAAGTTATCAACTTCTATTTTTGTCATCTATTGCTTCTTCAATTTTTGGTGCTACATACATGTATGTAGCTTTTTGGGGTTGTTACAATCACTTTCTCTTTCTGTCTCTACTCATTAAGCTAAGGTATACAAATACAATGATCACAAAAGTTAAAATGACCTTTTACTCTGCCTTCATTGTTGTACTTTGTCTGTAATTATGTATTGCTTGTTTTCTCGTTTGCTCTTGTGGACAGTTTCCCCTTCGTCATGATATTTTCTGCCATTACTAATAAGGAAAAATCACAACTATTTTCATTTGTTTGTGCTTTTTTGGTTAAGGAAAGTACTCAGCTTGGTACACATGTTGTGACATTTGGAAACTCTGTTTGCGTTTGCTGTGTCTACTTCTTTCAGTTGCACACTTGAGTGATGTTCAGGCGAACATTTTTTTTCTGTTAGTCATACAAGCATACAGCAGCCTTTAATGAAATGCCATTTTCTTTCTTGCTTAGCTTCTACTTGTGCATTTTCCTCTCATAATTTTCTTCAGCTACCCAGAATTATCATTTACTTGAACTTTTTATTAAGTGTAGGAGAAGTTTGTTATGCCACAAATAAGGTTCTGACGGCATGCCATTTTCAGGTATGAATCAGTTCTGATGCAAGAAATGCTAACTTTTCTCATACAACTAGTCAAAGAACGCAGATTTTGTGGGCTTTCCACAGCAGATAACTTGAAGAGAGAATTGATTTATAAGTTGGCTGTTGGCGATGCCACCCGTAGCCAGATTGTGAAGTCTCTTCCCCATGACCTTTCGTCAAGTGACCAACTTCAAAATGTTCTGGATTCGCTCGCAGTTTATTCTAATCCATCTGGCATGAAGCAGGTTTTAATCCTTCAAATTATGTTACACACTTCTCCAAATTTCTTTTATCTTTAAATTCATGGTTAAAAACAAATGTTATCACAGGGTAAGTATGTGCTTCGCAAAGCATTCTGGAAGGAATTGGACTTGTATCATCCCCGCTGGAATTCCAGGGAGTTACAAATCGCTGAGGAGAGATATTACCGTTTTTGCAAAATTTCTGCTCTTAATGCTCAGCTACCTCAATGGACTCATGTTTTTAGCCCCCTGCACAGTATTTCTAAAATAGCAACCTCCAAAGCTGTCATTCAAATTGTTCGTGCTGTTCTCTTTTATGCTCTTTACAGCGACACGTCATCAGTATGTCGTGCCCCTGACAATGTTCTTGTGACGGGTTTGCACCTGCTTTGGTTGGCACTTGACATATGTGAATCAGAGTCTCAAATGTATACCAACCAATATGGCATGGATATAGTGCAGCATGATGATGAATCATGGGTTGTCTTGTCATCATACGCAGAAGAGGCTTTTCCCATATTGACCTACTCAACTGAACTAGTTGCCCCAAAATCTGAGAAAGTAAAGAATGAAAGCATGTTAACCTTGCTTGTTTCATTAATGCACAAATACAAGGAAGAGAATGATATCACCTTTTCTGGATCAAAGTACTGCAATATTCCATCTCTAATCGAGAGCTTGTTAAAGAGATTTGCCAAGTTAAGTAAGGAATGCATGTCTGTATTAAGACAAATGGCGCCACATATAGTCCCATCCATTCCAGATCATACCAGTGCCAAACAAAGTTTAGGATCTTCTTCAGATTCAATGGAAAAGAAGGCAAAAGTGCGCCAACACCAAGCTGCAATTATGGTAAGAGCTGACTTAAGAAGTTCACATAGTTTAATTATACTCTCAAGCCATCTCAAATTGCAGCTTTAGTGAAATATAATGTCTTTGTTGGATGGGCTTACAAAACCTTTAGTATAGAAATTCTAGGTCAGTAGTTTCCTTGTTTAGCGGTTATTTATTTTTTGGGCCTTGTTAATCAATCTACAGTTTGATCTTCCTAGGTTGCTAATTTACTTGTTGATTTTGACCTTTCCTCATTTGCATTATTATAGATTCTAAGCACTAGTTTCTTCTCTGACTGTGTATGTCTTAGGCGAAAATGAGAGCAGAGCAGTCAAAATTTGCTGAAAGTATGAAGTTGTCAGGAAATGAAGGGCATGATGTTCCAATGTCTGAACCTGATGTGTCCAGTTCAACTGGTGTTGCCTGTCAGGTGTCACTACCAGTTTGCTCTCTATGCCGGGACTCAGATTCCAAAAGTCCATTGTGTTATCTGATTCTTCTTCAGGTAATAATTCTTGACAATGGCTTGCTTTATGCAATGATGTTTCATAGCTACATGAACTAGTGATTGCCCTTTTGTGTTATATTTTGATAACTTAAAACTACCTTTTTCTGACCTATTTACAAAACACATGCCAATACAACTAATTATAAATTTGTTAGTATGACGTTATATGTTGATGCTATAGTATAAGCGTACTTATATGTTCTACAATCCAGAAATCTCGGCTTGCATCTTTTGTTGAGATGGGTAATCCTTCCTGGGAAAATCCTCAATCAAACAAGACATCTGGGTCCATCAGAAGGGAAGAATCAACTGATTCCTCAGTTGCTGGCTCTTGTAGTTCAGAGGAACTTGTCCGGAATTCAGCAGTAGAGGCTTCTTTTGATTTAGACACCATGGAAGCTGATGCATTTCTTGATTTCTCAAATGAGCAACATCCACTGATCAGATATATAGCATCTTTCCCAAGTGGACATACTATCAGCAATGCAGATGACACTATCTCTCTTGAGACAATTGAGGCTGATATATACGAGTCTATTGTAAATGATATGTTTGCATCCAGGAATGTACACATTCAAGATGGTGAGCAGACATTGTCTACAAATCTCACAGTTGGCTCCAAAAAAAACAGAAGCCCCAAACGTTCTGTGCTGGGAACATATGTTACTTGTCTTTCAACAAAACACCGCCATTCTTCTCTCTACGATGTAGCCTCCAAATCTTCTGCTTCAGTAACAACAAGAAACAGATTTGGTCCTGTTGATTGTGATGGGGTTCACATCTCTTCTTGTGGACATGCTGTACATCAAGAATGTCATGATCGATATTTGTTCTCCTTGAAACAAAGGTATATGCTGTACGGCTTCCATTCAAATCCTTTGAAAATTCATTCTTATTTAGTTCAAGTAGGAAATAAAATATTGCATATTGTGCCCTTTGTGTGGTGGTGTTTGAATGGGAATCCCGTTGAGTCCTCGAACACCACTGCGCTGGCCAAGCTGCTACAGTCGCTGGCTGCTGAGCACGGGCTCTCCCCCTTCCCAGCATGGGGGGAGGAAGTGGTGGAGGTTGGCCCTGTGGCCTTAGGGAGGTGGCAGCCCTGCCAGCCCGGGATGCCACCACCCTCTTTTCCCCCAGGTCCAGCACTGCTAGATCTGGAGCTTTGCTCCTCCCTCATACACGACCATGTGGGTTTGGGCTGGTGGAGGTGGACTGTACGATGCACATGGCAGTGGAGGTGGTGACTAGATCTGGCCGATGGACACTAAACTTGGCCGAAAATGGTGTACCCTGGGGCGACGGTGGCGGTGGACCTTGGGCCGAGAGGGGGGGGGGGGGGGAGAAAAGGGAGGGAGGGTTAATCGCTGGAGGAGGAAAAGCAAAAATGTCTTTTAACGTGCCACTTAAACAACAATGTCAAAAGGGCATCAATCTGAAACCCAGTGGCTTACAAGGAAACCAACTTTTTTTGGTGGCATACCAGGGAAGAGAGGATCTTTCAGTGGCATATGAGAAATTTTCTCTTTAATCAGCTGTGCACTTTGCTATGATGCCTGCTCACAGCTTGAAATGTATATGCCTTACGGTTTTAGGAGCCTACATGAGTTAGTGTCTTATGTTTCATACTTTCATGATGGTTGCTCGCACTTCTGTTGATTCAACCCACAATCTCTTTGCTGCAAGTCATACTTACGTTTCTTTACAGATATATCAGGAGACTTGGCTTTGAAGGTGGTCATATTGTTGATCCTGATCTGGTATTTTCTATCTACATGTTTAATAATTTTCTGTTTTCTTTTTGGTTAGTTATGTGCTTACACCTTTGCTTTGTCCAGGGAGAGTTGCTGTGTCCAGTGTGTCGCAGATTTGCAAATTCCATTCTTCCAGCATCACCTGCTTTCTCTAGTAAAACTTCAAGGAAGGTGATGCCATTTGTTCAAACCATGCCATCTGAAGCTGCTACAACTACATCAGATGTGACTATAAGTAACTTACAGTTTCCTCGCGCACTGGCACTTCTTGAAAGTGCCGGAAAAATTGTTGGACAAAGCAAGTTTTTAAAAGCTTTATCTGGGAAGTTTGACGACACTGCGGAGCCAGCTCTAGATCCTTCCCTTCGAAGATTGGCTATGCTTTACTATCCTCGCAGCCACAGCAGTTTTTCAGCATCTGAAAGGCTAAACCCGTCCCTGTTTCTCTGGGATACACTTAGGCACTCTGTGGTATCTACAGAAATTGCTTTGCGTGGTAGAACGACAAGCTATTCTGCTGAATCAAAGTCTTGCTTAGAATCTTTGTGCAACGAGCTAAATTCATCGAGTGGATTCATATTGTGTCTATTATTTCGTGTTGCTCACTCTGCACGTAATTCGAATCGTCTTGAGGTTCTTCTGAGATTTCAAGGTATCCAACTATTAGCAGGGTCTATTTGCTCAGGCATTTCTGGTGATAAAGATCTTCTTAATGCTACTAAGCGAAAAGGTATATAGTGCACACTTTACCCCCTTATGTTTGATATAGTAGACTACATCTTAGATTTCCCCCATATATACTTTTAGTATCCTCCTACTTCCACTTCTGATAGGTATCATGATAAAATGTATGGCCCCAATAAGCCAAAATGTCATAACTGGTTAACTATTATGATGCACTTGTCAAATTAGTTTTGTTGACTGGGATTCTTGTTTTACAGAAAACTTGAGTCACTCTATATCTTGCATGCGCATCATGTGTCCAAATATGTTTTGGATCATATCATATTTAGGTATCGTCTTTCTCACATTTTCATTTTTGACAGGCACTTTGCCACCTATGGTTGAACCAGCCAGTGAGGGTGGGTTCTTTCCTGACATCCAATTTTGGAAACAATGTGCTGATCCAGTCCTTGCTCAAGATCCATTTTCTTCATTAATGTCGGCACTTTTCTGTCTACCTGTTCAATTTCTAACATCCGCCGAATTCTTTGTGCCTTTTGTCCATCTATTCTATATCGTTTGTGTCATTCAGGTATGCTGTTTTGCCTTCTCCCGTAACTTGCATATTGTCTGTTAGTTGTATTACTGTATAACATGTTACTGCATGCATTGTACTGTAGGCGCTTATAACATGCTATGGAGAAGAAACTTTCGACAGATCAAGCTTCCGTGACTGCCTTCTTAATGATGTTTGCCACAAAATGTCAGGATATGATATTGCTAGAGAATATTTTGTATCCAAGTACATCAATCCCTCTTGTCATCCAAAAGATATGGTCCGGAGATTGACGTATCCTTATCTTCGGAGGTGTGCGCTGCTTTTGGAGCTGTTAAGATCGTCTTCCTCAGCACCCTTATATGACAGTTCCAATATTTGGGAAGGATCACATCTTTACTTCAATAATACCACAACAGAAGGCAGTTCTTCGCTGGTAATGGAGATGTATGGAATAAGAGAATTGGAACACCTGTTTCAGATTCAGTCATTGGATCTGATTCTCCAAGATGAATCTGTACATGTGCTCGCCTTAAAATGGTCTCAACATTTCTGTGAAGACTACAGATCCCGAAACTACAGAGGCGTTCTCTTTGCTACCCCTGCAATCCCATTTAGGCTGATGCAATTACCGCCTGTCTACCAAGTTCTCCTAGAAAGGTTTAATTTTAATCTGATAACCTGGAATTCTATTAGTTTGAATCTTCTAGGTGGGGGGGGTGGGGGGGGCAGTAGCTTCATGAAATAGACTATTTTAAAAAATCTAATAACTTATTATTTTTCCCGCTAGATATGTCAAGATGCAATGCCCTGATTGTGGTTCAGTGCCTGATGAACCGGCATTATGTTTGCTTTGCGGCAAACTATGTTCGCCTAGTTGGAGACCATGCTGCAGGTGATGGTGTTTTCCTTCTTCCGGTTCCTATTCCACTAGCGCTGGTTCTTCTGTAATTTATCAAATGGTAAACACATATTTTATTTATTCTCTGTAGGACTGGTAAATGCCTGAACCATGCGTCTCAATGTGGTGCTGGTGTTGGCATATTTCTTTTGGTGAGGGTATGTGTTAGATCATCACTCCTTGTCCAATGAAGTTATTGTCAACAATATACTGTTCTTGTTCTTGCTTATATCAGTATGCTTTTCGTCAATTTTGATGTATGTTCCATGCAGAAAACAACAATCCTGTTGCAGCGATCGGCTCGTCTTGCATCTTGGCCATCTCCCTACCTTGATGCCTTTGGCGAAGAGGTATTGGATTAATTTTTTTTAATGAACAGTTATTTTACGGGCTTAAGGTCTGTTTTGTTGTGATCCTCACTGAATTTACCTCATCCCTACTGTTCCATGGGTGAGCGTCGTGTTCGTTTATTTGCTATCCTCGTCCTCGCTTTTGCTTGCCTCTTGCAAGAAGTTCCGCACCTCGTAAAACCATGCCCTTGGCTGAGCAATCCACGCCGCCCATGATTATCTGAGTAATTACGGCATTGAATCAATCACTAATGCCTGAATGTCAATAACCATTGCCAAATCAACTTAAGAATACAGCCACTGTTGTATCCATTGCTGAATCGATGTGAGGAATCTCTCTGCCACCAAATTGCTGAATCAACTGACCAATCTTGCTGCCACATATCGCTTTTGCCTGTGGAGGTGTACCATCGATGCCATTGAGGAATCCTGCCGATGCTATTGGGGCTTCCCATTGGCTGAAGTCTACTGCACCACCACCCTTCACCACTGCTGTTGAACATGCATGGCGCCATGACAAGATGCATTTGCAATTTAAACCGTATTGCGTAGCAGTTGCATAATTGCGTATAGGAAGAGCTGATTGCAAAGCCTGGTTCACTTGAGCATTGCACATAGGATGAATTGGCACGAACCTTGCTGTAAATCATTGGAAGCGTATTTCAGTTCTCTGTCCCAAGGACAAACACGAATTATTCCTTTTTCACTTCCTTGAGGTAAATATGGGTGGTTGTTTGCATGGCTACCTTGCGGGGCAAAGCTGTAAAGTTGAGGTAACTACTTGGCTTGTCTCCACGTGGGGCATGCTGCCAAGGTCGTGAATCAATCGCCCCCTTAATGACATTGTGTAAGGCAGTGAGGAATTTATCACATTTAGAAGTGAGCCTGTACTCCTTTGCTTATGTATTGCTGTTTGGATGCAGGATCATGAAATGCACAGAGGAAAGCCTTTATATCTAAGCCAAGAAAGATATGCAGCCCTCACATATCTGGTAATAGGCTCATCCCCTTTCCTTGACATTTGTCATTTTTTATATCATCAGAAATTTCCACCTTTATACAAATGGGATAACATGCTGTTTTTCTTGATGTGCTAGTTGGCATCTCATAGCCTTGACCGGACTTCTGAAGTCCTTCGGCAAACAACTGTCAGCTTTTATGCATCTGATTAAGTGCACTATGCCAAGAAACAATGTCCAAAGGTTTGGATCATGCATATTTTGATTATTTTCGTTGTGTTTAATTCTGGAATACTGAAAAGGCAGCTTCCCTTTTCCAAAATGATCTTAACGTGTGTATTTAGGTCAATGATGTTGAACATGGATAGGCTCATTGCATATTATCACATTGTATAGGGGTTTCATTGCATATTTACCCTTCCTGTATATGGCCTTTTGGCCCATTGGAACCTGCAAGTCCATTTTCATTACTCTTGTAACATGGTATCCTAGTCGCCGCCGCCGCACCTCCCCTGTGCACGCACTGCCGCCTCTTGGCCGCTGTGTTGCGCCTGGTCGCCCGCGCGTCCGCACCCTCACGCCATAGCGCATGCGTCGTTGCCTCCTGGCGTCTGCGCCCCGCGCCACTGCGCAGGTACCATTGCCTTTAGGCCGCCACGCCATGCTGGGCCTCCTGCACCTCTAGTCAATGCCGCCCTAGCCTGCCTGACGATGCCTCGACCTGTGGCCTCGCCTCTTAGGCCACCGTGCCCTAGACGCCCGACTCCAAGCGCCGCCCCTACCCCTGGCTACCGCCTCCTGGCCGCCCCTTGCGTTACTGCCTCTCGGTTGCACGCCTCGGCGCCACTACCTCTCGGTAGTTCGGTTGTAGCTCCAGGCCACCGTCGCCGGGCGTTGCCGCTGTTCGGTTGTCCGCCTTTCGGCTGGCCGCATCCTGTCTGTTGCCTCTCGGCTGTCGTCTCCAAGCTCCAAAACTTTTCCAATGAGTTTTAGCATGTCATTGCAATAGCTAACAGGGTGCAGTTGGTGAATGTGCCGTCGTCTCCAGTTGATCCTCGCCCGTTCATGATGGCCATCTATAGTGTTATCCCGGTTTCTAAGGTCACTTTTGATGGGATGGACTATTGCGAGTAGGCCATGCACATGCAGATCCACACGAGTAAGCGTCTTTGAGGCCATCTCACTGGCGAGAGGCCTTGTACGCCTTGTCCTCCGCTGCTGGCCGCCCCTCAGATCCCTGTAATTGTTGAGAAGGCTGTGATCACTGCCTTTGAGGAGGCCATGGAGGTGTAGCAGGCTTAGCTTCACTCTTGTGAGGTGGCAGGACGACGAGGCTTGTGCTTCTGCCATTCTAGTGGGTAGCATGACTGTGGCTATCTCCATGGATGTGGTGGAGCTACCGACCTCTCAGCTGATGTGGGAGCGACTTTGTGCTCACTACGAGCTGATGAGTGATGCTATGTATCTTTTAGTCATGCACCAGGCGCACTCTCTTTAGCAGCTTGATGTCACAACGGATGACTTTTACCAGCAGATGTCGCGGTGTGGCGTCAATTTGACTCTCTGGGACTGGATGTTGTTGGACCTGTCTTTGCTGTGTGCATCAGCGTGCTCACCTAGACTCACTGTCTCCATGAGTTCCTAACACATCTTCGGTCAGAGTTTGAGCCTGCCCGTGCTCACCTCTTGACTTGTTAGCTGCGTCCGTCCATGCTAGAGGCTCTCACCGCTATTCGTGCTGCGGAGACTCGTCTTCACTGTGTGCGCTAGTTGCAGCCCACCTCCATTTTGGCTGCTGGAGCATCTTCTCTAGTACCTGCTTCCGCTGCTCTGGTGCCTCCAACTGCACCGGTGGCAACGGCTTCTATTACGGATCTTCACTGCACCTATGATCATGCTGGTCACACGTTTCAGCAGTGCTACAGGCGAAAGAACTAGGGCCGCAAGTGTGGTCGCCCTCCCAAGGGCACTGGTGGCTCTTCCTAGTCTGGTAGCTCTTCTCAACCAGGTTTTCGCCAGAGCTCTGCTACTGAGGTTCAACAGGAGATGCTCACTCTGTTTCAGCGCCTTTCTGTCTTAGTTTCGTTCGGTTCTGCTGGCTCTGGTGCACCACCTCCTTCCTCTGGTATCTCATTCCCTTGGATTCTGGATTTTGATGCTTTGTTTCATATGACACTAGATTCTACTCACCTCACCTATGTGAGTCCTCCCATTCTTCCTCACATAGTTACGACTACAGATGGTCTCTCTTCCTGTTGCAGACTACAAATGGTACCTCCTTGTTGCAGGACGAGGCACTCTCTCTACTCCCTTTGTTGTTCCTGTAGTCTCTCATGTTCCCAAACTAGCTATGCAGCTTATGTCTGCTTGTCAGATCACTGACCATGGTTGTCATATCATTCTTGACTCTGACTCGTGTTCAGTATCGTCACATCGGGACTCTGGTTAGGATTAGCCCTAGGCGTCGTGAATTGCAACATCTTTGGGAGCTTGACTAGCTGCACCTTCCTTCCACTGCTTTCACCACCTAGTCGGTCCTTTCCACTGCCTCTGCATCAGTTGCTTCTTCTACTACCACCTCCGTCCAATGGTATTATCATTTGGGTCACATTAGAGGTTTACGTCTGTCTTCGCTAATTCGGAGGGGTGTTCTTGGCTCTGTTTCTGGTGAAACTACCTTACAATGTACGGATTGCAAGCTTCACAAGTAGATACATCTCCCATACCCCTCTAGTGACTATGTGTCTCATCATCCTTTTGATCTTGTTCATTCTGATGTTTGGGGTCCGACCCCCTTTGTTTCGAAAGGTGGTCATCGCTACTATATAATTTTCATTGATGATTATTCTCGATACACTTGGATCTACCTTATGTCTTGTAGTCAGTTATTCTCTATTTATCAGTTGTTTGCCACTATTGTTCATACTCAGTTTGATTTGGCCATTCGTGTTCATGCTGACTCTGCTAGTGAGTATTTGTCTGCTTTTCTTTGTCGTTTTCTTCTAACCAGGGTACACTTTCTTAGTACTCCTGTCCTGATGCTTATGCTCAAAGTGGTGTCTCTGAGCGTAAGCATTGTCACTTGATACAGCTCATGTTTTGATGCTTGCTTATCATGTTCCGCCTTATTTCTGGGCTGAGGCTGTTTCTACGGCTGCTTGTCAATCTGTAGCCTTCATCTACTCTTCAAGGTTGTACTCCGATCAAGCGTCTCTCTAGTAGGCCTCAGTACAATCATATATGTTTTGGCTGTGTCGTTTTGTTCTTCTTCCACCTTGGGGCGTACTAAGCCGACTGCTCAATCCGTTGAGTGTTTTTCTTGGCTGCAGCTCTGAGCATAAGGGTTATCGCTATTATGATCTTGTTGCTCGTAGGCTGAGGATATCTCGAGATGTCACCTTTGATGAGTCTCGGTCTTACTACCCTCGGTCTTCCTCCACCAGCTCAGCGTCCTCTGAGGCGCTTTCTTTTCTCATTTTTCCTGATTCTCCACTCCCTCTGACTTTACCTTTGTCACCACCTTCACCTATTTCACCTTTGTCTATTCTTTCTCCTTCAGATACTCTTGTTCCTGCTTCTACTACCTCTTCTATTGAAATTGTCTCCCCCTTTCCGCTGCACTACTCTCGCTGTTCACGCCCTGATACACCCTCAGTTGTGCCTCTTTCTGTACTTCCCCTCTTCCATCCCTACTAGGTCCTGCTCTATATGCAATCACTTCCTGGCTATTTTGTCTCTAACGGTATGGTTTGTCGCATTCGCTGCTCTATGGGCTCAAGCGAGCCCCTCGTGCTTGGTTTGTGAGCTTATCTTCTATTGTCACTGCTGTCGTTTTTACTGCCAGTGATCACAACCTTACTCTTTTTGTTCACACTTCTTGTGGTCGGATACTCCTTTATGTGGATGATATGATCATCACTGGGGATAATCCACACCATATTGCATTTGTTAAGAAGCATCTTAGTGAGTATTTTTTGATGTCTGATCTTAATCCCCTTCATTACTTCCTTGGAATTGAGTTTTTTTCTACTTCTGAGAGCTACTACCTCTCCCAAGAGAAGTACATTCAGGATCTTGCTCATGCTTGTCTCACTGATCAGTGTCTCATTGATCAGTGCATGGTGGACACTCCTATAGAGCTTGGAGTCCATCTTCTACCTACTGATAGTGTGCCCCTTGAGAACCCCACTCGATATCGCCACATTGTTGGTAGTTTGGTCTATCTTGGGATCACTAGATCGCATGGTTGTCATGACGTAGTTGACGACCACGGCGCTTAAGGGGCGCCTGGACGTCTAGGCGACATCACGGCAATGCCTAGGTGAGCGCCTGGCTCTGCATGTTGCGTTGACGCAGGTATGTATCCTACCCAACATGCGTATACATACTACATACCTCTTCACTTCCTCTCTCTCCTTCCCGCACTTCTTCAGTTCTTTGCCACAACGCTCCCTCCCTCCCTCCCGCACTCACTTCTCCCCCTTCCCTCCCCGCCACCGCCTCCCCCCGCTGCCTCCTTTTCTCTCCCCAGCGCCTCCTCCCCCCGTCGCTTCGCCTCCTCCCACCGCCACCTCACCCCCTCCCCGGTGCCTCCTTCCTCCACCGCCTCCCATCGCCTCCTGCCCTGTAACAACCATGAGCGGGAGTTTTAAGGAGCAGATCGGCACTGGCGGCAGGAGAAGGCCGCCGATCGGCGCTGGCGGCGGGAGATCTCCTGGGCGAATAGCCTTGGTGTCCTCCTCCGGCCGCCAGGACGACTTGGCGTCGCCTAGGCGACACCGTGACAACCATGCTAGATTAGATATTTTCCACTTTGTCCACATCTTGAATCAGTTTGTTTCGGCTCCCACTCAGCTCTACTATAACCACCTTCTTCGTGTTCTGTGATATCTTAGCGGGACTATCTCCTGTCGTCCTTTCTTTCCTAGTTCTAGCCTCTTACAGTTTCAGGTATACTCTGATGCGACCTAGGCTAATGGTTGTTCTGATCGTCGGTCTCTTTTTGCCTACTGTGTCTTTCTTGTCTCCTCTCTTATTGCGTGAAAGACTAAGAAGCGGACTGCAGTTTCTCATTCGAGTGCTGAGGCTGAGTTGAGGGCTATGACATCGCTAAGTGCTGAGATCACTTGGTTACGGTGATTCCTTGCGGACTTTGGTGTTTTTGTCTTTACATGAACTCCTCTCTTATCCGACAATACTGGTGCGATCAGTGTTGCTCGCGATCCAGTGAAGTATGAGCTCACAAAGTATATTGATGATGCTTCTTACATGAGATCGCAAGTGCAGACGCAGGTGGTTGCTTTTCAGTATGTGCCAATAAAGCAATATGTCCTCCACACGATTAAGATAACTGGCAGATCACCCAGCCGAAAGTAGTTAGTGCTGTCTGTACTCCTTTATGGATTATTCTATTCTGGGTGGATGTGATTTTACAATTGCAAGTGAGCATATGATTTCAGAAACATTTTTGATAAAAAGGAAAACAAATTGAAGTTGTTATGGTCTAATACTCAGAAAAGTACTGTAGCACGTGTACTGTAGCGCCGCGCATATTAGGCTGGGTTTGTTATTTAGAAATCTATCCATTAGATGTTTGATATTATCTATTAGTTAGACAAATTATTAGATTAGATTGTTAGAGATAAGTTTTTTTATAGATTATTTCTTAGGTATCAAGTCGGGTCTCTCTATAAAAGGGATAGCATGTATCTATTATGAATCAAGTAAAGATGAATAAACAAATATTTAGTCTCTCAAGTTCAGCTGTGGTTATTCCCTTAACCAGCTATTCAGATTTATTCCTCCCTCATTTGGCTACTTTAAGTCATCGTTGTCCGACCTCTCTCTGATGGATGATTATCCCTTGTTATGCTTGTTCACAACAGAAGCTTGTCTACTTTACAGGGTTCACACTTCACAGCTCCAAGCTGGTGACCAGACACAAACTGGCTTGTTTTACTTTTGTCGCCATTATCCAGGTCTATTGCAGTTGGCTTGGCCATTACTATAGTGGTTATGCTGCGGCTATGTCAGTACTGCCCACTTTGTGCCATGTAGTCTGATACTGGAATTGCAATCCATGATCCACTCCACAATCTTCTACAAGACTGCTACTGTTGAAAAAGAACATAACATGACAAGAAAGAATAGATGAATTGACGTAGTTTGAATTGTTTTAATGATTTTTATTTACCAAAGATTGTTAAGCATCTTCTTTTCCTCTTGTTTATCTGTTTAGACTATCATCACCACATATGCCTGCATGCAACATTGCAGTGTGAATCTTGGTTAACCGACTTGATTCGACTATTGTGTTGACAGGATCTTGTGATGTGCATATTTTCTGGAACTGTCGTGCATATTATCTGGAACTGTCGTGCAACTTCAGATTCATACTTTCAGTGGTAACGAAATGCTTCCTCTCCTAAGGTTCCACAACTTCTTTGCTCATCATATAAATTACACCATGTTGTAACCTGCCTCCCTGTCTTGGTTCTGCCTTCTGATTCTTTTTCTCATCTAGATGGCAGAATTCTCATCTAGATGGCATGGATTCTGCAATCTTCTCGAGGCATGCTTTGGCCCTGCAGTCTTGTTGCGCAAAATGTACAGTGGTCTTTGTGATCTCTTTCCTTTTTATGACTGGATGGTTGGTCGAACTGTTGACCTTGTAAAAATTCAACCATTGACCGCATTGGTTGTGCAGTGTATAACTCGTGACCGCCATAGTTTATCAGTAAGAAATGCAATGCAGGCATCTGTATGCTATTTCATCTCATTGTCTAGTTTTATTAGGCACCGCTCAATTTAGCTTTTGAATTCTGCTTTTTTCACTATTCATTAATTATCTTTTTCTGATTATTTTTATTTTTTAGGCTTCTTTACCTTTTTTTTTCGTATTCCTTTACATTGTCTGTCGTGGTTACCATTTTTTTTCTATTTTTAAATTTTTTTAAATTTAATTATATTAAATAAACTAACTTAATTACAGTAAAAAAATAAACTAACTACAGTAAATAAAAATCATAAACTAACGCTATTCTAAATTTCTCCTAAGTCTTTTTACCTATAGTACAAATTTCGTGCTCTTTGTGTTGGTGAATTAGAAGCCACGAATCTCTGTCGACAGGAGCTATTGTGATTAGCACCAAACGAGGCTAATAAATTGATGCCGTAGGTGCTCTTCCAGTTGGTAAGAGGAGAGATGTAGGTCCCACGCCAACCAGCTTAAAAAGCATTGGATTTTGGCTTATGGTTACTGATTTTTAGCTGTAAATACAGTGACCGTTAGCTTTTTTCAAATTAAAAATAAGGAAAAAATGAGAGAGAGAAAAAAGAAAAACTGTTATATCATCATGAACAATATAAAGAAATAAAGCAAAAAATAAAAATAAAAATAAAAAAGCTAAAAAAAGTTTTTAAAAAATTAAAAATCAAAATTAAGAAGCTGACGTATTCAAATGATTTCTGAAAACTAAAAATGAGAAACCGAAGACATTTGGAGCTAGACTTTAATATGACGCCTTACATTCTTGTCATTACGGTGCCAGCGATCCGACAGTAGCTGGCTATGCTATGCGCCTATGCTACATCTCGAAGCGTAGAGAGAGAGAGAGAGACTTGGGCTGTGTATGCAATGGAATGCACGTCGAGATTGTGCGAAGTTGGCTGTTGGGCATTGCGGACCGAGTGCGATGCGAGTAGCCTATAACACCCCCATCTTTGGGAACAGGGGCATTGTACGTCACAAAACAGCCCAGGAGTTCAGTTGCGAACTGAAGGAGTACCATGCCTGCTCACGATTAGTTCAAAAGGGTTAATTTGATCAAAATAAGACCCAGCGGTCAATTTTAATAACTTTAAGGGTGTCCAAACCCAAAACTTAACCTACAATCAGAAGAACCGAAGAAAACTCCCACAGGAACGCTTGAGTGTGGTCGTAACCCTAAGACGAAACTTGTAACATTATTTCTTCTTCTGGTATCTGTTGTGGGGGAAAAATGAAGCAAGACTGAGTACAAATAACCGTACTCAACAAGTCACATAAGAAAACACTATATAATTACATGCAAGGAATTCCAAAAAGTGGAATTATAATGGTTCTATTATTTTATGTGGATACAGTTTTCTTTCGCAAGCATTTTGATTTTAAAACAAGAAAATCAAAAGCTTCTTAAAGAATGGGGTTTCAAACTTGTTTTCCGTTCTCCAAGTTTTATCAAAATCTTTCCAAATCTACTTATACTTTATTAATAGAATAACCCAATAAACATAGCTTCATTTACCAGAAGCACAATGTATTCAAATACCATTTATATTTGACTCTATAGAGCTGCTCAGCTTTACCCACAAGATTTCATAACTCCCGCAATAGAGCTAAGAAAACAAGGCTTTTCACTGCTTAATTTTTTATATAGTCTCTATCCGATAGGCACTTGACCTACACAAACTCGGGTATCCGATGGGCCAAAACCGGAACACTTGGCCCGATTTGTGAGGACCTAACGTTGTGGTAAGTCCATACTACTCCCAATCATTTCTCTTCCTTGTAGAGGTTCAATCGAATTAAGCGGTTACTAAACCAGGTTTGACGAATCAACGCTTGTGATTGAGCGTTCACTATGTTCTTTATTTGCTATAAGCATCTAGTCCTTACATCTTTACTGAGGCACTTCCAACCACAACCCGTGCACTAGTGCCTTCCAGCACTAAGTCAGTACTAACTCGTACTGCATCTCTTTTTGTTCCATGCCTCCTCCTAGGATAAGATCAGGGGACCCAACCATCTTGTAGCTTCCCGTGATAACTCCTTATCCTCTAACCATTTCTCTTTGAAACTCTACCGGTAAGTGCCGGGTCACTTAGTAGTATAAAATATTTATGTTTCCTATACTACCATGGTTAATTTAAATAACATATTTCATGTTACTAAGTCTTGTCAAGATGAATGTGGCCATCAAATTAAACTAGGTTTTTATCGGGTGGTAGAATATAACTACTATCATATCATTCTAAACTATTATTGTACAAAAAACAACAGTGTGCACAAATAGCATAATGAAAATACTAGTAAATAAATAATTATCAGAATATAGGTTCAATATGATTAAAAACATGTGACTTCCCTTCTTGTCTATAGGACATTGACTACTTTATTTGCTCTTGTAGATCTCCTGGTGATTGGCTTGTCGGGTTCGAATGTTAGTGCAGAAGACGAATGAGTTCCTTTCTTTGCAAAATGCAAGCTAGGAACAAAAGACAAATAAAATAGGTTTGGGGTGATCATGGTTTAGGCAGAGTGTGGTTTGGCTGATCAGTGTTGGGATTGGGTTAGGTGGCCTTGAGATGATCGAAAGGGTATGCTTATGTTTGTAGGGTTTGATGAATAGTGATGGTGAAGATAGTATTGAACAGGTTTGAACTAACATGAGGGTGAGCTAGGGTTTCATCAGAGGGTATTTAAGCTAGGTAGAGTTCGAAAGGGTTTCGCAGCTCAAAATGGTTTAGACTGGTACACCCATTCTTAATTGGTTTCGATGAAAAGTACGAGTTCGGACTGTATTAGGTTTAGGGTTTTGGACGGTACTTTTGTGGCTTTTGGATTTTATCGAGGTCAGATATAGGAAAACGGAGCTGAAAAATGGGTAGACGGGCTCAAAATGATCAAAATGGATGTATTTTGTATTTTTGGGTACGGATAAACAGTAACAGGTGAAAATACTATTCATTACGGGTTTTTACTATTCACTAACGGGTTGGCTACTGTTCATACCAGGACGGGTTGCTACAGTACCGGGTATTTTACTGTTCACCATGGATCCAGCAGCTACAGTGCCGAAGTGGCACTGTTCATCTTCCACCTCGCGATGCTACAGTGACCCAAAACAGGGAAAAGGGAAAAATGGGCAATTCTCGAGCTGCGATGCCTTGCAATGGAAACCAAGGATATGGGTGGGTTCCTGAGAGCAAGAGGGTTCCATTTTTGGCCTTGGCCAAGGTCGGGGGTGGCCAGAACTTCACCGGTGGCGAGATCTCTTCGCTACAGTTTTTAATGGCAATGTCGAGCTTCGAAGTTTAAGGGAACAAGAGCATTGGCGTTTAAGCATCTCTGGGGCTAGGGTAGGCTCAAGGCAGTGGTGGCTAGGGTCGGGAATGACTATGCGAGGCTATCCACAGTGAGGCCTCTCAGCCAAGCGGTGGTCATGGCTACTGGTCAGAATTAGGGCAAGGGAGGGTATGATGGTGCTTTAACGGTGTTTAGGGGAACATAAGGGAGCTACGGTAGGAAGGAATTGGATTGAAATGGATGCAATCGTGAGAATTGAGTTTTGGGATTACCTGCGGTTTTTAGGTGATCGTCGACGGTGTAGGGATTGTCAGGGCAATCGGGGGTGGGTGGCTCACCTTGGCATTACTCTAGTCCATCGAGAGGGGTCTGAGGGGTCTTATAGGCGTTGAAGGCGCTTGGATCACCGGGGGGCGCTGTTGGTTTTCAGAGAGGGGTGTGCGGGAAGGCGTGGGAGACTTCGGCTAGGGCGGTGGGGTAGTCGGCAAGTTAGGGTGGTGTCTCGAGCACGTCACTTCCTCGGGTGATGGCTTTGGTATTCAGGAATTGCGGCTGGCTGAGTTGGCTGATATTGGGGTGGGCGGTAGTGGCGGACTTATGGCCCAGGTGAGCTGACGCATGGGGAGATGATAGTCAAAAGCTGATAGAGGTTTGCAGAGCAGCGACTGATGTTGACGAGTGATAGGAGAGGGCGGAACCGGCAGGGAATGAACGGAAGGGTGCGGCAGTGAAAATATCAGGCGGCGGAGGAAAACTTGTCGGATAGTGAATACTACATGCATGAAAATGAACAGCGAGGGAAGCTCGACGGTGGGTTTGCGGTGAGATTGGCTGAGCTAGGTGAGGATTTGGTCTAGGGATCACAGGGAATTGAAATCTAGCAAGAAGATTCAAAATTTTGAAATTTCTGTTTCGTTTCATAGCCTCCCTTACAATATGATGTGTTGACGTTGAACAAGTGAGTGGGTGTATGGCTGAGCCGTGGGCCAGCGTGAACTCACTCTAATTGGAGACTTCTCTGTCATATATTATCTTCAGATTATGATTTTTAAACATCTAGACTATATTATCTTCAGATTATATTTTTAAAGATCTAGAAATTTGTTAAGAGTTTCAGCTATAACCATAGTTTCTGTTGGTCGATGATACTAGATATTAATGGGACAACACTAGATGTTAAATATTTTTCTTGTGAGGTATTTTGGTTTGTTAAATATTGTAGTGGTAGAATACTATGTGAGAATTATTATAATGGGAGAGCAGGTTTACACCTATTTTGCTTGAACACACAACACAATAGTTTTGTTATGAATATTGTGTATATTGAAGAGGCACAATGGGTAATATATATAGAGAGTATAAAGAGATATTACAGAAGAATATGCCATATATGGATACGAAAGCCCAGACATATAAGAAAATAACTAAAACAATCCTATTATATTTCTAATACCCTTAACACCCCCTTCAAATGCAAAGCATATGTAATAGCATTGCATTTGAAAAGAGTTGTCACTAAAATAGTAAAAATCCGAAGTCCGAGTCTTGATAATATCGTTGTAGCATGCAGTTCTTAAAAAAACTGTCAAATCAAGCCGAAGAGGAATAGATAGAAGCATGACGGCACAGATCGAAGCCCATAATGGCAGCGGCGCAATGCACAATGTGCAGGGGAAGCACGGCGGCCGTAGAAGCTCGGAGCAGTAAGAAGAGAAGAGACGGCGTCATAATGACTTCTACGATCTACATGCAGCTCAAAGAAAAGAGCGGCGGCTGCTGTCATGCAAAATTAAATTCATATATTTCTATGACTGACAATAAATTTGTGAACTCGTATGGGTTAGATGAACTGAAAAGTAGATATTACGGATTTGAGATGAACGCAAATGGAAGACTCAAAATGAAAAAGGAAAAACAGTAGAGTCAGCAGCAAATACTAATACTAGAAGTAGCTAACTAGAGGCCAACAAAAGCATCCATTCGGCCACTACCTCCCGCACACATACGGCCTTAAAACTCCCCCTCTCTAGTCACTCTCTCCATCTCTCTCCCTCCCGCACGTGAGCACGACAGGAGACGAAGGGAGGCGTCGTCGGCTCATGCGAAGCAGAGGAGTGGCAGATTCGGGAGGGCGCGGGGCACGACCACGCATGTGGTGCAGCGGCTATGGCGCTGGTGGACACGGGAGCTGCAGCAGATGCCGAAAGGCAGTAGCAGCAATAACGGCCGGGAGGTGGGAGTCTCGAGACGGCAAGGAGGGCATAGGTGCGGGCGGGAGTGTGCCAGCGGAGCATGAGAGGAGACGAAGGGAGGGGAGGCTGCATCGGCTCATGCGAAGCAAAGGAGCGATGGATCAGGGAGGGCGCAAGGCGCTGACGCGGGCGTAGGCTAGTGGCGTCGGTGGGAGATCCGGGCAAGCCATCGTTGGGGAGGCCAGATCTGGTGCGGGGATCGGCGGGATCTGTCGGCGGTGGACACGGGAGCAATGGCGGTGATCGAAGATGCCGATTGCCCACTGGACGACGATGCGACGACCGCGTGGAGGCGGTCAGGAATGACGGGTGGCGGTTGGGACCCAGGTGAGTGACAACCAATCAAAGAAGATCGGCAGCCTGAGGCAGCAGCGGGCGGCCTGTGGTTCGACGACTATGGCTGAGACGGCCAGATCTAGACGGATCTGGGCGGGGCGAGCCGAGATCAGGAGACGGCGGTGGGCGAGATCCGGTAGAAGGTGGCTGGATCTGTCGTGGATCGACGACGGAGAGCGTGTGTGGACGTGGCTCCTGGTGGCGGGAAGCAGAAGTAGAGGGGGCGGTCGGCCTCGAGCGAGCAATGATAACGACGATGACCTGGGCTGCAGCCTGGGAGGAAGTCGGGCGGTGTTGGCACGACAGCCTAGGCGGACGACCGGCAGGCAAGGGCGACGACCGACGGGCGGTGGTGTCAGGTGGAACCGGTGGCCGAAGAAGTGGCCGCCCCCGGGAGCGGAGATCGATCCTCCCAGGGGCAGCAACATCGGAAGTAGATCAAGATCGAGGTTAGGGTTTTAACCTAAGCTCTGATATCATGTTATGAATGTTATGTATATTTAAGAAGCACAATGGACAATATATATAGGGAGTATAATGGGATATTATATGGGAATATGTCATATACAGATAAGAAAATCTAGGCATATAAGAAAATAACTAAAATAATTCTATTATATCTCTAATACCCTTAATAAGTTTATCAGTTCGGTGTTAGTAGCCTGGTACACAAAAAGCCTATCTTGAAGCAGCCGAATTCTGCCTTTTAAATCATGGGTATCATACAACAATACATTAATATTGTGTCTTTATTAAGCATAAGTTGTATAGGTTAAAAATTTTAGCAATGTATGCTAGTAAATCATGGGTATCATACAACAGTGCATTAATATTGTCTTTATTAAGCATAAGTTGCATAGGTTACAAATTTTAGCAATGTATGCTATAGTAAATGATGCTAAGCACCAGAGGATTGAACTAGTTATTGATCACACTTTTGTTCAAAAATTTCAGTTATAAAAGTGAAACCATTCGAAAAAGCTCCTTTTAACCTTATAAATGACTAGGAGAAGTACTATCTCTTGATCACACTTTTGTTCAAAATTTTCAGTTACAAAAGTGAAACCATTAGAAAAAGCTCCTTTTAACCTTATAAATGAGAAGTACTATATCTTGAAGGTTTGACACTGTCATTTTCTCTTTTCAGTGTGTATTGACTCGTCATAATTATTGCTTACTTTTATTCTCGTTTTTTCAATAAAAAGTTGATATGCTTTTTCGGTGTAACGGGATATCAAGAAGCTTGGGGTTCTTTCGCCTGAAGACACATCATGTTCTTGTAGTTTTGAGTGTTACGAGCAGTTTTGGTTGTCACACAAACAACTATAGATGCATATATTCTTCTATGGCTGCACAATTCCTTACAAACTATATACTTTTATTCTAACATTCTTATGTCAATACTAGTAGCTGTTTACATATCTATTAAAATAGTTTCCTTATCTTTTAATGATTGCACTTCATTTGATCTTAAAAGTACGCTTTTTTGGTATCTTTGATGCTTTTATTCCCCAGTATTTGTATAACATACTAAATTTTGTACTCCTAAATATTGAAAACGATATCAATACCTAAAGTTTTAAAAGTTTAAATAAGCTGCGACCACCGGCGTTGGGCAAGCCAGCCGATGAGACCGATCGAAGAGCTTCCCGTCCGCCTCCACCCGACAGTAGGTGCGATGGACGAAGAGCGCCTTCTCCAGCTTGCCGTCCTCCGCTGGATCGGAGGACCGAACGTCGAACGTGCAGAAGCTTGCCTTCCCCATGGCGCAAAGCTGCCCCGGAACAATGCCGCCCTTTGGCTCCACCGGCGGCAACTCAAGGATGCACAGCTCGCTCCTCCGTGTGCCGGAGGCGCCTGAGACGCTCGATGGGAATACGTTGATGGAGTACACGGAGGCAGCGCCGTCCCTCGCCTTGGAGCGGGCGACGAAGAGGTGGCCGCCGTTGCCGAGGGGCACAGCCTGGCCGAGGAAAGGCAGGTTCTTGTTGTCCACCATCTCCCTCACTTCGCTGTCCACGTCGAAGGCGCACGTCCCCTTCTGCTGCTGCAGAGAGGTGAGGATGTGGGAGCCGACGGCGGCGCAGGACGCGACGCGGTACTCGAGAGGGTTGAGGCGTCACGGGAAGATGGGCGGCGGCGGCAGTTCGTACCATTCGGTATATCGAAATAGCGTAGCTCCACCACCTCGACGTTGGCATGGGTGGCCTCGGCGGTGTCTTAAATTACTTATATTTGCAACCGAGTTAGGAATATAGCATACTAAAAACCCAAAAACCCATGAAAAATAGGATGCGTAAGTGTCCAAAAACCCACGAAAGGCAGGCTAATTAATTACCAATCATACGGTTTTTTCACAAAAATAAGTCAGATTTGACCTTTGAATGTACCGAGAGATTCATATTTCATTCATTTTTTTTTTTGCTTGGTTCCACTCTATCTAGTCCTTGTTTCAAATACTAGAATAAATTATGGCTAGATTCTTTTGGGTTTATAGTTTTTGGCTTTTAGGTTATGCTACAGTAATTACTTTTAAACAGTTATTTTTAAAGACGGAGTTTATAAATCAATTGTAGTAGACACTGTACTGAATTCATCTATATCGGCCAAAATCATATGTGAGTGTCTATCTCTTGCGAACAGTCAGAATTTAAAAATTTAAGCAAAAAACCATCCCAGCCCAAAAGAACCTTTAGTAGATGTGTAGCGGCGGCCTCTCCGACGAGCTTAGTTTCGGTTAAGGTGGGGGGGATTAGCCAAGCTTATAATATGTGCTATGGCAGGAGCAAGCACATTGAGACGCGTTACCATTTCATCAGGGAATGCATCGAAATTAGCAAGGTCCTCATCGACTACGTCAAATCGGACGAGCAGTTGACGGATCTGCTAACCAAACCTCTCGGGCGGTTGAAGTTTCAGAACCTGTGCGAGAAGATTGAAGTCATCAAGGTGAAGGGCAACTAGATCAAGGGGGAGATTGTTAGGAAGTTTGATCAAGTTGTCAGTTAGTAGTCATAACGTTCGTAGTCAATAATTGTTAGCAGTAGTCAGTTACTCTAACAGTTATAACATAGTCGATCAGTTAGTAGTCGTAGGACAGTAACGAGTCATTAGTAGTCAGTTACGACTGATCGTGGGATGGTACGATTAATGGTCATAATGTACACATTAAGAACCACGATTTGAATGACCACGTCTTTGTATCTTTTATCCTTTAAATACTTGAATAGAATCAGAAAAAGAACAAGGGGTTGGCGGCAAAGAAAAACCAACCAATGCAAATCCTTAGAAGTGTTCTTAAGTGTTGAGTTCCCCGAGTGTTGATTTCAACTACGACTTCCTAGTTGTAATTGAGTACGAGTTCTAGTCGTAGTGAACTTCTTTGACTTGGGTACTACATGGTCGTAAATGACTTTGACTTCTGGAGGTTGTTCGAACGACTGCAAGAGCATTGAGTGCCTAGTCGGAGGAGCACATCGACTGCGTGATCCAACGACTCAGTGTATGATCTCGATGGTTGTGGTCTCGCTTATTTTGGTTTAAAGTCAACTTATGCTTCTAGTTTCTACTTTTTTTCACTATTCAGCAATTTCATATTTTTCTGTTTTTTATATTTTTTTGGGTTTTTTGTCTTTTCTTTTTTTTCTCTTGTATTTCTTTGCATTGTCCGTGATGAGTTAACATATTTTTTATTTTTAAATTTAATTATACTAAATAAATCAATTTAAATACAGTAAAAAATAAATCAACTATATTAAAAAACAATAAGCCGCGGTTCCAAGCGCCCCCGAAAGATCGTGAACGACTATGTCGTCGTACGACTACGAGCGCCTCCGCTTACCACCTCTCCTCCGTGCGCCCACGCTGTCGCCTCTGCCTCTGACTCTTCCCCAAGCCCGCCGCATTCCTCGCCGCCTCTTATCCCGCCTTCCACCCCGCCGGTTGCCGCCGCTTCTCCTCGTGCTGTGAGCTACCGATCCGGTGGCCGCCGACCTGGCCTCGCCCGTCGCCGCCTCCTCTGGTCGTCGTCGACATCAGTCTCGCCCGGATCCGACCGCCACCTCGCCCGTAGCCTCGTCCCGCCACCGTCGCCGACTGCATCGGCCGTAGTCCTCACCCATGGCCCCGTCCCGACGCTGTCCCCGGCCACGCAGTCGCTGTCCTTACCCAATCTGGACTTGATCTAGGACCGATCCAATTGATTGATGCATGCTCTTCTCTCTTTCCTCCCTAGGCAATCCGACGGCTGACATCCATTCCAAACTAGATCGGACGGCGATGGCAATGATTTTTCATGTTTTCGCTGCAAAATGCATCGACAAGTTAGCTGAGTTGATTGAGAATGAAGCTGTGATGACATCACATGTGCAAGAGGATATCAAGCAGCTCAGAGAGAGTCTGGAATACTTCAGCTATGTTCATGAGGACGCTCAGGCTTGGGCTATCGGAGATGAAGCAACGAAAATATGGTTGATGGAGTTGAAAGATGTCATGTACTATGTTGACAACATCATAGATCTCTTCATGATTCGTTCAGAGACATCGATGCCATGTTATTCGTCTGCTTCGGTATGTCGCGATCAATCCCTGTTCTCTTGCTTTGCAGGCCTTCAATTCAATCATAATATTGCCAAGAAAATTAAGGGTATAAATGAAAGGCTTGATAGAATTTCCAGGAAGAGAGACATGTTTAATTTTGAGAGAAGTAATCATCCACAGTTTCGAATAACCAGTGTTGATACAAGGCAGACCTCACCTTTAGAGGAACCTGGGATTGTTGGAAGAGATATCAAACGGGCTACTGATATGATGGTTGACATAATTATTGAAAATCGCCACCAGAGCATTTCATCTGTTTTTGGGATTACAGGGATGGGGGGAATTGGTAAGACAACATTAGCTCAGAAGATATATAATGAACATAAGATAAGGGAGGAATTCCAAATCCTTATATGGTTATGTGTTTCTCAGAGCTACTCGGTGACAGGTTTGCTAAAGCAGGCAATAAAAAAAGCTGGGGGAAACTGTGATCTACTTGAAACTGTGGCCGAGCTTGCGCCTGCTCTACTGGACTCTATCAGAGGAAAGAGTGTGTTTCTTGTGTTGGATGATGTGTGGAAGTCTGATGTTTGGATTAATCTTCTTCGGTTGCCCTTTCAAAGCAGCACGGGTGCTTATGGAGTTCTTGTTACCTCAAGAGAACTCGATGTTTTGACAGAAATGCATGCAGTACATATTCACCGTGTAAATAAGATGGGTGAGAGTGATGGCCTTGAACTGCTCATGAAGAAATCCTTTGGAGAGAATGAGGAGAGGGCATTCAGTGACATTGGGGAGCAAATAGTCCAAAAATGTGACGGACTTCCTCTTGCCATCAAGGTCATTGCAGGTGCCCTATCTACTAAGAAAAGTAGGATGGATTGGGAAAACATCCGTGATAGCAATTGGTCTGTTAAAGGGCTCCCTAAGGAACTTGGAGGATCTTTGTATTTGAGTTATAAAGACTTGTCTCCTCAACTTAAGCAATGCTTTCTTTGGTGCTCTCTATTGCCTGAGGATTACAACATTCATCGAGATATTATTGCCTGCTGGTGGGTCGCTGAAGGTTTCATAACAATAGAGCAAAACTTGTCAGTATATGAAGTTGCAGAACAGTACTACCTTGAACTGATTAGGAGGAACCTTCTCCAACCAACACCATCATCAATTTACCAAGGGAGATCAACAATGCATGATCTTCTGAGGTCACTTGCCCAACATTTGACAAAACATGAATCCTTATTTATCAAAGGAGATGCAGTATGTATACCTAGTGTTCACCGCTTAGGGATCAGCAACGTTAAAGATAAACTACCAGCTGCACTTAAAAAGCAGGATTGTCTTAGGTCTCTCCTCCTGTTTCATAGCCAGAACTTTGAGGCAACCAAAAATGACACCTTCATAAGGCTTAAGCATCTTCGTGTCTTGGATCTTAGTCATACAAGCATCCGGAGAATTCCGGAATCATTGAAAATCTTGATGCAATTGAGGCTCCTGGACGTGAGTCATTCAAAAATAGGTAGCCTCCCAGATTTCATTGGTAACCTTAAAAAGCTCGAGTACCTTTCAGTACGTGGTTGCCGTCATCTGCGCAGCTTGCCATCTAGTATCATGATGCTTTCCAACCTAGGGGTGCTCATCCTATCTGGCTGTGCAATCACTCATGTGCCACAGGGAATCGAGAAGCTGCAGCAACTGGACAACGTCCGAGGAATTTTTGAAGATGGCAATGGCTTTAGGTTGGATGAATTGCAGACTCTTTGTAATCTCCGGCGTCTTTGGATTGTGAGGCTAGAAAAAGCTAGGCTAGGAAGTCAAATACTCAAGGACATGAGTTACCTTAAAGAACTCGGGATCTGCTGCACTGAAGGCATAAATCCGATGCATTATCAGGCCACTGATCTTGGGAGAATTCAACAAGTCTATGAGATGCTTATCCCATCAAGGAATCTAAGGTATCTCCACACCAACGGATTTCCAGGCGAGAGATTTCCGAAGTGGCTATGCTCACAACCGCAGAATACCATACCAGACCTAGCTCAGTTGCACCTTCATTACTGCTTATCATGTCTAGCACTCCCACCAGCAGGCCAGCTGCCGGCACTTCAAGTTCTTGAAATTAAGGGTGCATATGCAATAGCGAGTATGGGTGCAGAACTCCTTGGACAAGGTGTCAGGTCTGCGGCATGCCCTACTGTGTTTCCAAAGCTTGAATTGCTTCAAGTTACAGAAATGCATAATTTGGAAAGTTGGTCCCTAAACACTGACAATTTGTTCAATGAGGTGTCTGGAAACCCCCCGCAGATCATTCTGATGCCTTGTCTTCAGCGGTTATTGCTTGTTGACTGTCCAAAGCTAAGAGCGCTTCCTGAAGATTTGCAGAAAGTTTCTAGCTTAAAGAGAGTTCACATAGAAGGCGTCCATAGCATAGAAGAAATCACAAATCTCCCTGGAGTTGTGTGGCTCATGGTCAAGAATAACCGCAAGCTGAGAAGGATCTGCAATCTCTACAAGTTGCAACGCTTGTTTGCACAAGATTGCCCAGCACTGGAGCAAGCAGTGTGTCTCAGTTCAATGGAACTCCTGTACTTGGTTGACTGTCTTCAGGAGGAATGCATCAGGAGATGCTTTTTGAGACAACACGTCCTGATTCATGTTGCAACAACAGGTGGAGATGGCAGGGATGTCTTCCCAGATGAGTCCCTTTACAACTAAGAGAGGTAAATTGTAAGCTGATATTTCACTATTATCGTGTAAAAAAACTTCATAGTTATGCGATGCGTCTACGATTGATGCAGTTTAGGGGAATAGAACCGTAAAATATGTAAACCGAATTGTTCTAGATTTGATTTACATATGTGCATTCTTCAAGTTTGGTCTGGTGTCATTGTGTCATTTAATATGTCTGTATCCTTTGCAATAAACCGCTGCCGGCGATCGTCAGTTGATCACGAAGGATGTATACAGAACTTGTGCGACCACCGGTCAGTTATATACATGGTTTAAAAAGGAAATGCCTGGTGTTACGTAGAACCACAAAACGGAGAAGGCGTTGGTATTGTTAGCACTAGAGACGATCCGAGATACGAGCTGTATGTGGCGTACTGTAATACGTCTACCCATTCATTAAGTACACTTTTAAGTGATCATCCCGGTATGACTGCTAAAAGTACATGACAGAATACACAGTCGAAAGTACAGATTTTTTTCCCTTGTATATATATTGGTCACCTTGTTTACCTAAAATACTTACTGATGTCACTCTGCTCTATTATGCCCTGACCGTGTGCCATGGATGATTCTAAACTTTTTGGGCTGATCAAGCTTCTGTGGCCTGTCTTTTTATCTAATGAACTATGCAGGACAACCCGATTCTGATGCCTGTCTTCTCCATTATGCCCTGACCGTGTGCTACGTGATATTTTTCGTCAGAAAACAGTACACTTTTAACCCTAGATAGATAGCAGAACAGAACAGTAAGGCACAGCATAATAGCACACATAATAATAATTATTATTACAGCACGGCATGCTCGCTGTTACACAGTACCACACACTAGAACCGTCTACAAGCCTACAAGGACCCCAGGTGGAGAGGAAGGACGGGCGCACTCTCTGATCTTATTTATTATAGCATGCACGCCCTCAGTTCACACAGGCACACATTACTAGTAAACACACGGTCGCACAGTGACAAGCTTAACACACACACACACACACGCACACACACACACTGCTGCATACAACACTTCAGTCTTACATCTCATCTAGTACTCCCGTCTCCTTAATTTGGCGAGGGGCGCTGCTGCTTCACTTGCAGTTACAGGGGTTGCAGGTGCAGGGGTTGCACTTGCAGCCTCCATCCTCGGCTCCGGTGGCGGCGGCGGCGGCCTCGAGTCCATCAGTGTGGCTGCAAAGAATCAGATATCACAGTAGGTTAATTAATAAGATGGCAATATGCGTATTTACATCAGTAAAGAACACTACTGAACATGAACATGGTGTGCAGTCGGGAGAGAATTGTCGGGACTGTTGCTATGCGGTTTAATTCAGTGCAAGACAGATGGAAAGGCAGTAGTTTCTTTACAAATGGGAGATAAGTTTTTGTCGTAACATGGTGCTTAAAGTCTCCCTGCTTACGTTCGTAAGTTTTTGTCGTAACATGGTGCTCAAGTCTTCTTGCTTACAGAGTTTTTGTCCTAACATGGTACTCAAGTCTTCTTGCTTTTATAACATAGCTAATTTTGATGATAGTTTATTTAACATAATTAAATTTAAAAAATCTAAAAAAAGATTATTCTATCACATATTATGCAAACAAGTACGAAAAAAGTAGCATTAAAACTAAAATAAAATAGAAAAAGATGAAATTTAGTAATAGTAAAAAAAATAAATCAGAAGTTCAGATCGAGATTTGAACTGAACGGGACCTAAGTCTTCTTGCTTACGTTCAGAGAGATTTGTGGCAGTGCGTTTTTTCTACACACACCTCAAGCAAAAAGTAGCAGCGCTGCTAAAACAGGTTCCACGTTTCTAACAAAATGGTATAAATCAATTAGAGAAAAGAACATCATAAATATGTTGGTGCTTTTTTAACACATGGATTTGCCCCCAAATAATTTATTCGCAGGAATCACAAATACAGAATAGAAGGTATCAGGGGAAGGATTAGTGCAGTGTACATACCCCTTGGAAGGTGCAACACCCATGATCACGGCCTGGGTGGTGGTGGTGGTCACCTCCTCAGCCATCTCTGGGTACATCTTGCAGCTGCATGCAACAAATCAAAAGGATCACGACCTATATTTTTTTCCCTCGTCCTGAGAAAAGAGAAGCATGCGCCTCACCTCAAAGGGGGAAAAATTCTAAAAAATTACAGAAAGACCCATGAGAAAGCTTCCCTAAACAAAAGCTTTCTTCCAGGAGAAGAATTTATTTCCTCTCAACAGATATCCTTATCGGATTTGTCCATAAACCATGACAATACTAACTCGAAAACAACCAATAACCAAAGAAGCCAAAAAACCATGGCATGCTAGGAAGAACAAGATAAAAGATCCACCTGACAACCAATAACCAAAGGAAGCCAAAAAACCATGACATGCTAGGAAGAACAAGATCAAAGATCAACCTATAGACCTATTCTTTTTTGTTGTGGTTTTTGGCTGAAATTTTTGAATTTTAGCTATTTACGATAGAGATTACGTGGAAAAATACTTACTTACGATTTTGGATGATACAGATGTTAAGCTTTTAGCGTATATAATTAACTTGTAAACTCCTTCTTAAAAAATACTCCGTTTAAAAGTTAAATACTGTAGCAAAAACCAAAAACCGTTTTAAGAAGCTGAAAAAAACAGACCCTAAATCAATAACCAAAGGAGGCAAAAAAATAAACCCCCATAACACTCTACGAAGAACAAGATCAAAGATCAACCTAACAATAAATAACCAAAGGAGGCAAAAAAAACCATGACATGCTAGAAAGAACAAGATCACAGATCAACCTGACAATCAATAACCAAAGGAGGCAAAAAAAAAAAAACAACCATGACATGCTAGGAAGAACAAGATCAAGACCACCCACGAGAGATCGGATCGGATCAGATCAGATCAGAAAAACCTTAAAATCTTACCCTCCGCAGCCGCTGCCGCACTTGCAGGTGTCTCCGCAGCCGCAGTTGCCTCCGCAGCACGACATCCTCGCAAGAGATCAAAGACCACAAACAAGCCTCACAACCGAAAGCACTCTGTTATTCTGTGCTGTATCACACACAGGGATCCCCTGAGCTGCTTGGGAGGTGGTTCTTATACAGCGGGGATAGGCCATCCGCCGTCCACGTGGCGCGCATTGGGATCGATGGCATCTGTGACATGACGTTACCGATGCCCGCCAAGTGTGAAGCGAGGGCGCATTTGGCCACCAGCTCCACTTATTCCCAGGAGTAGCCTCTGGCCCGCTGAAAAACCATTTTCTGGCCCCGTAGTGCGCTCGGTGCGCGCGCGAGGGCCCCTGTTTTGTGTGTTTTTTTTAAGAATTTGTAAATCGGTTAAAAAGTTCATAAATTATGTTGCAAATTTAACATTTATGAATTATTCTGAAAAAAATTATATGATCGTATTATTTGTAACGATTTTTGTAATATAGAAAATAAGATTAAAACATTATCAAATTTATTTTGAAGGTTTTTTAAGTGTATTTGGTTGTATAATTTTTGATGAATTTTGTATATTGTTAAATTTTACACGTCATTTTATGCAGCATGTTTTCGGGAGGCACCCGACATCCGATTGTTTTTTGTAAAGTATACTTGAATTAAAATTATATTATGTAGACATACAATGCAAACAGGATATACATGATGTCATGGTTGAGCCGGTCGCTTCGGCCTTTGATGGCGTAGGTGATCTTCGGATAAGGTAAACTTGTAGGAAGGATAGCGTGCGCTTCAAAGCCATACTGTGAGGCATGTGTCGAGGTGACGCTAAACACTGCGTAGGCGGTTTTAGCGTGTGGTTGGTGGCGTATAGTTTTGCAAGTTAGTGTTAACTTTTTTAAGCCAATGGTTCATGGGTTGTTTAGACCATGCTAGCCATGTTTTAAAACCCTTTTGAGTTTAAAGTATTTCTTTCCAGTACTATGGAATACAAAGTAATTTAATTTGTTATCAAAATCTTAAATCTTAGGACTCATTCAATTTATCTTTTTATATCTTTTGTCTTTTGATTAAAATATTATTGTAGTGGCTGTTAATTTTTTTTATTAAATATTCAATTAAGGAAAATAAAGAAAAAAGAGTAAAAATAAAAAACACTGTTATATCTTCACGGATAATACAAAAAAGAGAGAGAGAAAAAAAGAACATGTCAAGAAACCAATGCATTCTCAACAACTTTTATCTTTTAAAAACTAGAAGTCAGAAGCTAAAAGATTCTCAACAACTTTTATCTTTTAAAAACTAGAAGTCAGAAGCTAAAAAATATTTAGAATAGGGCCTTAACCGGCACAAGAGATCGGGATCAAACCCTGAAAAATAAGTGCTACATTGGTATATCAAGTTTATTATATTTTGGTACGAGTTTAAATCCTTCCACATATATCTTCACTCTAGAATGCGGTTTTAAATTCCAAGACTATAATCTGGTGAAGATAGTAGTAAATCTAGTGATGTGGCACGTACGTGTTTCATGTCGCGTGCCGACATATTTTTCTTTTCTTTTATCTAACAGGAGATTGATGCTTACCACAAGAGAGGGGCATCAGAGTATCATGGTGCTTACTGATGTGTTGGACGGAGGCCTATCCCATGTCAAGAAATCAACGTAGTGAAAATGAACCAGGAAAATGCCCCCAAAAAATAAGGATGGTACGCAGAAAGTATGTTCATGTCTAACTATTAATGTTGTCATGTCTGACTATTAATGTTGCGTTTTGATTCCATCTTGTGGACCTATCAGTCACCACTCACTGGCTCCAGAAAGTTCCATGTCTATTTAGTGGATTGAAACTTCCTTCTAACCTTCTTTTTCTTTCACAGGAGAGTACATTGTCTGAATTTTGTCTAGAATCTTGTAGTATGTACAATCCTCCCTAGTCACTCGTTATGAGTGAATAGCAAATTCATGCAATAATTTTAGGAATATTTTCCTTTTGGTTTTTATGCCATTTCCTCGTTGCAAAGCAATTGCAAGCTTCTAGCTAGTAATGATATACATTCTATTCTCCATGAGAAATAATGAAATTATTAATCATCGGTTTCCATAATGATATCGGTAATTCACAGGGAAAAAAAATGAAAACAGCGTTCTTGGCGTGGTGTTGCCAGTGACACAAAAATCAAGAAAGTTACGGCCCTACCTGTCTCAAAACTTTTTCTGTTTGACATCATTCTCAATACAAAAGAAGAAGAAAAAAAAAGAAAAAAAGCTCCAATTTTACTTGCATTGAGTTGAAACACGTGTAAGCTTGAAGTACATAAATATCTAAGCCAGCAACGACGTGGCCGTACAACAATGTGTTAAAAAGAGTCGGTCCATTTCGACTGGAGTTTATGTTTTCTAGTTTATTTTTATTATTTTTAAATGTTTTTGTTTTTTGGTTTTTGAGCTCTTTTTATCATTTTTCTGTATTTTTTGTATTATACGTGATGCGTTAATATACTTTTTTTATTTTAATTTTTTAAATTTAATTATGCTAAATAAATCACTGTTATCTACCGTGTAAAATAAATCAACTACAATAAAATTTAGTCATAAGTCATATAGCTTATTAAGTTTAATCGAGCACCCCTTAATTACAACAGTGAATGTAAAATGATCTGGCCATCAGACAAGTGACAGGTGTTACAATAAACAATTGGGGGTGGATGGGTGGGTTAGTAAGTAAAGCTGAGAGCGACGTGTCATTATCGGATAGAGAAGAGAAACATTATCAACATTGACTTCGGACCTTTGCAATTCCTACGAAAATTAAACATGACGTTGCTGTAGAAACCGGTGCATGAAGAATTACAGCACTCACTCAATCAGAAATTGATGCCTTAATAAATAAATCTCGCTGTCTTGAATCTTCAGAAAAAGAGAGAAAATTCCCACTCTCTTTGCACCAAATTAAAAGTTGAGTTGTTATTAGCTTTCGCTGTTACATGACAACCACGTTTTCCTCCATTGCAGCATTCTTACCAGCAACCCTGCCGACAGGTGTGGCGATAATGCATGGGTTATTCATTTGCTTTAGATTTTTTTTTCCCATGAGAATGGTGTCAGCAGTGCCTACGCGTGGATAAGATTCATATCACTTTTTTTTCTTTTTCTTTTTTGAACGCGGCTTTTCTTTTTCCTGGCTCAAGCACTGCCAACTCGGTGGCAAAAAAATGTCTTGGTTTGCTTTAGGTTCTAGGCAATGTTTATCTGTCTCTGCATTGTGTTTGCAGATACCTTCACGTAGTCGTGCTGTAAGCATGCATGACTGCATGTTGATGGAGCCTCTGGAATTGTCTTACACCTCCGGAAAATATCTGGGGCCATGCCTGAAAGAAAATTCTTTGTTTAAGTTCTTCTCGGACGCAAAGAAAATGTTTTGGAAGACTGCTTCTGCCATGTCATATGCACTACACATCTGAAGAAAGTGTTGCATTGTAAGGATCTTTTCACCTTAAAAACTAGTCAATGAGATAAGAGATCTTCCACTTTTAAATTAGGTCTATTGCCATTCCATAATCAATATACGACTATTCCAACAATCTTCCCCTTTATATATTGGTGTCTCTCAGTCGTTCACTGCCCTTTTATCGTACACCGACGGTCCTTCAGGGTCCCCTTCACCGTACACCGATGGTCCCTCAGATTCACAGTCCATCAGGCGTTTACATCCTAGTGTCTATTGGACCAGAGATATTAGAACCGGGCTCTGATACCACTTGTTGGATCATAAGAGCATTTTCACCTCAAAAACTAGTCAATAAGATGAGGGTCTCCCTCACTTTTAAATTAGATCTCTTGCCCTTCTACAACCAATATGGGACTATTCCAACAGTAAGTCTGTGCAGTGAAGTTGTAAGAAGTGCAGAGTGACTACCAGGAAAACATGAGGTGCCACATTTGCTTCGCCACTGAACACCGGATGAAGAGATGGTCGATAGTCTGGAAGTCTTGGTCACAGAATAGACATGTCGTCTATGCTGGTATGTTGTGCTTTATAAACCTTACGAAAGTCCATACTCGGCGTTTGAGGACCAGCCATGTGAACAGCTTGGCTTTGAGGGGGCTGCATTTTTCCACAATTCATTGGCACAAGGGAATTGAACCAAACCTTGATAAAGAGCTTTGTAAGCCGATTTGGGAGGGTAGATTCCTCCGGCTGACCAGCGCCTTATAATCTCATCTGTGACCCCTTCTTATAATTGTACTTGGCTTATAGCTGAGCATCACGAAAGGCTTGTAATCTCATCTGTGACCCCTTCTTATAATTGTACTTGGCTTATAGCTGAGCATCACGAAAGGCTTGCATGGTGAAGGGACCTTGAAGATTTTTGATCCAACATCGGTTTTGTAACGCCTCCATTACCAGAGTCCTTTTTTGTGAGATTTCTTCACTTTTGCCCAAATTGTCGAGGCCAGTTCACATATTCCTTGGCCTTGAAGCCATCTGGCGCCCCAAAAAAATAGTTGAGTTGCCATCTCCTATGTGAGTGTATGTTAACGCATAGAAGTTCTCAGTTGCAGTATCTTCCGCCAGTCGAAAGCCATGCCATAATCGACCTGGATCAGTTCGCGCCATCCATTCCCAACGTGAGCGAAATGCAATGCCGGCAAGCTTGAGGTATGGGATGGCAAGTCCTCCAAACTCGTATGGACGACAAGTTTGCTACCAGCTTACCGTGGACAGACTGTCTCCGGTCCAAAGGAAAGATCTACGCTTCTTATCGATGACTTTGATTGCCGAAGCAGAGAATGCCAGTGTAAGAAGAGGGTAAATAACCATGGAAGTTAGGACTGATTTGACGACAATAAGCCTCGCTACCCTTAAAAGCGGTTTGGCTTTCCAGTTAGGGTAAGGTAGCCTGTATTTTGTCAATGTACGGTTGAAGATCTCGCATCCTTAGCTTTCCAGTTGACAACGGCATTCCCAGGTATTTGATGTGTAAAGTGTCAATATTGCACCTGAAAAACTATTGTGCGGTCCAAAGCTCATCTTGCGTGCAGCAAATTAGAATTAACGACGATTTGAGTATGTTCAGCCTGAGACCTGAAGCTACCCCAAATAGCAACAATATTTGTCTAATGGCAATGGGGTCTTGGGACTGTGGACTGATGAATAACATGACATCATCCGCATAAAAGGAGCACTGCCTCAGCAAAGATTGTGTCGGTGTTAAAATTTGGGCTTGTGTAGCTGTTAACAGGGTCTTGTTTAGCACATCCATTGTAATCAACTAGCTGATCCATGTGCGGCTGCAACCTAAGGGCCATGAGCTTGGTGATAAGCTTAGAAAAACCATATATTAAATTGATTGGCCTGAAATCCGAAGGTTGGGAAGCTCCTTGCTTTTTCAGTAGTAAGATGATTAAAGCTGAGTTTAGCCTGTGGAAACCATGATGATCCATGGACAAGAATGCATGTATACCAGCCATGATGCCTTCTTTGATGACAGGCACGCTTTTTGATAGAATAACCATGTGAATCCATCTGGACCTGGGGCCTTCTCAGCCGGTAGCTCTTTGATTGCTTGGAGAACCTCATTCTCAGTAAAAGGCTACTCAAGACTGTGTAGGTCTTGCTGGTGTAGACCTACCACATTCAAGTTGATCGACATAGTGGCTTGATCATCGGTTTGCACCATGGACACGAAATGTTGGTGCGGCAAGGATGCCATTTCTTCATGTGAATTACCTATCAATCACATCATGTGATTGATAGGTATTCCCGTTATGTGAGAGGAAATTGATTCTGTTCTTTTGACTACCGTACCTCGCTTGGGAATGAAAAAAGGCTGTGTTGGCGTCGCCCTCCCGTAGCCACAGTAGCCGCGATCACTGCCGAATCAGCGTTCTTTTGAGAGAGCACATGGCCAGAAATCTTTGCTTTAGCAGCCTCCTGAGATCCACTTCTTGTGTTGTCCGTATTCTCTTGTCTTAAGCACACTCCAGCTTGGAAATGATCTCTTCGGCCATGAGGACTTGAAGAGTGATGTTGCCAAACTGAGCCTGGCTCCTTCTCTGGAGTGCTCTTGCAGTGGCGCGGAGCAACGCGTCTAGCCGATGGAATGGGGTAGTGGATGGAACCTGACTTGTCCAGATATTACTAACAATCTGGAGGAAGTCTTCGTGCGAAGCCCAGTGGCTGTCAAAATGGAAGCGTCCACCTTGTTTGAGACATGCGTTGGTGATGAGAAGCAATGGTGCGTGATCATAACACGCGGTTGCCAACGTGAAGAGGAAGAAGTGCGGATATAAAACTTCCCATTCTGCGGAGGTGAGCACCCCGTCAGGCCTCGACATGGTTGGGTTGTCGCACTCATTGCTCCAAGTGAACGCTCTCCCACTGAGGTAGACATCAGTTAATTGAAGATCGTTTTACCAGCCGGCGAAAACGACCGATGTTTGCACGGTGCACATTGTTGTTTCTGGATACGGACCACATCTACTCTGTGGTTGTCGACTAACACGCGCAAAGCATCCCGACGTCCCCTAGAATTTAAACTCAGAGCATTGCACACAAGAATTTTACAGGGAAGATCTATCCATGAAGTAGAGTAACGACTGGGGATCTCAGTGGACGAGCTATGTCTGGATGGCTTCGGGTGACGCATTGGCCAAGACGAAGCCAGTCGGATGGACTGAATGCGCCAGCCTGAAGAGGTCATTTAGCGCCTGGAGGTGTTCCTGCGACAGGGGCTGGTGAAAGATGGCGTTGAACGAATCATAGTCTTGGGAAGTAGGCGATGCTTCCGCCGATACCAGGTGTTTGTTCAGCTGGATAGGGAATTTCAGGCTGCAGAGAGTTCTTCCTTCTTTCTAGACTGTCACATAGGACTCTCTTCATAACCAATTTCAGAATAAATAGCCAGACATGTAGATTGTACTGGATGCTTCACTTAAGACTCCTGCATTTAGAACGCACAAGAACTGTCATGTAGTGCAAGAAATCATGGAGCGTGTAAAATGAATTCTCTCTTTTTCTAATCTTTTTCTTTAGAAGCCTAGAAGTTTCAAGCTTTTTACTGGGATGAATTTAGAAACCTGAGCAGTTTGCTCAGCCGACTCTGATGCTTAGGGCTAAACAAGGCTTAGCATCATGGATCTGGAAACCCTTCGCCTTAGCCTAATTATATCTCAGCACAGTAAAGTACACAGACCTCGTGTCTATTTCAAGCCACGTCCAATTCATAAATCTTAGTTTCAGATTTTTTTTCTTTGACAGACAGATTTTGGTTTCTACTCCTACATGGCTGTGACCAATGCCAGTAACTGGTTACATCAGCACCAGTAAGAGCCATCCACACCACCATAAATGTTTTTTTACATTTATCGTGAATATTTTCCACAAAATGACTGGCAAATTGAGTAAAATTAAGTTCTATAAGCTTTCAGAACAGTAGATGCATGAACTGTCACTATTCACCTTTGCTTGACTGATAAATGTCTGTTTACAGCGTCCACTTCTCTGAAGATAATACATCCAAACAGTAGTGCAAAACAGTTGCTTCTCCTACTTCATTCATCTTTACTCAACATGCAAAACTTTTCAGGACACGAATTGAATTCCTGTGCATGTTGTTATCTGTATTGTAGGAGCAATGAGGCAAACATATACACCTAACTAAATCTTATGTGTCATATGATTTACATCTTTATTATGAAGTATTATGTCGAGGTTTGAAATGGTTTATTTAAAAAATAATCATTAATGCAATATAGGGCATACAAGTCAAATTCTCTTTTTTAATAGCTAACTATTATTTTAAAACTACTAAATAAAAAATGTAAGAAATTTTTAAAAATGAATACATTTTTCTTAAATAAAAAATGCAATATAAGGGCATCTGTTGCCAATTGAGTTGATGGTAGAACCTTTGTTGACAGGGTCTCTATCATCAATTTATTTGGTAACAGAGATCTGCAGACTACCATGTAAGACTTAACGTAGGATTGTCATCATTTCAAATAACGACAAAGTTTATAGCAATAATATGTTATTTATGGAATTTTTTTAGCGATGATATAGTTATGTAATATTAATAAAAAAAATATTATTTAAAAAAATTCGGACACACGCCTTTTAAAGGGGTGTTCAGAATGATGGTGGATTATGGTTTTTTACTGTAGCTGAGCTAGCCTATTTGGCATACTTAAATTTAAAAAATTTAAAAATAGAAAAAATATGTTAGCAAAGGAATTAAAAAAACCTAAAATAGAAAAAGATAAAAATGTGCACAGTAAAAAAAGCTGGCCGAACGCAAAAGCTGGCGTTTTTGAGCGCGGCCTAAACTAACCGAGCCCATCTCTGCGTCGTCCTCTTCCTCCTGAAGCTCTCCAATGGCGGGCGTCGCGTCGGCGGTGCGGCGGCTCTACCTCTCCGTCTACAACTGGGTCGTCTTCTTCGGATGGTGCGGGAGGCTCCACCTGCTGCTCTTGGATGGTTCTTTCGTTTCTTGGATCTGGCTTCGTTGGCCGTTTCTTGGTTTGATTGGGATTCTTGGATTTGGATCCTTGCAGGGCGCAGGTGCTGTACTACGCGGCCTTGGCGCTGTTGGAGGGCGGGCATGAGGCCGTCTACGCTGCCGTTGAGCGGCCCCTGCAGTTCGCGCAGACCGCCGCCGTCATGGAGGTCTGGTTTTTCTCCTCCATTTTACTTCACTTCGAGTCTTACTTTTAAATTTAATCACAGTAAAATTGTAAATCTTAGCGCAAGTTTATAATTTCTTGAGCTTCGTAAGGTGTAGTTTTGATCTGTTCAAATAGTTTAACTGCTGTAAAAACTGAGTAAAGCTAAACACGAAATTTACCTCCTGTGGTTCTACAAGGTTACACCGTTACAGATCAGTCAAACTGCTATATGCACTGACATAAATGTTGCTAGCGGCTATATCAAAATACTTCGATTCAACTTCAGTGTCATGTTTCTGCTGCCCTAGAAGAACTTTGAGTTAAATTTGTTGTAGTATCCTAGATCCAGATCTAGCAAGTTCTTTATTAATTTCTTTGCACTACACATCTACTTGGTGGGAACAAAGCGAACTATTCTTGTGCTTTTTTTTTAATTTCTTTGCGCATGGAGTTTGTGAGGTACTAAATATTTTGTGTTTGCTTGGTGGTGGTGTTGCTGGTGGATCAGATTATTCATGGGCTTGTAGGTAAGAAGTTCATATTTCTTTTCTACGTATGTTATTTTCACTATCGTTGTCAATTTTTAGAATTATAGTGTATCTTTGGTGTGTCTTGCTGCAAACTCCATGAGAAACTGACTTTCTGTCTGAAATATCCCTCCAAAAGAATTAAGGATGAAAGTTGTTTTTCCAGAGAAAAAAAACTTAACCTAAAATATGGAAAAAGAACTTGAAATATAGGTCATATGGACAAAATAAAACTTCAACACAGGGTACTCAATGCTAAACCTTTTTTTATTTTATAAAAAGGGTGTAAAAAAGAGAATTGTGATTGAGTCAGAACCTAGCAGCTTTGCTTGGATAATAATATGTACCCCTTATTCCTAGTAGGCTCATTTTTTATCTTCACAAAAGATTATGAAGCAAGCATCAGCCTATGTCTTGAAAACATCGAAGACAAGTTTTAAGTTTCGAAAAGTCTTCTGTTAGATTTCTAAAACAAGATTGCTTTTCTTCACTCTTGTGGTTTCTATTCATTTTTAATCATTGTTGTGACTATTATGAATATTGTGTATCTATTTATGAGGCCCAAAAAGTAATATATATATAGTGAGTATAAAGGAGATATATAGAGGAATATACTATATACAGATAAGAAAATCAAGACATATAAGAAAATAAATAATAATCATATTCTATCCTTAACACCTCCCTCAAACTCATAGTGAATCATACACACTGAGTTTGGAGAGAATACAAGTATTGTACCCTAGTTTGTGACTTCGTGAAGAAGTTAGCAAACTGTAACTCTGAGCGCACAAACTGTAAAGTGAGTACTCCCTTCTGCACTTGTGAGCTAGTGTATGAAGCATCTGCACTTGTGAGCTCATGCTTCACTAGATCACAGACAATGCTGATAGCGCATGTACTGTAGGTCATAAGGGTCGTAGGTCCCTTCACAGGTACTCCAAAGTCTGCAAGTAGCCATCTTAACTATGTAATCTCTGTTATCACAACTGTCATAGCTTTCAACTCAGTCTCTGCACTCGAACGGGAAATTACAGTTTGCTTCTTTGTCTTCCAAGCAATCAGGAGGAGAAAAAAACACAGTAAGCAGAAAAAGAACGATGATTAGAAAGATCACTAGTCCAGGTCGTATCGAAGTATGCCTGAAGCTGAAGTGAGATGGAGTTAGGGAAAAACAAACAACGAGAGATTGTCCCATGCAAGTAGTGAAGAACACGAAAAAGGTGACTATAGTGAAGATGAGTAAGTCGAGTCATGAATTGACTCAAGATATAAACAACATGAGCAATATCGGGTTAAGGTTAAGTACTCACAAGATGTACCTATACTCCTAACAAGATCGCGATAACGAGTAGGATCCTTAAGAAGATCACCATTAGTAGCACAAAACTGAAGGGAGAGCTCCATAGGAGTCATATGGGCAATAGGGGCAAACGTCTTATTATAATCACAACCGTACTCCTCCTAAAAGCCGCAAGCCACGAGACGAGCCTTGTAGCTCTCAATAGTACTATCAGACTTGGTCTTAATCTTGTACACCCACTTGCACGTGATAGGACGAGTATGCACAGGTGTTGGTACAATGTCCCAAGTCTCTATACGTCGAAAAGCATCAAGCTCCTGTGCCATAGCGAGCTGCTACTCAGAATGAGAAGCAGCCTCACGATAAGAATTAGGCTCAATGACAGAGAGAGCATGGGCTGTCGAAGTAAACCCAAGACGATCAAGAGGCCGAAGGGATGTCTGATCACAAAGGGCGTAACGAGGAGCATCACTAGAGGAATTAGGTGTCGGTGTCGGCAATATATCAGGAGATGAGTCTGGTGAAGGAAGATGACGTCTCGAGTAGTGCACTCTAGAGAAATGAGACGGTGGTGCTGCAGGAGCAAGAGGCGGTGCTGCAGGAGGCAACACAAGAGATGGAGGTACAGAAGGAACCACTTGAGACAAACTAGAGGATGGCTGTTAAAGGGGAGAGATGGGTGAAGAGTCAGGGAGAGACAACCAGGACATTATCTCGATGGTGGAAGCAACATGAGGAGCCGAATCTCGATAGAAGAAAAGTCGAGATTCGTCAAAGACGTCATTTCGTGTGATCCTGATCCGTCGAGCAGAAGGATCATAACAGTTATAACCTTTATGCTCAGAATTGTACCCAAGAAACATGCACTTAACTGACTGGGCTGACAGTTTGGTGCGCTCACGAAGTTGCTGTGAGACAAAACAGGTGCAGCCAAAAACACTAAGATGACTGTATTGGGGGCTCTAGAGTAGAGACGCTATATAGGACTGACATCCTTAAGAGCAGTGGAAGGCTGCATATTGATGAGATATGCAGCCGTAGAAACAACCTCAGCCCAGAACTGTAGTGGAACATGAGAGGTAAGGAGAAGAGTGTGAGCAGTCTCAATCAGATGACGATGGTTGTGCTCAACAACACCATTCTGGGCATAGGCACTAGGACAAGAAGACTGGTAAAGAGTGTTCTGCTCAGAAATAAATTGTTTGAAAGTGCCAGAACAGTACTCGCCAGTAGAATCACTGCAAAAGGTATGGATAGAGGACTCAAACTGAGTATGAACCATCATGGCAAAACTATGATAAATCGCAAGAAACTGATCACGATTAGACATAGAAAAAACCAAGTAAAACGGAAATAATCATCAATAAAAATTACATAGAATTTATGCCCGCCTTTAGAGATAATAGGCGCAAGTCTCCATATATATCTAAACGAACCAAATCAAAAGGACGGCAAGACAAGGACTCACTAGAATGATAAGTTGTAGCTGTTTGCCCAACTTACAACTCTGACAAAATATGGATGTGTCAATAGTAACACGTCCAAGAACACTCTGACGAACTAATGAAGAAAGACAGGACCCACACAGATGACCTAAATGGTGATGTCACTGCGCAAAAGCTCCAGAGGTGGTAGCAGCAGTAGCGTTGGAAGTAGACGTGGTAGGAGCAAAGTGGACGGCAGGTGGAGGCGGTCTAGAATGTAGAGACCTTGACGATCCCTATAGTGCCTTCCAGTTCCAAGTACCGTTCTTGTCTATCGATCCTAGACGAAACAAGTGTGAAAGTCAAAACCAACCCTACAACCAAGATCAATGAGTTGTCCCATCGAAATGAGCTGCATGGTAAGATAGGGAACATGGGAAACAGTTGGAACAAAAAAGTCAATAGACAAAAGAGTGCCCTGACAGCTGACAGACAAGGAAGTACCGTCAGCTGTCTGAACAAATATAGGAAAAGCAGGAGATCCTTCTGAAGTGAGAGATGTGGAGTCTGGTGTCATATGAAAAGAGGCACTAGAATCCAGAACCCAAGAGGTACCTGAAGGAGACATCTGAGCTAGACTGGCAGAACCCACTGAGCTATGAGAGAGCTGCTGCTGAAGTAGAGCCTGACAGAGCTGTTGAAGAGTCACCTCGCTGAGCAGAAGCTGATGAACTGGTCTTTCCTCATGTGAAGGACCTCCCTGCCCCCTTTGGTCGTCCACCCCCATGCGTCTTATTCTGCTTTTTCCGCACCACACAACTCTGGTAGTCGTGCCCGAAGTTCTTGCAGTAGTTGCACTGGACTTCAGTTGGTGCGAAAACAGGAGCTAAGACAGGCACCTGAGGAGAGGCCATAGACGAAGCAGAAAATGTCGTCGTAGTCGAAGAAGGGGCAACAAGCACAGTCGAAACAGACTATGTTGCTAACCCCAGACGAAGCTCCTCAGTCTGAAGTGTTGAAAGGGCCTCAATGACCGTCAGACGCGATGAGCGGCTCAACAATTGAGCCCTGACAAGCTCAAACTCTGGGCGAAGACGGCAGATAAAATCATAAAGACGAAGGTGATCATGATCCGCCTTCTGTAATTTGTGACACTCCTGGTAGAGTGGAGAGGCCAGCTTGTCCAGCTGGCGCCAAAGACTGGCTAGGGCTCGGAAGAAGTCGTCGACGGAAGAGTCCTCTTGGCGAGGCGTCTGCAACTCACGCTGAAGCGAAAATAACTGAGCATCACTGCTTTGCTGGTATCGCTCACGCAAGTACTCCCAGATCTGTCGAGTAGATTGTAGACCAACAATGTCTAGCTTGATAGAGTCGTCGACGCCGACCACTAAGATGGCGCGAACACGGGCCTCATCAGCACACCAGCGCTCGAAAACGTCGATGGCATATTGAAAGCCTCATCAGCAGTAGCAGCCTCTGCCTCTGCCTCCTTCTTGGCGGCCTCATCTTCTGCAAGAAGTGCGAAAGTGGATTGCCTGGGAGGAGGCTGAACCAGTGGTGGCGGAGAAGGGCGTGCACCAGTGACATGTCCCCTAGAGGCGGAGTCCGTCAAGCGTGATCTTCATGAGAGAAGACCACAACCTGTAGTTCGTCCCATAGAGCTTTGTTCTCGAGAATGGGATCGCAGTTGATGAAATAGAAGCCATTGGTAGGCGGTGCTAGACGGCATGGCGACCAAGGGAACAACGTCTAACAGGCGGCGCTGGATGGCGCGGTGGTTAGATCTATGTTGATTTTTTCCTTTTTTTTCTTTTTTGCTAATATAATTGGCAGATCTGATCTGATTGTTCAGATCAGACCCAATCGGTCGGGTCGCCAGACACCAAGTGTTGGCGGGCAGCGGCCAGGGGCAGGCGATGGTTGGCGGCCGAGCACCGGTCGCGGCGACCAGTTGTCGATGGCGACAACAGGCGGTGGCCTACGATCAAGTGGTCGTCGATGCTGCAACGGCCTGGACGGCGGCGGCGGCAACGACGAGATTGCAGTGGATGGGAAGCTAGGTTAGACCTAGCTCTGATACCATGTTATGAATACTGTGTGTCTATTCATGAGGGCAATATATATAGGAGTACAAATGTGATATACAGAGAAATATACCATATATAGATAAGGAAATCAAGGCATTTAAGGAAACAAGTAACAATCCTATTCTATCCTTAACATTGATATGCTGAATTTTTGAAGGGTTGGTGAGGTCTCCTCTATCTGCAACTCTTCCACAAATTGGATCAAGGTTGTTTCTTACTTGGGGCATCTTGTGGAGCTTTCCTGAGGTATCATCGGCTCATCAATAGCAAGTCTTGATCTTTTCATATTAGGCAGATGTTATTTTGTCCATGAACTTCTCTTCTTAAGTTAGACTCTGGTTTTTAACTGTTTAAAAGCATTTGCTAAAATTAGAGAACACAAATATTAGATGATGTTGTGACTTAAGGCTAGGACTAGGACACTAGGTAATCAATCAGGTTTATGTCTGATCATAGAATAAATAACTAATGAAACTGATAGGCACATCTTAGACAATGATAAAACAGCGCTATTTTTTCTTCTCATCGCTAATTCCCTAGTTGTTATATTGTAATTAAACACTTACATTGTTTCTTGACAATATTGATTGATCAACGTGTGCATTTGTCTTGCAGACACATTCTCATATTCTTGTTACTTCCTTGGTAATAAGCTGGTCCATCACTGAGGTACATAATACTTCCTTCAAATGTTCACCAAATTACTCACTCAAAACCACTTAAATTTAGAATGCGGTGCTCTTTGAAGTATACGATTCTAAAGAGTGATAGTTGCTTCTTAAAGAAACACAGCAATTTTCCTCAAAATAAAAACCACTTTGAAATTTACTCTGTTGAGCTTAATCAAGCACAATATTTTAAATATTGTGCATTTCAGAGCATAATCTTGTGCGAAATTTTCTGGTTCCTTGCAGATCATTAGGTATTCCTTCTTTGGTATGAAGGAGGCACTTGGATTTGCACCTTCCTGGCTCTTATGGCTTAGGTTTGTACCGGCCCCAAGCAAGGCATCTCATTATTTAGCACAAAATTTAGAGAGGAATTGACTACCTTTTCAGTAAATTTCTCTTGAAAGTGGCTTACTTCATTGTTGTGGTACTGATTGTATGCAGATACAGCACCTTTATGATATTGTATCCTACTGGTATCTTTAGTGAGGTTGGCCTAATCTACATTGCCCTGCCTTACATGAAGGTAACTTGAGTAACTGTAGAAAGGAAGAGCTCCATGTTGTTCATTTGATAACAATCTTGTTTAACTGCTCTATTTTTTGAGTGACTACTGTGCAGGCATCTGAGAAATACTGCCTTAGGATGCCCAACAAATGGAATTTCTCCTTCGACTACTACTATACATCTGCTCTTTCCCTAGCTGTATATGTTCCAGGTACCCCCTCCCGCCTCGCAATTGTCCTTCAATTAGTGATTGACATTATAGTTGCAATTGTTCTTCATTTAGTTACGGACACTACAAGCAAGTGGGATCTGACATGATCCTTTGTTGTTTCATTTTGATGACTGCAGGAGGTCCGCACATGTTTACTTATATGCTCGCCCAGCGGAAGAAGGCATTGTCAAAGGCAAAAACTGTATAATGCTGCTCAGGAGCTTTCAAGAACATCTTGTGTGACTTCTTAATGCGCCTAATGGCTCACGTTTGCTACTCCTTCAGTAGAAGTTCGTAGAGTGGGGAATGTTAGAATACAGCTCTTTTCATGAATTGCCCAATATGTGTTGTACCAAGAATTATATTAGTCTTTTCCATGGTTTAATGATTGATCCAGATCGCCCGACTTGGTGATAATTGCATATATTGGCTCTTTTACTTAATTAAAGTTGGGTGATTTTCCATGCTGGTTCTTTGCCTCTTTTTAGTAATTTTTTTTCTGTCACTGGAGTAACTTTCCCTAACCGTAAGTAGCAAGATTGAAGGATACCATCACCATTTGCTTCAGATTAATGTGCACTTGTGCAGTGACTGTTCTTATCTGAAAAAGATGAGATGAAGTGGGAGGTAGATCAGATCAGTGAAAGGAGCTAATTGCATCTTTCCATCCTTGATTTTCCTTTTGCAGTTGGTACGCTGTGCCTGTCTCTTTTTTCTTTCTTTCCTATCCATGCATCCAATGTCTGAATTATCAAGAAATAGGCTTGGAATCATCCAGGGATTTAAAAAAAAAAAGTAACCAAGAATTCGAGGAGCAATGCTGGTGGAGGTCGTCTTTTTTGTTCTGCTACATCAGCTCATCGGCTAGAGCCAGTTTACACAGGTTTTATTGTGTTGTGTTACGATATATATAACCATGAGTGATCTAGAGCTACTGAATGAATACAACACACTCTGTGTGGCTTATTTTGTTCAGTTCTACATGGTATCAGACTAGACTATGTCCTCTGTTTTTCATCTTCGTGCTGATACTACCTTCCACATTCGCCTACAACCATGAGTGAGCTTCCTACCGGTGCGGCCTAACTCACCTCCCTTGCACTCTTAAGAACCTTGGCACAGCGCTCAATTTAACATTGGTTTATGATTTTATTGTAATTGACTTATTTTTTACTATAACTGAGTTAGCTTATTTAATATGATTAAATTTTGAAAAATATAAAAATAGAAAAAAAACATGTTAACTCATCACGGACAATGCAAATGAATTCGAAAAAAAGAAAAGCCAAAAAAATCTAAAAAATGAAAAAAATGAAATTACTGAATAGTAAAAAAAGTAGAAGCTGACTTTAAACCATTTTGAGCGGTGCGTCAGCATCATCTAATCAATTAATTGCGTCGCATCATCCTCATGAGATGAGCAGCTCCTGATTTTGCCAAGTCGTTTTCCTAATTGGTTCTTTGCATCACGCACCACTCTGCAAGCGCAAAATGTTTCTATTCTCTCTCTGATTTACAAATGCTGCATACACATGAATGACCAAGTACACTGCTAACTTCACCCCCTAACTACCTTGTGCTGCCTCTTGAATTTCACTCTCTGTAGTGTGTGTGTGTGTGTGTGTGTGTGTATATATATATATATATATATATATATATATATATATATATATATATATATATATATATATATATATATATATATATATATATATATCTGTGTGGTAACGATTGTTTTTCATTGATTTTCCGAATTTTGATCTAGTTGTTTTCTAGGTTGGCTAAGTTTTAATACGGTTACATAACTATCAAGTTGCTCTTACTTGATAATGTGATATTGTAATCTCAACATAGACATACACTTCAACTTGCACCAGGTGTACTGCTCCTCCAATTGTTGTTGAACCAATGTATCAAAAAAATGTTGTTCATCCAAACACAGTTGGCGCCATTAGACATTAGTTATCCTCAACTTCACGATTTATAGTGCTTGTTTGGACTTATAAACCTATGCTTCTAGCTTTTTTTAGTACTATAGTAGCTAAAAATACGTTGTAGTTGCTGTCATCTTTTCAGTATAATTAAATTAAAAAAATAAAAAAATATATCATCACAAATAATACAAAGAAATAAGAGAAAAAGAAAAGACAAAAAACAAAAAAAATAATTAAGAAGTTAAGCTAGAAGTAGAAGTTCGTTGGAGCAGGCACAGGCAAAAGTAACGCCGGTGGCTGAAGAATACTAAGCATCTGGGGTAAAATTACCGTTAGATGCTTTCTTGGTAAACTTGTAAAGTAAAATGCATACAGAAGTGAATTGAACTTATAGTTCTCTACATTGTAAAGGCAAAATCTAGGTTGTGCCCATTTCAATTTAAATTTAGGTTCTGTTTTTGGTCTATGCTTTTTTCACTATCCAGTAATTTCATCTTTTTATAGTTTTTTTAAATTTTTTAGATTTTTTGCTTTTTTTCCATATTCCTTTGCATTGTCCTTGATGAGCTAACATATTTTTTTTCTATTTTTAAATTTTTTAAATTTAATTATACTAAATAAATCAACTCAGTTATAGCCCCTAATTACCTTGCACAAGTTTCTACACGGGCATGCACTAAATAACACTGTAGGTTGTCACCACATAAATCCCGGACAGTCTAGGCCACTAGAATCTCCAACAAACAGACAGGGGCCTTATTGAATTGCCGCAACCACATTCTTGAACAGCGCCAAACAGCACCAGCAGCAGCATGCATCTCGCGCCACGACAGCCAGGTCCACATCAATGCAAAGGCAGCATCCATGCTTTGCTTGCGGTTGCGTCTGAACTGAAGCCCATCAAATGTATGTATGGCACTAGCATTATCTGTATCTGTGGCGCTAGCATTCAATCATTCATGGCAAAGGTCAAGAAGATAGAGGCCATCCGCTCCATTCATAGGAGAATATCAAGTTCAAGCCCATCCATGTTCCATGGTCACCAAATCAAGTTCATAGGAGTCTACAAGTTAATTATAGTACACGTTAAAAACCTAACATCTGTACTATCCAAAATCGCAAGTGAGTATCTCTCTTCGTAATCTCTGTCGTAAACAGTTAAAATTTAAAAATTTCAGCTAAAAATCATAAACCACAGCTAAAAAAAACATGCCGTAGTCTTTCAGGCAGAGAGTCGGTGTCAAGCCAGCCGTAGACTCGTAGTTGTGTGGTGATCCGAAAAAAGTAAAGTGACTGTGAGGGCTTTGCCCCATTGCGCAATGTGGGGTGAGGTGAGGTTAGTGAGCCCCTACAAGGCTGCTAGCCGCACCATGAGGCTTGCTGGTTCACATGGAATGGAGCCTTGTGTTGCTAAATGGGCGCACATGGAACGGAGCCTTCTGTTGTTAAATGCATTGGCCTACTCTGGAAATCATTGCATCTGGAAAGCTCCCAGAGGATATGATATGAAATGAAATCTAGTGCGCCCTTAGCCTCCTTGTTCTTGCATATATATTTAGTGTAGTACCTCCTTTCAACAGGAATATGCCAGTTTGATCAGCGGCCAAGAATAAAATTAAGGGTGAACTAAACTAAATTGTCACATATATAGTATTTTACTTTTGTGTGATTCAAATCCATGCATAAATAAAAGAGAAACAACGCAAAAAAAAAGAGGAATACAATGAAAGTACTTCGGTAATAGAAAACGTATCTCAAAAATATATAAATATGCTTTCAGCGAGTAAAGATTAGTCATCTAAATATAAAAAATATCAAAATTAGTGATATGATAACTAATTATAAATGATCATGAACATGCAAGAAAAACATAACATACCATTAGCACACAAAATTAAATCACGAGGTAATTTCATTCTACGAGATTTTATGACTTGTAATTGTTGTATGACTTTATTATCATCAACACTGTTAAATATCTCTTGCATGGTGTAGCACACCATCAAATTATTGAGCAAAATATGACACATCAAATCTAATCAGGACACATAAATCATATCTTTAATTCAAGTTGGTCAATAATAACTCGATATAAACTATAAAAAAATAGTTTAAGTTTTACCCTCTAGCTCTATGGGCTCTGGCAGTTTGGCTCGAAGTCTCGGACACTTGTCACAATTCACAAACTCACAATATCAGCTTGGTCAGCCTTAGTGAGTCGGTCTCACAAACTCACCATGCCGGGCGGCAAGCCGTCGGTCGCCGACGCACCGATCCAAGAGGCCACCAAACCAGCCACCAGGTCAAATGCCACTAAGGCACTACCCAAGCCACCACTTCATTCCCTTCCATTCCAGCCTTCCCCAATCCCCACTACCAAAGCCGAAAGCCGAATGCTGAGCCGGAGTGCTAAATAAATTCCCCACTCTGTTGATTTGCTCGCCAATTCGCCATACAGCCACAGTGAACACTCCAGCCTCTCCTCTCCGGCTCTCCCAAAACCAGGGAGACGGCGATGGGCCACACATGTGATGCGATGGGACAGGCCAGGTCAACCAACGATGACAGTTGATGGCAGGTGGCAGCAACTCTTCTCGGCCTCTCCAGTCCACCTCGAAGCCTCCTCCCGTCCTGGTCCTCTCCTCTTCAGCCTTCGGCGTAGGATGCAGCCACAAAGCTACTAGTCTATGCGGCACCGGCTTGGCCACGGTCGGCTTGGCGGCTCCACGACCGCCGCCCACTCAGATCTACACGGCGCCGCCTTGATCTACTAGTCTATGCTCTGCTCTCTGCTGAGAGCCACCAGCCAGGCGTCGGCCGCCGGTGCGAGCCCTAGGTGCGAGATGTGTATCCTCATCTCTCCCCGTCTCCCGTGCGTGTGATCTGTAGACTATGGTCTCCGTGTGTCGACTGCGTGGGTGTGGACCTCTTGTGTGCTTCGCCTGACACTAGGGTGGGTCTCAGCTGGCTGGCTCAGCTCGGCCTTTAGGGGAAGGAGGTTTGGGGTCGACCAGAGAGTTTGATATTGTGTTCACTATAGTACCCTCCTTTTGACAGGTGAATGCTAGTTTGATATTGTGTTCATTGTAGTACCCTCCTTTTGACAGGTGAATACCAGTTTGAAGGTTTCAAGGTGGTGATCTGTAAATATCAACGAAACTTACATTTAAGAGAAAGGCAAGTTACCATATTACCTGTACTTGCTAAAATTCTACTTCTCAAGGCTTGTTAAAAGTACCACGTACCATTTACTCTCCTAAAATGAGTAGACAAGGCAAGATATTAACTCAGGTCTCGTTTGAAATCCAGAAAATTCTCCTAGTTCTATAATAATATTTTCTATAAAAATATATAATTGCTATCGTTCTAAACAGGATAGGATAAGGCAGACACGCTTCCTACGAACTTGGGAGCGAACGAATGATTTACTGCATTGCATTCATGTGTCTACCTGCCATGCAGCCCCAACAGGGGCCGCAGCAACTTTTCTGTACTGTTCTGCATGCATTGATGTGCCACACAAGGACGGTTGCCATGTGCCAGCTAGCTTGCTTCGCTGATGGATGCATCTGTGTATACGTGTCATTACCAGGCTAACGGTAGCTCATAACACTTTAATTTCTAAAAACTGCTTTTTTAAAATTTTTCTATAGATTTTAAACGAAGTGTTATAAGTTAATTTAGTATATACTATAGTAACTTTATTTATATTAATTAAAACCTAAATTTTTATTATTCTATACTCTCCTGTAAAGTCAAAAATCTAAATCAAAGAGAATAGAGCTAGAGAGGTCATCGCTGACACTTGGTGTGATCAGTATGAGAAAGTGCAATGCACGCAGCAGAAATTGAGGAGACCGATCGATAGCTAGGTATGTGCAATGCAAGCATCAATACATCAGGTATGTTGACGCACGTACTAGCGACAGAGCAAATCTGGGAAAGGTTAGAACAAGCTGGGATGACGAAGCAATGCCATTATGGGACCTCACTACGTACGATTCAGGGAACGTTCAAAATAACGATAATTTTTTGTTTTTACTGAAATTTTACTGCAGCTGATTGATTTTTTTACTGTAACTGAGTTGGTTTATTGGACATAATTAAATTTAAAAAATATAAAAATAAAAACAGCACGCTAATCTAGAGCGGACGATACAAAGGAATACGGGAAAAAAAATCAAAACACAAAAATACTCAAAAAAACAAAAAAAATCACTAGAAGATAAATTTGCTACAGTATTCGAAATCGCTGTTATAGTACTTTTCATCGTTAAACAGTAAAATGTAAGAGAAGTTGAGCGGGACATTATGACGCTAGCGGAACAGGGCTTTATAAGCGTGGAAACAGAGTTCGCAACTATAATAACAGGGCTAATAGTACAACATCGCCTGAATTTATGGTCTAATTCAATGAGAAAAACAAAGTAAGTTAATTCAATACGACACCATGGTATAGATGCTTTCCGTGATGACAGCTAACCCTTGTTCTTTTTTAGTGATTTTTTTATTTTTTATAGTCTTCATGATGTGACATTGATGTTATTTTTTTAACTTTATATTAAGATGTATAATAAAATTATAAAAGTATTTTAAACAAAAATTCTAATAATATAGTTTTTATATACCCAATCTACATAATTTTAACCTATTGACGATCAAATTTTAAGACTAAGTAAAAAAGAACGAAAATAGTATATTGTTTGGGTAGGATCCGATTGTAAAAGAATACTGTCGGACTACTTGTATGCATGAGAAATCCCTGCACAATTACATCATGAACAATCTTTAATTAATAACCCCTTAATAATCAACATCAAGAAACAACAGAAAAGGAATACTAAATAATATTGACTGTAAAACGAGCAGCTCCTCTCCTCTCCTTTCTGTATGTCCAAGAACTGGTTTTTCTTTGTGCTTGAGAAAAAGAATCTTCGTGTCCAAGAATTCCCCAAGTAGGCGTATTGCATTCAGATTCCCAATTCGACCCGATTCCGAGCCATTTCATTGTTACTGTGTCCTTGTTCTTTCCTCGTTTCGTTTCTACTCCGCTACCAAACTGCTACCGCGCCCAACCATAAATAACCTCCTTCCCCTTCCCATGCACGCCTGTTCCGCTTCCGCGCGCACCAAACAAATCTCGCCATTAATTAACCAGCCGAGGTGAGATGGTGCCAAGAATGGTGTGGTTTTTGCTCTAGTTTTCTTGGTGTACTAGTTCTTGTTCTTGGTTTGGTTTCAGAAAAACTAGTTCTTGTTCTTGGCGACTAACATTTTCTTTTCTGCTCTGTTCTTGGACTTGATTTTGGTTAGTTTAGTTTTGGGAGTTCAGACAATGGGTATCTTGTCCCTAATGACCGGCCGGCGGGGCGCTAGCGGGTACGGGTCGGCGTCCACGGCGGAGCAGGTCACCGCCGACGTCGACGCCAGCCGCCTCACCGTCATCGTCACAGGTAACCGCCAGACTGCTCTTTTCTTGTGACTGGCAGTAATGCGAACTCGTTCCTTCTTAATTGCTCTTGGTTAGATTGATCATTCATGTGCGCCTTCTATGAATGCGTTGCGTCTTTTGTTCTTTTGTTTGTCTCTCTATCTTTCCCTTTTTGGGGGTGTGATGGGGAGGTGAACTTGTAGCTTGGATTCTTTTGTGTTTTTTTGTGATGTTCTTTTGTACACCCTGAATTGACTGGTGGTTATCTGTTGTTGTCATTAGCACAGCAGAACTGCAACTAGCTGTCATGTTACAATAATTTGTTCTTTGAAGAGTGACATGAGAACTTGATGTTGCAAGTTTCAGTAACAAAAAGGCCTTTAGTTGATAAGTAGTTGACTTTGACAAGGATGCCCTGCTCAAATGCTCATTCTTGGTTAGATTTGTATGCAAGTTTTGTGAATATGTTGATCTTTTTTTTTCCTATGGGGAGTTGTTTTCCTTTTTCTTTTTGTGTGTGTGGGTGTTTGGCAGTTGTAAAGGTCGGTTTAGAGCTATATTTATGACTGTGTTGTGATATCCTTTTTGTATGTACGGAATTAACTGCTAACATATGGCTGTCACTGGTTTTCTTACAGAAGTACTAGCCCTTGTTGAGATTTATGTTATGTTTTCTTGGGAACTGTAACTAACATCTCCTTGTTAGGGCATCCATAATGTATGAAAAAGGAGGTCTTAAGTCAGCTTAAGATCAACCTTATACATTACAGGGTTGGTCTTAAAAAGACTATAAGTAAAAAAAGCTTAAGACCAGCCCTTAAGCTAAAGATCTGGCCATAAGTATTAAAATACAATTTTTCTTGTGTATTCTGTCTTTCTCTCTCCTAAGTGGGACTCTTCCTTAAAACCCAATGGTAATCTTAAACATAACAGAGGGGACCTTACGAATTAGGTGGGGTCTACCTTAAGACCCATTGAGGCCTTATACACTACTGATGCCCTAATGATCTGTTCTTGAAAATTGCAAGCACTCACAGATTTATGAATAAAAGTTGTTTTGGTGATGGTTTCCTGCTCGATGTTGCTGTTTATATTTCTTGAAACTTTTTGTAAACACATGTAGTGGGCTCATGGCTTTTCTTTTTATTTTTTTATGTGGGGAAGTTGGATATTTCTTCTTCTTTTATGTGGAATAGGAGGAGAGTATGGAGCCTGGATCTGTGGGCTCTTGGTTTTGTGTGGCCATGAATCAATTGTCGATAGTATGATGTTGTCTGCTAGTTCTCTTTACAAGCACCAATTGTACCTGCTCCCGTTGAGATGTATCTTGTGTTCTTGTGTTTCCGTAGTAACCCACATATTGGATCAAAATTGCATGTATCTCACTTCTCAACAATATGGTCTTGTACTGTATTTTTAGCTATAACTGCTTCTCCATGTACATAGAAAAATAGGGGAAAAACATGAGATGCCGTGGCACTGACAATTCTGCACCTTTGTGCCGTTAAACTTGATGTATCCACAATTTATGTTTGGCAGAAACATAATTTTCGTTTATGTTCGCCTCTCCTTTTCTAGCGCAGCATTTCTTACGGTAATGTTGTTCCATGTTCTGTTAAGTTCATTGCAAGAGCAATTAGGTCATACAGTGGCAGGATCCTTTCAGTGAGATTGATATCATCTTCTATCCTTTTCATTGCACTAAACTATCTTGGAAGCATTGGTGTTTGCTTGAAATTCCGAAAAAACTGGTTAGATGGGAGCTTTTCCTACAAGTTTTGGACTATAGATTTGTGCTGCCACAAGAGCTTCCTTACGTATGTATGCCGTTTTCCTTGAAATTTATGGTGGATGCTTACTTGAGCAATGCTTCCAGTCACAGTCAATTGCTTCCAAAATTTCTTTTGAAGGAAATGTTGTTTTCAAAATCATTCTGTGAAAGTTAAGGTTGCTGTGCTGAGTTTTAACAAGGATCAGGGTGTTACACTGTTACTCTTCGTAATAAGAAAGATAATGTGACTATTTCTATATGATGGACATTCATTTACTGATGACATTGCAAAATTGAAATAGTTGGTAGGTGTTGTCTGCTACTATTGCTGAGTCACTAGGTGGTCCTAATGGCGCTGGAGTCCAAAAACCTCGTACTAACAATTAGGACTCCGTGTTGGGTCTTGTCAATAATTCAACATTGCTTATTCGTAAAGCATAGGCCTGGCTTATTTGTAACTCTTGAGATAACTTGTTCTGGGAATCTACTAATGCCGCTAGTACGCTTGTAACCAAACCTTTCAAATTTTTCTTTGCAGTTTTCACCTAAGCCATATATTTAATTGAGTAAATTTCAAGTTATGTCACAATCAATAGTTATTTGCAACAAGTTTTCAAAGATCTATTCCTGTTTTATTGAAAGCCGTAATTCTGACATCTTTCAGGGGGAGCGAGTGGCATTGGTTTGGAGACCTCGAGAGTGTTTGCCCTGAGAGGAGCCCATGTCATCATCGCAGCGAGAAACACAGAGGCTGCATCGGAGGCAAGGAAGAGCATCATGGAGGCAAACCCAAAAGCTCGTATTGATGTTCTGAAGCTTGACCTGAGCTCCCTCAAGTCTGTCAGGGCCTTTGCGGACCAGTTCAACTCAATGAATCTTCCTCTGAACATCTTGATGTAATCCCTTCATCTCTTATGATACTTGCCTTTCCTTTATATGTGCATTTCCTGTGTTTTCAGGGTTAGCTGTACATCACTGGTAGTCTACGGTAGCGTTTTCCTTTTGTCTACATTTCGCTGAATCAAGCCATCTGAAATCCTTTTCTGCTCTGCAGAAATAATGCAGGTGTTATGTTCTGTCCTTTTCAACTGTCTGAAGATGAGATTGAGATGCAATTCGCCACCAATCATCTTGGTATTGTCTCTCACTGTTACCTAATCAACATATCTTACTTGAAACAGGCAAAAATCCTTGGCTGATACTGATATTTGTTTCATATGTTATGCTCAATCAGGTCACTTTCTGCTGACCAACCTCCTCCTTGACAATATGAAAGCCGCTGCTAAGTCTATGGATATTGAGGGTCGCATTGTGAACTTGTCGTCAGTCGCCCACCTTCATACATATCCGGAGGGGATTCAGTTTGATAAACTCAATGACAAGAAAATGTATGTGCTCTTATGGTTCTTTTGGGGGAAAATCTACTATTGATTGAGCTGCAAGTAATGATTTTGTATTGGCAGATACAATGATAAAATGGCTTATGGACAATCTAAGCTGGCAAACATACTGCACGCGAGAGAGCTCTCTAGACGGCTCAAGGTATTATTTTTTTCTCCAAATGTTCGCCCTTTTTCTTCCTTTATTCAGAAGAATAGAAACCTGAAGACACAGTGCATTTTGTATATATCATGGTCATGATGCTCAGTGCATTTCGTCTATCATGGTCATAATGCTCAGTGCATTTCGTCTATCGAAGGAAGAATACTCAATATTCTCTGTCTGGTTAGATGCAGAAATCCACCTATCTATTATCTTATTTCTAAGTGAAGTTACAACAGGCTGTCTTATATCACTAGACATACGGATATATATGAACAGATATCACTCATCCCGTATCCTATTCTATATTTTTTCTTCAGAGTTAGAGTCAAACACGGATAATACTGGATACCCATTTACCTCTTCCATATTCACTCCGTGAGCTTTCGGTTGGACAGAAATTATCCGTCCCGTTTGCATCCCTAGTCTAGGAGATATGCGTGAATTCATGGTTTATATAGCACTGCGCATGCTTGTACCATTTTACCCATAGCTACTTTGATTTTTATTGTGAATGATTCTTCGCATTTCTTTATATGTGTTGCCCAACTTAGAGTACAGAACTTTCCCCTCTATTTTCATATATTATACCTTCACTCGACTAAAGTATCTCTTGTCGTTGGTTGGGCCGAACACGCCTTCACCTAACACTCCACTGCGTTAAATATATGTGTCGTGCTTATCTTTTATGGCCCTGAGTCCAATTGAGACGTCGCCCTTAAAATCCCCTAGATAATCTACATGTCCATTGTGGAGTGTAGAATAACATGATAGATTTACTAGTTCTACCCGTCTTAGACAGGATCATGGTCGATACAACAAATATGTCCCATTATACGAGTGAAAGTGGGCAAGTCCTTAGATTATATCCATATGCAGAGGGTCTAATCCTTCCTCTCCATATCTTCCCAAAGGCACCCTTTGCCCACCAGATATTTACACTATAGGTCAACTGCTCCTTCAGTTGAGCTCACTAAACTTCCATCCGACATTCTCCCATCATTTATCCAAATTAAGTAGAAATTCATTTTATGCAATTGATGATAATATTGTAATAAGGAAATAACTTGTTTTAAGTGAAGATACTCTAGTCATGATCATCAAATGAGTTCTTGCCTGAAATATGGTAGTAGTCCTTGTTATGAATAGCGCTTGCATTAATTTATGGAAATATAAAAATATGCAATGTTGCTGTGTCTTGATGGTAATCCTTTTGTTGATTCAAAATCAATTACTGTGTTTATATTTAAATTCTAGTTTTGTGCACTTGTTGTTTGCTGCCATATTTGTTGATGTGAAAATGTTGTTTTATCGAGGTAGTATGGCCAATAACTATTCATCACCTGTCAATATCATATGCATGCATATACGTATCCATATGTATTCATGTAATATATATACATATATATATATATATATATATATATATATATATATATATATATATATTATTCCTCTTTCTCCCTGCCAGCTCATCGGCCCATCAACTTATTTGCCCTCCCTTTCTCTCTCCCTGCGCTCGGTCTGCCCTCTCCCTTGCTTACTCCACCGACTCCCCATTTTGCTCTGCCTTCAAGTGTTGCCACCCTCTTCGCCAGCCTCGACCGACGGCTGTTGGGTTCCTGGCAAACATCGTCAGTCTCCCATGCCTCTCTCGCAGCGCTCTGTTCTCCCTACCTCTTAGGCCACCACCACCCGAGACACCGCCGGCTTCACCTAGCGCCACCGCTCTGGATTAGACCATGGTGTCGCTAACTGTGATAGGCCATGGTGTCGCTAACTGTGTCAATGCTGCTCGGATCCTCACCCAGCGCCACCGCTGTCCATGGATACCTCTATCTCGACCTACCCCCAACCAAATCTGCCCATGACGACGACAAAAATCATCACCAGCTACCGGGATTAGAACTGTCGTGCTACTACTCCCCATTATTTCCCCCAATCTACTCTCTTACACCTTTTTATTTGATTTTACTTTGATTTGTGGATTTTGCTCCTTGATTCACTTGTGCTTACGGGGTGGGTTTGTGCTCAAGGCTGACGTGCCGTGACGGGGCTCGGGATCTCCTCATGCGCTAGGGAGTATATGGATGTCGTTGGGTGCACATGGGTGATCAACTATGAGTATTATCGACACCACGGTTAGCTCTCTCTCTGGTATATTCTATTCCCTCTGGTCCTTTACTCCTATACTCTATCCTAGTTGCGGATCATAGTTGGTTCCACGGTGTGCATGTGCATTTGGAGCTGCATGGTCCTACCTTATGATACCGACAATGGTGGGGATAAATGTGGGATACCTTTGGTTGATCTTGTTGGGATTGATTTGGGTATGGTTGGTGTTCTCCTTCTCTTGCATGCGTGTGGTTCACCTTACCCTTTTTAGCTCCTTCTGGTTCAGCTCTTCCTCTTCAGTGTCATCTCCCTCTTCTAATTGGGCAGCCTTCTTCTGGTCCGGCCACCGCGGCTCACTCCATCTTCCCTTCTCCTTGCATCGATGGGTTGGATTTGGGGGAAATGTGGATGGATCTAGCGGTGGGTTTCTTACCTTGGTTGCGCAGTGGTTCAGGGTGGCTAATGCTCTCTCTCTGTCTCACGCGTGCGCGTGCTCTCGCTCGCTCTTGGTCCCTTGCTACTCTTTATCCCTTCTACTTGTATGCCTTATGACTTATGAGATGAGTTGTGAAAACTCACAGCTGTCAGTGAATTGCTGTGTACTCTAGTAAACTATTTTTACTATGATTGGTTGGCAGTAGAAATGTGCTTAGAATTGATTCAAGTTTGTTTTTACGCTGAATGATAAAACCCTATGGTTGCGAGAAGTGCCGACTAGGCCCAGACGGTCTAGTATCTTAATAAGTGAATTGCCCACAACTATTATTCTAAAAAGGGTTTTGACGGCAATGTTGGTTTTATAATTTGGTTGATTTGGTTCTTCTCTATTCCCAATTATTGATTCTCCTTGCAGATGCTTGATTTGACCACTACAAATCATGCCAATAGCACTGGTTTCGAAGAAATTTGTCAATTGCAATCGTATTGGGTTGTATTTATTCATATGTATGGACACTTACGTGCAGTATTTTATATGAAATTGTGTGTATGGAGTCGTTGAGTTGCAGTGTATTTATTTCACTAGGATGGGACTTATGAATGTATTTAATTTATTCACTGTTCTTATGTTATTTGTCTTGTAATTTATTTATTGATTATTTAATTAATTTTGTTTAGCTCTATAATTTATCGCTTAAGGTTAATTAAGAATGCGGAGTGTTTCAGATTATTACTCTTTGACCTACTCCTGGTTATTAAGTTCTTTGCCCTCCGGTTAAGTATTCCATTCTGATGTACCATAAATTATATATGTTACTGAAACAGGAAGAAGGAGCAAACATTACAGTAAATTGCGTTCATCCTGGATTGATCATGACCAATTTGATGAGGCACTCCTTTGTTCTCATGAGTATGTTCTCAAGCTCTTTTTTTTTCTTGTGAAACTGTATTATCAAATCTCAAGTTTTACCTATGCACCTCCCAATTTCAGGGACAGTGCCTTTATCTTTCCACAATGTTCTGAAACTTCTTTGTTTTCATCTTCAGAGGTAATTCAAGTTGTCACTTACATGCTGTGGAAGAATGTACCACAGGTTTATAACCAGATCTTCTCTATTCTTTTTACCAAATTCTCATTCATACCAATGACTGAACTGTAATTTTTTAAAAAAATGTCACAATGTGCAAGTAATGAACCTGTATCATTTAGCAAATTTTGTTCTGAAATTCAAGATTATATCTAAAGGAACATACGTTACGATTTTCCAGGGAGCAGCAACTACTTGTTATGTAGGACTCAACCCTCAGCTCAAGGGAGTGACAGGTAAATACTTTGCTGACTGCAATGAGGAGAAGACAGGCAAACCGGCGAGAAGTGACGCATTGGCCAATCAACTATGGGAATTCAGCGAAGAGCTGATCAAGTCCTCAAAATGAGAGACGAAGAGCAGGATCAGAAAAGCGCTCTGATACTGTTTGGCTAATGGTACAAGTCATTGATGAAATATGTAGCAGCAGCAGTAGTAGGAACCTACCATATGAACCCATATTGCTCAGAAATAAATTCTTCGTGCTTCTTTGGATGGTGGCTAAGATCAAAGGTGGCTAAGATCAACCTGTACTGTTGTTAATAATTTTCCAATATACCAGCTGTTCAGTTCTGGATTTTGGCCTACCTATCATCCTACTTTCAGATTTGCGTTTGCCTGAAACTTTTTCAGTTCTTTCAATGCTCATACCACTAGATGTTACAAGTACAAACAGTCAGATTTCAGAAAACATACGTGAACACTCAGAAAGATTTATCTTCTTGCAACTGCAAAGATCAGAAACTAAAAACCAAGTCCAAGATTCATATATACAGCGTAAGCATTAGCCTAGACTCGTACTAATGCAGCCTCCTCGTTGCTGTCGTCGTCCTCCCACATTCCGACGGCCGTCGTGAACCCGACAGCGCTGGCGACGACGACGACGGCGAACATGAGTGGGACGATCACGTCGGGGCCGGTCCGGCCAAACAGGCCTGCGGGCACGCAGACGGCGTCCCACGGCGGCCCGTCGAGCGGCAGGCCGATGCCGATAGCGCCGCCGTCGTCCGGGCACGCCCTAGCGAGCGGCGCGCCGGGCCCCACCGCCCAGACGAACGCGAGCTCCGGCGCGAACGCCACCACGGCCACGGCCGTGGTGGCGACCGCTGTCCACGTGGCGGCGTAGAGGAGCAGCGGGCGGCGGGCGACGAGGGAGGCGAGTGAGGGGAAGGGGAACGCCATGGCCGTGGATTTGCCGGTCGCGAGGCTTCTTGGAGCGCGCCGAGATATATAGGAACGTGGCCTTCCTTTGGCCTTTTGGGTGGGTGAAGAGGATTTGGCGGGAGAGCAGGTGACCGGTGACACTTGCCAGGTGCTTTCGAAAGTTTGAGCTACTCCACAATAAGGCCCCAGCTGCTGCTACTCTGTAGAAGTAGAACAACAAGCAATAAGCAAACGATTATACGAAACATGATGCTCCGATCGTCGCCTCAGGAACTCGGACCGAGGTCGAGGGCAATCCTCCCGGTGAACAAGAAGAGTATCATGTTGAAGAAGAGATTATACGAAGCACTGTCAAGACCTCATAATCATCTTACACTACATACGATAAAGTAAGGTCTACTGACTCTGTCTGGAATTAGATTGAATAGGCTGATGAAAAATTTAGGAGTTGTGGAAAGAACCACTTTTCACCGGTTAGAGAGGCCGTCTTTGATACATTAAGAAAATATGTTCAGAGGGCCAGAAAGAGAACTTAGACCAGCTACGCCGGCGGTGGCGGCGGCGGTGAGGGTACGTACGGTGTAGGAGTCCGGCCGGCGTCTCGGGCGTGTAAATAGGGAGATAGTACAGTGCGGCCAGCGTGTACAGGCGGCAAGCCGTCATAGCCTGCAGGAAGCGAGCAATGCATATGAATGCTGGAGACGGAGCCTGGGCTGCGGCGCGGGGAATGCGGCGAGGAAGCCTCCGGCGGCCACCCGGAGCAGCGCACACCGGCAATCGACGGTGGCGGCGGGGCTGGGCTCGTCCACGTACGCGCCGGACGTTCGTCAGTATTACGTCCGGAAGCCTCAGCTGGGCCTTTGCCTTTGTCTGTTTATGGGCCGGATTTCGTTTTTACTAGACCTCGCTTCGCCCTTCACGTGGGCCGGGTAGTCTCACTCGCTCACTTTTATTCAAGCCTTTTCTGTCCACGTGCCGAACGCTCACCGGCATTACGTCCCGAAAAAATCCTTCACGTGGGCCGAATACCTTTGGTAGGCCTGTAGCCACCGAGAGGCCCAGGCATCATCGAACAACATCTCCCTTTTCTTTTCCCTCCCGCTCCTCCGGCACGATGTCGCCGCCGCCGGCGTACGCGATCCTCTCCGCCGCCTTCAGGTCCAAGAAGCCCCTCTTCGGTACGCATCACCTCCACCCCGCCCCTCTTCTTCTTCTTGGCGCCTCTCCTTGCTCTCCTCTTCCAGCGAGCCCATCACGCGATACAGTTCCTTGTCCAGTATGCCCATCGCGCGCACTGGTTCCCAGCTCCGTCTGATTCGAGACGTAGTAGTTCTAGGAAAACCATGTTACCTTTCTGCAATCTCTACTAACATGGGGTCTTGTGGTCGCGTGCAGTTCTTAGGAGGCTCGGCGTTCTGGGGTCGTGCCCACCGACTGCTCGACGCAATGCCTCAGAGGGGCTGCCTTTCGCAGGCTTGCCTCCACGCTTTCATCAAAGTGCTTTTCCATGTGCATATGTTCTTGGATCACTAAGACTTTGCCACACCGGCTCTTCAGAGCGTTCCAGGGATGGCTGTGTCAGTGAGGTTCTGAAGATTCTCAAGTCCAGTGATGGAGATACTGAACTCGGTGAAGCTCTCCGTCAGTTTGCAGGTAAGATCGATGAGGATGTCGTCTTGAAGGTCCTCCAGAAGAAGCGGTCCAATTGGCAGGTGGCGCTGTCTTTCTTCAACTGGGCGGCTGGGCTGCCCGGGTACGCCCATGATTCAAGAGCTTACACGGAGATGCTAGACATCCTTGGGCGGATGAAGAAGGTCAGGCTCATGAGGCATCTGTTCGATGAGATTCCTGAGGAGCGCCACGGGTCGGTGGTAACAAACAGGATGTTTGCCGTCCTGCTGAATCGGTATGCAGGTGCACACAAGGTGCAGGAGGCGATAGAAATGTTCTACAAGAGGAAGGATTATGGGTTTGAGCTTGACTTGGTCGGGTTCCAGATACTTCTGATGTCTCTTTGTCGGTACAAGCATGTTGAGGAGGCGGAGGCCCTCTTTCTCCAAAAGAAAGATGAGTTCCCTCCTGTCATAAAGAGCTGGAACATCATTCTTAATGGTTGGTGTGTCAAGGGAAGCCTGGCAGATGCTAAAAGGGTTTGGAACAAGATCATTGCATCTAAGCTTAAGCCAGACCTGTTCACCTATGGTACATTCATAAATTCACTGACCAAAGCCGGCAAACTTAGTACTGCCGTGAAACTGTTTACCAGCATGTGGGAGAAAGGGATCAATCCTGATGTGGCGATTTGCAACTGTATCATTGACCAGTTGTGCTTCAAGAAAAGGATTCCAGAAGCGCTTGAGATTTTTGGTGAGATGAATGACCGTGGTTGTCAAGCAGATGTGGCTACCTACAACACTTTAATAAAACACTTCTGTAAGATAAAGCGGATGGAGAAAGTCTATGAGCTTTTGGATGATATGGAGGAGAAGGGCTGCTCTCCAAACAATATGACATACTCGTACCTTCTGAAGATGACTGAGAAACCCAAGGATGTTATTTCTTTGATGCAGAGGATGGAGAAATCAGGTTGTAAATTGGAGTCTGACACGTATAACTTATTATTGAACCTTTATGTCGGTTGGAGATATGAGAAGGGGGTGCAACAAGTATGGGATGAGATGGAGAGGAATGGATCAGGTCCAGATCAACGATCATTTACTATTATGGTTCATGGACTTCATTCCCAAGGAAAGTTGGATGAGGCTTTGCAATATTACACAACAATGGAGTCGAGAGGGATGATTCCAGAACCAAGAACCAGGATATTGGTGAAAGCAATACATATGAAGAAAGATGGGCCTGCCACACAAGATCAATATCCAAGTATGACAGGGAAAAATCTAAAACTGGATCCACTATCAAGACTATTCCATGTTCATAAATAGTTCATTGACAGATTCTGCTCCTGTAGTCCTAGCAGAGGGTGCTGGGCCCTTATGTTTAGGGGTTGACAAAATTTAGGGCTTGTTTGGATGCAAAGTATTTTTAGAGAATACCATGGTTTCTAAAAAATACTATGGTATGGATTATGGAAGGTGTTCAGGTACAACAAACATTGTAGTTTTATAAACCATAATATTGCAAATCCCATGGTATTTTTGGAGTTTAAACATCCACTCAAGACCTCTTTTTCTAAACCGAAGCCACAAGCTCTCAGTCTCCACGGTTCAGGTAGGTGTGCTCGCTACGTACCTAATATTCACTTGTCCCTACTTTTCTTTCCAATGGTGTCGCTCATCCCCAATTAGCTAATTAGTGACGAAGATGAATGGCCGTTGATGAACCGTATGTGAGTGTATCAGCAGTACACTTTCTATCTCGTAAGAACTGCTCCATCTGGTATGACTTAATTAAACTTGCTACTCGCCTACTCCTATCTTTTATATTTGGTGATTTTTAATATTGACTTACCTTCATCATGACGTATTTTTTAAAATGTTCATATGAAATCTGACCATCAGTATATAAACTTGATGATATTCTAACTTCTAATTATAGTTATCATAATACACATCCTAAAGGTTTCGTAATACACATCCTAAACGTAACATGCATGTATACACTTTATTTAAATTTTCGTAATACGATGAGCAACCCAACAGCTACCTTTCAAGCAAAATACTTTATTAAATACTGCAATTACCAAACACATCGTGGTTTTTGACAATACTATGAAAAACTATGGTATTCACAACTGTAGCATCTCATGCCTGGTACTTCAGAAACTGTGGTATTCAAACAGGCCCTTAGGCTATGAGTGTCCAGGCCACAATACCAACCTTTTGTGCAAAAAAAAAATCCTAAGACAAGAGTCATTGACAATATGATATCCCAAAAGACTTACAATTGCCATAGCAGGATAGGTTTTTTATGTTTGGGGTGATTCAATCGCACTTGCTGGCTTACATGCTTGTATTCTGAAGTATATGTGAAATATATGCATATATTTGTTTCTTCATCTGTTATATATGTTGTGCATAGTTGTTACCAACATATGAACACATAAAATATGGATGAATGATGTTTCCAAATCTTTTGTGGAATTTGAAAAATACTGACAATACCACTGGTTTGACATGGTGAGCAATTACCAATGGAACTGCTGGTACTACTGAATTATTGATTTCGTCTATTTTGGACATTTCTCAGCTAAAGCTATACCACCTTTTTTCTGTTGAATTTATAGATCAATCACTGGGTGGTTACACAGGAACTCATCGTATCTAGTTCAGAACCAGAGCTGTGTTTGACTACTTTCTCATTGCCAATCCTCAGAAGCTCTCAGGTAAGCTATTGCCTTTGCTAGTGGCTACCACTGAACTGCCTGGCTCTTCTTTTTCCTTTTGATTTACACTCTCACATCCTGTATATCACGGCCTCTATTCCTTGTATCGTTTGATATTTTAAGAGTCTTGTGTGAGAGAAATACTTGATTAAAGGGTTGAGTTCATGAGAAGGGAATGAGGAAATTTATTTTTCTAAAATAACCATACTGATCAATTTTGAGGAAAGATCCACTACCTATATCCTTTTCCTAGGTTGTTTAGGTTTCTAAAATACTAGAATTATTTGTATATTGTGTCAGATCTAGAAACGAGAAAATTTATAGTTACTTTTGTGGGAGAAAAGTTAAAATCATGATGTCAACTTCTGCCTGTTTAGCAGGTTGGCTAACTTGTGACGAATTAATTCAAAATTTTGTTTAGGAAGGAAAAGAGCATGCTTGCTGATTGCTTAACTTGCGGGAACCAAAGGCAATAAATAACCTTAGCCGTGAGTTTTTTGTTTTCTAGAAAGTATGTTTATTGTTTAGAAGCTCAATTGATCCAAACATGCTCCATTGCTCACTAAGTTTGTTTCTTCAACAAATAACCGGAGTTATTAAATCAACCTCGCGATGTCATCCTCAAACTGCTGAACAGAGCTGGAAAATTTGGGAATAATAATTTGAATCAAAATTTTGTTGCAAAATAGGAAAAGAACATGTTTGCTGAATGCTTAATTGTAAACCATGAGCAACCAGTAAGCCAAGTCGTGATCCTTCCTAATTTAGTTTGGGCCCAAGCAACTTTAGTTGCATGCTTGCATAAGCAGCCATGGACAACATAAGTTCTGGTCAAAACTAGAGTGCTTGACTAAACTAGGGAAACCGTACGGAAACTCCCCACCCGCCGACCAGCAGCTCAAAACTAGTCACTAAGTCAGCACTGAAAATATATATGGCATGGACACTTTGAACGATGATGCCAAAGAAACAGCGACTTCTCACCAGATCTGGCAATCAGATGCAATGCGTGCGTCCGCACATATCCATCAGGAATGAACACCGAAGCAAGTTGCTCCAGTAGGGGCTCAACTTGCATGCGTGCTCTGAGCCTCTGACTTAGAAACGCCTCATGAGCATGCTGTCTTCCCCCTCTCCATCATGATTGTAAATTGTAATCACCCCTCTTCTGTTGAATTTATAGATCAGTCAACGAGTGGCTCCGCTACATAGGAGCTCATCGTATTTTTGTTCAGAACGCTGCTATAGCTGCCACTTAACTGCTCAACCCTTCTTTTTCCTGCCTATTAATGATATTGTATTCTTGTTATCTTTGTCTTGGTTTATTCTTTGAATTAAAGAGAGGTGAATGAGGCAATTTCTTTCATAAAAGAATTATCACACTGAACAGGTTGGAAAGATGAATCTGTGTTTATCTTCCTTTTCCCAGCCGGTTTAATTGTCTTAATAAATTACTAGAGTTACTATTTATATAGTGTTCTGCAGGGAAGAGAGAGAGAGATCACTAGTTAATTACAGGAGAAAAGATAACCTCAGAATGTGAACTTTCACTTGTTGACTCACTGGATAATTTGTGAATAATTAAATCAAAATTTTGTATTAAAAGGATTGTGATTAACTCGGATAAACCAAAAGCAACCAGTAATAACCAAGTCGTAAGCTTTCCACAGATTAGTGGAACACCAAGACCAAGGACATCTTTGTGCTGTCTTTCACACGTGATGGATCGAGTAGATCAATGCTTTCTAGACTTGCACATTCACACCAAGTCTTGACTCTATGGTTTGATGTGATGGGTCAATTCTCATGCAACTAGCAAACGGCCTAAGGGCATCTCCAATGGTCCTAACTAGCAACTAATTAGGAGACTTTCACAGCATCAACCAAATAGCAAGCATACAAAAGACTATCTATAAGGATAGCTATTTGATATTTACATGCACACACAGTCATTTATAGAGACTACCTCGTTTTCTGTTATAGCCTAGTTCTTAAGGAAGAGCCGGCTCGATTTTTTTTGCATACTCTCTTTCCTCCACATAGGATTTATACTGATGTGTACATACAGATAGCCAGCTGACTCAGATCATTGGTGATACCCTAAAGGCCGTAGCAACCAGGTGTGCGCTCGGTCGGGAGCAGCAACGCGTGGGAAACAGCGCCCACACGCGGGGCACAAGGCCCATGGTGCTCGGGCTTTGTTTTTCGCCCACTGAAAACCGAGGCGAGGTTGTCGTGTCGTTCGCTGACGAGGTAAGACAAAGATCAAATCCATGTGCGCTTTCGAAGATGAACGACTCCACGCAACCCACACGCGATCGCGAACACCAATCCCCACACGACGATCGAGGCCGAACACGTCGCACAGAGACGTGAGATCGCAAGCAGACCAAGATGACAAGATGAGGTGACGTGAACAAAAGGCGTCGTCGGAATTTTTACGAGAACTAGTCATGTACTTGTGCGTTGCAACGGAAAAACTTTAGAGTTAGATCGTGAGAGAGAGAGGGGGGGGAGAGGAAAGGGGCGGTTAAGATTTTATTGTTCAGATCAAATGGCTGAGAAAAGATATGGGAGAGGACTCATCAACCACCAACTCCTTCTTTTAATTTTTACGAGAATAGATCTAAATTTTATTTCTGAATCATGGTGGCTATAAAATATATTTCTAGTATTTTTAAATCCTAGCATAAAATTAGTATCTTCAAAGCCACAGGGTTAGCTTTCAATCTTATCTCTATTTATAGTCTAGAGTTCAAAATCCGGGCTTATCCTAAGTCTACGAGATCTAATCCGATTCCAATAAATAAGGGCCTTGAAACCCTTTCTAACACGGGTTTTCTAAAATTATAAATTTTTCCAACTGGTTACGTATCAAAACCTCCAGGACTACACCTCCTGTATTTTCTTCACGCATAATCCACTTTTGATCTCTACATGTCCAAGCATGAGCCCGACCATCTCGTGATATTCTTGACTGTTTGAACCTTGGATCTCCCCATCCTTGTCCTGGTTCACCTTGTCATCGACCATGATCGCCCACATACTTAACCTGCATATGCAAACACCAAACCAATATTTTTTTTCGGCACAAGTTCTTCTCAACTTGACCAACATCAGTCACGCACACATACGCCTCAAATAAGAATAAGCAACGTTGTTAATTATTCATCAACACAAAAATTTTAAATCTAGCCACATAATCTAACAAAAAACAAGACAAAATATGCTTGAACCAAAACACTACTCTCGATTTTTATTTATGAGCCAAAACCGAGCAAAACGATAGCTCACCCAGCGTCACAGTTGGCTAAACACGCTGCATCACATGCCGATGCCGTAGGCTTGTTTCTTAGGAGGTGATCGGAACAGCGATGGTTTTTAGCTTTTGGTTGAAAAAATACTGTAACTGGCTGAAAAAACACTGTAGCTGAGTTAGTAGATAGTGTAGTGAATAGTGAAAAAAAAGCTGAAACTAGAAGCTGAAGTCGAAAAAAGCCGAAACGATCAGGGCCTTAATAGGTTGAGTTAGGGTCAAAGTTGCACGTTGCTTGACCAAAAGTTGGAAAATAAAAACCCGTGGGCGTGCCGAAACCAAATGAGGAAAACTGCACATATTGAATGGGATTAATTTAAGATAGTGTTTTTTAAGTGGATTTCGGGTCTAATCTCATTACAGTGTAAATAGATCCACTAGTTTGTGTTTGGTTTGAATAGACGTATCGTGTACCATGTAATCAGATCCCAGCCCAGTGGAATGCCCATTAGAGCACCCAATGCGTGCAAAAAAAAATGCCTTCAAGGAGAGAGAAAAGGCTGGCAGCGCTATCATACTATGGGAGGCTGTCTCTAAACAAAAACGCATGACATCGCCTTCAGCCCTGAAGGCTACCTCAAAGCAAAATAAAATTTGCACGGCCCACCTGCACTGAGAGAGGTCAATGGGAAAAGGAATTTTTATTATAGTTGTGAGCCTGATCTTAAAGGTATTAGTAGTTTCTATATACTACATAAAATTATACTAAGTTTAGAGGCTATCTGCGGATCCCGCCTTTAAGGTAATACGAGTATTACATATGGTAGATACCCTTACGCTCCATATCGAGCAGAATTAGCTCCAGTTACCGCTCGATCCACTCCTCGCCTCCCCACCTCGATCCCCTCCTCGCCTCAGGATCCCTTCCACCTCCCACGCGCCCAAGTGCTCCGCCTCCTCTCGCTTCTGCACGTCGATGTGCCCATGCACTCACCTCCTCTTGCAAAACCTTGCTAGCCAGTGGCGGACTTAGGATTTTTAGGATGGGTGTTCGGACTTCGAAATTAGATTGCTCGGATACATCGATATCATTGCACACTATTTTCCCAAAACACCGATACGTGTATATAGATATAATAAAATTACAAAAAAATATAGAAATTAATGATTTCTTATTAAAAATGGGCGATATAAGGCGAGCATAATGACATAAATTAAATAATAAATTATAGAGATTTATGGCAGTTGCATACTTTGTTGATCCTACCCCTTTTTGCTCTTTTACCCGTTAGCAAGAACCGCTCCATCTAAAAGAGAGTTGTATGTTCCTTTCATGGAGCAAAACATAACAAAAATTAGCAAGTAAACATATGTAACAAAAGTCCAACTAACTGCCCATTATCCAAGGCAAAGATTGTATTTTTATATAACATCTATTAGAAAGAATTAAGAAAGCAAATGCTAGACTCCAGAAAAAAACTAAAGCTAGAACATAGCAGAGTAGAGCGGAGTAGAGCAAGAAAGAAAATAAGCGGAGTGAGGTGAAGCACACCTAGATCTAGAGAGGGGACAATGACGGTGAGTTGAAAGTGCTGCTCCTTTCTCGCCGCCAGCTCCCTACCTCCCAGTTTGTCGTGTCGTTGCCCGCTTGCCGCAACGCCTCTCTGCTTGCCCGCGTTGCCGCACGCTCGCCTTGTGCCTCGTGTCGCCTTACGCATGATTGTTGTCGTGTCATGGTGTCACGTCCATCGGCCGTCGCTCGCCTCTGCAGTCCACGTCCATCGGTTGTCACTTGCCTCCGCAACCCGAGCCTCCACCTGCTTGAAACTCGAAGGTTAGAACCGCCTCTCACACAGAAAGTCACAGGATGAGAGAGAGAACAAATGTTAGGGTTTTGTTTGTATCTTTACCTCGTTGGGCCTGTATGAAGTGGGCTGATGTGGGAAGAAAAATGGGTCTAATGTATTACATGAGCCGCGTGCGAGATATGGGGAGTGAGGACTAAATTCTTTTACGGGCATAAATATATGGTTTTAGCCTAACTAACTTTACAGGCATAAATATATAGTTTTAGCCTAACTAACACTATATACATATCTAGTATATCTATTATATACATGATATTTTATATAAAAAAAATTAGAGGTCCGTCCATGTTGCTAGCGTCCGTCCTTCCCTCCCTCTGCTAAGTATGGCGCCGGCAGCGGTGTAATTTGGGTGGGATGCAGCTGCTCCAGGTGAGCAAGGACGACAACTTGGTCTTGGCGTCTTCTTCTCCTGTAGGTGTGATTGGAATCCGACCTCGGTCCTCATATAATGGTTTCCAAAAATATTCTTGAGTACAATCAAACAAATTGTGTAATCATCCATTACACTCCCAAATCTTGTGTAATTTGTTTCCTTTACGTTTACGTTAATGATTATGAGAGACCATGTAAGAGGGCCTAACTTTTTTTGTGATGAATAATTGTCATTTTTTGTGGAGTTGTATTTTGAATTTTGCAAAATTTACAAATTTTCAGGATATGATTCAGACTTGATAGTCTGATCGGCCTGTGAGATGGTCAAACTCGTCAGCACGATCTAATCAACAGATGTGGTTTCAAAAGGAAATTTGTATTTTTGGGAATTTCATCGTGGTTTGGTTTGTTTTGAGCTAGATCGGTGCATATATATTGCATAAAGCATGTTTTAACTATCATGAGTCAAATTGTGAAGAATTTGTACCCAGATGATTTCTTAGTCTTTAGACATGTAGAAAGGCTTAGAGTTTGAGAAGTATAAATGTTGTGGTGTGCTCTCTTGTTCTACAGGTGAAGTTGTTATAAAACATTCATTCTCAATTAGCAATAGATCAACTTTGATCCTTACTCGTGAAGTCTCATTGATTTGGTTAATTTGTTCTGGTTCTTGTTGGTTTTTATTTCTTCTCTCCCCTTCTTGATTTTACTATGTGTCAAGGACGTATAAGTGATGGAAATGATTTATAGAGATCAATCAACATCTATGTAGGTATCAGGTCTTGCAAGATTTCAAAGTTGCCCGATTTTGCTTGAATTTGACTTTATCGTGAGTTTTCTTGATCCAAGAGTTTTTGCTTCGAATCTTTATGAGTTTTTACTTACTATAACATGTGAGAATATATCTAGAGGTAACATGTGAGAATATATCTAGAGGCACCTTGGCCATCCTTCACTCACGAGTAAGTCATATTTTGAGTTTTTGGGTTTTACTTGGCCTTGATACAACCTTGTTTATTCTTGAGATAGGTTTGAACTTTAATAAGGATTCAAACCATTTTTGAATGAAATAGGTTTCTAAGACCTCAAGTAAGCTGCATACAAAATCTCATTTCATTTGACCATAGATTTTTAGAATTACACCAAAAGTGTTTTTGACTTGAACTGATTTTCTGTTATGAAAACAAGAAAGCAGTCATATCGCTATCAGACCCAGTCGAACTAAAGGCCGATTAGACTGCCACTCCTACTCCCATCGGTTAGACCACCCAGAGGATGCCGGTCAGACCCCTGGAGCACCAATCAGACTGCTTTGAAGCTGTCGGTCATACCCCTCCCTTGAAACCCGGCCAGACCATTCAGGCGCAGGGTTTCAGTTCTTTGTCTTTGGATTAGAGTAAGAAATGGGTACAGAAAATTTTTAAAAACTTTCCTTGCCATCGTACCAGTTCTACATAATCTTTAACCAAACGCCATCTAAAACACGTTAGCACGTTGTTCCAGTGGTCGAGATAGCAACTTGCATGCGTGCTTCCATAACAAGCAGCGCCATGTACGTCAGCTGCCAAATTTGCTGCACCCAATAACAGGCCGAGTCAAGAAACGTTGGATCGCGCGCAAGATGAGTCTCGCCGGCTTGTTACCGTCCCTCCTCTCCATACTCATGATCATCGCCACGGCAAGTGCCAACGGCGGCGGCGACGACGAGGCCGCGCTGCTTGCTTTCAGGGCGGAGGTCGACAGCCCCATCTCCGGCGCTCTCGCCTCGTGGAACGGCAGCAGCGGCTTCTGCAGCTGGGAAGGCGTGACGTGCAGCCGCGGTACGACGCCGCCACGGGTGGTGGCGCTGAGCCTTCCAACGAGGGGGCTCGTCGGAAGCCTCTCCCCGGCCATCGGCAACCTCACCTTCCTGCGAAGCCTCAACCTGAGCTACAACTGGTTCCATGGGGAGATCCCCGCAAGCATCGGCCGACTCCGACGACTGCGTGTCCTCGTGCTGGGGGACAATTCCTTCTCCGGTACGTTACCTGCCAACCTGAGCTTCTGCAGCAGCATGGTGGTCCTGGATCTCGCTGGTAACCGGCACCATGGACGCTTACCTGCTGAGCTTGGCAGCACACTGACTGGGCTTAAGGTGTTGTCGCTTGGCAACAACAGCTTCACGGGGCCGATCCCGGCGTCGCTGTCCAACCTGTCATCCTTGCACTACCTATCCCTCGGGTTCAACCAGCTCGACGGCCTGATCCCGCCCGGGCTCGGCAACATCCCCGGCCTGCAGTTTCTGGACCTCTCCACGAACAGCCTGCACGGTGTGCTCCCTCTCTCCCTCTATAATCTGTCGTCGCTGACCACCTTTCAAGTAGCATGGAACCAGCTGCATGGCAGCATTGCCGCCGATATCGGTGGTAAATTCCCTAGGATGCAAGACATCCATTTTGCTGACAACCAATTCAGTGGAACCATCCCTTCTTCACTCTCCAACCTCTCTGCTCTCACATCACTTGACCTGTTTGGTAACAGATTTAGTGGATATGTGCCTCCCACTTTGGGGAGGTTCCAAGCTCTCCAATGTCTAAACTTGGGCCTGAATAGGCTTGAAGCAGACGATAGGGAAGGGTGGGAATTCATCACTTCGCTAGCGAACTGCAGCGAGCTACAACTTCTGTCTCTCCGCGGCAACTCTTTCAGTGGGCAGCTGCCAAGCTCTATTGTGAACCTGTCAACTACCCTCCAAAAGCTCTATCTAGGAGACACTAGGATTTCTGGGGGCATTCCGTTGGACATCGGCAATTTGGTTGGTCTCAACTTTCTTGAGACTGCGAATACTTCGATATCTGGAGTGATCCCAGAGAGCATCGGGAAGCTAACAAACTTGGTTGAGCTAGCCTTGTACAACACTAGCTTGTCAGGCCTCATACCATCATCTATTGGAAATCTCACGCGGCTGACTAGGCTTTACGTGTACCACGGCAACTTGGAGGGGCCAATTCCAGCAAGCCTGGGCAACTTGAAGAATCTTTTTGTTCTTGATCTGTCAAAGAATTACCGCCTGAATGGTTCGATTCCCACAGAGATTTTGAAACTCCCTGCCCTTTCTTGGTACCTAGACTTGTCATACAATTCATTATCGGGGCCCCTTCCTTCTGAAGTTGGTAGCTTAGCTAACCTGAACCAACTAATTCTGTCAGGAAACCAACTGTCCGGCAACATACCTGATAGCATTGGCAACTGTAGAGTGTTGGACAAATTGTTGCTAGATAAAAACTCGTTCAATGGAAGCATACCTCAATCTCTGAAGAATATAAAGGGCCTCAGTTTACTGAACCTTACCATGAATGAGTTGTCTGGTAGTATTCCTGACGCCCTTGGTAGTATTGGCAACCTGCAACAGTTGTATCTGGCACACAACAACTTGTCAGGGCTGATACCCACAGTTCTACAGAATTTGACGTCATTGTCAAAATTGGATCTGTCCTTCAATGATCTGCAAGGTGAAGTACCAAAAGGGGGTGTATTCAAAAATTCAACTTACTTGTTCATCGCTGGAAATAATGAGCTTTGTGGTGGCATACCTCAACTTCATTTAGCTCCGTGCTCCTCAATCGCTATGGGAAAGAACAACAAGCGATTGCCAAATTCTCTTATAATAGTGTTGGCAATAACTGGTGCGCTCGTGATCTTAGTTTTGGTACTTGCTCTCCTTCAATTAATATATAAGAAGCTCAGACAAATGCCGAAGGGCCAATTCTTACCCTCGCCAATTGAGGAACTGCATCCAAGAGTTTCTTATTATGAATTGTCAAAAGGAACTAATGGATTTTCAGAAGCCAATTTGCTTGGAAAAGGAAGCTATGGTGCGGTCTATAAATGCACATTTGATGATGAGGGTACAACTGTGGCTGTAAAGGTGTTTAACCTTCAACAGTCTGGATCTTCTAAAAGCTTCGTAGCTGAATGCGAGGCACTTAGAATGGTTCGTCACCGTTGTCTTATAAAGATCATCACCTGTTGCTCAAGCATCGCTGCCCAAGGTCAAGAGTTCAAGGCACTGGTTTTTGAGTTCATGCCAAATGGTAGCTTAGATGGCTGGCTTCATCCAAAACCTGGCATGCCCATTCTGAGCATGCTCAGCCTAGCTCAGAGAATAGACATTGCTATTGATGTCATGGATGCTTTGGACTATCTTCACAATCAATGTCAGCCACCAATCATTCATTGTGATATCAAACCAAGCAATATCCTTCTTGCAGAAGACATGAGTGCCCGAGTTGGAGATTTCGGCATATCAAGGATTCTTCCTGGAAATGCAAGCGAAACCCTGCAAAATTCATATAGCTCAATTGGAATAAGAGGTTCCATTGGTTATGTTGCTCCAGGTAACTGAAATTCTTCCATTGTTGTCTTTACCCCGCGTTCTTCACAAATATGGCATGCTGATCAATATAAACTTTTCCACGATTGTAGAGTATGGCGAAGGTTCTTCCATCTCAACTCTTGGTGATGTTTATAGCCTGGGCATATTGCTGCTCGAGATGTTTACAGGACGGAGCCCAACGGACGACATGTTCAGAGATTCATTGGATCTTCACAAGTTTTCAGAGGCTGCTCTTCCTGACAGGATCTTGGAGATAGCCGATCCAACAATATGGGTGCACGAGGACGCCAATGGTAGCATCACAAGAAGCGGAATTCAGGAGTGTTTGGTCTCTGTCATCGGGCTCGGCATATCCTGCTCAAAGCAGCAACCCAGAGAGCGAATGGCGATACGAGATGCAGCCGCCGAGATGCATGCGATCCGAGATGCATACCTGATGTTTGCCAGTTCTCTTGTAGTGGAACAGGGAGGAGAAAGAGAGACCACCACACTGCAGTGACATGCACCAGCAATGAAGAACAAGAGCTGCAGATTGGGCAAGAGAAGATGCGCTGCAGATGACCGGCTTGTCTGAAACAACTGAAATGTATATGACGCTGGAGCTTTAGCATTCCTTTTCTTAACACTGAATTTGTTTGTATCAGATCTACGTACGTATATGGGATGTTTGGTGACTCTGCAGGCAGGACAAACCGAACAGAAACACCCCTTGTTGCTGAAAATTAGAAACTTGCATTCCTTCCTAAGAAGTACTAATTCAGAGTAACCAATAGCCATTTTGGGAGGCATGTTTCGCACGGCGTTTTTTTTTCTTTTTTGAAATGTTGAAAGCAAATACAGCCATGAGCCACAGCAGATGAACAGTAGCATAGCTCAACGATATAGCACGTTGTCTTTCTAGCTGACGATTACAGTTAGATATTATCACCAAGAGGTTTCTTATGTGAAAGCAAATACTGTAGGTTGGGCGGTTATTTGTGTGGATTTTTTTACTGCGATTTTCTAAGATTTGAACGGTGGATTATGAGGCTTAATATGACTACTCCCTCCACGCATTAGTGGTGGGCCCATGTGGCCTAGGTGTAGTAGTGAGGTGGAATTAGTCCCACGTTCTCATGTAGAGAATTGAGATAGGTTTGGTCTTAGCGTATAAAGCCAAGCTTTCTAAACATCGCATTTTGATTAATCTTTTTACACGAAACAAGAACAAAAGTTTAAATAGAGATGCTATGTATGTATAGGCCCGTCACACATGGGGCTGAGCATTGAGCAAATTAATTTTGGACGCACGGTGTTACAACTCTAGGTGCAACGGCTCGGCCACGAGGCCTAAGGATGGTGCAACTTCGGCCACGACTGCGAGCAGTGACGGAGAGAGGGGGGGCCTGGCACCCCCCAACCTTCTACTAGTGATAAGAAACCATGATAAGAATACATGAGACAGACGCCGGGTGGTACAAGTAGTAGGAGTGGTAGTAGTGTGTGCTGGTGGTATGAGCTATAGATTTGGTAGATTCGACGTGAACATCTCGGTAGATTGGTCGCGGTTGCAGGGACAGGCCAACCAATTCAGATGGGTGCAGCTGGAGTCTGGGAGAAGAGCTAAGAACACTGAATTCTGAAGTGCTGAATTGGTTGAGAGGCTTTACAACTTCCATCTCTCTGGCTACGAGAAGAGAAAGAGGCCAAGAAACGGCGCGTGTAGCGTACAATACAAATGTGCACCGTGTGCGGTTCAAAGAAGGAACCATTCTTTTGGTTTTTTTTTTCAAAAATCGAAATAAATAAGTCAACTCCTTTAAACAAATTTTTTAGACAATTTTTTAAAAAATTATATGTGTTTAATTAGTGGTTTTGCTCCTCCTAATTTAGCCCAAATGTAAAGTATATTTAAAGCCCAGTCATATGCAGTCCAATTAGGCTTAATAGTTGAGGACTGACGCTTCATATTTGGGCCTTTGGCTCTTTGCCGGCTTGCCGCACGCCGCATCATCTGTGTCTGTTCGTCTTCTTGTCACTTCGTGTTGCGCGCGGCGTCCTGCGTGCAGCATGGTGGTGGTGCACTGGTCATCTGGTCCGTCGCGGTCGCGTACCTCGCGGTGCCTTACGGATTGGTAAATCCGGCATGGTTCATTGGTTCTACTTTACTTGTTGTCCATGTTAACCTCCTTTATATTTAATTCTTGATTTTGCCCCTGACTGCGAGGCTGACGGGGACCTTGCAACGACGGGCGGGCACAGCTGCTACACGGTTGAATATTTGCAAGGGGAGTGGAAGGCCCGGGTGTGCATCGAACGGAATCCACCGGTGCCGTCATTTTCTACGCTGGAATTAAAGCTGCATGAGTTACCCGATCATGCAGGGAATTTCCCGCGCAAGTGTCCTCAAGCATCAAGCAAGCACAGCCCAAGAATTTACTGGTGGAATACCAACAGGAAACTAGGAATTTGGTTGAGCAGAAACTGAAGATCTAGGAGCGAACAAAATAGTGCGATACAATGAACATATAGAAAGGGACATCGCAGGCGAAAGGGACGGAACTTGGGTATGTTCCGAGCTGCGACGTGCTTTCACCGGTGTTTGAGCCACTATATCGTGCGGCAGCGCGCGTCGTCGGTTTGTGGAAAATGACGCTCACTCCACGCGAGGGCGGAGACTGACTAAAGTAGTCATGAGTAAACGCCACCTTGCCACAGCACACTGAGTGGGAAACCTTTACCCATTAACCCCGGCATCCCCTCGTCGGAGCTCGGCCGCCCTCCGACCGTCAGCGTACGTCCATCTCTTTGCCGCCAAAGGCCGTGCCCGTGCAGAAGGTGAAAACAAATATAATACAAAATAATAATTAAAGGGTTCATTTTGCAAACATTCCCTCTACGCTACTTTTGTCTCTCAATCTACGCCTTGAAATATTAATCGAACGGCCAAGGCGGACCGCGACGGCGTGAACAAAAATATGGAATGAATCTAGGGGCCCGTGGAAACACGGGGTGGATATTTTTGGATTGAGACTAATAATTTATGGTTGTGGTTTTTGAATTCTGGTCTGTTCATGAGAGGCAGTACGAAGAGAAAAATAATTACATACGATTTTAGCCAATACAGCTAAACTCGATACAGTTTATACTATAATTAGTACTTGCCAAACCCTCGTTCTTAAATCCCCCAATTCATCTATGTGTTGATATCTTGCATTTTCTTATAAGAAAGTTTAGATTTTGAATTGTGTCACGAGATTGAATAGATCAAGCGAGCCAATGAAATTGAAACCATCCTGAGATTGCTCGTGTGAGTTTGATACATCTGATATTTCAGATTTGATTTTTTGTTGAGAGATTGTGGGGACAGCCGGATCTAACCAGATTTAGAGAAGAAGCCATCACCTCCCCGGCCAAGATATCGACGACCAAGGAGGGCGGCGGCGTTGCCATCCCCGACTAGGGTGGCAACGGAGGAAGGGGGAGACGACGCGGAGCAGTTCGGGCGACGTGAGAGGTGAGGTGTCTGGCCAAATGCGCGAGGAGGGTGGGGAAAGGAGTTGGGGTGGAGAGTCGAGGTGAGGCAGAGGAGTCGGGCCGCGAAGCAGTCTCGTAGAGGTCGATAGTCGCAGCGGCATTCTCGACTTAGGGTTAGGATTTTGGGTGGGGGGAGGGAGTGAGGTGAATCAGGATGGTTGGTGGCATTTTATTTTACGAAGGATGGAGGAGTGATCGTGGCGGGTGCAGATACGTGAGCAGAAGGTTGAACGCCCAAGAGATTTCTGCGGCGGAGTGGAGAGGAAGGAGGCGCAGGCAGGGGTGGGAAGGGAGGGGGCGAGACCCACATGTCAGCACTATATTTTATATGAGAGGAAGGAAGTGGCAGATGAACAACCTCTTTTTTTAAGTAGTAGGGATTTACCTATCTCATCTTGAAAAATCACACTGTTTAACGATAAGATACTATAGAAATAAAAGCCAAAATACAAATATAAAACTCAAAAGAACTGAGCCACACTGATAGTCAAGCGATAGTGATTAAAAACTACTCCATAAGGGGGTTGAAAGGTCTAGTTGTGCCACAAACGAAATTCACCGGAGGAAATTAGGAATTTGGTTGAGCAAAAACTGAACAGAACCAAATAAAACAGAGCAATATAATTAACATAGAGGGACATCGTTGGCGAAAGGGACGGAACTTGGTTATGTTCCGAGCTGCGACGTGCTTTCACCGGTGTTTGAGCCACTATAGTCGTGCGGCAGCGTGCGTCGTCGGTATGTGGAAAAAGACCCAGTCTGACTAATAGCCGGGGAATGACGCAAGGGCGGAGACTGGTTCTGCTACTAACAACTTTAGTTTTTTTATTTTCTTTGTTTTTAATTTATTTAAGTTAAAATTTGTTTGAAACGTATTAATTTCTAATTTTAGTTTTTTCTTTTTCTCTTTTTTTGTATTATCTATAATGATATAATGATTTTAATATATTTTTCAAATCTTTTCTATTTTTAGAAAAAAAATTAACTACTGTATTTTAGTCAAAAATCGTAACAAAAAGCTAGTGGAAACACCGCCCAAACAAGTCCAGAGTAAACGGCTAAATAATGATCACAAGCCGACCCAGCCCCTCAGCGAATTAGACAACCAACTTGGCAATAATGCGTTCAGCGAGCTTGCCGCCCCTCCTGCTGCTGCTGCTGCTGTCCTCCATCACGTCCATCTTGGCACTCGCGGCCGCGAGAGCCAACGACGACGAGGCCGCCGCGCTACTCGCCTTCAAGGCCTCGGCGGTACGCGGCAGCGGCTATGACGCGCTCGCCTCGTGGAACCGGAACGGCAGCACCGGGTTGTGCGGCTGGGAGGGCGTGACGTGCAGCAGCAGCAGCCTCCGGCGGGTGGTGGCGCTGAGCCTGCCCTCCCTCGGGCTCGCCGGGACCCTCTCCCCGGCCGTCGGCAACCTCTCGTCCCTGCGGACGCTCAACCTGAGCTCCAACTGGCTGCGCGGCGACATCCCTGCCAGCCTCGGCCTTCTGCGCCGCCTCCGGACCCTTGACCTCAGCGTCAACACGTTCTCCAGCGCGCTCCCGGGCAACCTGACCTCCTGCATAAGCTTGACAAGCCTTGTCCTCGACAGCAACAACCTCACCGGTCGCATACCTGTCGAGCTCGGCGACACACTGACAAAGCTCCGGCTGCTCATGCTGGATAACAACAGCTTCACGGGTCCCATCCCGGCGTCGCTGGCCAACCTGACGCACCTGCGCACAATCAACCTCAGGATCAACGATCTTGACGGCCCAATACCCCCTGGGTTCGGCAGCAATACTCCGCGCCTTCTGTTCATCGACCTCTGCGATAACAACCTACACGGTGTGCTCCCACTGTCCCTGTACAATCTGTCATCGTTGAGGACTCTTGACGTAGCAATGAACATGCTGCGTGGAAGTATTCCTGCCGATATCGATGAAAAGCTCCCGGCCATACAGTTTCTTGGATTGTTCTATAACCAGTTCAGTGGCGCCATCCCTTCCTCGCTCTCCAATCTCACTGACCTCGCAAGTCTGCAACTCTCAGGGAACGGATTCAGTGGCTACGTGCCTCGGGATCTGGGGAGGTTGCAGGCTCTGGAGATTCTGCTTCTGGATAATAATAGGCTTGAAGCAGGGAAGACGGGGCAGGGGTGGGATTTCATCAATGCACTGGCAAACTGCAGCCAGCTACAAGGTTTATCTCTCGGCTACAACTATTTCACAGGACAGCTTCCTTCTTCAGTAGTGAACCTCTCGACGACCCTCCGTGAGCTTTACTTGGGTGATTCCTTGGGTGACAATAGGATCTCCGGAAGCATCCCCCATGACATTGGCAATTTGGTCGGTTTAAAGGTACTACAGGTTGTGGATACTTCCATATCAGGAGTAATTCCAGAGAGCATTGGGAAGCTGGCAAACCTGACTCGGCTAGCCCTGTACAACAACAGCTTGTCAGGCCTTATACCATCATCTATCGGAAATCTCACCAAGCTTATTAGTCTATTCGCGCAGAGCAACAACTTGGAAGGACCAATCCCAGCAAGTATCGGTAAGCTGAACAGTCTGTTTGTTCTTGATCTATCAAGTAATCACCTCAATGGTTCGATTCCCAAGGAGATTTTGGAGCTACCGTCCCTTACCTGGTACTTGAATTTATCATACAACTCATTGTCTGGATCCCTTCCTTCTGAAGTTGGCAGCTTGGCTAACCTCAACGGGTTGAACCTGTCAGGAAACCAGCTGTCTGGCCAGATACCCAGTAGTATCAGAAAGTGCATAGTGCTGGAGGTACTGTTATTGGATAATAACTCGTTCCAAGGAAGTATACCTCAGTCTCTGGAGGACATCAAGGGGCTCCGCGTACTGAACCTAACCACGAATAAGTTGTCTGGTAGGATACCTGATGCCCTCGCTAGCATCCACAACCTGCAAGAGTTGTATCTAGCATACAACAACTTGTCTGGGCCGATCCCAGCAGTTCTACAGAATCTGACGTTGTCTAAGTTGGATTTGTCATTCAACAATTTGCAAGGCGAAGTACCACAAGAGGGTGTTTTCAAAAATTTAACTTACTCATCAATTGCTGGAAATAAGGAGTTGTGTGGTGGAATACCTCAGCTTCATTTAGCTCCATGTACCAACAGAAAAGGGTGGTCAAAGTCTCTCATCATAGCTGTTGCAACAGTAGGAGCAATATTGTTCGTAGTTTTGATTCTGGTTTTTATTTGGTTGGTGTCTAAGATGCTGAAACAAAGGAAGACTGGTGAATTGTTAACCCCAGTAATCGAGGAACAATATGAGAGAGTTTCTTACCAGGCATTGTCAAATGGAACAAAAGGATTTTCAGAGGACAATTTGCTTGGAAAAGGAAGCTATGGCACAGTCTATAAATGCACTTTCCATGATGAGGGAACTATTGTCGCTGTGAAGGTGTTTAACATTGAACAACCTGGATCTACTAGAAGTTTTGTGGCCGAATGCGAGGCACTGAGAAGGGTGCGTCACCGTTGTCTCATAAAGATCATCACGTGTTGCTCAAGCATCAATCATGAAGGTCAAGAATTCAAGGCACTGGTTTTTGAGTTCATGCCCAATGGTAGCTTATATGATTGGCTTCATCCAAAATCTGACATGCCCACTCTGAGCTTAGCTCAGAGAATAGGCATTGCTGTTGATATCATGGATGCCTTGGACTATCTTCACAATCACTGCCAGCCACCAATCATTCATTGCGATCTTAAGCCAACCAACATCCTTCTTGCAGAAGACATGAGTGCCCAAGTTGGAGATTTCGGCATATCAAGAATCCTTCCTGAAGATACAAGCAAAACCCTGCTGAATTCAAATAGCACAATTGGAATAAGAGGCTCCATTGGTTATGTTGCTCCAGGTAACTAAAAGTGGTGTTTGCTCTTTATTCCTGGTTGATACATAAATATGGCATGTTCATCAATATAAAAAACTTTGCACAATTGTAGAGTATGGCGAAGGTTCTCCAATCTCAACTCTTGGCGATGTTTATAGCCTCGGGATATTGCTGCTCGAGATGTTTACAGGAAGGAGCCCAACAGAAGATATGTTCAGAGATTCATTGGATCTTCACAAGTTTTCAGAGGCTGCTCTTCCTGACAGAATCTTGGAGATAGCTGATCCGACAATATGGGTGCACAAGGATGCCAATGATAGCATGACAAGAAGTATAATTGGGGAGTGTTTGGTTTCTGTCATTGGGCTCGGCTTGTCCTGCTCAAAACGGAAACCCAGCGAGCGAACGCCGATACGGGATGCAGCCAGGGAGATGCATGCGATCAGAGATGCATACTTCATGTTTGCCGGCCGGTTTATTGATAGTGGAAAAGAGCAACACAAGCCATCTCTCTGCAGTGATATGATACAACAATAAACCATTAGAGGCAGCTGAAGGTTAGGCAACATATGTTGTAGATGAGTGTACTTGTCTACCCTTGTGTAAGATATATGTAGAATGTGGAATGGTCAATCAAGTAATTTTTAAAGTACAAGGTTTCTTGCGTAGCGTTGGCAAATATTTCACAGACCAAATCCAGCCCAGATACAGATTGCAGCAACAAATTGTCAACCTCTTACTAAGAAATCAGCACAGAGGTTACCAGGTTGATAACATTTCACGCAATTCCAAAAGACGCAAAAGCAAGTACCAAAACCCAATAAGAAAATAGATACAGAGGACTGCTCCCGAAAGACATGCACCCGCTGTTCGAAATCACTAGAAATTCAAAATAGCCAAAGTAGCTTCAAATTGCAGTAAATAGCTCAACGAACCATGAAAAGCCAGCCATGAAAACGAACCAACATAAATAGCTCAACGAAGTAAGAAAAATTGCAGTGCTCCAAATTTGACAAGCTGGAAAGAGACAAGTCACACGACATGAACTTGTTATATCCTGAAGCAATTGCTACTTGGTGGTAGTACCGTTCACGCACCAAACCAAGAAACGATATGAGCATGGCAATGGGGGTCACGGGCTTGCTATCATCACTCATTGCCATTCTGACCGTAACACTCTGATCCTTCATAGGGTCCAAGATGCTACCATCACACTATTACTTTCTCATATATGCGAATCATAAACAGAGTTAATGCATGAGAACTGTATTAATAGGTGAACTCGTTCTCCAGAAACATACTGTAATTAGAGAATTTACACAAACTTCTTAACAAAAATTTAAACATAACGCTCAGTGTATGACTAAACAGTTATTGCATATATGCAGTGCAAAAGGAACTACTCTCATTCCATACATGCCTTCCTTCCAGATCACCCAAAAAAATTAACAAAGCAAGGGTAAATCCGAAAACTCAGCAAGCACACGGCAAAACAATACATCAACATATATATGTAAACTGTAAACCAATTATATGACTGTAAACTGTAAAACACATCTACTGTAAACCGTAAAACCATTCTACTGTAAAACAAATCAAGATGCGTCTCGCGGGCTGGGGAACAATTCCTTCTCCGGTACGTTACCTGCCAACCTGAGCTTCTGCAACAGCATGGTGGTCCTCGATCTCGCTGGTAACCGGCTCCATGGACGCTTACCTGCTGAGCTTGGCAGCACACTGACCGGGCTTAAGGTGTTCTCGCTGCGCAACAACGTCATCCTTGCGCTACCTATCCCTCGGGCTCAACCAGCTCGACGGCCTGATCCCGCCCGGGCTCGGCAACATACCCGGCCTGCAGTTTCTGGACCTCTCCTCGAACAGCCTGCGCGGTGTGCTCCCTCTCTCCCTCTATAATCTATCGTCGCTGACCAGCTTTCAAGTAGCATTGAATGTTGGAAATAATCATAACTTGAATTAGTTTTAAGTCTAGCATATAGGATACATGAGTTGAGTCACGTTATTTGTTAACATGCTTGCGTTAGCTGTGGCCTGACATGTGATGAGTTTACGTTGTGGCCGGAGTGATTAGTTCATGTTAGGGAACAGCAGCATGCAGAGGCGTGGTTGCGTAGCAGCGAGGACCGCTTCTTCAGGGAGGACCGCTTCTTCGGGATGCTACGCGTGGTGGCGCGTAGGTCTCGACGTCTCACAGTACTCGAGTTCGTGGCTCGTGGAGACGTGCGCTCGGGCATGCGCGAGAACCGGCCAGCAGCAGGTTGTTGCTCGCTCGGCGCGTTGGGCTTTAAAGCTGGCCTTGTACTCAGTTGCATCTGGTGTGTGTGAGTGGAATACAAAAGAAAGGTGTGCGTTCGTCGCCGCCAAGAGCGTTTGTCGCCGCAAAGCTCGTGAGTTCTCCTGTGTCCACCAGCTAGCTAGCTTCTCTTGTGAGTTTCAGCCAGAGGGGAGTGCGAGAGCTCGTGTTGCTGCGCGAGCTGATCCTGGGCGGATCCAACATTTGGTATCAGAGCCGGTTGAGGCGGCACAACAACACGCATCGACACTGTGAAGATGAGCACCAGCGACAAGGCTGCTCAGGACGTCAGGATGGAGCGCGTGATCGACGGCGTGATGGAGCTCCCGATGCTGACGAAGACGAACTACCACGAGTGGGCGCTCGTGATGCAAGTCAACCTGGAGGGCATGGAGCTCTGGGATGCCGTGGAGGCGGGCAAGGCCGAGCGCGCCAAGGATCGGCGGGCGTTGGCCGTCATCTTGCGCGCGGTGCCATCGGAGCTGAAGGCCGGCCTCGCCGTGAAGAAGACTGCCAAGGAGGCTTGGGAGGCGGTCAAGTCGAGGCGGATGGGGGACTCGCGTGTGCAGGAGGCCAAGGCGCAGCACCTCCTCAAGCAGTTCGAGAACGCGGCGTTCAAGGACGGTGAGGCGATCGGCGACCGCCGTGCGGATCGGCTCCTCGCCCGCGGGCTGCGCGAGCTTGGGGAGAAGATGGAGGAGGAGCGCGTCGTGAAGAAAATGCTGCGGGTTGTGCCGGCGAGGTACAATCAGATCGCATGCTCCATCGAGATGTTCGCAGATTTGAAGAAGATGTCGCTCAAGGAGCTCGTCGGGAGGCTGCGCGTGGCGGAGGAGCACTGTGGCGGCGTTGAGAAGGCTGCGGACGGCGTCCAGCGCCTACTGCTCACGGAGGAGCAATGGGAGGCACGTCGACGTCAGCGCGGCAAGGATCGGCGCGGCGGCGGCGACAATGGTGGTGGCCGTAGTGGTGGCGCGGCGGCGGCGGCGATGGCGAAGCGGCGCGTCTACTCCGAGAATGGCGAGCGCAAGTCGAAGGGCAAGAAAGGCAAGTGCTACAACTGCGGAGTTCGTGGGCACTTTGCTAGCGAGTGCCGCAAACCGAAGAAGGAAGAGGTGCTCCTCGCGACGGTGGATGACGAGCCGACTTTCCTATGAAGCGACATTGCAAGTCAAGATTAGGGGAGGCTCTGTTGGAAATAATCATGACTTGAATTAGTTTTAAGGAGCTCGTCGGACGGCTGCGCGTGGCGGAGGAGCCTCGCGACGTCGATGAGGAGACGGGGGGTGCTGGGCGTCTGCTGCTCACTGAGGAGCAGTGGGAAGCTCGCCGGCGCAGGCACGGCGGAAATGCGCGGCGCAGAGGCGGCGGCGACAAGGGCAGTGGCAGCCACGTCGACGACGACGGCGGCAGTAGCACGTGCTCGGGGACCAGCGGGCGTTCGGAGCGCCGCAACCGAGGGAAGTGCTACAACTGCGGAGTTCGTGGGCACTTTGCTAGCGAGTGCCGCAAACCGAAGAAGGAAGAGGCGCTCCTCACGACGGTGGACGACGAGCCGACTTTCCTATGAAGCGACGTTGCAAGTCAAGATTAGGGGAGGCTCTGTTGGAAATAATCATGACTTGAATTAGTTTTAAGTCTAGCATATAGGATAGATGAGTTGAGTCACATTATTTGTTAACGTGCTTGCGTTAGCTGTGGCCTGACATGTGATGAGTTTACGTTGTGGCCGGAGTGATTAGTTCACGTTAGGGAACAGCGACATGCGAGAGCGTGGTTGCGTGCAGCGAGGACCGCTTCTTGGGGAGGACCGCTTTTTCGGGATGCTACGCGTGGTGGCGCGTAGGTCTCAGCGTCTCACAGTACTCGAGTTCGTGGCTCGTGGAGACGTGCGCTCGGGCATGCGCGAGAACCGGCCAGCAGCAGGTTGTTGCTCGCTCGGCGCGTTGGGCTTTAAAGCTGGCCTTGTACTCAGTTGCATCTGGTGTGTGTGAGTGGAATACAAAAGAAAGGTGCGCGTTCGTCGCCGCCAAGAGCGTTTGTCGCCGCAAAGCTCGTGAGTTCTCCTGTGTCCACCAGCTAGCTAGCTTCTCTTGTGAGTTTCACGGAGGAGTCACGAGAGCTTGTGTTGTTCTGCGGTGATCTGGCGGATCAACATTGAACCAGCTGCATGGCAGCATTGCCGCCGATATCGGTGGTAAATTCCCTAGGATGCAACACATCTATTTTAGTGAGAACCAATTCAGTGGAACCATCCCTTCTTCACTCTCCAACCTCTCTGCTCTCACAGTACTTGACCTGTCAGGTAACAGATTTAGTGGATATGTGCCTCCCACTTTGGGGAGGATTCAAGCTCTCCAAAATCTAAACTTGAACCTGAATAGGCTTGAAGCAGACGATAGGGAAGGGTGGGAATTCATCACTTCGCTAGCGAACTGCAGCGAGCTACGACTTCTGGGTCTCGGCGGCAACTCTTTCAGTGGGCAGCTGCCAAGCTCTATTGTGAACCTGTCAACTACCCTCCAAAAGCTCTATCTAGGAGAAACTAGGATTTCTGGGGGCATTCCGTTGGACATCGGCAATTTGGTTGGTCTCAACTTACTTCAGATTGCGAATACTTCGATATCTGGAGCGATCCCAGAGAGCATCGGGAAGCTATCAAACTTGGTTGTGCTAGGCTTGTACAGCACCAGCTTGTCAGGCCTCATACCATCATCTATTGGAAATCTCACGCGGCTGACTATGCTTTTGGTGTACTACGGCAACTTGGAGGGGCCAATTCCAGCAAGCCTGGGCAACTTGAAGAATCTTTTTGTTCTTGATCTGTCAACGAATTACCGCCTGAATGGTTCGATTCCCACAGAGATTTTCAAACTCCCTGCCCTTTCTTATTACCTAGACTTGTCATACAATTCATTATCGGGGCCCCTTCCTTCTGAAGTTGGTAGCTTAGCTAACCTAAACCAACTAATTCTGTCAGGAAACCAACTGTCCGGCAAGATACCTGATAGCATTGGCAACTGTGGAGTGTTGGACCAATTGTTGCTAGACAGAAACTCGTTCAATGGAAGCATACCTCAATCTCTGAAGAATATAAAGGGCCTCAGTTTACTGAACCTTACCATGAATGAGTTGTCTGGTAGTATTCCTGACGCCCTTGGTAGTATTGGCAACTTTGCAATGATTGTATCGGCACACAACAACTTGTCGGTGATACCCATGATTCTCTGAATTTGACGTCATTGTCAAAATTGGATCTGTCCTTCAATGATCTGCAAGGTGAAGTACCAAAAGGGGGTGTATTTAAAAATTCAACTTACTTGTTGATCGCTGGAAATAATGAGCTTTGTGGTGGCATACCTCAACTTCATTTAGCTCCGTGCTCCTCAATCGCTATGGGAAAGAACAACAAGCGATTGCCAAATTCTGTTAGAATAGTGTTGGCAATAACTGGTGCGCTCGTGATCTTAGTTTTGGTACTTGCTCTCCTTCAATTCATATATAAGAAGCTCAGACAAATGCCGAAGGGCCAATTCTTACCCTCGCCAATTGAGGAACTGCATCCAAGAGTTTCTTATTATGAATTGTCAAAAGGAACTAATGGATTTTCAGAAGCCAATTTGCTTGGAAAAGGAAGCTATGGTGCGGTCTATAAATGCACATTTGATGATGAGGGTACAACTGCGGCTGTAAAGGTGTTTAACCTTCAACAGTCTGGATCTTCTAAAAGTTTCGTAGCTGAATGCGAGGCACTTAGAAGGGTTCGTCACCGTTGTCTTATAAAGATCATCACCTGTTGCTCAAGCATCGCCGCCCAAGGTCAAGAGTTCAAGGCACTGGTTTTTGAGTTCATGCCAAATGGTAGCTTAGATGGCTGGCTTCATCCAAAACCTGGCATGCCCATTCTGAGCATGCTCAGCCTAGCTCAGAGAATAGACATTGCTATTGATGTCATGGATGCTTTGGACTATCTTCACAATCAATGTCAGCCACCAATCATTCATTGTGATATCAAACCAAGCAATATCCTTCTTGCAGAAGACATGAGTGCCCGAGTTGGAGATTTCGGCATATCAAGGATCCTTCCTGGAAATGCAAGCAAAACCCTGCAAAATTCATATAGCTCTATTGGAATAAGAGGTTCCATTGGTTATGTTGCTCCAGGTAACTGAAATTCTTCCATTGTTGTCTTTACCCCGCGTTCTTCACAAATATGGCATGCTGATCAATATAAACTTTTCCACGATTGTAGAGTACGGCGAAGGTTCTTCCATCTCAACTCTTGGTGATGTTTATAGCCTGGGCATATTGCTGCTCGAGATGTTTACAGGACGGAGCCCAACGGACGACATGTTCAGAGATTCATTGGATCTTCACAAGTTTTCAGAGGCTGCTCTTCCTGACAGGATCTTGGAGATAGCTGATCCAGCAATATGGGTGCACGAGGACGCCAATGGTAGCATCACAAGAAGCAGAATTCAGGAGTGTTTGGTCTCTGTCATTGGGCTCGGCATATCCTGCTCAAAGCAGCAACCCAGAGAGCGAATGGCGATACGAGATGCAGCCGCCGAGATGCATGCGATCCGAGATGCATACCTGATGTTTGCCAATTCTCTTGTAGTGGAACAGGGAGGAGAAAGAGAGACCACCACACTGCAGTGACATGCACCAGCAATGAAGAACAAGAGCTGCAGATTGGGCAAGAGAAGATGCGCTGCAGATGACCGGCTTGTCTGAAACAACTGAAGATGTATATGACGCTGGAGCTTTAGCATTCCTTTTCTTAACACTGAATTTGTTTGTATCAGATCTACGTACGTATATGGGATGTTTGGTGACTCTGCAGGCAGGTCAAACCGGACAGAAACACCACTTGTTGCTGAAAATTAGAAACTTGCATTCCTTCCTAAGAAGTACTAATTCAGAGTAACCAATAGCCAGTTTGGGAGGCATGTTTCGCACGGCGTTTTTTTTTCTTTTTTGAAATGTTGAAAGCAAATACAGACATGAGCCACAGCAGATGAACAGTAGCATAGCTCAACGATATAGCACGTTGTCTTTCTAGCTGACGATTACAGTTAGATATTATCACCAAGAGGTTTCTTATGTGAAAGCAAATACTGTAGGTTGGGCGGTTATTTGTGTGGATTTTTTTACTGCGATTTTCTAAGATTTGAACGGTGGATTATGAGGCTTAATATGACTACTCCCTCCACGCATTAGTGGTGGGCCCATGTGGCCTAGGTGTAGTAGTGAGGTGGAATTAGTCCCACGTTCTCATGTAGAGAATTGAGATAGGTTTGATCTTAGTGTATAAAGCCAAGCTTTCTAAACATCGCAATTTTGATTAATCTTTTTACACGAAACAAGAACAAAAGTTTAAATAGAGATGCTATGTATGTATAGGCCCGTCACACATGGGGCTGAGCATTGAGCAAATTTTGGACGCACGGTGTTACAGCTCCAGGTGCAACGGCTTGGCCACGAGGCCTAAGGATGGTGCAACTTCGGCCACGACTGTGAGCAGTGACGGAGAGAGAGGGGGGCCTGGCACCCCCCAACCTTCTACTAGTGATAAGAAACCATGGTAAGAATACATGAGACAGACGCCGGGTGGTACAAGTAGTAGGAGTGGTAGTAGTGTGTGCTGGTGGTATGAGCTATAGATTTGGTAGATTCGACGTGAACATCTCGGTAGATTGGTCGCGGTTGCGAGGGGACAGAGCCAACCAATTCGGATGGGTGCGGTGAGTGCGGGAGAAGAGCTAAGAACACTGAATTCTGAAGTGCTGAATTGGTTGAGAGGCTTTACAACTTCCATCTGTCTGCCTACGAGAAGAGAAAGAGGCCAAGAAACGGCGCGTGTAGCGTACAATACAAATGTGCACCGTGTGCGGTTCAAGGAAGGAACCATTCTTTTGGGTTTTTTTTGTTTTTTTCAAAAATCGAAATAAATAAGTCAACTCCTTTAAACAAATTTTTTAGACAATTTTTTAAACAATTATATGTGTTTAATTAGTGGTTTTGCTCCTCCTAATTTAGCCCAAATGTAAAGTATATTTAAAGCCCAGTCATATGCAGTCCAATTAGGCTTAATAGCTGAGGACTGACGCTTCATATTTGGGCCTTTGGCTCTTTGCCGGCTTGCCGCACGTCGCATCATCTGTGTCTGTTCGTCTTCTTGTCACTTCGTGTCGCGCACGGCGTCCTGCGTGCAGCGTGGTGGTGGTGCGTTGGTCGTCTGGGCCGTCGCGGTCGCGTACCTCGCGGTGCCTCACGGATCGGTAAATCCGGTATGATTTATTAGTTCTACTTTACTTGTTGTCTATGTTAGCCCCCTCTATATTCAATTCTTGGCTCCGCGCCTGACTGCGAGGCTGACGGGGACCTTGCAACGACGGGCGGGCACAGCTGCTACGTACACGGTTGAATATTTGCAAGGGGAGTGAAAGGCCCGGGTGTGCATCGAACGGAATCCACCGGTGCCGTCATTTTCTACGCTGGAATTAAAGCTGCATGAGTTACCCGATCATGCAGGGAATTTCCCGCGCAAGTGTCCTCAAGCATCAAGCAAGCACAGCCCAAGAATTTTACTGGTGGAATACCAACAGGAAACTAGGAATTTGGTTGAGCAGAAAACGAAGAGCAGCGAACAAAATACTGCGAAAGGATATCGCAGGCGAAAGTGACGGAACTTGGGTATGTTCCGAGCTGCGACGTGCTTTCACCGGTGTTTGAGCGCCACTATGTCGTGCGGCAGCGCGCGTCGTCGGTTTGTGGAAAATGACGCTCACTCCACGCGCGGCGGAGTGGAGAAGGAGGAGGAGGAGCAGGCAGAGATGGGAAGGGAGGGGGCGAGACCCACATGTCAGCACTATATTTTATGTGAGAGGAAGGGAGTGGCAGATGAACCACTGGTGGTGAACCACCACCATCAACCCTTTTTTTAAGTATTAGGAATTACCTATCTTATCTTGAAAATTCACACTGTTTAACGACAAGTTACTATAGAAATAAAAGCCAAAATACAAATATAAAACTCAAAAGAACTGAGCCACACTGATAGTCAAGCGATAGTGATTAAAAACTACTCCGACATAAGGGGGTTGAAAGGTCTAGTTGTGCCACAAACGAAATTCACCAGAGGAAATTAGGAATTTGGTTGAGCAAAAACTGAACAGAACCAAATAAAATAGAGCAATATAATTAACATAGAGGGACATCGCAGGCGAAAGGGTTGGAACTTGGTTATGTTCCGAGCTGCGACGTGCTTTTTGAGCCACTATAGTCGTGCGGCAGCGTGCGTCGTCAGTATGTGGAAAAAGACCCAGTCTGACTATAGCCGGGGAATGACACGAGGGCGGGAGACTGGTTCTGCTACTAACAACTTTAGTTTTTTTATTTTCTTTGTTTTTAATTTATTTAAGTTAAAATTTGTTTGAAACGTATTAATTTCTAATTTTAGTTTTTTCTTTTTTTTTCTTTTATTTTTTTGTATTATCTATAATGATATAATGATTTTAATATATTTTTCAAATCTTTTCTATTTTTTAGAAAAAAATTAACTACTGTATTTTAGTCAAAAATCATAACAAAAAGCTAGTGGAAACACCGCCCAAACAAGTCCAGAGTAAACGGCTAAACGCGACGTCTTCGCCACCTTGCCAAGCAATAAATAATGATCACAAGCCGACCCAGCCCCTCAGCAATAAATAATGATCACAACCAACTTGGCAATAATGCGTTCAGCGAGCTTGCCGCCCCTCCTGCTGCTGCTGCTGTTCTCCATCACGTCCATCTTGGCACTCGCGGCCGCGAGAGCCGACGACGACGAGGCCGCCGCGCTACTCGCCTTCAAGGCCGCGGCGGTACGCGGCAGCGGCTATGACGCGCTCGCCTCGTGGAACCGGAACGGCAGCACCGGGTTGTGCGGCTGGGAGGGCGTGACGTGCAGCAGCAGCAGCCTCCGGCGGGTGGTGGCGCTGAGCCTGCCCTCCCTCGGGCTCGCCGGGACCCTCTCCCCTGCCGTCGGCAACCTCTCGTCCCTGCGGACGCTCAACCTGAGCTCCAACTGGCTGCGCGGCGACATCCCTACCAGCCTCGGCCTTCTGCGCCGCCTCCGGACCCTTGACCTCAGCATCAACACGTTCTCCAGCGCGCTCCCGGGCAACCTGACCTCCTGCATCAGCTTGACAAGCCTTGTCCTCGACGGCAACAACCTCACCGGTCGCATACCTGTCGAGCTGGGCGACACACTGACAAAGCTCCGGCTGCTCAGGCTGGATAACAACAGCTTCACGGGGCCCATCCCGGCGTCGCTGGCCAACCTGACGTACCTGCGCACAATCAACCTCAGGATCAACGAGCTCGACGGCCCGATACCCCCTGGGTTCGGCAGCAATACTCCGCGCCTTCTGTTCATCGACCTCTGCGATAACAACCTACACGGTGTGCTCCCACTGTCCCTGTACAATCTGTCATCGTTGAGGGCTCTTGACGTAGCAAAGAACATGCTGCGTGGAAGTATTCCTGCCGATATCGATGAAAAGCTCCCGGCCATACAGTTTCTTGGATTGTTCTATAACCAGTTCAGTGGCGCCATCCCTTCCTCGCTCTCCAATCTCACTGACCTCGCAAGTCTGCAACTCTCAGGGAACGGATTCAGTGGCTACGTGCCTCGTGATCTGGGGAGGTTGCAGGCTCTGGAGATTCTGCTTCTGGATGATAATAGGCTTGAAGCAGGGAAGACGGGGCAGGGGTGGGATTTCATCACTTCACTGGCAAACTGCAGCCAGCTACAACGTTTATCTCTCGGCTACAACTATTTCACAGGACAGCTTCCTTCTTCAGTAGTGAACCTCTCGACGACCCTCCGTGAGCTTTACTTGGGTGATTCCTTGGGTGACAATAGGATCTCCGGAAGCATCCCCCATGACATTGGCAATTTGGTCGGTTTAAAGGTACTACAGGTTGTGGATACTTCCATATCAGGAGTAATTCCAGAGAGCATTGGGAAGCTGGCAAACCTGACTCAACTAGACCTGTACAACAACATCTTGTCAGGCCTTATACCATCATCTATCGGAAATCTCACCAAGCTTATTAGTCTATTCGCGCAGAGCAACAACTTGGAAGGACCAATCCCAGCAAGTATCGGTAAGCTGAACAGTCTGTTTGTTCTTGATCTATCAAGTAATCACCTCAATGGTTCGATTCCCAAGGAGATTTTGGAGCTACCGTCCCTTACCTGGTACTTGAATTTATCATACAACTCATTGTCTGGATCCCTTCCTTCTGAAGTTGGCAGCTTGGCTAACCTCAACGGGTTGAACCTGTCAGGAAACCAGCTGTCTGGCCAGATACCCAGTAGTATCAGAAAATGCATAGTGCTGGAGGTACTGTTATTGGATAATAACTCGTTCCAAGGAAGTATACCTCAGTCTCTGGAGGACATCAAGGGGCTCCGCGTACTGAACCTAACCACGAATAAGTTGTCTGGTAGGATACCTGATGCCCTCGGTAGCATCCACAACCTGCAAGAGTTGTATCTAGCATACAACTACTTGTCTGGGCCGATCCCAGCAGTTCTACAGAATTTGACGTTGTCTAAGTTGGATTTGTCATTCAACAATTTGCAAGGCGAAGTACCACAAGAGGGTGTTTTCAAAAATTTAACTTACTCATCAATTGCTGGAAATAAGGAGTTGTGTGGTGGAATACCTCAGCTTCATTTAGCTCCATGTACCAACAGAAAAGGGTGGTCAAAGTCTCTCGTCTTAGCTGTTGCAACAGTAGGAGCAATATTGTTCGTAGTTTTGATTCTGGTTTTTATTTGGTTGGTGTCTAAGAAGCTGAAACAAAGGAAGACTGGTGAATTGTTAACCCTAGTAATCGAGGAACAATATGAGAGAGTTTCTTACCAGGCATTGTCAAATGGAACAAAAGGATTTTCAGAGGACAATTTGCTTGGAAAAGGAAGCTATGGCACAGTCTATAAATGCACTTTCCATGATGAGGGAACTATTGTCGCTGTGAAGGTGTTTAACATTGAACAACCTGGATCTACTAGAAGTTTTGTGGCCGAATGCGAGGCACTGAGAAGGGTGCGTCACCGTTGTCTCATAAAGATCATCACGTGTTGCTCAAGCATCAATCATGAAGGTCAAGAATTCAAGGCACTGGTTTTTGAGTTCATGCCCAATGGTAGCTTATATGATTGGCTTCATCCAAAATCTGACATGCCCACTCTGAGCTTAGCTCAGAGAATAGGCATTGCTGTTGATATCATGGATGCCTTGGACTATCTTCACAATCACTGCCAGCCACCAATCATTCATTGCGATCTTAAGCCAACCAACATCCTTCTTGCAGAAGACATGAGTGCCCAAGTTGGAGATTTCGGCATATCAAGAATCCTTCCTGAAGATACAAGCAAAACCCTGCTGAATTCAAATAGCACAATTGGAATAAGAGGCTCCATTGGTTATGTTGCTCCAGGTAACTAAAAGTGGTGTTTGCTCTTTATTCCTGGTTGATACATAAATATGGCATGTTCATCAATCTAAAAAACTTTGCACAATTGTAGAGTATGGCGAAGGTTCTCCAATCTCAACTCTTGGCGATGTTTATAGCCTCGGGATATTGCTGCTCGAGATGTTTACAGGAAGGAGCCCAACAGAAGATATGTTCAGAGATTCATTGGATCTTCACAAGTTTTCAGAGGCTGCTCTTCCTGACAGAATCTTGGAGATAGCTGATCCGACAATATGGATGCACAACGATGCCAATGATAGCATGACAAGAAGTATAATTGAGGAGTGTTTGGTTTCTGTCATTGGGCTTGGCTTGTCCTGCTCAAACGGAAACCCAGCGAGCGAACGCCGATACGGGATGCAGCCAGGGAGATGCATGCGATCAGAGATGCATACTTCATGTTTGCCGGCCGGTTTATTGATAGTGGAAAAGAGCAACACAAGCCATCTCTCTGCAGTGATATGATACAACAATAAACCATTAGAGGCAGCTGAAGGTTAGGCAACATATGTTGTAGATGAGTGTACTTGTCTACCCTTGTGTAAGATATATGTAGAATGTGGAATGGTCAATCAAGTAATTTTTAAAGTACAAGGTTTCTTGCATAGCGTTGGCAAATATTTCACAGACCAAATCCAGCCCAGATACAGATTGCAGCAACAAATTGTCAACCTCTTACGAAGAAATCAGCACAGAGGTTACCAAGTTGATAACATTTCACGCAATTCCAAAAGACGCAAAAGCAAGTACCAAAACCCAATAAGAAAATAGATACAGAGGACTGCTCCCGAAAGACATGCACCCTCTGTTCGAAATCACTAGAAATTCAAAATAGCCAAAGTAGCTTTCAGACCTAACAAAACTACCAATAGTTTTCTCAAGAATTTTACCACGGACATTTTGTCGAGCACGTAGTGAGCAAGAGCGATACACACCCAAAAACCATCCAAGCCATCACTACTTCCATTAGAGGTCGGCAAGAGCGGGGTAGACATAGGCAACAACTGCTAGTTAGTGCCGGAGCTACTGGATGCAAGCTGAGAGCCTAAGAGGGGGTGAGCTTACCGACGGTTTTGCCGTGTTGGTGCGTCTTGTGGACGCCGTGACTGGCGAGCTCACCGTCGCCGGATAAGGGGCGTGGGGAAGAAGAGCAGTTACAGGATAAAATGTAACAAACGGACCTTCGGCACACTTATTGGGAAACCTTTCCGCATTAACCCCGGCCTCCGCTCGTCTGAGCTCCGCCGCCCTCCGACCGTCGGCGTCCATCTCCTTGCCGCCAAAGCGTGGCCATGCAGAAGGTGAAAACAAATGTAATACGAAATAATTAAAGGGTTCATTTTGCAAACATTCCCTCTATGCTACTTTCGTCCCTCAATCTACGCCTTGAAATCTTAATCGAACGGCCAAGGCGGACCGCAACGGCTTAAACAAAAATGTGGAATGAATAAACAGTCCCTGTGGAAACACACTAGAGTCGATCTAGACCGCAGGTTAATGCAGGTCCGAATTTGGAGCGCTGATAAAATTCGCGTTCATGACTGGGTGGCAGTCTATATAAATAAAAACAATGAGTGATTTTCAACGTGCCCCTTTTGCTTTGAGTAAAAAAATCCCATAATAATTCTAAAAAATTACTAAAAATTCTCATATTAATCGAAAGAAAAATAAAGATCTCCATTACTTATTTTGATACGATCAAATTATAACAATACAGATTAATTATATATATATATATTAAAGTTATATAATAAATACAATTATATTTCAATTATAGAAAGTAAAATTATATATCAAAGAATTGTATCAGAATATTCAAAGCACCTCTTTCATTTTGAGACAAAAAATACCACAATAAATCTGAAAAAAAATACTAGAAATTTTCATATTAATTAAAAAAGGATCTCTACTATATTTATTTTGGTAAGGCCAGATTATAATATACAAATTAATTATATATAGATATTAGAGTTATATAACAAATATAATTATATTTTAGTTATAGAAAGTAAAATTATATATCAAAGATAATTATATTATAATATTTAGGCACACAGTTGTATCGATAAATCTGCTAGTAATATATAATATAAAAAATTCAAAAGACTTACGTCAATCACACGTGGGCGCACACTACGCTATGCGGGGCCCACCTATCAGTGGCCCGTTCATAAGAACCCCTTCTCCCCGCCGGGGCTCCGCCGTATCCCCACCTCCCTTCGCATCCATCTCCTCCCTCCCAGAGGCCCTGCCACCGCGCGGAGCGGCCTGCGCAGGTGATTCCAGGAGCCCCTCGACCCCCCGGCCGCGGTCGGCGGCGGCCGCGGGATCTCGGGAATCTGAAGGATTTATATGTTCTTGATCTGCGAACGAATCACCGTTTGAATGGGGATAGCCGACCCAACAATCTAGGTGCACACGGATGCAAGCACTAGAAGAAGTAGAATTCAGAGAGATTCATGCAATTCAAGACGCATACCTCAGGTCTGCTACCACTTTGCATTGACCTGCAACAACAGCGAAGTATCATCAAAGCTGAAGATTGGGCAATGCTTGCTGCAGAGGAACGCAATTACCTAAAGGTTCGAAACAGATGACACGGTTCATGGCGCTGCTGTCAACATTCCTTCGTGAAGGCTTTACTTTATTTGTTTGGATACGAAACATTTACGAATGATTGGTATATTCGATTAGAAGGATTTAACCCTGTACCAAAGTACATGGCTTCTTGTATGGTCAGTAAGATTTCGGAGTCAAAATCCTATCCAAGCAAAGCAACAAACTTCCCGCTTCTCGAATTCAAGTCCTTAGCAACTGCAAATTGAAGTTCTTAAATTCCCACATAGGCTCACATAGTCGATTCTCTAGTATGCGGATGATACCATTCTTTTTCTGGAGAATGATTTCGGAGTCAAAATCCTATCCAAGCAAAGCAGCAAACTTCCCGCTTTTCGAATTCAAGTCCTTAGCAACTGCAAATTGAAGTTCTTAAGTTCCCACATAGGCTCACATAGTCGATTCTCCAGTATGCGGATGATACCATTTTTTTTTCTGGAGAATGATTTAGAAGAGGCAAAGAACCTTAAGTTAGTACTTTGTACTTTCGAGGAGTTGTCAGGCCTCAAAATTAACTTTCATAAGAGTGAGCTGTTTTGCTTTGGAGATGCGAAGGACAGAAGTGCTGATCTTGTTGAAGTCTTTGGTTGCAAGGAGGGTTCCTTACCGTTTAGGTATTTAGGTCTCCCTATGCACCATCGAAAAATTTTGAACAAGAACTGGAGGGAAATCAAAGAAAGGTTTCAGAGAAAGCTTAGTAGTTGGAAGAGCAAATTATTATCGGTGGGTGGCAGACTCGTTTTAATCAATTCGGTTTTATCGAGTCTACCGCTGTTTATGATGTCTTTTTTCAAGATCCCTAAAGGAATTCTTAAGAAACTGGATTATTATCGATCTAGATTTTTATGGCAAAGTGATGGGATTAAAAAGAAGTATAGATTGGCTAGATGGGATATCCTTTGTCAACCAAAAAGTGTGGGGGGTCTAGGTATTTTAAACCTTGAAATGCAGAATGGTTGTCTTTTAAGTAAATGGTTGTTTAAGTTGTTGAATGAAGATGGTATTTGGCAAAGCATGCTTAAGAAAAAGTATTTGAAAGGTAAGACTTTGTCACAAGTGGCTAAGCAACCAGGGGATTCTCATTTTTGGAGTGGTCTTATGGAGGTAAAAGATCTATTTTTAGATCGAAGCAGATTTAAGGTTAATAATGGTCAGCGAATGAGATTTTGGGAGGACACTTGGATTGGGAAGAGAGAGCTAATGTCGAAGTTCCCAGATTTATATAGAATTGTGAGAAAGAAGAATGTGACAGTGGCGTAAGTACTAAGTACAACACCGCTAAATGTTTCTTTTAGAAGAGCATTAGTAGGTGGAAAATTGACTGCGTGACTTCAGTTAATAAGTTTGATAGAACAAGTCTCTCTGAATGAGCGTGAAGATGTTCTAGTGTGGAACTTGTGCAAGAATGGTTCTTTTTCTGTTCAATCCATATACAGAGATCTCATGGAAAGAGATAGTATTCCAGAAAAGAATTTATTCTGGAAAGCAAAGATACCACTTAAGATCAAAGTATTCCTTTGGTGTTTGAAGAAAGGGGTTATTTTAACGAAGGATAATCTTGCAAAAAGACAGTGGCAAGGAAGTCCCAAATGTTGTTTTTGTTCTTCTAATGAGAGTATTCAGCATCTTTTTTTCGATTGCTAGGTGGTGCGAGCTTTTTGGAATGTGGTAGTCATTAGCTTTGGCTTTCAACCACCGTCTAGTGTTGGGATGATGTTTGGTTCTTGACTTAGAAGTTTTTCTTTGTAGCTTAGAAATCACATACTAGTTGGTATAGCGGCTCTTTGTTGGGCTTTATGGTTGAATAGAAATGACGCCGTGTTCAAAAGGTCCTATACTCACTCTTCCTTGCAAGTCATTTTCAGGGGGATTTACTGGATCAAGTGTTGGTCGCAACTTTCTAAAAAGGAAGCGAGAAGTGCACTCGCTAGCGGATGCAAAAGACTTGAGAGAGTGGTGATGGAGTTTTCGAGCAAGTTTGGGTGGAACAGTTGTTTTAGACTAAGGGATTAAGTTTGGTGTCTTAAGTTCTTTGTTTTTGTAACGCCGTGTGGCGGAGTGTGGTTGAATTGTTGTTTGTGGTTCTGGTTGGCTGTAGTCATCCCCGTTGGATGATCAAGGCCGGAATATTGGTATTCCGTTATCTAAAAAAAAGGCTCACATAGATCACAACAGCAAAGAACCCATGTTGCACTGATCTTTCTTTCTATACTGATGCACGTAGTTACACGTTTCAGTGAAAAATCAGAACATGGAATGAAGCGCATGGCACATGCTGTTCAGATCGCTATAAGTTCAGAATAGCCACTGCAGCTGGCAGTTAAGCGAAAACCGCATTATCATCAACTTATTATACCACAGCTACTTGGTACAATCTTTTTTTTCTCGAACCCGCAGGAGAACTGCGCATCATTATATTAAGAAGAGAAAGGAGTACAAAAAGAGTCTAGACGACTCGAACAACCCCTACGAGAGGGGGGCGGCAAAAATAAAAACTATCAAAACCAAATCCTACGGAGCCCTTTGGCTACTGCCATGCACCACATATTGGCCTTCTCTCGAATGTCCCGCATGATAGTATTGTGGTTAGGTGAATCTCCCTCAAAAATACATCCGTTTCTATGTTTTCAGATCCACCAAGCCACCAACATAACCAATGAGTTGAAACCCTTACGAAAAAACTTGGGAACCCCCTGCTGCGCTTGACGCCACCACTCTGTAAAAATGTAGTCATCTAATCCTGAAGCTAAGTGCTGCAGACCAAGCAGGGATAACACTGAAACCCACACACTCCTTGTAAACACACAAGTAGTAAGCAAGTGCTGCACGGTCTCCTCCTCCTAATCACATAATGGGCAATGCTCAGGGTGATCTAGTCCGCGATGGGCCAAACGATCAGCTGTCCAGCAACAGTTTAGAGAGGCCAACCATACAAAGAATTTGCATCGAGGAGGAGCTCAGGTTTTCCATATTGCCTTCCACGGCTCAAACTCCACAGATCCCTCGAAAAAACAGCGGTAGGCTGATTTTGTTGAGAATTCACCAGAGGGAGATGGAGTCCAAATATGCTGATCCTCCACGCCAGGAGTGAGCACAAACCCGGTTAAGAGGTCTCATATATGGAGATATTGTAATAGAGCCTCACTTGGCAGGCTGCCTCTAATGTCACGAATCCACGTCCCATCAGTTAATGCCTCCTGCACTGTTCTACGATTAGCAATTCTTTTTGACACTTGTAAGCAAAGAGCAGGTGCAAGGGCAAGTATGGATTTTCCATGCAGCCATTTGTCACTCCAAAAAAGTGTTCTTTTGTCGTCCCCCACAATGGAAGAGAGTGAGGCAGAGAACAAGGCCAATGAATGTGGATGCACTTGAATATCGAAGATAGCCCAAGGCCGATCAGGTTGAGTCTTTTTAAGCCATAACCACCTCATTCGCAAGGCCCGTCCGAGCACCTCTAAATCAAGAATTCCCAGGCCTCCTAGCTGAAATGGCCTCTTGACCCGGTCCCAAGCAACAAGACAATGGCCTCCAAGTACATCTTTGCGACCTTTCCAAAGAAAAGCTCTCCTTATCTTATCAATTGCTTTGATCACCCATTTAGGAAGTTCTAATGCTATGAGCTGGTAGATGGGTATAGCCGAAAGCACTGCACGAATGAGGGTGGCCCTCCCCGCCGGGTGCATCATGGCGGCCTTCCAACCTGGTAGCTTAGCAGCAATCTTGTCAATTATTGCAAAGTAACCAGCCTTAGAAAGTGGTTTGATAGACAAAGGAAGCCCAAGATACTTGCAAGGGAACTCTTGCACCTTGCACGAAAAGGAGGCTTGCACAACTTCAATATCTTGACCGTGACATTGGATCGGGCTCACCGAGCATTTATTGATGTTAGTGACCAACCCAGATGCCTCACCAAATACCCGCAGAATCTCCCTGATCAACGCCAAATCACCCAAGCAAGGTCTTACGAAGAGGATTACATCGTCAGCATATAAAGAAACTCGCTGACTGGGTCCGTGCGAGAGTAGGGGCTGCAACACTCCAATGTCACTTGCTCTATTGATTAGAGCATTAAGTACATCCATGACTATAATGAAAAGCATTGGAGATAGCGGGTCTCCTTGCCTCAGCCCCCGCTGATGTTGAATCAGATCTCCTGGCACCCCATTTACCAAAACTCGAGTTGTGGAGGATCTCAACAGCTTAGATAGAGTATTGCACCAAACTGGACCAAAACCCAAATATCTCAATACCTGCAGCAAGAAAGGCCAGGACACCGAATCAAAAGCCTTTGAGATGTCCAATTTGAGAAGGATTCTTGGTTCGTTCTGCCTATGTAGAAGCTTAGCTGTTTGCTGCACCAAATTAAAACTGTCATGTATGCATCTTCCTTTAACAAAAGCAGTTTGGTTGGGGGACACCAAATCTTTGAGCTTGGGAGCCAACCTGTTGGCTAATAGTTTAGTGACAAGCTTAGCGAAACTGTGCACTAGGCTTATAGGTCGGTAATCCTTAATTTCCAAAGCATTAGTTGTCTTTGGCAGCAAAGTGATGTAGGCTGAGTTGAGAAGATACAACTTGCTGACATCTCCCTGCCAAATTCGGCTTAGGGCTGATAACAGATCCTCTTTAATTATATTCCAGCAGGATTTATAAAAACATCTGGTATACCCATCTGGGCCAGGCACCTTATCTGAAGGGAGAGACTTAATTGTTGCCCAAACCTCCTCTTCCAAGAGACCTGGTTCAAGAATGGATAGATCAATAGGCTGTTTATAGAAGGACTCCAGGTTGAGGGTGCATTCTCTATGGACTGTCGTGCCAAGGAGGTTAGAGTAAAAATCCCAAGCTGCTTCCTGTTTCTCTTCTTGACTAGTAACAATGCTATCCCCCACTTTAATCTTGGCCATGAAGTTCTTTCTCTTTCTGTACCGAGCGTGCTGATGGAAGAAGGTTGTGCTTGCATCCCCTTCTTTTATCCAACTTAATCTATAGCGTAAGCGGGCAATCGTACGCTCGAGCGAAGCAAGCCCAAGTGCATGCCACTTCAATTGCCGACGGAGCCAGTCTTCTTCCCTAGACAATAAGCGGGTATCTTGTGCAATTTCTAGACGATGAATGATTTCCTTCGCAAATTGCAATTGAATCTTGACATTACCTATTTTCTTTTTGCTCCAGGATTGCAGATCGGAGGCAAGGCGGCCCAGCTTTATGGAGAAGAGCTGCAGTGGACATGAGGCTACAACTGGCTTATGCCAGGAGCTCTCCACTTCCTGCAACAAGCCATCAAGTTTGGGCCAGAAACTTTCAAAATGAAAACGGCGCTTCCCTTGCACATTGTCCTTCAAACCGAGGATAAGCGGGCAATGATCTGAGATCATCGAGGCCGAGCTCTGAAGGATGCAATCAGGGAACAAAAGTTCCCAATCTGTGGACATGAAAACCCGATCAAGCCTAACCAAAGTAGGCACCTCCCGTTCATTTGACCAAGTGAATTTACGACCCAGCAATGGGATTTCATTCATCTCCATATCATCTAAAAAACGGTGGAAACGACCCATCAATGCTCTATTAATGTTAGAGTTGTTTTTGTCTTCAGCCATATAGATGAGGTTGAAATCCCCTCCGATAGCCCACGGCCCATGACAGTCTTGCCGAATATCTCGTAGCTCTTGCAAGAATTGAACTTTGTGGTCATCAGATTGAGGACCATAAACTCCCGTAAACCACCATGCAGGCCCTTCCTGAGATGCAAACTTAACCGAGACCGAATAGGAATCAACCCGAGACGAAAGAGCATGCCAAGTACTGCCCTTCCAAGCCAAAAGTACCCCTCCTCTTGTTCTATCTGCCGGAAGCACCACAAATTGATCAAACTCAATGCCGAGCACAGAAGCAACCAAACGACCTGAGATGGATTCTTTTTTCGTTTCCTGCAAGCAAACCATGACTGGCCGGATGGATCTGACCAGATTTCTGACATTATCTCACCGTGCTTTCTGGTTGAGGCCTCGCACATTCCAAATTAAAATGTTAGGAGTCATTGATCAACAGTTGCTGGGCGACCAAAAGATCCTTTTTGAAGCAACAAACAGCAGCGGCTACAAGGGTTCTCCTGGCGAAGGTGGCTGCCAGCCGAACAGTGCTGCGAGCGCCGCAATGTGCTCCTGTGCAAGGGGCTTGTCAAATAAGCGACTGTAGCTTTCCAGTTGTTTCTCTCCTATGGCTTCCTGAGTTTTAACCACACCTAGCTGAAGCATGAGCTCCTTTTGAGCTCGAAGAACTGGAGGCGATGATGCCCCGAGTTTGGTCGCCAGTCTATTGCTTCGGCGAAGCGAAAAGTCAGGGGGGAGCTGCTTGGGGCGCCGCTTTTGAGTGACAGGAGGAGGGAGCAGACCCTCTGTGACTTGTTGGACCTCATCCAGGAAAGCCTTGGCTGGGGTGGACAGCGCTTGGCTGGGCACTTGCTGCTGAATTTGGCGCCGGCGGCGCCTGCTAAAAACCTTTGCCAGCACTGTAGAACCAGCGCTGGGAGCTTCCGCCAAGCCAGTGGGCAGCCCACACGAAGATGCGCCGTCCGCAGGTGCAGATGCGCCGTCCGCAGGTGCAGCCGCGCTGGGCCCGGGGCCCGCATCACCTTCCGGCCCATCAGCAATTGGCCCACGCTCCCGCTCGTACGATGCATCGCCAGGAACCGGGTCCGGCTCGACCATGATGCGCACGCGCACGCTGTTACCCGCTGCGACAGACGCCACTTCGGGAGAGGGCCACGAAGAGGCTTCGCGCCGATTCCCGAAGCCGCGCGTTGAGAGGAGGGCATAAAGTCAGCAGCTCCACCTGCCTGCTCAGAGGGGGATGGGCAATCCACAAGGGCCACACCGCCAGTTCCCAAGGGAGATAGGGGAGGCGATGGGAAGGGATCGCCAGTTCCCAACGCCAATGGGGCGACCTCGGGCAGAGCAACGACAGGAGGGCTCGGCGCTGCTTCCTTCCCCAGCTGCGGATCGCCTCCATCATGGCGGATCCTAGCTACTGGCTTGGGGGGCGCCACATGGACAGCGCCGTGGCCAGCAAGCGAAGTAGCGGGCCCCAGGCGGTCCTTGACAGGGACGCGACCTGCTGTGGGAACTCCGGCGCTCCTTCTCGTCGGTGAGCTGGCTGTGGAAACTCCGGTGCTCCTCCTCGTCGGCGAGCTAGCCCGGGGGGGGCAGCGGAGGAGTGGAGGGTCACGGCTGACGAAGTCTGACCGCAGCCTCTCCGATGATGGCTGCGACCTGGCCGATGATAGTCGCCGCTTGGTCGGAGGAGGAGACGGAGAGTGCCTGGCGGAGGGCCTCCACCGCTTCACCTACCGCCAGCCTGGAAGCCCGTTCCCGACTCCCAGAGGGGCGCCAGAGCTGCCCTCTGCCACCCGCCGCCGAGGGCGTTTCCACAACCGGGGAAATACGCCGCCACACCGAGATGCGTCCCCGCGACGGGGGAACTCCAGCACAGGCAGAGGAGCGGTGGCCAAGGCCCAGGTATCAGAAGCAACGTACTTGGTGACGACAATCCGCAGCTCGATGCGATGCGGAGAGGCAGTTGAAGCATTTCCCTCGGAGGCCCGCCGGAACCGGACGTCATGAGGCGCCAGCTAGGTGGCGCGGACCGCCCCGAGAACGGCGACGATCAACCACCTTCTGCCAACCCTCTTTGGCCGGACCTGGAGATAGTCCCCGCCCCTGAGGAAGCTCAGCGCGGTCGGCAGGGCATGCACGCTGGCAGACCGAAGGCCGCAGACATGCATGCTGGCGGTCCACAAACTGACGTTGCGTCACCGCCAGAACCACGTCGGCCGACCCGGGAGAAGCCAGGACGACGTCGCGGTAGGAAGGGCGTGAAGCAACCCTGGAGTCAGCCGGGGAGGCAGGGGGAGACGCCTCCTGCCAGCGCTCCTGCTTCGAGCGTCCTACGGCGAGAAAGGATGACGATTGGGAAAAGGGAGAACCGGCCGGCGCAAGGGGAGGCGCAGCCGAGATGGTGGCCGCCGAGTCCGGAGTGGACGTCGGCGTGCAGCTGAGAGACGGCGCAAGGGGAGGTGCAGACAAGACGGTGGCCGCTGAGTCCGGAGTGGATGTCGGTGTGCAGCTAAGAGACGGCGCAAGGGGAGGCGCAGCCGAGACGGTGGCCGCCGAATCCGGAGGGGACGTCGGCGTGCAGCTGAGAGAAGCTGGTCTGGTATCTCCATCAAACCAAAAAAATTCTTCCTTGGTACAATCTAACTAGAGGTGAACTTTGCAATGGCCATGGTGCAAAAAGGAAAATAGACCACTTGTGGGGAGGAGATGGAAGAGGAAGGAACAAGATAGTGGCCACGAAAACACCCAAGGATCCGTCTTTCCATCCAGTGTACTTCGAACTCTGATACATAGCTGTTACAAAGGAAAACAGAACCCTGTGACGTCTTCACTACTTGCCTAAAAAAACACAACAAAGCAAGGGTGAGTCCGAAGACCCCGCAAGCACATAAAAAAATGGCGACAACAAAACCAATTCAATTGTCTAGGCAAGACACAATCCTCGTATGTATCGGCAATCACTTATCTTGCACAACTGCAATATAAACTCAACAACTGTTCTGTAATCACCAATTTCTTTTATGCAGTGCAATAGAATGCAATGCAATGCTATGTCCAGATGCAATCTCCGAGCTCATACCGGTAAAGCTGAGCGTCCACCCGTCGATGGCCCACTTGTGTCCCGCTCTCTTTCACACGGGCCACAAACTCCACTTCCGTGGACTACCTACTGAAGTAGGTTTCTCTGTAAGCACCCTGGATTAGTCATGTATCTTTCTCACCGACCTCACCGGAATAGTTACATGACTTCATCTCCGGTTTAGCTTATGCAACTTATGTTATGATGATTGCAAAAATGATGCAATAGCCTGTCAGCAATCACAATTAACTCTCCACTAACTTCACTCCCGTGGAGTACCTACCGTGGTAGGTCTTTATCCCACCTCCGCGGGACGTCTACGTACTGTAGACCTTTAACACCAGTGTGCAATACGATGTAATGCAATCTTAACGTAATTGTCAATCACATCCACCTCTTGTGGCAATATAATCAATAACAAGCATAGATATCATTTCATAAAATGATATAGAGCATAGATCAGCAAAACAAATATCAGGCATTCACCACAATCCACTACTCTACCATGTACTTGCCTGATTATTCTTGCGGACGACGCTCGAAGGGTGTCAAACTAGGACCTCCTCCTAGTCAATGTTGTGGATGGTACATGGAGGGTGCCAAACCAGGGCCCTCACCTGTAAACGACATCCATCTTAACACAACAGGGCAATTCATATAAGCATGTAAAGGGGTATCGGCTCTACGCGTATAGACAATCGACACGTTTCTACGTGCAACCCGATACCGGCAATCTTCCTAATACCTAATACCTTTCTAATGCCTTGGTACTCAATTGACCACTTAAGGATCACGCTATCTGTATTAGCGAGTAAATTTTCATTTACACGCACTTAATCTTTTTCTCCTCTTTTCTTTTCTTTTTTCCTTCCTCTCCTTTTCTTTCCTCTCTCTTCTTCTTTTCTCTCTTTCTTTCTAACCCGTCGGGCCACAGCCCGTTTCCCTACCCGGCCACTTTTCTCTTTTTTTTTCTTCCCTTCGCCCAGACCTCCTCCTCCTCCTTATGCTGCCGCTCCCTTCTCTCTCTCTCTCGTCCTCTCAGCTCCCGCTCGCGCCGTGCTTCCCCCAGCGGCCGCGCCACCCCTCGATACCCCTCCTTCGGTCCTCCATGCGCCGCCTCCCTCTCCTGCCGCCACCCTCGGCTCCTCCGCGACGCCGCCTGGCCCGACGCCGGCCCTGGCGCTGCTGCCATCGGTTCTTGGCCCGGCGCCTCCTCCTTCTTCTTGGCTTCTTCCTCACCTCTCTGCCTTCTCCCCTCTTTCCCCTGGCTCCTCTCCCACCACGCCAATCCAAAATCGGGCTTCCCTCAGTGCCGCGCCTCCGGCCGTTTGGCGCCGCACTCGCCGATGCTCGGCTCACCTGGGCCCCTCGCGACTCTGGCCACCGGATCCGTGGTCGATGCCTACGCCGGCGGTTCCTGGGATCGGTGATGGTGCGACATGGTTGTACTTGGTCCACTCCACCCTACGGTGCTACCCTTCTACCTCTGCTTACTTCTATTTTGAGTATATGCTCCTACTTGTTTTACTTGTGGCCGAGGTGTTGGATGGGGTCCGAACAAAATCCCCAAAAGGCAAAAGATGACAAGAGGAGGGTGACCTACTTGGTGGTCGGGCTGGAAAAGGAAGTGGTGGGGGTTCGAGGGTTGCAAGGTCTTCCTCACGTGGTCGCTGTCGGGGAGGAAGACGTGGTTGGTCCTTGTCGGCTATGGTGGACTTGCGGTGGTCTCTCCTTGGATGCTTCTCTTTTCTGCTCCTTGGTCCCCCTCTCTTCCTTGTAGCTCCTTCCTTCCTTCTAGTTGCGATGGCGCTCTGACCTTCACCTTCTGGCCTCTGGCCGAAGGTGCACTGGAGATGGCAGATGGTTGTGGAGCTTGTGGCTATGCTTGGAGTCTTGGTGATGGTTTCCTTTAGCTGGGCATGTCTGTGGGTGGCTGGTGTTCAGTGGTGCTTGCGAATACACAGGGGAGAGACTGGATGTGTGAATTACTGGGGGAGGCTTCTTTTGTGTTCCAGGGGAAGGTGGTTTTCGGACCACACCCTGCTGGTGCTGTCCTCGACTGGCTGCAGCTGGCTGCCCCTTGCTCTTATCCACTTCTGGGTCTTATGTTCCTGTGCTACATACCTTCTGATCTGAAGGGTGGCTTGGGCACTGTTGCTACAGTTTGGGGCTGAAAAATGAAAGGAATATGTGGGCTTTTGTGGCTGAAAAAGGATGTTGCCTTTCGGTGGGCTCTGTGGCTTGAACTTAATTATTTTGCTGTTCTTTTCTTACGGGTATTACATCGGCGACATCCCCGGCCTGCAGTTTCTGGGCCTCTTCTGGAACAGCCTGCACGGTGTGCTCCCTCTCTCCCTCTATAATCTGTCGTCGCTGACCAACTTTCAAGTAGCATTGAACCAGCTGCATGGCAGCATTGCCGCCGATATCGGTGGTAAATTCCCTAGGATGCAACACATCCAATTTGGTGGCAACCAATTCAGTGGAACCATCCCTTCTTCACTCTCCAACCTCTCTGCTCTCACATCACTTGACCTGTCAGGTAACAGATTTAGTGGATATGTGCCTCCCACTTTGGGGAGGATTCAAGCTCTGCACTATCTAAACTTGGGCCTGAATAGGCTCGAAGCAGACGATAGGGAAGGGTGGGAGTTCATCACTTCGCTAGCGAACTGCAGCGAGCTACAATTTCTGGCTCTCGAAAGCAACTCTTTCAGTGGGCAGCTGCCAAGCTCTATTGTGAACCTGTCAACTACCCTCCAAATGCTCTATCTAGGAGACACTAGGATTTCTGGGGGCATTCCGTTGGACATCGGCAATTTGGTTGGTCTCGACTTTCTTGAGATTGCGAATACTTCGATATCTGGAGTGATCCCAGAGAGCATCGGGAAGCTAACAAACTTGGTTGAGCTAGGCTTGTACAACACTAGCTTGTCAGGCCTCATACCATCATCTATTAGAAATCTCACGCGGCTGACTAGGCTTTACATGTACTACGGCAACTTGGAGGGGCCAATTCCAGCAAGCCTGGGCAACTTGAAAAATCTTTTTGTTCTTGATCTGTCAACGAATTACCGCCTGAATGGTTCGATTCCCACAGAGATTTTCACTATCAGCAAAATCTATCGGGGCCCCTGCCCTTTCTTGGTACTTAGACTTGTCATACAATTCACTATCGGGGCCCCTTCCTTCTGAAGTTGGTAGCTTAGCTAACCTAAACCAACTAATTCTGTCAGGAAACCAACTGTCCGGCAAGATACCTGATAGCATTGCCAACTGCAGAGTGTTGGACAAATTGTTGCTGGATAAAAACTCGTTCAATGGAAGCATACCTCAATCTCTGAAGAATATAAAGGGCCTCAGTTTACTGAACCTTACCATGAATGAGTTGTCTGGTAGTATTCCTGACGCCCTTGGTAGTATTGGCAACCTGCAACAGTTGTATCTGGCACACAACAACTTGTCGTGTGATACCTGATTCTCTGTAATTTGACGGCATTGTCAAAATTGGATCTGTCCTTCAATGATCTGCAAGGTGAAGTACCAAAAGGGGGTGTATTCAAAAATTCAACTTACTTGTTCATCGCTGGAAATAATGAGCTTTGTGGTGGCATACCTCAACTTCATTTAGCTCCGTGCTCCTCAATCGCTATGGGAAAGAACAACAAGCGATTGCCAAATTCTCTTATAATAGTGTTGGCAATAACTGGTGCGCTCGTGATCTTAGTTTTGGTACTTGCTCTCCTTCAATTAATAAATAAGAAGCTCAGACAAATGCCGAAGGGCCAATTCTTACCCTCACCAATTGAGGAACTGCATCCAAGAGTTTCTTATTATGAATTGTCAAAAGGAACTAATGGATTTTCAGAAGCCAATTTGCTTGGAAAAGGAAGCTATGGTGCGGTCTATAAATGCACATTTGATGATGAGGGTACAATCTAGCGTCAGAAGGTGTTTAACCTTCAACAGTCTGGATCTTCTAAAAGCTTCGTAGCTGAATGCGAGGCACTTAGAAGGGTTCGTCACCGCTGTCTTATAAAGATCATCACCTGTTGCTCAAGCATCGCTGCCCAAGGTCAAGAGTTCAAGGCACTGGTTTTTGAGTTCATGCCAAATGGTAGCTTAGATGGCTGGCTTCATCCAAAACCTGGCATGCCCATTCTGAGCATGCTCAGCCTAGCTCAGAGAATTGATATTGCTATTGATGTCATGGATGCTTTGGACTATCTTCACAATCAATGTCAGCCACCAATCATTCATTGTGATATCAAACCAAGCAATATCCTTCTTGCAGAAGACATGAGTGCCCGAGTTGGAGATTTCGGCATATCAAGGATTCTTCCTGGAAATGCAAGCAAAACCCTGCAAAATTCATATAGCTCAATTGGAATAAGAGGTTCCATTGGTTATGTTGCTCCAGGTAACTGAAATTCTTCCATTGTTGTCTTTACCCCGCGTTCTTCACAAATATGGCATGCTGATCAATATAAACTTTTCCACGATTGTAGACTATGGCGAAGGTTTTTCCATCTCAACTCTTGGTGATGTTTATAGCCCGGCATATTGTCGCCGAGATGTTTACGGGGCCTGAGCCCAACGGACGACATGTTCAGAGATTCATTGGATCTTCACAAGTTTTCAGAGGCTGCTCTTCCTGACAGGATCTTGGAGATAGCCGATCCAACAATATGGGTGCACGAGGACGCCAATGGTAGTATCACAAGAAGCAGAATTCAGGAGTGTTTGGTCTCTGTCATCGGGCTCGGCATATCCTGCTCAAAGCAGCAACCCAGAGAGCGAATGGCGATACGAGATGCAGCCGCCGAGATGCATGCGATCCGAGATGCATACCTGATGTTTGCCAGTTCTCTTGTAGTGGAACAGGGAGGAGAAAGAGAGACCACCACACTGCTGTGATATGCACCAACAATGAAGAACGAGAGCTGCAGATTGGGCAAGAGAAGATGCGCTGCAGATGACCGGCTTGTCTTGAACAACTGAAGATGCATATGACGCTGGAGCTATAGCATTCCTTTTCTTAACACTGAATTTGTTTGTATCAGATCTACGTACGTATATGGGATGTTTGGTGACTCTGCAGGCAGGTCAAACCGGACAGAAACACCACTTGTTGCTGAAAATTAGAAACTTGCATTCCTTCCTAAGAAGTACTAATTCAGAGTAACCAATAGCCAGTTTATTTCGCACGGCGTTTTTCTTTTCTTTTTTGAAATGTTGAAAGCAAATACAGACATGAGCCACAGCAGATGAACAGTAGCATAGCTCAACGATATAGCACTTTGTCTTTCTAGCTGACTATTACAGTTAGATATTATCACCAAGAGATTTTTTATGTGAAAGCAAATTATTAGACCATGTGGCCGGTCTAGTATTTTAGATGATGAATAATTGACAACATTAGTTATAATATTACTTATGGTGTGTTGCGCGTGTACGGATTAACATTGGTTATTAGATCATGTGGCCGGTCTAGTATTTTAGATGATGAATAATTGACAACATTGGTTACGGCGGCTGTTTTCTTTGGAGTACCGGCGATACTGGTTCGAGGTAAGGAAAAAAAAATCTGCACACTGAAGGCCTTCACGTGATTTTCTTTCCTCGTGATATTTTTCTTTAAGTTTCGTTATGCTGCATGAGGAGTATTCATGAATGTGAGGTGTGGTTAGTTTTCTCTGAATTTTTGATTAAAATCTTTTTTTACGTTGTGTACAAAAGTAACGTGAGGCATGGAGAGGACTAGATAATTTGGAGCCGTGGCTTTTCAGATGGAAAAGTTTGTTGCGGCAGAATAAAAAAAACACGAGAAATCCAGTCGTTGATTAGAGCCAATTGTGAATTAGATCTAGTCGTGAGCTTGTTGGCAAGAAAAAGTGATTAGGGGCTAATAGATAGGTAGATTCCTGCGGCTGGTTTCAACGCAAAAAAAAAAAAAAAACAAAGGGGATGCATGCATCGTCTGCATGCATGTATTGGCCGTGTGATATTTTGACATTGTGAAGAGTTCGTAGTCTACGGCTGTTTGGTGTCGTGACTTTTTGCAATGGTTCTCTGACTTGTGACTGCTGTTTTTGTTGATCTTTGACGGCTGCTTGGGACTTATCTATCAGTCCTTTTTGGTTGCACAAATTTTTAGATTAAAAAAATTTTTCGTTACGCATTGCAATTATTCACTCTCTCTCTCTGATTGTCATCGACAATCCTACACAAATAATATAGGTTGGGTGGTTGTTTGTGTGGATTTTTTACTGCGATTTTCTAAGATTTGAACGGTGGACTATGAGGCTTAATATGACTAGTCCCTCCACGCATTAGTGGTGGGCCCATGTGGCCTAGGTGTAGTAGTGAGGTGGAATTAGTCCCATGTTCTCATGTAGAGAATTGAGATAGGTTTGGTCTAGCGTATAAAGCCAAGCTTTCTAAACGTCGCATTTTGATTAATCTTTTTACACGAAATAAGAACAAAAGTTTATATAGAGATGCTATGCATGTATAGGCCCGTCACATATGGGGCTGAGCATTGAGCAAACTTTGGACGCACGGTGTTACAGCTCCGGTGCAACGGCTCGGCCACGAGGCCTAAGCATGGTGCAACTTCCAGGACTGCGAGGCTGACGGGGACCTTGCAACGACGGGCGGGCACAGCTGCTACACGGTTGAATATTTGCAAGGGATCCACCGGTGCCGTCATTTTCTACGCTGGAATTAAAGCTGCATGAGCTACCCGATCATGCAGCGAATTTCCCGCGCAAGTGTCCTCAAGCATCAAGCAAGCACAGCCCAAGAATTTACTGGTGGAATACCAACAGGAAACTAGGGATTTGGTTGAGCAGAAACTGAAGAGGAGCGAACAAAATAGTGCGATACAATGAAGGAACGTAGAGGGACATCTCAGTTGAAAGGGACGGAACTTGGGTATGTTCCGAGCTGCGACGTGCTTTCACCGGTGTTTGAGCCGCTATGTCGTCGTGCGGCAGCGTGCGTCGTCGGCATGTGGTGGAAGAAGACCCAGCTACATCCGGAAAATGGCACTCCTCCACGCGAGGGCGGAGACTGACTAAACGCGACGTCTTAGATCGCCACCTTGACACACAGCACACTTACTGGGAAACCTAGCTTTACCCATTAACCCCGGCATCCCCTCGTCGGAGCTCGGCCGCCCTCCGACCGTCAGCGTCCATCTCTTTGCCGCCAAAGGCCGTGCCCATGCAGAAGGTGAAAACAGATGTAATACGAAATAATTAAAGGGTTCATTTTGCAAACATTCCCTCTACGCTACTTTTGTGAGGGCGGAGACTGGTTCTGCTGCAAACAACTTTAGTTTTTTATTTTCTTTGTTTTTAATTTATTTAAATCAAAATTTACTTGAAACGTATTAATTTCTAATTTCAGTTTATTTTAGTTTTTTCCTTTTCTTTTGTTGTATTATCTATAATAATATAACAATTTTTATATATATTTTTAAAATCTTTTTTATTTTAAAAAATTAATTACTAATCTAATTTTAATCAAAAATCATAACAAAAAGTTAGTAGAAGCACCGCCAAACAAGTCCAGAGGAAACGCGACGTCTTCGCCACCTTGCCAAGCAACAAATAACGATCACAAGCCGACCCAGGCCCCCAGCGAATTAGACAAATAACTTGGCAATAATGCGTTCAGCGAGCTTGCCGCCCCTGCTGCTGCTGCTGCTGTCCTCCATCACGTCCATCTTGGCACTCGCGGCCGCGAGAGCCTACGACGACGAGGCGGCCGCGCTACTCGCCTTCAAGGCCGCGGCGGTACGCGGCAGCGGCTATGACGCGCTCGCTTCGTGGAACCGGAACGGCAGCACCGGGTTGTGCGGCTGGGAGGGCGTTACGTGCAGCAGCAGCAGCCTCCGGCGGGTGGTGGCGCTGAGCTTGCCCTCCCTCGGGCTCGCCGGGACCCTCTCCCCGGCCGTCGGCAACCTCTCGTCCCTGCGGACGCTCAACCTAAGCTCCAACTGGCTGCGCGGCGACATCCCTGCCAGCCTCGGCCTTCTGCGCCGCCTCCGGACGCTTGACCTCAGCGTCAACACGTTCTCCAGCGCGCTCCCGGGCAACCTGACCTCCTGCATCAGCTTGACAAGCCTTGTCCTCGACGGCAACAAGCTCACCGGTCGCATACCTGTCGAGCTCGGCGACACACTGACAATGCTCCGGCTGCTCAGGCTGGATAACAACAGCTTCACGGGGCCCATCCCGGCGTCGCTGGCCAACCTGACGCACCTGCGCACAATCAACCTCAGGATCAACGAGCTCGACGGCCCAATACCCCCTGGGTTCGGCAGCAATACTCCGCGACTTCTGTTCATCGACCTCTGCGATAACAACCTACACGGTGTGCTCCCACTGTCCCTGTACAATCTGTCATCGTTGAGGACTCTTGACGTAGCAATGAACATGCTGCGTGGAAGTATTCCTGCCGATATCGATTTAAAGCTCAAGGCCATACAGTTTCTTGGATTGTTCGTTAACCAGTTCAGTGGCGCCATCCCTTCCTCGCTCTCCAATCTCACTGACCTCGCAAGTCTGCAGCTCTCAGGGAACGAATTCAGTGGCTACGTGCCTCGTGATCTGGGGAGGTTGCAGGCTCTGAAGATTCTGCTTCTGGATGATAATAGGCTTGAAGCAGGGAAGACGGGGCAGGGGTGGGATTTCATCACTTCACTGGCAAACTGCAGCCAGCTACAACGTTTATCTCTCGGCTACAACTATTTCACAGGACAGCTTCCTTCTTCAGTAGTGAACCTCTCGACGACCCTCCGTGAGCTTTACTTGGGTGATTCCTTGGGTGACAATAGGATCTCCGGAAGCATCCCCCATGACATTGGCAATTTGGTCGGTTTAAAGGTACTACAGGTTTTGGATACTTCCATATCAGGAGTAATTCCAGAGAGCATTGGGAAGCTGGCAAACCTGACTCAGCTAGCCCTGTACAACAACAGCTTGTCAGGCCTTATACCATCATCTATCGGAAATCTCACCAAGCTTATTAGTCTATTCGCGCAGAGCAACAACTTGGAAGGACCAATCCCACCAAGTATCGGTAAGCTGAACAGTATGTTTGTTCTTGATCTATCAAGTAATCACCTCAATGGTTCGATTCCCAAGGAGATTTTGGAGCTACCGTCCCTTACCTGGTACTTGAATTTATCATACAACTCATTGTCTGGATCCCTTCCTTCTGAAGTTGGCAGCTTGGCTAACCTCAACGGGTTGAACCTATCAGGAAACCAGCTGTCTGGCCAGATACCCAGTAGTATCAGAAACTGCATAGTGCTGGAGGTACTGTTATTGGATAATAACTCGTTCCAAGGAAGTATACCTCAGTCTCTGGAGGACATCAAGGGGCTCCGCGTACTGAACCTAACCACGAATAAGTTGTCTGGTAGGATACCTGATGCCCTCGGTAGCATCCACAACCTGCAAGAGTTGTATCTAGCATGCAACAACTTGTCTGGGCCGATCCCAGCAGTTCTACAGAATTTGACATTGTCTAAGTTGGATTTGTCATTCAACAATTTGCAAGGCGAAGTACCACAAGAGGGTGTTTTCAAAATTTTAACTTACTCATCAATTGCTGGAAATAAGGAGTTGTGTGGTGGAATACCTCAGCTTCATTTAGCTCCATGTACCAACAGAAAAGGGTGGTCAAAGTCTCTCATCATAGCTGTTGCAACAGTAGGAGCAATATTGTTCGTAGTTTTGATTCTGGTTTTTATTTGGTTGGTGTCTAAGAAGCTGAAACAAAGGAAGACTGGTGAATTGTTAACCCTAGTAATCGAGGAACAATATGAGAGAGTTTCTTACCAGGCATTGTCAAATGGAACAAAACGATTTTCAGAGGACAATTTGCTTGGAAAAGGAAGCTATGGCACAGTCTATAAATGCACTTTTCATGATGAGGGAACTATTGTCGCTGTGAAGGTGTTTAACATTGAACAACCTGGATCTACTAGAAGTTTTGTGGCCGAATGCGAGGCACTGAGAAGGGTGCGTCACCGTTGTCTCATAAAGATCATCACGTGTTGCTCAAGCATCAATCACGAAGGTCAAGAATTCAAGGCACTGGTTTTTGAGTTCATGCCCAATGGTAGCTTGTATGATCGGCTTCATCCAAAATCTGACATGCCCACTCTGAGCTTAGCTCAGAGAATAGGCATTGCTGTTGATATCATGGATGCCTTGGACTATCTTCACAATCACTGCCAGCCACCAATCATTCATTGCGATCTTAAGCCAACCAACATCCTTCTTGCAGAAGACATGAGTGCCAGGTTGGAGATTTCGGCATATCAAGAATCCTTCCGAAGGTACAAGCAAAACCTCTTGAATTCAAATAGCTCAATTGGAATAAGAGGCTCCATTGGCTATGTTGCTCCAGGTAACTAAAAGTGGTGTTTGCTCTTTATTCCTGGTTGATACATAAATATGGCATGTTCATCAATCTAAAAAACTTTGCACAATTGTAGAGTATGGCGAAGGTTCTCCAATCTCAACTCTTGGCGATGTTTATAGCCTCGGGATATTGCTGCTCGAGATGTTTACAGGAAGGAGCCCAACAGAAGATATGTTCAGAGATTCATTGGATCTTCACAAGTTTTCAGAGGTGCTCTTCCCGATGAATCTTGGAGATAGCTGATCCGACAATATGGATGCACAACGATGCCAATGATAGCATGACAAGAAGTATAATTGAGGAGTGTTTGGTTTCTGTCATTGGGCTTGGCTTGTCCTGCTCAAAACGGAAACCCAGCGAGCGAACACCGATACGGGATGCAGCCATGGAGATGCATGCAATCAGAGATGCATACAATCAGAGATGCGTACTTCATGTTTGCCGGCAGGTTTGCTGATAATGGAAAAGAGCAACACAAGCCATCTCTCTGCAGTGATATGATACAACAATAAACCATAAGGCAGCTGAAGGTTAGGAAACATATGTGTTGGTGATATACCCTAAAAGCAATCATGGAGATGATTGTATCACTTCTATGTTTATGATCTTTCGAATAATATATTATTTTATCTATTAAATAAATGTCTTTCATATTGATCAACAAGTATGTGATTTGTCCGTGAAACTCTTTATTTATATTTTTGATATTATTCTAAATTATCTCTAATCTTATATCATTATGTGGAACAATTATGATTTACAAATCAACACATGTACTGATTGATGATCACAGATCATGGATATGAGATATCAAATCAATAATGTGGACACATGTTAGAGAACATGATGTTGAATTGACCCACCACGAGACACTGCGGGAATTGTTATATTCTTAAATGTCATCAGTTGGTCTCATATATAGTGTATGTAAGATTTTTAGACCTGAGATCGTCATTGTTTTCAACATGTGTAATAGTTTACTTAGAGGTTACCAAACACTACTCTGTGACTGGGTGATCATAAAAGTAGCTTTCGGGTTTACTATGAAACATACGAAGGATTATAAACGATCAAGATAGAATTTGTTCCTCCTATATAACAGGAGAGATATCTCTGGGCCCTTCGATGTAGTTGGATTAAGAAAGTGCATAGACATGCCGAATATGGTTGAGGAGTCAATCACAACTGAGTAATCCATCACAGGTTCGAGTGAAAGATCGAGCTATCATAGGATGGCATGCTTCTCGCCTTGAGTTCGATCTAGTATCGTGAGGAAAAGGGATCGGTACATAAGCATTATATAGGTTCGTCCGATATGATTTTTATATATATTTGGGGGTCGTTATGTTCTGCTAGAAACCGCTACCGACCTATGGACCGAAAAGGAGTTTTCGACCCATGGCCAAATGTACATGAATCTACAAGGTCACACACTTAATGGGATGGAACGATAAAGGCCTGGATGATAGTTTCCAAATAGGATTCGATCTCTACTCATATCGGATAAGAATCCGATTGGAGGCTATATAATGAGATGTGCAGGGGCTGAGAGCGACACCCCAAAAAAACTCTAGCCGCCACATCTCATAACTCCTGTCGTGTGCGCTGGTGCTAACACACCGACGCACGGTGTTCCCTCTCTGGACATGTGGACCTCGATAGAGGCGCTGCTACGACTGCGGCGCTGATCGGGACGATCGCAAGGAGGAGACAGTTGACTGGAAGACGATCGACTATCTTTACCCACACCGACATGCTCTTCGTTGAATCGGCTGCTTCAACTCTACTTCCATTGCACTACGCGTCTAGTGGTAACGATCTATGATCTCTTTACTCGTATGGCTTTCTAGTTTACACGGTAGAATTTTTAATTCGCGCTAGTGTAGTCTACCCATATCCCTACAATATGTTATGGATGAGTGTACTTGTCTATCCTTGTGTCAGATATATGTAGAATGTGGAATGGTCAATCAAGTAATTTTTAAAGTACAAGGTTTCTTGCGTAGCGTTGGCAAATATTTCACAGACCAAATCTAGCCCAGATACAGATTACAGCAACAAATTGTCAACCTCTTACAAAGAAATCAGCACAGAGGTTACCAAGTTGATAACAACTCATGCAATTCCAAAAGACGCAAAAGCAAGTGCCAAAACCCAATAAGCAAACAGACACAAAGGACTGCTCCCGAAAGACTAGAAATTCAGAATAGTCAAAGTAGCTTTCAGACCAAACAAAACCACCAATAGTTTTCTCAAGAATTTTACCACGGACATTTTGTCGAGCACGTTACAGGATAAAATGTAACAAACGGGCCTTCGGCACACTTATTGGGAAACCTTTCATCATTAACCCCGGCCTCCGCTCGTCGGAGCTCCGCCGCCCTCTAACCGTCAGTGTGGAAACACACTGTTACTAGAGTCGATCTAGACCGCAGGTTAATGCAGGTCCGAATTTGGATGCTTATAAAATTCGCGATCATGATTTGGTGGCAGTCTATATAAATAAAAATAATAGGTGATATTCAACACGTCCTTTTGTTTTGAGACAAAAAATTCTATAATAATTTTTAAAAAAAATTACTAAAAATTTCCATATTAATCGAAAGAAAAAGAAGGATCCCATCACTTATTTTTGGTACGATCAAATTATAACGGTACATATTAATCATATATAGATATTAGAGTTATATAACAAATACAATTATATTTTAATTATAGAAAGTAAAATTATATATCAAAGAATTGTATCAGAATATTTAGCCGCGCAATTACAACCGGTGATATTCAAGGCACCTCTTTCATTTTGAGGCAAAAAAATACCACAATATTCCTAAAAAATAATAGATATTCCCACATTAATTAAAAAAAGAAAAGAGTCTCGACTCTATTTATTTTGGTGGGGGCCAGATTATAAGATACAAATTAATTATATATATAAATATTAGAATTATATAACAAATATAATTAGATTTTAATTATAGAAAATAAAATTATATACAAAGATAATTATATTATAATATTTAGTCACGCAGTTGTACGAATAAATCTGCATGGGTGCACGCTATACGGACCCACCTATCAGTGGCCCGGTCATAAGAACCCCTTCTCCCCGCCGCCGTCCGCCGAGGCTCCGCCGCATCCCCACCGCCCTTTGCATCCATCTCCTCCCTCCCAGAGGCCCCGCCACCGCACGGAGCGGCCCGCGCAGGTGATTCCAAGAGCCCCTCGACCCCCCCCCCCCCTGCCGCGGTTGGCGGCGGCCACGAGGTCTCGGGAATCTGAAGGATTTATATGTTCTTGATCTGCCAACGAATCACCGTTTGAATGGGGATAGCCGCCCAACAATCTGGGTGCACACGGTTGCAAACACTAGAAGAAGTAGAATTCAGAGAGATTCATGCAATTCAAGACACATACCTCAGGTCTGCTCACTTTGCACTGACCTGCAACATCAGTGAAGTATCATCAAAGCTGAAGATTGGGCAATGCTTGCTGCAGAGGAACGCAATTACCTGAAAGTTCGAAACAGATGACACGGTTCATGGCGCTGCTGTCAACATTCCTTCGTGAAGGCTTTACTTTATTTGTTTCAGATACACAGAAACATTTCTGAATGATTGGTATATTCAGTTAGAAGGATTTAACCCTGTACCAAAGTACATGGCTTCTTGTATGGTCAGTAAGATTTCGGAGTCAAAATCCTATCCAAGCAAAGCAGCAAACTTCCCGCTTCTCGAATTCAAGTCCTTAGCAACTGCAAATTGAAGTTCTTAAGTTCCCACATAGGCTCACATAGATCACAACAGCAAAGAACCCACCCCATTTTAGAAATCAGCATAATTATCTCGATTTCCAATTTTAATTGTACAGAGTTTCATGACGTTCAGCAGTGAGCGATAAACAGAAATACAGGATTGCTCCCAAGAAAAATCAGGTGTGCACTGATCTTTCTTTCTATACTGATGCACGTAGTTACACGTTTCAGTGAAAAAACAGAACATGGAATGAAGGGCATGGCACATGCTGTTCAGATCGCTATAAGTTCAGAATAGCCACTGCAGCTGGCAGATAAGCGAAAACCGCATTATCATCAGCGTGTCGTAAAACATCACTCGCAAATCATCAGATAGTGACAACTTACTATACCACAGCTACTTGGTGCAATCTAACTGGAGGTGAACTTTGCGATGGCCATGGTGCAAAATGGAAAATAGACCACCTGTGGGGAGGAGATGGAAGAGGAAGGAACAAGATAGTGGCCACGAAAACACAAGGATCCTGTTGTAATCCTGTTGTCAGTTTCAGTTATTCTTCTTGTTTGGATGCTCCACAAGAAGCTCAAACAAAGGCAGAAGGGAAGAGTGCAATCTCCAATTGCTGAGGAGCAACATGAAAGAATTCCATATCATGCATTATTCAGAGGAACTAACGGGTTTTCAGAAGCTAACTTGCCTGGGAGAGGACGATATGGTGCGGTTTATAAATGCATTTTGGACAATGAAGATAGAACCTTGGCTGTCAAGGTGTTTAAGCTTCAGCAATCTGGATCTTTCAAGAGTTTTGAGGCTGAATGTGAGGCCATGAGAACGATAAGACACCATTGTCTCATAAAGATCATCACTTGTTGCTCGAGCATCGACCTACGAGGTCAAGAGTTCAAGGCATTGGTTTTTGAGTTCATGCCCAATGGTAGATTAGATGGTTGGCTTCATCCAAAATCTGAAAAGCTCACTACAAGCAACTAAAGATGGCAACGGGTAAATACCCGTCGGGTATTGCCAACCCATACCCGTACCCGATACCCGCACCCGCACCCGCTACAATACCCGTACCCGCACCCGGGTATGAAAACCTACCCGTACCCGCACCCGCGCGGGTATTTATACCCGACGGGTAACCCGTACCCGAATTGATAAGGGTATATATGAGGCACATGTATATACGGGCGCGGGTATTTCCATCGGTTTCGTTTCGAATATATATATACGAGCCACATGTATATATACCCGTTGCTATCTCTAGTATACACCGTGGGGGTATATTTTACTCAGCGGTATGCGGTGCGGGTAGTATATACCCGCACTCACCCGCATACCCGATGGGTAGAGTTTCTTGCCCATTAGCATACCCGCGGGTGAAGTTATCTTTCCATACCCGCCTCCTTATCGGGTAAAACCCATCGGGTATTCGGGTTTCGGGTACCCGTTGCCATCCCTACAAGCAACACACTCAGCCTTGCCCAGAGGTTGGATATTGCAATCGATATCGTGGACGCAGTAGAATATCTTCACAACCACTGGTAATGAGGTAATCCATTGCGATCTTAAGCCCAGCAACATTCTTCTTGCTGAAGACATGAGCGCCCGGGTTGGAGACTTCGGCATATCAAGAATACTTCCAGAAAATACAAGCAATATAGTGCAAAATTCATATAGCTCAATTGGGATAAGAGGTTCCATAGGCTATGTTGCTCCAGGTAACTGAAATTCTTCTTTTTTTATCTTCTACTTTTCACACAAATATGACATGCAGACCACTAAATTTTGCAAAATTGTAGAGTATGGGGAAGGCTCTGCAGTCTCAGCTCCTGGTGATATTTATAGTCTAAGCATATTGCTGCTTGAGATGTTTACCGGAAGGAGCCCGACAGACAACATGTTCAGAGATTCACTGGATCTGCATAAGTCAACCGAGGATGCTCTTCCAGATAGAACCTTGGAGATAGCTGACTCAACAATCTGGCTGCACACAGAACCACAGGATAACATTACAAGAAGTAGAATCCAGGAGTGCTTGGTTTCTGTCTTCTGGCTAGGCATATCCTGCTCAAAGCAACAGCCTCGAGAGCGAATGTTGATAAGAGATGCAGCGATAGAGATGCATACCTCATGTTTGCCAGTTAGCTTATAGGGGATTATGGAACAGAAAGAGAAGCCGCCACCCAGACATTCAGAAATCAGAACAGCAATGAACAAACAAGCTGGTATGACATAATCCTGAAATAACAGAAGCCATATATGGTGTTTCAGTAAGAATTTGTTCTCGGAACTATGTTTCTTTGCAACAGTATCAGACAAATGTAAGATGTAAAGCAAATTCCACCTTAGACTCAGATTGTCAGTTTGAGGAATCACAATAGCACTATAGCAGTGGTCACACGACATATATAGCTTCTTAGTTCTTAAAAATTCTAAAGATTTCAGAATCCAGATACCCAAATTTAGCTTCCAGTCCCAAACCAGTACAACTACAAGCAGCATGAATTTACCACCTTCAAGCAAATCAGTAGAAAGATTTCAAACTCCACACAAAATATTGTCCATGTGTAAGAACTACAAATGTAAAAGGCAGAAGCCAGTATGCAATAGGAACTGTAATTACTGCTGAAATTTTCGCATTTCCAAATCACTGCATATGAATATACCAGACAACGCAACTAGCGAGCAAATAACAACACAGTTCCACAAAAATTTCCCATAACCATGACCAATTCACCATCAAGAACACCAGAATCACACAATCAAACCATCACATAACAGGAATCACATAGTAGAAAGGCGTCATTACTATTCCAGATCCGTAAGGCAACAATTTCCCAAAAGCGTCACCAGATAATTCTTCTTGCGACCACTCAACTACACACTAACCACCAACCAACCATTTTCATTAACTCATACTACTACTACTACCACTACCAGATAACCAGAGTAAACAGCCACTAACACCAGCCACCACCACTACTAGATGCAACCTAAGAGGAGGTGAACTTGGTGACGGCCTTGGTGCCCTCGGAGACGGCGTGCTTGGCGAGCTCGCCGGGGAGGACGAGGCGGACAGAGGTCTGGATCTCGCGGGAGGTGATGGTGGGCTTCTTGTTGTAGCGGGCGAGCTTGGCGGCCTCGCCGGCGAGCTTCTCGAAGATGTCGTTGATGAAGGAGTTCATGATGGACATGGCCTTGGAGGAGATGCCGATGTCGGGGTGCACCTGCTTCAGCACCTTGAAGATGTAGATCTTGTAGGTCTCCACGCTCTTCGCCTTCTTCTTCCTCCCGGCGCGGTCCTTCTTCCCCTCGCCGGTGCCCTTCTCGCCCTTCCCCGCGGGGAGACGCTTCTCCGCCTTGGGCTTCTTCCCCGCCGGGGCCTTCTCCGCCTTCTCCGCGGGCTCCTCCTCCGCGGGCTTCTTCGCCGCCGGCTTCTTCTCCGCCTTGGGAGCCATCGGAGCTTTCGGGTTTAGGGCGGGGGGGTTGGGGGATTTGCTCGGTGGTGAAGTGCAGGATTGGGGAAGTTGCCAAGGCAATGTGGGGAAAGGAGGCGACGGGGGCGATGACTTTATAGAGGGGGAGAGGTGGGCGCTGATTGGCGGATGGGTGGGTGCCGCGGATCGGTGACGTGGAGGGATACGAGGCGTCGTTTCGGCGCGGATCGCAGACGTGGCCAAAATGTGGGCGGGAACGGGAACGGGGCTGTTTGGTTGAGGTCAAAAATAGACCAACCTAAAATCTAGTTAAAACTAAATTTTAGTAAAAGGAATGTTGTTTGTAATGTGGTTAAACTAGGTTTTGGCGTTACTAAAATTTTAGTAAGTGATTTTCTTATTTTAATTGTTTGTATGTGACATTAAATTTTATTAGTGTTAACAAATTTTATGTACATTACCAAATACTGATAGCAAAGTAAACAACGGTCAACTTTCGTTGAAGTTATTAATATTTGGTTATTTGGTTTTGTTTGCAAGTAGCAAATCAAACATCCCTTATTTCTCTTTTCGCGATTGGTTTTGGCATGGGACCAGCAACCGAAAGAAAAGCCACATATGCCATGAGTAGCCCACCTGTCACGAATGTACCACTTAGGACATTGGAAATTGTAATCAGAAAATATCATATACGTATAAAAGTCACTCTTATTTTCACTTTTCCCCATTTCAATTGTTCAATTCGATCGTTTATCCGATCATCCCACCATACAGGCTGATCACATGATAAACAAATGGATATAAACTGGTTTCATCTCGTGTCGAAGATCACATTAACCGTGCCACGTGCAGCAGGCAATGCGTACACTTACCGCATGGCCATCAAAGCGAGCTACAAGTATATGGTCACAAAGAACAATAGAAGACATCTCAGTGCTGAAATATAGGATCAACCAGCAACATCAGTCATCCTGCAAGAGTAAACGGAATCTCCATATGGAAAGGGCCAAGTCTCAAAGCATCACAACCTTCCAGAAGAAATATGTATGATGCTCTTCGATATTGAAGACCATACATTCGACGGGATAACAGAACAGCTTCCAGAGATCTTCCAGTGACTTAAAAAAGCTTATCAAAGCACGCAGCATCAGAACCAGCATAGGTGATCGTAGCACGCAGCTTCCGAGCAAATCAACAAATCAATGACCAAGAAATAGAAACTAAAAAATAGAAGCTAAAACGAGGCGATTCAGACAGGTGATCGTAGCACGTTCTTAGTTTCTACACGGCTATAAAGCTCTTCCGCTAACATGACATCTACTGGGAGAATCCATCTGCTGTCATAGAATTCTTCCTAGTAGTGTGTTATCAAAAAGAAATATTCCTAGTAGAAGAATCCCGGAACCTTCCCTCCCACATTTTTTCTCCTGGCCTCTTCATGATCCATGATACCGGCAGAGGTAGTAAGGGCGATATAGCCAAACTGCAGAACGCAAAGTAAACTTCTCAGGAAACAATGGCAAAAGATTGAGCTACATTAAATTAAGTGGTATTTCCAGATAATGTGTTAGTGTATTTTTATGAACTAACCTGACGTGAGGGAAGCAGCCTTGCAGTCCAAGACTCAATTTCCTTCACTCCAACATCAAAGCGTGGACTGATCACACCACACTTGTTCAATCTCCCATTAAGTTTATAATGGAAGAATTGTGAGCACTGAACACATGGGCATGAAAATTAGAAGTTTATAATAGTGCAAAGCACTAGCAAACAACCTCATTCTTATTTTAGCAAATATATATAGCTCCAATCTGCCAACACTACTCAAGAATTCAAGCTCGTGCAGTAACTACAAAAAAAAAAAGCCAAAGCTTCTCCCAGTGAAAAGCAAAACAGGCAAACCTACATGATGTAAACCAAACAACCAACCCCAGTAGCCTCCATGGGCCTACCATGGGAGTATATATACAGTTCAAATTACCAAGCATCTTCTAGTCTTTTTCACGACTAGACAATCGCCTATTATCGTAAATTCGTATTAGAGGAAAATGGGTTGCTTGCCTATGACCAACTATTCCAAATGTGTCAACTAATGCAGCTCGCATCTTTTGTGACAAACAAATATCAAATTTATACAATTTCAACATAATCAGGGATCTCATGCATATTATTCCATTTTCATACAAAGGCCTTGCATAGATCGCCAGTTGGATCAATAATTAAGTATTAACATCGTATCATAATTATTATAACGTGAGGTGATTGCAGCTACCAGGTGCTCCTTTTAGACAACAGCAATCAACATTGGCATGTCACTACTCCCCAGGGCCTAGGTACATAAGCATCTAGTTTCTAACAAAATGAACGCGTATTTATCAACAAAAAAACAGATCAAGCTGCTGTTGTGAAGGTTAAAAAGGAAACACGTACTTTGTGAACAGAAGGAGAGTCAGATCTTATCACCAAAGGTACTTGATTTTGGATAAACATTAAATTGCAGGACATTAACAGTTCACCACCTAAGCATGTTTGGCCTTTAGAAGTGAGAGCATGTATAGCTATCAGCTTTCTACTTACCCCACCAGGCACCATCAAGGTAGCAAGCAGTTGTTAAACCCCCCATTACAACTACTCTTCCATCTAATCTAGGATAACAAATTTCAATTGCTCAGCTCTATCCAACTATTACGATGGACTTCTCATCATCTAGCAATCAGCACTTTATCGAAAATAATCATCTAGCATCAGCAATTCTATCTCACTGAGTGTGGTCGAAATCAGAAATCATTAGCGTTTAACTCGCCTACTCAGACCAACACAAAATGCAGCTTACAAACAAATTGACCAGGGGAGTCTCGGGAACCTTCTTAAGCGCAATCACAGGGATAAACATGAGAATGCTTCACTCGGAAGGGGAGAGAATCTCGGAAGGGGAGAGAATCACACCTGACGGCCGGAGATCGACGGCGTCCGGGAGCGGCGGGGAAGGAGCTGACTGAGCGTCGAGGAGAAAGGCCTTCGTAGCGCGGAGGTTAGCGCATCGCTGGTGGATTGGACCCGATGAAGCGTTACCTCAATTGGTGGTCTGGGGTAGCCTGGCCAATATTAAGCGGGTGAGCCCAGCCCAAAGCCGCAGCTACTGATGACTCCGCAGCACAAAATACAACGCCCCGCTTAGAAGCAGGGATTTTACATGAATTTGCTCAAATTTCACACATAACAGTTAGATTTTTGCATGAATCAAGAAAAATATCCATTCCAACGGTGACACTGTCCATCTCAACCAAAAAAAAGAAAAGACGCTCTCACTGAAGAAGGTCAAGCAAAAATAAAATCTTCCACTTAAAAATCATAAATAGATTCTGAGATGATCTCAAAGAAAAAATGCATGAAAAGCAGCAGCAAAAAGCATGGAGTAACATATTCAACAATCAGATTTGTGTGTCACACTATTAGTCTATCACCCTTCATGTATATTCAGCCACAGCCAACCATCATCCCGAACAGATGGGAGCACGCATTGGTCTTTACCGTCGAGAAAGCATAGGCTTGGACAACTTATGAACTGAAACATTGTTTGCTTCCCGAAAGAAAAATCGATTGCTCGATACTGTTGATAGCCTGGTAGGCTGGTACTACCAAGAAAATCAAATGTAACCGTTTCATGCTTCTCAGAATTAACGCACGTCTTTTTTCACAAAAGGGTTAAAGCATATGAAAGTTCATTGCTTGATTTGCTTATATACAGATTACAGAACAACCTGGTGCTTGGTACAACCGTGGTGGCGCAATCTGTACAAATAATGAATCTGTTGCAGAACAAGCTAACAGTTAAATATGAACAAACGGTCAAGCAAAATTCACCCAACAGACACTAGACATATGCTGGAACTTCCCCTTGGATGGATGGACATAAACCACAATAAAACGATTGCATTATCAGTTCCAGGCTACAAGCAAAATTCCTGCAATTATGCAACAAACAAAAATTGTTCAATCAGATGGGACTATATATTTAAACTGACTGCAACTGCAAGTCACAAACAAAAGCAATTACGAAATTGTGAGAAACAGGAAACCTTGTTCCCTAGTCCCTAACGAATAAATAATGCAGTGAGAACCAGCAAAACAGGCACCTCTGCAGATGACTATACCGATGTGTAGAAATTCGCATGGTTGTGTCGTACAGACCAAGATATACCATTCAAGGAAAGCCATGATCCTGTTATAATACACATTCAGTTTCCTTTCCGTGGCAGATAATATACTAGCTTCCGCAGATGTCAAAGTTGCACTGACGGCCTGACAAGCATTAAAAAAAGGTGAATAGGATTTACCACGCATATGGCTGCAAGACTATGGTTATGCTTGTTGAGCTTAGACCTTGAGGAACTGCATATCCTGGAATATATCCTGTGGAACTAATGCGTTGAAGCATGCAAAAGAGGAACAACCGAACAAGGGCACAGGGCACATATCCTGCATGATCCAGATTCATCAACCACAACTCCAAGCATCCAAATTTTGTTTATTCCATTGATATGCTCAGGGCCTCAAGCATGCCCTATGTGTTGCAATTTTTTGACAGTCATGTTACTCAATCAAAATAACATCATGTTTGTTTAGTCTTTTTTTCCCCAAATAAGACTTTTCAAAAATGCAGATAGTGTTCGTTTATGCCAATACATATTGAGAATATGAAGTACAAACAGTTAGTAATAAGATTTTATAGATTAAACATTATCTTACTTATTTCATTCCTTGTAGTCACTTACAGGCAGCAATAGATTTTTCATTGAGATGAAGCTGCCCTAATCAGCCTAGTTTGGGTAACAGACCAAATCCCCACCAATGCAAAAAAAGGAGCAAACAACACTGAAAGCCAACTGATGAAAAAAGAAAAAGCAATTGCCACAGAAATATAGTCAACGGGTTGTAACAGTAATACAGTTTTGTCAAAATACTCAAATATGATAGGAAGTACGACACCTAGAGTGAGATTATGGAAAATGCAAACTTGTTAGGAAAGTAACGATCTCAGATTGCTTGCCTGAAAAATCTGGAATTCATTAGCTCAAATATTGAAAAGGTTATGCAAATTGCATCATCCCTCAGTCCCTCTGCACCTGAAAGAAGCACTTGTATATTCTGGCAACCCCAGAATGTACATGCAGCAACTGTTCAGGGAACAATCAATCATGCCATCCCCATCCTCAGTGCAAGGAGTCAGCCTACTCCAGTAAAGGATAACATTAAAACTGTTGCCCTAAACATCAGGTGATCAGCAGCAAATTATCTCCCTTTCTGGTAATCAGAGAAGCTCCTAAGAAAAGAGCTCTGTATGTGTCCCAGTTCGGTTGCACCCCATTTTTAATCATATCACTGTATATTTCCAAACCCTTATCAAATTCACCATGAATATTGCACCACCGTATCAAAATATTGTATGCTACAATATCAGGCTTCAATCCCTTGTATAACATTTCATTCCAAAGCTCAAAAGCATTATTTGTATCACCCTTCTTACAAAGCTCATGTATTATTGTAGAATAGCTTATGCAATCAGGAAAGAAACCATTTTCAGAACTCTTTCTCATAAGGTCAATAGCCTCTTGAATCTGCCCGACCTTACAGAACCCCTTGATCAATGTGTTACATGTCACTGTGTTAGCTAAAGAGCCTCGAAGCATGGTTAAATGGATATTTTTAGCCTTCTCCAGGTCCCCATCATTTGCAAAATAATCAAGAAAACAATTATAAGTATAACTGTTAGGAAGAAAGTGAGTGCCCAACATTTCTTTCCAAAGGAGCTCTGCACTGCTCAAATACCCTGACTTGCAGAGATTATTTATTAAAATTGTATATGTGACAGTATTTGGAAAGCAGCCATCAGCAATCATCTTATCCCAACAGTTTAAAGCTTGAACCATATTTCCTTCTTTTGAATGCATGTTAATCATGCATGTATGAAACACATTGTCTGGCCTGACACCTTTTTCTTTCATCTCATTAAATAACACACGTGACTTTTCCATATCATGCTGTTTCAGAGCTGCATACATAACAATAGTAAAGCTGGCAATATCAAACTTGACTCCTCGTGTTGCCATCTCATTCCAAACATGGTTCATTTCGGTTAACCTTCCTTCTCTGCAGAATCCATTCAAAAGCGAGGTTAGGCTAAATTTGTTTAGCACACCATAATTATATTCTAGATCAGCAACGAATTCCTTTGCTTTCAACGCTCCACTGGTCAAGCATAATCCACTTATCAATGACCTATAAGTGTAATTATCAGGTGTGAGGCCCCTATCAACCATTTGATCATAAAACTGGAATGCCTTTCTCATATTGCCTACTAGGCAATACCCTTCTATCATGACATTAAAAGTTACTTCGTTTGGTACAAGGTTGCTGCCAATCATCTCATTAAACAACTGATAAGCTTCATCCATCTTTTTATCCTTGCAGAAACCATTGATAAGTGCTGTGAACGTATAAGTATTCCATGCAACATCCTTCTCAGCCATCTCCCTGTGGAGTTCCACAGCACTGGACAGATCCCCTTTCCTACATAAACCAGCTATCAGGGGAGAATATGACGCTGCATTCGGTGTCAATCCCTTCTCAACCATCTCGCTGAGAAAACCCCTCGCCCGGTCTAAATCATCCTGTTCGCAGTAACCATTAATTAAGGAATTGTATGGATAAACTGTCACTCTGATTCCCTTCTCCTTCATCCTATCAAACATACAAAGCGCATCCTCCATCATCCCCCTCTTGCACAGGGAATGTATCAATATAGCATGAGTCACCTCGTTTGGCTCCAGACCCCTGTCTGCCATCTCCGTGAAGAGCCTATTTGCCTCACCAAACCTTCCATTCTTACAAAGATTATCAATCAATGCATTACATGCGAATAGGTTCGGCACCATGTCCAACTCACCCAACTGACAAGCTAACCTGAAAGCCTCCTCAACCATCCCCCTCTTCCGTAGCCCGTCAAGCATATATGAGCAATTGGCCTCTGATGGCACAAACCCCAACTTGACCATGCCATCTGTCATTTCCAATGCCAATTCCAGCTCCTCCGTCCGACAAAACCCATACACCAGTGTCCGGTAAGTCACTTCATCAGCTGTAACTCCTCTTGCCACCATGCCATTCTTTACCTCCAGTGCCTCCTGGACACGCTGATCCTTGCACAAGCCATACATCAATACATTGTATGGCACGGCGCTGGCCTTGACCCCCTCGTCTTGCATCCTTGCCAGCAGCCCCCTCGCACCATCCAGATTCCTGGACTCGCAGTAAGCCCGAATCCCAGCCGTATAAACGTACTCATCCAGGCGAACACCAGAATGAAGCATTTCATCGAACAGGTCACGGGCAAGAGCGAACTGCCGAATCTTGACAAGAGAGAACAATATCTGGGAAGCAGTATATTGGTTCAGAGTAATGCCGGAAGAGAGGGATAGGCGGAGAACGGCGGCAGCGTCGCGGGCGCGGCGGAGGCGGAGGTAAGAGGAAGCAAGAAGCGTGGCGGCGGCGGCGGTGGCGCCAGGTGGGAAGGAGGTGGAGGAGGAAGCGTGGAAGAGGGACGAGAACGAGGAGGACGCAGACGGGGAGGAGGATGCAACGGAGAGTAAGAGGGAGGCAGCGTGCGGGGAGGATGACGAGGAGGATGGTGAGGAGGAGAGGAAGGAGAGGGCGAGGAGGGAGAGGGAGAGCGGGGAGACGAGGTGGGGAGGCAGGAGGAGGAGGAAGCGGTGGGAAAGGTCGGGGCGGGAGAGCGAGGCCGGGAGGAGGAGGAGTGAGGAGACGTGGGCGGCGGCGAGGCGGCTGCGGAGCGTCGGCGCGGCTAGGGCGGACGGCCAGGTGGAGGGCGGGGTGTGGTGGAGGAGGTCAGCGAGGAGCTTAACCATGCCGGAGTGGGAGGTAGTAGACGTGGGGTTGGGATCGCCGGCGAGGTGCCGGCGTGGCGGAGGAGGCATCTGGCCGGCGGTGGGAATCGCCGGAGTACGTGCCTGCGGCCGTGTGTGTCGGGTGTTGGGCGAGCTATGGAGCCGTAGTGTGCAAATGAGAAGGTCGTCAGTAAAAAGAAACCTCTAGTAAAAATGACTCCCGGCTGGCCGTTAGATCACGAATCAGCGTTTTCTTTCTTGCGAATAGTCAGCAAATCAACGTACAGCATGACAGATTGAACTTAGACCTATGGCCTACAGTTAAAGTACTTGCTGGGTTCATATCGAATAAATACCATTTAAATATGTGTCAATTGGGAAATATTGAACTAGAAAGCTAAGGAGTGAAGTTTTACAATCTTTCGATTTGTTGATCCAACAAGTGTACATGCTACTTTCTTATCACTGTAATTGTTTGGAGGCTATCATGAGCTTTATGCATATAATTCTAATACTTTCAATCGAAATTTAAATACACCAGAAGCTTGTTTGGAGTACAAGATTTGAGAATTTCCTTGGCAAAAAAATGGATAACATACTTAGAGGCCGTTCGGTTGGGCTGAAATTTGATGATTTATGGTTGAAATTGCACCGTAGCTAACTGAAATTACATTGTAACTGACGGTGACTTATTTGGCGGTCAGGTGCTAAGCAGTCTGACCGGCCATGTTGGTGGACTGACCGAGGCATGGTCTAACCAGGCCATGATTGGCGATCGAACCGGCTATGGGCGACAGTCTGACCGGAGAGCGGTTGTACAAACTCGTAGTTGGTGGTACGTTTATTCCATAGAGGGGCTTGTCGTGTGCGTGAGAGAAATTATGAGTGGTCCGACTGATCTTTGTAAAGGCGGTCCGACCATTGGCTTCAGGGCGGTATAAGGTCAAAGAGACTGACTATAATGGGGTGAATAAACGCTTTTAAAATTCTCTTTGGCTAAAATTAAGTTTATATACGGAATAGTAAATCAAAATGGCTAAAATTAAGTTTATATACGGAAGAGTAAATCAAAATGGTTGGTTTTGCACAATTAAGACCAAAATCAACTAGTCTTACTAAGTGCACTAAAAACCTAAATCTATGCCAAGGTTTACTATTCTAAGGTGACAAGCGGGCAATTCAATTTTAGGAATATAAATTGCAATAATGTAAGTTGAGCACAAGAAAGCAAATCATAATTTACACGAACTCTTTTTACCATAGTATTCAGAGACTTGTCAATCTCCCCTAGTCCATATTAAGATAAATCTAAATGAATTGGATCGGCTCCACAAGTTAAGCCAATACCTCGAATCCAATAGGGTTGATATTCGTCTACTCAGGAGATGACGAGCACCAAGCTACTCGCAAACAACTGGGTCTTCTCACAAGTTTCTTTAAAAAAATTACCAATACAACTCCACCAAGTCGTCTTAGTGTTGATAACCACCAAGAGTAACAAACCAAGATAATCACTTAACTCCAACCAAATGCCCAAGAGTAACAAACCAAGATAATCACTTGACTCCAACCAAATGCCCAAAGCTCAATCTTGAATGCAATGTACTTCAATCTTACGTCAACACACTTACTAGATGCAACACATGCACTTGAATCCTTTCCCAAACCCTCACTAGGTGCAACACATACGCAAGAGAAGTGGGAGAACATAGCCAATCTCAAGAATGTGTAATAGAGTGCTAAGAGTCTCTAAATGCCAGCCAAGAATGGGTATTATATCCCACCACAACAAACTAATTGTTACAAGCCAAAAGAGCTAAAAATGACGAAGTCAAACAGTCAAACTTATGTTAAAACAACTAGTTCAAATGTGACCATTGGTTAAAGTCGGATAGTCAGACTCTAGGTTGGATAGTTAGATTTCACAAGTTCACTGAAACAAACCCTCTATTTAGATCCTGAGGGTCTAACTTGCTTTTCCAACTTAAGGTTAGACTGTCAAACATGGAAAATTGATCGTCAGTTTTCATCAGCTCAGCAAGCACTCCAAGACATGAAGTTTGCCAGTCCAACTTTTAACTCAGACAGTGACAAAAGCAAACATAGTATAACTAAACATGCAAAACACATTTGTAAATAGTGGCTACAAGGTATGCAAGATTGAGCACTTAAGCACTTGACTAAATTCAAGCTATAGGCTAGGACTGTTCTTAATAGTACGACAAAGCTAATCTAGCAATTCGGTCTATTGACTAAACACTAGGACTGGTAAAAAAATAGAAACATATTTTTAGCATATGCTAGTTATACCTTTGTCTTTCACATCCACTTAGAGCTTTTCACTTGATGATGATCATATTCTCTCTAAGTCTGTGTCTTTGTCTTGTTCGTCAACACATGATGAACTCACTTGATATCAGGATCTTGATTTGTTGACCATCAACGCATGATGTTATACATCACCTTGAACCTTGACTTTTATGACATCAACACATGATGCCATCAAAGTCTTCATCATCATGGGACTTAATCTATTTCATCAACTCATGAAAAATATTATTCCCACAAACCAATTGTTATTAATTATCAAAACTTACTATTAATACATAATGGTGGGTCTAGATTCTTTAGACGGTTAGATCGGCAAGGGTGTCATAGTCCGACCAGGTCCCCTATTATTGGGTTTGACCGAAGTTGACTAGCGTTGTCAGACTGGCCAATGGTTGGTAGCTCGACCAGCCAAGAAGGGCTCAAGAGCATGGTTGAGTGTGTGTACAATATGCGTGTTGGTGTTTTGTTACGGTGTGTCGCATGATGCATTGATTTGACTAACATGAGTTAAGTGTATGGAACTTATGCTTGATATAGTTGTTTGGTCTTTGGTTGTGTAAGTGGCTTGAAGAACGTAGCAGTCGATGGCAATGGGCTGGGACTAGGTAGGGGAGCTAAGGTCTGGAGTAGTCATATAAGTCCTAGTTGAGGTTGAGTATCAATAGGGAGCATAGCGAATGTAATGATAGTAGAGAGGTGAGTTGGTGTATGTGGTGCGTGAATTGACGAGACCAACACACATAGATATGGTTTGGGGAAATCGAATACTTGAAGATATGACAGTTAGTCATTGGGTACTAGGTCTATGTGTCAAAGCATGCGGACATGCTTTGGTGTGACATAAGATTCTTAGCTCATCAATTATGTCAAATGATGATTTTGTGTCGTGCGGTGCTACGTGATAGTTTCTTGTTGTTGTTGGTTGTTGGACTCCAGAACTAGATTGTGGACTCAGTGGCGGACCGAATGGGGGTCAAGGGGGGCTGGCGCCCCTACCTCCGACTGCAGAGTGGGTACCTCCTAGCCCCTAGGTCCAGTAGGGACATCACCACCATGCCATTATGTCAAACATAAATCAAGCATCATATGTAACCTTTTTACTGGTAATTCTGTACATAGCAAATAGCAGGGGCATACTGTTGTTCCTGACTAATGGACTGTTGAATAATCTCAAATCATTTGCTTCAAATCTATCTCTCACCTAAAGTTGAAATCAAGATGAGCTTGTATATTACACCATATCACTGAAAAAAATTACAACTATTTGATTTGATAGTATGATACTTATCCAATCATTTAACATCTCGTGAGCTTGGAGTGTTTACCCTCAAATACAAAACGATTAATCATTTTAATTTATTGAGTTATCCAAGAGAAACATGAATCCACACTAAATCTATAAAAATTGTCCAACTAACTAAGACACTTCCACGAGATATGCATTTTTCGTTGTCAGGTTCGAATTCAGTATTAATAGTTTGGATACAAATATTTTGTTTGGAAAAATCTAAGCCATATTGGTGGCCATATTTTTATGTTATACCAAATACAAATATGGATAATTCGTTTTGACATCCCTAGCCTTTTGTTTGAGACCTTTGATATCTTTTTTTCCAAACGGATTGCCGGATTGGATTCCATTATCAAGCAATGGAATATTTACAACTGTCTTTTAGAAGTTGGCTCAGTTTATTTCGGTTTTAGCTTCTGACTTCTAATTTACTATTTCTTAATTCATCTTTTTCTGTTTTTAACTTTTTTTACCTTTTTTCTTGTATTCTTTTACATTGTCCGTGATAGGTTAACATATTTTTTAATTTTTAAAAAATTTAATTATACCTAAAAAGTTATCAGTAGTTATAATAAAAAATAAATCAGTTATAGTAAAAAAAACTATATATTATAAAAAAAGGTAAGTTGAACACCCAAAAACTACTCTCAGCCTGACCGTTTGTTGCTTCACCAGCCAAGCCGCACCAAACAGCGACTGACAAGACCGAACAAACGGCATTCTTCAACAGCCAAGTTTGTCTAACAAGCAGAAAGAAGATCGAACAGCAAAAAGAAAGCTGGCAAACATCCACAGTGCTGTGTTTAACAGAACCATTACATAAGACATCAAATCACATATAAATCCTATTCTTTTCAGCTTTTAACTTTTAGCTTCTGGAACAGTATCTAACTTTCAAACAGATTATTTTTTTAAGATTTGATCTACAAGTTAATTGTAATATATATTAAAAACCTAATATCTGTACCATAAAAAATCACAAGTAAGTATCCCTCCTTCCACAATATTTATCGTAAACAGCCAAAAAACCATCAGCTACAGCCAGAAGTCATCAACCACAGCCAAAAAAAGAACCATATCATTTACTCCAGCTCATATTTTTTTCCCAAAAGGATTCATCTGGATTACATTACTACCAGATAACAGAGTAAATACATCCAACGTTTTCTAGTATCGCTTTATTACAAATTAGAAAGAAGAAACTCCACAAGCTCTCTGAAAATAACTTGTACAAAGAAGGTGCAAAAGGAAACCGAAGTCTTACGGTGTGATCAAATTTTACAACACTGACAGCCGGGACCCAAGTGCAGATGCAGCAGGTGCCGACCGCTACGCCACCGACGAGCCCACCTGATCGCGGTGCCGGATTGATCCATCCAACACCCCAAAAAATGAAATTCCCGGCACATAGAAATCATCGTTGTCCTATGACCTGTGGGCCCCTCGCCAACTACATGACGTGCGCGCGCCGAAACCCACCGTCTCCTCCCGCCCACATTTTGGCCAAGCCAGCGATCCGCGCCAAAACGCATCCCGCCCGTCCACCCAAACAGAGCGGAACGCCTCGTATCCCTCCACGTCACCGATCCGCGGCACCCACCATCCACCAATCAGCGCCCACCTCTCCCCCTCTATAAAGTCATCGCCCCCGCCGCCTCTTCTTCCCACATTGCCTTGGCAACTTCCCCAATCCTGCACCTCACGACCGAGCTAATCCCCCAACACACCCCCCGCCCTAAACCCAGAAAGCTCTGATGGCTCCCAAGGCAGAGAAGAAGCCGGCGGCGAAGAAGCCCGCGGAGGAGGAGCCCGCGGAGAAGGCGGAGAAGGCCCCGGCGGGGAAGAAGCCCAAGGCGGAGAAGCGTCTCCCCGCGGGGAAGGGCGAGAAGGGCACCGGCGAGGGGAAGAAGGACCGCGCCGGGAGGAAGAAGAAGGCGAAGAGCGTGGAGACCTACAAGATCTACATCTTCAAGGTGCTGAAGCAGGTGCACCCCGACATCGGCATCTCCTCCAAGGCCATGTCCATCATGAACTCGTTCATCAACGACATCTTCGAGAAGCTCGCCGGCGAGGCCGCCAAGCTCGCCCGCTACAACAAGAAGCCCACCATCACCTCCCGCGAGATCCAGACCTCCGTCCGCCTCGTCCTCCCCGGCGAGCTTGCCAAGCACGCCGTCTCCGAGGGCACGAAGGCCGTCACCAAGTTCACCTCCTCCTAGGCTCTTCTATGCTTCCCTGTCTCTCCACCAGGCCCCGTTGCTTGGGGTAGTATTGGTAGTTTGGAGATTAGGCTGATATGGTGTAGTTAGCTGTTGGGGTGGTTTGTGACTGGGATCTTGTAAGAAGTACTATGCTTGTTGCTTTTGAACAATATTGTTATCTATCTGGTGAAATAGTAGTGGTGATGCTTTAATCCACTAGTACACGCTTGTTCTTCGATGCAAGTGGTTTTTGCAGCGCCCAGTTTGCGCTTGATGAAAAAAATACTAAGATAAGCTTTTTGCGCTTGATGAAAAAAATACTAAGATAAACTTTCTGTCTGGGTTATGATATTTTGGTTTATGGCGATTTGTAAAGATGAAGGTAATTGTTTATTTCTTCTTAAGAACAAAAGTTGTTCATTTTTGAAGTGATAGAGATGGTTCTCGTACGCCAATTCTTGTGAGTTTGCAGCCTTATCGCGTTAGGCTTTTTTTTGGGGGCTGGAACTAGTTACGTTTCGGAGTTCAGACTTTTGATTCGTGAATTTGGCAGTGGATCAGGCGCGGTTTGATTTCTCGATTTCGAGTTCTTTTGTTCCAATGCTTTGTGCTGGGAGGATTGCTTGTCGGTTCGGTTTGTCGATCGCTTCGAGCGCGCGCTCTGTAAAAAGTCTGCCGCATCACTCTAATTTTTTCGTAACCGGTTCTTCTGCGTTTCGTACTTTGAAAATTTGGTTTCGTTTAGGCGGCATCTGAATTTGGACGCACAATTGTTGAGTCAAAACTACTACAAGTTTGTGACTTGCGGTGGCAGCGCAGTTAGTTTGGATTTAAATTTGGGGGAAAGGAAGGTTCGCTCACGAAATGTTTGGGCGGGATTTCAATTTAGAATTGAACATCTGCCAAATGAAATTTGTTTTGGCGCCGCTTCAAAATTTCTGTACACAACTCATCCCGTTCAAACGCGAGGCGTGATTCCATTTGGGACTGCGTCAGCGTTCAAGGTGTAAACTTGTGCTGTAGAATTCGCGTCGGAGGATAAGGCCGTCAGAACCCCATCCCTCCCATTCTCTTCCGTCAATCCCAAACCCTCGCTTCATCTGCTTCCTTTGCGTCGTCTCCAATGGCTTCCTCTCTCCTCCGGGCCTCGCCTCTCTCCCTTCTCTCCCGCCTAAAGCCGCTCAACCCTGGGCCTCCCGCTTCGCACCTGCGCCGCCTCCTGCTATCCACCTCCACATCGGCCTCTGCCTCTTGCTCCCCGTCTCTTCTCCGAACCCTATCTGCTGCGGCGGCCACCGATGCGGCGACCCCACCGGGGGAGGCGGCGCCTGCGGCGGAGGCGAAGCTGGAGAGGATGCAGCCACTGCAGTGGCCGCCGCGGGACGCGCTGTGCGGCGAGCTCGGCGCAGGCGACGCAGGGCGCCGCGTGCGGCTCTGCGGCTGGGTCGCCCTCCGTCGCACGCACGCTGGCCTCACCTTTCTCACGCTCCGCGACTGCTCCGGCATGGTCCAGGTGAGTCATTGCTAGTGTTAAGTGGATCTAGTGATAGATTGAAAGTTTGCGGCTGTGGGAGTTACGCGAGTAGTTGCTGTGACTGTAATTGTTACACGCAGGTATAGTTTTGTACGATCGATCTCTTGGTCGTGATGATAATAATCTAGCTCGTAATGCTGTTGAGAATATTCTGTAATACTCTTAATCGTCATCTGGAATGATTTGTTGCATTGACGAGTTAATGGCGTATTGATAATCGTAGCACTAACACTAGCTACTGTTTTGTTGAGTGAATTTGGGAAATGGTTGTAGTTACCAAAGGTCAATGGAGTAGCAGTATTCGTTGCTGATGTAATAGCACATGTCTCTGAATGTTTTTTTTCCTGCAGAAAATGTTTGATGCTCATGGCTACCTATCTGTTTTAGTGGACTAGGTACTTGTGTTGACTTATTCAGTAACTTTCTCATCCAAAATAGTCATAAACATGTTAGCGCTGTATTACTAGTAATTGTTATTCCCATTCTGTTTGTGGTTTATGGGAAAAATTTTCTCTGTAGTGACTGGTAGAGCGATAATTCTTACAAGAGAACCTGCTCTGGTTGTTGATGTTTACTGTCATTATTGTTGACTATTGAGTTATCTAGGTTATTTTTCTCATTGTTGTAGGTGACAACTTTGCCAGAATACCCTGAAGTTTACACTGTAGTGAACAAGCTGAGAGTGGAGTCAGTGGTTGCTGTTGAGGGGGTGGTGCGGCCGCGCCCGACAGAAGCCATCAATGCAGATATGAAGACTGGCGCTATAGAGGTGTTAACTGGTCACCGTGGTACTTTGTTTTATGATTTTTAGGGAGGAAGGAGATAGAGGTGACTTGTCATGGCTAGAATTTGAATTTTACACTATCTAGTATAGAAATGTCGCTCTTTAAAAGCTTGATGTTCTTGTACACCATATGTTTCGAACATAAATGATGTAGGAGAGCTACATATGGGATAAGGAATGGCATATGCAGCATTATTCATAGAACACATTTTTCCCTTTAATTGTCATGAACGTTTCTGTCTTTATTTTGTGTTCCTCCAAACAGCAACATGCTTTTCTAACTATGATATCGTGTTCCCACTTAAAGGTTGCCGCAGATTGTATAATGGTGCTGAACTCGGTAACTCGTTCATTGCCTTTTCCAGTCACAACTGCTGATACTGTAAAAGAGAAATTTCCGGAAGAAATTAGATTGAGGTAAGACTTGCAAAATTCATGGTTTCTGCATCTTTTTTGTTGGCATATTTGTGAGTTCCTGGAAGAATTTTTTGGTGAATCCCACAAATTAGCCAGCTGTTGATTACTTAGACTCATCAAAGTTGTGCAGAAATGTGATTAGATGGTGCATCTAAAGTTGCATATGTGACACTAACTAGTGGGAGTATAAAATTCGATTAGGAGTAACCATGGTTCGAAATCCCGCCGGTAACCGGCCGGTTACCGGATTTACCGGTGGTGACTGGGATAAAATAAACCGGCCGAGATTCAAATTTTAAAAAATTGAATTTGTAGATGTTTGAATGGGTTCCAGGGGGCATTGTAGCTACATTGGATGCTTAAGAATCTGTTTAAAAACAATAGAACTACTGCAAGGTCATTATATTGACTACTGCAAAGGCATCATGCTTAAGAATGTGCTCTAGTGCAATTGTTGCTGCCTTGTATGCAAGGTCATGAACAATAGAACTACAGAAGAGAATTGTATCAGTAGCTTCTTCTAAAGTGAAGCATCTCTGAATAGGTTAAATGCATATATTCATTGAAGAACACAATAGAAGTCATTGGGGTTATGCCAAGATGTAAAAAATGCATGAAGCTCTTCTTGCAAATACTTCTAGTCACTCATAGACCATGCAACAACTACAATTCCTAATTCCACTGGTTTTTCCGGTTTTTTCATCGGTTTTTCCAGAATCGCGATTCATCGGTCTCTCCCGCCCGCCCACAAAATCCATTTGCCAAATTTCATCCGGGTTTTTTCCGAGATTTCCGGTTACCGGGCGGTAACCGGCTGGTTACCGGTACCGCCCGGCGACCGGGATTTAACCCGGTAGCGGTTTTCCGATCCTTGGGAGTAACTCATTTGTACAGTTGCATGATTGCCTTGTGAGGTATGTATTGGTGATATCTTGGAGTATGGCTTAGGGATTCATCATTTACTTTGTGATTGCCGAGATTGCTGTGGTCATATAGTCATATTCAGTTCGGTTACTAATATATACTTAACTATGCCTAATTCTTTCAATATCTTTTCATCAGAGTGATACATCATCAATATTGTGATGAAGGTGGGTAGATTCAGTTTAGTTGGGAAATTTTTGCCATTTTAGATTATGCTAACTTGCACCAATTTATTAAACTATCATACTGTAGTCAAACCACCATTTGGATTGCCGGACCATAACATCTGGTGCAATATTACATTACGAAATTATCTTTGGCTGTAATGATCCTAACCACGACATAATTCCAGATATAAGTGTTCTTGTCTGAAGATATAAATGTTCCTATTTCCCTAAAGCTCTTTTCCATGTTCTCATTCTTTTCTCCTTTCAGGGCTTTAGGTTACCATTATGCTTTTTTTTTTAAAATGATGCGTTCAAGTTTCATGATATTAAATGTTGTAGATTTCGGGTGCTGGACTTGCGTCGACCACAAATGCAGTCAAACTTGAGGTTGCGCCATAAGGTTGTTAAGCACATCCGTCGTTACTTGGAGGATGAACATGATTTTGTTGAGGTATGCTGGTTATGTCTACTAGTTGATGATTTCATGCTGTGTTTTACAACATATCCTACTTTCTGTCATATGCTTGTCATTTTTGCTTTGGAATGTAATATATCCGATGGTCCTATTCTTAAGTTTGAATTGCAACATAAAGAGCAAGATGTTTGCTTTTCTGATGTAGTGCCAAGAGGTCAACTTGTACCTGGGGGCTCAATGGCTCATAATCCTCCAATCACTTGTTTAATAGCACCTATTTTAATGCATCTTCTAAAATATGTTTTGCTCGTGGATAAAGATGATTCTTGTTTTGTCGCTAGCAGCACAATATATTGATGAAATTTGTGTGGATCGGTGAAAATAGATGTGTCATGCATGCACCGTCTGCTATTATATCTCCTTAACAATGAGTCAATTGAATTTAGGGCATCACAATGGCTAGTATATCTTCCCTTACAATGCCTAGAATGTCTACACCTGTTACCTTATTGTTTAATTTCCCTTTTCCGTTATGCCTGATCTAAGGTTACTACATATTCCAAGGTAGATTGAGACTCCAGTTTTATCCAAGTCTACACCAGAAGGTGCTAGGGATTATCTTGTACCATCGAGAGTTCAGGTGAATAACCTGTGTATTATTATTTTTCTTCACACACAATTATATATCATGCTTGTTTGCTCTGTTGAAAAACACACAATTCTCTGCTCTGTTCTTATTCTTTGCAATCTTGAAAGATCTAATGCCTCATGTCATATTTGTGTGCTTTATTGTAATAGTAACTTTCTGTTATCAATGCTCTTACCACTGTTAAGCCCAATTTGCTTCCAGTTGATGAATGCCGTTAGTTTGTTCTTTCCTTTTTGATGCTGTTTGATTTTTCTGATCGAGAAAATTACTTTTGAGTTGAGTTAGCTTTTAGCAAGAACAATTTTGGAGGACTTTGTGCCTTTTTTTGGGTATGTGTGGATACTCTGACATGCAATGCTCAACAGTTTCGTTCTTACATTCTTAACTCAAGTTATGTTCCATTTGAGTATAACAATGATGTTTATGAAAGTACAACCTTATTATGCATCAGAAATATATTGTGAATGCTTGGTAGTGGTAGGTGTAATAACTATGCAATGAAAGTTTATAACTTTTCCAAATAAGCGCTGCATGTTCCCCTGATTTCCTCCAATATGGTTTTGAAGCCAGGAACATTCTATGCTCTCCCTCAAAGCCCTCAGCTGTTCAAGCAAATGTTGATGGTCTCTGGCTTTGAAAAATATTATCAGATTGCAAGGTAAGTATGTAACATGAATGCTGGGTGTTGTTTATTAGATATAACTATTCTTTTGCTTGTTTTAACTCTGCATGGATTATTTTATCTTCTCTGATGTGACTTCCTTTTCCTGTTACCAATAATAAATCATGTTCACTTTTGTAGACTTCTTAGCTGAATTCTTGAATTTTATTTCTATTTCTACCTGAATATAGTTAATATAAAATTATATATTGCTCAGAGCAAAGGCATGTATATTATGTCCAGTTGGCTTGTAGTGTTGAACCAATTAACCAGTAATCACTTCTCTGAAAAGCTGCTTTGCATGTTTGTCTTGGTTCACTGAGCTGCTTGATAACAGGTGCTTCCGAGATGAAGATCTACGTGCAGACAGACAACCGGAGTTTACACAACTTGATATGGAGATCGCCTTTACATCAATGGAGGATATGTTGAAGTTGAATGAGGAATTGATGAGACATGTATGTTGGTTTTGACCTAATTTACTTCCCCCTTTTTCTGTTCAAAATATATCTGAGTACACATCCCTTCTCAGCCCTATATGTTAGTGAAACGCCAAGTGTAAAAGGTAACTGTACATAGTTTTAACATTTAACACATGTTTATCTGTTAAAGTCTAAAGAGGTCATGCAGACTGTGACTCTTATTCGCTGATTGCGTCATTTAGCTATTGAACATTAGATCTTTATTAGTAGTCAAGCTCTTAGTTAGTCAGTTCACTGTTCAGAAATATGTCTTTCATTCTTGAGCTACTACTGCTGTTCATGGTTGAATGAATGATGGAACATTCATATCACAGATATTTCGAGAGGTGGGAGATATCAAGCTGCCAAATCCTTTTCCAAGGCTAACCTATACGGAGGCAATGAATCGCTATGGGACAGATAGGCCTGACCTTCGGTTTGATTGGGAGCTGAAAGATGTGAGGAACTTTAATCTTTCCGTAGAATGATCTGTATAATTGTGATAAATACTTAAATAGTTAACAACTATCATACATTCACCACAAGTGCTATTAGTAGTACTGTTATTGCTTTATATTTTGTTAGTGGCATGTTATGTATATTCCGATGCTGCTTTTGCCCTGTAGACATATGCTAATAACTCCTTCCTTAGTTTATTACTTGCAAAGTTCTCTCCCTTCATGTCTTATTCTGTTAAATGCAGGTTAGTAATGTATTTTTGGGCAGTAGCTTCAAGGTTTTTGCAGATACATTAGAAAATGGGGGTGTAATAAAGGCATTGTGTGTGCCCGGTGGCGCCAAAGTGTTTTCAAACACTGACCTAAAGAAGGGAACTGTTTACACTGAAGCTTCCAAAGCTGGAGCCAAGGGCCTGCCTTTCCTCAAAGTTATGGAAAATGGTAGAAGGCAAATATTTTTTTCGTATGGTAGACAGAATTTGTTGCCTGGCTTGTCCAATTGTTTTGTGTTTTAATTTTTGTGCTATCACAGGAGAGCTTGAAGGAGTTGGTCCACTGGTGTCAAGTCTGAAACCCGAAAAGAAAGAGCAGCTGTTGGGACTTCTAGATGCAAAAGCAAGTGATCTTATCCTGTTTGCACTGGGCGAACAATCAACAGCTAACCAAATTCTTGGCAGATTAAGATTATTTATTGCTCATAAGCTGGAAGTGATAGACACAGTGAGTCTCTCAAACTGAAACATATTGTTGTCCTTATGTTGTGAATGTATTCTGTACATGTACTCATGGCATATTAATGAGATGCTGTGGTGCCTTGCCTTCTTTTATTATGTCATGAGGAGAACAGTTCTGTTTTTGCTTTATTCATGCTCCTGATATCACCATTTACATTTTTATTTTCTGTATGCCAGTCAGCGCACTCAATTCTTTGGGTCACAGATTTTCCAATGTTCGAATGGAACAGTGATGAACAGAGATATGCGGTTAGTTTAATCTTCCATTGAAGAATTATAAGAACAGCTTATTCTTTCATACTTTTCCCAAAACCAAAATGGATATTCTTTAGGCCTGCGTTGGCATTACACTATAGTAGAGAACTGTCATTTTGCTAGTTTTGTGAGAATTCTGTTGTTCTGTTGAATGTTGAGTGTTGTTGAGTTACCAATAGCACACCATTAACTTGGTATAATAGGATACTACTCCCTCCGTCCCGCAATATAAGTCCAAAGCTCACCATAAGCATAGATCAAAAGAGACATTAAATTTAAGAAAAAGTTAATACCATTGGATCATGCATACCCCTATTAAATAGCATAATACAACTACTCACTTATTTTTCAGTATTAAAGTAGGGGTATATGGTGGAAATATTATAATAATTGCACCTTTGGCCTTCGCAATAGGCTTATATTGTGGGACGATGCTTCTTAAGAATGAAAACTTATATTGCGGGATGGAGGGAGTATGTTGTATAACCAGAATACCCACCATTATTGTATGGAATCTTAAGAATTTGTTAAGTCATCCAAAAAAATCTGGTATGACACATATATTAATAAACATATTTGAAGGCAAATATCAGACAATATACAGTTTTTATTACATGCTAATGCCATTTTGATGGGCATTGGTACAACATGGTTAATACTAATACAATGAATAGCTACTGTTCTCCTGAATATAAAAGGGAAAGTTGTGCAGTTGTGCCAAAATCTACGAAATGGAGATGCTGAATAAACTAAGAATTCACATTTAGCAAAAAGTAAAGGCTGTCTTATTTTGTTTTCTCCCTTTATGAACACAGGCCCTACACCATCCTTTCACTGCACCGAATCCTGAAGATACGAATGATCTACCATCAGCTCGTGCCTTGGCTTATGACATGATTTACAATGGGGTGGAGGTACTTCCTGTTTTTAATCTTGAGTGTGTACGTGAGTTTAATTTGATTTGTTGTTTTGTTTGGATCTTATAATACATTCTAAAGTTCAAGGCTATTTATGAGTCTTTGTGTATTATATCTTTGATAAATAACCATACCTTCACACAGATGCAAGTGTTGTTTTCCAGCACATAATTCAGAAAAGGGCCCACACGTTCTTTTATACATTTCCTTTTAGAAAATAGAGAATTAAGCATAGTACTCCAGAAGTGTCATTATTGTGTTTAATGAATAGTCTTCGTTTTTAAACCAAAGATACAACTATGATTTTCATTTAGACATTTACATAAACATTGAAACAAGAATCTTAATCATGTCTTGGGTGAGGATTCATAATGCTTGCGGACTGTGTCCATACCTCAGACAGCAGCATGGTTGTCACGGCGGACTTGGTGACCACGGCCCCTGAGAAGCGCTAGGGCGCCATGACGTCTAGGCAGACGCCATGGTGTCCTCAAGGTGACATATGGCGAGCTAAAGGGTTTGATTTAGACAGCAAATTAGGGAGGTTAATGACAGTTGCATACCTTGATGTCCTATCATTCTTTTGCTCTTTTCCCATCACTTCTCCACAAAGCACAAACATTCACAAATCAGATCAGAGGGTAAGAGTAGAAAAATCATATCATAGGGCAAGAGCAGAGAGCACGCAATTCAGCAAAGAGGCACGCAACAGAACGGGAACGCAGTAGAGCCGAGCGGTACTCCAGTTCCCGCCTCACCCCTGCAGCGCCACTTAATCCCACCTAGACCCACCCTGCTAGCTGACCTAGGCGCCTGCCTAGCCGTGGAAGCCGCATCTAGGTGCTTGCCTAGTTGGCCGAGGCGAGGTGAGCCTCACCCCCCCCCCCCCCCAAGTTCCCGTCTTGCCCCCTGCAACGCCGCTTGATCCCACCCACTCCCGTCCTAACCCACCCCTGCTAGCTGGCCAAGGCACCCGCTTAGCCGTGGATGTCGTGAAATCCTAGGTGCTCGCCTAGTTGGCCGAGGCGAGCCTCCCCCCCGGGGCGCCAGGATGCCAAGGTGATGACGTGACAACCATGGACAGCAGAACAGTACATGGGATATACTGATATACATCAATATTCAAGAAATCATTTTTGTAGTTTTTATGCAGATTAGGATAATATTGTATTCCTCGGTACAAGCACTATCCATATTTGTTTTTTTTGTTTAGCATTGCATCTGTATTGGCATATGGTTCAGAATTTCAGATGCTAAATACTCTTACCGCATTGACCCTGCCAGATTTGGACACTAAACTACTTCCATAAACCTTGTTGGTTGAGTTAATGCCTTTTTCTTATATAATGACTAATGAAGCACGGTGTGCAAAGGTTGATCTGATACATTGATTATAAGTTTAGCTACATATATCTGTACTTGTTACTGCAATCTATGCAAATAGCAATTGTGTTAATGATGTAGACAGTTGAAAATCGTACCGTGTGTCTTATGTTCTATCCTGTTATTGATAGATTGGAGGAGGCAGTTTGAGAATCTACAAAAGTGATGTACAACAAAGGATTTTCGAGATCATTGGCATCTCACCTGAACAGGTATTAATTTAGTTGTCAACTTACCCTTCAAATGATTTAATAGTACTCTCATTACAATAATGAGCTTACTTCTCGGAGTTGTCAATGTGTCGCATGTTGTGATAGTATAATTGAAAAGTAATTATTTTTTTGTTGAGAAAAATGCCTTAGGCTGCTAGATTTTGCACGCTTTTGCTCGGTCAGAGCATGACAGGGCATAATTCTGGAGACAATGCCATATTTATATTTTCTAAGATGTATGTAGTGGTCCTCTTCCTTCCTTCCTATGGAGGTGCATACTGTGACTCATAAGGCCAGCGATTGCTTATCAATTTCTCAATTTAAAGGTATCTCAATGTTCAGAACTCAGGAGAAATGTTGCATATTTTGAGAAAGCAGGAGAAATGATAATGACAAGTTCCCTTGTGTGCTTTTAGAATGACCGCATACTCTGTTTAAGTGTTAAGACACCTCAAGTCTGTCGATAACTTGATATTGTACTTGGCTGACAATTTGTCACCTTAATATTCTATGCCTCAATGGCGTGGTATCAACTTAATGCACCCTTGGGAGTTCAAAACTGTTCCCTTAAACAATATGCTGTCATTTTCAAGCCATGGAATGAATTGTTGGACAGTCACAAATGTTTTTACAAGGTTATTAGATGACCAAAATTATAGAAATGACAGCATTTTATGGTGTTATAATATGTTAAACTAGCAATCTTCAGTAAAATATCATCTTTTATCCGCATTCTGTTCAAGATTGTAAGTCATGCTGTATTTAGTTCTGCACAGTTTTTATTGGTAAACTTCATATTACAAATTTAAAACGCAGGCAGAGGAAAAATTTGGATATCTTTTGGAGTGTTTTGAGATGGGTGCTCCTCCGCATGGTATGCTATGTTCAACCACATGAAACTTCATGTATCGTGTGCTTCAGTTAATCAATTATATATTTTGGCTTAAGTTTGCAGAACTCTCTCTGACAGATACTCCTTTTTGGAGCTGCTGCTTTGTGTCATTAACCTACTATTCCTCAAATTAGAACTGCCCTTTGGAACAATTCTACTTGTTTCCTGCTACATACATACCGTTAGGCAATTTCTTGATTCTAATTTCTAAGGTGCTTGAATAAAGGCACTTATGCACAGTAGTTTAGACCTACATGTGTGTTGTCGTGTATAGTTTTTTTTTCTTTTGCTTTTACTTCTAGAATATTGAACAGAAATGTGACCTTGACCATTATCTTATCGCAGGAGGTATTGCATATGGGTTGGATCGGTTGGTGATGCTTTTGGCTGGAGAAAGTTCGATCCGGGATGTCATAGCTTTCCCAAAGACCACAACTGCTCAATGTTCCCTTACCAAAGCGCCATCCCCTGTGGATCCTCAGCAATTGAAGGATCTCGGCTTCCGTACTACGTGAGGATATTGTTCGTGACTCCATGGTTTGAACTATTTAGGAACAGCTATAGTATACACCTGAATCTCGAGATTGTCTCAGCGCATTCTGTTTTTGCACGGTTGGGAACGTGCTTTTTTAGCTCGTGAGAAATTTTTGACCTTGTATATGTAAGATTGTCCATGGATATGGAAACCACCTCATTGCACCAATCTTGTCTACTAGCGATGAGGATAATCTACATGTGATCTATTATGTATTAAAAGTTGATGATAGGTCTTTTAAAGTTGCTAAAAAAAGAGAGAAATATACTAGAAATTCTTACAAAAAAATATAGCCTTTAATTTGGTGGATCCGAATTATAACTTCTTAGATTTAAAAAAGAGTTCACTTAACGTGCAATCCAAATTAAGAGATTCGGAATTAAAAAAATTTAAGAATTTGATTTTCATGTGACTTTCAAAATAACATACATAAAAAACTAAAATCCGCAATAGTAACTAAACAAAAATTAACAAATTTTAAAAATAGATCATCTTAAGTACAATCTAAATTAACTAAAATTTAAAATAAAAAATTAAATAAAATCAGGAAATTTATTTCCATACGAACTTCAAAGTAAACCCCAAAAAATTAAATTACCAATAAAAATTAAAAGAACATAGAAATTGATTTTTCTATACGAATTCTAGCCTAAAACTAAAAAAGAAATCCATACCAAACCCAATTGAAAAAAATATAAATTCAGAATAAAAATTAAAGAATTATTACATATTTCATTTCTAAATGAATTTGAAACCTACATTCTAAAAATATTAAAATTTACAAATCTATGCTAATTAGACTCTCCAAGGAAGCTTCCACATTAACCAGAAAGATTTAGTTATCTTTTTCTCGGGCCCAAATTATAATTACTCAGATGAAAAGAAAGAATCACATGTCAAATACAATCGAAATTAACTAAAAATTGAAATAAAATTATCACTTTGATTTTCATAGGCATTTAAAGTAATACACATAAATAACTAAAATTTGGAATAATAATTAAATAAAAAAAGTAAATAGAGTTCATATCAAATGCAATCCAAATTAACTAAAATTCAAGGAAAAATAAAAAAGCAATTTTATCTACATACGAATTCTAAAGTAAATCCCAAAAAAAACAAAATTTATTTATTATATATTAAAAGTTGATGACATAACTTTTACAGTTACTAAGAAAAAAAGCTAGAAATTCTCTGAAAAAGAAAAACATTTGATCCCTCGATTGAGTGGATCCTTATTATATAAGATAAGGGTACCTATCATAGATTCCTGGTGAACCCAAAAAAATGAAAATAATCTTAGATGGTTTGAAATAAAAGCTATGTAGGAGAGGAAAAGAAGGATGTGGATAGCCAAATAAATGAATAAAAATCATGCATGAGAAAAACGAAAAAGTGACACTCGGCAAGAAAAAGGAGAAACGAAAAAAAAGATAAGACCTATTTTACCTACATGCTTCCCAATAATGTATGTATGATAACTTTAATTTTTTTTTGCTAGAATCGCTATCGATGTGATGGATTTAAACTAAAGTTGAACTATATCAACCGTTGAGTGCTATCTACAATATAATAAAAACTTTGAATAGTTGATTACATTAGCCGAGAAAAAGATATTGTAGGAATTCCCACAAAAAAAAAGCACAAGGGCAAAAGAGACATTTAAGGTGGGCTAAAATAGGGAAAATGTTAGGAAAAGACAAAAATAGCAAAGTCTAAATTATATTTTGTAGAGTGTCAAATCGTAAATTACAATATATATAATGGTAAATCGTAAAACACCATTATATGGAATGGAAAATACTGAATTGTCCCCTCATTTATTTAGAACTGTTTACACATACCGTAGCCACTTTTTTCTTTTTTTACAAATTTAGCATTCAGACACTCGTTTTTGCTAATCTAGCCATCTTTTTGAACTTGACAGGTACCTGCTGAGTTAGGCAAACTTGGCCAAGATAGGGAAGCTTGGTAGGTAAAGGACATCGGTTGGGAGCATTTAATTAGTGCCATAGTGTTAATTATATCTAATTAGTGCTAATTATGAAACTAATTGCCTATCGATTCCTGTATATCATTTGTCACAGCTGCCAAGCTCAGAGAGAGTTAGATTTGCAAAAATAGATATTCAAATGCTAAATTTGAAAAAAAATTACTACAATAACATTTGTGTGAATATGTATTTATTTACCCCTTTTTTCCTCATAAAAAGAGATGATAATTTTTTACGGTACCTTCTATTTCCTACTAGTTGTAAAGAACGATGATCTGGCCATCTTTCCAAAGGGCAATACAACCGAGAAATCAGGCAATCTATCAAATCTGATCATTCATAGCCTGATCTCTCTCCTCCATAAAGGCTATCGCCATTGCTATAGCTATTTCGAGATGCAGCAAGCTGTTGGCGCTGCGCTGGCCTGACTCAACGGCAGCCATGCTGCGTTGAAGGTGGCGGCCTTCCCCGATGAGGCCGGCAATGCCGCCATGAGAGTGTTACTCGCTGGAGTTTTACTGTTGGTGATAGCAAGATCCTTACTCTCATTGAGAGGATGACACTCTGGGAATGGGGCAAATTTTCTTGTTTATTTCTCACACAAATGTCACACCAACCTGAGGGGTTGGGGATACAAATTTATAGGCCGCTAACCAGCCAAGCATATGCCAAGATGCTAGTCCTAGATGCTAGTCTAAAGCTGTCCTAAAGCTAGTCTAAGATGCTGTCCTTAAAGGAGATGTCATGTCCTTAAAGGAGTCAAGATGTCGTCCTTAAAGGAGATGTTGTCCTTAAAGGAGATGCTGTCCTAAAGAGAGAACAAACAACAACACAACAACAACACAATGACTTATCCATCACTCTCCCCTAAGTCTTGTGCGTCGTCTTGTGAAAAGTTGAACCACCCGACCCTAGAGCAGAGCTCGAGGAATTTGACCCTCCCAAGAGGCTTGGTGAGCGTGTCCGCAAGCCGATCCGTGGTGTTGATGTAGCTCGCCTTGATGCTTGCCTTCATCCAACAGCCTCGGATGAAGTGGTACTTCACCCGGATGTGATTGCTCCGCTCGTGGAAAACGGGTTCTTTGCCGAGCCGAGCGGACTTGCTGCCCACCCCGAGCGCCACCGCCTGTGTCTTTGCCGAGAGATCACCAAGCGATCGAGCGAGCCGAGCGCTGAGTCGGCGGTGGACGCCGCTATGTACTCGGCCTCACACCGGGCAGGCCACCACCGCCGCTTGATCGATCGCCACCTAACGAGGCACTTGCCGAGGAAGAAGAGAATCCGCTTGTGCTCTTGCCGTGTCGATGTCGCCGCGTGGTCGCCGCTGCACCGATGAAGTGTGCGCGCCGACACCTCGGGTAGTGCAAGCCGTGGTCGGAGGTGCCCGCAACGTAGCGGAGGATCCTCTTCACGGCTCGCCGATGCTCGCCGTCGGTCGCCGCATGAACCGACCGACGAGCCGACGCCGAACGCCAACCGACGCGTGTGGACGAGGTAGCGAAGGCTGCCCACAATGCGCCGGTACTGCGTCGCGTCCACCTCCTCCGCCGTGCTCTCACGACTCAGCTTCAGCCTCTCCTCCATAGGAGTGTGGGCTGGGTTGCAGTCGGTGAGCCCGCCCAGCTCGACGGTGCGCTTGGCGTAGGCGGTCTGACGAAGGGAGATACCGGAGCTGTCCTGGTGGACCTCGATCCCCAGGTAGAAGGAGAGGAGCCCCAAGTCGCTCATCTGGAAGACGGTCTTCATTTCCGCCTTGAACGCCTCGACCTCGGCCTCCTTGGAGCCGGTGATCACCAGGTCGTCGACGTAGACGCCCACCAGCAGGGCGTTGCCGCCTTTGCCCCGCCGGTAGACCGCAGCTTCGTGTGCGCTCTGCTGGAACCCCATTTGCTTGAGAGTGGAGTCCAGCTTAGCGTTCCAGGCTCGTGGTGCCTGCCGCAAGCCGTAGAGGGCCTTGCGTAGGCGGAGAACCTTGCCCTCCTTGCCGGGGATGACGAATCCCGGCGGCTGACGGACGTAGGCCTCCTCCTTCAAGTCGCCGTTGAGGAAGGCGGACTTAACGTCCATGTGATGGACGCGCCAATCCTCCTGGGCTGCAAGTGCGAGGAGTAGACGAACGGACTCCATGCGCGCGACGGGTGCGAAGGCATCATCGAAGTCGACCCCCTCCTGCTGCACGAAGCCTCGTGCCACCAAGCGAGCCTTGTGCTTGACGATGGCGCCGGCTTCATCCCGCTTCAGCTTGAACACCCACTTAAGGGTGATCGCGCGGTGACCGGCAGGAAGATCCGCCAGCTCCCACGTCTGGTTCCGCTTGACGGCGTCCATCTCCTCCTGCATCGCGGCACACCATGCCGCGTCTTTCTCCGCCTCGGCGACGGAACGAGGCTCGCCGTCGTCCTGTGCGAGGTGCAGCTCCGCCGCGAGGTCGCGCTGCGCCAGTTCAGGGACCGGCTGCTCGCCGAGGAGGTCGTCCACGGTACGGTAGCGCAGAGGCTCGCCGTCGTGGTAGGCGCCGACGCGTCCTCGCCGTGAGACAGAGTAGCGAACTCCACCATGCGCCGCTCGTCGTGGACCGGCCGTTGGGGTCGATCCCGGTGGTGTGGCCGCCGGTGCAGGAGAGTGGGGCGTAGCCGGTGCCGAAGGTGGTGGAGCACTCGCCGGAGCTGGTGGCGAGCAAGGTGTCGAGGTGGGCGAGCTTGGTGAAGACGAGCTGCTAGCTCCCGGCTCTCGGCGGGCGTAGTCGACAACAAAGTCCCTAAGAGTTGAAGTCGAACCGCCGCCCACCGCCTTGTCCCACGGCCTCGCCGCCGCCGAACACAACGCCACGCGAGATGCGACGCGCTGCGGTGACAGGGTCGAGGATGCGGTAGGCCTTCGAGCCCTCCGCGTAGCCGGCGAACACTCCCGAGTGCTCCTGCCGCCGAGCTTACCGATGTGGCCAAGCTCCTTGGCGAACGCGAGGAGCCAAGACCCGCAAGTGGGAGACCGCCGCTTGCGCTGCGTGCCAAGCCTCGTGACGGCGCCCGCCGCCGAGCGCCTTGGTAGGCGAGCGGTTGAGGATGTAGACGGCCGCCACCACCGCCTCTCCGTAAGATAGCCGGCATCCCCTCGCTGAGGAGAGCCCGAGCCATCCCCACAACCGCCTCGTTGCGCCGCCGACGACGCCGCTCGCGCGGGCAGACGGCGCGAGTAGTGGCACCAATGCCCATCATCGCAAAGACGACGCGACCGATCGCCGTGAATTCGCCGCCGTTGTCTGTGCGCAGCACGTGCAGCTTGCGGCCGCACTCCGCCTCCACAGCAGCCTGCGTGCGCCTGATGGCGTCCGCAGCCTCTCCCTTGCTGCCGAGGACCATCACCCACATGTAGCGGGAGAGGTCGTCGACGAGCAGCAGGAAGTAGCGTCGTCCTCCCGGTGTGGCCGGTGTCACCGGGCCACACAAGTCCCCGTGCACGAGCTCGAGCCTCTCCTTGGCTCGGAAACTCGCCCGCTGAGGAAAGGGGAGTCGCCTCTGCTTCGTCAACACGCAGACGTCGCAGAACTGCTCCACATGGTCAAGGCACGGCAGGCCTCGCACCATTTCCGTAGCACCGAGCCGCCTGTGGCCTCGGGTGAAGGTGCCCAAAGCGCTGCGTGCCATCGCGCACGCCTCGTCGTCCGACGAGCAACGAGACAGAGGGGTTGTGCCACCTGCACGTGAAGAATGTAAAGTCGATTTGCGCCTCTGGTTACCTTGGCAAGAAGGCGGCGGCGAAGATCCCAAATCCGCAGCACCCCGTGCTCTATCTCGACACGCGAGCCGTTCTCATCCAGCTGTCCCAAGCTGATGTTGGAGTTCCGCAGATCGGGATGTAGTAGACGCCGTGAGCAGCACTGTGCTCACCGTGACACGGTGGTGAAGATGACGGAGCCGACGCCCTTGATTTCCACGCCGGAGGCGTCCCCAAACTTGACGGAGCCTCGGACGCTAGAGTCAAACTCGGCGAAGAGCTCCCGTCGACCGGTCATGTGATGGGTGGCGCCAGTGTCGAGGCACCACCCGTCAGTCTTGTCGTTGCCGGAGCCGTAGCCGAGGAGGGCATGTGCTTTTGGCTCGTCAAGGTGGAGGAGAGCCACTGCAGCGGCATACACGAGATAGTTCGGTGCTCGCATGAGCAATGAACGAGCCGGCCGCTCCTCCGCCGCGCGACATGGGCTCGCCACGCCGTGGTCGCCGACAATCCCGACCCAATGACCAAGCTTGCCGCAGCTTGTGGCAAGAGTCGCTCGTGCCGCGCTTTGCTTGCCGCCAGCCGCCTCGGCGCCTCCACGGTCATCACCCTCGGCACGTCCTCGCGCCCCTGCCTGGGCGTCTTTGCGTGGCTTGCCGCGCTTGCCACGCTTGTGGCCGCCTGTCGTGGAAGAAGGCTCCCCCTTCTTCCTGTCACCTTGGCTGGCAGCCCACTGCTCCCGAGTGAGGAGGAGCTTCCCGCCAATGGTGACGGGTCCCGAGAGACGCTGTGGCTCATCGTTGTCAACGACCTTGAGGCGACCCAGCGCCTCCTCGATCGTCATCGCGGAGAGGTCCAGCAGAGACTCGATCGAGCGAGCCATCTGCTTGTACTTCTCGGGGACGCAGCGGAAGAGCTTCTCCACAGCTCTCTCCTCGCCGTAGGTGTCGTCGCCGAACTGCACTAACTTCTGCAACAGAGTGTTGAGACGGAGAGCAAAATCATCAACGTCCTCACCTGGCTTGAAGGCCAGGTTCTCCCACTCCTTGCGTAGTGCCTGCAATGTAGACTTGCGCGCGGTCGCCGCCGATGCGTGTTGCGGCGATGGCGCCCAAGCCTCTTTGGCGATCCGCTTGTTGGTAGCGAAATCGCATCTCGGCGGATCGCAGCGATGAGAGCATCCAGCGCCGCCGATCCCGGTCGTAGTCGACGCCGCCAGACGGATCGCATCCCACATATGCCGCACCTGGAGCTTTACCCTCATCACCGCGGCCCACTCGACGTAGTTGGTCTTGGTGAGGGTAGGCCACCCGCCGCCGGGGCCGACGTCCCTGACGACGGCCTGGTACTCGTGGTGACCACGGTACCGAACCGGGGAGAGAGAGCCGCGTCGCCTGTGAAGGCCGCGCTCTCCGTCAACCCGTACGCCACCGCCGCGCGCGCGCTCCTCCAGAGCGCCACCGCGCTGCTTCGCGTCGCTCGCTGCCGCCGCGCTGCGGCGTCTTGCGCGCCGCCATCGCGCCACTCGCCGCGCTACCTCCTCTCTTGCTCAAGATCCTCGCCGCGCCGCCATCGCAGAGATGGAGCCGCCGTTGCCGCCACGCAGAACCTTGACCTCCGCCGCCGCCGCCGCGCTGCATCGCCGCCGCCGCCGCTTCCACCTCGCTCGCCGCTGCCGCCGCTCGCCCGCCGCCGCCTTTGACGCCCTTTCCGCGCCGCAGCGTCTCGCCGCCGCTGCTGCTGCTCTGCGCGCGAAGCTCGGCCGTCTCGACGCCGCGCGTGCTCGAGGCGCACCGAAGGCCGAGATCGCCTGCGGACATGGCGCGCTACTAGGGGCTGTTGCGTGGAGGAGATCGCTTCGACGAGCCGCTGCCCGCCTCCGAGAGGAGTGAGCGGGACAATGAGCCGCTGCTTCTTTGGCCTGGTGAGTCTTCTTTGCGAGGCCGAGAAGGAGATGAGCAGAGATGCTCAGCTACAGGATAGTATGGCTCGATACCACTTGTTACTCACTGAGTCTTGCTTTGTTGGTGATAGCAAGATCCTTACTCTCATCGAGAGGATGACACTCTGGGAATGGGGCAAATTTTCTTGTTTATTTCTCACACAAATGTCACACCAACCTGAGGGGTTGGGGATACAAATTTATAGGCCGCTAACCAGCCAAGCATATGCCAAGATGCTAGTCCTAGATGCTAGTCTAAAGCTGTCCTAAAGTTAGTCTAAGATGCTGTCCTTAAAGGAGATGCTGTCCTTAAAGGAGTCAAGATGCTATCCTTAAAGGAGATGCTGTCCTTAAAGGAGATGCTGTCCTAAAGAGAGAAGAAACAATAACACAACAACAACACAATGACTTATCCATCAGAGAGGATGCTGTCGAAGTCTCCATTACGTAGATTTGTGGATAATAGATCAAAAGCCGCTTTCCAGTTTCGATGCCAATTTCGGCCCACACGTGCACCACTTCAAGCGTGCATGCGGCGCTTCTTGGCAAGGAAAACGTCAGTGAGAACAGTCTCGGACTGCAGCGAGGCCTTCAGAATCGCCAAACCCTGCAAATTAATAATGGTAGAACCAACATATATATATTGATCGGAACTGTCCATTGCACAAGTAACTGATTTTTCAATTTCTTTTTGAAGTGGGGAATTTATTTTGGAGAGGGAAAAAAATTAATGCTATGCAACTTTGGCAACTTTAGGTGATTGAGGTAAGAAATTTTAAGTCTGCAATGGCAAAACCGATACTGATACTGCTAGTTTGGTAAACAGAAACGATGCATGGTAAAATTAAAAAGCTAGATATCAATTTATCTGTGGATCGAAGAATTGACACAGTAGATCACCTCCTTGGAGCCGAGCTGCACGGTCCTCTCCTGGAGCGCGCCGAGGTCCCTCACCCCGAAGGTGTTGAGCAGCGTGATGCTGGAGATGGCGGACATGGGCGAGACTGTGAGGTTGTCCATCACCATGTACGTCACGGCGCCCTGCACGAGCCCTTTCGCTCCTCCGGTCGCGGCGCTCTTCACCAGGCCAGAGCCGCCAGACCTGGGCGCCACATACTTATAATGCAAGGCCACCGTCATCCCCTTGCCACAGTACGGACACTTGGTACCACTCACGTCCGTCACGTAGTTGTGACAGCTGGGACTGGGAAAGGAGTTGCTGCATTTGAAGAAGCTCTTAGACGGCGCAGGCGACGGCGCTGGCAAGCGGAAGAGGGAGACGTTGGAGCTCACCGCCGGCGGGGAGGGCACCGCCGGGCAGAGGACAGCACCCTTGTCCGCGCCGGGCTGGAAGTAGGTGTCGTCGAGCTTCTCGACGCTGCCGTAGAGGTTGCCGACGCTGCCGACCATGGACTCCTTCCCGAGCAGCTTTACGGCCGTGGCGATCGGCAGGGTGAGGAGGGAGAACAGGAAGTCCACAACGTCCTTGCTCGCCTCTGCAAACACCACGCGCTGCGCCTTCGTGTCGACGAGGAGTTTCATGCTAAGCGCGGTGGTGGCGATTGCCATTTTGGAGATTTCTCGGCCTAAACTTCTTGGCGGAGTTACTGGTGAAGAGACATCGGCGCGATGATGAGTGGCTTTCGACGAGCAAAGAGCAGCCGAGCACAGAAGGGATGGCGAAGGAGATGGCAGATGTCAAGAAGTATATACTAGAGTGTTAACGTTCAGTTTTGTTATCAAGAGATTGGGCCCTGTGTGGTAACCGACTCTCAGTGCATGCGTAATGGTGCCGTAAATTACGTCGCGTCCGTTATAGCTCCACCTGCCATGTTTATCACTCTCCCGTGTATTGTGTTGTGGATCTAACTGGACTTCATGATATCTTTACTATTATAAAAGAAGCAATTGGTGGTTGGTCCGTCATCACTCCTCTCTTCTCAGCCATTCGATCTGATCATAAGATAAAATCTGAACCGTCTTTTACTCCTTCCTCCCACCCCACACGACACCGCCTAAACCCTAAAATCCGATCCCACTCCGATCCTCCCCTCCCACCCCATACGCTGCCTCCTCAATCCTCATACGCCGCCTCCCCTCCCACCCCATACGCCGCCTCCCCTCCATCCGCTCCACCTCCCCACCTCCGCGCGCCGCCTCCCCACCCCGCGCGCCGCCTCCTCCCCTCCTTCCCACTCCGCTCCGCCTCCCCACCCCGCGTCGCCGCACCGCCTCCTCCTCCCCACCCGCGCCGCAGCCTCCTCCTCCTCCCCACCCCGCCTCCGCCGCCGCCTCCTCCTCCCACCCCGCCGCCGCCGCTCCTCCCATCCTCCCACCCCACGCCGCCGCCTCCTCCTCCCACCCGCGCGCCGCCTCCTCCTCCCTCCCACCCCGCGACGCCGCCGCCTCCACTCCCCACCCCGCTCCTCCGCGCCGCCGCCGAGTCCTCTCCCCCGTTCTGCAATATGTCTCCGTTTCCTACCGATGCTCCTCCCTCCTCCCCATGCATGCTCGGATCTAGACACCCCATCCCTCACCGCCGCCGCCTCAGCACCGGCTGGATCTGGACGACCCCTCCCCCACCGCTGCTTCCACCGGCCGGATTTGGTCGGGCCCGTGTGCATGTACGCCGCCGCTACCGAGGCGGGAGCAGCGCCGATGACCGTGGTAGTGGAGCTATTGCAGTTGCTGGTTGCCAACCGTCGAGCTTGAACAACGTGGCTGCAAACGCAGCAGTTGCAAGCAGAGACGTGTTTGACTGGCAGTTACACTGAGGTTTGTTTTAGTTTCAGATTGGAGGAGCGTGCTGAGAAGTGAAAAGAGGTGTGTTTAATTTCATAAAGGCGGTGTGTTAATATATATTTTCATATGTATGTTTTTTCTTTCTTATACCGAATGCATAGTTGTGCCTTACTTTCGCTTCTTCCAAAAGCTTGAAGTGAAAATCAATGCAAAGGAGCTTAAACAAATGGATTTGCAGCAAAATCTAAGGTGAGAACCGCCTTCATATCACCATTTAAAACTTTTGGAATATTTGTATGTTTTGGTTCTCAAAATTAATTTATTACTCAGAGAGCCAAGAGGTGAGATCAAACCGCTTAGGAAGAGCTCGACATTTAAAGCAACACCTATGCCAAGCTTTTACAAGGAGCAGCATCCTAAAGTAGAGTTGAAAAAGGTACTGAGGTTACAGATATCTTCAACGGAAATGGTTCCATATTTCCATATGGTTCAAGGGCATCCTACTTTTCTATTTGAATGAAAAATTGTGCTAAAAATTAAAACAACTATCTCTGGCTTATGATACCAGAAATTTCTACTAGAATATGTTTTGTTTGCAAAATGCTTAGGGTTGTTAGATCTATGAATACATGTTAAGAAATCTTGCATAAATAGTCAGTAAGTTGTCAATCACAAGGATGATACTGAAATTTAAACCGAATATGTTTTGTACTTTTCTTTGCAACATAATTATCTTTGTTATATATGGTGAATCTGTGAATATATGTTAAGAAGTCTGCATAATTAGATGTATTCTATTCCAAAATACACAACTGCATTTTTGTTTGCTGCCATATCTGTTGAAATGCTTGTGTTTTAGTAAGCATTTCAGATGTTGTGCTTACTACTTATCTTTACTATTATAAAAGAAGTAATTGGTGGTTGGTCCGTCGTCACTCTTCTCTTCTCAGCCATTCGATCTGATCATAAGATAAAATCATAAGATAAGCTAGATATACAGCAAGCATTTACATCATGCTGGAATTGTGCTGCAGAGGACCTTATTTGCAATATCCTAATCTAGCTTATGCTGTCTGTCTTCCTAGCTGCTGAGATTTCATTAGCCTGACCCAGTAAAATTGAGCTTCCTACATTTGTAGTATAGTTTCTGGGCTGCTATTTTAGTTTAGCTTGGCTACGATAATCTCTTGTGGTAACCTTTTTCTATGTCAAGTTTTACTGCTCAAGATTTACCATCTTCATGGTCATTGTTCGAATTATACTCCACTTTATTCTGTAAACTGTTGCTTACATAGAAAATAAAATTTCTTTTAACAGAGTATGCAATGTAAGAAAAATGTTGATAATAAAATTATTGCAAGTTGATGTAATATTCTAAGCATTGTAATGAAAAACTATTGTAGCCAAAATGAGTGTACTATGTAGTGTTAAATAATTAATATCCATACAGAGTTATATTTCGCTATATATTAACAGTTAATCTAACAAAAAAATTCTTCAGTACTTCCTTGGTATACTATTCCCTTATATTTTATTAGGGTACAAAGGAAATGTTGTTTATTTGTTCATTTCTCTGCAAGTAGTTATTTGCCCACTATTAGCTGTTCGTGCATTTTATTCAAGCGGCAACCTCAAGAAACACTTAGAGATGAAGTGGTCAAACCCGCTCATTCTTTGTCTTGGGAGGTCGGTATTTTTTCCTTTTAGATATCTTACGGTTCATCTCTATTAATAAGAATCTTTGATGTTCAGCTGTGCAAATATGATGACTTGCATGTTTGATAATGGATACAAATTAGAGTTCCTAGGAGCTGGAAACAAGAATATAGCTTATTATATTAGCAATGATTTCGGAAAGAATTTTTATCAGTGATTAATCTGACAGAAAAATAGTTTGGCAATTGAACTAAAACCATCTGTGTTGGATATTGTAGTATACAATTTTTGTGCCGGATATTTGGTTTTCCGTTGCAACGACGGCACCTTACTAGTATATATATATATATATATATATATATATATATATATATATATATATATATATATATATATATATATATATATAGGAAAAATACTTTCTACATCTGAGTGTAATTACACCCACCTCTAATATACCACCTAAACGAACTTAAAATACTCCTTTATCACTTTAGATATACTCATATACTAATTATAAGATACTTTAATATGAACCACATGAAAAAATTGCAAGAGAGTCCATAGTTTTTAACGTATTTTGTAAATATCTTTATATACGCACATAAAAAGGAGTATGTTAAAAAACATCTACATACTATCTCTGAAAATTTGTTCATACCACCTAAATGATCTTAAATACTCGTATACTGCACGTATATACCTTCCGTTACGCGAGATACTCTCTACGGTATGAGATACGTCATAAGGTGTAATTATACCCGAGTGTAGAAAAAAGGCTTCCTATATATATATATATATACACACACAAACACAGAACAAGGTCCCAAGAGGATCTTGCGATTGCCAATTCATTCTTCCACTAATCTTTTCAGCAGAGAAGAAAGAGTGGGTATAGATTAGGGCCCGATCCTTTTGAAGATGACTTATGGCTTCTATTTCTATTTTACTATTTTTGTATTCTATTTCTTTTTTTGGTTTTTAAAGTTTTTTTTGTTTTTTGTAATCTTTTGTATTATTTGTGATAGATTAATCTGATTTTTCTATTTTTTAAATTTAATTATACTAAATAAATTATCTTAGTTATAGTAAAAAAATCAACTACAATAAAAAAGTTATAAATTATTGTCATTCCTTTAGAATAAATCTCTTCAGTGCTATCGCAAAGATCCAAAATTTGAAAAATACTATTGAAAAATAGAGGGACTATAAAATAACATCGCTTTCACCCAAATTTTTGAAAATACGATCACCGTAACATTTTAGCTGTGATCATATCATTATAGCCTTTTCTACATTCTTCTTTTATATATATTTCTTAGGACAGTTCCATGTATCATTCTATCCCCTTTCTTCCTTCTCTCTTCTGTGCATCCGATAGCACCACCTCATCAGCTCGAGCCATCACCACCGCCCCTTACTGGCTATAGCGTCCTCACCAAGTTGGCACTTTATGCATGAGAGGGTTGAAGTTATAACTTTTGCATTTTTTAGGGTTCGCTTATTTTGATTTTAAGTTAACTTCTGCTTCTGATTTCTACTTTTTTTACTATTCAGTCATCTCGTCTTTTTCTTATTTTTTTTAGATTTTTAGGTTTTTTGCTTTTTTTCTCATATTCCTTTGTATTATCTGTAATGTATTAATATATTTTTTATTTTTCTAAATTTAATTATACTAAATAAATCAATTCAGCTATAGTAAAAAATAAATAAGCTATAATAAAATAAGATATAAGCTATTGCTATTTTGAACCCCTTAAAAATCTAATTTTTTAATATAATTTTATAAATTTAACTTTTTCTGATATATATCATCTATCGTACTCACCTATCGTGGTGGATGATAGTATCACAACCGATACTGCAGACGACGTTATAAGCTAGATATGTTTGAGAGATGATTTATCAAGTTGGACGAGCTTGACAGCTAAAAGACACACAGGAATGCTACACCGACCAAGCTCGGTAGCAACCGACGAGCTTGATAGCTCCACTACCTGTCACAGTTAGCCATCGTTGCTCAGCCGGTGCTAAGCTACCATTAGTGCCCGTTATCTATCATGATAAACAAGTGCGATAGAGGACACGTGTTAGGTTACTGCCACCCTGCCGTGGTTACCGAACGAACCGGTCAAATTTGTAAAATGGTACGTTCCGATGCCTCATTTTTTTAAAAAAAAGTTACCGTAGTTCTATATGTGTATAATATTATGATGGATTCGAGAGGGTTCGCTATGACGCTACACATACGTGTGCTACACCTGCACACGCGGCATCTTGTCGTTCCTAGTGGCGACTGATCTCACAGCCAGAGTAAAGACTCAGGGGTGATTGGAATAGGGATGGTTTTTAATTTTTATTGAAACAATACTATAATTAATTGAAAAAATACCATAGCTAAGTTGATTTATTAAGTATAATTAAATATAAAAAAAGAAAAAATATAAATAAATTTTTATAAAAAAAATTAAAAAAACGAAATAAAATTTCACTATAGCACACTGTACGCAGTACGGTGAATAAAACGCCCGCCGCCGAACGCTCAGGCCATCCCTATATTGATCGGGGCCTCAGAGTTAGTATCTAGCGTCTGATTCACGCAAAAGATCTGTATAGCAGTACTACGCCATCGTGAGTCATGTTGACCAGGATTTGACAGCAGCTGTGACTCCAGTCTCGTATCTACAAGGCCAAGATTTTGCGTGGCACAACTTCCAGAAGAGACATGCACATCCAACACACTATAATGAGAGTGTAGTAACAGCGGTGATTTCTGATTTCTCATGAAAATTTTATTATAGTTTTTTATTATAGTTAAGTTAATTTTTTAAATATAATTAAAATTAAAAAAGTAAAAATAAAAAAACATGTTAACCCATCATGAACAATACAAAAAAATACGGAAAAAATACAAAAAACCTAAAATATCTAAAAAAATTAAAAAAGATGAACTACTGAATAATAAAAAAAGCTGAAGCTAGAAATTAGAATTGAAAAAAAAACTGAAAAAAATGGGGCCATATACACCCCGCCCAGCCTTCTAACGCAACACCAGAAAGGCACAAACCAACATCCATATTAATTCACGACGGTAACACCACAAACGAAAGAAAACCATGCAGTGTATGCATGAGTGGCCAAGCGCCACAATAGAGTTGATGAACCGTGCATTGGGAGCTTACCATGATACTGTATTCAAGTATTTTTCAAGACGGTACGTATACGATCTTTCTAGTGTTAGACAGGTGAATTTACTGCTGCGTACATGAGAAAAATAGCATGATCACGACCTGGAGAAGCATATCTTTTTCATGCGTATTCCCAAGACATAGTGGTCGTCTGATTAATTGCTGTGTGCATGCCTAGAGGGGGCTACATTTTTTGCGGTTTCCACGGTCAATATGGAAGTGTTCTGTAATAAATTCACGTCATTTTTTCCCGAGGAAAAAAGTTGCCAAGCTGCAGAGTAAATAGAGTACGCAGCAGGTTAATTTCCCTACACGATTAGAGTAGGCCACATGTGCCCCAAGCTAGGAGCAATATATTGACTATATATGGATCCGTGGTTTTTAAAAGGATCCCACTTTTGCGCGGGTTAGTTCATTGCACCCATCCCATCCATTGTGCTTTGTACGTGCTGTACTATTCGGTCCAGTTATTTTTTTTTGTTTTGTGTTGGTCTGTCTTGCCTTCAATCGGGACTAGACATGATCTAAAGTCCACGATGTCAATGTTCATACCGTACCAGTCTAAGTTCAGTACAAAATAACAATACATGACAAAGACGTCAACGATAATGGTGGCAGCGGTCGCCATCTTCATTTATCTCGTATTTGATTTGTTAAAAACTAGTTAAAATTGAATTAGTTGCGTAAGAACATATGTACATAAATATTTCGAGGGAAAAGTAACAATATGTGTACAATATACCAATCTTGTGACATACATATATACTTACCAAATATAGATATATACAGAACAAGACCGTATTATATGTTGTATATTTATATATATACTAAATGTTTACCGAAGAGAGTATGAAAATGGTAAGTATGCATTTTCTTGATGTAAGAAAAATTCTGAAGTTTGGAACTGTTATTGTATATATTAAACCTTAAACCAACAGAGTAGAACAATAAAATTAACAATAGTTGTATACAAAAATAAAGATAGTACAATTTGGTCAAGCATCTTGTTCGTACTCGTGTGCACTCCCCGTGCCGTGCCGGCCCAAACACGACACGCTTCGCCGTGCCGTGCCGCTCAACGGACCGGCTTTTCAGGCCCAATCTGACTCCTCACATGACATGTCCATACCGTATTTAGATCATACCAAATCAGCTGAGCCTCAGACTGACCTAAAATGATTTGACCCAACTTCCACCTCTATCCAAGCCCATCACATAACTATTTTGTTAGCGAAGAATGGCCTGAGCCAAAAACGCTACAGTACACACCATCGTGGGAAAAGTATTTTCATCGCTGATCGCTGGCGATGGCAGTTGACTTGAGCGCCTCCTTATTGTTTTCTTTGAAACTATTCTTAAGGTCCTGCTTTGTTTCAGTTTTTTTTTAAGTTTTAGCTTTTATTCATATTCAGTAATTCGTTTTTTTTAAATTTTTTAGATTTTATTGTATTTTCTTTTTATATTTTTTGTATTATCTGTGATTAGCTAACATATATTTTTATATTTTTATATTTTTTTAAAAAATTTAGTTATACTTAATAAGCTAACTTAGCTATAGTAAAAAAACCAACTCCAATAAAATTTTAATTAGAAATTAGAAACCACCGCTAAAACTAAGGGGTGATTGGAATAACGATGACTTTTGGCTGAAAAAACACTGTAGCTAGCTGAAAAAACACTGTAGCTAAGTTAGTGGATAGTATAGTGAATAGTGAAAAAAAAACTGAAACTAGAAACTGAAACCGAAAAAAACCGAAACGATCAGGGCCTAAAACAATCGCTCCTTTTAAGATATGGCATACTAAAAGTCCTAGCAGCTAGATTTTTTGAGGTGCATGGAAACTTGTTCTCCGTTTATTGTTGAGTTCTTTAATACTGTAGCTTACACATGTAATTTAGATTGATATAGATTATATCAGTACGTATCTATTATAATCAGTTTATAGATTTCATATTGAAAGATACAATTATTTAAAAACTAATTACTAGATAAATCAAAAATCAAATGTCCAAAAGACAATTGGCGATCGAAACAAACTTCACGAAGGAACATCTTCGCACGTACACACACCGACAACAATGACCAAAAGACAACAGAACAACACAGCAAGTACGCTCTGGTGGACAGTCGACAACAAGCTAGCAAAGGAGAGCTGTTGCTCGTAACTCGCAAGCTACGCTGCTTCAGGCCTTCCGCTTCTTCCCAAGGAAGACGTCAGTGAGCACGTTCTTCGACTGCAATGACGCCTTCAGAATCTCCAAACCCTACACATCGACATCACGAAAAGATGAGCCAAGATTTCAATTTGATCAAAATTAACTGATTTGTAATGGTAGTTGAGTCACTACCTCAGTATAGCCTAGCTGCACAGTCTTCTCCTCGAGCGAGCCGATGTCAGTGATGCCGAAGGTGTTAAGCAGGGTGATCCCAGATATGGTAGACATGGGCGCGACCTTGAGGTCGTCCATGACCGTGTACGTCACGACTCCCGCAACAAACCCCAAGGGAGCAAGAGCAGACGGCGCAGCCTCTTCGTCGCCTCCAGATCCATTGCATGACCCCACAAGCTCCACCGTCATAGTCATCTTGCCGCTACAATTCTGAAAACGACAAGGCGTGCCACTCACCTTGGTCACGTAGTTGTAGCACTCTTTAAAGCTGCACCTGCTGCACCGGTAAAGTTCAGTGGACGCAGGCGACAGCGCCTCTGGCAGTTGGAGGAGCTTGCCAGTATCACAACCACCGGCCGGCACGAGCAGTTGGTTCTTCGCGTCAGCGGAGAGAACGTAGGTCGCGTCGAGCTTCTGGACGCTGCCGTAGAGGTTGCCGATGGAGCCGACCATGGAGTCCGTGCTGAGAATCTTGACGACCGTGCCGACCGGCAAGGTGAGGAGGGAGAAGAGGAAGTCGACGACGTCCTTGCCGGCCTCGGCGTACAGGACGCGCTGGGCCTTGGTGTCCACCAAGAGCTTCATGCTTATCTTACTAGCAGTGGGGCTGGCCGTTTGAGCCATATGTAGTTACGAGCAGAAGATTTGTATAAGTATGGAGTGATCAGAAGATAACCGTGGCGTGCCGCCTTTATATAGTGGGCGGATGCGAAAGAAGACTTCTCGGGGAAGTGGAGAGTAATTAGTGCACCGTACCAAAGTATATATGGTTATATATATGCTATGTTTCAATGTGTATCATACACTTTTTTATATAACCAAAAAGAGGAATAAATGATAGAGAGCAAATTTTCGTTATTGAGGTATTTAAATTATATCTCCACTGTACTGTGTTGTTTATGTTTTGCTATATTTTTTATTTTATATTAAATAATTGAGTAAAATTTTTATGTCAATACTACTCATTTACTACTAGGAGCCTTTAGAGCAGGTCAAATGTGCCCCTAGCTAGGAGCAATATATTGACTAGATACATGGTTAACAATTTTGTCCGTGTTTTACAATATTTGGGAATACATTTAGCCATTGTGCCCAAACCTGTGGCCACCTATCACAACCACGAGTGAAGAACATGCATACTGTAATGCAAATATAGGTGAATGCTGCTTGTATGATTGTCCATAGGGTCTCCTTGTTATGAAGTATCGACTTTCCAGAGAATACATCCTGTCATCTTTCGCAAAAAAACTGGTCGCATACTTGTGCCGTTCACGAGCCCCACGCTACCGCTGTTGCCGTTCTTGGGCTGGAGGCAGTATGGACGGTGCCAGCGGCAGGGAGGCGTCCTTGGTCCGGCTCGGCTGCAGGAACTTGTCGCCGAGCCTGTCCACGCTGGCGTAGACGTTGCGATGACCCCGGCCATGTTGACGACGGTGCCGACGGGCAGCGCTGGAGGAGGCTGAAGAGGAGGTCGATCACGTCCTTGCCGGCCTCTCCGAAGAGGACGCGCTGGTTGCCGGGCTCTGCATGAACGCGGAGTCCATCTTCCCGACGCTGGCGTAGATGTTGGCGACGCTGCCGGGCGCGCTGTTATCCTTGGCGAGCAGCTTGAGGACGGCGCCGACCGGCATGGCGAGGAGGCCGAAGAGCAAGTCGATGACGTCCTTGCCGGCCTCGGCGAGGAGGCACGCGCTGGGCCTCCTTGTCGATAAGCAGCTTGATGGTTAGGATCGTCGACGTCGAGGCCGGGTAGGCCGGCGTGGCGCGGCGTTGCCCATGCTTAACGATGTCTTGGTCACGGTAAGCTCTCTCGGCTGATCAGATCGATATTTTGGCGAATTCGCGTGCAGGTTACAAGAACTAATCTTTGAAAAGATATATATGGTTGCTCCTAGTGAGGACTTGCTGTGCACGTACAGGACGCCGCACCAATCTCCAACATTACTTTAGGTACAAAATCTGCTTATTTAAAAGCCAGAGTCCAGAGGTACAATTATAAATCCAGTGAGTTTAAATTTGACCAAGATTAATATTTCGATCCGGTCCGTTTAAATTCGATTGCAATTCATCTTCCAACTTTCCGTTTGTGAGCATCTATAGACTTTTATACGGTCAACAATATTTTGTGGAATGTTATCTATAATGATTAGATTGAAGGTAGTCTATTACTGCTAAATGTGATCAATTTGATTTGCATATATGCAGATCAATCGCCTAATGTTGACCTTAATATTTCCGTTGCTTCTTTCCGCTGCGGCTGCCGTTCGCTGCCTTGGTCTTCCTCTTGTTCCCAACCATGAAAACATCGGTCAGAACTGTCCTCGACCGCAGGGAGGCCTTGAGCAGCTCCAACTCCTACGAGCATATCAATATCAATTCATGATGATTAGATTATGTACATGCATGTTACCTATAATTTTGTTAGAAGTAGCAGTGCTTAATTAGTAGTACGTACGTACCTCGTCGAGCCCCAGCTTGACTGTCCTCTCCTCGAGCGCGTCGAGGTCCTTGACGCCGAACTTGCTGGGCAGCGTGATGCTGGAGATCTCGACATGGCCGCGACGGAGAGGTCGTCCATCACCGAGCACGTCTCGATGCCGTTCACGTGCCCCACGCTACCGCTGTTGCCGTTCTTGGGCTGGAGGCAGTATGGATGGCGCCGGCGGCCGCAGCCGGGAGGCGTCCTTGGTCCGGCTCGGCTGCAGGAACGTGTCGTCGAGCCTGTCCACGCTGGCGTTGACGTTGGCGATGCCCCCGGCCATGTTGACGACGGCGAGCATCCTGAAAAGGAGGTCGACCACGTCCTTGCCGGCCTCGCCGAAGAGGACGCGCGCGCTGGTTGGACGTGTCGATCAGGAGCTTCATTGATAACCTGGTCCTCTCGTCGCCATGTTCTGATCAAAATAATCACAACAATGTTTACTGTGCAACAGTGCATGAGACGTTGGTGTGCAGACTAGCATGTGTCTAATTAAAAGGCCAATTTATACAGCAGACAGGTCATCCAGAACGTCAAAATGCACTCCAAACATTTTTATCGCGCAGGCATGCAAATTGGTTTGCGACGTTTTACATCGCGAGCTGCACGTCTGACCCTGTCCCGTCTAGTAACGTTCGTACGCCAACGCTTTGCTGTTCTCTGTAGCTACTGAGGTCGAAGTGTATGCCCACTTGAATTTGGCTGCACCTAATTAAACACACCTGGATCGATACGCTGGTCAAGTTCTGTTTGGAAGACTCGTCTGTTTATATTAATGATAAAACAAGATTAAAGTACATAACTACCAAACTTTCACATTAAAGACTTTAAACGAAAATTATGTTATCACCGAGCCATTGAATCGATAAATGTGCTAAACTTTCTTTATCTTTTGTCATAAACTTCAAATCTTACAATGGCAACATGATTACCGAGGATCACAGAAGCGGAAAGTAGATTATTAAGGATTTCTATAAATACATAGGACTTACACCATTGTAGCGATGTTGTTCGTCTAAAGAAAATAAGAGGAAATTTATTTATAACTAACTCTGCCCAGTATCAATCTTCAGTATAGGCATCGTCATCGTTGTTCGGATGAGTCGATTTGGCAAAACCTATTACGTGTAAAATAAATCCGGTAAAAAACTTCCTAGAGAAAAAAAACTGGAACAACTTCTAGGGAAAAACATAGAATGCATTCATTAAACCTAAAATTACTTCTAGAAATCTCCAGGTCTCCACCCGCTCTACACCGTCAAAAACGGTGGAGTTGCGGTCGCGACGGTGCTCCTGGCGGCCAGGATTTCCGCTGTCCCGGTGGTGTTTTGTGTTTGTTCGATGCGCTGCTCAAGTGAGCCTCTCATCCTGGTCAAACGTGCATGCTCCCACGGGCCATATTCCATTTGAATGTATGGGCCTGAATACTATTAACTGAAGCATTGTTCTAATTGTTCGATCGATAATAACTTGATCCGGATCACCCATTGTTCTAAGTGGTGTTTGCAGCACATGCATGGACGTTGGTGTCGAAAAAAAGCACGTGCATGGACGTGCATGCTGCAATGTTAATTCGTCGTGTTCCAACAGAACTGGCCCATGTACGAGCACCGAACGCTTTCAAAAAGCGAAGGGAAATGTGAATAGTGTGTAGTCAAATATATCCAATCATGATGATCGTCGACACCAACGGACGATTTGCTCCATGCAAATTAGTAGAAGCTTTGAGAAAACACTTAGCAAAATGATCTTGCATTCAGATAAGGCACTCAATGTATCCTACATCAGTAATGATCATGACATTAATTAACCTACTAAGTAGGATCTTTGTTAAGGTGGAGAGAATATTAAAGAAGAGAGAGGGGAAGTAGTGTATCATATAAGACACTGCTCAGACACAAAATTCAACACACAATAAACAACAAAAAAACTTATATTGAAAGAAGATTAGTATCTATCCAAAGTAATTATTGTATTGAAAGAAGATTGTCTATTATAATATCTACATAACATAGAGGTTATAAATATTGTTTTATAATATCTACCTCCACGAATACCCTTACATACGCAACACCAGAAAGGCACAAACCAACATCCTATTAATTCACGACGGTAACACCACAAACGGAAGAAAACCATACAGTGTATGCATGAGTGGCCAGGCGCCACAATGGAGTTGATGAACCGTACATTGGGAGCTTACCATGATACTGTATTGAAGTATTTTCAAGACGGTACGTATATGATCTTTCTAGTGTTAGACAGGTGAATTTACTGCTGCGTACATGGGAAAAATAGCATGATCACGACCTGGAGAAGCCTATCTTTTTCATGCATACTCCCAAGACAAAGTGGTTGTTTGATCATGCAATTTAGACTGATATAGTTTAAATTAGTACCGTATCTATTTTAATTAATTTATAAATTTCATCTTAAAAAGATATATCATTTAAAAACTAGTTACTATAGATAAATTAAAAATTAAAGGTCATAAGATAATAAGAGAAAAAAAGATGAAAGACTATAATATTAAAACTAGACGCATTCATGACTGATTAATGATAAATCCGTGCTTCTTTCAAACCGGCCAAGAGAGTTCTAAAGTACGACAGAGGCGATCGAAACAAACTTCACGAGGGAACAACACAAACATCATCGTCGCACGTACACACACCGACAACAATGACCAAAAGACAACAGAACGACACAGCAAGAACTAATGGTGGACAGTCGACAACAAGCTAGCAAAAGAGAGCTGTTGCTCGTAACTAGCAAGCTGCGCTGCTTCAGGCCTTCCGCTTATTCCCAAGGAAGACGTCAGTGAGCACCTTCTTCGACTGCAATGACGCCTTCAGTATCTCCAAACCCTACACATCGACACGACTGCAATGAGCCAAGACTTCAATTTTGATCAAAATCAACTGATTTGTAATGGTAGTTGAGTTCTGCCTCAGTGTAGCCGAGCTGCACAGTCTTCTCCTCGAGCGAGCCGATGTCCGTGATGCCGAAGGTGTTAAGCAGGGTGATCCCAGATATGGTAGACATGGGCGCGACCTTGAGGTCGTCCATGACCGTATACGTCATGACTCCCGCAACAAACCCCGTGCGTGCAAGAGCAGACGGCGCAGCCGCTGCCTCGCCTCCAGATCCATTGCATGAGTCCACAAGCTTCACAGTAACCGTCATCTTGCCGCTACAATACTGATGAGGACAAGGCGTGCCACTCACCTTGGTCACGTGGTCGTAGCATTCTGTATAGTCGTAGCACTCTGTATAGTCTTCACGGACCGCACGGTTGCACCGGTAAAGAACAGTGGACGACGGAGACATCGCCTTTGGTAGCTGGAGGAGATTGGCAATGGCATAACCACCGGCCGGCGCGAGCAGCGCTCTCTTCGCGTCAGCGGAGCAAACGTAGGTCGCGTCGAGCTTCTGGACGCTGCCGTAGAGGTTGCCGATGGAGCCGACCATGGAGTCCGTGCTGAGAATCTTGACGACCGTGCCGACCGGCAAGGTGAGGAGGGAGAAGAGGAAGTCGACGACGTCCTTGCCGGCCTCGGCGTACAGGACGCGCTGGGCCTTGGTGTCCACCAAGAGCTTCATGCTTAGCGTGCTACCGGTCGGGCTGGCTGTTTGAGCCATCGTGGTACGAATAGTAGATTGGTGTCTGGGCTAATGCAAGTTTGGAGTGAGAAGATATCTGTGGCGTGCCGCCTTCATATAGTGGGCGGATGCGAAAGCGAAAGAAGACTTCTCGGGGAAGTGGAGAGTAATTATGTTTGCATGCAGTTGGAGAATTATGTTTGCGCACTGCTCGATGCGCTTAATTCGATCGGTACGGTTTATCTCCGTTACACCATCTTGTTACTGACATCGGTTTATCTTCGTTACCCCATCTTGTGACTGACATCAGTACGAGACAATGAGCCAAACTCACAAGCACTCCATATTGCACGTCTGATCATGCCTCATATAGCAATGTGGCAGGCCCCGATTGTATTATCGTCACGTTCTTGGTGTACTGAATTTCTGATACGTACTCCCTAGTCCCAGTAGGCATGAGAGAATTGCTGCCATTTTTTTTAACTTTCAATGGCTCTGAGCTATGTAGAAGCATTGACCGTATTATCAGAATATATTTGAAGATGGTCTCTAGAAAATACTTAAATGTTTTTTATGGTTATGAGTATTTAGATTTGTAACTTTTAGATTAAAGATTTAACGGCCTCTTTTTTAAGAGATGATGGAATTCACACGGATCCTCACGTACATCCAAAAATAAAAAATCTGAGTGCTCACAATCACAAAAAAAAAAAACATTTGAGTATTGTTTAGCACTAATTGTACCAAAGTACATACGGTTATGTATATGCTATGTTTTAATGTGTATCATACGTTTTTATATAACCAATCAAAGGAATATATGATAGAGAGTAAATTTTCGTTATTAATGTGTATCATACGTTTTTATATAACCAATCAAAGGAATATATGATAGAGAGTAAATTTTCGTTATTAAGGTACTCAAATTATCTCTACTATGCTGTGTTGTTTATGTTTTGCCATATTTTTTATTTTTATTTTATGTTGAATAATTGAGCAAAGTTTTCATATCAATGATGTATTTGTGATGTGCTTTTGTATGTCGTAGTGTTAGTATAAATTGATGTTAGTTTTAATATATTAGCATGTTAAAGTTTAGCTTAAGATGCGGTAAAATCTTAGATCAGTCATTGCGTAGAGGTTGCCGATGGAGCGGGTCGGTCTACATGAACGCGACCGCGTCGCTTCGCTTCCCGCGACATACCGCGACGCACGAGCCGTTTACGTGCGGAAACCAGAAAAATTGAAGCGCACGCACACGAGACGCTTCGGACTCGGCGCACAAATCCCACAAGTTAAACAGAGGCAGGTGGGCGAGCGGATGCGGATCCCACCAAAAATTGGAGAAAAAAAGAAGGCGGAGAACGCCTCCTGGCCCAGCACCATCTGACGCGCGGGTCGGCCCAAACGCCGCCCAGCCCTTGCCTCGCAGCCCACAAGGCCGCACGTCTCCGCGCATACGTGGCTGCCGCCTAGACTCGCGCCCTTTCAAGTCTCCTCGCGGAGCAACGCAGAGCTCTTTCAATTCTCGTAACGCGGGCGGCCGTGTAGCGCACGTGCAGTCCTACCCGTAAGGCCAGCCGGTTACCAATATTGCCGTATATAGAAACCTGGTTATACGGCAATATTACCAATATTTCTGTCCATGAAACTCGTAGCGCCACCGCCACGGCTACGGGCTCCACCCCGGCCGGGCGCGTGGCCCTCGCGCGCGACGACGGCCGGGCCTCTCCTCCAGGGTGCTGATGTCCGTGGTGCCAAGGGCGGTAAGGTGCCTGATGCCGGAAATGGTCGACAGTGGCGCCACCGTCAGGTCATCCTTGATCGTGTAGGTCGCGAAGCCCGGCACGAACCCGTCGCTGCTCGCAGGCACAATCTCGTCGCCGTAGACCAGCAGCTCCAGCTCATCGGCCATCTCGCCATAGCAGCTCGGGCTTGGCGCGCACGTGCTTGCCGGCGCTGCTGCCATCTGAACTTGTCACTTGTGCGTATTAACTTCAAGTTGTATGTACGTAGGATGCATTGGTGTGATGTTGCATATTTTTTTGCAAGGAAAATAAAGCTAATTTGAGGTAACGTGTAGTTTTACACCATGGTATTTCCTTACTAGTTCTTTATTTCTGCCTATAGTACCACTACAAAGCTGGTCAGATTTCCCAGTATGCATGCGACGCATATTTTTCGGTCACCAATATTGCCGTATATAGAAACCTCAACGTGAGGCCAGGATAATTCGTGTTTCATGGACCAAAACGAGTCCACCATTGCCCCGTGTAGGCTATAGGCCAGCCGGTTCACGCCTACCGGCTACAGCAGTAAGAGAGAGACCTATCCCCGTGCTCGTCGTCTCCCTCCTCGCCGGCAGCGGCGGGCATAGACGGCAACGTTGTGAGCGACTACCTCTCCAGCCACTGTGCTCCCCATCCTCCTCTTTACCTTCGCTATTGAGTTCTGTGTGTTCTTGTTTTACTCGCCATGGATCACCCCTACCTGATTTGGGCCATTTCATATTGTTGTGGGCTGTGAGATCGTCGTCGTCGTCAATTTATCTCCCTTATTCAGTTGGTGCTTCTCTTATTCTTCTTGACCGGATCGGCATCAGCTAGGATCGTGGGGGTTTTGGGGAGGGGGTTTAAGTTGGATGTGGGGTTTGTGTATGGGCTAGGGTTATGGGGATTTTAGTCGTTAAGTTGATCGTAATCCTTGACTCATGCTTTATTTGATATACGAGTACTATAATGAATGAGTTTGTGCAAATTTTAGTACATAAATCTGTGCAGTTGAAACTTGAAAAATATAAATCCTGCTATGGGTGCCCCATTGAAAAAAGATTGCCAAATATAATGAAGGCAAACAAAATGATACTATTTCTCAGTTGGGTATAGTAATTATTCTATAATGAAGTTTGTCGTGGCCTAGTCTAGTCTCATGAACTGTTGGGTAGAGTTTATGCTACAATGGAGTTTGTTAGAATGAAGGAGAGATGTGGTAGGAGACTGGGTGGGGAGAAGTATGGGGTTTCAAGATTCGTGCGGTGCCATGTGGCAAAATCTGGAGAGCCACTAGTGGAGGGCTTCGAGGTAGACCATGCTATTTCTAGTAGTACATGGGCTCCCAGTACATGACCTGTGCCTGGGCTAGATTTTTGCGTATCTAGTTTTTGAGCAAACTTTCAACTCAAAACTTAATTTTCAACCAGATATCGATGAAGCTAAAGTTGTGTTTTCAATTAGATTTTGAAGAAACTTTAGTTGAGTATTTAGCAATTAAAAAAACACTCAAAAAGTTAAATTTAGAAGACCATGCCAAGTGAATCCGAGCCTTACAAAAATCAACTGAGGGAGTAAATTACTACCACTTTTTTTGGTGAGGAATAAAGGTTGCAAAGTTGCAGAACGAATATACTACTCATTTACTACTAGGAGCCTTTAGAGCAGGTCAAATGTGCCCCTAGCTAGGAGCAATATTTTGACTAGATCCATGGTTAACAATTTTGTACGTGTTTACAATATTTGGGAATACATTTAGCCATTGTGCAAAAACCTGTGGCCACCTATCACAACCACGAGTGAAGAACATGCATAGTGTAATGCATATATAGGTGAATGCTGCTTGCATGATTGTCCATAGGGTCTCCTTGTGATGAAGTATCGACTTTCCAGAGAATACATCCTGCCATCTTTCGCAAAAAAAAAATGGTCGCATACTTGGCATACTTACAACTAGAAGCAAAAATACGTACTCCGCTTACAACTAGACGCATGCGTAACCAGATTAATGATAATTCCTTGATTCATTCAAACATGGAGTTCTAAAGAAAGCCACACCACGATTGATACAAGCTTCATGAGGGAGCAACACAAACAACGTAACACACACGCCGACAGCAATGACCAAAAGACACGAGCACAACACAGCAAGGATGCTCTGGGGGCAAGACGACAAGAAGCAAACGCAAAATGATGCCCGCGGCTCGCAAGGCTTATTCAGTCCTACCGCTACTTCCCAAGGAAGACGTCAGTGAGAACGGTCTCCGATTGCAATGACGCCTTCAGTATCTTCAAACCCTACACATCGACATAACTAAAATATGAGCCAAGATCCAATTTTGATCAGAATCTACAGATATGCAATAGTAATTGAGTTATGAATTACCTCAGTGTCACCGAGCGGCACAGTCTTCTCCTGCAGGGAGCCGATGTCCTTGATGCCGAAGGTTTTGAGGCGGGTGATCCAAAGATTGGTAGACATGGGCGCGACCTTGAGGTCGTCCATGACAGTGTAAGTCATGACGCCCTGCACAAAACCCCGTGCATGGGCAGATGGCACAACGCTCGACCCCAAGAGGTTCATCTGCGCCGTCATTTTGTGAGAGCAAGATACATAATTGCCCGGACAGTATGTGCCATAAGCCTTGGTCACGAAGTTTTGGCAGTCGGAGCTGTTGCTGCTGCACCGGTAAAGTACAATGGGCGCCGGCGCAGGCAGCTGGAGGAGTTTGGCACAGGCATAATCACCGGCCGGCGAGAGAACCTCCTTCTTTGTGTCAGCGGAGAGAAGGTAGGTCAAGTCGAGCTTCTCGACGCTGCCGTAGAGTTTGCCGATGGAGCCGACCATGGAGTCCGTGCCGAGAATCTTGTAGACCACGCCGACAGGCAAGGTAAGGAGGGAGAAGAGGAAGTCGACGACGTCCTTATCGGCCTCGGCGTACAGGACGCGCTGGGCCTTGGTGTCCACCCAGAGCTTCATGCTTAGCGTGCTACCGGTCGGGCTGGCTGTTTGAGCCATCTTGTTACGAATAGTAGATTGGTGTCTGGGCTATATGGAAGTTTGGAGTGAGAAGATATCTGCGGCGTGCCGCCTTTATATAGTGGGAGGATGCGAAAGAAGACTTCTCGGGGAAGTGGAGAGTAATTAGTGCACCGTTCATTGGGAACTTTCCATGATCAAGACCGTATCTGCATGCAGTCCCATTAAGGCAGGATCTTTGAACTACGGTGAACGCATGCGTTTGCAGCTCAAGAACCGATATTTGCATGCAGTTGGAGAATTATGTTTGCGCACTGCTCCATGCGATTAATTCGATCGGTTTATCTTCGTTGCTCCATCTTGTAACTGACATCAGTACGAGACAACGAGCCAAACTCACAAGCACTCCATGTTGCACGTCTGAACGATCACCTCATTTAGCAACGTGGCAGGCCCCGATTGTACTATCGTCACTTTCTTGGTGTACTGAATTTCTGATACGTACTCAAGTTGGTGAATATATGGGACGAACAGCACAGTGTATCATTTGCATTCACAAGCATATATAGGAGATTACAAGGCCCATGAGTGCATAACTAACTCACACAAGACGTGGAGAAAGAATAGGTCAGCAGAGAGAGAGAGAGAGAGAGGCACGTATACTGGTATACAGTAGCATGCATGTGTATTCCCATACAATCTCACTAACACCCTCGGCAGTCCGTGCGTCACCTGGCTGGATCGAAACTCGCTGAAGGTTGCCGTCGGCAGGCCTTTGGTCATGACATCTGCAAACTGCTGTCCAGTAGGAACATGAAGAACACGCAGCTCCCCTAGATCAACTTTCTCACGGACAAAATGTATATCCAATTCAATGTGTTTTGTCCGGCAATGATGGACTGGGTTTGCTGCCATGTATACCGAGGTGATGTTGTCACATTAGCAGATTGTGGCCTTGGAGACAGGACTGTGAAGCTCTACAAGTAGTTGACGAAACCAATAGCGCTCTGCGATGGCATTGGCGACTGCGCGATACTTCGCTTCTGTGCTAGAATGAGACACTATCGATTGCCACTTGGAGGACACTATCGACTGCCACCTGTAATTATTGAGAGGTGAGATAGAAAGTATCTATCCTGCTCCATTCATGTATATAAACCTCTAAAGGGGCATGAGGCAAGGGAGTTGACTCATTTTTCCTCACTAGTTCTGTCTCACATAGTTGGTGGTCTCCAGCTCTCTCCTTTTCCTGTATCTCCTACGGAGAAAGGGTAGCCACTACCCGCTACTGTGGACAATGCCACAATAGTAACTAAAATATCTTGAATGGTGTTGTAATTGCCACAGAAGACGTGTGCATTCCTTTCCTTCTAGATTAACCAAAAGATTAGAACTATCAAGGTATCAAGCCTATCTTTAGGTCCTTTGGCACTGTGCTTCTACCAAAAGTCCACCATTCCACTACTTGAGAAGATACTGACGGCATAAGGATTACATGATCTGTAGCATACAAAATGTCATACTAAATTTGCCTCATGATCACATAATTAACTAAAAGGTGTTGCAATGTCTCCCGTTCTTACTTGCACATGCCACAACTTTCAAGGTAAGGTAATCCTCTCTTCTGCAACCGATCAACTATCCAACAGTGCCTCTAAACAACCAACCACATACAAAACTTGCATCTCAATGGTGCCTTGGATTTCCAAATGTGCTTGCAAAAATCAAACCCGACTACTCCATGAAAGAATGCTCTGTAAGCCGATCTTGCTATGTACAGAGACGAAGAAGACCATTTCCAAATTATGTTGTCTTGTATCACTTCCTGCAAATGGACTTGTGTCAATCAATTCCAAACAATCAAGTATTCAAGCTGTTACTGACAAACTACCTTGAATATCCCTGATCCATGCTCCATTGACTAAAGCCTCCTTCACCAATCGTTGCTGCCTTGACTTCTTGCCCACCACTTGCCACAAGGTGGGCACAATAGATTGATAGAATCATCACCCAACCATCTATTAGTCCAAAACAAAGCTGTAGGACCGATGCCAATAATCAGAGAGGGGTGATTGATTCTCGAAACTTTCCCCCTAAGATATTCAAAATCTTCATTGGCAACAAATCTGAATTTTTTGAAACTATTGCAAAATTCAAATTCAACTCAACCAAAATGTCAATTGTTTATCACAAACATATATTAGATCTAGTACATGGTCTCTCAAAAGTCGACTGCCCATCTCTCAATTTTATCTTTAAAGAAACATCGAACATTGCTTGGATTGCCTTCTGATGTACCTCGAACATGGACCACATCCTGGTACCGTCAGTTCTCTTGAGCCATAACCATTTCATTTTTAGTGCCCAGCCCCCCATACTCAATTGGATGACACACTTTGTTTCATCCCACCAAGCACTTCCCTGCTTTAACCGATTCCTTACCCGACCCCAGAAAACTTCTCCTTTTATGTATCGCCTTCAACACCCATTTAGGCAAATCAAAAGCAAACATTTGATAAACTAGTATAGTTGATAACACAGACTTTACCACCACCATTCTTCCTCCTAAAGAAAGTAAAGATCATTTCCATTTTGGCGACTTTAGCACCACCTTGTCGACAATTGGTTGGAGGTGAGCTTTTCGTAAACACTTTGTAGATAAATGCAGCCCCGAGTACGAACAAGGGAATTCAGTTAATTGACAATGGAAGTTTTCAGCCGCCACCTGCAGATCTTTCTCTATACAACAAATTGGTGTAGCTAAGCACGTTTCCAAGTTTGTGCGCAGTCCTGTCGCCATCCCAAACGGGTTCAGGATTCTCTTGGTAGCTTCAAAATTCAGAGGTCGTCGGAGTAATGAAAACTATGACGTCATCAGCGTAAAAAGATGCTCTATGCTTAATAGCTTCATGGCCTGAAGGTTTTAGCACATTCTCAGAGGTTGCCTTCTGAAAGATTTTGTTGATAACTTCCATAACCAAAATAAATAACATGGGAGACAAAGGATCACCTTGTCTCAGACCACGTTAATTCCAAATCTGTGCCCGCGCTGCCCATTAAGCATCACCTTAGTGCTTGCCAAAGAGAGCATCATGGAAATCCAGTCGCACCATCGAGGCCCGAAACCTCTGTATTGCAGCAACTCCAGCAAAAGCGGCCAAGAAACAGTGCCAAAAGCCTTCGCAATGTCCGATTTAAGAAGCATCCTCGGTCTTTTCTTCTGCTGACAAAGTTTAACTGAATATTGGACATATTTGAAATTGTCTTGGATGGACCTTCCCCTTATAAAAGCACTTTGATTTGGATCTACAAGCTGGCGCAAATGCCGGGCCAAACGAGTTCTAGAATTTTAGAAACTAGCTTCGCAAAACTATGTATCAAGCATATTGTCCTGAAGTCTTTTGGCAGCAAAGCTTCAATTTTTCTTCGGTACTAACGTGATCAAAGCATTACTGAGCCTATAAAGATGACTGCCCTGGAGATTGTACACCGCCTATAAAGCCTCAATTATTTCTTTTTTTTTTATTACTGACCATGCCTTCGGTATTAACGAGTTGCTAGATTGGATGAAAATGGTGCGCGTTCTTTCTTTAACTGTAAAGCTGTCAAGAAGTGCTGGCGTCGGCTCCAAATGGAAGACATTATTTTGAAGTTAAAGGAATGCCCGTCCGTGAAAGAGGTTTTGCAGCAGATTAGGGTCTTGTTATGGCAGTGTTGCTCAGCAAGGAACAGGGTGAATGCAGGGGAATACAGGAGCAGCATAGAAGAGATTTGTAATTCTGTTTCTTTCTTCTGTGCTGAGTTTGACAAACTCCAGACCACTGTAGTGAGACCGACAAACCGTAGCCAAGCTAGATGGAAGGCACCCCCGGACATTTTTTACAAACTGAATTGTGATGGGTCATATTATAAAAACTCTGGTAGTGGTGGCTGGGGTTTTGTGCTTAGGAATGAGCACGGAGAAGTTGCTGCAGCAGGGGCTGGTTTTATTCCAAAGCTTATACATGCCTTCCATGCTGAAGTACTACCAAGTCTAGAGGCAATCAAATGTGCAAGTCAGCTTGGGATGGAGAGGGTTATCCTGGAATCGGATGCAGCGAGTTTGGTCAGTGCTATGAATTCTTCAGACTTTGATCGTTCTGATCTGTTACATATCTTTATTCTAGAAATAGTTAAATACATATATTTAGATTTAGATAATATAGATATAATATTATTTTTAATTGATTGGTTGTATTAGATTGTGGTCGTCCTGATGGAGTTCTGATCAAGGAGTGTCGTAGTATGCTGCTGTCTTTTATCTCTCTATCTGTGCGCCGGCTGTTGTCTCCGATTCGGTGGCTGGCGGTTTTTAGCCGGACCAATCGTTTAATGGAAATTCCTTTCCATCTCAAAGAAACCGCAACGTGAGGCCTGCACCAGGATAATTCGGGTTGAAAGGGCCGGGCTTTGAATGGGCCAAAAAGAGTCCACCATTTCCTCGTATAAGGTATGGAGCCCTACCGGTTACAGCCCTACAACAAGAAGCCTACAATAGATTGTACCTTCCCCCGTCCTCGTCGCCTCCCTCCTCGCCGCCGTCGGCTGGCATAGACGGCAACATTGTGAGCGACTTCCTCTCTAGCCACCGTGCTCCACATCCTCCTATTTACCTTTGCTCTTGTGTTCTCTATGTTCTTTTTTTTCACTCGCGATGAATCACCCCCTACCTGATTTGGACCATTTCATCTTGTTGTGGGTTGTCAGATCGTCGTCGTCGTCAATTGTCTCCCTTATTCAGTTGGTGCTTCTCTTATTCTTCTTGATCCGGTCGGCATCGGCTAGGATCGTGAGGGTTTATAATTCCTTTACTTTGGGTGTGGGGTTTGTGGATGGGCTAGGGCTATGGGGGTTTTTAGTGGTTAAGTTGATCGTAATACTTGACTCGTGCTTTTTTTAGAACCGAGTCATGCTTTATTTGATAGGAGTATAATGAATGAGTATGTGCAAATTTTAGGACATAAAACCTGTGCAGTTCAAACTTCAAACATGTAATCCTCCTATGGGTTCCCCATTGATAAAAGATTGGTAAATATATACAATGAAAGCAAAAAAAATGGTACTTTTCTCAGTCGGTTTAATAATTATTCTATAATAATGTTTGTCCCTGCCTAGGGTAGTCTGATGAACAGTTGGGTAGAGTTTATGCTATAATGGAGTTTGTTAGCTTGACATACCTTATCCTAGATTACTTATTATAGGATTATAGCCGACTCTTCCTTCCTCAGAAATAATTCAGTTTTATAGTTTAAGACACCCACCTTTTGTTTTCAAGTTTTTCAGGATTCCCGTGCCTTACATCAGGATTAGTGAATTCTTTTAAGACTATAGTCTAAAATCTAAATACAGCAGGTCTACAGGAATACGAGAATATCTATTTAAGTATGTCAAATTTGTTGTATAAAACTTACAAACTTGTGTGAATAAATCCTTACTTAATTTGCATGAAAAACAAAAAATGTAATGTAGATCTGATCTGAACCATTTTTTAGTTGGTACACATTACATGAAACTTTTGTGTACAAATAATATGTAGAATCTAAAATTTCGAACAAATCTCGTAGTGAACCTTGTATAATAATATTCAGTTCCGTAGTTTTCTTGATCATCTATCTCAACAAAGTGGCCTCGCTTTTATGATTATTACCTTTTTGCATATCTAGTGCAAACTACGAGCTTGGTTTGTACATCTCCTCAATTTTTTTCCTGATTCTTTTCATGTTGATTCAGTGCTTAGGCCAAAGTGGTTTGCATGATTGTACCTACCCTGTGGTTTACACATGATATGTCCCTCTAATCTTTGCCTGTCTCAAACGCTTACTTGTGCAACCTACAAGTTTGCCTGGAGGAACAGTTATAAGATTTTGCTTTTTTTTTTCTGATTTCCCAAATGTGACATTCATAAAAGCAGATTACTTAGACTGAATTGAGATCACCATTAGGGAAAGTTAACAGTTAACATACTGCTCTGTTATTACTTATTATTGTAATTAGTTATGCATATGAAATTATGAATTGCTACTCTGCTCCACAGCTGAAGTTGTACTTGTTTATGAGGCCATTTTCCCTTGGATCTTAGAAGTCGTCTGCCCATATGAAGATCTCTTGGGGTTACAATCTGAAAAGATATTGTTGCTCTGTCTGCTTCAAACATCCCTGGGAAAATTAATTGTTTTCCTGTGAAATTGAATTGCATATTTTCCGCTAAGTGTCGACTGTTTGAACATTTGAACTACAACAATAGTTAAATTTGAAAGCCTACATGATTTTGTTTTGTTGGTGGCAGGTGCATGAGCCAATCAATGCCCAAGAAATTTAAAAAATTTTGATGAGGGAATAGCATGGCTACTAATGAGTTGTCGATCAAGCTCTTGATTGATACCAAGGCTCAGAAAGTCTGCTTTGCCGAGGCTGGCAATGACGTCGTGTTGTTCCTCTCCAGCCTCCTATGCCTCCCGGTGAGCACTATCATCAACCTGCTTACCAAGGAGCGTATGGTTGGCAGCATTGGTAATGTGCTTGACAGCGTGGAGAAGCTGGATGCCAAGTATTTAATCTCAAACAAGAGCAAGGAGCCCTACGTCAGCCCGCCTGTTGCCCCTGATACGCTCTGTCCTTTGCAACAGCTGCTGGATGCACAGTTAAATGCCAGTACCAGCTTCTTCACATGTGAAGGGAAAGCGAGCAACTACAACAGCACACGTGTTGCTTGTGGATATTTTTCGGCTATCAAAGGCAGCACATGCCCTCATTGCTCCAATCCAATGAACAAGGCTATGGCGCATGTCAAAACCAATGGGTTTGTGGTTGGGACGGCCACGTACACAGTCAAGGATGATCTCTCAATGACTCCAGCATCCAGCATGTCAAGCATCACCCTGCTTGCACAGTGTGGTGTCAAGGAGCTGAGCACGCTGCAAGAAAAGACCGTGAAGATTGGCAAGGAAGAGGTTGTGTACCTTTTTTATCACTTACCCTGTAGGAAAAAAAATCAATGGTAGTCTTTGCTTAATTGGTGCACCTGATGATTTCTGTGTTCGAATGTAGGCGCTGGAGATACTCCTTGCTTCCCTGAAGTCCAAGACTGTCCTGACTGATGTCTTTCTCCAGAAGAAAAAGGTTCGTTGCAAGAAGGAAACTGCTGTTTAGTTATGCATGAGATTTTATCAGGTATCTCATGTAGCATGTATACTTGGGGAAAATATAAGCTGCGTCGCTCGCGCGAACTAACCACGTATGTCAGTGACAAAAGGGTATTTCATCCATGAACGTCCTCCTTGTCCCAAACTTTTTATCCTAAACAAGCCACCTGTAAATCTGTAAACATTGTCATACTTTGCCACACTCCGAGTTATACAAGTTTAATTGAGTCAGACTCCAAACATCTGTGCTAAGATTCCATTTTAGGTAGCATTCGGAATGACGATTTATGGTTTTTTAACTGTAGCTAGCTTATTTTTTATTGTAACTGAGTTGACTTATTTGATATAATTAAATTAAAAAATTAAAAATAGAAAAAATATATTAGTCCATCACAGACAATGCAAAGGAATACAGAAAAAAAACACAAAATAAAAAAAGGAAAAAACAAAAATATAAACAGTAAAAAAAATGGTCGCCGAACGCCCATCGCCAGCTTCTCCTGCAGCTGAGCGTGGCCTTAGCCACTTGGGTTCCACACCTCAATGACTCTAAAGTGTGGCTCTAAATTTGATGATCTAACTTATATGAGTTTGGTAATAAATTATGGCAAACTTTGGTAACCTCAATATATGAACCAAATAGGTTCAGAGTACATAAGTAGATGACTTAACCTTGTAATCGCATAAAGAAGAGAAGAAGAAATACATGACTTAACAAGTAAAATACCATCAAACACAGATTGAAATGATGAAGCATCGAGGAATCGCCATCACATCACCATTCACTGCCAGTTTCGCATCAGTTGGGCGCGGCACCTTGGTGCACAAACCGCTTCATTACTCGGAACAACTCGTTGGTCGCCTCGCTCGACGGCCGGAGGATGGAGAAGCCATGCGGCTGCCCCTTGAACTCGGCGAGCTCGACGGCCTTCCCCATCTCCTTCAGCTTCGCCGCATAGCCCAACACATGGTCACGGAGCACATCACTCTCGGGCGCCACGACGAGCACCGGCGGAAGCGCGACCGACTCCAGGTTGGGGCTCTCCGGGCCGAACGGGTTGGCCACCGGGTGGTCCCTGGTAGCCCCCACCGGCAGCGACATGCGCCAGAGCTGGTCGGACATCTCGACTGTCAAGGACACGTCGGCCGGGGGATCCGCCTCCGTCGCCGTGCGCTCGACTCCACCGAAGAACGCTGAGAGAAGGATGTACCCGACGATGCACACCGGGTCGAGCACGAGTTGCCCCGAGCCAACACGAACCGTGACGTGGTGGGCCAAGTTGGCGCCGGCCGACCCGCCGGAGATGAACGTCCGGGTGAAGTCAGCCGATTCCGCGAGCCATGGATCGGCGCCTGCGCCGAGCACGGCCTGGCCACGCAACCAGGAGAGGAAAGCCGCACCGTCCTCGATGGCCGCAGGGAGGCGGTGCTCGGGGGCGAGGCGGTACTGGACGGAGAGCACGACGGCGGAGAGCTCGGAGGCGAGGCGGAGGCAGCAGGAGTGGAAGTTGGGCTGCGCGATGGAGCCGATGCAGTAACCACCACCGTGGAAGTACACGAGCACAGGGAGCTTACCTCCTTCGCTGGCCACCGGCGACCTGTACACGCGGACCCTGAGGCCGTGCGTCGCGTCGTAAACGACGTCCTTCCACTGAACGCCGGGGACGTCCATGAATGGCTGTGCCTGCAGGAGGACGGCTTCGTCGCCGCGGACGACGGAGCCGTCGCTGAGCAGCTGGACGACGCCGTGGAAGTCCTCCACGACGTGCGGTGCCGTGTCGCCGGACATGGTGATCAACGAGGTCGGAGACTCGCAGGTTGTCACGATTACGGTGCCGTGTCTTCTGAATGGATGAGTCAACTGTACAGCAGGCGAGCCTTGAAGCCAAGCTCTGTTTTGTTATTGAGATTTGAGAATGATCCATGATTCCACGAAGGTTCTTGCCGTCGTTGGCACGTCACTCGCATCAGTCAGATTGACTTGGAATTTTCCTAGTGTTGGCATGTGGATGTGAGGCTTCGAGGCAGCCAAGTGGAGAGGGACATACAGAGCAGCCAAGATGGGCTTGACCATTCTCGGCGTGTGTAAAGTTTTCTGACCTAAGTGGAGAGGGACATACAGAGCAGCCAAGATGGGCGAGTCCAATGTGATACTTGGATGAGTTTTCTGACATCCTTAGTAAGGTGTGTGTAAAGTTTAAAATTATTTAGACTTGTATTTTAGAGATTGTATATTTTTGGATTTTGGTTTGAGCTGTTTTATGTTTTGGAACAGGAGGGCAATTAGACTGCACCTTGTCTGCGGTCAGACCGGTTCTATCGGACGGTTAGACTGCCAAAAGGTCCAACCGCTGAGTCCATGGTGGTCTGACCAATTCCCTAGGGTCGAACTCCATTTTGCTTTCACATTTATGTGAGTTCTTTTTTAGTGAGCTAATATGATCTTTCTAACTTGTGTCTAGCGGAATGAAGGTTTTGGAATACTATCTGGCGAGGTCAATTTTGAAGGCACTATTCACCTTTCTCTGATTGCTATTTCGGGTCCTTCAGTGTCAAAATACTTAGTAAGAGGGTAGTTGCTTACCAACCTTTGGCATTTTTACAAGTAGTTTGCTTCTCCGCTGTAGTTGGTTTCATCACATGCTCACTATTTCAGAACTTCCTGTCCTTACGGTGGTTTAGGTCTTTAGGATGCTTTATTGGTTTAGGTCTCAATGGGCCACGTCATCTGGGGGAGGCTCCTCACCTCCCCCATAAAATTTACTTCCTTAGTATCCATGGTATTTCCTCTCCTATCAAAAATTCTTTAAATTTCCTGGGAGTTGAATATTGGTTCTTGGTCCTGCCACCAGATGCACAAGTCTGAAACCATGGTATGGTGATTAAGGTGGTATCCATGGTATTTCAAGGCTTGTTGTTTCTTCATGGAAAAGGATTAGTCTATTAGAATTGTTGTCCTACCTGGGGCACGTACCGTTGAAAATTTATAAAATATGAGTTTGACCCGACAACCTGAGCCCATCTTGGCTGCCCTGCATGTTTGATGTTTCTCTCGACGTGGCTGCCGGAAGCCTTCGTGGATCGTTCTCAAAAACAAATTAAATCAAAATAAACCTTCATGGATCGCCTGCTAGATGCATTGGGACTCATCCATTCAGAAGACGAATCGTTAGCGGCTTAGATCCAACACTGTAATCGTGACAAACTACGAGTCTCCGACATCATCGATCGATCACCATGCCCGGCGACACGGCACCGTACGTCGTGGAGGACTTCCTCGTCGTCGTCCAGCTCCTCAGCGACGCCTCCGTCGTCCGCGGCGACGAAGCTGTCCTCCAGCCGGCGGAGACATTCCCGGACTTCCCCGGCGTGCAGTGGAAGGACGTCGTGTACGACGCTACGCACGGACTCAGGGTCCGCATGTACAGGTCGTCGGTGGCCACCTCCACCGCCGGCGAAGATGGTAAGCTCCCGGTGCTCGTGTACTTCCATGGAGGGGGCTACTGCGTCGGCTCCTTCGAGCAGCCAAACTTCCACTCCTTCTGCCTCCGCGTCGCCGCCGAGCTCCCCGCCATCGTGCTGTCCGTCCAATATCGCCTCGCCCCTGAGCACCGCCTGCCGGCGGCCATTGAGGACGGTGCGGCTTTCCGAGGCGCCACGCCGCCCAACCGAGGCGAATCGGTGGTGGCGTGTTGATGTGCTACTGATTTGCTGATGCATCTATGCTTGTTTGGGTTTTACTTGTTAATCCGTCTACTTATGTACTCTGGTATGTGTCAGCCATGAGACACAAGACGGTAACATTGGCTGAATGCCTGAATCTTGAATCATACCTCAAGAGTGTGACGTTTATCACAGTTCAACCACCAAGAGAGCAATTTTACAAGCCATATCTACTTCATTTGCCTCGTAATATCAGAAACGGCATACAAATCATGCTTTCTCATACGATGCAGATTAATAGGTGGACTGTACTCCACTGCCAGGAGTTCTTCAGTTTATGAACAGTGTTCTAACTAATTGGACTTAGCCTAGTCTTAAACTCAGGATGTCAACCAAGCTATTCACATGCAGTAGCTTCCGTGAGCCACAGATCGGCGCCGGCGGGCAGCACGGCCTGGTCACGCGACCAGAAAAAAGAGAGCCGCACCGTCATCGATGGCCATGTGGAGGCGGTGCTCGGGGGCGAGGCGATAGTCGGCAGAGAGCACGACTGCAGGGAGCTCGGCGGCGAGGCGCAGGCAGCATGCGTGGATGTTAGGCTGCTCGAAGGTGCCAAGGCAGAACCCGCCGCCATGGAAGTAGACGAGCACCGGCAACTTCTCGTTCTCGGCTTCGCTGGATGGCCTGTACATGCGGAGCTTGAGGCCGTGCGTCGCGTCGTACACGACGTCCTTCCACTGTACTTCTGGGGCGTCAGGGACGGACTCCGCCGGTAGGACGGCGTCATCGGAGCGAACGACCGTGCCGTCGCTAAAGAGCTGGAGGACGCCGAGGCACTCCTCGACGACGTGCGCCGCCGGGTCCCCAGACATAGTGGTTTGTTGCAGTCTAGCAGAGGCGGTAGATGCAAACTTGAGTGCCATCTAATCAAGTATTTAACTGCAACGTACGTATATGGATGAGCAATGGCTAAATGAGTGAATGGCAATATATGCTGGTTTCATTTTAGAGTAAGCTCGTTGACATGCTCTGTTTTTAACGTTCTCCAATGCACTTGGGCTGCGAATGATGCTTAACACTGCAAAATGTGGAGGGTGTCGAAGCGCAAAGCATGTGCCGGGCCTGCATGCTGCAACTATGCGAACAGACTTGTATAATAGTTGTAATTTTCATATAAGAGCATGCTCCTTGCATGAATATTTTATACTAGCAAATGGACAAGTAAAAGTAACTAGGCTAGAGAGAGTGGTGACAGAGATAAGTTCAGAGCTTACCCTGTATACTGAATAATACTGGTGTATATTTAACTCCACAGTGTCACTTATTAGCCGCATCATTGTAGGTAAACCCCCAAAAGGACCAAATTGCACTAGAGCTTACTGCATCATACACAGTAAAGCTTATAATAAATCTTCTTCGAGTTGAGTTGGTCTATCCCCACAAAGAAAAGGACGCCATAATGACATAAATTAGAGCGCATCGCTGCAATGATACATGTAAAATACCAATACCATCATGTTGACCTCGCATAAACAAAACTAAAAGTCTAACTAGCTGCTTATTTGCTATCAAATCACAGCTCAATAATGTGAGCAAACAAATGTATCTTCAAAGCAAAAAAAAAAAGGAGCAACAGATATTGCATCCCAATCACATTTGTTTATGTTCATTTGATCGCAGAGAAAAACCACAGCTTAGACCCCATGTACTTCACCAATCATCAATCAGGTCCCTAAACACTACTTGATATATTCAGTGTAGCAACTTAACCTTTCACTACAAACAAAAAAATGATTGGTGTAGTTGACTAAGACAGCTGAACACAGCAAGGTGAAGGCAAGATATCTCAAGCCAACCAGAGAACATGCATGTAAGCCACAGCTCAAGGTCTATATAGAAGAAACTTATGCTCAGGGGCCTCAGGGCCTTATCTGCAATGCTGCCAGAGCTACGTACGCCAAGGTTTTTTATTTGCAGGTCAGGCATTCTATCCGATAGAGACTGCAAGTCTACTATTTTTTTTAAGCAGATCATGTATGTCTTGACGTAAGGCAATACCAATCAAAGCAGTATATAATTCAGGGATAGGAAGATGAAATGCTATGCTGCAAGGGAGGAGAGAGAAGAGCAGAAGGCATGGCAAGGAAGGGCAGGTTGCCAAGAGGGTACATACCAATCATCATCGGGCAGGGGGAGGAGAGGGAGAAGATCCTCGTGCATATGGAGCAGTTCAAGCAACCTTACTTCCTCCAGCTTCTGGATCTGGCGGTGCAGGAATTCGGGTATGAGCAGCAGGGGATCCTCCATATCCCCTGCACCACCAAGGTCTTCCGGTCGATCGTTGGTGCCACCGGCGAGCAGAAGTCATGACAAATCCTTCTCTCCATCCCCCCTCTCCCTCTTCATCTGTGCTCCGCAAATTTGTTAGCTTAGCTCACACAAGGAACAAGATTGGACAGCAGTACAGGCAGATCATGGAAGACTTATGCAGGATCATGATCACAGTGGGACTGCTCACTGTTATTACTTTTCCCCTGTTGCTGTTTGATTCTGTGTTTTCCTTCCTCTTGTTGCGTTCCTTGTACAAGTTAATGGATGACAGTGCACGGTTCATTCAACTTGGCCCTGGATCATACATGCCGCGCCGGCGGAGGGGAGGAACGGAGAGGAGGACGGCGACGCGGGGTGTGCTTTTGGGCCCGCGTGGCATGCTCTACGCGGGGAGATGGGCCGCATATGTGCCGGGAAATCACGACGTGGCGGGAGACTGGGTCTCTCCTCGGCGATGTTTGGGCCTCACGCTGGCGCGGGGATAGTTTGGCACGGCCTCCCAAAAACAGGGGCGAAATATGGGCCGAAACATGGCATCTGGACCGCGCGGCACGCGGGCTGGGCGCTCCTTCAATCATGCAAAGCGCAACCAAAACCATTTCCTCTAAATTCCATACAACTCCACCACTGACAGACTGTTCAGTTTCAGTACACAAGCTAATCTTTCCTTTCAATAAAAACAACAACTCCAATTGTATATTTAGGGGCCGAATGCTTTCTAGTTTAAGACTTTAAGGCACTTGCCCACTTCCAATTTTTCTTAATCGCATCGTCAATACATTTGATGATCAAAGCACAGTGGTAAACTTACGGTACAAAGTGGAACAACAAAATTCAGACGAAACCCTCGCAAAAAAAAAGACATACCAACTCTACAGCATTTTTATTAAAAAAAAGAAGGGCTACAGTACCAAACTGATTACTCATCAGCCATCAAGAGTCCTAGCAGAATCTAGACCGTTGCCATCAGAAAAATGATGTGCCTACTGAGTGTGGTTGCCCAACGATGGTCTCAAGTAACCTTGGCAACGGGGGCATGTCGCGGTCCAACACACCCTCAAGAATCTGAACTACCTGACCCATTGTCGGCCGGGCAACTTCATCGTCTTGGATGCACCAGCAAGCAACCTTGCAGGCCCTCTCAACCTCCTTAAAGTCGGCTTCACCGCACAATTTCTGGTCCAGCAAGCTCTTCACGTCCCCCTGAAGAAGTTTTCTTGAAGCTTTCATAGGGAAGTATACGAGATGGTTGCCATCGGTGGTCGTATGTTGTTCGTCTGAGTTCCTTCTTCCTGACACAAGCTCTAGCAGCACCATGCCATAGCTGTAGACATCCACTTTTGATGTAATGGCCGTTCCACTAATCCATTCGGGTGCGAGATACCCCATGGTTCCTCTCATTGTAGTTAAGACTTTACTGAAATCCCTTCCGACGAACTTTGCCATCCCGAAATCTGCGATTTTAGAAAGAAACGATGCATCGAGTAGTATATTCTCTGGCTTGATATCGCAGTGAATTATGCAGTCTTGGCAGCTCTCATGCAAGTAGGATAAGCCTCGAGCAACTCCCAGGGCTATCTGGTACCGAGTACTCCAATTCAAGAGCATGCCACTGCTCTGGAACAGATGGATGTCAAGAGAACGGTTTGGCATGTGTTCATAAACGAGAAGCCTGTTGTCGCCGTCGCAGCAGAAACCTATTAGTTTAACCAAGTTGATGTGTTGGATGATTCCAATTGAACTCACTTCAGCCCTGAATTGCTTCTCTCCTTGGAAGCTACCATCGAGTTTTTTCACCGCAATACCGGTTGAGTCACGCAATTGCCCCCTGAAGACAGAACCAAAGCCACCTTCCCCTAGCTTTTCAGAGAAATTCTTAGTTGCAGAACGCAGATCTTTGTATCTAAAAGCCACAAGCCCACCAGCACCACCTTGCATGCTGCTCTTGGTTTTGTTCCTCCACATCATCAATACTACTACTAGGACGAACACTGCAGCAGCACATGCACCGGTGACGACCCCGATGATTATCCCTTTTTTGTTGCTTCTCGTACCCTGCATCTCTCTTGCAGCAAGACGAAGATAAAGAATTTCTCCATTAGAAACCGTAGTAGCATTGCTTTGCGCTTGTTTTGCATTAAGCAATTCAGTATACCAAAGAAGGCATCCCTGACTGGCATAGGAATATGCAACGCAAGAGCAGTTATTCAGGCAAGCCTTTGAGCATTCAGCTGAACTCCCAGCAGCTTGCATCTTCTGAGCTTTGTCAGGCAAGATAATACTAGTTACGGAGTAGAACTTATCGGTTGAAGCTGCTGCACTTGTGTTGCTACTAGTACAATCCAATGGACTGTCTCTCACACATCCACCTGTCCGATCACCTTGCTCCCAATCCTTCAGGGACCTTGCAGAGAAGCCCTTCATGCAGCTACAGAGCGGGCGCAAATCGTAGTTGCAGACTGCAAATATTCCACAGATACCATACACATCACATTGTGCCTTTGGATTAGCGTAGAGTGTCAACCAATCCTGTGAGGCATCAATCCAAACCTGATGCTTGTTCTGACCAGTGATATCGATTATATTGCGTGTCACTACTGCTTCATTGGTCACATTGAACTGGAGGTACTCCTCTTTGCTATTGTCCACGAACGCAAGCTGAAACGAAGGGACTTTGCCTGACAGCTCCGGGATGGCACTGAAGTACTGACCATTCCATGTCCCACTGGACCAATAGGTTATGGACGAGTTGCAGAGCTTCAGGACGAGCTGAGGAGCGTCAGGGTCTACCTCGAAGCAGTAAAGTCCGGGAGATGGACCGGACGAGCTCTTCTTAGAAATGAGACGGCGGTTCAGACCGGTGAGCTTGTCTCGGCCGAGCTTCGCGCTGGGGAGCAGAGTGTCTGTCGGATGGTCAAAGCTCTGCCACAGTATACGAGATTCAGACAGGTTTGAGGTGTCTAGTAGGACGAGGTTTCCACTGTTCAAGAGCAGGGCGACAGTGCTGTTGCTGTTCTTGCTTGTGCCGTTTGCTGATTGAGTAGACCAGGTTATGGACTTGGTGGCTCGGTTTATGACAACAAGGTCGCCGTCGCCGGAGATGGTGAGCTCCGGCGAGGCGCCGACGAGGGCGTCCATGATCGGATTTGCGCTGTTGGCTACCCATACCGTGGTGAGGTTGGGCACCGTGTTGAACCACACCCCTAGGTACCACTTCTTCGGGGCGACGGCCGACGACTCACCGTTTGTGTCGGGGGCCTGGAAGAAGCCGAGCGCGAACTTGCTGTTGTTGGAGATGAGCCTGTCGCCGCCGGAAAGCGGTTGGCTGGCCGAGACGGTGCCCGTGGAAGCGGAACATGCCGGAGCGCCGATGACACCAAGGGAAACGAGGAGGCCGACGAGGGTGGAGAGAAGAGGCATGGCGAAGTAGGAACGAACTGAGGGTGTAGAGGAAATGACGGCGTGTTCCGGGTGAAGGAGGAGGCGAGTTCCGGGTGGTGGAGGAGGGGACTCAGGGTAGGTAAAGTGGTTCGGACGTCGGGCGGCGCGCAGATGCAGTGGAATCTTACCGAATTTACTCGGCAGGAAAGCGCGGCTGGTGCTCGGAAACGGCGACTGCGATACGGTGGTAAAGCGGTGGGGAAGCTACGGCACCGACGGCGGCATGGCTACCGGTGCCTTTATCGTGACATGTCACTATCTTGTTTTCAATTCGCTTGTGGAAGTCCAGGGACGTGTGACGAACCGTGTTTAAGGTAACAAGGGCAACCAGGACTCCACGGATATTAACTCAGCACCTTACAATATATCTAGACTGCTTTGACCGTAAGGTCAGATCGGCAGCACAGAAAAGATTTTTTTTTCTCATCTAACTGCTTTGACCGTAAGGTCAGATCGACAGCACAGAAAAGATAGTAGCTTTTTATTACCTTAGCAGAGAGTCTCCTTTTATTACCTGCCCACGATAGTAGCTTTTTCAACCGTCCATCCTTTTCATATATTGTGGATCAACTGCTCCATCAGCCGAGACCGTTATATCTTTTTTATTTCTTTCACTTAATAGTTAACATTCACTCTGAATAAACAAGATTTCATTTTTATGCAAGACGAAAATAATTTAGTAGGTAAATATTTATTTTACAACAGATAATCTGATCTCATGCTCAAAAATATGCTTGTCTGAGTATTAGTCAAAAACTTGGGTTTCAAGGTCACTCGGATAAACTCCTCTCTCCGGTATTAATTCCCTTCCTGCAATTTAGCATGTATTCTACATTTTAACTTTACAGATATAGAAATAAATAAATTAAATTATACTAAAATGTTCCCGTGAGATGCCCGAAATTAATTTAAACGATTTTAATTTTTTAGCAACTTAATTACTTTTTGAAATCCACACTTACAATTTTAATTCGCCACGTACAAATTTTAGTTTACAGATGACAATCAATTTATTCTAATGATCAGGAACAATTATTATCGGGTTTTTGCAATTTAAATATGACTAAGAAAATTAAATGCATAGTTAAATATATAACGAAGAACTTTGTACGACAATACACGGACACAATTTTTATATGCTCTCCTCACTTTCCTCTTCGGTCGAATGGCCTTAGCTGGCCATTTCGTGGCTCCCCACCATTCTCTCTCTCCATCTCTTCTCTTCCTCTCTATTTGTTTTTCCCATTTCTCCTCTTCTCTAGCTCCTTTCTCTTTGGCTGACTGCTTCACTTGACGCCAACTACCTCTCCTAGCGCTATCCCTCCTATGGCTGCCCCTCTCTGGTGCTGAAGGATCTAGACTTGTTATTATGGGTTAATAACATATTTTTGGTAATTAATGACAATTAAATTGTGGAACTAATAGTTCATTGAGATAAATAAACATAATATGTCTCACGGTGACAGATGACTTGAGATGGGTTCATGTGGTTTATCGTCCTTAGGTAAAATAAAGACTTCATGTGTCGATAAGTTATGACCCAAATTTGGAGTTAAGATATATGTCATCAAGCTTCAAGTAAATGCACAAGGCAAAGGTATGGCTAGTTATGGCTAAGGATATGTTCCTAGTCTTTTAATGGTCTTGGTGTTTAGTTGAAAAATCGGGTTGCTAGTATAGGATAACGTACTATTAAGAGAGGTTATGACTAGTAGTTTGAACGTATCATGTGTTGATAGCTCACTTAATTACTCTAGCTCTCTCAGTGGCATGACGCTAATATTTTTGAATATGTTTTGAAAATGGTTGTAGTTCATGCATAAGTCTTTTGTGATATGTGACTAAATATTTGCGAACTTATTTTGCAACATGATTGAAGTATGTGTTTTTCCCCTCTTTGAGTCATGATGCTAATGTTTGGGATATGTCTCTCAAATGATTGTAGCTCATGCAAATACCGTTGCTACATGTAACTTATATTTGAAAAAGGCAATTTGAATTTGATCTATGTTGTCATTCAAGTGATGTGATTCCAAAAAGGATTTGAGGATGTGTTCCTTAATCTATTGGGAGTCACATATTAAGTTTGAATGCATATCTTTACATTTTGCAAAGGCGTTGTGCAAAGTACATGAGAAATACGCATTGTCTTGTCTTGAGCCAGCCCTAAAGGGGGCATCAAACTGACCTGACTGGCCCGTACATGGAGGTCAGACCGCCCGACGGTCAGATTGGTGGGTGTATAGCGGTCTGACCGCTTCGCGATACTTCGGTTCTTCTCGCGATACATTTTTCCCAGTGGGTGACTTTTCTTGTGGCGATCTGATCGGTACCTTTGTGGTCTGACCAGACCTAGCAGTCAGACCAATCCCTATGTGGGTGGTCTGACTGGTAGCTCGTTCTAATGGTTAGTTTTATAGTCGTTGGAAGGACCGTGGTACTACTGGAGTTTGAACTACGGTACTATCGAGCCTTGTGCTGATTCTTTCCCTTTCCTTGTTCCAACGGCTAGTTTTTGTATGAAGAGTATAAATACCTCCTCAAGGGCTGTTAGGATAAGGTTGCCAGTGCTATTCTTCTATTCCTGGAGCTAAGAGCAAGTCTTCTCCTCATTTGTGCATGTATTGCACTTAGTTGGCCTTGGAGAAGCATAATCTTGTGCATGTGTTGTGCTTGGTGGTGGACTTTGTATCCGTTGAGATGAGATACTTGATTCATTAAAGTGAGGATCTCCGATTTATTACTCTTAGAGTTTGCTAACTTCTAGACGACTTCGGAGGTGTGGTGGTCCGGTGATCTTCTCAAGAAGCTTGTGAGAAGACCCAGAGAATTGTGAGTGGTGTGGTGCTCGCCATTTTCGAAGTGGAGGAAGAGCAACCACAGTGGATTGAGGTGATTAGGCTTAATTCATGGAGTTGGTCCAATTAGTTTGTACATACCTCAATGTGGATTAAGGGAAACTGGTAAATTTTTGAACATCATGGTAAAATATCATGTGTCATTGTGGTTTGTTCTCTTATGCTCAATTTACATTCAAGCAATCTATATTCATTGAATAAAATATGTGCTTGTCTTCAAAGGATTGCTTATCTTGAGATAGAACTATATTGTTGGTGCACTTAGTCAAACCTAGATAATTTAGATCATACTTGTAACATCCTTTTTTCATGGCATTTTTGAAGCTTTTAAAATAAAATTCATTATTTAAATTTTTTTAGAATTAATTAAAGTTTAAAATAAATTTTTATAAATTAAAAGGATTTAATTTGATTAAAAATAAATATTAACATAAGCTAAATTATTTTATTTGGATTCCTAGTGTCTCAAGAAATTTTTGAAATTTTCTGAGAATATTTCGGGTTTATTTTCAATTTTTAGAGCTTCTTTTATTTTACTTGAAATTTCTGAAAAAGAAAAACCCCAGAAAGCTTGGGAACAGTACCGAGCTGATTCATTACTATTCACCAGCCCATTTCCCTGCAGCCGCTCGATCGCGTCGCTGCCACGCGTCACCCATCCGACTGCCCCGCTAACCACCTCACTCGCATCCGTTGGATCCTCCCCGAGCCACGCATTAGCCATCGTAGATGCCCAACATTGTTCATTCATGCTTTCTTAGTTGCCCGTTTGGTCGCTCAAGCCAACCACGCGTCATGCATCCATCGGGCCGGGTACCGTTCATCGTCCCGACCCGGACTTCGCCGCCGCCGTCCGCCTCGCGTGTGTGCCCCACCAGGAGTCTTCGTCGTCTCCGTCGTGGACTCTACTTCCCGTGACCATCTCGGACCCCTCGGCGTCCGTGCTTAAAGCCCGTAGCCGCCCCCGCCATCTCGCACCTCAAGCCGCTCGTCGTCTGCAACCTCGCCGGAGTTCGCGTCATCGTCGGATTCCAGCATCGCCGTCGTCGTCGTCGTCTTCGTCCTCGGTCGCCATCTGTTTTTCGGCCGCCGTGAACCGCCGCCTGCCACCGGTAAGCCGCTCGCCGTTTGGACCCCTCCACCACCCTCGCTGGCCGAGCCAGCCCTTCGCTGCCCGTTCCGCCCCCGTTCGCTCCGCCGCCTGTAGCGCTGCCCCACGGTCCATGCGCTTGGCCGTAACCCCTCGCGCGTTGAATCCCCCCATCATAGCCATCCGACCAGATCTGAACCAATGGCTGGGATCCTTCCATATGTCAAACCCTTCGCCGTCGGATCGTGCCGACATCACACCGCACCCGCGTCCCGCGTCGGTTCATCTTCTCTGTGGACCACGTCCACCGCGGCGCCGAGCCGCCGCCGGGTCCCACTTGATCGCCTGACTGCTCCATGAGCTCAGAAACCGGTCCTCGCCCGTCGGCAAGACCAGGCTTAGCCGGCACTCACCCTACCTATCATGTGGTGCCACGTCAGCACCCAGTCGTCCCAGTTGCCACGTCAACACTAGTGCCACGTATCAGCCACGTGTCAGCCCAGCTAGCTGCCACATCAACACCCGCCGTCGTGCACTATTCCATGCGCCCGTGTCCACCGTGAACCCATTTTTCCGTGCACCGAGTCCACAACACAGTAATTTTTTTGATTTTCTAGTATTTTTCAGCCATTTAATTTTTCAAGAGCCCGTTCTTCTTCGTCCTAACTCCAATTGAACCTGTTCCTTTTTTTAAATTTATCTAAAATCGAGCTCTATCTTTTGAAGTTCCTTTGGGTTTTATTTGATTTTTATTTTTGTGCCTCGGTCGTTTTCTCTCTTGTTAGATCGCGTCTTCGAAAGAGTAGGAGCATCGCCAAAAGATCTAGAGTTTCTCAGTGAGCCAGGCCAAGATAAATCATGTCCTTTAATCATATTAAACCTAGTTTTTAATTTATTATTTAATTATTTTATTTTAAATTATCTTAAATCGCTATCTTATTACAAACCCTTATACTTAGTAGTTACAATTCCAATTGATTAATCTCTACTTGATAATTCGAATACCATGATGCCATTGTCACCATAAGTTATAGGTTGAGAAACTATTTAGTAATTCTACACTAGATATCACATTGGTGGTACGATTAATATACTTAGCCCTGCCTATAGTTCGATAGGTTTGTCATCACATGTGATTACTTAAGTAATTTGATTTAATGAGATATTGAATCATGGTTGGAGCCATAGTTAGAAAATGTGTTCTATGACATTAGTGTGTCATTGGTATTGATTATATAAAATTAATTTTCACTTAAGCGAGTGATCGTGCAGTAAGGGGGAAAGTATGGATTCACTTCGAGTGATGTAGAAGTCTCGCCTGAGTAATTTTAACGACTTAGCTTTGTACTCCATTGATCTGAGTCTTACCGTGCAAATCACATGTCTAGTATAGGATAGACCTGGATGATTAATTTGGGATATTTCAATTTCAATCTCGCTATTGTGATGAACATGATTGCTGATTTCCATGAGACACAAAGGGGAGTATGATGCGAAACCCTAGCGGGTGGGATTGAGTTGAGGTTGAATTTTGTACATGCCTCATTGTGATTTTCTTAGCGCGAGGCTAATCACATCGTCTGGGTATAGTTATGCAATCTTTGCAGAGTGTAAAACTATTCTAATAGTCGTATTCTCGGTTATAGACAATGCTTAGCGATTTCACATGAGGGGTAATTTTTATAAAAAACTTAGTTGGTTACCGCTGGAAAGTGAATGGTTAGTTCACTGTTGGTTTAGCTTATGGATGGGAGGTTCACAAGTGGTTTATTTAGTTCTGTTGATTATTTGTTTATTACTATTTTTCCTTAAAATTGCTTTCAATCTATTTACTATATTTACGTTAAATATTGCTTTCTGCAAATTAACTTTTCAGCCATGCATTGATAAGCCTTGCATATTATATTGCATTTATTTATTATAAACAACTTGCTGAGTAACAATGTACTCACGTATTTATGCCCACTGTTGCTCAGTTGAGGAGGAGCTATATCAGCAGGAGGTACTAGATAGAGGACACTTTAGCGATTTTATGGATTAGGCCTTCGCTTCCCAGTCGATTGCCTGTGGGCACGTCGAATGGTTTTCACGCTTATTTCTGTTTTTCACTGCTAGATTTTAAGCCCTTCAAGTTAGTGAGTTGTAAGTTTGACCATAAGGTCGTACTCTGATAATTATTAATATTTGAGTTTTTCCTTTAGTTTTTTGTGTATGTGATCGATATTTCATGTATGTTAAACTGTGTGTACTAGCGTAATCATAGACTAGTGTGGTATACACAGAAAGTCCATATTTGCATATTTGGGTCTCGACAATACTTGTGCAAAATCAAATAGTTTACTCTTCCACTTTGTTAGGTTTAGTTATAATCTAAAAGAATTTTTAAAATTGTCTATTCACCCCCTCTCTAGTCGGCCTCCTCTATCTTATAGGTGCCTCCCTTGCCTTCAGCTTCGAGCTCGCCTCCTACCTCTAGTTCAGCTAGCCCCCTACACCCTGTTCTCTCTCTCTCTCTATGCCAGCCCTCTCCCTATGCCTCCTCACTGTCGACTCAGCCTTCGGCCATCTCTAGCCTGACCCTTGCTAGATTCGACCTTTGGCACCCCAGATCAGTGGTTGGCCACTAGAATCGGCCTCCCCCCTTCTACTACTACTTTACCCCTTCCACTAGAATCGCACAAGAATGGGTGAAGGTGATGGTGGTATGCTACTACAGCTTGCTATGGTAGGACTCGAGGCTTCCTACATGTCAGGAAGTGTGGTGGCCATCGGGTGCGCATGGTTAGCTGGCAGTCGCACGCTGTTGTCACTGTGGTCTCACCTAGGGGTATACTCTTCCACCCCCTACTCCTCTTGCTTATATCTATTATGCCATGGCTTGCTACAGCCTGGTGAGTTGTCTGTGAATGTGGTGATGCATGTGGTGTGGTCCAGTGATAGTGACGGCATAAGTTTAGAACTAGATTGTAGGCTACCTTGTTGGTTACTTGTTGGCTTGATTTGGAACAGGATTGAAGCTTTATCTTGTCAATCGCTATCTTGGCGTGGTTGTGCTAGTGGTTGGCTTGAGGTGGCTGGTCTTGTCTCTTCCTAGTGCTTGTGGCCTCCCAGTGCTTGGTCTCCTCCTGGTGCTGGCTTGGTTCCCCTGGCCGTGCTGCCTTGCTCCTTTGTTCCTTCAGTTGGCTGGTGGATTTGGGTTGGGGATGGATCTAGGAGGGTTGGGGAATGGTGGTGGTGTGTGATCTTCAACTGTTGTTGTGGTCGTCGATGAAAATGTTTTCTCTCTCTCTCTTTCCATGCTTGGACCCGGCCTTATCACTTATTTGTGCTCTCTATGCTCTCCCTGTGTAGCAGTAATACTATTGTGCAGTCAGGGAGGCTACTGTGCATGGGTGGGTTGGATTTAGATATTTCAGCTGAATGGTTATGAAATAAAACTTTGGAGTGGATTCAGGTTGGTCTTTAATGTCGGATTATTATGGCTACGAGAGGTGCCGATTGGCTCCGGACGGTCTGGCATTTCAATGAGCAAAATATCCATTTTGATAACTAAACTAGGGTTCTAATGGCAAGCTGGCTTTTAAATTGTCTCCTTTTGTTTGATCTTTTCGGTATCGTCAAATTTATTTTTTTCTCGCAATTAATACCACAGTTCATTTTTGGCAACTCTAGCTAATTGTAATTAATGTCTGAAATGAGTGCAATGTAATTTAACTGATTAATAATAATCATGCATGAGATGCTCTCTGTTGCAAATTTTAATTGTTGTACCCACTGTGTAATTTGTCAATGGATGAGATGACCTTGATTTTCATTGTATACTGTAACTGGTATTAATTTTATTCTGTCATCTTTTATTTAATTTAATTGCTGTCTAATTATAGTTTTTTAAAACGCGGTGTCCTTTCCTCTCCTGTCCTCTGCTCTCTCAAGTTGTTTGCGGTTCAGGTCATCGGACATGCAGACGTCTCTCAAGTCTCGAGTCAGTCCGTCTCCTGTACCGTGGACCGTAGCGGGCTAGTGGCCGCACAGTAGTGGTGAAGTGCGTGTACAGCCGAGTCCGGCACAAGGACTAGGCCGGCTAGTAGTCATCTGCGCTCAACTCTCGTTCCACCAGTGCCCGTATCACGTGGAGTTGGGCTGCCCATCCACGGCCGAGGCTGAAGCCACTGGGCCGCCGCTCGCACGGGAGCGATCTGCCTGAGATGCTTTCGGCCCGGCTGCCCTGCCCGTACCGCGCGCGGTGCGCCTGACACGTACGGGAGGAAACCGGAAGGAAGCTGGATTTTCTCCCGAGGAAACCGGGCTGCGCGCGCGAACGCGAGATGAGATGGTGCAGCTTGCAACTTGCGCCGAGGAACGTGCCGAGGTGGCAGCACAGCATGCACCCCTACTTGCAAGTGCAACTTGTTAAGGATAGAATAAGATTAGGATTAGGACTCCTAGTTGTTTCCTAATATGCTACTTCCTTTTATGCTGTGTTGTATTCCTTTGTACATCCCTCAGTACACAGTATATATATTGCCCCTTGGGCCTCATGAATAGATGCACACAATATTCATAACATGGTATCAGAGCCTACCTAGGGTTTGCCTCGGTTTGCTCGCCGCCGCTCCCGTGCCTCTCCCCGACGTCGCCGGCCGCTCTCGCCGGCCTCTCCCGTCGCTGTCTCCCGTCTCGCCGGCAGCCATCGCGCGCCGCCGCGCCGCCTCGCGCGGCTTACTCGCCGCCGACGCACCGCCCAGCGCTTCGCCGCCACCGCCGCCAACGCCGCGCCGCCTTCCTTCCTCGCGCTGCCAGCGACCGCGACGCTGCGCCGGCGCTCCCGCGCCTCCACGCGCCGCTCTCTCTCACGCAGCCATCGCGTCGCCGCCGCGCGCCGCCGCCGCCGCGCGCGCTGCCGCCACGCCACGCGCGCCATCCGCCGCCTCTCCCGGCCGCCGCGCGCGCCACCGCCGCCGCACCGCGCCACCTCCTGCCGCCGCCGCCCACGCCAGCGCTGCGCCGCCACCCACGCCGCGCCGCCGTCCGCGCCTTCTCCGCCGCCCCTCGCCTCGCCTCTTCGCGTGGCGCCGCCGCTCGGGTGTGTGCGTGTGTGCGTGAGTGTGGGCCGACGGCCCACTTTTAATTAGGGTTTCCCTTTTTCTTCCGGTAAAAAAAAAAAAAGAAAAAAAAAAAAAAAAAAAAAACGTTGATCTAACCGCGCGCGCTCGCGCCGCTGTTAGACTTCGTTGTATTGGTCGCCGCGCCGTCGGCGCCGCTACCAATGGGCACCGCTTCCCTCCTCGCCGCCGGTGGTCTTTGATGGTGTTAATTACACCGACTTCGTGTCTCACATGCGCATTCACATGCGTGGTTTACGTCTCTGGGGCGTCCTCTCTGGCGATGTCACCTGCCCGCCTTGCCCTATTCCTCCGACGGAGCCCACGCCTGTTGCATTGCCCCCGACACCGACAAGATTGCTCACGAGGTCGCCGATTGTTGATGATGAAGCGCCTCGCCTACCAGAGGCTCGATCTCTACAAGGACCGTCTGACCACCTACACTCAGTGGTGCGATGACGACGCTCGAGCTGCTGCTGTCTTCATCGCCAGTCTCCAGCCTCAGTTCTCTTCTGAGGTTGTGGGACTCCTTCGCTTCCGGATGTGGACTCATCTTCGCGGGCGCTACGAGCCCTCCGGTGATGCCACATGCACTGTCCGTGGTTCGCCAAGAGCACTCTCTTCAGCAGGGTGATGCTACTGTTGATGCCTTTACGCCGAGCTCGCTATCTCGGCGTCGCTTGGACTCTCTCCGCATCGCCGGCCGCTGCTTCTGTCCGTCTTTGCTTGGATATACGTGCTGACTTGGAGTTTCAGCGGGTCTACGAGTTCCTTACTCGCCGTCCTGAGTTCGAGCAAAGGCGTGCTCGCCTTCTTGCACGCCACCCTCGTGTCACTCTCACGAGGCTCTCACCGAGATACGCGCAGAGGAGACTCGTCTGAGTGGCGCTGGTCTGATGCCACTCCCCTCTGTACTCGCCGCCCGTTCACCTGCTACACTGCCTCCTCCAGCGGCCGCCACAGGTGGTGGTGGCCGTCATCCGTCTGGAGGTGGCCGTCCTCACTGTTCCTACTGCGACAAGGCCGGCCACTTTGAGTCCCAGTGCTATAAGAAGAAGCGGCATCTTTCACGCCGTTCTTCTATTGGCACCGGTGCTTCTACGACGACGTCTGCATCGACTTCTTCAGCAGCTTCTTTCACCGAGCAGGAGATAGCCAGACTTCGCCGCTTGCTTGCCGCCGTGTTCTCCTCGGCGAGTTCTGCGCAGTTACGCATCGACTCTTCAGGCACTGAGAAACCACCCTCTACACAGTCAGGTACCTCCCCGTGGATTCTTGATTCTGGAGCATCTTTTCACATGACTCCTGATGCTTCTACTTTGTCATCTATTACACCTCTTGATTCTCCTGTCAGTGTTCTTACTGCGATGGTACATCTCTTTCGTCTCAGTCGAGGATCTCTTAGCAACTCGTCCTTTCATGTTCCTTCATTTGCTCATATTCCTCGCCTCACTATGCAGCTTCTTTCTGCTGGACAGATTACTGACCTTGGCTATCAGGTCATTCTCGACTCTGACTCTTGTTGTGTTCAGGACCGCCACACGGGAGCTCTGGTTGGTTCTGGCCCTCGGCGCCGTGACTCACAGCGTCTCGGGAGCTTGACGGCTTCACCTTCCTTCCGCGCCACCATCGCCGCCGCCTCTCCGCCGCCACTTCGTCTACGGCTCTTTTCAGCGGTGGCATCACCGTCTTGGTCATCTGTGTGGATCTCGCTTTGTCATCCTTAGTTCGCCGTGGTCTTCGGGTCCGCCTCTCGAGACGTATCTTTAGATTGTCGGGTGTAAGTTAGGTAAACAAATTCAGCTTCCCTATCCTCACGGTGAGTCTGTGTCCCAGCGTCCTTTTGATCTTGTTCATTCGGATGTTTGGGGTCCGGCTCCTTCGTTTGAAAGGGGTCATCGTTATTATATCATATTTATAGATGATTTCTCTCGCCACACTTGGATATATTTCATGTCTTCTCGTAGTGAGGTCTTGTCTATCTATAAACAATTTGCCACTATGATCCACACACGCTTCTCCACTCCTATTCGTGTTTTTCGTGCCGATTCTGCTGGCGAGTACCTTTCTCGTTACTGCGCGCAGCTTTCCTTGCTGCGCGAGGGACTATCGCCGCGATTCTCTTGTCACGGTGCTCATGCTCGAATGGTGTCGCCGGCGCAAGCATCGTCACCTCCTTGAGACGGCTCGTACTCGATGATCGCCGCCTCTACCCACCTCACTTTTGGGCCGAGGTCGTTTCCACCGCCACCTATCTCATCAACATCCACCATCTTACGCTCTTGGTGCGATCCTGTTGAGCGTCTCGTGGTCTTCGCTCGACTACTCGCCTTCATATGTTTGGTTGCGTTTGCTACGTTCTCCTCGCACCTCGCGAACGTACCAAACTAACCGCCATCTGTTGAGTGTGTCTTTTTGGGATACAGTGCCGAGCACAAGGGCTATCGGTGTTGGGATCCGGTTGGTCGAAGGATGCGGGTTTCTCGGGATGTGACTTTCGACGAGTCTCGCCCATTCTACCCACGTCCTGCCTCTCCTTCGACTCCCTCTGCGGAGTCTCTGTCTTTCTTGACCTTTCCAGATACACCTATATCCGCTTTGCCTCGTCCACTTGTCCCACCGAGTCTCCACATATTCCCCCTGTGGCCTCTCCACCGTTGTCACCGCCTGCGTCGTCTCCTCTGACTCCCCAGGCTCCTCTCCCTACAGTACCTCCCCTTCTCTTTTACACTCGTCGACCTCGTATTGAGGCTTCTCCAGCTGAGTCCTCTTCTCCTGATGATCCACCTTCTTCTGATGCTCCATCGTCCCGATGGGTCATCTTCTCCTCGCTACGCTCTCGCGATCGCCGGTCAATTCGGCCTCCCGCCCGCTTTGCCTTGCGGGCGCAGCTACTCGTGAGCTTTGTCTCCTCACGGGATGTCGCTACTCACCCCGAGTGGCGCTTGCCATGGCCGAGAGATTGCGCCTCGAGCGTCTCGGTACTTGGGATCTTGTTCCTTTGCCATCTCATTCTCGTCCCATCACGTGTAAGTGGGTCTATAAAATTAAGACTCGCTCTGATGGCTCTCTTGAGCGCTACAAGGCGCGTCTTGTTGCTCGTGGCTTCCAGCAGGAGCATGGCGTTGACTATGACGAGACTTTTGCTCCCGTGGCCCACATGACCACTGTTCGCACTCTTACCGCCGGTGGCGTCTGCTCGCCACCGTGTCTGCTCGACTTGATGTCAAGAATGCCTTTCTTAATGGTGAGTTGCGTGAGGAGGTCTACATGCATCCGCCACCTGGGTATTCTGTTCCTGAGGGCATGGTCTGTCGCCTTCGTCGCTCTCTCTATGGCCTTAAGCAAGCCCCTCGTGCTTGGTTTGAGCGCTTCTCCTCTGTGGTCACTGCTGCTGGCTTTTCCGCTAGTGATCATGATCCTGCGCTCTTTGTCCACACTTCGTCCCGTGGTCGGACTCTTCTTCTTCTGTATGTAGATGATATGATCATTACGGGAGATGATTCTGAGTACATTGCCTTTGTCAAGGCTCGTCTTAGTGAGCAGTTTCTTATGTCGGATCTTGGTCCTCTCAGTTATTTCCTTGGGATTGAGGTTACTTCCACTCCAGATGGTTTCTTTATGTCCCAAGAGAAATATATTCAGATCTTCTTGATCGCGCCTCTCTCATCGATCAGTCTCGTTGAGACTCCTATGGAGCTCAATGTCCACCTCCGACCCTCGGATGGCGAGCCTCTTTACGATCCGACTCGCTATCGTCACCTTGTTGGGAGTTTTGTTTATCTTGTCATTACTCGTCCGGATATCACCTATCCCGCTCATATTCTCGAGTCGGTTTGTTTCAGCTCCCACTCGAGTCCACTACACCCACCTTCTTCGAGTTCTGCGATACCTTCGTGGGACTATCTCTCGCCGTCTCTTCTTTCCACGTTCGATTGTTCTGACTTCAGCCTATTCGGATGCTACTTGGGCCGTGATCCTCCGATCGCGGTCTCTCTCGCCTCTTGTGTTTTTCTTGGTGGTTCTCTTATTGCCCGGAAGACGAAGAAACAGATCGCAGTGTCCCGCTCGAGTGCAGAGGCCGAGTTGCGAGCTATGGCTCTCTTGACAGCAGAGATTACTTGGCTACGGTGGTTACTTGAGGATTTCGGTGTTTACTGTCACTACACCGACTCTCTCTTGTCGACAAGACAAAGCTATCGGTATTGCTCGTGATCCCGTGAAGCATGAGCTCACCAAGCATATTGGTGTTGATGCTTCCTTCATGAGGTCTTGTGTGCAAGATCGGTGATTACTCTTCGATGTGCCTTGAGCTTGGATAGCGGATTTCTTCACGAAGGCCCGCACTCGAGCACAAAGACGACTTTTACCTCTCCAAACTCGGTGTTGTTGATCCACCATGAGTTTGAGGGGGTGTTAAGGATAGAATAAGATTAGGATTAGGACTCCTAGTTGTTTCCTAATATGCTACTTCCTTTTATGCTGTGTTGTATTCCTTTTGTACATCCCCTTGTACCTGTATATATATTGCCCCTTGGGCCTCATGAATAGATGCACACAATATTCATAACACAACTCAACCATTCCCCTCTAAACAAGTGAACAACTCCACGAGGCGAGGCCACGGCACTACTAACCACTCAGCATTCCGTCAAAAACAAAAAAAAAACTACTCAACAATCAGCTATGCTACTCGTTGTATATAAAAGAGCCCTCCCGAAACCATCAGAGTCGCAGCTCGGGAAAACGGTACCAGTAGACAGTAGTCTAGTACGAGTCCAGGCACCAAGACGAAGCCTAGTGCTCAAATGGCATTCAAGAAGCCAACCATCACCCTCTCGCCCCTCCTTCTGATGCTCCTCCTCGCGTCCGGCGCCGCCGCGACACGGCCCACGCGCGTACTGACGTCCGACGACGACACCGTTGCTGCGCCTGCCGCCGCACCGGTGGAGGCGTCGGGGGCTGCTGACGCTCCGCTGGTTGCCAATGCCATCCCGGCTGCGGCAGCAATGAACCCTGCGGCCGGTACGGTGGCATCCGGTGGAGCTGCCGGAGAACCAATCGCCGCCAGCACCATCCCGGTGGCGGCGGGGGTGGTGGGGACGAACCCCGCCGGCGGCGACCACCCGCTGACCTTCTTTATGCACGACATCCTCGGCGGCACGAACCCGTCGGCGCGCATCGTGGCGGGCATCGTCGACAACACCGCCGTCACTGGCCAGCTCCCCTTCGCTCGCCCCAACGGCGCCGTGCTCCCCCTCAACAGCGGCGTCAACATCAACACCGGCGCGGCCGGCGCCGTCGACAACAACAACATCCCCTTCCTCACTGGCCTCGGCGGCGCCACCAACGCCGCCACGTCCAACAACAACAATGGCGTCCCGGTCTTCGCCGGTGGCAGCCTCCCGCAGGGGACCACGCTCCAGAAGCTCCTCTTCGGGACCATGACGGTAGTCGACGACGAGCTAACGGAGGGGCCGGAGCTGGGTTCGGCGGCGGTAGGTAGGGCGCAGGGGTTCTACATCGCCAGCTCCGAGGAAGGCGTGAGCCAGACGGTGGCGGTCACGGCCATGTTCAAGGAAGGTGAGTTCGCCGACACCGTCAGCTTCTTCGGCGTGCACCGCACGGCCGACTCGGAGTCGCACCTCGCCATCGTCGGCGGCACGGGGAAGTACGTCGGGGCGAAGGGATTCGCCAAGGTGGCCGTGGTGAGGCCCGGAGGGATGGCGGCGTCCGGCGCGGCGCACGAGACCGACGGCGTCGAGACAGTGCTCCAGTTCACCGTGTTCCTCATGTACTAGGGTGGTCGAGCTAGCTATATAGCAGTGAGCCAGTAATGGTTGAGGAGTGCCCAAGTACGTACGAAGTGAAGTTGTTGAGGTCTTGACGAGGTCTTGAGTTGTACGTTAGTGCTCCAGTGTTAAGCTCTATATGTACATTGTCATCAGCACCGGGGCACCTGTTTGGTTCAAAGCATGCTAGTATGTGCTAATGGAACATAACCTAGCATCTAAAGCAACGCTGACTCATTGTTTGCTCTTGCTCAGGCATATTTAGTTTACTTTCAACCTATGAAAAACTCGAGACAACTGCACTTCACATTTACCTTCTTTTCAACATATAGACTTTCTTGCCATTTTGCTGAATTATGACACGACGGGGCTCTTCAGAGGGCAAAATTGGTCTTTTAACTCCCCAAGTTCAAACATTAAAATTGCAGCAGCTTACTTTATACACATGGAAATGTTACATAGGCTTCACTCTTTCTGTATACATGTCAATGACAAGAACAGACAAATAACAAATGCCTTGTCAAGGGTATAGTGGTATTTGCATCTCTAATACAGGTAAGAATTGAACAACAGACAACAACAATATGTACATTCAAGTACTGTGCAGTTCTAAGCAAGGCCAGCACGCGGAAATGGGGAACATACATCTCACCAATGTAGGATGCATGTGGTTATTTTTTATTGCTTGATTTGGAGATGTCAGCTCGCAGCTCCTCTTCAAGCTCGTCGAACTCCCACCCGCTTATCTCTTCAGAGGAGTATTTGTTGACTTTCCCAAATTCTAATTCTAACTTTGCAAGCTCTGAATCAGGATCCAGTGTTTGCTCAGGTTTCACTGGAGATTTCGGAGAGTCCAGAACCGCAGCTTTCGGCGTAGAGGGTGCCTTAGGCGAAGAGCTCACTTCAGACCTGTCCTTTGTCGGTACCTTTGCTCTGCGGACTTCAATGTCTAACGTCGGCCTTTCTATAGACTCGAATGCTCCTCTCAGTTTCTCTATCTCAGAAAATAAGTTCCTGACCTCTGGGTTATCTTGCCTGCACAGAAAAGGAAAATGTGACTTGTCCAATTGCAGGGACCACAACTTCACAAGGACGAGAAAGAAAATCAGTATGTAAAGAAGAGTTTGGCTGTACCTAGAATTAGCCCCTTGTTCAGAATAAAACAGCTTCATCATGTGATCAGTGATGGTGAAGGCAATTACGATCTGAAAATATTGCCACATCATCAGCCACCCAAAATATCTACACAACTAACCCCAATTTTGGCCAAAAAACATACAGACAAGTAGTGATTTTTATTTGAAGAGGTTGATGGCCTTAAAAATAACTAATTAGCAGTTTAATGTAAAACCAGGCAATCAACAGTAGGTACTCAGTAGGAACCTTCTTTTCAGTTTCCAAATATTCCTCCTCAAGGGATTTCTGTGGACTTGTCTTTTCTGATACCTCGTCATCTTCATGTTCTGTTGACTCCTCCCTACAAGATTTGGTCCAACGCCCATGATTACAAAGCCATTAACCAATTAGGGCCTAATTTTTGGTGGAAAAGGAGGGCCCGTGAGTATATGGAAGACATTAGAAAGAACAATTGAACAACCTTGTATTTAAGACCACCAAATTATCCACGTATGTGCGGATCCGCTCAATTGATGGGCTCAGTACTTCCTGCCCAAGGCAAAAGATGCATACAAGATGGTGAATCAAGATATACTCTAATAGTATAGTGTGCTTGCTAGGAATGCAGCAAGGGCTTTGAACAATTTATATCCAACCTACCTTGAATGTAGAAAGGTGACATTTGGTCAACTTCAGAAAATTGCTTGTGCATCTCTCTAGCTCATCGCTATGGTCATAAACAAAAAATAAAGCTGAATTGAGTAAACATTCAAAAATGGAGTACACCATTTCTAATTATAGCATTACAAGGGGGGAAAAGATTATAGGACAAAAGGGTTGCAACTTTGCAATCAAAGGCATGTATGGTCATAATCACTTCATACTTGGTTTTCTTTTCCTTCTGTTCATTGTATGACGACTGAAGCTGCCATGTATCCTCAAGGAAATTGATCCAAGTCTTGACTACGCCAGACTCCACGTTACATGAGGCAATAGATTTTGAAAGTTCATTCTCCTGATTCAATGTCAGAAGAAAACAAAATATCAAGGTGATCAATACAACAAACAGCAATCATCAATCTCGTAAAAATATAACTGGAAGAAGACTGAAAGTGGGGCAATCAGAAAAGTATCAGCACCTTTGCTTTCAAACTAAAGATCATCTGGTTGCTTGCTTCATCAAATTGGTCCCTCTCTTCCCTCGTTTGCTTGAGCCGTCCAACAGCAGCATTCAGTGAAATGTTGACCTGTTGATGGAGAATTACAGAAAGAACCTTAAGATCAAAACTGAAGTCTACCTTTAGCAAAACAATAAGAACAGGATTCCATCAGAGACACACTTGGCACTTCGCAGGAATGCAAGTACCCCAGTCAACTCTACATGAATATAATAAACAGATTAATAAGGGCCGGTGGGAGTTTAATGGTGAAGATGAATTTCCCATTGTGTCAGGGTGTTTCTTTCATGTTTTTGGAAAATCTTCACTGATCCATACTCTCAAACTCTTTGATCCATAAGAGATCTTTAGGCTTGTTCAGATGGGGAAAAAAAACAGGATAAGACTAAGAAGTTCATAGAGATACTTTTAATTTTAGCACAACAATTAAATATCCTTGGTGACTGAACAACTGTATGGCAACTTGACTATTGTGTCATAATCCTGCCTCAGGCCTTGCTAGCTGCTACTATGGGTTAAGGCCACTGTGAAGAACTCATCAGTCTGCTGGATGAAACATCAGTTCATCAAACACCTTATATCATGCCAAAAACATCTTTAAGATTTTTAAAATTGATGAAGCACTACAACTGCTTGTCCACATGTCAAACCTAGGGCTAGAAAAAGCCAACAGGAAAATAAATCTTTCAGGAAGTTCTTAATAAGGAAAAGATACCTTCTTCAACTGAGCCTCAAGTTCATCCCTTTGTTTCTCCAATTCAGAAATCTCAGCAGTCAACTCCTATACCAGACACACATTGGATAAAGGGGATGTGTTGCTTAAATAGAGCATCAACAGATAATACAACAAAGGAACACTTATCCATGCATGCATTTTATAATGTACATGTGTCATCTGTGAATTGGCATGTGCAAGTATTTATGCTCCACAGATACAGGTAGACATCCCAAGGGCACTGTGCACATGCAGAATGGCTTCCTTACAACAAGCAGGCGCAATGACATAAGTAAAGAGAAGCTTCCAAAGGTAGATAACCACAATTGGAGTCCTATGTTCTGAAATGTGAGTTCTTATATTATAAGGAGTACAAACATATTCTACTACCACCATATGAGCCAGGATTCATACCTTTTCAACTGCACTCACTTCATTTTCCTTTTTGGCACGAAAGTTAAGAGCCTCCTCTTTCTGGCGTCTGATAGTATGCAGAATGAAATTTGAAAGGTCACCTCAAAGTCTTTTTGCATGATGAATGTATTAGTTTAAAAACACACCAAACAAACTACAGAAAATCATACAACCACAATAGAGGGCAACATGACAGATACTTCATGGTGTACCCAGCAGTGCAGAGATTTCATACAGACTATGAGTTAAGTTATTGATAACTACTAATAACATCAAGACAAGTGAAAAAATCTCTAAAGGCACAACAATTCTGAGCATAATTCTGTGAACCCAACGAAGCATAATTGAGCCACACAAATCTGAAGTACAGAGCCAAAGATCATATACTACCACAGTGAAATTGGCAAAGTCTGGTGTGCATATACATATGGAATATAGTCGCACTGTAATCTCTCTCTTTTTTTCACAACCTTTTTTTTATAGAGAAGATTATATACCATCAAATAACTCCATTCTTTATGATATGCCATCGAATAACTCCCTCTTCACAATATGCCATCGGGTTCCAAATTTTCATTACAATATGACATCACCGTTAACACTCAGGCCAAGCCCGTCTGTTAAGCATGTCAGGTTTCTCAAAAATGCCAAAAATGCCCATGATTACAGCAAGAGACTGCCAACCATGGCCTGCATGGCAGACAAGGCCAGCTCCCAACTTCTCTCCCCTCAGCTACATCTCAGCACGCATCAGCTCATTTCTCTCCCCTTTCATCCAGGGCTATCCATGGAGACACCCAATCCCCCCCAAACCCTTGATCCCCAAATCGGAAGCCCTCCAACGTGCTTGAAGGCAACGAGGACCCACCCAGCAGCGCAGTTCCCTCTGCCAGCACGCCTTCTCCAGGTGGCGCAGCCCCACACAGCGGCGCAGTTCTTCCCAACAGCATGCGCAGCTTTGGTGTGCATATGAAATTGAGTGTGACAATGATGGTGTTAGGCCTACCCTTGATCCTTGCTTTCAAAATGCATATAATTTCTGGAACGGGACACTAGTTAGAGATATTAGTGATGGGAGCAGAGATACTGAATGCAGTTCTCAGGAAAACTGGGCGTGCTAGGGAGACTAATCTGATGCAGTTAAATTGGCGAAATGCTGGTTGAGCTATTTTGCTGGAGTGAGTTGTTCTGCATCCATGTTCATTTGTCCCTTTGTTTCCAGTAGTAATCTGTGCAAAACCTGTATCTTTGAACCTGGGTGTAGTTGTTGGTTGAGTCCTGTATTCCTGTGTGGATGGGTTGCAGTCAACTCCACCGGGTTTATGGCGCATTGTTGCACTTCTTGTCCCCTGCTGTTGTCCAGTGATCGCAAATAATAGAACAGCAATCATTTCTCAGTGGCATGGAGTGAAACATGAAAATCGAGGGCAAAATGGCCTTTTTCTCATGGATTAACGGAGGGGCTTGGATAAAGTGTTCACGGCGATGGCACATTGTAAAGAAAATTTGGAACATGATGGCATATTGTGAAGAGGGAGTTATTTGATGGCATATCGTGAAGAAAGGAGTTATTCGATGGTATATAATCAATTTTCTCTTTTTTTACAAAGTGATCATACAATTGTTAATTTTCAGCTGATGAACTCTCAAAAAATGAACCAGATATATACAATGATATCATACATGGTAGCAGAATAAGAATTCGTCCGGCAAAAACATAAACTTGAAGGAACCATCAATGAAGGAACATAATCTATAAATTTGTAAACAATGCTATCAACTACTAGCAAATGACATCAAAAGATCCATATAGAAATAAGTTGTGGAAGCTACACCTGTGATCCAAAATACGCTTCTCTGCCTTAGAGGATGAATTAGCAAGGGAAGTTGCTAAGACCTTTAGTTTGTCAACCTGCAAAGTTTAGCGCATGGTATTAGCATTGCAATCTGTGTCTTCTCACCAAATGTGCATATATAAGCAGAGTTAATGCTGAGTGGCTACTAAATCATCATCAGAAGTCTAAACTAAGCAAAAGGCAACACGAAAGCTGACACAATCACCAATGGTGGCATTGGTGATCGGTCACCTGGAGCCACACAAAATATGCTGTTGTGAAACTTGAGCAGAAGAAAATCAACTTCTACAGTCATTGTGCCCAACGGTCCAAGCGTCCAACAAATATGGGTCATAGTGCAAAAGGACATGGACCATTCAATGGAAAGTAAATCTAAGAAGGAACACATGAAAGCATAGAGTCCCACGACTCATCAGTTCACTTCTTTAAAGGATAAAGTCGACAAATGAAGTCCCAGGAACCAAAAAAACGAATGAAGTATGCAAAAACAATTGCAGCACCGAGCATTGAAGATATTCCTATTAAAGTAGGCAAGCATGAAACTAACCTCAGAAAATTGCATAGGCATGTTTTTATTCATGTTTCCATGTAACTCTGATGTTTGGTCATTTTCCAAGACTGAAGAATTAGTTTTAAAAAATATGAAGATGTCTAGTTTACAAATGATACACATAAAGATCACATGAAAACATGCCTTTTGGGAATGAATTTCTAGGGAGTCCCCGGCATTAATTGATTTTTTCTTCAGTAGAAGGTCTTCCATTCTAGAGCAGAATCGGACTTCGGTGAGTGCTTCTTTGAAAGACTGGTCAAAGCAGAGAATTCAGTTAGCTTCTAAAATAAACTGTTAAACAAACAAATTACTAATACAAGATCCAACAGGTCAAAACAAACCAGAACATGATACTGAACCACTGGTGCAGTGAATAGATTAAACATGATCAGTGAAACCATGGTTGGCGCTGTATACAGTCATTTGCATTAGTTTTCAGGAAAAATCTATCTGCTAAACACACTTGATTGACCAGCATTCACTTAATAAGGCTGTCAATGAGAATTTTAATGAAATAATTGAAGGTCTCAAGCCAATCTTATATGTGCATAATGACACTGTAGTCTGATGATTGAGCAAAATCCAGAAAGCCTCGGTGAATATCTAACTACCAATTGACAAATTACATAATATAAAAATAAGCAAACCAATGTAATTACTTAATTATAATATATTTGGTAGAGGCAACACCTCAACGATCGCAACATCAGTTTTTTCGGTAACTTTTTCAGAATCTTGAGTTGATTGAACTCGTGATACCTCCTTCTCATCTAGTTTCTTCCACAACTCTATGGCTTCAGCATCTATCCTGAAATGAATACACATATTAGAGTAACAACAAAAGAAGCATTACTAATTGCCTAAAAATGTAGTGGCAAAAGCACCACGGTATCTCTTTTGGGCTCTCCAGATGTTGCAGGCGTAGACAAATGGAAACAGAGGGTTTAACTTATCGTATAGACAACCAGTAAGGAAAATAGAGTTTGACAGCTAGTTTGTAGATTAATGGTCACCTCACAATGTCAGCATTCCTCTTTAGTCCTGAAATGGCACTTTGGGTAAACTGAAGCAACTCTTCGCGTTTCACCTACATGTGTATAGAAATAGAATATCATTTAACAAGAAAGTCAGTTTCTGCAAAGTTTACCAACTTGTGTATCACAGTCAATTTTTCTACTAACAGAAAGACATTAAGAAAGGGAAATACTAAACATTACTATGTTCTCTCTCCATTAGAGACAATAACCCTAGACCAGGGACAGTGGAGCAGCAATGTATCATCACATTCAGTGCACCAGTTCATCAGGCGATGAAGCAGCACAGTACAAGAGTATCGTCACCATCTATGGCCATTGGTTCGTTCTCATAGTAATTTTGATAGACACCAAAAAATATCTTCTCAAATAACATATCATCCTTTCCCCTTTTGGTAGGATTCTTATAATATTATGACAGGAAAAAAGTGATACAAGAATCCATGTGCGTATAAAAATCAGATACACCCCAAAGTTGGATAATGTAAATAAAAAAGTTAAGTGAGTGTTTGTGAAGAAAAAGAAGCGAAGTTGGGTAAATAATTCTGACATTTCAGCAGTAAACAGGAATTTTTAGATAAAATAGACAAAGAAACTCAAGTCACTGGGAAAGAAGACATCTAGAAATATATGTGAGTTACAGTTGTAGACTGCCAATTACATAATACCCAGTGAATAATCAGGAATCATCTGTGCCAAGTATTACATGACACTTTTAGCCTTTCACCGATTTAGTGATTTGCATTGCATAAGAGTATAAGAAAACCAGCAAACATACCAGGACTTCATCGTGGTAATTTGAGAATGATTTTGCCAAGTCTTGTATACTGCTCATAATCGCATTATTGATTTCTTTCCCTCCTGTAAGACATAGGCTGTAGGAAATGACTATTAGTTAAATTGGAAAGGTTGTTGAGATTAAAAAAGCATTCTGTGCTTTAAGGAACAGTAAACATAATCATGCAAGGCCTGCACAATTGATGTGGTTGTTCAGAATCATGGGCAACTGTAACTAAAACTGTTCCATGACTTCATTAGGTCAATTATCGACTGAGAATATTTTCCCAGGGACATTAACAACACATAGGACCCATACGAGTCTTTATGGGGCATAAAATGTAATCTTAACTATTTTCAGGAAGAATATAAATTATCAAAATCAAAAAACATATAAGAGTCTTATATCCACATAAAACCCATGAAATCAGCTGTTAACATTAAAGGTTAAGATTACTTCGACAAGCTGTTCTCATAACAATAACGATAGTATGATTGAACTGGATGATGGTTTTGACGACACCGATAGGCGGTTTATTCGAAGGATCCAGGAGTCGGAAGTAAAAGAGGCCTTAAAAAGGATGACAATGGGTAAGATATTGGAGCATGATAATATCCCTATTGAGGTATGAAAATGCCTAGGAGAAGTAGTGATTGTTTGGCTAACTAATTTGTTCAGTAGCATTGTTAGGTTGAACAAGATGCCAAACGAGTGACGGAGCACATTAGTACCAATTTTTAAAAATAAAGGAGATATTCAAAGTTGTACTAATTATAGAGAAATTAAGCTCATAAACCACACAATGAAGTTTTGGGAGCGAGTGATTCAGCACCGTTAAAGAAAAGTGACTAGCGTAATGACAAACCAATTTGATTTTATGCCTGAGAGGTCGACCACGGAGGCGATTTTCTTATTGCGACAGTTGATGAAGAGATATAGAGAGCAAAATAAGGACCTTCACATGGTGTTTATTGACTTAGAGCAAGCCTATGACAAAGTGCCAAAGAAGGTCACATGGTGGGCGCTCCAAAGAAAAAAAATCCCAATAAAATATATTACCCTAACTAAGGACATGTACAAAGATGTTGTGATTAATGTTAGAACATGTGATAGTATTACTAATGACTTCTCTATTAAGATAGAACTACACCAAGAGTCAGCGTTGAGCTCATACATTTTTGCCCTAGTGATGGACGAGGTCACGCGGGACATTCAAGAAAATATCCTTTAGTGTATGCTTTTCGATGATGATGTGGTGCTAGTTGATAAGAGTAGGATAGGAGTTGATAAGAATCTAGAACTGTGGAGTAAGACCTTAGAATTGAAGGGGTTTAAACTTTGTAGGACTAAAACTGAGTATATGAGGTGTGTTTTCAGTGGTGCCAAGGTAGATGATGGGGATGTTAGGTTGGACGGATAAATAGTGCCTAAGAAGAACACATTTTGTTATTTGGGATCGATGTTACAGTGAGACGGTGAGATTGATGAAGACGTAATCCACAAAATAAGAGCGGGGTGGGTGAAATGGCACTAAACATCTGTTGTCCTGTGTGACAAAAAAGTCCCTCAAAAGTTAAAGGGCAAGTTCTATAAGACAGCGATCAGACCCACGATGCTATATAGAGCAGAATGTTGGGCGACTAAAAGACAATATATACAGAATCTAAGTGTAGCAGAGATGAGAATGTTGCGGTGAATCTGTGGTCACACAAGGTGGGATCGCATGAGCAATGATGATATACGTGATAGGGTGGGGGACTGCAGGTAGCACCAATTGAAGAAAAACTTGTCCAATATCGTTTGAGATGATTTGAACATTTCCAACGGAGGCCTCCTGAGGCACCGGTACGTAGTATAATTTTAAAACGTACTGAAAACGTAAGAAAAGGCAGAGGTCGACCAAAACTAACGTGGGAGGAAGCAGTTAACAGAGACTTGAGGGATTGGAATATATCTAGAGATTCAGCTTTGGATAAGAGCTCATGAAAGTTGGTAATCCACGTACTGAAACCATAAGAAAGTTTAGTGGTAATGTTTTAGGCTCTCGGCTCAGTTGGCAGGTTGTACGGCTTAGGTTTTTAGCATTGTAGGTCTTCAAAACTCTCGTCTTTTTAACCTTAAGAAGGTTTCATTCTTAACCTACCCCAACTTGTTTGGGATAAAAGGCTTTGTTGTTGTTGTTGTGTTTCATAGGCCATGTGCACTGTTATTTCATCCAAACCAGGAAACTCCTAACATAGTATACAATGTTGATGCTATTTTCCCAGTACTACAACATTTATGCAAGTAACTATAAATTCCTGTTAAACCAATTGCAGGAAAAAATGTTTTAAATATTGTTAAAGCCCAAAATAGATCAAATACTCGAGCTCAAAATCATTTCTTGTACTTAAAATCACTTAATATAACTGAGGAGTTTAAGATGAAAATTACATGGATCTCTATCGGAAAATTACCAACATTAACCACCAAATATAAAGGTAGATCATGCACGCAATAAGCTCACCCCAAAATTTCCAAAAGCAGGGAAACCTCTTCTTCATTAGGAGCTTCAAGAATCTGAGCATTGAAAAGATTAACCGTGCTAAACTTCCATCAGCGGTAAAAACAAACACAATATTATATAACAAGAAGTACAAGTTGGTTTGTTAAAAATGAATTACTTAAGCCTGTTAATATTGGCTTTTGACTTTGGCTTACAAATAGTAACAGCTTGTAGAGAAATTTGTAGAGAGAGAAACTCGCGTGCGACTTTAACCGATATAAATGAAGTCACTATAGTGTGTACTACAATCGACTAGTAGACTCCGTTTTAAAAAGACACTCTGTTTGAAAGGTATGTACCGTAGAAAAGTCATTTATTGTAGAAAAACAGTTTTTGAAGCCAATACGAACAGGACCATGAAGTAGATGGTATCTTGACAGCCAGGAACCAACTCACCATGGACAATGTAATACCCTCAAGAGCTTGGCTATAGAGGAATACATCTTGGAAGTTCATAGGAGCTCCTCCAATATCAGAGTCATAAAACAAAACCTGCACACAAGAGTTGATGTTAAAAAACTTGAAACCAAGTATAGCAGGCATACAACGTGCCTATAAACGGCCACACAAAGCTAACGTATTCTTCAACTAATTAGATGAAAGCTACAAGAATAACATCAGATGAGCAGATGCATACTCTTGCCAATGGCGCTTTCGAAGTGTTCGGTTCACTTGAAGGGGCATTCTGTCTGACAGCCCCATCCAAACCTCCAAGTTCAGCATCGACCTCTTGTAGCGCCCTGAGCCAGCTCCTTAGCACCTGGACTCTCTCGTCCCCGCGTGATGAGACCGCTGCCTCTTCCAAGCGCTTCACTGTTTGCTTGATACTTTTGTAGTTTTGAGAGCCCTGCAAATCACATAAAACATATAGATAACTTAGGAAACATGTCACCCGGAGTCAAACAATCGTCAGGATTCAGAAACCGGGCATTCGATATCTTGAGGACAGTGCATGCAGACTGCACCAAACATCAAGCCTAAAAGCCCAAATCCCCGAAACTTGCTAGCCTTTCTTCCCGCAACCATTTCCTATCTCAGAACATATGACACTGTGCCCTAACATGTGGGACATGAGATCATCCCATTGTTGGGAGATCTCCTCAGTTCGTATAGATTGAATTAGTATCAGGACAGCTCCAATTATGTTCAGCCTGGCCAGTCTGCAAAAAAAAAATCGCACATTTGACTCCTATTCCCAATTCGCACCTCCCCAACAGCAAAAGTCGCGACCAAATCGAAGGGGGTTTGGGAGTGGGAGGGGGAAGGGCAGAAAGCGGAGGCCGCTCACCATGCGGTCGTTGATAATTTTGGCGCCCTCGGCGACGGCCTGGCCGGCGTGGTGCGCGACGGAGTCCGCGTAGCCCAGCACGGCGCGGGCGACGCCGCTGCGGCCGCCCGCCTCGACGGCCTTGCTCACCGCGCTTCGAAACCACGACGACATCGCGGGATCACGACGGCGACGGCGAGGGAAGTACCGGAGCAGGTGGGTGGGGATGGCGTCTCGTCGCGTTCTCTTCTCTTCAGGTAGGGCTTCAGTTCAGAGTACTTCAACTGCAGCAGAAGGAAGGTTTCGTACTTTCGTGTGCTTTTCGCTTTTCTTTTTCACCCTTTTTTCTTTTCTGATAATAATATATTTATTTTGTATAGGGACTTTGTTTCTTGTTAGGCAAACTGAAGCTAGGCAGTTCTGTTGCCTGTTTCGGATGGACATGGAAACAGATGGAGTTTTTTTTTTCTTTGAGATCCTGATCATGCCGTCCTTTCTGAGCTAAACAATGTGTATGTTCTTTTAGGCTATATTTAATAATTTTTATCTGTATTTTTAAAATAACAGTAGATGATATATACTATTTTGAGTTCAATAAATTATTTAGAGAATTTGTTTTTGCCCTGTTTGTTTAACTTTTTGAGAAGTAAAAAGCTAAAAAGAACATGATCAATTATTACAACTTTTTAAAAAAAATAGAAAAAATTAAATAATTCAGCTATATCCGTTTGTATCTCTATCTCCATAATCATTTACACTCCGTATCAATCCTACTTATTCCTGATTTCTATATACCAGCAACCTATAAAATTGGAATTTTTCAAAGAAGATACAGATTATCCGGAACGCTTTTCTCTGGGGACAACCACACGTAAGGACTGCCACTATATAAGTTCTGTCCGGATTATACCACTAGATGCAGATGCAGTTGATTGTGAATAGTAAATTAGTTGTTTACAAAATGGAAATGGATTTTTCCAAAAAAAAACAGAAATGAATTTTTACGGGAAAAGGGATCTTCTCTTAGAGGAAGGGAAAATGGATTCAGGGAACTAAGTTACAGTAAGGCCTAGGGCTGGATTTACACTTGGGCCTATGGACTAAATTTGGCCCACCATTTACAGGCCGATATCCGCCCACGCTCCAACAAAGATATTTCAGCAAATTAGTGCTGTCTAGCCCTGGCCCAAGTTTGCTCAAGTCTAACCAAATTTAGAGATCTTTTCGTAAACCAAGCAAAATGAAAATTTTCAAAGTACTAAAACATAGGAGTTTGTGATAGTTCATTCTTCCTTCTTCTCTGTGTAGCCGTTCAATCTGATCACAAGATAGAATCTAAATCATTCATCTCGACCGTTAATCTACGACGTTGGACGGCTGAGGGTGAGCGCGCGTAATGACCACTTGTTGGTCTTGTCGATATCCAGTTTGTGGTAATACCAGCATTCTTTTCCTGCCTCATGGCGATGTCTCTTGCATTACCTTTCTTTTTCGGGTATCTCTTAACTCATTCCTTGCTTCTTCAGACGTGATTAACTTATTCACCATAGCAAACAAATCTTTAAAGTACATTGCTAAAATGTGATACTTCAAGAACTTTTGCAACCCTTGCTTAAACCTGGTGCAATTCATAACAGTGGAAGTTATATTTCAGAACAATGTTATACATTGTTGTCTACTAATGTTACAACACATGTACTCATTCTTTTCTTGTTTCGATGGGCTCCTTACGCTATTACAGTTGAGATCAAAAGCAGATACCTGTCTACTATGATTAGGGATGGCAATCGTGCATGGTGGGCACGGGTAGTGTTAGTCCATACCCATACCCATGAACCTAATTTACGCCCACAAGTATGTCCACGAAGGACGATGGGCGAAGAACCTCGTCCATACCTGTCGCTCGTGGGTACCCGTCGCCTGTGGGTATACCCGTTTACTTGCAAACTGAGAGTCACCATTTGAGAGTTGAACTAATGACAAATACATATAAGCAACAGTTGTTGTTAGGAAATATAATAGCTATCTTTTGTGGTTCTGTTTAAATTCAATTTTAAACTAGTAAATTTTCTTACTATGATCCTTTCCAAACTTATTATGAAAATTAATTATCCCTTAGATCAGGAACTAAAGAGTCTAGAATCAGTTCTAAGTAATAGCAATAGAGAAGGGAATTACACAATTGAAGAAGATCCCCTTTAATTGAAGTATTAAAATATGCATGTACAAATAATCATGCACCAGGTAATTACAAATAAGGAGTGCTTCTAATAAAGAATTACATAATTACAATCAGTAAGAATTGTCTCGATTATCTTAAAGACACGCGTCTTCTCGTGGGAAAACGAGTGAGACGGGTACGAATGAAGCTTACTCATACCCATGCCCGTTTACCTGACGGGCAAAAGGTTTTCCCCATTTCCATACTCGTGGGTAAAGAAAACATCTCATACTAACTGTATTAGGGTATTTACCCGCGGACACGCGGGTAAACGGGCAAAATTGCCATCCCTAACTATGATGAAATGCAAGCAAGGTGTTCCTTGGTAATGAAAAAAAGGGAGATCGTTGGTTGCAAAAAAAAAAAATGCAAGCAAGGTGTTCGGAATCGGGATGATATTCTACTACGATGAATATGGTTTATACGTTTATTGTGCTTGCAATATGTTTGGTTCAATTTATATTGGTTTCTTTGCATTCTAGACCACTGACAACACTGACAACAGAATAAGAAAACCTATTTGTAAGATCCACAATTTGCTTATGCGAAGACTGAAATTTATAGAAAAGTTTTGTAATCTGAATTCATAATATGTATATAAAGACAGTTGTTTTTTTATTTTGCTGATAGGAAACAATCATTATAGAAACACTACTCATCTACCTTATCAGCATGTATATAATGAATTTTTTCATGATGTGCCAATCTTTATAGAAACACGGCTCATCTACCTTAGCCACATGTACATAATAAATTTTTTTCATAATGTGCAGCATACAAGATAACTGTGCAGCGGACCAAAAGTTCAGCTTGTGGAGTCGCACAGGACCTTCATATGTTCAGGATGAAACGAACACCTAATTGATAATGTCGCTGTCTGACCTCCTTTTAGCCCTCGCTTTTCTCCATCTGTGTATGTTTGTAGTAGCCCGCTGTGTGGCTCTGAGAACGCTCTGTATTTACTCCTATCCTCTTCTTGTTTGTTTTTTTTTCTCCCTTGGTCATGCATTAAAAAAAATCTGTAAATTGTGTTATATTCTATTTCTAAATGGCAGTATTTGTTCGATATAATGGAATTTTGTTGCATATTCTACGGACATATTTTGATGTGTCTTTCGTATAAAACTCACAATATTTCGTTTTCTACCAATTATAACTTTTGTATTATTTATCGGAACTCCATTGCAACACACGGGTATTTTACTAGTAAACTCTAAAGACCACACAAGTTTATACTACCATTTAACAATGAATTACGAGTGAAATGACAAGATTGAAAAATGAAACCAAACTCCTACGTATTTCCATAAGCAGATAGTAATGGAGTATTGTCGTATTGGTGTAGTGGTACGCTTTTGTATGCTATGTTCCAAAATGCCTGCTTCATATTTGTGCCAGTTCGATTTGTAACAGATTTGTTCGCCTTTCCCAGCACGTTGTGTTTAGCTAGATAGCATAGGAGACGAGCCTTCAAAGTCGGTCGCTTTTGATGGCGATTTGTCTCTCGCTGAAGTCCACGGCTGCTGTGGAAACGAGCTCGAGGTCTTTCTCTGACCATTGTCGTGTTCTTGCTGTAATCTCTTGCCCCGATACGCGGACCAACCATGTGTGAAGACACCAATGCAGATCCAAGAAAATATCTTCAGAGTTGTAACTTACAAAATAATAACAGAGCAGGAAGTTCTGCGTATGTCCTGTCAGCCATGGAGGACTTACTGTCGACTTAACTGACTTCAACGCTGCACTTTTTTCCCTTCCCTTCAAAACAACTGCACTCTTCCTTGTGTTCCAATTTCCAATACGAGGGTCTCTTCTGCTCTTGTTTGTGTGTGTCTGCAGAAGCCGAGAAAGGTATCATCTTCACTGAGAGCTCTTTATTCTTTGGCTTAGTTCTTGGCTTCTTGCAGCTTTCTGGGGTTCTCTTCTGCTGTAGCTCTTCTGCAAGCAAGGGGAACAGGGAACGATTTGATTCTGTGTATTGTTGTCTGTGTGACTGAGTTTCTTGCTCTGATGAAGTATCCAAGCGCGTTTCCTGATCGTGTCGGGTGTAAGGCCTGAGATTTATGTACCGAAGCGCATCCACCGAATCAGGGACTTCTCCAGACTCCAGAGCCTGCAGAGGTACACCCTTTCCCGCCAATTGCACTGTGTTTGTTTCTTTGAATTTATATACAGGTTTTCTGTGAGTTTAGGTTGCAAGGTGGTGTTCATTTTCTTGACTTGCTGGTTAGACTACTCACCATCCGTGCTTGCTTCCTTGTACTGAATGAAAAAAGAACAAAATATGTTTGCAGCTGTTCTTCTTCTCCAATCTGACTATCTTATTGTGTGGCAAGCTGAAGTGCTGAACTCCTCTCTGATTGTTTCTCTACCTGTTTCTGCATGTAATCAATCTCATGTTGAACTGTTGACTGAAGGCAAGCTCCATATTTTGGTCTTTTGGTGGTCGATCTTGAATTTGCCATGGCCACAATGATTAAGCTCCGGTCAGCTCTAGGCGTTCTTGGTATGATCTCAGTCCTCCGCATCCGCAGCGCTGTTGCATACGCTCCTGCAGACAACTACCTCATCAGCTGCGGCTCCTCGGTCGACACGCCGGTCGGCCGGAGGATCTTCGTCGCCGACGATTCCAGCTCGGTCACCTTGACTTCTCCTCATAGCACCGCCGTGAAAGCATCACCCGACTCAGTGTCCGGCTTCGACTACGCCGCGATGTACCAGACCGCCAGGGTGTTCACCGCGCCGTCGTCCTACTCGTTCAGGATCAGGGCCCCCGGCCTGCACTTCGTCCGCCTCCACTTCTTCCCCTTCGTGTACCAGAGATACGACCTCGCCACGGCGAGCTTCAAGGTGTCGACGCAGGACGCCGTCCTGATCGACCGCTTCGCGCCGACGAAGAACAACGCGTCGCCGGTGTGCGAGGAGTTCCTGCTGAACGTGGCGCACGACACGCTTGTCGTCACGTTCGTGCCGCTGGACGGAGGCCTCGCCTTCGTCAATGCCGTCGAGGTCGTCTCGGTCCCTGACAGACTCGTCCCCGACTGGGCGAAGATGTGGAATTCAGTGGGCCAGCAGCTCAACCCTGCCGTGCTGCCGCTGCAAACGGTTCAGCGAGTCAATGTGGGCGGTCCGGCTGTCCCGGCCGACAACGACACATTCTGGCGAGAATGGACTACTGATCAGCAATTCTTGCTTGGCCTTGCAGAGACTCGAGAGGTTGTTTACCATAGAAGAATCAATTATCTGGCCGGCGAGGCGACGTCGGACGACGCGCCAGACATTGTGTATGCCACCGCGAGGGAGTTGATGATCACTGCGAGCAACTTGACGGACGACATGAAACAAATGGCATGGCAATTTAACGTGGAGGGGTTCTCGAGCTATCTGATCAGGTTTCACTTCTGTGACATTGTGAGCAACGTCTCTGGCCTGCTCCACATCAACGTCTATGTCGATAGCACCAACGCCGTGCTGCAAGATCTCGACCTCTCCACCATTGGCAATGGCATATTGGCGGTCCCGTATTACAAGGATTTCGTGTTGCCTGCTAGTCAAGCATCCGGCAAACTCGCTGTCTATGTTGGCTCATCATCCCAGAAGGTTGTGACACCAGCCGCCATTCTCAATGGCCTTGAGATCACGAAGATACACTTGAGTGCTGGTTCCGTTGTCGTCGTCAAGCCAACGGCTGGAGGAAAGAAGAAGCATTTAGCAGTCGTCCTGGGCTCGGTGTGTGGAGCCTTCGCTTTTGCGTCCATTGCCGTTGTTCTTGTCATCGTCCTTAGGAAGAAGGAAAAGGAGCTGCAGACGCCGACGCCGAGTCAGCCGTCCACGCCGTGGATGCCACTCCTCGGCCGTTTCAGCTTTCGCAGCGCACGGCCGAGCGCCATCGTATCACGGTCACCAAGCTTCACCATCGCCACCAACACTCCAGGAGCGAGCTTCAGGGCTGACTCTTCAGTCCCGAGCTACCGTTTCCCGTTCGCCACGCTGCAAGAAGCGACGAGCAACTTCGACGAGAGCCTTGTCGTGGGAGAGGGAGGGTTCGGGAAGGTGTATAGAGCCGTGCTCCCGGACGGCACCAAGGCCGCTGTGAAGCGCGCGAACCCGGAGTCGCGGCAGGGCGCGCGGGAGTTCCGCACGGAGATCGACCTGCTGTCCGGCCTGCGCCACCGCCACCTCGTGTCGCTCATCGGCTACTGCGACGAGCAGGACGAGATGATACTGCTGTACGAGTACATGGAGCAAGGCTCGCTGAGGAGCCGCCTGTACGGCGGAGCGGACAGGGCGGCGCCCGCGCTTAGCTGGGCGCAGCGGCTCGAGGCCTGCGTCGGGGCGGCCAGGGGGCTCCTGTACCTGCACACGGCCGTGGCTAAGCCAGTGGTCCACCGCGACGTGAAGTCGTCCAACATCCTGCTGGACGACGGCCTGACGGCCAAGGTCGCCGACTTCGGCCTGTCCAAGGCCGGGCCGGAGCTCGACGAGACGCACGTCAGCACGGCAGTGAAGGGAAGCTTCGGCTACGTCGACCCGGACTACGTCCGGACGAGGAAGCTCACGACCAAGTCCGACGTGTACTCCTTCGGCGTCGTCCTGCTCGAGGCGCTGTGCGCGCGCCCGGTCGTCGACCCCAGGCTCCCGAGGCCAATGGTCAATCTAGTGGAGTGGGGGTTGCACTGGCAGGGCAGAGGAGAGCTGGAGAAGATCGTCGACCGGCGTATCGCCGGGTCGGTGAGGCCCGCGGCGCTGATGAAGTACGGGGAGACGGTGGCCAGGTGCCTCGCGGAGCGCCGCGCGGACCGGCCGGCGATGGAGGACGTCGTGTGGAGCCTGCAGTTCGTGATGCGGCTGCAGGAGGTCGACGGCCTGGACGTCTCCGACGTGAACAGCCTGAACATGGTGAGTGAGCTGACGCCGCCTGCCCCGTATTCTCGTCAGAGAAGCGCGATTGAAAGTGAAACCAGCATGGTGGAGGGAGATGGTGTCGCCGGCGCCGATTACACCGATGTGTCCATGAGAGGAATCTTCTGGCAGATGGTAAATGTGAGCGGGAGATGAAACTGACAGAAGGCAAGGAAATCAAGCTAGATGTGAAGATCAGTTCCTAGTTACACATTTCCAGTTTCGCCTTCCTCGGTCGCCAGAACAAGATATGTTTGTTAGTTGTTACCGTCAGCACTCGGAGACTGCAATAAGTGAACAGCCTGTGGCTGCTTCTTTACGACTTGTAAGGCACAATTCCAATTTAAGGATATGACCTGTCAAAAATCTTTACGTACAGGGGCACGACCTGTTAGGAGTTTAAACATAGACTAGTAACATGAAGGATATGCATGGCAGCCACTCGGAATTTCGATTTGGGACGAAACTCCAAAAGCATTAGCACAAAAAGCAATCTTCGCAAGATGCACACATTATGATCTTATAGAAAATAGAGCAAGCAAAATGATTCCATGTGCACTTCAAAGTAGAACAGATGTTATCATCTATGCAAAGCATCAATACCAAAATAGAGTACGAATCAAATCAAATTCATAGAGATTAGTCTTAATATTAAATATGTTTGGAATGCTTCGTGAACATAGGAAGAATTTGATCCATCCCATAATCTCATTCAGGGGGACGCACTTGCTCTGGGGGAAGCGTGGTGATTGCCATTGCCTTCGTAGGCCCTCGGGCTTGGGCTACGACCATTGCCAGCTGGACTGATGTCACGATGCTCACGGTCAACTGGGCTACGGCTGTCAGCTCTCCTTGGGCTCCTGCTGTAATCCGAGCCATTGTGTTCCCTTGGTGCAGGGCTCCTGTTGCCATCAGGAGTGGGGCTACGGTTTCTCTCCTTGGCTGGTGAAGGGCTCCTCCTAGGGCTGCGGCTGTCACGAGGGCTCCTCCTAGGGCTGCGGCTGTCACGAGGGCTCCTCTTAGGGCTGCGGCTGTCACGAGGGCTCCTCCTAGGGCTGCGGCTGTCACGTGGGCTCCTCCTAGGAGACCGCGAGCGACTATGTAAAACAAAGAACACACTATCAGTAAGATCAAGCAAATTAAGATTATATGTTTACAAGTGAGATCTAGAGAACTTCTGGTCCACATAAGGTAGATCAGTTTTGCTAGGAACATCTATTAACCAGTAATGCCCAAACGAACACGGGTTTTTAAATTCATATCAAATTGCTCAACATATATTCAGAGTAAAATGTACTCAAATAGTAGAAAATGGAACAGGACCTGATTTGCTAGGCAGTCAGGCTATGCATAATAGGAAAACAATACATGCATAACAGAAATACCCAGACAAGCAGACGCATTGAACGATCTATGTATGAAAAAGAAAATCCAATGTATGAACTGTTGTCAGCACTGTGTTCAGACGTCCACAGGACCGTCACAAGGAATGAATCATGCCATAGAATCAGCAGAAGATTTTCATAGTAACCAATTTGTCAGATCAAGGAAATGCCCTAAATACCTGTAGCTCCTACTGCGGCTCCTGCTGTAACTCCTATCACGGCTCCTTCCGCGCCGAGGGGATGGGGATCTTGAGTAGCTTCTTCCACGCCTGTTTTCATCAAGGCGACTTACATTCAGATATGCTCTAGTTATAACAGAGAAGAAACCTCAAAGGAAATACCTGAGATTCTTAGGGCTGTTCTGACAGTCCCTTTCTACATGGCCCCTATCTCCACAACGATAGCACCTGTTTTTCCAGTCACCAGCTTTGCAGTCACGAGCCCAGTGCCCATCAATCCCACAGTTAAAGCAGCGGCCAGAACCAGGAGGCGGCCCCCTGCCCATATATTCACGGGATCCTCCTGGACCACGTGGAACCTAAAATTGAAATGAACATCATATTTAGATAGGGTAAAATAACAAAGTAGGGGCATCAAAGCATAGATCAACAAAAGAAAAACAGTAAAATACATAGTATATACAGAGAATTATTGTAGTAAAAACAAATAGGATTACCCCTTTAGCAAATTCAACAACCATGCGGCTTCCGTCAAACTCCCGACCATCAAGGTTGTACCTTGCATCATCAGCATCCCGGGGATCACTATACTCCTGCAATATGATTCAACAAAAAAGGGTGGCGTCATATGTGAACAATGTCAATGAACTATTTAGTTGATTAGATAACTAATGGACTAAAAAATTATAGAAGTAGAACAAAAACTTTTACTTACAACAAATGCAAACTCATGCTTCATATCCACATATCGCACTCTGCGGAAATGGTTTCCAGAAACAGTAATGCCATCAAGATGTAAGTAGAGAAATGTATCACCAGTCAGAAGGAACTAAACACCAGTCACGATTGCGATTTCCATTAAAACAGACAATATAAGTTATCAAAGAATCGCCAAAGTCTGCTAGAAACTTTGGAAGAACAGCCACCAATTCCACCAAGGGCACCCTCCCACCATGGACACCGAGGTTGGGTAAGCCCCCAAAACCTTCAACAAGATCATCCAAGTTAAAACATGAAGGGCTTGTGGATATTTGATGGTAAGAAAAACAATGGGGGGAAACAGTGCTGAGCAGAGCAGCATGTTACTGGCTTAGACAGCTTGTACGGAAAGGCATTGGCTCAAGGAACTGTGGATGACAATGTCATTAGGTACAAGATACGGAAGAGACACCTTTTTGTACTATGTTTTTTAGACAAGAGAAGCAAAGCACAAACCCATTTGATTACAAGTTCAACACAAATAATTTGCATTAACACTGTATCAAAGCCTTCAAAATTCACCCAACAACAGAAGAAACTAGCAGATATATTTGACCAGAACCTTTTCACTTATAAGGCCATATAACTATCATGAGGTCTATGAAGAACAACATTGTATTAAGTTGGCACATGTCCAAAAGGGGATTTTTTTTAAAAAAATAATCTATTTTTATTTCAAATAACAGTAATACACCTGCGTTTTTTATTTTACACTAACGACGATCTGTCGCTCAACCATTGAGCGACTTGATCTAATCGTCCAACGGTTGGGTGACAAGTATCCAAGTTGCTCAATGATTGAGCGACTAGTACCCATGGTTATTAAGTCGACAAGTCGATATGTCCTTCTCAGAACCGACTAGTCGACTAGTCGACAGGTACTGTTTGTACTGTTTGTATAAATATGTATATACAGAGAAAGATTTTATTGTAATTTCAGAAAATAAGAGGGCTAAATTGCAAAATACCAATCTATATAAACTGCCCCCCCACGCCATTTTTCACTGACTCCGCCGCCCACTCCCCCCGCTTCGACTCCGCCGCCCCTACTCCTCCCCCGCAGCCCCCTTCCTCCTCCGTCCCCCGCCGCCCCCTTCCTCCCCCGTCGCCCCCGACACCCTCCTCCTCCCCCCCGACGCCCTCCTCCCAAGGCCAGATCCGCCGCCGGGTCCGCTCCCCTCCCCCCGCGTTCCTCCTCCCAGCCCCCTCCTCCCCCGCCGCCCCCTACTCTTCCCCACGGCGGAGACCGGAGCCGACAGCAGCGGATCTGGAGGCGGCGGTGGCGGAAACAGTGGATCCGACAACGGCGGCGGAAACAGTGGATCCGACGGCAGAGACGGTGGATCCGGTGGCGGCAGCGGCGGATCTAGTGGCGGCGGCGGCGGCGGCGGCGCAAGTCGAGTCGACCGCTCCAGTCGTTCACGCGCTACCGACTTGTCGCCTAGGCGACGACTTGATAACCATGCTAGTACCGTTGAGCGACTTAGGCACTTGACGTATTTACACGTTTTTCCCTGAAATATTCAAATAGTACGATATATATGGATTAAGCGACTAGGGGCTAGTCACCCAACGGTTAGGCAACAAGTGTCTAAGTCGTTCAACCGTTGAGTGACTTGGACACTTGTCACCTAACCGTTGGGCGACTAGCCCAAGTCGCACAACCGTTGAGTGATTTGGACACTTGTCGCCCAAGCCTAAGTCGCTCAACGGTGGAGCGACAAAGGATCATTAGTGTGAAATAAAAAAGTATGTATATTACTGTAATTCAGAATAAAAATTAAATTATTTAAAAAAACTCTCCAAAAGGGTATCAAATCAATCGGATGCATAGGTCATGTCTTATGCTAATATCATGAAAGCTTGAAAATTGTTTCGTTAAGTAAAATATTTTCTCCACTTTTCATGAAAACTGCTAATGCTACGACCCTAGGCTCCTTTGCTCTATAACAGAAGTTATTTGCTCAAATAATAAGAACTATTTGTCATGATAGTTGCATCAGGAAATGAGATTAAAATGACACCACATATTGCATCAGAAAAAGAGGTTAAAATGACACCTCATCGTTTTCTCATCCTCCAAATTACATAACAAGTTACGTACGTTGGTCAGAACGTACATAACTACAAAGCAAAAGGCAATTTTTGACTTAAAGGAACGTACATAACTGCTAATTAAAGGAAGAACTCTGCTCCATGAAACACCAGAAATTAAGATCCAACTTGCTCACCTCCCATATCTGCCGAAAAGATCTTCAAGGTCCCGTGTCCGGGTACGCGAGGATAGACGACCCACGTACAGCCTTGTGTTACCGCCGTAACGATCATCATAGCGAGGCATTTTGCGCTGCAACACAAAATTCAAAATGTTAGAACCAAGAACATCAAGCAGATAAACAGCAAAGCAGAGCAAGCACTTGCCCATCCAAATGCAGCTGGCCTAGCACGAACCTAATAAGAGTAGCATACGTCCATCTGGTGCTACTTCTACATAGAAAACGGCATATACTGACATCTCATCACGCAATCTAAAACAGAGAAGCCAACCAATCGAGCATAAGTCCTCAGTAACCTAGTAAAGATAATAGATCCCCTTTACGCATCATCAACACGAAAACCGCATCAAATCGAGAAATCGGTCGCTATTTCTTCATAACATAGAACAATTTTGATGCAGGCAGGCTACACATGGGAATCGAAGCACAAAAAACAAACGAATCACGAATCAATCGAGTAAATTAAAGGTCGCCCTAATACTTGTACCACATCCAAATTCACAGACACAGCAAAGAAAGAATTCCGCAACAAGTCGGGCAAAACATTTGAACCTATACAGCACATATCACGCATCAAATCAACCCAGCGAGAGAATCAGGGACAAATCGAGCGAAATAATTGACGAAAACGAGATCGGATCGGGATTTGGGGGGCACCTACTAGCGAAGCAGAAGAAACCCTAGCAAAGGGGACAGGACTAGACTTCGGTGGGTGTCGGGATGTGACGGCGGTAAATTTATATAGACACACACCTGTGGGTTTTGACGGTGGTGATTGCATCGGCGGAGGCATCGACGGCTGCGAGGGGACCATCAGGAGGAGCGGGCGAGCGGGCATTGCTGTAATCGAATCGGCACTTTGGAGGCCCATTGCAATACGAGGCCTGTGTTTAGTGACGCGAGTGATTAACATAGGCCCATTACGACAATAAGGTCACAATAGAAGTAGCACTAATACGAGCCCATCTACATAAATAAAAACAACCGATGATATTAAAAACATCTTCTTTATTTTGATAGCAAAAAAATCTCACAATAATCTTGAAAAAGAATTTTTTTTAGAAATTCTCGTATTAATTGAAAGAAAAAGATAATGATCACCACCACATATTTTGGTCATATATTTTAGTGGGACCAGATTATAACGCTGCAGATTAATCATATATAGATATTAGAGTTATATAATACATGCAATTATATTTTAATTATGAAAAATAAAATAATTATATATAAAATATAATTGTACCATAGATCTAGTTGTATAGTTACGCGGGTAAATATGCTAGTTATAGCATAACATGAGGCCCAAATGAACGCAAGGAGCAAACGAGGAAGCGAACAAACATACGCATGCAGGTGCATGCGTGGTGAGGTTCAAGCACGGAATAAGGTGCGTCACGCACGGTCGTTCGACGTGCCAGACTGCCAGGCGTAGCCGTCAATTGCAGCGAGCGAGCATCTCGTCCTCCAATCTTGCCAGCGCAACAGAACAGGAATCTAATCCCTTATCGTCAACCGCTAACAGCAGCCGGAAGCTCCCGGAAGAATACTTGCATGGCAGTGCAGGCCGGCGAGGCAGGGGCGCGTGCAGATTCGGCGGCCGCGACGTGGTTTCACCGCGGATGGCTGACGCGAGACACGTCGAAAGAGGCCGGGGCCGCAAATGTCGCGGCCGCGCAGCTATAAAAACGGGGACGTACGTACGCTCGACACCACACAGCTAGGGCAGCCTCGAGACCAAACGCACGCAGCTCGCCCGTCTTCCTCGCAGCTGATCGCACGGAAGCCCTCCTCGTTAACGTGCGTGCTTTACTATTCCAAGATAACAACTGTTACCTTCAGTCGTCGATCGTTAGCAGGTGATTAACCTGTGGTCTTGTTTCTTCCCCGTGCATGGCTAGGCGCGCACTGAGCAGAACGTACCGAAAGGGCCAGGAACCATGGGCGGGGGGCACGATGAAACGCCCCACGTTTTTAATTAACCTTAATCGGCATGTTACTAGGTTAAGTGAGATTAATTACGTAGCTAATGACCTAAAATACGAAGGAATTTAAAATTTTTGTATAATCCAAATTGCAATCGACGAATGTTAGACGAATACGTTATTGCGAACTTAAACAAATACGCACTTTCCGATCCGTCGATTTAGGTCGAATCAATGGATTTAGACTAGAGAGAGATAACATTCAACGGTACACATTCCACTTAATTAAAAGATGTATTTATCAGTCTGATACAACAGTTAACTAATTACAACTCTCATACAATAAAGTAATTGCATCCATTAAATGAAAAGTAAAATTTACATTGGAGTTAAATACAAATATTACAACTCACTGAAACCTGTAATTAAGTCAGAGTAATATTACATCAAACATAAACATAAGGTTACAGGTTAGGCATTTCATACATTTGCAACTAACCCAGAGCGATGGAAAATATAAATTACATGCATATCATCTCATACAACAATTACTAACTATTTGAATTCTAAAATAGCAACGGTTCTGATTGCAAGAGAAGTTAAGTTAGAAATACCGAAAAAGACCAAACAAAAGAAATTAATTAAAAGAAGGATTGCCGTCAGAGCCCTAGGTTTTAAATTCAGGCAGGGCAGTTTGTTCACTGAGGTTCCCAGACCGTCCGGGGCCGGTCGGCACCTCTCACAGCCATTATATCATCATCCGGCAATAAAACAAACCTGAATAAAATTTTTCCGAAGGATTATTCTGCAAACCAGCCCAACAAATATCTCATTCCATTTCCACAGCACAGCAAAGCCACGGCATACACTCGGAAGGCACCAGAGAGCACAGCAAGCTTAAGACCGAAGCCAGCAAGGCACAGGAGGCAAAGTCTCAATTGATCATCAACGCAAGCAAACCACCAGCCCAAGGCACCAGCTGAAAACCATTCCCCATTGCTAACCCATCCGGCCACAAAGAAGAAGCAAGGTCGTAAGACGAGCCCTCACTCAAGATGAACAAGCCAAAGATCGGAGAAGCGGGGCCAGCCAGCCGAGGGCAAGAAGCCAGGCAGCAGGATGGCAAGCCGGAGGAGGAGAAGGCCACCCCCTGCTAGCAAACTTGCACGGCCGACCAGGAAGGCAACCACAAGAGCACACACCCAACCACTCCCAAAATCAACCGACAACCAACCAATCAAGGTAAAGAAGGCCCCAATTCACCCATACTTTCATTATTCAGCACCACACATGCAACATAGCAACATATTAGGACACCACCATTCAACCAGCTAGATGACACATCCAACAATAACCATAGCATCACCATCATAGAACATAGGATCATCCAACCATAATAGTAGCATCACATAGCACCACAGAGCAATAGAGAGGGGGAAGGAGTAGATGAGAAAGGAGTTTACCAAACTAAAACCGTAGTGGGTACGACGTGCCGTCGCCGGTAAGCACGCGCGCCCGACAGCCACCCCGTGCTCCCCGGCGCACGGGAGGACCTCGAGCCCCGCCGTAGCTAACCGCGTTGCACGCTACCACCACCATCCTCCTGATCACCGAGGAAGCAACGCATCAATGCATAAATCGAAAGCAACTAAAACAAATCTAGAGCATAAGGAATAAATTAGTGAAGGGGGTTGATAGAGAAGAGCAACCGGGCTTCGAAGGGCCAGATCCGGGCCGTGGGCCACGGATCCGGCGACCGGGGCGGCGCAAGAGGGGAGAGGAGCCGGCAAGGAGAAGGGGAAGGTGGCGGCGCTAGAGCAAGAGAGAGGAGGAGCCGGCGGTGAGGAAGAAGGAGAAGGGGGAAAGAGGCGGCGGCGCAGGAGAGAGGAAGGGGAGAGGCGGCCGGGGCGGCGGCAAGAGAGAGAGAGAAAGAGGGGGCGAGAGAGGAAGGGGAGAGGCGGCCGGGGCGGCGGCAAAAGAGAGAGAGAGAGAAAGAGGGGGCGAGAGAGAGGAGGGGAGAGGCGCAGAGGCGGCGAGATAGAGAGAGAGGGGAGAAATGAGGAGCGCGGCGCAAGAAGGAAGGAAGGAATGGGCGCGCGTGAGGGAAAAAGGAAAGGAGGCCGGGTTAGGGAAGAGGAGGAAAGAGGTGGGCAGGACAGGTATGGGCAAAGCCACTAATTGAAGAAAAGGGAAAAGGAAAGAAAAGAATAAATGAAGAAGAGTAGGAAAATAAAAGGAGATTTAAAGAAGAATGAAAATTAATTCAAAACCTTCATTTAGACTTTGGATGCTAACATCTTAGGAGATTACGTAAACTCATTCAAACATTAACCTAGGCGTATTTATGTCATTTTAGTATTTTAGAGTATACGCATTAAAAGGTTAATTTTGAGCGATCGTCAAGGAAGTCACCGATAGCATAATTTCAAAGACTTCAAAATCCGCGGATGACCAAACCTAACCTTAGAAGCCTCACAACATATTGCCGCATTTATTACTTTACCATAGTCTTCACAACCCAAGTGAAATCATAGAAACCCATAAGTATTGCTTAAGTTCATTTTAGTAAAGTAAGTACGGTCAATAGAATAAAAATATAGCGCATTCCAATTAAATTAGTGTATTGTCGTTAAATCATTAAATTTAATAATTAAACAGATAATTAGCCTGCTTGACCATATTAAATTGTGGAACTTCTTCTAGTAAATAATCTTGGACATTATCAACAAATTAAACAACATGCATAGACTAAAACCCATTTGTGTATAAATCAAATTATTAGAATACTAATTAGATTGCCTTGTTATGTATTTAAATACCTAGATAATGTTTATTAACCGCTCACAAACTAAATCACATACAACCGCTTAGATCACTCTAGGCATATTTTAATACGCAGATAATCTCGTTAATCGTATTTAAATTGTAGAACACCACTCATAATTATTAAGAGTCATTAGAACTACTTAATTGAGGTCCGATGAATTAAAATCTTGCGCGAGAGTAAATGCGACGCGCATTTAATTAAATTCATCTACTATTGTCTAAACCATTTGCGGTACATTAGATCGGCATGTGTTGATCCAAATTAAAGCGCAACGATTGAAATCGCGTACATTAATTAAACTCATGCGTGACGACCTAAATAGCATGTAGGTTATAGAAATCCGTAACTAGCGAAAATAACATTCGAGGATCGCATAGAGACGCCTCAAAGATAAATCGTTTCATCGATTTAATTAAAATATGATTTCTTTTATATCGGTAACCTAACTCATCACGCGAATGACCATTAGACTAAAACCACTAAAAGGTAGATAAGTGCATACTCACCTATGAGAAATGAAATAGACAATTGCATACATGAAATCGACTAGGAGTAACATTCGCCATTAAAATTGTATGCGTGCATTTATTTAATCATGTTTAATCAATAGATTGTCGGAAATCAACAAAAGATCAAACATACATCCCAAGGAGATCATATCTCCGACGCTAGTGTCAGATTGTCAACTAACGAATATCGTATGGAAACTAATCTTGATTACCGCAATCGAGTTGAGTTAGCTTAACCCTCACCCTAGGCGCACAAACATGTCGACACCTCGCACCTTATTATGTTTCCGTATATTAAGTCGTAGTCGATGTATTTAATTGCGTGCAATTATCCGAGTCATGGGAAGGACTCCACCTGATCCTACTTAAATCCAAATATGTGGATAAAGTCCAGGCAAGCTTTTGTTTTGAGCATATAGTCAGAGTACTTTTAGTAAAATAAAATATTTTCTTATTAAATTATTATCACCCTGCATGCAAATGACAAATATTTAAATCGAAGGAAATTGAGAAGGAAAAGAAAGGAGAATCGCGATCGATGAGCAATCGTAGTATAGATTAATAAAAGGGTGGGCGAGGTTGCCTTGGTAGGGACGAAGGGCAGGTTGTGGGACCTCTGCATAAGATATAATATAAGTAACTACAAACTTCATCTATATGAACGGACCGTATTACATCGTGTCGACCAACGTTTAGTCCATGAATGGATGGACGTAATTAGTAGTACGCCGAGGTTATTATATTCTCCACGTGGGTAAGTAATAAATTAGAGGTGAACCCGGTGGTCACTGCTCGTGACTGGGAATCCATACCGCCATCGCTGAGTCCGATCGGTATCAACGAAGTGCGCGGGGCGATATATTACGCAGATGGAGTGTTGGGTGAAGGCCGAAACCTTCCCAACCAACGGTTATGTCACTTTGGGGAGTCCGTGATAGTAATAATTCGCATGCATCACCGATTGTGAATAATCGGGTGGAGATATAATATACTGAGATAGATACAAAAGTTCTGTATTCTGATCTGGGCGCCACATCTTAGGAAATGTGGAAACCCATGGGCCAGTAGGATCAGAATGATGATGGGTAAAGTGATACAAGCTTGCGCAATGCTATACAAATCATGAATTCATGCCTGTCTCGTGAAAGGAGATCACGGAAACTTATGGGGTTTTTACCGCTCATATGAATGCTCAAGAGCTTTCTAAATTAATAATATGGATTTCTTCCAAACTTAACAACAAATCCTATTTCTATAATTCGGAGAAGAGGATTGAGATTGAGAATGAACAAGAGATTGGGAATATAAATGTATATTCCTGGAAATGTGGAAGAGCATTTAATACATGTTTCTAATAATAACGCTTGCTGAGTACTTTTGTACTCACCCTTGCTATTATTCCTTTCTCTAGATGCATGCTAACGCAGAGGATTACTAGAACCTGGTGGAGACCACATGAATGGATTTAAGTATTAGCCAGGTGAAATACTACAGACTCATAATACGGAGAATAAGAGGCGGAGGCGACGATCAGAATTGCTCCTAGGTTCTTCAGTATGGTAGTATTCGAGTCCTTGCGGCTCTGTAATGAATTTTAGCCCTGCGTGGCGATATTTTTGTAATATCGTATTTTGTCTCTAATTATTGTTCCGCTGTAACACTCTGATGGGCTTATTATTCGTTAACGCGATGTTCTATCGGCTAAAACGAATAATAATCCGTTGACTAGCATAATTACCCCTTGGTAATTGTGCGGGTCGTTTCAGGTGGTATCAGAGCAATGGTTTGAGAACCACGCATATAACTTGAGGCGGTTTTTGGACATAGGTATAACTTTTCTTGCTATATGGCATTAAGTAGACTTTAATATCCTCATGCCTGACCACCACATCTAATTAGTCGTAGTGGGTAGCGCGGGGGAATGACGGTAATAATCGTTATGATGATCTAAAGTATGATATTAATTCTTTCTATCTTTAGCTGTGTTAAAGTCTCTGCAATAGGATAGTAGCAATTAGTAAACAATATAATGTTAATTATGAACTTAGGGTCTTGTCAGGAAATGAATACAATTGCAATATTTTAGATAGGCAAGTAACTAATATTTAAATTGTCCAGTAATTAGATGTTATGCATTTAAATTAGTGCATTTCTGTTAATATGTGATTGTTGTTTTATTTTCTCAACCGTAGCGACATAGGGCAATCTAGGACAAATATTAATAATTACAATGGTTTAGAAGTGAACCAAACTTTGAGACCCCGTATCTTTTCACTCTTGCAACTAAATAAACTTATCTGTCATCACCAAAAGTCAGGTAGAGGCAAACATAGAAAAATAACGGGTATAATCCCTAGTGATGACAGATGACCCAAGGTAAAATTGCTTTCCACACTTCTGCATACGAGATTTCCCGGACGAGTGGTCCGTGGCGCTCCCGAGCGTGTAAGTTTGGCGCATCAGGAACGAAGTCCTGGGCGTACTCAGGAATGAGCCCTGAGCGTGGTCCCAACTGCGTGATCGTTGGGCGACCCCGAGAGCGAGTTCTCGGGCGTGCTCGCACGGAGGTCCGTAGTGTGGGTTCGCACTCGGGGCAAGCCACGAGCGTGGTCCCAATCTAGCATGTCGTTGGGCGGTCTCGAGAGCGAGTTCTCGAGCGTGGCTGGGCACGTAGTCCCGCAGTAGTGTAGCATTGGTTCTTTTGCATCTCTATGTTTCTTGGGTTTTATTTGCCTCATCGTATGTTGTAATGTGAAGGCCAACATCCGAGAGGAAGTAATGTGCATTCTACTACTTAAACATACATAACTTCTCGTCTACTTGCATGCTAAACATTAATAAGAAAATTAGTGCCTACAAGTTAAATAAAATTTTATTCGTACCTCTGTTGACAACTTGCTGCAAGAGATTGGGTAATGTCATGATAAATAGTTAAAAAAAAAACTAATTTTATAGATTTCTCTATAACCAAATTGATGGGACTAAGTACAGAAGAGCGATCGTAAAGGCAACTAGTGAAGTATAGAACCTCGAGGGTATTCCCGGAAGAACTTAACTTCGTACTAATCTTAAAGTCGATCGCATCGAACCACAAGGACAGTTGAACCCCGACTAGTCGTTAAGAGACCAACCGTAGATAAATTACTTCCTACCATCGACATCTATGAAGCGGTGAATTGAATTGGGCTATTCTTAAGAGTGTAATCGGATTAGAATGGCACCGTCTATAGTTCATCTCTCGACCTATAGATAGCCCAATCGTAAGTTATTTATTAAATTAGACAAGCTATTCCCTAGTGGTCTATCACTAATTTCTGCAAGAAAACTTTCTCGCATAGTTCCATCACCTTTAGAGTGTATGGCTAGATTCCTATACTCACTTTTGTATCGCATCAAGGAGATACATTCATATCCATCTATACCTTCTCGTTATAGTTCAAACTTGAACCGTTAAACTTGATTCTAAGTTCAAAACTGTCATGGTGTTAATTACCTCGGCATCCGTGAGTTATTCAAAAGAATTCCCCAACATTATTATCTATATCCTGCATTTCCCAAGTTCATAAATATATGGTTTCAGAACCTTTGTCATAAGTCTTGAGCATAACATTGACCATGAAGTTGCAAAATAAAAGTTTACAAATGAAAACGGTTTCAACTTGACATTAGGAAATAATTATTTTCACAAAACCTCTGTTGCATCATTCTATATAAATTACGTCTTGCACATTAGTGTTTAAAGTTTTGGAAAGGTTTATTCCATGCATTCCATGATGTCATATATTATGAATAGGGGAAGTGTCCATTCTTCAATATTATTAATCGGATCTCCATCGAATTCAAAATCGTATGGATACCATACTCCTAAGTATAATAAATAACTCTCCGCACATACCACTAACCTAGAAATATCTGCTCAATCTCGAGGATCTAAATCATGTCTAAAAGGTTAGTACGATCTTAGACAAACTCTTGTACGCCTAAAATTCGAACACCATAATGCCATTCCATGAATACCTATCTACCGGCTTATAAAGAAAATATATTATCTTTGCAAAATACATTATCTTTGCTCTAGTGATCATCCCGCTCACCAATCTAACTTAATTCGGAGGTAAATTAATTCTCCTAATCTTAAATCCTAGACAAGTCATTACGATAGAATGACTTGAAAAGCCACCTATTATCAACACCTTACCAACCTTCTTAACTGGTATGGTAGAGTCCCCAAGCACGAATTGATAGAATAAACCTGCTCCTTTCAAATAAAACCTACTCACAAACCCAAAACATCACCTAACATCCGCTCTTTCCATAGGAATCCGATCCACTCCAACATCTTTAAGTACCACAACGAACCAATGAAGCCACTTAATCCACTTTGAAATGAGGGATTAAAACCGATTAAGCTCAACCATACTGTTCGGTTATGATCTATAAATAATAACCAAATCGAAATAAGCAAACCCTTCAACATCCGGTATAAGACCGAATACCGGACAATTCCGATCTCGAATCTCCTATCACGAGACAATCTCTCAACCCAATAGTCTTAACACCATCCCTTTTAAATCGTCTTGCTAAACCATCACCCATAGCATTCTAGTGGACCAAATTAAGGAAAAGGACGCTAGATTAAAGAGTTCAAGACACGCACAATGTGCCTCGACTACGGACAAAAGAGGGTTTATGAGCATGACAAAGATGAAGAGCAAGGCGTGCGGGACCAATGGAAGGACTGACCTGATGGAATCCAGGTGTAGCTAAAGGATTAAGGAGGGGAGTTGCAAACTCTACTTTTGGAAAATTCAAAGGCCTAAATAAAACCGTCCTACCTGTTGCCTCCTAAGTTGAATCATATGAATCTCACTACCTTAAATTCCAACCACAGTCTGGACTCTAATGTTTTAAAACTACCATTGATGAAAATCGACAACCTTAAGTTTCATAGTAAATTATGCGGTTGTTGTGTGAGGAATCCATGAGCGATTCTGAGCATAGATGGATTATTTGCTAAATGAGGCAAAATAATTAGGAAAAGTCCAAAAATACGTTTCGTAAAGGATTGATAAGAGAGTTACTCCAACCTCCCAAAGCCTAGTCCGATTTCGAGGACGAAATCATTTTTAAGGAGGGGAGATTGAAACGCCCCACGTTTTTAATTAACCTTAATCGGCATGTTACTAGGTTAAGTGAGATTAATTACGTAGCTAATGACCTAAAATACGAAGGAATTTAAAATTTTTGTATAATCCAAATTGCAATCGACGAATGTTAGACGAATACGTTATTGCGAACTTAAACAAATACGCATTTTCCGATCCGGTCGATTTAGGTCGAATCAATGGATTTAGACTAGAGAGAGATAACATTCAACGGTACACATTCCACTTAATTAAAAGATGTATTTATCAGTCTGATACAACAGTTAACTAATTACAACTCTCATACAATAAAGTAATTGCATCCATTAAATGAAAAGTAAAATTTACATTGGAGTTAAATACAAATATTACAACTCGCTGAAACCTGTAATTAAGTCAGAGTAATATTACATCAAACATAAACATAAGGTTACAGGTTAGGCATTTCATACATTTGCAACTAACCCAGAGCGATGGAAAATATAAATTACATGCATATCATCTCATACAACAATTACTAACTATTTGAATTCTAAAATAGCAACGGTTCTGATTGCAAGAGAAGTTAAGTTAGAAATACCGAAAAAGACCAAACAAAAGAAATTAATTAAAAGAAGGATTGCCGTCAGAGCCCTAGGTTTTAAATTCAGCAGGCGCTTTGTTCATCGAGGTTCCTGCATCGTCCGGCCGGTCGGCACCTCTCACAGCCATTATATCATCATCCGGCAATAAAACAAACCTGAATAAAATTTTTCCGAAGGATTATTCTGCAAACCAGCCCAACAAATATCTCATTCCATTTCCACAGCACAGCAAAGCCACGGCATACACTCGGAAGGCACCAGAGAGCACAGCAAGCTTAAGACCGAAGCCAGCAAGGCACAGGAGGCAAAGTCTCAATTGATCATCAACGCAAGCAAACCACCAGCCCAAGGCACCAGCTGAAAACCATTCCCCATTGCTAACCCATCCGCCACAAAGAAGCGAAGCAAGGTCAGAAGACGAGCCCTCAGCTCAAGATGAACAAGCCAGCATCAGGAGAAGCAGGGCCAGCCAGCCGAGGGCAAGAAGCCAGGCAGCAGGATGGCAAGCTGGAGGAGGAGAAGGCCACCCCCTGCTAGCAAACTTGCACGGCCGACGTGAAGGCAACCACAAGAGCACACACCCAACCACTCCCAAAATCAACCGACAACCAACCAATCAAGGTAAAGAAGGCCCCAATTCACCCATACTTTCATTATTCAAAGACCACACATGCAACATAGCAACATATTAGGACACCACCATTCAACCAGCTAGATGACACATCCAACAATAACCATAGCATCACCATCATAGAACATAGGATCATCCAACCATAATAGTAGCATCACATAGCACCACAGAGCAATAGAGAGGGGGAAGGAGTAGATGAGAAAGGAGTTTACCAAACTAAAACCGTAGTGGGTACGACGTGCCGTCGCCGGTAAGCACGCGCGCCCGACAGCCACCCCGTGCTCCCGCCCGACGGAGGACCTCGAGCCCCGCCGTAGCTAACCGCGTTGCACGCTACCACCACCATCCTCCTGATCACCGAGGAAGCAACGCATCAATGCATAAATCGAAAGCAACTAAAACAAATCTAGAGCATAAGGAATAAATTAGTGAAGGGGGTTGATAGAGAAGAGCAACCGGGCTTCGAAGGGCCAGATCCGGGCCGTGGGCCTCGGATCCGGCGACCGGGCCGGCGCAAGAGGGGAGAGGAGCCGGCAAGGAGAAGGGGAAGGTGGCGGCGCTAGAGCAAGAGAGAGGAGGAGCCGGCGGTGAGGAAGAAGGAGAAGGGGGAAAGAGGCGGCGGCGCAGGAGAGAGGAAGGGGAGAGGCGGCCGGGGCGGCGGCAAGAGAGAGAGAGAAAGAGGGGGCGAGAGAGGAAGGGGAGAGGCGGCAAGGCGCGCAAAAGAGAGAGAGAGAGAAAGAGGGGCGAGAGAGAGGAGGGGAGAGGCGCAGAGGCGCGCGAGATAGAGAGAGGGGGAGAAATGAGGAGCGGCGCGCAAGAAGGAAGGAAGGAATGGGGCGGCGCGTGAGGGAAAAAGGAAAGGAGGCCGGGTTAGGGAAGAGGAGGAAAGAGGTGGGCAGACAGTATGGGCAAAGCCACTAATTGAAGAAAAGGGAAAAAGGAAAGAAAAGAATAAACAGAAGAAGAGTAGGAAAATAAAAAGGGAGATTTAAAGAAGAATGAAAATTAATTCAAAAACCTTCATTTAGACTTTGGATGCTAACATCTTAGGAGATTACGTAAACTCATTCGAAACATTAACCTAGGCGTACTTATGTCATTTTAGTATTTTAGAGTATACGCATTAAAAGGTTAATTTTGAGCCAGTCGTCAAGGAAGTCACCGATAGCATAATTTCAGCACTTCGAAAATCCGCCAGATGACCAAACCTAACCTTAGAAGCCTCACAACATATTGCCGCATTTATTACTTTACCATAGTCTTCGTCAACCCCAGAAGTGAAATCATAGAAACCCATAAGTATTGCTTAAGTTCATTTTAGTAAAGTAAGTACGGTCAATAGAATAAAAATATAGCGCATTCCAATTAAATTAGTGTATTGTCGTTAAATCATTAAATTTAATAATTAAACAGATAATTAGCCTGTTTGACCATATTAAATTGTGGAACTTCTTCTAGTAAATAATCTTGGACATTATCAACAAATTAAACAACATGCATAGACTAAAACCCATTTGTGTATAAATCAAATTATTAGAATACTAATTAGATTGCCTTGTTATGTATTTAAATACCTAGATAATGTTTATTAACCGCTCACAAACTAAACTGTCATACAACCGCTTAGATCACTCTAGGGCATATTTTAATACACGATAATCTCGTTAATCGTATTTAAATTGTAGAACACCACTCATAATTATTAAGAGTCATTAGAACTACTTAATTGAGGTCCGATGAATTAAAATCTTGCGCGAGAGTAAATGCGACGCGCATTTAATTAAATTCATCTACTATTGTCTAAACCATTTGCGGCTGTTAGATCAGCATGTGTTGATCCAAATTAAAGCGCAACGATTGAAATCGCGTACATTAATTAAACCTGTACGTGACGACCTAAATAGCATGTAGGTTATAGAAATCCGTAACTAGCGAAAATAACATTCGAGGATCGCATAGAGACGCCTCAAAGATAAATCGTTTCTCGATTTAATTAAAATATGATTTCTTTTATATCGGTAACCTAACTCATCACGCGAATGACCATTAGACTAAAACCACTAAAAGGTAGATAAGTGCATACTCACCTATGAGAAATGAAATAGACAATTGCATACATGAAATCGACTAGGAGTAACATTCGCCATTAAAATTGTACGTGCATTTATTTAATCATGTTTAATCAATAGATTGTCGGAAATCAACAAAAGATCAAACATACATCCCAAGGAGATCATATCTCCTGACGCTAGTGCTGTATTGTCAACTAACGAATATCGTATGGAAACTAATCTTGATTACCGCAATCAGAGTTGAGTTAAGCGAACCCTCACCCTAGGCGCACAAACATGTCGACACCTCGCACCTTATTATGTTTCCGTATATTAAGTCGTAGCCGATGTATTTAATTGCAGGCAATTATCCGAGTCATGGGAAGGACTCCACCTGATCCTACTTAAATCCAAATATGTGGATAAAGTCCAGGCAAGCTTTTGTTTTGAGCATATAGTCAGAGTACTTTTAGTAAAATAAAATATTTTCTTATTAAATTATTATCACCCTGCATGCAAATGACAAATATTTAAATCGAAGGAAATTGAGAAGGAAAAGAAAGGAGAATCGGCGACTGACAGAGCAGTCGGCCGTATAGATTAATAAAAGGGTGGGCAGAGGTTGCCTTGGTAGGGACAGAAGGGCAGGTTGTGGGACCTCTGCATAAGATATAATATAAGTAACTACAAACTTCATCTATATGAACGGACCGTATTACATCGTGTCAGCCAACGTTTCGTCCATGAATGGATGGACAGAATTAGTAGTACTGTCGAGGTTATTATATTCTCCACGTGGGTAAGTAATAAATTAGGAGGTGAACCCAGTGGTCGGCTGTTCTCAGGACCTGGGGAATCCATACCGCCATCGCCTGAGTCTGATCGGTATCGTGAAGTGCTGCGAGGCGATATATTACGCAGATGGAGTGTTGGGTGAAGGCGGAAACCTTCCCAACCAACGGTTATGTCACTTTGGGGAGTCCGTGATAGTAATAATTCGCATGCACTCACCGATTGTGAATAATCGGGTGGAGATATAATATACCGAGATAGATACAAAGTTCTCAGATTCGATCCGGCGCCACATCTTAGGAAATGTGGAAACCCATGGGCCAGTAGGATCAGAATGATGATGGGTAAAGTGATACAAGCTTGCGCAATGCTATACAAATCATGAATTCATGCCTGTCTCCAGGAAAGGAGATCACGGAAACTTATGGGGGTTTTTACCGTTCATATGAATGCTCAGTAGCTTTCTAAATTAATAATATGGATTTCTTCCAAACTTAACAACAAATCCTATTTCTATAATTCGGAGAAGAGGATTGAGATTGAGAATGAACAAGAGATTGGGAATATAAATGTATATTCTGAAATGTGGAAGAGCATTTAATACATGTTTCTAATAATAACGCTTCTTGAGTACTTTTGTACTCACCCTTGCTATTATTCCTTTCTCTAGATGCATGCTAACGCAGAGGATTACTAGAACCTGGTGGAGACCACATGAATGGATTTAAGTATTAGCGGGTGAAATACTGCTGCACTCATAATACGGAGAATAAGAGGCGGAGGCGACGATCAGAATTGCTCCTAGGTTCTTCAGTATGGTAGTATTCGAGTCCTTGCGGCTCTGTAATGAATTTTAGCCCTGCGTGGCGATATTTTTGTAATATCGTATTTTGTCTCTAATTATTGTTCCGCTGTAACACTCTGATGGGCTTATTATTCGTTAACGCGATGTTCTATCGGCTAAAACGAATAATAATCCGTTAACTAGCATAATTACCCCTTGGTAATTGTGCGGGTCGTTTCACACGACATGCACGGCCACAACGGCGGCGTGAAGGGGTTCGCGTCCAACCTCGTCCACGGCGGGCAAGGCCACGGGCATGGCTACGATCAGCACGGGTACGGCCATGGGCAGCAGCAGCACGGGTATTACCCTCCTCCCGCCGCCGGGGCTTACCCTCCGCACGGCTACGCGCCGGCCGCCGATCCCGCGCACTCGGCTCACCAAGGTACGTAGGCACGGCATCAGGGACAAGTTTTTCCGTAGCGTTTGATGGGAAAATGGCGGCGGCGGCGTGATGAGCTAATTCCGTACAGGGCACATGGGGTCGTACCACACCGGGCACGGCGGCGGCGGGCACAACGCCGGCAGCTTCGGCGGCAAGCACAAGGGCGGCATGTTCGGTGGCAAGCACTCCAGGAAGTGGAAGTGAAGTGGCGATATATACGTACGCACCCAGCTACGCCCCACGTATTTGCCATGCGTGCTCCATACGTATACCTAAATAAAGGGCTAGGCAGCGTGCGTACGTACGTGCGCGCGCGCGCGAGTCTTAGCTTGAGCTGATAATTCTGTGGTGCTGTGAGTACAAAAATAAAGCGTGACGTGTGTTGTGCCAGCTGTAATACATATAAGCCGAGTGTAATACATATACAGTTCGAATAAAAATACTATATAGCCCCTCATTTAGGTCTAGACTTGTGATTTCTGATTTATTTTTTATTATTCATAATTTTTATATTTTTTCTTTTTTTGTTTTTTAAACTTTTTTATCTGTTCTTTTTTTACCTTATTTATTTGTATTATATATGATAGGCTAATATATATTTTTTATTTTTAGATTTTTTAAATTAATTATACTAAATAAATTACCATTAATTATAATATAATTTTAGTCATAAGCCACTAACCTCGGCCTCTGTGTCCTACCATATGTGCTAGATTTGGCGTACGTATTGTCTTTTTTTTTTTAGAGGACATACTGCGTCTTTGTAAAAGAGTATTCAGAGGTGGAGATTTCGAGGACCAAATCGGCCTACCAAATTCTGGTCCAAAATGCAACCCATGCCAAACGCGGAGCCCAATCCGGTCCAGATCTTCTCACGTCACCGACGTAAGACGGAAAGTAGCTTCTTCGCGTAGCTCTGGGCTCGTGCTCGTAATTCTGCGTGAACAAGCAGTATGGCGGAAAGCGACAAAGAATGGCTTTTCTGCGGCGTGAACAAGCAGTATTGGATCGTGCAGAACTCAATAGAGCACACGGCTAAATCTAGCCGAGTATGGTACACAAGTTTCGTGCAGGAATCATGCGCAAATTCATTGTTGATTTGTTGTTCTGGCAGACCGGCACATGCTTTAGCCCTAACATTGAACCCCTGGTACTAAGACATGTTTTCGGCGGCAACCAGTCGATCTCCGCAAACCCGGCCGTCTCACTTCGATCCTTTTTGCAAACTTCTGTTTTGCTGACAAACAAACGATTTACCAGTCATTTATTTATCACAACTCAACTGACATGTGTGCTTCGTAATACTTACCTTGAGATAGAGTAAGTATAGGCATGGATACTTGCTAGCCATCATTCGAATATTTTCTTTCAAACAATTATTTAGGTTTATAACCGTTATATTAAAGATTCAATGGTCCTTTTTTTGGAGAGATGAATTTTTTGGAAGGGGGAGTTCATCTAAAGATCAGAAATCTATATGATAATTTAGAAGAAAACATCTTAATGATGTTTATCAATTTCCTTAAAAGAATTTAGTGTTCTTCCTATTTCCAGTAAAGACATTTTGGGCAGTTCAGTACATGCTGTACCAGCAGGCACTCTACAAACAACGAAAAAACAGGGTAGGACTACAGTCTGAAACATGTCATGACTAGTAGTCCCTTTACAAACAATCATCTAGTTCTTCGAAAGATCATTGGACTAAATATGTCAACCAGGCATAACTCTAGTAGTAGGCCATATCTGCTCCAACTTCCAACCAATTCTTCAGTCATACAGGTACACTTGAACTTTCCGTCTATTATAAATAGCACTTGTATTCACTATAAGTTCAATGAACTAATATACATAAGTACAGATATGATATATATACAGGTAACCCCTTAAATAGCAAAGAACATATACAAATAATAATACACATCTAATATTCCCCCTCAAACTTACGGTGGATCAATAACATGAAGTTTGGGGAGATAGAAGTTGTACTGGTCTCTGGTCTGTGCCTTTGTGAGTAAATCTGCCAACTGAAGTTCAAAAGGCACATACTGAAGAGTAACAACCTGTTCCCGCACCTATGTCCACATGTAGGAAGTATTGACACTAGTATACTTTTGTAAGTTCATGCTTCACCAGATCTTTAACAATGCTAATAACACATATACTATCAGACAAAATAATAGTCGGTGTAGAAACAGAAATATCAAAATCCTCAAGTAGCCACCGCAACTAAGTAACTTCTGTCGTCAACAAAGTCATAGCTCGTAACTCAGTCACATCACTTTAATGAGAAACTGATGTCTACTTCAATACATGTCTTATAGATAGTATACTGAGTCTAAAATGTCTCGATGGCATCCTCAAAAGCATCAAATGTCTTCTTACGGACATCTTCAGAAGTATCCTTTGGGAGCACAGACTCAACGAGTGCAGCAGGGTGAGGCGGATAAGGCAGCTCACCGGTGAAAAACTCCCAAAAGGCACTGACCACGCATATAAAGATGCATGTACTGAAATCAGTCCCGATAATTAAAACCATCAAAGATCACTGAGTAGCGAGGAACAAAAACAATGCCCGAAGAGGATGCCATACTTTTTACTTGTTCAGGAAAACAAACCAACACAACCCGTGCCCGCTACAACCCATTGCAACTTATCAATCAGAGTGAATCAAGTGGTGTTGGGCGACCAAGCGGCGGCTGATCAAGCGGTGTCGAGCAACCTCACCGGCGAAATTTGGAGTGAACCGAGCGGCATCAGGCGTCATCACGGGCAGAATACGCCCTTCGGTCGGTCAGGAAGATAGTGGCTCCGAATCTGGTCGAAAGTCACTATTGGAGATGGATGCACGACCACGGGAGGATTCGACCAGAGCAATGACAATGGAGTGGCGAAGGTGATGTGGAGCCCTGGCAAGAGCAACGGCGATGGAGTGGTGGTGGCAACGTGGGAGCTCTGGCGATGTAAAGCCAGCGACCCACCGTTGGCGACATCGTGGTCAGATCTGGGCCACGGCTCGAATGGAGTCGGATCCGAGAGGCTGGGCATCTGACCAGCGGCTAGCCCCCACATACGGAGATGGATGGGGAGGCGACGACCTGGAGTGGCAATGACCGGAGGAGCGGCGGGCGCGGTGGAGACAGCGAGCGATGATGGGTGAAGAACAGTAAGTGCGGTGGAGATAGCAAAGCTAGGCGGCAGTTGGAAGATGAACCAGGATCCTAGGTTTGCTCTAATACCATATTATAAATAGCGTTTGTATTCATCATAAGGTCAATAAGCCAATTTATATAAGTACATATATGATATATATGCAAGTAACCCTTTATACAACAGGAAAAATACACAAATAATATTACACATCTAACATCATCCATGTTTTAGCTTCAGTTTTCAGGCTCTACAATTGGCCAAACAGTCCTCGCTTCGGATCATACGTCGACACCAACCTTCTCTGCTTGAAACATCAGAACAAACCCAGGGAAATTAGGATACACAAGGTAAGGTAATTTCAGAGGACGCAGGGAGAACAAGGGAGAATTCAGAGAACGCTACTTACAATGGGCTCGAACTGAGGGGTTGATAGGTTGGTTTCGAGGTTTCTTAGCACCAGCAAGATCTACGTGAGGCGAGGTAATCGTAGTCTCTTAGAATTCATTGCCCATCGGAGGGAGTTTGGAAAGAATTGTGAACGACAAGGTGCAAAAAAGAAACTAGTACTGAAGTACTTACCGTTTTAACGGTGATAACATCCATGTCCTTCAGTTTGTGCAAATGGGCTTCAACTGTGCAGGGCGTGTTTGGATCGAATATGTCGCCAATGAACCTGTATACTTGCGCAAAATGCAGATCATCTGCAAAAAGCAAAGAAAAAAAAATCAACTTACAGTTGTTTCAGTATCGGTTATGTTGTCAGAATTGATCTTACCTGGCGACAGTGGAAGCTGAATCATGTCATCCTGCACAGCACCAATTGCTGACGCTTCACTTGTGCTACCAGTCCGGTTCATGCTCATATTACTGAAGCTCGGTGTCCCCATGAATGAATTGTCACCTAAGTAATTGAAAAGCAATGTTATTCTCATGGCATTTTGATCGCAATTCTGTGACTAGAAACGGTAATTTGACGACAGCCATCATTACCTGGATATGCTGCAGCTGGTTCAGCCTGGCTTTCTGCACCATGATTCACCCAGTCTGAAATACCTGAACCTGAAGTGCCTGCCCAGTCGAAGTTCTGCATGTCTGAAAAAAACACTGAAACTTTGTTATATTAGACCGCTAATTAAAAAAATAATCAGAGAAGCGCATGGTTACAGTGTGAAGGTAGCAGCAAATGGAGATTGGATATAGTTACTTGCCATTGGCTGCAGGAAGATCTCCAGGACAATTCCAACCGATGGAACCGTTAACAACACCGTTGGTCGGAACCGGCATAGTGAGCGGTGAGAACTGCGGTTGGCCGTGGAGTACTGTCGTCGCGACCACACTGCTTCCGGCCGGCGAGCTCTGCGGCTGCTGCATGACGAACCTGCGCCTCGGGTACTGCGGCGGCAGCCCGGCGCCCAAGCCCAGCTTCTGAACCTTGAGGAAGTACTTCTGAGCATGGCTGCGGATCTGCAAACCAAGTTTACAACCCTCGTAGTTGTTGAATCTTCCAAATGCAAGCAACACAACACGTCTTGATCACGATCCAATTATACCTGTATCGCAGTCTTGGTACCGACATGCTCCTCGATCTTCTTCCAGTCGCGACCAAACCTGAAAAATCGCGTGTAACCAGTCGAGTCCGAGCACCTTAACCACCCTTCAGAAGTAAAAGATTCAGACTTGTTCAGAGACAAGCACTGAACAGAGCAGAGCAGAAGCTAGCATGGCCTCTCACATCAGCAGCGCGTCGAGGAAGCGCTCGTGCTCCTCGGCGCTCCACCTCTCCCGGGGCCTGGTGATGGTGTACGGCTTCCTCGCCTTCTTCCCCGGCACCTCGTTGTTCCTATCCATCAGCAACTCCTTGACGCCCAAAATGTGATGGGCACAAGCAACCAAGCACACGCACACACTTATGCGAAGCAAGAAAGGAAGAATCCATTTGTAGTTTGGAGTTCGGATGCGTCCATCCATCTCTGGATCAGCAGCAATTTCAGCCATGAGCGGGATGGCGAATTCACCGTGTGACGATGCGAGATGGAATTCGAAGGGGCCTAAGAATTAGGCGAGGCCGAGATCGACTTTAGCGTGTACAGCTGGCGCTTGCATGGATGTGGCGGGCGACGCTGCAGGCAGCAGCGCCTGCTCGAGCGAGGCTGCAGGCGCCGGGTTGGTGCAAGCAAGGCAAGCGGCGAGACCGGTCGCTTCGGTCGGAGCGAGACGTGTCCTCGTAGGGGGAAAAGGAACATGTGCGTCGTGCGCGTGCCTGGACGGTACGAGTACGGTAATGCTTCTTGTCTCTCGAGCTCTTTCCGTTTCTGGAAAGTCGGTACGTTTTCGCCGCGCGCGTGGAACGGGATCGGCACGTTCGGAATTTCGGACTCCTTGCCTATGTATGTACGGATGGGTTTATTTTGGATGCATTATGGTTATGATTGATCGATTTTGATTTTAACATAAATATTTATATAAATAAATTAAATATCGATAAATCCATCAAATCAAATCTTCAGAACTTATTGCGGCAAATACACATAAAAACCAAAAACCGGCCTAACACGGGGAATCAGTACAGTCCACCATACCAATTGGGCTATCCAGCTAGTATAGCATATTAAGATGAGATTTCATCACGAAAATATGCAGAAAACTCCAAAACTCTTCCATTTTTCGAAAAGGAGCGCGTGTCTGAAAACCGCAGCGCTAATTAAAGCTGGGTACGTGTGCACTTCCTCGTACCAATACGTAGGAGTTAGAAAATAGCTCGTGTCATTTTTTGATCGATGTAGCAAAACAGCCTTTTTCTTTCGTTAGGTACTTGTTTAGTTCGTCGGGGCCGCGTCAATTCTTTGGATAAAGCTATTTGCCACAAAAGGAAATTTTCGGTACCATGTCAGAAACCGAAGTGATCCAACATGTATACAGTTGTGCCTGTGGACTTGTGGTACGGCATGCCATGTCCTGATCAGCCTGGATGGAACAGCACGTGTTTATACGTGGGACAAATTCGGCCGACAAGATAGCGCATATATTCATCGTGAGAACCATGGGTGTACATGAGTCCAGGACACGTTTCTCTGGAAGAAAAACAACCAAGGAATCGAAGAAGAAAATCAGAGCACGCGCATGTTAACGCCCCGCTCAGAACGGCTTCGATCGTCGTGACGTTCGGTGGTGAACGATTTTTTCATTGTAGCGCGCACTATACGCGCTACAGTGAAATTTTTTTTTATTTTTTTCGTTTTTTTAAATTTACTTATACCTTTTGTTTTCGGTTTTTTTAGATTTTTTACATTTAATTATACCCAATAAACCAACTCAGCTACAGTGTTTTTTCAGCAAAAGCCATCGCTATTCCGATCACCCCCTAAATCCTGGCGCTCGTTTTAGCGATGGTTTCTGGCTTTTAGCTGAAATTTCAATGTAGTTGATTTGACTTTTTAGGCATAATTAATTTTTAAAAAATATAAAAATAGAAAAAAAACATGTTAACCCATTAGGGATAATACAAATGAACACGAGAAAAAAATACAAAAAAGCCTAAAATATCTAAAAGAATTCAAAAAAATGAAATACTGAATAGTGAAAAAAAACAGAAGTTAGAAGCTGAAGCCGAAACGAGAGTTAGTGTAACCTAAAAAGCTAAAGAGATGGAATTAAATTAACTCTCGATAGCTGTGATAGTACATGTTTAGTACTTTTTAAGTAAAGTGGTCGACGACCAAAACAAATTGTTTGGGATTTTTTACTTTAAAATTTGGATTACTTTTCATATTTTTGGGGATTTTTTAGTCAAATAATGTGTTCGGCCACTTCTTTTAGACGATCTATGTATGTCATTGGGTAATAACGGCCCAGTTCTGGCCAACTTGGCCCATGCCTACTGCCCATTTGAATACTCAAATACTACTGTTGACTAGTTAGAGATCTGTGCATTGCAACGGAGTTATAAAAATAATGAAATAGAACTTATTGCCTAGCCAACTTCACACATCAAAACATTAGAGAGCAAGTGACAGAGAGAAAAAGGTGGCCAGAATATGTGAGGACATGGAAAAAGTGGAGGAGGTGGGCGGTTGTATCCTGAGAGAGAGAAGAGGAGAGAGACAAATAGTCTAAATCAAATCGGATGGCTGAGAAGAGAGGAGGGAGGCCGTACCAACCATCAACTCCTTCTTTTATAATAAAGAATAAAGATATGCATTGGCCTCTTGGGTTGCTTATATCAGCCCAATAGGGCCCAGTCAGTTGATACATATTGGCATTTCCTACACGCCTACACTGGCCTGTTCTAAGACTGAACTCTCATTTGGACATCAAATCATCATTTTGGAGGACCGGGCGTCGCTTGGTTGGTGCGGCTGCTAGATGCGCAGCCTGTCCACCCGGGTTCGACCAAGTGCTTTTGGGTACTATTTATGTAAACAGTATCATATAGTATGGTTCGACCGAATGCTCTTTGGTACTATTTATGTAAACAGTGCCTTAAAAATATACATACCATAGAGTATGGTTTGACCGAGTGCTCTTCGGTACTATTTATGTAAACAATGCCTTAGAGTAGGGCTGTAAACGAGCCGAGCTCGAGCGAGCTTGCCTTGGCTCGGCTCGGGCTCGGTAGAAACTCGAGCCGAGCTCGAGCGAGCTTGAAATTGCCGTCGAGCTTCAAGCCGGGCTTGAGCTCGGCTCGTGTAGGCTCGGTACCGAGGGCGTACCTGCTGGGGGGCGGGCCGGTGAGGAGGGGCGCCGACGGCGGGGAGATCTGGCCGGATCCGGGTCGAGAAGGGCGCCGAGCGGTGGCGGCATCAGGCGGCCGGGCGCGGAGGTGGCCTCGGCCGGGGGGAAGAGGCCGAGCGGCGGCGGCGGCTTCGGGTCCGGTGGGGAGATCCGGATCCGGCCAGATCCGGCGAGGAGGGGCGGTGGGGGGAGGCTAGGAGGGACGGCGGGAGGGGGGCCGAGGGGAGAGTGGGGACGGGGGGCTAGGAGCCGAGGAGGGGCAGCGGTGGGGGAGAGGAGGGGCCCGCGGTGGTGGGGGAGGCCAGGGGGCGGCGGGGGGGGGGAGAGGAGGGAGGGGGGCGAGGAGGGGGACGGCCGGACGGGGGGCGGCGAAGGGGCGACTGGCGAGGGGTGGTGAGGCCGCGAGGGATTTGGGGCGGGCGCGGGGTGGGACTGGGGGGCGGGCGGGCCGAGGCGGGTGGGGGGGGTGAATCGGGTGATTTCGGGAAAGAGAGAGAGCGCGGGGTGGGGGCGGGATGTGAGAGAGAGAGGCGGGAGGGAGTGCGGGTGGGGGCGGGATTCGAGAGAGAGAGGCGGGAGGGAGTGCGGGATTGTAAGGATTTGGAGGTGGAGTAAAAATATCTCAAGCTCGCGAGCTATTCGAGCTCGGCTCGGTAAAGCTCGCGAGTTTGAGATGAAGCTCGAATTCGGCTCGGTTGAAGTCCGAGCCAAGCTCGAATCGAATTTAGAACGAGCCATGCTTGAGCAGTTCGCGAACCTCGAGCTTTTTTTACAGCCCTGCCTTAGAGTATACGTGTATGTTAGTGTGTTTAGTAGTTAAAGCGTGTGTCCGTCCTCCGTAAGATTATCGTGTATGTAAGTTTGACTTGTAGCGCAAGATCTTGCAACTAGTAACAGGCATGAAAATGAGTTCATCAAAATTCAAAAGAGAAACTGATCAATCCATGTTGAGTATTATGAATTTTCACTGTTACTCACATCCTGGTAATACCAACAAGCGAAACCAGTTATACATAGAGCGAAAGCAAGATGGAACATCAGTTCCAAACCCACCCACTGCAAATCTCAGAAAAATCATTGCACTAAACCAACTCATAGTACTTCGGTTCCCCTCGTCTCAAGTTCAACACACTGCATGCATGCAGATGAACAAGAACAGTACTCTGCTTCCTATGTGCAGTTGTGCACCACATCCACAAATCTAAACCAGATCAAGTTCCAGTGTCCTAATTCTGGAATGGATGAATGGCTCCCTACATTAATTGCAAATCCAACTCAAACAAAACGAAGTGCTAGTATTCGCAGCAGCAACTAAGAACAGAAATTTGTTTGTAAATTTCAATCCCCCAGACATGACAGCAAAAAAAAACCTTCCGTTTTTGCACTTCCCAAACTACAAATCCAGTCAGAACAACAACAACAACAGCAATTCACATAAACGAAACAGAGGCATGAATCCAGGAGAAACTACTGCATCATTCATGGAATCTAGGTAACAGAAGCAACCAAGAGTTGAATCATAGTTTCAGTATTCATCAATCGGACGAGGAACGCATGCAAAAACACAGGGACAGGTAAGAACACAAGAGCACGTCGTATGGCAAACGCAAGCGATCGACGGACTAGCGGTCAAGCAAACCAAGTCCTATGGAAATAAGAGACCTCTCAGTTGGCGCCGGACACATCCTCGCGGGCGCCTCCGGCCAGTGCGGCGCTCTCCTCCGCCATCGCCATCGCGTTCTCGAGGGAGGCGGCGGCGGAGAGGCGCTCGGCGTCGATGAAGCCGTCCACGCCAGGGAGACCAGGATGGTCCAGCAGGAGGCAGGCCGCCAACAGGTGGCTGCGGCACCAATCCACGAGACCGTACGCGTCCACGGCACGCGCCCTGGCGTCCCGGAGCTTGATCACGGCGTTCCGCTCCGCGAGGTCTTGGTCGCGGAGGTTGTGGATGGAGGACAGCGGCGCTGCCGGGATGAGGGTACCACCGCGGAGCGCGAGCTCCCTGGCCGCTCCCATGAGTGACATGGCGAAGGCGAGATCGCTGGACGCGTTCCCGAGCGTGTCCTGCGCGAGCTGGATCCGGGCGCGCACGCCCACCGTGTCGCCCGTGTGCATCGGCGACGCGAGGTGCGGCTGTGCGGCGGCGAGAAGCCCGAGGACGCTGCCGCACCGGCCGTCCACCTCGGCCACCCGCTCCCGGAACCGCGTCTTCCATGTCTCCGCCGCCATCTCTCTCTCTCTCTCCCGGTGGGTGTTCGACTGTTTGCTTCTGAAGGCTTCGCTTCGCGGCGTGTTCTGAAATAGCCAGCCTGGCCAAGTGGACCCCACGGCCGTAACGGATTATTGACCTCGCCGCCGAAGTGAAAACGGAGTGACCCGCAGTTGAAAGTTTGAAATCGTAGGGGCACACGTTGTCAGTGACAGAGAGAGACGGTTAATTCCCGTGGCTTCTCCACCAAGCCATTGTAACAAGCGACATTTCTCCTCGTCCCGCCCCGCCCTATAAATTTCCTCCCCGTCTTCTTCTACATCCATCCCACCGTCACACGCGCGCACGCACGGCACACACTCGCAGACCCGAGCGAGAGAGAGAGAGAGGCAGAAAGGGAGGGAGGGAGAGCTTGCCGGCAATGGCGGAGGAGTGGAGGGAGCTGGCGTTGACGGTGCCGAGAACCCTCATGCATGTCGGCACATCGGAAGAAGCCCTCAGATTGACCGACCTCGCCGACAGGAAGTTCACCGCGCGCGCCAATTTGATGCGCAGGCTCCGCTACGGCGCCATGCCCAGCGAAATCCAGGACTTCGTCGACCCGGCCCCCGTCGGAGTCTGCCCCACCGTGATCCTCGAAGACGCCCGCCGCGAGATCACTCACCGCAGCGCGCTCCACGCCAAGTCCGGCCACGTCTTCGCCCTCTACGGCGCGTACGTCGGCATCCAACGCGACGACCCGCTGTGCCAGAGCTGGGACGACCACCACGCCGCCGCCCTCCGCTTCGCCGACCAGGCGCTGGAGAAGGTTAGCACAGCCGCGTCGTCTGCCGAGGCGGCCCAGGACGCCGTCGCCATCGCCCGGGGGCTCCCCTCCGGGTCCCCGATCTGGAGCAATTGGATGTTAGCGGCCGAGCATCTCCTGAACGGTGCCAGCAACGAGGCCTTCGTGGCAATGCACCTAGTGCACTGGATGAACCACGCCGTTGTTCTCGAGTTCTTCGACGCCTGGATGATTCTGAACCGCTAAGCGCGTGGCGTCTCGAATAAGCACGCAAGCGTCTGCACGCGCGGTGGGGGCAAACAACGAACTCGCCGGTAAGCCTCTGTTCATCTCAGCAGGTCATTCTTTTTCCCAGCTTCATCTGTCATATGAAGGTTACAGATCGATCGAGCTTGCCGCGCGAGACTTTTGCAAGCGCTTCTGTTTGTAGATAAACATGTGAGTCGTTGTTGATCTGTCGGTGAATCGATCGGTGGACTCGAAACTCTTGATCAGTTGGAATGTTAGATACACATGCCTCAGCTTCTTCTAGTAGTACATTGCATTGCATGCCTATTGTTTGCTTCTGACGCAGTTGCTTTGGGGCCGGTGTGATTTGCTGATGCTTTTCATTTCTCTCCCACGCAAGCAGTGTCGTTATTGCTATTTGGTACGACCAAATTCAATTCGAGCGCCTGGCATTCATCTGATTCGTTAGCCAGACTGCCTGGCTAACGAATGGAATGCGCATGCATGATGGATCTGTAGACTGTATGTATGTTGAATCTATTCGCCCGGCCTCTTGTTGAATCTAGCTCGAATTGGAATGGCCAGTTGTTGTTTTGCTCAGAAATGCGCACCAGCCTGGCAAGTGCCCCCGCTTGTCAGCCTAATCACGCCGAGAAGCACTTGGGCTTCGTTCGACCAACTGGCAGCCGCCCAGCCCAATGGTCAATCAGGCATTAGCCCATGTAGCATGTCAACTAGTTACCTGGACTCGAACAGTTTCTCCCAAAAAGGAAAAAAAGAGAGAAAATGAACAACAATATTTAATAAGAGAGGTTAAAATAGTACCAATACTATCAAATTTTATTGAAATCTAAAACATTTTCTTTCCAACAATCATTCACATTTTGTGACTCTTAGATTAAGATCTAAAAGCTCTCATCTTTTCCCCCTAAAAGCTCTCATCTTTTTCCCCTAACCGCGTCGCCCCCACCCATGGCCTTCTCCTCCTTCCTCGCCGAAGCAACTTCACGTGTCTCCCACCGCCACCCCTGCCCCCTTTACCACCCGCAGCCAACGGTGCCCTTGCCATGCTGCCCTGTACCCTTCTCAACTGTATCGCCCCATGTCCAACCTAATAATTAGTACCTTCCGCCACCGCTCTCTAGCACCGCCTACCACCCTCTTACCCCACCTGTCGCCCCCGCCACCACCCCTGGCCTCTCTCTATGCCTGAGGGGAACGATGAACCCTAGGTGCGGGGGGCGGAATTCTCTCATCGAGCTTGCCGACGAGGAGGAAGAAGAGGTCGTCGAAGAAGAAGGTGGAGATGGCAGCGCACGAATCTTCGCGTACATCTAAAAGTTAGAAATTTGGATGGTTGCTGGGAAAAAACATCTAGGTTATGTTTATCAAAATCCATAATAAAAAAACATCAAATAAATAAGAGATGACGGAGTATTAGGTTTTTTTGCTACTCCTGTACTCGGGGATGGACACCGAAGCAGAGGTCTCCTCGATGTAGTCGTCCGTTGGGCTGCTCAAGTTGGCTTAAAGCCATATTCTGCTTTTGGCTTCTGTTTTTTTTATTCAGTAATTTCGTCTTTTTCTATTTTTTAGATTTTTTTGGCTTTTCTTTTTTCTGTATTCCTTTGCATTATCCGTAATAGGCTAACATGTTTTTTATTTTTCTATGTTTTGAATTTAATTATGTCAAATAAGTCAACTCAGTTACAGTAAAAAAGTCAGATGCAGTAAAAAAAGGTATAAGCCAACGTCAAACAGAGGGCCTGTTCTTTTTGGCTACGGCTGATGGCTTTTTGGCTGTTTGCGACAGAGATTGCGGAAAGAAAGATACTCGCTTGCGATTTTTGATGGTATAGATATTAGTTTTTTAACATGTACTATAATTAACTTGTAGACCTCATCTTAAAAAAATATTTCGTTTAAAAGTTAGTTACTATAGCAAAAGTCAAAAATGGCTTTTAAAAGCCGCAAAAGAACAGAGTCAGAGTGCTACCCTAGGCGTGTGACGAGGCATCAATAGCAGCTCCAGCTGAGGCGACGTCGGCGGAAGGCATCCACCTTGTTGCAGCACGAGCCGCCACCGCCTGAGCAGTGGAAGAAGACTAGACCGCGGCCTTGGCCCGACCATTACGGGCTGTGAAGTTGAATGGCCAGCCGAAGTACTTCTTAATTTTTTTTTCAAGAGAGTCCCGTCAAATGCCTTTGAGCGATTCAACTCCCAACACAAAATGTAAATGCTGGTAAACAGAAGTACTACTCAAGTTCAACAATGCTAGATCAGTGCCTACTGTCCTGCTGGTAAATGTGACGACAATGCTCAAGACAAATCAGAAGATGTGGTGCATGATGCTATCAGCTTAAACCCAAACTTCAGAAATGCCATCACCACCTTCTTCATCGTGCTGCCGTCGTCCTCCGTCCTCCCCCGCACGGCAAGAGCTAACGATGAGGAGCACGATGTGGAAATGCAACGGCCCGCGGTTGAAGCAAGGGGCCCATGCTGTCAGTGATAGAGCGAGACGGTAGATTCCGGCGGCTTCTCGCGCAAGCTACCCAAGCAGACACTGTAAGTGTGGAACAAGCTGCATCTCCTCGTCCCACAACGTCGTATAAATATCCTCGCCATCTTCTTCTACAACCACGCACACCGTCACACGCGCGCCGCGAGGCGTGGCGCACGCACACAACCCGAGAAAGAGAGAGGGAGAGCTCGCTGGCAACGGAGGAGCAGTGGACGAAGCTGGCTGACGGTGCCGGGAACCCTCATGCTCATCGGCACCTCGGAACTAGACCTTACAAACGTCGACTCCTTCGATGGGAGGATAAGCGAAAGAGTCGATCCGATCCGCATGGTCGCCAGTGGCAGATAGGTCCCGACGTGCCCGCCGAATCCAGAGGCTCCCCCGGGTCGCTTGTCGATGCCGTCCTCCGCGAGACCACGCGCCTCAAGGCGCTCCACGCGGAGGCCGGCCACGTCTTCGCCCTCTGCGCCGCGCACCTCGGCCTCCAGGGCGACATGCTATGGCAGAGGTGGGACGACCACCGCTCCAACGCCGTCGGCGCCGCAAAGGACGCGCTGTGGTGGATCCGCTCCGCATCGTCGGCTATGGAGGCGGTCAACAGCATCCTTCGCGTCGTCTGCTGGAGGCCCCCCAAGTCCCCTCCCCAGGAGGCCCTGCAGCTCCTGGGCCGTGGAGTTTGGCGACGACGGTAGGGGGGGATTGCTTCACTCACTGGAGACGGCGGCGGTAGGGCAGCGGTGATTGGAGTACGACCAGCCAGCGTGATGAACTAGGGTTCGATGGGGAAGCACGGGAGACGCAGCAGATCAGGATGATGGCAAGTGCAGGCGTGGCCAGATGCAGCAGAAGAGGTGAAACGATCGAATCAAACGGGAACGGAGCCGTTGGCGGTATGAACACTGTAACAGTAAAAACAGTAAGTGACCGCGTGGAGATCCCATGCGCTGACCGGAAAAACTATAATTCTTATATGATTCTGTATGTTTTCAGGATAAAATTTTGGCAAGATTTGATTTACATTTTACTGCGATGGTTTACGTTCGAACTGATCTCTCGGTTATTGACAATCACAGTTACCATGCAGATCTTGGGATGAATGTCTCAAATTTTGTTTTAACAATTACAATCGATTAATCGAACAAATATTTTGCCGTACCAAAATAAGAAGAAAGGCAAAAGGTTGCTATAATTCAAGGCCTCAAGGGTGCCCACTGGAATATACTTCATATTTACAAGTCAACAGAGGATCGAGAACAAGTGCACAGGTGATAGATATATTGTAACTCAGAAACCTGGGTCGCTGGCTACGCTTTACAGTGCGTCGACCACATGGTCTGCGTCGCCATCGAGTAGGCGGCAGCGGGCAAGGTGGCGAGGCCGAAGGTGATCGTCCCCGTCCGGCCGAACATCTCGGTAAGTGGTTGGCTACCGTGCCTTCTTGCCTTAAGAAGATTCAGTTTGGTTCGCTTTGGGATCTAATGATTTTATTGCATGATTTATTTCTCGGTGTTGTATTTTTGATACAACATTCTAATTTTATGTGCGCAACAATAAGTAATAACTGGTGCAACATCAAAATTTTTATCAATTTTTTTGTTGTATATATGACCAAAAATTGTTGCATACATGACCAAAAATTATTGCATATATAAGTGATAAAAGTTGTATTCGACCGTACGGCGCTAGCTTCTAGATCGAACGTCCGAGTGCTACTAACACCCTAAATATTTACAGTGGGAAGGGGTGGATTTTAGAAAAATGGTGTGAACAGTGAAAAACGTGAGGAAGATATACATGTGCGTGACGGAGTGAGATAAGTAACGTGTGTGATGTACCTGTGACTCTCTGTCTTATTCTCGAAGCGAAATGGTAGCGAGAGAAGTGGAGAAACCGTTTCGAGAAACTGAATATTTGTATTTACTTTTGTTTTTTTGTTTTTATAAGTAAAAGTCAGAAGTAGAAGAAATACGAAGGTGAGAAGAGAGAGAGAGAGAGAGGAGGCGCGTTTGTCGAACCCAACTTCGTTCTTAGAAAACGGAATTGCTCAGTGCACGAATGCGCGGGTTTGAGTATTTTTAAGACTCTACGCTTTCTCTATGAGAAGAAGTATGTTACGTGAGTCACCTGATCTTTTTGCAAGTGACAAGCGGGCCCCGTGTCACTCTCCTTTCTTTTAACTCGGGAGTTAGAAAGGCCCAGCCCAAGTCGTGCTCCATCCCTCCGCCGCGAAGCCTCCAGCCGCTTCTCCACCGACACTCCGACGATCTCCGGAACCCTAGCAACGGCCATACGCTCACCTGCGTGTATCCCCTCACTGCTCGCGTGCTTTGTACCCTCTCGCTCGCAGCTCGCTGGATTGACTGGTCGTGGAGATGGTGAGCTCTACTCAAAACACACAAACTCCCGCTTTTTTTAGCAATTTTTATGGTTGTGCGCCTGTGCCTGTTAATATTGGATGGTGCTTTTCTGGAGCAACATAGAGATTTTAATTTATAGGGGAGACGTGCCTGTTAAATTCTGTGGTATTTCATAGCGTAGGGGATGCGGTATTATTTGACCTTTGGGGAGGAGCATGGTGTTTCATAATCTAAAATTCGGAACGAAGTAGATCAATTCTTCTGGTTTTCACGACATTTTGTGCCCTAGATTCTGTACTTCCACTGATTTGTTGGCTCATCAGCCTACTACTATGGTACGCTGGTTGTTGGTTTCTGCCTCGTGTAAGATGGTAACGAGCTTTTACAACTTGCCAGAATGGCATCAGGCTAACAGAAATCCCAGGTTTTTTACTTCAAGTTTTTCTTTGACCTGCTAATTTTTCTGATGCCTCTTAGGGTGGAGTGATGTTTTAGATTTTTAGTACATACACTGCATAGTCCAAGCTCTCTTTGCTATTGATTAATTAAGAACTCAGCAATTGTTGTCCGATAACCGCTCATGGATGTAGTTAATAAGTGCTATTTACGCTTATTCAATTTCTGTAGGCTACGCCGCTCATAGCAGGACTTGCAGTTGCCGCCGCCGCTCTTGCGGGTAGATATAGCATCCAAGCTTGGCAAGCTTACAAGGCAAGGCCTATAGTTCCAAGGATGCGTAAATTCTATGAAGGTGGCTTTCAACCTACAATGACCCGAAGGGAAGCTGGTTTAATCCTGGGTGTCAGGTGCATGTTATAAAAAGCATATTATTCATACCACAGTCAACTATTGTTTATGTTTCTCTTAGCATACAGCTATTCATTTCTCTAGAAGTCTAGCTCCATCCCATGGCATCGAAATTATGTTGAGTGGACTGCAGCACAACACTTGAGGTTAGGATTTAGGAATGGCAATGGGTGAAAGAAAGAAACATACAGGGAACTTGCCTCTTATCCCTTATCCCTGCCCCCTGCCACCTGACATATGGGGAGATTTCACTTTCGCCCATACTATGCCTCAAATGGGTGCCCAAATCCCCTGAACAATGGAAGTAAATAGCACAGAGTCATCGATAGGGACAGCATGGTTACTGCAATACAATTTGTGAAACATCTGTTTTGTAGAGGGAGATCTTGTGGAACATCATGTGGTAATAGTGCATTTTTTTAAAATGGAAATTTGTAGTCCATGCTCTACATTAAACCACTAGCATGAAGATTGATAGCTACAATTTTTTCTGTAATAAACATATCACACATCTAGTTTTAAGTTGCTGCATTATTTTATTTTATTCTATTCTATTTTTAACAAGGTTGCTGCATTAATTTCCAGCTGCACAAGTCGCAAATAAAGCAAAGGAAACTCTATCCATCCAACTGCGAAATACTTTTCATAGGAAAGCCTTAAGACCGAGTGCAATAGCTTGCTTTGGATGGTTATAAATTGCGATGCAAGATTTGACCATTTAGAATTGTAGATGGAGTGGGGAGCTCAATCAACCTTTTGTCAACCACTTTATGCATCTCAGTCATTCTAAGTGCCCAATAAGTACTGGGCTACTGGCTTGCTCATAGTGTCCCAATCTTTAATCGATCTGTGCTCATGTGTCCTCCCTTCACCCTTCTGCAAATCCGTGTTAGGAGGGAGACAGATGGTTGTGGTGTATGAGGTGAGGAGCAGGGGTAGCGATCAGAGTGATCGGAGTGGAACAAGATTTAAGAGTGAGACGAAAAAAGTGGCAGCTGAAGTGATATGTGGGGTGAGAATATATCTAGGGTTAAGGTCTTATTCTTAAACCTCCATATGTATGAAAAGGATGTGGCCCGACATTTCATGGAGACAAATTCATATAGTATATAAATATTATAGACAATTGATTTCATACGGGCCGCTCAGGTACGCTGGAATGGGGTTGACAGAGCATCCGACCATCACTGCTACCCAACTTGGGTTTAGTTTGTTACCAACAGCCCCTTGTATATAAAGTTGAAACATCCACAGTTCCACAACCCTATTAGTCTTCTTTTGGATGGCGGGGAATCATTGGTTCGGACCCAATTCACATGGATCTTAGTTTTCCTCAACATGAATTGGTTGGGATCCCACCCCCACCCATTAGAAACCCATCCAAAGGAGGCCTTTGGTGTAATTACCTGTGTAGAAGGGTAGAATTGCCATCTCAAGCTGGGATCATGCCTGCCCTCTCCATCATCAGTCATAATGATAACAAATGTACAATGTCACATATCTGTGGTCTATTTTTTGTTTTCACCTGCAAGCCAATTAATGCAACTGCCAATTAAAATTTTCCCTGTCAAATTGAGTCCCTCCTTGCAGTGATATTTTGTTTTTATGTCAACTTTACCACAAAAAGAATATCTTTGCTCCATTGATTAAAAAAAACGTATGGTTGGAAGCAGAATTGTCAATTCTTGATATATGAATAGTTTCTTTTTTCTGTCAAGTGTACTTATTATTACCAACATATTGAATTAAGTCTTGAGTTTGCCCTTCCAAATTTGAACAGAATGCATCTCCACATGTCAGGTCACTCATTCTTGCATTTGAAGCAGTGTTATTGATTTGCGATTCAACAATTTTTCATTGGTACCTTGCAGTTTTAGACATGTTGTGTTTCTTGCTTTTGTTAAGTGGTCCACTGTTATCTTTTGAAACCTCCAGAGAAAATGCTCATCCTGAGAAGGTAAAAGAGGCACATAAGAAGGTCATGGTTGCCAATCATCCAGATGCAGGGGGAAGCCATTACCTTGCTTCAAAGATCAACGAGGCAAAAGATGTTTTGCTAGGGAAAACAAAAGGAGGTGGATCGGCCTTTTGATTAGATAATACAAAATGTGCTCTTCCAATGAAAGGATAAATTTTGTGCCCTCAGACTCGGCGCTTAGAAGGTAGACAAAAATCTTGATGTGTTACTAAAATTTCTGGACAAAGAACACTGGGCCGTTTTAGAGCAGGTCTGTTCACTGTTTAACACTTCAAGCATCAGTTGTGTTGCGCTCCCTTGTTATGGAATAACTGATATACATGAAGGTGGCATGGGTTGTGTTCTGCATGATATTTTTCTTCTGTCTATTCTATCGTGACAGCTATAGTGCAACATGGTTCTACCGCAGCTAACAGTATCATGTCATGGAGTCCTCTTCTTCGGTCTTCCGTAGCTAACAGTATCATGTCATGGAGTCTTCTTCTTCACTCTTCATTAGACTTTGCTTCTGTCGAGGCTCCGGTTCTTCAATTTCTTGAGCGTACCTTGGCATGTCAAGGTGCCACAGCATTATCTGAGCCTCAGAGCAGTCAGAAGGAATGCCCTTCCATTTTTCTTCATCGCCGATCGCCATTTGTCGTACAAACTGGATGAAGTCCTGAGATCACCAAAACCATGATCAGGTAAACTATAAATTCTGGTTTCAATGTTGTGGGTACGTCATTGTTCAGAACTCTTGACTGACAAACCTGAGTTGCCCCTGTTGACGAGTCATTCCTGCGGATGAACTTGTCTGAATCCCATAGCATTGAGCTCTTGAACCCAAGTCCAGAGATGTTGATTTCAGGAGGTCTGAAGCTTGAGCTTTTGTTGCTTGCACCGGTATCTTGTTCAGCCATAGGGGCCAGTATTCGTGTTCCGTTAGTGTTTGAATCCTTTGAGTACCAGCCTGTGATTTGGGATGAGTTACAGGTTGGTCCTTCTACTGTTATCCTCTGGTCTGCCGATGACACAGTTACTATTGGCCATGCTGCAATACCTCTGGACCAAGGATTGGACAACACATGTTACTATATGTTTCATTTTGATTGTTCATGTACTCAAAAACTAGTACAACTAGTACAGGATACTCAGCGAAACAAGAGAAGATATTACAAAACTGCAAGAGAAGAGAGCAGTTCCAGGACGCACCGAGTTTGCCTGAGCTGTTGAAAGAACCGAAGGTCGTAGACGCCGGAAGCGCCGGCGAAGTGGACGACCCCGGACAGCCGGTGCCGCTCGATGTGGCTCAGCGCCACGTTCCTCTGGTGATCCTCCTCGTCGCCGGTGTCGGTAACGTTCTCAGCGGCATATGTCAGGTGCCGGAACATGACTCCGGTGCCATGCAGAACTTGGACCGCCCTCGCCGTCGTCGTTTTGTTCTTGGCTCCAACCACGATCCAGAGCAGCGGCGGCGCGGCGAGCCGCAGCGTGTGCGCGAGCCTCGTCAGCGACGCCTCCTGTGACACGCCGTCGTCGTCCGGGCGTGTGACGGTGACGATCAGCAAGAGGTCGAGGTCGGGGCGCCGTGCCATTCCTCCAGCACTGCTCGACGGAAGAAACGAGGCGCGGATAGTGTCGATCGACGGGGCGCCGGTGGCGGCCAGTGGCGCGAGGGCGGCGAGGGCGCCGATGGCGAAGCAGAGGGAGAAGTGGACGGCGGCTCTGCTCCATAGTTGCACCGTCTTCTTGGACCTCCCTTCCGAGTCCATCTCCAGATAGATACTTATCTTCTCTACCCGGAAATTAACTCTTCTTTCCTTTCTTTTTCAGATGGAAGCAAGAGAGTTTGAGGTTTGGATTGAATTTGTTTGAACGGAGGAGGGTCTGAGTTCAGTTCATATAGCGATTCAAGGTCGGGAGGTGGAGTGATTCAGCGGTTGACTACCTACTGGTTCGTGGCTAGCACGACGACGGCAGTGTTCGACAAATTGGAGAATGTCAACTCCCAAGGAGATGTCGGTGATAGCATTTTGGATCGTAGTATATACTCGATTGTTTTCTGCCAAATGAGCTGTGTTTTTCTAGTCCAAAAGCAGGGAAGTCGCTGCGGCAATTGTCCAGAGTCGTTGCTGTTGTCCCCTGATTAGGCGGTCAAGCCGACATGTTTCTGGTCTTGGACCGACGTTTTAGTACCCGAGAACCAAACCTTAGCCCGGCCCGTCGTGGCATTTTTTTACACTTACACACACCACCACACATACATACCACATGCACAAATACGTTCTTTTAGCATATGTTTAAAAAGACGGAGCCTGTCGATAAATCCACATCTCATAAAATTTCTTCTGAAGTGTATTTATATGTGCATAAAAGTGAACATCAAAATTAGAATACCGGTAGGTGAAGTCGTATACGCATGATTGTACCCCACCAGAAGGTGGCTCCCGGGCTGTTCTCGTATTGGGAATGGCCTCAATTGGGGGATTAGGAGAGCCCTACGTTCAAATGAATGGCATTCCATCAAGCTTCCTAACTCACTGAACATTACTGAACTCTTATTTGACTTCAGATTTAATGTTCGAAGTCGATGGATCAAACAACCACTCTGCACAGCAATATTACCTGGGCAGCAGACTCACAGACAAAAAAGAAAGGAAAAAAAAGAAGGAAGGCAGTAAGAAAAAACTGCGTCACAAGGAAAATAGTATTAAAAGTAAAAAGAATGTGGAAACTACTCAATGAATCATCTGTGCACTCCCGATATATGCAAGGCAGTTGGGTACTATGGTAACAGATCATAGCAAAAAAAATTGTGAACAACAATTGCAATCAGAAGCAAGACAACAGGCAAAGTTCCAGAAACCAGAGAGGCGTGTGTATTTATTAATATTGTACTACTATCACAATGTAGCTAATTGATCCATCTGATCTCAAAAAGCTTATTGACCAAGAGTTGACCAGTTGCTGCCACCGTTGTTGGTCAATGAATCACATGTAAGTAAGCGCCGCTCCCGCAAGCAGCTACGCACGTTTCAGAATCATCCAAGTCTCGAAGAACTCACGCGCCATGGCGTCGCGCATCAGCTTCACGGCGGTGGGCGAGGGCGATGTGAAGAATTTATGAGGATGCGAGATGAGACGGCATCGGGGTAAATTATAGTGGCGGATTGGGTTCCATGAGTGAGAAGCCGCATAAAATTACCGTCGAATCACTGCAATCAACACAGATCCTCTTCTTAACAGCGCAAGGTGACTCCGTTCTTTTACGCCGGCGAGGTAGTTCACGGAGACGGAGGAGGAGGTGAATAATCCGTTACGGGATGGGCCCACAACAATCTGTTGCAAAGCGACCCACTATTTCGAACTCGACCAATTATGAACCACCCTCCCACTGAAATGTGGTCCCACATCTGCATGACCCCACTGGTCATTGGGTACCTTCTGACGGCGCCGGCCATGTACTGTCGTGTGGACCCCAGTACTTGCCAGGCTGGCGATTGCAGGCTTGCGGCTTTTTATAACTCGGTTCGAAGCCTTCAGAAGCGAGCACCCACAGGTCGAGAGTTCCGAGACACACACAGAGATGGAGATGGAGATGGAGGTGGAAGCGGGAGAGGAGCCCACCTGGAAAGCGCTGTTCCAGCGGCGGGTGGTCATGGCGGACGCCCATTGCCACAACCTCCACGGGCTGCTCCGAGGGCTGCTCGTCGTCCTCGACGAGCAGGAGTGGCTCGGCAAGGTGGCCAGCGCGGAGGAGGCGCGGCGCAAGCTCGAGAGCGCCTCCACGGAGCTCGGCCTCGCCGTCACCAACATGGGCGCGGCCCGCCACCTCGCGCTCTGGTGCGGCGCGCCCGGCCCGGGGGCGCCGCTCACCTCCGTCGACGACCTCGCCGATCCCGGCGCGCTGCGCGCGCTAGGCCTGCTCCAGAGCGCCTCCGGGCTCGCCAGCCGCGTGCACGACAGGGTGGAGAGCGCCCGCGGCCACCTGGGCGCCGCCGCGCTTCTGCTGGTGGTGGACGAGGACGACGGCGGCGGTGCTCCGTGGGTGCAAGCCCCCTGCAAAGCCGAGCAACTCAACGGCGTCATGGACCTCGGCGAAGCGCTTTCGCAGGCGGTGGACCTCGTCTTCCTGACCGCCGCGGCGCGGGACGCGGCGTTCGGCGACGATTGAGACCTCCGGTCTCCTAAATCTGCAGGATCCGGTCGTTCGCTACATCGCTTGGTCGCTTGCTTGCGTTTTACCTTTTCATGTCGCAGCGCGATCGATCGAATAGTTCAGTTGTGATCTCGGCCGCCTGTGCCTGATGTGTTTTCGAACTCTTCTGCTCGTTTTGCCATGTTGCTAGTGATCCAACCCTTAGAACGGTCGATATTCCAGTGTTATTTGTCGTGGATGCGTTTGGTTGATCTGATCGGGTAGTTCTATACGTCTGTTTCTGCAGTGCAGCAATGCGCGCATGAGTTGCAATTCGGAATCTCGGGTGAATGTTACCACTAACATAGCTGGGTATTCAGGGCATCGTTGCATCGTTAGTTAGTTACAAACGGGCGATTTAATTGCGAAATAGGAATGGACTTTACAAGGTTCTATGGAAGTGTTGCGCATTTAACAAATGGGCAGTTCACTACTAACAAATATGCAGTGAAGGTTTTGTTCTAAACGGTTTTTAACTTTTGACTTTTAGTTTTTAAAAATCAGACGTTGTTTTGAATGTATTGGTTTTTTAACGTAATTTTTTTCCATTTTTTTCCTTTGTATTGTCCATAGAGATATTTTTTATTTTTCTTCTTATTTTTCATTGAATATTTTAGCAAAAAGTTAATAACCACTACAATGATATTTTAGCCGAAAAATAAAAGCTAAAAACCAACTGACGCTCAAATTGAACGGCGCCTAAATTGCACTTGTCTATGAGGCTTACTTTATAAAAAGAATCGTAAAAGAGCAAGTGCAATTCGTATGGCATACTGTCATTCATTGGACTTGAAATTGCAACCCGTCAAAAGGATCAATTTTAAGTCATTTTACTATCACTTGCTTGCTATTTGCTTCCTGAAAGATGGCCTTCCACAGTGACTATATATAATTGGCTTGAAATTGCAGCCTGTTGTCACAGAATCACTGTAACTACTTGTAAGTTTTTTTTGAACTCGTAACTACTTCTAAGTAGTATACACATAATGACATAATTACATTTAAACTTCAAACAGCGTTACAAGCTAGTCGTAACGTTCTTGTAGAGATATTAGTTAGATAGTGAGAACGAAAGAGTTTGAATATCTGCAGCAGGCACATATCAATCGATAAAAGATTACACTAAAGAGTGTACAAAATACCAGAAACCACACAAAATTAACAGTTTCAGCTTCTGTTTTTTTCTTATTTAAGCTAGAAATCACGTGAAACACGTCTACTTCTACTTTTGATTTATTTTAGCTTTTTTCGTCTTTTTTTATTATTCTTTTACATTGTTCGTGGTGATATAACATGTTTTATTTTAATTTTTTTCTTATATTTTTTATTTTTTAATTAAATGATTTAAAAAACTAATATTTAATATAGTATAACTTTAGCTAAAAGCTAATATTATAAACCAGAAATTTAAGCTTTTGAAGCGGGCCAAAGTAACAGCATGCAATGCATGGCATGGTAGTTGTCTCCAGAACAACGGCGTGGTGCATCCGGCGCAACGCCTCCCGCGCCATGGCGACCTCGTAGACGTGCTTTCCCCATGCCCGCACTCTCTCCCACCCCGCTCTTCCTGATCTCCATTTGCGTTTCTTTTTTCGCTAGGAAGCTACACTAGGGAGGCAAGCACGAAAGGAATCCTGGGATTGCATTGTATTCAGCTGAGGTTCGTGTCCACTTATCCCTAATTTCCGTTCCAGCAGCCTACTTTGTGTGTTGGTGTGCTCTATCCTCTTAGTATAGCATGGTTTCATGATTTCTGCACACTAAATGCTTGATGAATCTCCTACATGAAATTGGTGGAGTTTTTTTCGGATGTTTGGGTTATGCAAAAATCAATCTACTGTTGTTCGAACGAATCACTTAGATAGTTAGATAGGTGAAACAGAGGGATGTCTATGATAAGTGAAACAGAATGCAAATCTGAGTCATTTCAAGAAGTATTCACAGCCGTTTAGGTGAACTACGATCTGGATCAGTTTTTTTTCAGCCTTACAATATCACCAGATCTTCAATTAGAATCTTCTACCTTCCTGCTTTCTTTATTTTGGTTACTTTAATTGCTTAGACCAAAATTAGATAATGGCACGGGTGCCAGATTCAATCAGTTCAACCCTCTACCTGTGCCTGCTGTGGGATAAGCTGCCCTCTCCGTCATACAGTGATGGACACCACCGCAGGACATGGCAGCGCTGAAGCTCTGAAACACCTCAAAAATTCAAAGCGTTTTTTTTTCTTTTTCGTTTTCCTTCTGAATTTGAATTCTTGCCAATCCCAAAAAATCCCAGCTAAAATCCGCTTTCCCTTTTCGGCAAAGCCGTCTTCGCCTCTTGGCCGGCTCCCTCCTTTCCCTCCCCTACCCTTCTCCTGTGCCATCCGGCCATGTGGCCTCCCCGCGTCGCAATCCCAGCTCAGTCCCCTGGGCGTTCACACCAGACTCCCAGCTTTGCCAGCGCAGCCATGCATTCAATTCCCTGCCACCTCCGGCTAACATCACCTGCCTCGTCTCGCGTGTGGCACGTTAACCTCTGCCAGAGTGAGGTTTCCCTGTTCCTGTTTTCGTATCTTCCTCCAATCCTCCGTGTTCTCTCGATCTAGATTGCTCGTTGATCGCAACGAGCGGTCCAGATCGAAGAAACACGGAAGATGACACGGAAACGGAAACAGAGAAACCATTTTCCAATTCTTCGCGCCTCCCGTCCGACACACGCGTCTTGTTGTACCCGCCTCCATCATCCTCTGTAACGCTGCCCAGAGACTGTGGTACTTCCAGTGCCACCTCGCCTGCAAGCCTCCCTCGCCGACCACGCCCTAGGCCACCGCATCGCCCACGCGTCGATGCCGCCATCGCCCCTCTATTGCTCCCACCGCCTTATCCATGCTTTAAAGGCCGGCTGGCCCCTTGGTTCACCTCACGCAGAGTACTCTAATCTCCCAACCAAAGTACTCTCGTGCCCTCTCTTGCACCTCTTCGCCATAGCCAAGCTCCCCTGAGCTGGTAAGCCGCTCAGCCGATCTTTCGCCTCCGATCATGATAAACTGATTCCTCGCAACCACAGCACCCTTGTGCCATCTCAAGCCTGTAGCTAACCACGCCGGACTCTCTCCTAAGCCCTGTCACCCCAGCGCCATGAGTCTCCGCCGGCCGAAACACCCTCTCCGTGGACATCCATTTTGAACATATAATTTGGGTGATTTAATTAGAAGTAAAACATATTTGAACCCAAATAATTTGTGCCTATTTGGTATGTCTCTACAGTCTACACACAAAAGATTTTATCTATTTGTTAATTTATACCTAAAATTTAGTCACTGCGGCTGTACATGCTATACGATTTTTTGAGATCAATCCTAGAAGCTCTTTCTAATTTATGGTCTCTTTGATTTTTCGAGGAGATTGTAAGCTAGAAATTGTGGCAACAGCTCAATTTCATTGAAAAGTGAATGATTCTGGAGTCGTCCTCTTCAAAGTCTGTTAGGATATTACCTTTAACTCCTTTGTAATATTCAGGTTACCTTTTGAGTGCTTATTGATGTACCCACTGTAATATTCCTATTTTAGTCACGTATGATTTTAGTCAATATAAATAAGATAGTGAGGTGGTTCTTCTCCAATAAGGCAACAATAGTTGGGCTATAGACTAGCGTCCCGTGGGCGATACGTGAGATATCGACCTTCTTTTTTATTTTGGTTTATGAATTTTAGCTGTGATTTATAAATTTTAAACTATTTATGAGAGAGGGTATAGAGTAAAAAAACTCACGTATAATTTTAGTTAATATAAATAAAGTTATTATAATATATAATATAATTAATTTATAGATTTTATTTTGAAAAGATCCGTTTTGGAAAAATAAAAAATGCCGAAAAAAAGACCTGGTTACTTACGGCAAAACCGAACCTATCTCGAACAGTCAAACCCATCCCAGTTCTCGGTCTTGCTTACTCGTTTAGTCCACCCGTCCCGTTTGATTCCTCCCACCACCAAACCTCACAGCCGTCGCGCTCCGCCGCCGGAAAAGATGGCCGACGGCGACTCCTCCTCCTCGCCGTCCTCCGCTTTGCCGCACCAGCACCACCGCGACGCCATCAAATCCTCAGGTCCGCACCCCATCCAGTGTCTACTCCTCTTTGCTCACCTCGCCGTGGCATTCGAATTTCGTCGAACACTTGGCGCGCGCAGCGTTGGCGAAAGCCCCAATCACCCATTAAGTACACAGGGATGTTCCTTTGCTTGCGGGGTTAGGAGAAACGAGCGCGAAGTGTTCTTGCCTTATTGGAGAAGAATCACCTCACCACCAAGGTTCGGGCAGTGTTAGGTCGAGCCGGTTAGAAGGTTGAATAGTAACCGCAGAGTGTCTTATTACGCCTAGCAACGTTAAATGGTATGGAATTACTTGAGCGGTTATTCGGTAGTGGCTGAAACTCAGAAGTCAGAAAGTTAGCATGGGATAGCCAACAATTTGAGACTGACATGCAGTGAATTGTGGCTGAAACCTAGGCAGTAAGTTGAAATGTACCTATGTGCAGCGTAGCTAGCTGCTTAGTGTTTTATGTAAAATATTATAGGCTTGTAGCACTATTTATTAGAGTGAACGGTTACGTCAGTTCCATTCTAGTGTCAAGTCTGCTGCCAGTAGAAAGTGCTGTTAGAATTTATACTGTTTTAGGTGTACAATTCACACTTCTTCTGTGATTAACCAGTTCTAAGATTACAAGTGCACTTAATATGTGATTTACGAAACCACCATAACAATTTATCTGATGTAAGTATAGGTTAATTCTGTGCCATCATAAACTAATCATCTGTGGAAAAAAAAGACAACACAAAATACGCAGAAAAAATGTATTCTGGTGCATCATACTTGTAGGGGAGATTTCTGCTAGAGTGCTAGTCATTATAGTCTTTAATTAATTGGATGTCTGGTTGCAGTGCACAACTCAACAGCTAGCCAGAGGAGGGAACAGGCTATCGCAATAGGGAAGGAAAGAAGGGAAGCCTTGATCCGTGCAAAGCGTGTGTGCCGAGCCCCACTCTCTGGCAGCGATGATACTGCAATGGAAGAGGGTGATATGGTCATTGATGAGGAGAAAGCAGGTCTTGAAGCAAGAACGGCTCAAGCTGTTGAAGAATTGAAATCTGCTTTGTTAAGCCAGTATGTGCCCTCTATTTAATTTCCTTATGTGTTAGCATAAGCCATTGTTCCTGAGACAATTTTGATAGCTTGAATATTATAGACCCATTTATCTCGTTCTCTCTCTTTTGCAATGCAAAGAAACCCACTGTCTATAACTAACTGCTTGGTTCATGGTTAGTTTCCTGTATTCCATTTACAGGAGATCAAAATTCATCATATAATGTTTGGTTATGGTGCATGGGAAGAATATTTTTTGCATTATCTCTTAAACCTCCCACTCTATTGTATTCCTAACACCTATGCTGCCATCGTTATGATTCACAGACATGAACCAAATGGCACCTTAGTTTGTTAGAGAACCTGTTTTATTTACCTGACTTTTAGTTATTTTCCACTCTGAAGATATACATCTATAAGTTGTATGGGACAGAAGGTTTGGTTCAAACACTTGTAACTTCAAAATTTTTACTATGAGAAAATGATAGCACATATAGAAAGTGCTCATATTTTGGAGTGTATTCTATTACCTTTTGATGCTTCTTGCTTCTTAGGGGGAAAGGGGCTCAGAAGAACAAGACAGAGGCGCTTCGTGCTTTGAGACGCTTGTTGTCACTATCTGAAGTACCTCAGATTGAAGCAGCAATTAAAGCTGGAGCGGTCCCTCTTTTAGTGCAATATCTGTCCTTTGGATCATCAGATGAACAGGTCGATCATGTTGCACTAATTGTGCCCATAGTTCTAATAAGAAAAATAAAACTGAGTCCATTTTTCTATTTTACCTGGATAGCTTCCTTGCTATCTATTTGCTGTTATAAAGATGGATGTGTTCATCGTTCACATTGTATTTGTGTTGCTATACTCATTTGAACTTTTTTCTCTTATGGAGATTATGGATGCCTTTATTGCAGTTGCTAGAGGCAGCTTGGTGCCTTACAAACATAGCAGCTGGGGAACCAGAAGAAACAAAATCCTTACTGCCCGCATTACCACTGCTTATTGCACACCTTGGTGGTTGGTTTTCTCTCCTTTGTTCTTCGATGTTCATTTTCGTTCTCATTAGGAATATATTAGTCTTAGTCCTTTGTAATATACATTTCTCAAGAACAATGGATAGGTAGACATTTCTCTGCAGTTCGGTTGGATGTTGGAACTTTGCTTATATTAAAAATGTTAATCGATCTATCTTTGTTAGAGAAGAGCTCCACACTTGTTGCTGAGCAATGTGCATGGGCCATTGGTAACGTTGCTGGTGAAGGAGCAGAGCTGAGGAGCACATTACTCGCACAAGGTGCTTTGTGGCCTCTTGCCCGCTTAATGCTTTCAAGCAAGGGTTCTACAGCAAGAACTGCTACTTGGGCATTGTCAAATCTCATCAAGGTTATTTCTCTTGTTCTGATTGTGTGAGTCTCAAGTTTCTTATGTCACAGTTATCCTTTTACCAAGAGCTTTTTTTAGGAATTAAGAGGGCTTAAGCATAATCTCAAAGTGGTGATAAAGCTTAAGCCCTTCCAGGGAGGGTACTAATGAAGGGTTTTCTTAAAGTTTAAGCCGTATTTTTCCTCTGACAAAAAGTTTGAGCCATATTTGTATTGAAAAGTTTAAGCCCCTTCCCAAAACATTTTATGAAATGCGTAGCTTATGAGGTTTCTAGAAGCTGAACCCATCCAAACAGGTCCTAATCAGCCTGATATATATGCATGTAGCCATGTAGTTATTGATCAAGCATCATTTTACTGAAACGGTTGTTTCTCTTTATAACCAAGGGGCCTGATGCCAAGGCTGCGAATGAGATTATTAGCATTGAGGGTGTGCTAAATGCGATCACGAGGAACTTGGAAAATGCGTATGTCTCTTGATGGACATCTTTTTATTGCATTGCATTTCAATTTATTTTACTCGTTATTTAGTTGAATTTCTAAAATTCAAGTAGAGACATGCTTGTTCTGATGCTGGCTTCTTAATCATTACAAAAGGGACCAATTATTTGTTATTCCTTCTTACAGTTTCATACAGAACATTCTTTAGATTCACTGACCAGTGCTTTGTAACTTGCCTTGTCATGTTGTATTCGCTGGGCAGTTGGTACTGTTTTTCTTGTGCAGTTGCTTTAGTCCTAATTATATGTTTTAGGTATTTCTAAAATGTATAAATGGCTTGAAAAGCATTTAACTAAAATTTTATCAAAGTGACGTGCATGCTTTGCTCATTACTGCAACTGATGAGCTAGTTTTGGATCCTTCAGGGATGAAGAGCTAGCAACTGAGGTGGCATGGGTAGTGGTCTATCTTTCAGCACTATCAGAAAAAGCTATCAGCTTAATAGTAAGAAGTTCTGTGCCTCAGTTGCTTATTGGACACCTTCTGGTATCTGAGAACTTGCAGTTACTCATTCCGGTATTATCTGTTTTTCTCTATCGCATAGTGTTCCTTTTGCTTATTCACACTTTTGGTGCTTTCCCTGAAATGAATTGAACACCTATATTTTACACTGTATATCGTAGTTAACTATTGCCTAGCAAACTGACCTATATCTTTAAGAGGGACGCCTCTTAGTTCGAACTACAAACTTTCATAACCTTGTGTGGAGTCTGGTTGTCAAATTGATATCCAACATATGAGCAGGTCATGTCTTATAGAGGCATCAGTTTTTTAGGAGCATATTTCCTTCTCAGTTATTGTCGGATTCTGCACTTAGTATTAAACATGTAAGCAGCGTGTGTGATTTCGCAGCACAGGCAAATTGATACTTTTACTTCAAATTAGGTACTTCGTGGTTTAGGAAATCTTGTAGCCGGTGATGGATACATGGTTGATTCAATCCTAATTGTTGGAAACAATATCACAGGTTTGCTCACCACCCTTAGTCTCCAATTATATAAGAGCACCATGTTTCATTTGTGACTAAATTTATTGTGAGCTAACAGTTTGTCTTCCAGAGAGGATGTTAGTTTTGCAAGTACTAACTAAATATTGTCCTCAGATCAAGCCTTATCAAGTCTTATAAAATGTTTGAAGAGTGACAATAGGGTCCTCAGAAAGGTCTGGTTTCCTTTGCTGGTTCAACTTTACTTAGACTTGAGCAACGCATATTGTTCTCTGATTTATGCTATCAATTTTGTGGATTGCTTATTTAGGAGGCCTCGTGGGCATTGTCAAATATAGCAGCAGGCAGTTTCAAGCACAAGAAATTGATTTTCACCAGTGAGGCCACGCCTTTGCTGATACACCTCCTCATAAGTGCACAATTTGACATTCGTAAGGAAGCAGCTTACACCCTGAGCAATCTATGTGTCGTCCCAGCAGGAAGTGCTGGACCCCCAAACATAATTGTCGAACATTTAGTCTTGATTATAAACAGTGGAGCCCTTCCAGGGTTTATACATTTGGTCAGATCTGCTGATATAGAGAGCGCAAGAGTTGGGCTTCAGTTTCTGGAACTGGTGAGTAAATTTTACTGTCTTCAGCTACTTCTATTTCAACCTGAAACCCCGTCCATTTTACAAGCATCGTCATTTAAATGCAAACCTTCTTCAAGTTGCATGTAGGTTACATTAAGAACTGGATACCATTTTGCAGGTCATGAGGGGATACCCCGATGGACAAGGTCCAAAGCTTGTGGAGAGGGAGGACGGCATCGAGGCTATGGAGAGGTTTCAGTTCCACGAGAACGAGGTGATGAGGAACATGGCCAATGGGTTGGTCGATAAATATTTCGGCGAGGATTATGGCCTCGAGTGACTTACCGCTGCCATTCATACATCTGGGTGAGCTCACTGCAGCTGCCAATGGATTCAAATTGTAAACTGCATTCTTATGCAATACTGCCATACTGGAACATAAGGATGTACAAATTAGCCTGGTCGCCATGTAATTTAGCCATTGACATCGATGTTACGGGTGCTGTTGTTGGGAATGTGAAGGCGTGAAGTGAGTTGTATATTTGGATAGTACAAGTAAACTGTCGATAATTTGGCACAGGTTGTGCAATACCAAAGTGATTCTAACCGTGAGCCAATACATTAATGAGAATTGCTGAAAATCGTAGCATACCTTTTTTTTTTGTCTTACGGCCAGTTGCCGCAGTATTTTGAACAAGATGTTGCAATAGTCACTATCTGAACTGTAAATTATGTGGAACATTTGTAACTATTGTAAAAAAGGGAATGCTGCAAGTGTAAGCACGTAACTATCAAGTGTTAAAACATCTGTTTTAAATTGTTGGTAATCTGCAACACTTCCACATCCACAGAAACAGAACAGTTTCTAGCACAAAAGTTACAACAGCAACAAAAGAAGACAAAAATCACTTGTCCTTCTACCGCCAAAAATTCTCAGGTCCAGTAAGTAGGGTTCACAAGTTGGATGCATTCGTCGTCGTCTTGGTCTTGTCTCTCGCGCGCATTTCGTCGAGCGCGTCCCTGGCCGGCGGCGAGACCCTGACCTCCCACTCCGCGAAGTCCGCCTCCACCTCCGCCGCCTCCTCCTCGAGCCCCAGCCGCCTCAAACCCCTCGCCATCACCCTGTACATGTACTCGTCCGCCTCGCAGCCTCCCCTCTTCACCGCCGCCTCGTACACCCGCCACGCCGCGCGGCCCCTCCCCTTCGCCACCAGCGCACGCACCAGCCTCGTCAGCTTGTACACGTCCTCCCCCTCCACGAACCCGCCGCCCCTCCCCTTCTCCTCCAGGAACGTCTCCACGAGCGCGTCCACGGCGCCGGCGGCGGCCTCAGAGGGCGGCGAGGAGGAGACGAACGTGGCGTAGAGGGCCGGGTCGGGCCGGTACCAAGGCTCGGCGCGGGCCACGTGGAGCGCGGCGAGGGCGAGGGACCAGTGGCCCTGGCGCTGGAGCTCGGCCATGGCAGCGACGAGGTCGGGCTTGAGGAGGCGGCCGAGCGAGGTGGAGGCCACGGCGGCGGCGGCGGCTGGCGAGCGGTCGGCGGAGGTGAGGCGCTTGAGGGACTGGACGGCGTGGATGGCCTCCGTGGAGAGGGAGCGGCCGCGCTGGAGCGGGCCACGGTTGTCGCGTGGGCCGCAGGTGATCCGCCTGGGCATGGACCGGGCGTTCGGGCTGGGCTTCGCGTGTGGGGTGGGGTGCGGGAGGAAGAGAAGGGGCGCCATGGGAGGCGAGAGTGGAAGCTGTCTCGAGCAGGGGGTGGGGCGCCATTTATGCGGAATTTTATGGATGGCTTGGGAGCCGTCTGATCCTTCTCAACATTCGCTCTACACGGTACTCCTATCAGTCCGCTCTCATGATAATTTTCTCTTCTACGAGAGTAATATTAATTTTAAAGTAAATAAAAAGATAAATAATATTTATTCACCATTTATTATATTTTAAAATTATATAAATTACTGTTAAAAAAAGCGTAGAAGTACTTCGTGGCCAGTTTTGGTCTTGAAACATATCCTCTATTGCTTCGAGTCAAATAGAAAAAGAATAAGAATTGGGAGAACTTTCAAACCATAACTATCACTCGATGTAAATATCAATACCTTTTTTTTCCGGTTAAGATCGATTTCTTGTACTAGCGCTTGCCCTTTGGAGAGTGCTTGCGTTTATACGAACGAATGCACGACTCCGTAATCACCTTAGCTCTTATACGTCACCACCGACCGTTGTTTTAAGCTAAGCACGACAGAACAATGAAATATTTCACTCTACCACCGGTAAATGCCGCTGCATTAAGGTGGCAATGGATCGAAGCGTAAGTTAGTGCGAGATAATTACACTTACTGGTCATAACTCATAAGCCACACACGACAGTTCACTTGGGTAAGCAACGCTTTCCCATAGTTCCTCTCTGGTGTAAGCATGTAACTTTACACGGATTTCCTTTCTGTTCTCCCCATTATCTAAAGGGCATAGACATTCACCGACTTAACAAGTAAGCCCGCTTCTGGGCGTTAAATGTTAGGAGGTTATAACTCATAATAATTTCTCATCTTTCCTCACATTAGCATCATCATATGCAAAATAAACATAAGGTACAATGAAGATAGCAGGATGGTAGAAATCTTGTAAACGAAGCCTCACCCAGCCATTCTGCTGCTCTTGCTGCGAACTCTGCAACGTTGCCTTCACCACCGCAACTGATGCATACATCCGAAAGCGGCTACCGCCGCCGATGCCACCATTGATGCTACTGTGGCCTAGCCCTCTTTGAGCTGCAGCTCGGGCATCTGTATTGTTTTATGCTTTCTGCCTTCGCAGGAGTAATCTTCACGCACTTGCCGTGATACCACCTTTCGCACACATCACATCCGATCCAGAACTCATCTGCGCTATATATTCCACCGCAGGTTCCGCATAGGGTTTCACCGTGATCACTGTCATCTTCTCCGGACGCCTCATCAGCTTCCTTTGCATTATTTTCTATCTGCGCACCACAGGGTTGCTGGGGTGAAAGGGCAAACTGAACATAGGGGAAAAGGTTGGTAGAAGTAATTGCATATAGCTTTTACCTGTGTCGACGGTTCGGCTTTAATGCCGTTGTCCACACTGGATCTCTCCCTAGATTGTCTCACACCGGAGACAACTTCGTAGACAGTTGGCAAATCGTTAATCATACCAAACAAACGCTTCCTATTAGAATTGAAAGTGAAAATAATCAGATATCAGCAGCACATGCTATCTTACAAAAACAGGAAATTAACTGTACTAATAGCAATGACATCTTTTGCATTTACATTGAATTTTGTAATGAAATACTATTATTACTATCCTCAGAACATGGAGATACTATTACCATCATCGAGTAAAGAGAATAGAACAGACACTGGCAACCTGTAGCAGCAAAAGCCTGGGAAGGTTTAGTGAGAGATGGTACTTGGGGCAACAGGAACTGAAAATTCATGTTGACTTTGGTTAGCGTTGATTAAAATTAAGTAATCCACAGAAGCAGAAATACCAAGAGGTGACCACTCAAATTGCTAGTACCATCTTGCAAACAACAGTATTTTATGAGTAATTTACAAACGAAGAACTGCACAGTGCACACACTCAAATCTCAGCATAAAAGACAGCATGCCCTTAGTTAAATGTGCATGCTCATGGGCATGTGCATTCATGTGCTCGGATGTGAAAAAAACAAGCTGTGGAATAGAAGAAATGACAGCATAGTACTAGCATTAAGAGAAAAATGGTATGCAGGTCCACATGGGTTGCATGTATAAAACCATTCTTAACGCTTCAAGATGTCTACATGGATTATTTTATAAAGACAAATAAATATAGAAAGAGCAGAAGAACTATATCGGTTACAAAACATAAGTTGAAAACTTGAAATCCATAAAAAATCAAGGATAAAAAAGTTATTTACAGCAATAGATTATGCATGCCAGATATATGCTCCTCTTGCTATTAATCACGCAGATAGTATATTGGGTAAACTGAGCTCTAAATATCATCAGACGGCAACTTTTGTTCTTCAAGGCACACTAACATTTCAAATATTTCAGTGCGAGGTAATCAAATATTTCAGTGCAAGATAATCCTTCAAATGACCTATTGCCCTTCGGATCAGACCAAATAATATTTCATCTTAGTTTGTATTGATCAAGATATGTCTTCCAACAAACTACCATGATGTGCAGGTTTGATTTTGCAAAAGCGAATACACACTTTATATTATTTACAAAAGGTGTGATGAGATGGGGACTGAGTGCTCTGTTAACCATTTAATACCTAAGAAAGTTAACTCCTTTAGTATACATTGAATTTCATTGCAATGAATAACCAGAACCACCTACTTGATATAACTCAGCTCAGCTAGCTACTAATCGTTGGGTATGGTATACAAATCAAGAAAAGAAATTCAAAGAGAATTTTTGCATAAGTGCATAAAAGTTTGATTAACACAACTGAAAAAACCCCTTTGATTTTCAAAATATATAATAATCAAGCTCTAAGAATGAAGTGCCTTCCGTTAACAAAAAGTTAAGAATTTCTCCACAGTGGAGACTGGAGAGGTTCCAACTACTTGGATGCAATTAAGAACTCATACCATTTATCTATCTTAAGAACTCATAACATTTCTGTATCAGCTCGTATAAAAATATCAGAGAAATTTAATAAGATACATTCAACTGATGGCAATTGGCAAATTAGTCAAATCTGCAACTTCCACCAAATATCATTTTCCCTCATGCATCAAGTTAGCATTATATTTATGCCAACCATCAAGGTTCAAGCAGCCCCAAGTCCACCGGAACCATTGCTTACAGAGCAAGCGCATAGCCTAAGTTTTTCTCCACAAGAGCATAGAAACATTGCAGATAACTAACATGCCAAGATATTGGTAGATAAAAGGAAGATTCCAGTACAAGCATGCAGCTGCCAGAATTCAAATATCACTATCATTATAGAATAACATGAAAGCAACAACCTATCCCCGGTACTTTGAGAGCTCATACACATACATTTCTCCAACAACTCAGTATAAACAACATAAGAAAACTTGCATAAAGCCCTCAACTGTTGCTTTTTTGTGCATGTGACAACCGAGATTTTCCACCACACATATACTATCACAAAAAACAATAAAAGCTGTGCCCTTTGCGTAAAAACCACTACGTACAGAGCCGATCACCACCCTTCTGTGCTTTAAGTGCACAAACTGAAATCTTCTAAGGACAGGAGAGATAGATTTCGAAATCCGAACTATGTATCGCAGTAACATTACAGACAACGAGGAAAGTCATCCCCTTTTGATTAAACTATTTCTCTGTGAGACCATTACCCTATCACACAGCAACCTAATTTATTGTGAAATTTACACTGTTAAAAAAATTTAGAAAGAAAAACCAAAGTTTCCAACGCCTCCGAAATGGCCATGACACTAAGACGGCAACACAAGCATCAAATCCCAACAGCAACACCATGATGAGAAGAGTAAGAGTGGGGATCGGGGCTGCGAACCTGTCGTTGCAATTGAGCCGAGCGGCATAGTAGAAGGCGACGGAGAGGAGCCATGAGTCGGAGTGGACAGCGACGAGCACGAGCCAGTCGCGCCGGTTCATGCCGTCGCGCGCGAAGTTGATGCCCAGCGCCGGCTCCGGCAGCTCCGTCGGCACCTCCTCCGCCGGCAGCGCCACCTCCCACGCCTCGTCCGCGTAGCCGTACAGGCACAGGTTCTCCTTCTCTGCTCCCCCAACCCAAACCAATCACACAGCGATTCGCGACGGCGGAGACGGACAAGGGAATAATCGCGTCGATTCGAGAGGCGACGATGGTCACTCACCTGGATCGCACTGCGAGTAGAAGTCCTCGACGTCTGCGGCGGAATCGGGCGCGATTAGGCTCCGTCCAACTAGGGTTAGGGTTCGGGACGGGGGTGGGGAGAGAGAGAGGGAGGGAAGGAGTCCACTGACCGTGGGTGAGGGCGCGAAGGATGGCGGAGCGGCGGGCGCCGTAGTCCTTGAAGATGTCCTCGACGGAGCGGGGGGCCGAGGTGCCGCGGTCGCGGCCAGAGGCAGCGTCCATGGCTGCGGCGAGTGGGGGTACGACTCCTCTTCTCCGGCGAGGTGGTAGGTGGCGGTGACGGTTCGCGGAAGGAGTGTGTAGTTGTGGATGGTGAGGCGAGACGGTCAGATGCGGCAGAGCCGAGCCGGACTCAACGGGGAAATGTCAAGATTTCGCAGCTTTGCATGTGCGCGCTTCGGAATCTATGAAATTACAAAGCGGTCCTCTCGTAGTATATTCGTCATAGGTGCGCTTTCTTTTTGATAAAATCTGAAAACGACATACCTTTCATTGGCATTTGGATGGGATCCATGGTATAGCCTCCTCCTTCAACTCTAGCACTGCTCTTCCACCCTATTCTTCAACTCTAGAGCCACCCTTTCCTCCTCCTTCACCGTCGATGACAAGTTCACTACGCCCCCGGACATAGAGAGAAGCCGAGGAGACAGTATGCGGCGGTGGAGGGCGTTGGGCGGCGACAGCGGTACACTGAATATTAGGTGGCGGTGGAGGGTATTGGACGGCGACAGCGGTACACTGAATATTAGGTTGGACGGAGTGGTAGCGGCGAGGAGGGGGAGATGACGGCGCCGTTAGGCAGCGAGGTCGCCATCGGCCGTCGGTGGTAGAGGAGGGGGTGAGGGGAGGTGGAGGAGGAGTGCAGAGTTGCTTGCATCGGACAAAAAAGGGGAGGAGAGCGGCAGTGGCAACAACAATTGGGGAGCAGCCGAGAGGGAGGCTGGGGAGCGGCGATGGGAGGGAGACTAGGGAGCGGTGTTGAGAGGGAGGGAAGGGGGAGTGGCTAACCTGTTGGATTGGGTCCCAACAGGATACCGTGCAGTAGTAGCCCTCTTTCTTTGTTTTCTTCTTCTTTTCCTTACCAAGAATCCAAGATCAGCAAATCTATGGTGTTGTGCTACAGTGATCTTAGCACATCAAGAACCTGCTGCCACTAATGACCTTGGATGAGTACCCAGGGCAAATAATCTTTGATGTTATTGTAGCAAGTATGCTACCATTGCAACAACACACAGGTACAACAATGCTGTTGGCTGTATCATAATGTTAATGGATGTTTTTGTAACTCACAGGAGTGACGAAGAATATACTAACGCAGCATTTGTTCATTTACAGTAACTCACTTAAACAAATAATGTAAACAAAATATGAAGCTACCAAGTTTTCAATCTATTACTTATTTATTTTATTTTAAATTATTATGCATTGCTACTTTATTACAAACCCATGTACTTGGTAGTTAGGGTCCAAATTGATTAATTCCTCATTTAATAATTTAAATGCCATAATTTCATTGTTATCATAGAATGAGAAATTATTTAGTGATACTACGCTAGTTGTCACATGGGTTGTACAATTTATATGCTTAGCAATTCTTATAGTTCGATGGGTTCTTCATCATATGAGATCAATTACTTAATTTTAATTAAATAAGATACTGAATCGTGGTTGGTGCTACAGTTATAAAATTTATGTGCTATGACATTAGTATGTCATTAGTGTTGGTTATACAAAATTAGTTTTCACTCGGGTGAGTGATCGTGTAGTAAAAGGAAAAGTGTGGATTCACTTCGAGAAATATGGATGTCTCACCTGGGTAATGTCTCAGGACTTAAATTTGTGCGCTATTTATCTGAGCCATACCGTGCAAACCACATGTCTAGTATGAGATATGTCTGACTAATTAATTTATGATATTTTAATTTTAATTTCGCCATTGTGATGCATATAGTTGCTGATTTTCATAAGGCAGAAGGGAGTGTGATGCGAAACCCTAACAGGTAGAATGAGTTGATGAACATTGTAAATGTTTTGTTATGATTTTCTTTAATGTGAGAATAATCACATCGTGTGTGTACAGTTGTGCAACCTCCGCAAAGTGTAAAACTATTCGAATAGCCGTGTCCTCGGTTATAGATAATGCTCAGTAATTTCACATAAGGGGTAGAATTTTCCTAAAAATTTGGCTGCAAGAGCCATAGAAAGTGAATGATTAATTCACTAGTGGTTCATTACGTGAATGGGAAGTTCATGTGTGGTTCATTGGAGTGAATGGTCAGTTCACTTGTGGTTTATATAATTTCTTTGATTATTTATCTATTATAGTTTTTCTTAAAGTTCGCTTTCAATCTATTTATTGTATTACCTTAAATTATTGTTTTCTGCAAAATAACCTTTCAGTCATCCATTGGTAAGTTTTGCATATTATATTGCATCTTTGTTACAAACAATTTGGTGAGTACCAATGTACTCACAACTTTATGCCTACTGTTGTTAGTTGAAGAAGATGAGTTATGTTAGCAAGAGGTATCTAAAGGCGGATACTTTGACGACTTTATAGATTAGGTCATACTATGATAATTATTAATATTTGAGTTTTTGTTTTCTTTATTAATTGTGCATGTGGTTGATATTTCATCTGTATTCACACTATGTGCACTAGCGTGATCATGGACTAGTGCGGCATATATAGAGAGTCCAGATTTGTATATTCGGGTCTCAACATGGTATGTGTCACGAACTTGTTACAAACTAACAGGGCCCCCTGCACAGCCCTACTGTAGACTACGTGCACCGACAGGTTGGCACTAGGGCCAAAATGACACCGTGCGACATGACATGACATGACAGTAAAATATTTCAAGTTCATATTTATGTTGTACTTTTTATGCATGTACAACTAACCTATTTTGTATGTCATTGCAGTATGACCAGCTTCGCCGTATTGTGTCCAAGGGTGGTGTCGCATTGCATCGTGGACGTTCGAGCATGTTGGAATGCCTACTAGAGTCCATCCGTAACATGTACGAGAATGCTAAACATGCACTAGGGGCCATCAGCTGTGGCCGTCCTAGTGATGTGTTTATGCTAGGGGCGACGGGGCACACCATCGTCCATCCATAGCTTCATCCACACGTCCTAACTCCTCAATGTAGCACCCTAGCCTCAGGCGTCCCTTGTCTCTGTAGCACGCTGCTCAGGTTTGATAATTTCATATTTTGTTGTAATCAGCATGATACTTTATTATCATTGTTCTTAATACATGTCGTCTTTGTACAAGCCATTCACGCCTACACTACTCTACTTCTGTCTTCATCGCAGAGGCAACCTGACGCCAGACTTCCTTCGCTGGGGGGATGACACAGCACAACACGTTCGTCCTTGTCATAGAGATAGCCTGAGACACATGATACACCATGTAGCAACATCGACTCGTCTGTTCGAGACAATGAGGTGCAATACAGCACGTACGCACCCGCGCCTCCGGTAACGTGATGAGTGGTATGATTGGACATATGATATCTACATGGTCCACTAGCATGGCATGGACTATGTGGCATCGAGCTTTGCTGCAGCGGACTACCCTAGACTAGAATACCCTGGAGGTTCATCGTTTGTGCAACATGTGACACCGATGCTTATAATTACAAGTTTCTTTACTAGTCCATGATTCATTTTCCTTCAGCTAACTGAACAGTATGAATGTGCAGGTCTTGAGGCCAGAGGTTCCAAGAGTGGGCTGCAGGTACATTCTCCACATAGCGCAAGACGTGGGTTCAACTATTTAGAACCAAAGTTCGCACTACAGTTCTACCTTCCATCAGCCTAGTGAAACATATTTCCGTCCACAGGAGGCCATCAATTATGCAGAGGACTGGGTGCAGCAGATGCTCAACGCTTGAGAGATTAGGCCCAGTCAGCTATTTGGTGCCTTCGTTCCCACTTGGCCACTGCAATATGACTTGTGCGACGTATGATGCTCTCGGGCAGGCTGACTTTCCTTGAGGACCAGGTTCGCCCCCCAAGGAAGTGGGCAGCGAACATACCTTGACTCAGTACTGCGTTCAATTTTAGTATTTTGCATTGAGCATGTTGAAATATTGTTCCACTGACCCTGCGTTTGTGCTATATGTGTCAAACATAACTACGTACTCATTAATGATTTGTCCCCATTGTACCAGTATGATTTGGAATTTGTCGATGTGTGTCATGTAGTTCTACAACAACAAGGTTCTCTTAGTGAATTGACAACACACAATACCTTTTCTCTGTGAGTTCACAGCACACACCAGTTTTTCCTAGTGATTTGACAACACATACCAGATTTTCTCAGTGAATTGACAATGATGCGACCTTTCCTGTGCCCACAACATTTGCTCTCGTGGACATGAGTGCGCTACCATTCGGTAAATTGTACTCTCGAACGATGCACAAGGACCGCATATAAAGTCTGGCCAGCCTCCACGACTGGATCCAATACGCCACTCGAGCTGATGTCCAAAATAGGGGAAGAGGCGAGGGAGAACAGAGCATAGGTAGAGGACATCACTGTGCCACTGTTAGGGATATCGAACTATAGATAGCCGATTCGCAAGCGGAAGTGAGTGTCCAAGATGAAGGGATCCTACCCTAATAATTCTTGCAACGATGCACCTATGCTGCTGGAGTTTCTACGGTTGCAATGTAATTGCGGTAATCCAGCACATATCATTCAGTCCACGCACTCAGCCACCGCCGCTCGGATGCACTATACGTGTGGTGAAATTCTTGTAAGCGAATGTCACATATTTGACAAATCACATTCATGTTTCATTCACACATCGCTAACCTTCTCCATGCATGCCGACAAACCATAGAGCGTTGCTACTTCTTCTAATGGATCGATACCTGAAGATGTACGACACCATTCACCGAGCAGAAATACATGTTCAACTACTTGATGGCGCTAAAGATATTCACACACTAAAAACCTTACACCCCGGACGACTAGGGAAAGGCCAGGATGGCGGAGGATAAGGGAAAGGCGTCGATGATCCCTGATGCCCCCGCTGAACACCAGATTATTTCGAATTGAAATAAAATTACACAAGTTATGAAATCTGAGTACTAGATGCGGGTCACAAGGACTAAACCTGCAAAGGAGGCAGGGGAAAGGCACCGATGAACCCAAATGTATACGACGAATGCGGAGGTGCGGAAGCATGTTAGGTGAGCATGGATGTGGAGTTGATGACGTGAGCCAGGCTGGTAAACCCCAACAATGTCGAGGTGACGTGTCAGAATAATATAATTTTTTATACGTATCAAAGCATGAGTATTCAACTAGTTAGAAAAAAATGCTAAACAAGCGCAAAGCCTACTACATCAACACTGATAGCTCGGCAGCACCTATTGAGCTAGGATAGCTCGCTAGGGGCACTGGTGAGCCGTGGTAGCTCGTCAGGCCGATAGGACCCGTCGGCTCCCGCGCACACTGTCCCTACTAAACTTGCCTCGCTTGCCATGCCACCCACATCGCACTGAGCTTTGGTGGCGCAACATGTGATGGGTGTTGCCTGCCACGCCTGTTGAGCTTGGGGATGGATCATTTTTGCAAAAATGGATATCTGGATGCCAAAATTTGAAAAAACAAAGTGCTACAACTCCAAAAGTGTGAAATGGCATGGTCTTTTAACAAGGGCGTTGGTGTGCAGCCCATAGCCAAGAATGTTGGGCTTAAATTTCGTGCAGGGCGAATTATTTTGTCCATCTCTCTCTCAGGTGACGTCTCTTCATTGTTTTTTTACGAATTCTTTAAAAAGTTTTCATTGGTAATTTGCACGACTTTACGTCTTAAGTATGTTTTACCAACCCAAACAACTAATTGTAGGGGGGAGTTAATACATGTGAGTTGTGACGAATTTTGGTCATATTTGGCACTGTTTACAACTGTAATTATAAAAATAGCTGTATACAAACTGTACTGACAAAAATACGTTTTTGTCGTCCGGTAGTTGGGCGGCAGCGTCGGTGCGCTGATGCATAGCCCCTGCCACCCCGTGAGCAGACGACAGGTGGCTTGCCGCTCCGCTACCGGATAGCAAGTGGCCTGTTGTCCTATAGCTAAGCGACAGCTGGCCTACCGCCCATGGGGGAGACGACAGGTGATTAAAACGGTTGATTAGCCGGTTTAATCACCTATTTTTTTTATTTTTGTATAATATTTATTTAAATTTTTAAATATAACAAATAAACTCAAAATATTATAAAATTTTATATGTATCCTTCCGACATAATGTACTTGACTATGTAATTTTTTTTATAATTTTATCCACTCTGAATATTGCTCAAAAAATCATATGATTTTGGTATTTGTAGGACTTGTTACATATATCAAACGAGCTCCAAAAATTACGAAATTTTATATGAAACCTCCCAACACGATTAGGGCTAAGTGGGCCATGTCGGCACGTTGGCCCGTTTAGCCCGAAAAAGGATAAAAAAAATTAAAAAATGTAGAAAATTAAGAAAAAATTGTAAAAAAAATTACAAAAAATTATATAAATTATAACAAACGGGCCGTGCCATGCTGGCACGACCCATCATCTAAACGGGCTGTGTTGTGCTTGGGCTGGGCCTCGGACCGGTCCGCAACGGCACAGCTCATTTGGATAGCTATAAGGCATCATATCTTGCAAGTTCTTAAAATTGTCTGGTTTTGCTTAGATTTGATCTTCTCGGGTGATTTCTTGATTCAAATGCTTCTTTACTTCTAATCTTTGGAGTTTCTTGCTTGCTGTGATATATAAAAATACATCTAAAGCCATCTTGGGCATTCTCCATCTACGAGCAAGTCATATTCCTTGTTTTCGGTTTTTGCATGGTTTTAGTACGATCTTGTTTGTTTTTAAAAATGGTCTAAATTTTAACAAGAATTCTTACTATCCTTAGATGAAATAGATTCTTAAGATCTCAAGTAAGGTATGTACAAAATCTCATCTTATTTAGACTTAGATTTTTTGAGTTACACGAAAAGTTGCATCACCTTGGTTGGTTTTTTAGTTCTGAAACAGAGGAGGCAGCTCAGATCGCCCCTTCTCTAGTCAAACCGCTAAAGACAGGTTAGACCGATGTATAGCCGATGGTCAAAGCGCCCCTTGGCAGCCGGTCTAATCGCCAGTGCTTGAGTTTCTTGGCTTTTATTTTGTTCTTGGTTTCCTATCCTGATCTTCGTAGCTCAATAGTTACTGGAGTGAAGGATCAGTGAATACTTTAGAAAAATTTTAAAGGTATCATTTACCCTTCAGTTGTTATACCAGTCCTACACTGACTGTCACTTTGTTGTACCATAGACAGGAGATGAACAGAAGAAGCACTGCAGGGGACACGGAAGGGAGGCCGGCACGGCCCACGGGCTCGGCAACATGCGCGTGCTGTACTAGCGCAGGCTAACAAGGCATCAGAGGCCTCGCCTGGCCACGATTTGTAAAACTACGCGCGTCCCATTAGCTCGGTTTGTTTTCGTGTAAACTAAGAACGAAGAATCTTGAACTTTTGGAGAGATGTAGGACGTGTATGCGCGGAAACAGGCTAAGTGTAGATTGTAGAAGATACGTGAAAACCTACGAAAGTACTAAGAATAAATCCGATCTTGGAGCGATACAGAACTTGACCATTTGAGGTTTCTTTATAGAATTCTTTGGAAACTTCGTGTCTGGGTTTTACATGGTTTCAATATTTAGACGGCTTTTACGTGATATTTGGCCCGATATAGAAGTATATATATTATCTTGGAGATATCGGTTCTTGTATCTTTAGCCACTGAAAGTAATTCTTGCTCTAAATTATGTAGAGAAACCTGATTGTTCCTCGATGATATACTGAGGATTATACACAACTCGTATTTATTTGGTAGCATTACATAAAAATGGGACGCCAATAATACATTACGTCACATACTCCTATCAATTACAACGGCAATGATTTAGCGAAGAACAGATCAAACAAAAATGTGCAGAACAATTAAGAAAAGAACAACACCTTTTTAAAAGCAAACAAAAAAGATCGTATGGATGGCATACAGAGACCTCACTCGCACACTCATCGTCATCACAGCCCCCACCAGACGCCCGCCAAGGCCAGAACGACCACCCCGAGACCACCCCCCGTCACCCTCGCCGCCGCATGAGACGCGGTTGCGTCCGGCGACGCGTCGGCGTCGGGCGCGTCCGCGACCGACGACGGCGTCTTCCCCTTCTTCTTCAGTGGCGCCAGCGGAGCGGGCGCGGGCGCTGGCGAGCCGTAGATCGCCATCGGCAGAAGAACCTTGTTCACCTGGTACACCACGAGGTTGTCGCCAGTGTACAGCGTGTTGTCGACGGTGGCGTTGACGACCCCGGTGGAGATGTTCACCTGCTGGCCCTCGGCCATCACGTTAAGCGGGTACTGCCCCGGCGAGTTGCTGCCGGCCTGCGTCCGGAGAGGGTTGCTCACTGTGTCGAACTGCGACATGGGGATTAGCGTGGACAGGATGTGGTACTGCAGGAGCGCGTTTTTCTGCTGGTCGGACAGCGAGTTGAGCGAGCCAGACGGGAGCGAGGTGAAGGCGTTGTCCGTCGGCGCGAACACCGTCATGCCGTTGCGGGAGCTGTTGAGCTGGTTGTCGATCTGCTCCGCCACGCCCGTCGACCGGAGCAGCCGGATGAACGTGTTGAACTGCCCTGCCTTGGCCAGCACCCCCGTGATGTTCGTCGTCCCAGCCGCCGGCGCAGGCGCGGCAGGGGTCGGGGTCGGCAGTGTCGGCGCTGCCGGCGCGGCCGCGGGGCCCTGCGCCGTCGCCGTCATGGCTATAGACAGAACGAGGAGGAGCACAAGACTCTGCATGGCTTGCATGGTTGTTCCTTACTTGTTTCTTGCAAGGTGTCTGGTGATTGATATTGGTTGTGATTGGCTTTGTGTGTGCAATGCAACTCAATGTGACAATGTGAGTGAGATCGAGAGGTGTGTGATGTTGTGGCTTATAATAAGGTGGTTGGGGAGGACAGGGAGGAGTGAGGTGTAGGAGATCGAGGTGGTGGATGTAGGGTTTGTGGGGGTAAGTCTTACAGTTGCAGGGCACCAAACCCTGAGATGATGAGTTGCCAAGATGGAACAGGCTAACAGCTGGGTTGCTTCAAGCAGCACCAAGTACATCCGGTGCAGTGGGGTTAAGTCTCAAGATCTGAGCAATTTTCTTCTTCTTCTTCTCTCTCTCTCTCTCTCTATTTCAGATTGTCGTTGACAATCAAGGTGGAAATGATGGTGATTTTGTGTGTGTGTGTGTGTGTGTGTGTGCGTGAGGGAGGATCAGTGATAGGCTGGAGAGGCAGGAGGAGATGACCTCGTTTTGTCATGCATTGTGGGAGCTGGTTTGTTCCTTCAGGGACCAAATTAGCTGAAAAGATCATCCATATTAATAACCAAACATGGGGACCTGCATGTTTGGATCCTAGCTAGCCAGGTGAAAGGCTGGAGTTGATTAAGTGGGTAATTTGTTAGTCAGCTAAAAACAACATGGTGCTTTCCTACTGAAAAGTGTACTTTGCTAGTTAGACTGTAGGAAACTACTACAGTATATCTCGATGTACAATCAGTGTTCAGCAAACCGAAACCGAGCAAATCCCAGATCCTGACCGGCTGATGCACATCATATCATCAGGTAATTTTCCAATTCCCAAAGTAATGAATAGCTGGTGCATATCTTTCAAGAAATGAATTGCTGGTGCGTCTAACGAAAATTCTGGAGAGTAGAGAAGGTCCTTCGATTCTTTTAGCTTGGGAATAAATACCACAGCCAACTCACAACGACAAAGATTGAGAATCTGAGATGCATCATGCACACAGGAGGTTCTGGTATGCTTTAGCCTGCTGCAGATACTAACATTCGATCCAACCATCTCTGTCAGTCCGGTGGTGCATCCATGTACATGCACATAGCCGCGCATATACCGATGTCAATAGCAAGTGTACAGTTATCAGTCTCATGCATGTGCCAATAACCAACAGCTAGCATTGCAGCTCAAACATCTGCAAATCTTGAAACCAAAGTTAATGGACACGAATGTTTTTTACCCTACGCAACTTCACCTTCACGTATCACCTATGATCTCACAGATTTTCTAACATCGAGCCTTTCATCCAGAAGAGGTAAAACTGGCGGAGAGCTACCTCTTAACTACTCAGCTAACTCGAGACATCAACATGTAAACCATTTGAAAGTTAATCTCTTTGACAATTGGCTTGTTAAACCTCTTCTTCTCTCTGTCTCTCCCGGTAAAATAAATGGAGCGAATGTGACTTTCCAAGAGCCGGAAACAGCCATACATCTCTGCCTCAGAAGTTACTCTGCACAAACGCAGCAGCACACTGAACTGCAAGGAGGCCAGCTGCAACAGCCATGGCACAAGAGACACCCAACAACCACAGGAAGCCGCCTCTTAATTATAAATTGTCGCACCGTGCTTAGATAGATCCAGAAATAAGTTACTAGTAAATTAGCAGATACATAATCGTAATAGTCAGGCCATCATACAAAAAGACGAAGAGTTACCATACAAATATTGGAAAAATTAAAACTTAAAACACAGAGTTATCTTGTCACATATAGCCCATGCTCCCCATTTGTGGTCACTGGATACAGAGATTCGTCGTTCTCCAGCAGTGGCAGGTGTTTCAATTGGAACACATTTTCAACTCCTGGTAGTACGTTAGGGAAGCATATCAGTGTTATGAATATTGTGTGCATCTATTCATGAGGCCCAAGGGGCAATATATATACAGGTACAAGGGGATGTACAAAAGGAATACAACACAGCATAAAATGAAGTAGCATATTAGGAAACAAATAAGAGTCCTAATCCTAATCTATTCTATCCTTAACACCCCCCTCAAACTCATGGTGGATCAACAACACTGAGTTTGGAGAGGTAAAAGCTGTGCTGTGCTCGAGTCTGGGCCTTCGTGAAGAAATCCGCTATCTGAAGCTCCGAAGGCACATACTGAAGAGTAATCACCTGATCTTGCACACAAGACCTCATGAAGGAAGCATCAACACCAATATGCTTGGTGAGCTCATGCTTCACAGGATCACGAGCAATACTGATAGCACTGATCGTTCGACAAGAGAGGAGCTCTGTAGTGACGTAAACACCAAATCCTCAAGTAACCACCGTAGCTGGTAATCTCTGCATGTCAAGAGAGCCATAGCTCGCAACTCACCTCTGACTCGAACGGACACTGCAGTTTGTTTCTTCGCCTTCCGGCAATAAGAGAACCACCAAGAAAAACACGAGGCGAGAGAGACCGCGATCGAGGGATCGCCGCCCAAGTAGCATCCGAATAGGCTCAAGTCAGAACGAATCGAACGTGGAAAGAAGAGACGGCGAGAGATAGTCCTACGAAGGTATCGCAGAACTCAAGAAGGTGGTCGTAGTGGACTCAGTGGGAGCTGAAACAAACCGACTCGAATATGAACGGGATAAGTGATATCCGGACGAGTAATGAAGAAGATAAACAAGACTCCCAACAAGATGACGGTGGCGTAGCCGGATCGTAAAGAGGCTCGCCATCCGAGGGTCGGAGGTGGACATTGAGCTCCATGGGAGTCTCAACAAGATCTGATCGATGAGAGAGGCGCGATCAAGAAGATCCTGAATATATTTCTCTTGGGACATAAAGAAACCATCCGGAGTGGAAGTAACCTCAATCCCAAGGAAATAACCGAGAGGACCAAGATCCGACATAAGGAATCTGCTCACTAAGACGAGCCTTAACAAAGGCAATGTACTCGAGAATCATCTCCGTAATGATCATATCATCAACATACGTATGAGAAGAGTCCACCACGAGACGAAGTGTGGACAAAGAGTGCAGGATCATGATCACTAGCTGAAAAACCAGCAGCAGTGACCACAGAGGAGAAGCGCCAAACCAAGCACGAGGGGCTTGCTTAAGGCCATAGAGAGCGACGAAGGCGCATGCACCATACCCTCGAGAATGTAATACCTGGTGGCGGATGCATGTAGACCTCCTCACGCAACTCACCATTAAGAAAGGCATTCTTGACATCAAGTCGAGAAGCAGCACTGGCGGCGATGCACGCCACCGATGTAAGAGTGCGAACGGTGGTCATGTGGGCCACAGGAGCAAAAGTCTCGTCGTAGTCAACACCATGCTCCCGCTGAAGCCACGAGCAACAAGACGCGCCTTGTAGCGCTCAAGAGAGCCATCGAGCGAGTCTTAATTTTATAGACCCACTTACACGTAATGGGACGAGAATGAGATGGCAAAGGAACAAGATCCCAAGTACCAAGACGCTCGAGGCAGCAATCTCCTCGCCATGGCAAGCTGCCACTCGGGGTGAGTAACAAAGATCCCGTAGGAGACAAAGCTCACGAGTAGCTGCACCAAAGAAAGGCAAAGCGGCAGAGGCCGAATCGACCGGCGATCGCGAGAGCGTAGCGAGGAGAAGATGACCCATCGGGCGATGGAGCATCGAGGAAGGTGGATCATCAGAGAAGATGACTCCACCGGAAGAGCCTCAACACGAGGTCGACGAGTGTAAAAGAGAAGGGGAGGTATCAGAGTGAGAGGAGCCCGGGAGTCGGAGGAGACGACGCAGCGGTGACAACGGCGGAGAGGCCACGGGGAATATGTGGAGACTCGGTGGGGCAAGTGGACGAGGCAAAGCGGATATAGGTGTATCTGGAAAGGTCAAGAAAGACAGAGACTCCGCAGAGGAGTCGAAGGAGAGGCAGGGCGTGGGTAGAATGGACGAGACTCGCCGAAAGTCACATCCCGAGAAACCCGCATCCTTCGACCAACCGGATCCCAAAGACCGATAGCCCTTGTGCTCGCATCAGATCCCAAAAAGACACACTCAACAGATCGAGCGGTTAGTTTGGTACGCTCGCGAGGGGCGAGGAGAACGTAGCAAACGCAGCCAAACATATGAAGGGCGAGTAGTCGAGCGAAGACCACGAGACGCCAACAGGATCGCACCAAGAGCGTAAGATGGCCGGATGTTGATGAGATAGGTGGCGGTGGAAACGACCTCGGCCCAAAAGTGAGGTGGGATAGAGGCGGCGATCATCGAGTACGAGCCGCCTCAAGGAGGTGACGATGCTTGCGCCACGACACCATTCGAGCATGAGCACCGTGACAAGAGAATCGAAGAGAGTCCTGCGCAGCAAGGAAATTGCGCAGTAACGAGAGAGGTACTCGCCAAACAGAATCAAGCACGAAAGACACGAATAGGAGTGGAGAATCGTGTGTGGATCATAGTGGCAAATTGTTTATAGATAGACAAGACCTCACTACGAGAAGACATGAAATATATCCAAGTGTGGCGAGAGGAATCATCTATAAATATGATATAATATCGATGACCCCTTTCAAACGAAGGGGCGGACCCCAAACATCCGAATGAACAAGATCAAAAGGACGCTGGGACACGGACTCACTATGAGGATAGGGAAGCTGAATTTGTTTACCTAACTTACACTACGACAATCTAAAGACACGTCTCCGAGATGCACTCCGAAGACCACGACGAACTAAGGATGACAAAGTAGATCCACACAGATGACCAAGACGGTGATGCCACCGCTGAAAAGAGCCGGTAGACGAAGTGGCGTATGAGAGACCGCGCGATGGTGGCGCGGAAGGAAGGTGAAGCAGTCAAGCTCCCAGAGACGCCGTGAGTCACGGCGCCGAGGGCCGAACCAACCGAGCTCCGTGTGGCGGTCCCGAACACAACAAGAGTCGAGTCGAGAATGACCGATAACCAAGGTCAAGAATCATCCCAGCAGAAATAAGTCGCATAGTGAGGCGAGGAATATGAGCAACGAAGGAACATGAAAGGATGAGTTGCTAAGAGATCCTCGACTGAGACGAAAGAGATGTACCATCGCAGTAAGAACACCGATGGAGAATCAAGAGGTGTAATAGAAGACAGAGTAGAAGCATCGGAGTCATGTGAAAAGATGCTCCGAATCAAGAATCCACGGGAGGTACCGATCGTAGAGGGTGGTTTCTCGATTCAAGAGTCGATGAGCGTAACTCGCCGAGGAAGAACTCAAGCGGCAAGCAAGCGCGAAGTCCGCTATCTCTCGCTCGGTGAAAGAAGGCTGCTGAAGAAGTCGATGCGACGCCGTCGTAGAAGCACCGGTGCCAATAGAAGAACGGCGTGAAAGATGCCGCTTCTTCTTATAGCACCGACTCAATGTGGCCGCCTTGTGTCGCAGAGGGAACAGTGAGGACGGCCACCTCCAGACGGATGACGCCACCACCACCGTGGCGGCTACCGGAGGAGGCGATGTAGCGGTGAACGGGCGGCGAGCACAGAGGGGAGTGGCATCGCACCAGACTACTCAGCGAGTCTCCTCTGCGCGTATCTCGGTAAGAGCCTCCAAGAGAGTGACACGAGGGTGGCGTGCAAGAAGCCGAGCACGCCGTTGCTCGAACTCGGGGCGGCGAGTAAGGAACTCGTAGACCCGCTGAAACTCGGTCGGCCGCGCATACCAGCAAAGATGGGCGAACGACACCCGAGAGTGCGGAGAGTGTCCAATCGACGCCAAACAGCAGAGCTCGAGCGAAAAGCGCCAACAGAGCATCACCTGCTGAAGAGAGTGCTCTGGCGGACCACGGACAGTGCAGGTGGCATCACCGGAGGGCTCGAGCGCCGACGAAGATGAGTCCACATCCGAAAGCCGGCGGAGTCCCACAACCTCGTAAGAGAACCGAGGCCGAGATCGGCGATGAAGACAAAGCAGCAGCCGAGCGCCGCATCGCACCACCGAGTGTAGGTGGTCGACGATCTTTGTAGAAATCCGAGCCTCCCGGTAGGCGAGGCGCTTCATCATCAACAACTGAGCGGCCGTGAGCAATCTTGTCGTCTGTCGGGGGCAATGCAACAGGCGTGGGCTCCGTCGGAGGAATAGGGCAAGGCGGGCAGGTGACATCGCCAGAGAGGACGCCCCAGAGACGTAAACCACGCATGTGAATGCGCATGTGAGACACGAAGTCGGTGTAATTAACACCATCAAAGACCACCGGGCAGCGCGGGAGAGAAACGGTGCCCATTGGTAGGCGGCGCTGGACGGCGCGGCGACCAATACAACGGTCTAACAGCGGCGCTGAACGGCGCGGCGGTTAGATCGACGTTTTTTTTTTTTTTTTGAATCGGGAAAAAGAACCCTAACTAATAGTGGGCCGAAGGCCCACACTCACGCACACACGCACACACGCACACACGCGATGAGGCGGCGGCGGCACTGAGGGCGAACGGCGGCGCGGCGAGGGGCGGTCGGGGAGAGGGGGCGAGGGCGCGGCGGCGCGCAGCGTGGGAGGAGGCGGCGGCCGGCGTGGGAGGAGGCGCGCCGGGCGGCGCAGCGTGGGGGAGGCGCGCCGCGCGGGGCGGCGGCGGCAGCGACACGGCGCGAGGCGGCGACGGCGGGCGCGGAGGCCGAGGCGCGCAGGCGCGCGCCGGCGTGGGAGAAGGAGGCGGCGGCGCGGGAAGCGGCGGCAGCGGCACGGGCGCGGGCGGCGGCAGCGGCTCGGTCCGAGGCGGCGACCGCGCAGAGGCGCGCGCGCGCGCGCGCGGAGGCAGCGACGAGCCGGCGCGGAAGGCCGAGGCGGCGCACGGGACGAGCCGGTGCGGGAGGCCGAGGCGGCGCACAGAACGAGCCGGCGACCACCGGGCGCACGGGAGTCGACGACGGTGGTGCAGAGTCGGCGACGGCACGCGGAATCCTAGGCAAGCCAAAACCCTAATTTTGGCTCTGATACCATGTTATGAATATTGTGTGCATCTATTCATGAGGCCCAAGGGGCAATATATATACAGGTACAAGGGGATGTACAAAAGGAATACAACACAGCATAAAAGGAAGTAGCATATTAGGAAACAAATAAGAGTCCTAATCCTAATCTATTCTATCCTTAACAATCAGCAACAGTGTTGTAATCCCGAGCCAAAAGAAGAAACGGTCAGTACAAAAGAGATACATCGAATGAAACAATAAATGATTAATAAAAGGGAGATGCTTCAGTTCATTCATACGGTCCTTATGGCAATCGTTATTTTTTTAGACAACAATCATTCTTCAACAGAGGTGATAGAGCTATATTGGTGCAGTCCCAGGCTACCAGTTAGCACCACCTTCACGTTCACTATAAACGTACTTCTCGAATTAAGTTCTATTGCAGAGTTTGTGGAACTGATAGCACTTCTCTTCGCAAATTGGCAAAGACTAAGATCAGCAAGCCATATAACCATTGTGGTGGTAGCTGTACTATATTCAAGTCATCATAGATTTTCAAGATACTTCTGACAGGAAGCATATATATATCTAGTGCAAACCACAACCTAGGGCAATAAATTTGTCGTCTATACGGACAGTCAATTTGTAAGCACACCCGGTCAGATTCGAGGACCACTGAGGATACGAAGGGATTCAGCGAGAATCACACATGAATAGATGAACAGGTGTATTGCATGTAGATGTCAAGTGTTACAAATGGCCTTCTCTCTACTGACATAGGGTTTTATTTAGAGTGAGAGGAGGAGACAAGCAGAGTTACAAGTCTGCCCTTGGGTTTAGTTTACTCCTAAGAGTAGTTTCGTCATTCACACCAAGTAAGCCCTGCCGCGTCGAGAGACTCTAGGGTTAGTCCGTGGTTGGCTCCAGACCTTGTCCGGGGTTGGTCCGTGGACCTCGCCCACAATTGGCCTTCGAGGTTGATCCCGGACCTCGTCAAGCCGAGGTTGTAGCAACACACTTCAGCGCGCCTTGCTAGGTCGGAATGCTCCGTTGCCTAAAGTAGTGCGGGTGCCCTCCCTCAACAAAATTCCCAAAAGAAAAATATATAAATAGCCCCCAAAGACATCTACCAGGCTTCCACCATACAAAAATGCACATCTAGACTCAGCTTGGGATATCTTTACTATTATAAAAGAAGGAGTTGGTGGTTGACCCGTCGTCACTCCTCTCTTCTCAGCCATTCGATCTGATCATAAGATAAAATCTGAACCGTCTTTCACCCCTCCTTCCCACCCCGCATGACGCCGCCTAAACCCTAAAATCCGATCCCATCTTCGCGTAGCGCATGCGCAACCGCCACTTCCCTTTTCCGCGTCTCCCGTTTCTTCCCTATCCGACTCCCCGCGGCCGGCTGCCTCCCACCTCATTTCTTCCGCCGCGCCACCCTCGCCTCCTCACCACCTCCGCCCCCCGTGCCGCCGCCACTCCTCCGCGCCCCCACCCTCCTCGCTAGCCCGCGCTCCCGCCCTCACCCCCTCCGCCTCCCATCGCGCCGCCGCACTCCTCCACCACCCCCGCGCCGCCGCATCCTCCTCCCCGAACCGCCTCCTCTCTAGCCCGCGCCGCCGCCGCCTCCTCCTCCCCGCGCGCCTCCCTCCTTACTCCCAACCCCGCGCGCCGCCTCCCTCTCCGTCCCCGCACCGCGCCTCCTACTCCCCACCCTCGCCGCCGCATCCTCCTTCCTCCCCCCAACCCCTGCTGCCGCCGCCTCTCTCGCCCCAAACCGCCCTCCTACTCCCCACCTCGCCGCCGCATCCTCCCGCCCCAACCCCTCGCGCCGCCGCCTCCCTCTCCCCCGAACCGCCTTGCTACCTCCCTTCTTCGTCCCCCGCACCGCCGCCTCCTACTCCCCCCCTCGTCGCCGCATCCTCCCCTCCTCCCCATACATGCTCCTCCCTCTTCCCCATGCATGCTCGGATCTAGACACCCCATCCCTCACCGCCGCCGCCTCAACACCGGCCAGATCTAGACGACCCTCCCCACCGCCGCTTCCACCACCGGATCTAGACGCCTCCTCCCCTACCACGCTTCCACCAGCCGGATTTGGTCGGGCCTGTGTGCATGTACGCTGTCGCTACTGGAGGCGGGAGCAGCGCCGATGACTGTGGTAGTGGAGCTATTGCAGTTGCTGGTTGCCAACCGTCGAGCTTGAACAACGTGGCTGCAATCTCAGCAGTTGCAAACCTTCCTTAGTTCTTTCTGCTTCCAGATTTAGAGTGAGTTTCTTTTACAAACCTTCCTTAATTATTACTTACTATATCATCCGTAGTTGATTACTGCGTTGAGCTTATTGCTTTTACCTTCCAGAAATTGTTTGTCAGTCTCTTCCTTAGCATATCATCCGCAGTTGATTATTACGTTATTCTTATGATTTTTTACTTTCCTGAATTAGGTTGTGTGTGCCTTCATAAATTTTTAGTTATTTTTTCCACCGTCTTTGATTACTTTGATGTGCTTGTTACTCTTGTCTTGTGTCCTGTAGGCCGCAGCAGCAGCCGAAGCGGAAGGGTGGCGGCGGCGGCGGCGGCGGCTTCATGGACGCCTTCTCCAGATCCAGTGGCGACGCCAGCTTCGACGACGATGACGGCCTCACCACATGTCGTGAGGTTTCCTCCTCACTGAAAGGTAGCTCAATTCTACCCAATCCATCTTGTAAGCGAGCTCCTGGGGCCGTTTGGATGTTCGGACGGGGAAGGGATGTGATTTTTATGGGGTTTTGGTGCTAAATTTGTTTCCTTTTGGTTCTCAAACATGCAGAGCTCACAGTGAGGATGGAGGGAAAGGGCGAGTGCTACAGTGGCAGCACCGGCACAGGCTAGCTACCAAACACGCTGCGCTCGAAGCACTCTGCCATCGAGTAGCGCCAGCACAGCAAGATCAATGATAGGTGTGTTCCTCTAGCTCCAACAGTTCATCCAGACATACTAAGTTGCAGATTTATGAAAGCTACTTTTCATCTGAATATCTCTTTGCAAAAAGGTTGCATATATTGGACTCTTGAGTGGAGATGTAATTCAACAGATGTTGTCCTAACCGACCAAGAGTAAGTTTATGCTAACCTACCAGTATGGAGTAGTTGCTTCTGTTTTTCCAGTTTACATGCCTTGTGAGTTTGGAGCTATTTCAAGATGGCAAGATATCTATGTTGAACTATTTTAAATTTCTGAAATAGTTGCTCTGTTTGCTACTGACTAATATGTATGACATATGTTTCATTCTCAAACTTCTTATTATCACATTTGTTTTAATTCTGCGTTTACTTGGTTTTACAAAACATTTGGAAACAGGCCTAAACATTCATCAAAGTTTTTTATATGTGGCAAGAGTTACTTCTTTGAATCACATGTAAGTGTATGATGATAGCATAAGCTTGGTGTATCTAGAATATCTCCATTTTCCTTTCTGGAATATCTCTATGCCTATCTCATTCCTGAATATTACCTGCAGTTTGGTAAAAAAAAAAGTATGTTTGCCAAACCTATGTGTGTTGTATGCTGAATCACAATTGCTTCTTTGCAACAATTAGCTGTAGTTACAAATTGGTTTGTGCATGGGATTGGGTGTTTTCTTGCGATTGGTTTTTGATGATGGGGAAAACATATTTATTTAGTTGAATAGCATAAGTGTGTTTTCTTCTGAGAAAGGATGTTACTTTAACCCTGATTACCATTTTGCAGTTCAATTTCCTTGGTTGATCTATTTTTATCATATCATTTCTGCTTGCACCAGTTGGCATATGAGCAACTTGTCTTTTGTTCAAACCTATATCATGTAGTGGTGTTCCTAAGATTTCAAGTGCTTGAGCACCTCTTTTTTCATTGTTTGCAGCTGGCCAGGAAAGGTTCAGGACAATCACTAGCTTTTACTACCGAGGTGCTGATGGAATCATTCTAGGTAACTTGATTACTTCCAAGATACACACATCAATTTGAAGCTCTTAACTATTTATCATGACTGACTTGAGAGTATATTTTTATGCCGATCTCACTATTACGATATATATTGTTTGTGTGCTCCCCTCACGCCATCACATTTTAGGTTTTACTTTTACCTTAGAAATTCTGAGCATGAGCCATTTGGTGTCACTGTTATGATTCTGATGTGGAATCTTTGAATATACATGTAAATCGAGCAAGCTAACATGCTCAACCGTGATTCTTGAACAATATATTGGCTATCTAGGATCTTGAGATGCCACATCTAAGTTTACAGTAAAGGTTACATTTAGCGTTATGAGTTTTGTTTGCCTTGGATACCTCAGTTTACCTGGGTTATGATGTCAGGACGTCTCAAGTTAGTTGGTATATGGATGTTTCCTTTCCACCATCGCGTTACTCTGTCATATTTCAATCACCCATTCGTGTCTTTGATTTATGGATATTTTTTGGGAGTGTAGTAAACTTTGCCATGTTTGCATCGTCCTCCCGCTAACCGGATGCTTTGTGCAGATTAAGTGTCATGTCATTGATTCCCTTTCTATTCGTGTCTCATTCTCCATGTGTTAAGGGATGTATATTCATTAGATGATGTATATTTGTTATGACACTAATTTCAATGTCCAAATATCAGCTGCAGATGTAGTGATATATAAACATCTGTTACTATTGTTGAATTAACAAAGTTTGTTGTTGCTCAGAACTCATCGCAGTGGCTTGACCAATTCCAACTGCACGGAGCTGAGCCAGTTGTATGAGAAGTACAAGGTTCAGGGTGAGTATTTGATGCATTGCCTCGTTTGTTCCTTCATTATGGAATGTCTCTTTTGTCTATGCTCGATTTCTAATATGGATTAGTTTCTTCATTTTGTGTTATGATCAATAACTTGCTAAATATCGTTGTCAATTTGATGTGACTGCAGGTTTTGAGATCCTTGCTTTCCCATGCAACCGCCTCGGTGGGTGAACTCGCACTAATGAGGAAATTGTGCAGTTTGCTTGCACTCGCTTTAAGGCCGAGTATCCAATTTTTGACAAGGTAAATTTGTGCACAGTACTTCTTTCTTTTACTTGAGTATCTAAATCAAGCTGAAAGAAACCATAATCAGCTTTTGTGTATGTCATGTCCGCTTCCATGACCGCTTATAATCTTTTGATTAAGGAAATTCAATCCAACAAGTGCTCTCCATTTGTATGCGATGCATTGCAAGTGCAATGTATTCTGGTTCTCAGGCAATCTGACAATTGCCGAAGTAAAAGTGATTTGTATGTGGTGCAACACACATGAGATTGGTTTCATATGTGTTTAGAACACCAAGTTGATGGTGTAGTTCATTTGTATGTTTTAAAAGGGTCATGATTCAGTTAGGCCTCTGCATTACTCCTCCTTTTGGCACTTGGTAGGGTTCTGTTAGTAGTATTTGTATTTGCTGAGCATCTGCACAGATCCCTCGAATGAACTAACCGGCCCTAACATTCACAACCAAATGAATTCATCAGTTAAGATTGTAATGTGCCACTATCTATATCTATTGCAAAAATTCTTTCATTGTATTCCACTCTCTTAGTCATGCTATCCTAAAACTGTTAATACATTCTAGCAGATTTATGAAAGCTGCTTTACATCTGAATATCTCTTTGCAAAAAGGTTGCATATACTGGACCCTTGAGTGGAGATTTAATTGTAAATGCGCATTTGTATCTGTTTCATTTTAATATTTAATAAACCTTAATAGAGATCATATTGTTGCATATACTGACAACTCTTTCATTGTAATATGGACTCATGTGTGCATTGCATTTGTATGTGGTGCTTGTTCTATGATGCTTCACTAATATGATGCTTGATTTATTTACGAGTATGAACATGTATGTTTTATTTGATACATGATGATGTAAGAAAAAGTTGATATTTATTATTCAGTTTGAGATCATATTTGATAGTATGTATCACTTTTATTTGGTTTTCCGTTGCAACGTACGGGCACCTTACTAGTGGGGAAAAAGGAGAAAGTCGCTATTAATAGTAGCATTACCCTTCCTTTTCCTTAATTTGTGAGAGATTTATCTTTTGCACTTCTCATATCACAAATTTCATCCGAAATTTTATTAGGAGGTGATTCTACGCTTCACCCAACAGTGAATTGCACAAATATTAAAGCATAAATCAAGGGTGGATGAGTACTACTTACCCCCTTGAAGTGCTTTATGATTTGTGCAAGTCTATTAGAGAGAAAAGCATAGAAACACTACTCAATTTTATATAGGATATATGACTTTCAGGGCTACCTGTACCTGTACAATTTTTTGGGGGAACTTTTCATGCTGATTTGTTGCCCTAACTGAAGGGCTCAGCATGATAACAATTAAGTGGTGACAATATTGCACTATACTAGTGATATATGCAACTTCCCATCATCTACATACGAGAACCTATTCTTGAAACAATTGCATTTACCCTGACCTAGTAACCAAAACAGAAATGCTAACCAAACCTAATCCCAGTACTGAAATAATTGCTACTTGTTAACACGTACTCTCACTACATCAGTACATTAAGTTCCCCATTTGACACGCGGGATACAATCTCAACACAGGCATATACTTTCACATCTTCACATAGCCATCCCTACATTTTTATTTTCTGAGATGTACAAGGGAGCATGCATTGCATGTCCACATCGCCCTCCATATTCATCATTGTACCGCTCAGGATAATAGACATGCTATGTGTACCAAAGTTGTTCCCCAGACATAAATTAAATGACAATAATGATTATGGAAAACATCAAAGCACCGGTATGTTTTGAGTCATTCACTTTACCATAGAGTTGGATGTATTACAACTTATGAACTTACAACCTCTGGCTTGGCAAAATTCACCAGAGAGCAATACAAACCATAGTGGGCAAGTCAAAGTTGTCTTTCTTCTTCTTAAGCTCCAGTCCATTAATCTTAGATCTATAAGCTAGCAGCTAACATCCAAGATGTGCTGGGTATGGTTCACCCGATCCGAGACGTTTTTTGAAGTTACAAAAGCTTGTTCTTAATTTGTCAATATTGTACATTCAGTAACTGTGGTCTGGACTCAGGAGCCAGCTTGTAATTATCAAAGCAGATAAAATCACCTCCTTCAACATGCTCTATACCTTGGGCCATCTTACAATGCGTATACCAAGTATCTTTTTCTTGGATACTCGGGGTTATGCGATGCCTGGAGATTTCTAAATATCATGTTTTTCGTAAGATCTAGAGACCCTGACAAATAGACATGCTAGTAAACAAAGGTTCCAATGATGTGGCATTTGCAGATGAAGGTTACAGTCATGTTTCAGGGAAGCTAGTATTAGAAATCGAAGGTGCTTACTTATATGGAGAGAGCGCCGGCGAGGAATGGGAAACATATCTTCCTGGATGAGTCGCGAACCTGCTTCCACCGGCCGGAGGTGACAATCTCAGCAGAATCCATGGACATGAGTCTTCTTCTTCCGCTGGATCCAGAGAATCCACCGCAGTAGGGTCCTTCATCTGAAAGAGACATGCACTGGTGGTTCTTCCCTTCCCCAAGGAAGAGAATAAGGAGAGCAGAACGCGTGCGTGCCGGCCATTCCTCCATCCCAACGAGGTGGCTGCAGCTGCGGTGCAAGAGGGAGGGGGAGGCAAAGCGCCGGTAGGATTCGCCGGCGGCACGCGAGCAGGAAGCGGCGGCCACGACGACGTCAAAGCCTGGTGCCTTCGTGCGGGAGGTTAGTGTTGAGACTTGATAGGGGATTAGTTATATAGGATTTGGGGGAATAGATCTGGAGCATTGAATCTTCATCCGACGGGTTAAAAATTCGACTGATTTTTCCTTATGAAACATTCTACCGCAAGAGATCGTGCTGCACCGAATAATGCCTAATCCAAATTGCAATGCAATCATGCCTAACAGTTAACTATACCGTATTTTCTTGAATTACCTTCCACATTAGGAAGACAACATCTCAAAAATGCAATGAGAATGATTACTGATGACGAGGATTCGAAACCTCAAATTAACTATCCCTTGGCGCAAATTGAAGATCTAATTTAGCAGGAGGAGGAGGAGTGCATTGGTAGGTCTGAAAGAACGAACATACGAGGGTGGAAGGATCGGATGCTTACACCGTTACACGAATAAAGCAGCGACCAGAGGTGCTGGGCAAGCCAGCCGACGAGACTTGTCAGAGTTTGTAAACCTGCATCTGCTCCACTTTTAAGGGGGCTCCACTTTTCCAGAGCTCGTCAGCGAAAGGGAAGGAGACTGAGCCTTGGAACAGAGCATTGTAGGCCGATTTAGGGGAGTAGATGCCGTTCGCCGTCCAACGCCATGAGATAATGTCTCTGCTCCCCTGATTGAGCTGTATTTGGTTTAAGGTGGAGGACAAGCTTAAGAAATCCGAAATGGCCTTCCCCAATGGGGCAGAGAAGCTGGCCGGGAGCGTTGCTCCCTGTCTCTATTGGAAGCTCCACGACTGACAGCTTGGCGCCGAGATTACTCTGTCCCGAGGACGCGCAGTTGGAACGGCAGACCTGGATGCGGTACACCGCGGCGGCATACTTCGTCTTGGAGTGGGAGACGAAGAGGTCGTCGTTGCCGATGGGCAGGGCCTGGCGCATCGTAAGGCAGGTTCTTGTCGTCCACCTGCTCCCGCTTCTCCGTTTCCACATCGAAAGCGTAAGTGCCCCTCTCTTGCCGCAGGGAGAGGAGGATGTGGGAGCCCACGGCGGCGGGCGGTGGGTCGCGGAACTCGTACCGGGTGAGGTAGCAGGGGAAGAGCGGCGTCGGCGGTAGAGCTCCCCAGCGGATATTGCGCCAGAAATGGTTGCGCGTGTTGAGATCAAGGACCTCGAACCAGGGCTCGAAGTTGAACGGGGGCACCACGAAGGGGCGGCGGACGATGGTGTAGACCTTGGCGCCGTGCGCGATCAGGACGGGCTGCCACTTGGGAGCGAGGAGATCGGGGTCCGGGTACACCTGCGAGGCTGCGACAAGTCGGGACGATTCAGAATCAGTGCTGTGTCTCCGCGCCGACGAAGGACATGCCGTGCTCGGCGCAGCGCGGCCTGGTGACGCGGCGGAGGCGGAGGCGGCGCCAAGCCGCAGGGGCAGCGGCCTCGACCTTGAAGATGGAGTAGGCGAGGCTCTTTGACCTCGTGTTCCACCACGACGTAGACCGGATTGGCGAACTCGGGCGGCGGTTCCACTTCCACCGCGTCGTCGTCGAGATGTTCTTGCTCGGCATCTTTGCCTCCCTTCCCTCGCCGGAAGGCTTTACTGGTTTGGTTCTCTCAAAGACGGCGGCGGCCCGGTTGTTCCGCGCCTCGGGTGATCAACGGCCATGGCAATTGTGCTGGGTGATCACAAAAAGAAGTCCATTTGGATAAATGGATATAATGGCCCTCGAAACGTAACTTTCGTCACTAATTTTATTATAATATATTTATAAAATTTAATAAAATTATAATATTATGTATTCAAGATTGATATATATATATACACACATATATGATTTTCATATTTCTAATCTAAATATTTATAAAGATATCAATAAGTTAAGTTTCTAAAGTTTGGTCATTAACTCAAAATGACTTTTTTTTTTTACTTGAGGGAGTACCAATTTTATCAAAAGGATCTGGTGTAGTGCAACTGCAACTTAAGCAGTTGGACCAGGACCACTAGATCCGAAATCAAAGGTCAAGATCAGTACTGTTCCTGCCTTCCAAGAAAAAAACGAACACTTGACAAAATACTGTAACAACAGACAGTGTAGCAGATCGTGTGGACCGTTAGATCTGAAGTTAGATGGTCCAGATCAGGTGCAGTTGCTACTCTATCCCTAGGTGCCAATTTATCAGTGACTTGTTCAATCGAGACGTTAGACGTACCATGCATGTATGAACTGGTTCTCCATACTTCGGAGTCTGCGGTTTCCACAGCTATAGACGCTACCATCTGAACCAGATCTTGTCAGTTGGGTGGCACATTCATATATATATATATACATATAGGCAAATTTTGATATGCGCCACACCAGTAATAACAATCAGCCCTGCAGTTGACGTACAGGTTAAACAGGCCAAAGCAACTTCACCATCACACCTCTCGCCCACAGACCACATGCATTCATCCAAGAGGAAGATGGCTGAAGAAATGAACATCATGTAACCCACTTAAATACTGAAATTTCTTTGGCAATTGCTTGTAAAAAGTTACAGAAAAATGGATTTCAGCTACTGCAACCCACAAAATAATTCACCTTAGCGCACTAATTTACATGGCTAAGACGCACAAGAATGAAATGACATAATTTGACCTGAGCCTAAAATAAATGGAGAGGAACATGATTATTTACATGGCTAAGCCGCGGCTGCTTTGCATACCGGGCATGAGTTCTTCACCTGCAACCACTTCTTGATGCAGTCGGCGTGGAAGTCGTGACTGCATTTCAGTATTCCCAGCAAATCCTTGTCTTTGTATTCCTCCTGTCAGAATCCATCCATCATAAAGTCCGAATCAGGCAAAATTTTCAGGGCATGGTTTGTAAATCATTCAACATGTAACTGGCAATTTAACAGAAAGCAGTTGAAGAAAATTGTACCAGACAGATTGCACAGCTCCCATCATCTTGATCGCTTTGCGTTTGATCAGAACTGCAACAGACCACTTCTCTCACACAACCTGAAATTTTTTCGTCGGCCAAGCCTGTGTTGACATTACCAATAAATTCTCCCAACGCCAACAGGTCCTGTTCATAGCAAAAGCAAAAGTTAAGAAAAGAGCCATGAATTTCTGGTGCAGGAGGCATGGAGAAGCAAAAGGCATATCTTTCTACCTCATAACTCATGTCATCAATGTCCAGTCTCATATCCCTGTGGGGATCAGCTGCTTCTCTTGATTCATAGAAAACCAACTGGTCCAGCATCATAAACCGCTTCACAAATTGCATAGCAGCTAAATCAGTTCAGAATTCAAATTTACATCTATACAAACTTTTTTTTGAGGGAAACATCTATACAAACTTAATTATGCGAAAACTAGAAAGAAGTATCTACCTCTGCCTCAATCATCAACGGATGACAACCATAGTATGAGCTCCTTGCCCTTCTGTTCCTTCCACTGTTAGCATGCCCTACGGATACATGCCTTGCATGTCTAGAAGATGCAGCAGCTCCGATAGGAAATGGCTGACCAATCCTCACGGAGGTAGAGGTAGCTGCAGAGTTAGCAGGTGGATAACTCGGAATGACCACCTCATGGGGAATTGCTCTAGAACCAGAGGAAGCTACAGAAGATGGATGACCGTAGATAGGAACAGTGTTGCTATGGACAGCTCTGGGAGCATAGCCACCATTGGTAAATATCCCAGTGTCACAAGAACCATGGACAGTTGGGACAGCAGCAGCACTAGAGTTGCTGCTTCGCATAGCAGGATAGTAAGGTCTCTCCCTCAAAGCCATGCTAGTGATACCAGTGGCACCTACGTTGCATCAAAACACATGTGCTGTAAGTATGAACGACGAGATAAACTTAAATCACATAGAAGATTATGGACACTAATAATACACATTTTTCAGGTAAACTGCAGCACAAGATTGAAATCAAGCAGCAGATAAGTATTATGTTTTAAATCATGTCATAAAAGACACTCCATACCAAAACTAAGATGGCTTATGTTTGGTTCCACCATTTTATTATGCGAACCAAAGACTTCAAGGGATGTTAATTGTCAAGTGCAACACAGGTAAGTACATCAGATAGACAACAAAGACAAATCTAGCACATTTAACTAAGCATTAACTACTTGGTTAAAAAAAAACTAAGCATTAATTACTAACCTGAAGGTACATTTCTTGTTGGCACAGAAAAAGGTGCTTGGTTCCTTCCCACTGATGTACTTAGGGAAACACTTGCAGTTGAATGGAATGGCGGTGGATGAATGTTGTTTGGTGTGTAAGTTGAAGCTGGTCTAGGTTCCAAAATATTGGTAAGATTGTGGCGTGCTCTAACATTCCTCTGAGATCCTTCTTGATTAGCTAAGCGCTGGTCATTCCAATTGCTTGGGGCAATGCTTAAAGGCATTTGAGGATGTAGGGGCTCAGTAAGTGGAGTAGGATTTGGTGGCACATAATTAGAGAACTGAGTATTGGAAGAGCTTCCAACATAATAACCACCTACACTGATCCCATCCACAGGATTTATGATGGGATTTTTTCGTTTTGTTCCGGCCCTTCTGTTGTCCACATGGGAACTCACTGGAGCAAAGCCTTCCTCAGATCTATGTGGATAACTTACAGCAGGTTCAGGTTGAGCATCGTAGGGTAAATGACTACTGGAGCTTCCAGCAGGATACTGAACAAATGGAACATGTGAGGTCCCTGTGTTCCCTACTCTATGACCTGGATACTGCGCAGCACGACTTGAAGATGGAAGGTCATTTGATCTAATTGCCACACTCCCATTGCCTGAAGGACCAATTCTAAGGGGTGCATCACTTTCAGCATGCACAAATAGCTTCTGACCTGAGATTAAAAAAAATAAACGTATTACTCTTATCACAATTCAGATACATGTACAGCAGAAGAGTATTGATGAAGTCCAGCTACCTAAAGGCAGGGGTTCGTTGAGTGACCCATTTCTGGGTTGGATATGATCCATCTCTGGCAGCTGGAGATGGTGGTGATGGTGTCTAGCCATAAAACAAACAGTCCAGTATGGTTCCCTTAACCTGGAAATCACAAACCGAAGCAATATCAATAATTCAGTGTCATACTACATTGTAGATCCAAATGAAACAACAAATTATCATTAAGTTCAACATGGACGCTACTTAGCTACCAATTGTTCCAAGTCAGACCAAAGCATAGAAATAATAGCGCATATCGAAGTCATACAAGTGCAACATCCATGTTACGATGTTTGATCGCTCGTACATGGATCATGAATCACAGACACTACAATTTTGAATGGGCATAACAACAGACAGCAAAATCTACTGGAATATCAAAAGTACAAGAATTCAGAACTTCATCTACTCCTAAAAACTACAAAGGGCAGATTAAAAAACACGGAAGCACCATGTTTACTTACTGACACCACTGGCAAGTAGAGTATACAATCCAAATGATAATTCATTTCCTTGACAGGTTGCAATGTAATGTTAATAGTGAACCGTTAATCACATGTACAGATCTTACACTTTATAAGTGTCCTTATCATTCACATAGAATCATAGATATAAACCGACAAGAAAAGTGTATCTAATAAAACTCAGCTAACATGGCAGCTAAAATATGCCATTATGCAACCTGATAATTCCCAAGTAGAAGTTTAGAAGATAATTGTGGTTTGGAAACTCAGGGTAAAAACTAATTTAATGCTTTCTCCTTTCGTGCTACAGATATATATAGTTCAACTTTTAACATGATAGGCTAGAAAAAACAAGTAGGAATAAGATACCAAGACTAAAGTGCTCATTTTCTCCTAGTTCTAGACGAACAACGTCGGTTGTCAGTAATGTGCAATACTAATATGATATTGCAGCACTTGCTCTAGATAACTTTATGAAAACATTTTAAGTAACTTTCTGAAAACATTTTAAGTACCACAAAGTTCAAAGGGGGACCACAGAATGACAGAACAATATCAGGTGAAATAACCAACCTTCAATGGTAAAAAGCCAAAAAAAATAACAATGAATATCAGTATTGTTCATACCAAAATAAGTAGCCAAAGATCAAGTGGATTTACAACCACATTGTATATCATAGTATTCCTTTCAGTACTACACCTTTTTTGTACATTCCTAGTAAATATATGTGTATAATAAAACATGCTACATTATTTAAACTTTACATGGCAGGGAAGACATTGTCAAAATGTCATGACGAGAGATTTTGTACATAATACAAGAAAAAAGGAACAAAAAATGGCTATGTAAGGGAAAATATGTAGCGTGAAGCCTTGGACCATCTATCAGCTTCGAAACAGCAGCAGAATTTCATGAATGCGGGTGAAAATCGAATGTCATCACCGGATGAAGATATGCCCCAAGCAATAGATGTCATACATATGACATTTCTAAGATCCTTCGGCAGAAGTGTTTGTGCCCTTCCTCTGTTTATTAGTAAATCCACCTCATTTCTACATCAGCAACGAATCTAGTTTGAATTCCTTTCAAATAATAACCAGCAAATAATATCCTCGACATGCAAATTGGAGACAGACTGCAGTTTTACTTTGTTTTTAGGGTCCAAGTTATCTCTTGACAACCAGTAATACATTACTTAGCCCCTCTTCCCCACAGCTAGAAGAACATTAGGATTACCATTCTGGTTGGAAACTGTTAGTGCTTGATTTTTTAAGCTTGTATTCTTGTAATGATCGAGTCAACCACCAACACTTTGTCAACACTTTGACCAACCTGGATTCTCTACAACCTAACAATGGCCTATCAATGATATTTACATACCATCGATGGCATAGTTCTGTGATGAATTTTACAATACAAACCGCCAATAGGGCAAACGGAGTATACTTCTCAGTAGGACAATAAAATCAGCACATCGAGTAACTTGAACATATGCCTCGCCCAAATAACATCGGCCACCAAAAATGAATCAAAGGCATGGATCGTTCATTCAGAAAACTGATGTAAAAGTCTCACAACTAGTGCCTTCCCTCATTTTGAGGATGACGCTACTGCAATGCTGATGTTGAGTACTGAGGACAAAGGATTTGTCTTCCAAAGGCAAAGTAGAAATTGGAAGAGCTCTTCCATTTCCTACTGCAGCAGTTAGCACCACAAAGGGACATAAATAAATCAAGGAACCCATCATATCCATCTGTTTGACCTTAGTATATTCTTGATTTATTAAAATCAAGATGTCATACAAGGGTCATCTAGAACCTGCAATGCCATTAATACCTTAGTCCAAATGATCGTGTATACCACTGCTGGAAAAATAGTCACTCTAATCCTCTAGAACAAATAGGCTTGTCTTATGATTCAGCACAGGCAATAAGGGACCTAAGGAGCTAAGGAGAGGAAGTAATAAATGTCTAAGGATGCAGAATTATAGTTAGAAAAAGTATATTGAAAGAAAAAGGTGACTGTAGATTCCCACAACAAAATGATAAGCCAATAGTAACCAACATAAATCTCAAGATTGCAACTACAACATTTTTGGGATTATTCACTAACCTGGCCATCATTTTGCTGAAGGAAATGGCTTACCCAAACTAACTCCCTAATTAGTTCAGTTTGAAGTTAGAAGAAAACAGTCAATCACATCCCAAAGATTGAAAATCAAACTCTACTAAATCTCATTGCACTGCTTTCAACAAAGTATATTATGGTCGAAGCGAAATCTCACCCCTAACCTGCATTTCAGCATACATAATGGTTTTTGTGCCATTTCTGACTACACAAATGAATTGCATAGAGATGCTATAGAAAATCAAACAAGGAGCACCTGAAGATGCAGAGGGCATGACAAAATGATTACTGCAAGCAGCTTGTGACATGCCTCTTACATAAGCAAGAGACCATATGGAGAAAGCTTATGATTAAACAAACCAACCACGATGGAATCCACCAACTAGCTTTATTTTTCTAAAAAAACTTTTGGGCATGCTAGGGGACATAAATCAGCAATTAGTTGGTAGATGGGGCAATCTACGCATGTAAATGACCAACTCTACTCCTATGTAGCACCAACACGTGCGTTTGTTGTTGTATCGGTGTTGGACACTGTGTCCGACACGGATACGACATTGACACACCATCAATATGTGTCGGACACGTATTAGACCATTAAATGGTAAAAACAAATCATTTTAATTTCCAACACGGCTTTGACACTTATGCGACACGGCAACTAGAATGTGGGATGTGGGAGGAGATAGCTTTGAATATCTAACTAGTGTTGGCATTCTAGAAGTTGCTAATCTCTCTCTTGACGAACCAAAGTTAGTGTGTCTTTTGAAGATTAGTCTACTACGATGAACCCAAAAAAAGATGAGGATGCGCAAGTAGTCTAGGAGTCTCATGTTGTCCTTTAATAAGCCTTCAATTTGAGTTTGTTATGTAACTTAAGTTGAACCCCTCCTATGTTGGGCTGTTGGCTGTACCCTGTTTTAAGTTTGTGTTTGAAGTTTGAACTTGGCAATTATCTGTTGGAGTGTTGTTGGTTGTTGCTTAATTGCTTTGAGTCTTTGATTGTTCAAGAATCAAGTCTAAATGTTTAATTTGCTGATCATGTTATTTCTTTTCCCAGGTTAATGGAATTCTGAATTACTGGTATTAATATGAACAATTGAACATATGATGAGTTGACTTTACGAAGATTGAAGAATGAAGAGGCGTGGATCATCATTAAGGTGCATATTCGTAGTTTACACTTCACATATTTACATTATTTTAGTTTGGCAAACACGTAAAAAAATAGAAAATAATATATATGTATATATTGTTATTATTTAAATACATATAGCCGTGTGCTGTGTGGCATTTTTGAGAAAATGGTGAATCCTTGTGTCGGTATCGTGCCGCGTATCCATGTCCGTGCATCATAGCTTTACTCTATTCCTAAGGTTAATCGAGGAGATGCAGAATCATACCCTGAAATCCCGCCAACTCGACTCGCATTTATAAGGCCGTTTACCAGCGATGCAGCACAAAACCATAAGATATTAGGCAAATGGATCAGCAAATCCTCTCCCCCTCACTAAGATCATCTCGATTCTCGCCTGCCAACTTATAACAACAACTACATAATACCATATAAAGGCGAAACTACCAATAACCATCAACATCCATACAAGTATTCTCCGATAAAAAAAATCTCGTCGAATCAAGCCACCGATCGGTACCACAACAGGGGTCAATCGCGTCAAAACTAGACTAGAACAGCAGAATCATCCGAAACCAACAGCAAATCGAAGGGCCGTACCTCGCGGGGAGATCGATCCGGGCTCCAAATCGACGCGATCCGGCCCGATTCGCGAGGAATTCCGGGGGGGATTTTGGGGGGGAAATCCCTGTACGGAAGCTTCGGGGCGGAGACGCGACCGCTGCTGTTTGCGTCGCTCTAAACAAAACAAGAGAATTTGTCCGTGTGGGAAGCGAAGGATGGAGGGGGAAGGAAGGCTATTTATAACGGAGGAGGCGAGGCGAGAGGAGGTGGGCGTGCGTTGGGCGCGGGGAAGGGTAGCACCTCGCGTGGCGGCGTGGGGATTGGTAGGGCCCCAGAGCCCTGTCACACTTGGGTCTTTACGACCAAAAATAAAAGCTCCTTTTATTATTTTTTAATTTTGTGGGACCACATGTCAGTGGAGGATAATGAATACACCGAGTAGCTGGGCCGAGGAGATGAGGACAATTAGGAAACCACGACGCTGACACGTATTAGTATACAGGTGTAGATACGGTACAGGTATATATGGTATATGTTGATGGGTAGGCAGGATAAGAAGTGAAACATGGGCACGACTCAGGCCATTGTCCTTTTTTAGGTGCTTTTGTGTGTTTCTTGATCCTATTTTGGATGAAACTCTAGTGTGAAATAAATGGCAATTGTATTTGTGGTATGCAAGAACCGAGTAAGAGTTTAGATATGTTTTTGGTATCTTTTTTCTTGTGTGATTTTGTTTGAAACAGGGGAGCAATCTTTGTTCTTTTGCAATTTATCCTAAACAATTATGGCGTATTGGTCGTGGGTTTTTTAAAATTTTAATTCATAGGATTTAAACCTTGTGTGCATTCGTTGCGCTATCAATTGAGCCACAAACTGGTATTTCAAAAAGTGAGATGCAAATTCATATTTTTTTTTTTAGAAAGATCGTGCCAACTTTGCTATGGAGAGATTTTGGGTTCATTTTATATAGGAAGATTTGTAAGGAAATACCAATTGCATTTCTGGTATAATAGAACCGAGAAAGTTTAGATTTGGGTGTTTTTTTTTATGATTTTGCTATGTTCAAGAAACAGGGGAAAATTTTGTGTTCTTTGCAAGAACAATTATCGCGTATTGGTGCGGATCTCTAAAGTTTAGCAAGTTATGTACGGAAATTTTGGATACTTAACGGAAGGAGGAAACAAAGGCCCCACTCGTTTTTGGCGATGGTTTTTGCTTTTATTTTACAATTTTTTATTTTATTTTTTTGGTTTTTTTTTGTTTTTTAGGTTTTTTGTCTTTTCTTTTTCTCGTGTTCTTTTATATTATCTGTGATGGGTTAATTTATTTTTTCTATTTTTAAATTTTTTAATTTAATTACGCTAAATAAGGCACCTCAGTTACAATAAAAAATAAACCAGCTACAGTAAAAAAATCATAAGTCATCGCCATTCTGAGTGCCCCTAAAGATTTGGATTTGTGCTGATGCTTACTCATTCTAGGGCCATGAGTCGGAGGGTTCCAGATGCAATATGCCCATGGTCTTGGGCTCTTGGCCCCGCTCACGCCTGGTTTGACATGAAGCGTCACACTATCATATGGGCCCTCCAATCGGTGGGGCCCACCAAAAGCGCGCATTAGCCTCGCTGATCACTAGCTTTTATCGGATTTTTTGCCCCTTTGAAATAGTTAATTGCGAAAATAGCATGTAGGTATTGTTTTGCAGAAATGGCCCCCTAGCGCGGCCGGCGAGCACGCTAGGGTGCATGGCATGGCCGGCAAGTCCTGCAGGCTCCTGGCACGGCCGACGAGCACGCTAGGTGCCCTGGTGTCGCCCACAGGTGCGTTAGGCCAGCTAAGGTCCATTTATTGCTGATAATTTCGACTGTTTGGCACTTTTCATGTTATCCGAACCCATATTTATAAGAATGATAGTCGTCGCATCGAAATAGCAAAAATATCATTTTCTGACACACTGTGCGACAGAGGCACAGCAGAAAAACCAAGTAAACAAGAGAAGCAATGCAATAAAAAAGCATAAAACTTAAGATAGTTTCATTACAAAAGGGGCACAAAAGTGGGTACAACTAGAGAGAGAACGTGCTTGCAGCCCAAAAGACTACCTAGCAAGTACTGCTAACTAGCTTAACTACAACTGACTACTCGTCTATGGGGTGACTCCTACCACAGTTAGTGCAGTTCCCTGGGAAGCCGGAGTGGGAATGGATCTGATTGAAGCTAGGGACCGAGAGTGAGAGTGGGAGTGACTCGAGCTGTAGCTGGGCGACCGGGCATGAAAGACTGTGTTTGTTGCTGGATCCTTTGACGTCGATGTCGGTCAGTAGACTGTGGCGACGCACGCTCTTGCATGTCGTGAGCCTAGTACGAGGCCCCTAGGGTCGGGTCGGTGCAGGGCCACTGGGGGCGACAGTAGGTGCTGGCATTGGAGAGGACAGGGTGTAGGTACCTGAAGACCGAAGGCGCTTGAGCTCTACCTCGGCGGTAATCCTCTCGCGCACCACCACCTGGAGGGTGGCTTCACAGCAGGTGAGTTGGGTGCAAAGGACGTCCGAGTACTCGTAGCTGGAGGTTAGAAGTATCCACAGCTGTCCAATCTCCTACAGAGCGTTGTCGTAGGTGACCGCCACAACATAAGTCAATTGGACCTGATACGACAATCGGGGGTCGTCCACCCTAGCGTTGGGGCGCTTTGGCAAACGCTCCCCCTCGCGGAGGCATGGGGAGAAGGAGAAAGGAGAGTGTCATAGCTTATGCTTGTGCAACTGGCACAAGTGAGCTACAGCCAAGCGAGCCACATCCTGAACAGCATCAGAGCAGTGCGTCCGAGGGTGCTCCGCCAGGAAGGTGTGGGACTGGAATTCCCTGTCCTACGCATACAGGAATACTTGCATGCTCCATGAGTCTCAATCCAAGATCCAGGTCCTCCTGCCCTGAAGATGGGTGGACTACAGTATCCTAGGTATTGCATGAGTTGTCGTAGGAGGCTGGCAAACTCTCCATCATCCTCTCCATGGGAGTAATGATCCCACGGACCTACCGACGATGTTCCAGCCATCTACAATTTTGAACAACAAGAGGTTAGAACGGGTGAAAATATAAAGAAAGTACAGATAAGTAAAGATGTAAGAATGATAAGTAAAGCAAGTAGTACGAATTAAATGAGTAGCGCATGTCGCTAATTATTATTAAAGTAACATAAATTAACATGGCAAATTCAAAAAGCATAAACTTCCCAAAATATTACACAATTAAGTCATCTATGTCAGAGTCTCCACCAAAAATATAATTTTTGAAGCTCGTTTGCTACATGTAATAATTTGTACAAACATGTACACTGTGTCCGAATGCTCCACAAAAAAATAAGGTCCTATGCGTTGGCCAGGTCATCTCTGTCGGCCGTAAATCTGGTCCATCGGGAACGTCAGGCGGTTGGGCTCTTGTCGTTCACGACGTAGGTCGCACCGTGGGTTTTCAGTGGGTGTGTGGCCATACTTGGGAGGTGTAATCGTCATAGGTGGCCTCGAGAAAAAAACTTCCAACTAATTGTCTTCCTACGAAGATTGTTCAGGTGATGGGATCCACTGTGCTTGACCTGGGTACCAACCCCGGGAGGGCAATTGCATAGCCCTATGGTGCCTGAGACTGAGAGGTGGACGGCCCTGAATGCCCTTAGTTGTACAAGGCGGGGGTGTACAGTGCATCGCCCAAAAGACCCCATTGGCCAACAACGTACTGTATCAGCCTTCGACCCGTCGGTAGCCCTAAGACGAAAAATCTTTGCCAGCCGCTGGCATTATGGTCTGCGCCTCCATGGCCTCTGGTATTACATCTTCATTCCTCTGTGATGCCCACGACAATAAACTCGAGTCCCTACGGTGAACCTGTGTGCAACATCACGATTAACGAGGATTGAAGTACTTCAACATAGCACACCTATAACTGTGTGATGACTCACGAAGGCGTTGCGTGGTACGCCCGGTTGGTCGTTGACGCTGTGTCGGTTCGTGGACATGTTGGGCCACGAAAATGGTGGTGTCCTTGGGTATGGACTTTTATCATCCTCTTGAAACCTTCCCCTGTGGCTGACCATCCCGATTGGGACACATGTTTTGTTTGTTCCAGAATGTTGTACATGCGGTTCAGCTGCATAGGGGTAGCAAGGAAAAGATTACTTAGTTGAGCAATTTTCTGAGGTTGCGAAATGTGGACCTTTATGAATGTATCGAATCATCACACTGTGATGCTTGGTGTATGTTCACCCCCAACGCCAAGCGGTCGGCGTGACTGTGGTTTGGATGTCATGGCAGGGGCATCCCTGTCAATCTTGGCCGCGTGTTTTGCATGTACCATTCCAAGTATGTGCCATATGTCTCCTCGTTGTACGGCTGTGTCTTGTTCAGGGTTGATAAAAGTGCAGTCGACACCCACTCATCTATCCAACGTTGTTGTGTCAGCCATCAATCGCCACTTTTCTAACCCTTCTTCGTTTGCCTGCAAGTCCAACATAAAAAATCAAGTTAGAATTAACACAACATAGGTATATTTTGCAGTGTGATATGCAAAATTATATCTTACATCCGTGTGGCTTGCCCCGGGAGAGAGCTCGACCCAGTGGCGTGGGGACCCGTTGGTGGAGCCTAAATTGCCTCATAGTCCATTGCGGGTTGTACGGCTCTACCATATCCGAGAATACAAGATAACATGTTGTCATCCAATACGACACATTTTGCTAGCAGAGCGAGCTCAAGCCATTCGGTGCTATCGTAGTCCTACGTCCAAGGAGCCCATACGATGTCATTTTCATAGAGACCCACGCATTCATTTTGGAACTCGGGGTAGAGGTGACGTGCCCTCTCCCTGGCCCAGCCCAACACAACCAAAGTCCATTTGGTTCCATGGTCAAGACATCCGTAGGCTCATTGTTATCCTTGTAAAAAAAGGTCGCTATTGTCGTACGGGTGGACTTGGATGCAAAAGTAGGGTCGACCGACTGGGAAATGCTCCCACGCCCATAGCTATAGCAGCGTATGGCAACCTGCCAACACAGGCTCTGCCCCCGTGCGACACTAAGATGTGTCACACAGGCGCGGTACGTTGCATACAGCACAGCTGAACCCCAGCTGTATTGCGGCACGACGTCCTCGTCTGAGTCCGCGATGGACTCTGCGAGGTGATGGTAGCTTGGTACACCACGTCCCCCTTAGTGGTCGGGAACATAATCTACCCAAATAGGAACATCAGGTAAACAATGAGGTGGCACTGAACCACCTTCGCCATGGCGTTCTCAGAGCAATATATGTACCGTTGAAGCCACACATGCGGCACCCCCTTGCTCTTCACCGAGATAGTCATCCCGAAGCATTGAGCAAGATGCACCTTCTAATCAAGTGATTTTGCTGGAGGGACGACTGTAAAGCCTCGCAAGGGAACACCTATAATGAAGCTGAATCCTGCAATGTCACCGTCATCTTCGCCCACCGAAAGTGGAAGATGTGAGTCTCAGGCCGCCATCAATCAGCGAGGGCGGAAAGAAGAGACGCTTCGTTGGAGAAATTTTGGCCTGTGTTGATCATGCGTGCAAATGTGATCAAGTCGAACTCACGCAGCTTATCAATGTAGCTGTCGTCCAACGACTAGGTTTCCCTTGGTCCCCGTATGATAAGTGTTGGCGTCCCATCACCACTGATCCAACCATGGCAGCGATGGTGGGCATCCAATGCCCCTCTAGTATGCACGGTAAATTAGTTTATCATTCCTAACCATAGAGAAACAACAATACAACAAAGGACATAACAAATGCCACTTCATTGCAATGTAGCAAACAACATCCAAAAATTATGAAAATTTAGAGGGTGTTGTTCAACATGTTAGTGAGATAAAAAAATATTTCAAGGCACTGTTGAAAGAAACTTTTTAGATTTTTAATTTCAATGTTAATAAAGGCTACTATTTACAAATAGAGACTAAATGAGGTCTGAAATTTTAGAAAAATTCTTACATGCACCTAAGTTGTCACATAGTTCTCGAAAATTATTATTTTGGATTTTCCTATAGTGAATTTGTCCCGGTTTACAAAATAGCTCAAAATAGGTTGATTTTGGATTTGAATTTCAAAAATAGATAAAATGGAAGGATCAGTTCATAAAATTTTATATTTCAGTTGTACACTACCCTAATGATCAGTCATAAAAATTTCAGTATTTCTGGCTAAGACAATTTACCCTATATTTAATTCTTATCACAGGGACAAATTTTCAATTGAGGACAAAATCGTCTTTTTCCATGGCCAAACGGAAGTTAACTGATGCCAATTGCACATAATTGATTTTTGGTGCAATCTGATGGCATATAATAGGCCTGTTCTTTTCAGCTTCTCAAAATGGCTTTTGGCTTTTGCTACAGTACCTAACTTTCAAAAGGAGTATTTTTTTAAGATGGAGTCTACAAGTTAATTATAGTACCGTTAAAAGCCCAACATCTGTACCATCCAAAATCGTAAGCGAGTATCTCTCTCTCCGTAATCTCTGTCGCAAACAGCTAAAATTCAAAAATTTTAGCCAATAGCCATAAGTCACAGCCAAAAAGAATAGGCCCAATATAGAGAGTGTTTCTCAATGGTATTTTATAGAAGCAAATGCTATTCAGTGGCATAGAATCAATTTTCTCATAAAATAAACGACATGCGATAATAACAAATGGCACTTCATTAAAATATATTTACTACGGATAGCAATAATCTACATGCGATAAAAAAACATGTAATGACGACAGTACGAACATAACAGCAATGTGCGCAAAGTAACGTACATGCATTTCAAATAAATATATACATTTCGTGAAAGATGTTGTAAAAAAATGCACGAATATAATAAATTGTACTTCCAAAAAAATATATAAAAGCTTGAAATGTATTAAACGGCAATGCATAAAAAATATACTGTTACTTATAGCACGTTTGTCCAATAACGAGCACCAGACACTGCAAATTACAAAATACACCGTATTAACAACTAATTGTGAATTTAATGCTAACAAAATGATTAACATAACAATTAAATACGTACTGACCTAGAAGGAGTGCCTCAGGAGCCACGCGCTCGTGCGTTATATATCCGTGTGAACGAAGCAGCGAATAACATTGACTAGACGTGACACGACGTAAAATTTGAGTAATCACAAAACGATGAGAAACCCACACGGCTCGGCGTCCAAAAATCCCTACCGAAAACACCTCTTGCGCACATGGCGCTGTTGGGTACTGCGCCACCTTGCTGGTGCGCTTGGCGTCTACGCCAGCTTCCTGGCGCGCTCGCCGGCTGCGCCTGAGGCCATTTCTACAAAGCCAATGCCTATAGGACCATTTTCGCAATTAGCTATTCCAAGGGGGCCAAAAAAATTTCGCTTTTCTCCCCCTGAAACAGGGGTAACCTGTTCTCGTTGGATGTTCCATGGCTCGCCAAGTGGCGCAAGTCACCATGCCAGGTGGAGCCCAGAACGCGCGTAAGTCAAACACACACTTGGTTCTTCGATTTCTGGAGGACATCATATTTTGGGGACAACAGCCGTGCAAATACTACCTTCTTTAACAAAAATTTGAAATATTTCAAAAAGAAAAGAGTGAGAAACTATCCCGTGTGACTGGCAGTAATTAAGGTCGGAATCACGGAATTAGAATCGGATTCTATAGATGGAGGTGTTTGGCTGCTATCAGAATTGGAATCATCGATTCCAAACCTAATTTCAGTACTTGGGCCACAACTAACTCCAAATTCTTTCCTCTCCCACGCCATTTGTTTAGAATCGAGCAGCGTCGCAAGCCACAGCTCCACCAACATCAGAGTTGTAGAAGAAGGTGTGGCCCCACGACAGCGGTCAGATTTGGATTCGTGCTCGACTAGGGGAGATTGATCCTAGTTTTGGTGCTTGATTGGCTGCTGGATCAGAGGAGATCAACGCAACATGATCTCGTGAGTGCTATTTCTGAACTTCGATGTTGATTTTTAATCCCAAACTCAATGGGCAGCCAAACAAAAAAATGGACCTTGAATCGGTTTGAATCAAATTCGGATTCTACTAGAATATGATTTGTAATCCAACTTAATGCATCAAATTCAAGTCATGGGATTCAAACGGGGTGTAAAAGAACTGTTCAGGATATGTTCTTTTGTGCATTATGCTTGTGACTTTTATCTTTTACTACAGAAACCAGCTTTCAAATGGATTTTTTATAGTAGGGTCTACAAGTTAATTTTAGTAGACACTGTATGAACTTCAGTTATACTGAATAAAATCGTATACATCTATCTCTCTTCGTACTCTCTCATGAACAAGCAGAATTTAAAATTTATAATCCAAAGTCCAAAATAACCCACACTAAGGTGGGTTCGGATGAACTTATATGCGGCTTATGTTCGTAAGTAACTAGTTTTTAAACAGTGTGTTTTTTAAGACGGAGTTAATAAGAAGATCGTAGTAAAAAGTATATTGAATTCAGTTGTACGGTTGTACTTGTACCGATCAAAATCGTATGTGAATATTTTTCTGTGCACACTATTTCTCGTAAACAGGCAGAATTCAAATATTTAAGTTATAAATTATAAGTAACAGTAAAAAAACTCACCCTAAAATGGCTAGCTGGCGAGGTCACGCGACAGATACGACGGGTACAAGCGGCGAGAGCCGCAAGGAGGAGGAAGACGTGGCTGGGCGGCGAACCGGACAAGGGCACCACCATGAGGTCAGTCAGACGCCGCGGTTTGGAACCATGGACCATTTCTGCCGGTCCTCGATGGCGAGAGTAGCAGCAGGAGCAATGTATACTTTTGCTTCTGGGGCTTTCGGCGAGTCCACATGGATATTTTCTTTTCGTCTGTCGTGTGGGCATCTCTCTCCCTGGCCCGGGGCCTCCCCGAGGGGGGAGGTCGCACGCAGCACGTCGCATTGTTCACGCGTGGAAAGGTTTGGCGTGAGAACAGGTCGTCGTCGCCGTCTACTCCACGGTGCTGGCGACCTTTATCCAAGCATCCAATAGCTAAGCTGGTGTGACGAATCTTCTGGCAGTTTTGTTTCTGCGGATGCTGGTGTGATGATCTTTCGCTGCTCCTTGGGTACTTGGGCCTGGGCACCGCCAGAAGGAAAATGTGTGAGGTGAGTTGGGTCTCGTCAGATCATGTGGTATAAACTGATAATTCAACAGCACAAAACATCGATTCCAGCGTAAGGTTTCTGTGCGAGAGTTGTTCAAGTAAGAAATTTTTTGTGGGCAGATGGAAGTCTCGCAGTCGAGGCATGCTCTCGCAAATATCAAGAGACTCTCAAGTAGATGATGTATGCATTGAAACCCACCCTTCTTGCACGAAAGTGCATAGAGATTTTTTTCTTTTTAAGGTACGATTTATGACTTTTAATCCTAATATAAGTGCTCATACGAATGAATCGGAAGCTAATAAACCGATAAGCTACTTCTAAAAAGCTATCTTGACAAGCCACTTCAAAACAGCGATGAAGAATTCATCCTATTTTGTTCAAAAAAAATCATAAGCTAACAAAAAAAATACCCAAAAGGAAGTAATCTATATTCTACTTGCACTCAAATTCCAACACGTTAGCGGAAACATATATCTAAAGCATCAGAACAGGGCAGCCTTCCCAGCCAAGGCCCCATGATAGGTCTGTTTAAACGATTTCTGCTTATGACTTCCTTAACGAGCCAGCTTCTTAATTTTATCTTTTTTTAAAATTTTTTATGCTTTTTTACCTTTTCTTTTTTCCCATTATTCCCTTGCATTGTGAAAATATAACTTTTCTGTTTTTATTTTTTAAATTTAATTACTCAGAAAAAGCTCACAATCACTAAAAGTGCTTTTTCAACTATAAGCAGAAGCTACATAAGCACTACCTAAGATAAATTCTGTACTGTTTTTTATTCTTTGTCCTTTATTCAGATGTATAGCGCACACAAGTTACAAGCACGATGATTTAGCATACAAGACTGAACTAATTTCATTTTGTCCTCACGACGATTCCACAATGCAGTTGGTTGCCTTCACATCATAGCTAGCCAGCCAGCCAACATTGACCAGAAAATTTTCAGGATATTTTCAAGGAATGCCTTTGGTCCGCACCAAGTTATAGGGCTGTAGCTCTTGTTCCAATCATCAGAGCACGAGGAGTGCCTGGTTTTTATTTGCTTGTCATAGTTACAACCTCAGAAGAAACATCACAGCCCTGCAGCTTTAGCTTTAGAAAACTACAGCCGAGCTTTCGCTAATGCAGCTGGTTTGAAGCTCGCGATCCCAGTAATTTCTCTACCAGTCACCAGGCTGTTGATGTCGTATGTGCCCTCATACGAGTAAATTGGCTCCAGATCGCAGAATGCCTACAAAGATTGTGACAATCATGAAAATTATCAAACATCGTATGAATGATTTGAGGTACAAGGCAAAGGCACTATGACAAACAACTAGCCATGTGAATATTCAATATGAGGGCTCTCTGTCTACCTTTGCTACTAGAAAATCAGCCAAAATTCCATTTCCACCCAGCAATTCTCGACCAAGAGAGACCACCTCACGAGCCATTCTGGAAGTCCAAGCCTAAATGTGACAGCGGGGAATAAAATGTTATAACCACTGATATATCAAAGCAACACGTAGTTCAAAGTAAGTGTGCATTTGCCAGCTAAGTCACAAACCTTCCCTAAACTAGCATGGCCTGGTGTCATTTTACCCGACTCATAAAGCTTGCACAGACGCCAACCAACAAGAAGCATAGCTTGGATGTTACCAAGCATCCGGACAAGTTTTTCTTGGTTCAGCTGAAAAGCTGCTAGAGGAACTCCAAACTGTTTCCTTTCTTTCAAATACCTATTTCAATTTATACTAAAAAGGTGAAATACAAATCATGTGGCATAAAGAAGTATAAAATGATAAGGTGATCCATACCGATGGCACACATCAAACACTCCCATTGATATGCCAATTGGTTGCCATGCCACCATAATACGTGAAATAGCAAGGACCTGTTTGGGCAGTTAAAAGTTGGTACAAAAACTGGATTAATCCACGGAACAACATAATGATTTAGTAAAAACAGAAGAAAAACCAGAAAAATGTGATTGCTACCTTGCTTATATCCTGAAATGAATTGACATCTGGCAATCGGTCTTCCTCAGGGACAAACACTTTCTTAAAAACTATATCACCATTCTGAACCATTCGGAGACCAATTTTGTTCTCAATCTTTGTAGCTTTCAAACCAGGGGCTCCTTTCCTCACAATAAATCTAGAAGCATTCAAATGGATTATGAGAAGACAAGATAATCCTGAACTACTGCATAAATGACGTTCTAACATGTAAATAAAGGTACCACATTAGATGACAATACTAGCTAATTCATGCTCAGGTTGATGCTTCAAAGGGAAATTTCACCAACCATGAGAAGATGACTTACCCATTTAGTTGTTTTGTATCTGCATTCCTAGCTAATACCACGAGCACATCTGCAAAAGTACTGTTACCTATCCAGCGCTTTTGTCCATCTATGTACCAACCACCAGGTACCTGTTTCATAATAAGCCACAACAGTTATGGTACACACTATTGCTTACCCATTAAAAATTCAAATAATCCACAAAATCCCAAAAATACCTCAAGACTATTCAATTTTAGATTTGTACAAGTACCACAATGGGGGAGCATGACACAATATCCGAATATGGAGCTGAGACAGGTGTTCATCCACTCTGTATACTGCACCCCAGACAAGAGACAAGTATACCATCTGTGCCTGCGCTTACTAGATCTGGAGGATTCAAGGTTCAACATAAGAGGTCTATGGTTCCGTTTCTGGATTAATATTTTTTTCATTCAAATGATATTCTATTTAAAGTTATTTTTGGGCAAGATGTGCACGCACGCAGAAAAAAAGCATTGGGCTTTAGTTTCAACCGGAGAATATTTTGAATTAGAGTGGCTTTATTACTCTGCATAATCCTGTTTTCTGCTTATGCTGGGAGAAGGCATGAAATCCAAACAGTGAGTTCAATAAAACTAAATTCTAAGAAAATATGAAGGAAGAAATATAAGTATGCCCAAATGTTGCCATGCCTCTATTCCAAATCAAGCTACGCCATGGGCCAAATATCGTAGCTCCATCCTGTTAAATGCTTTGTCATAATCCCTTGCTGCAATACATGTATAAAACTGGACCAAAAACATAACTGTCTAGACTGTATTGGAAATCTTTTTTGGATATTAGTAAAAATTTCTAATGCTTCGAAAGCTGAACCTTGGTTGCTGTAGTTCTCAAGGAGCTTGCATCACTTCCATAATTTGGCTCTGTCAATGCCTACAGAAAAGAAATATTTTTTAGGTGGAGACTGTCATTTAGTCATTTGTATGAATTGCTGAGCTTCAGAATGGATATTTGGCACTGTAACTCACCCAGCAACCAACAGTAGTAAGTTGAGCAAGGGATGGCAAGTACTTCTGCTTCTGAGCCTCAGATCCACAAAGAGCTGTTCTTCAGACAAAATAGAGTAAGAACAAGTACAGTGCAGCTAGAGCATAATTGATTTTAGTAAAAGTTCATAGAACGATATGGTATCAATGAAAAAAATTGTAGCTTTTTTACCAATTGTGACCATTGCAAGAGAGGAGTGCACCAGAATAAATGTAGAGCAGCTTGCATCTACCCGTGCCATTTCTGCCATAGTAACAGCACTTGCTGTAATCGAAAGTCCTGGGCACCCATATCCCTGTAGTAAGCCACAGTCTACAATAAACTTGAGAAATATTGGAGAATTGAAAAACCACAGGATATTTAAACACAATCACGTAACTAGGTACGCTATAGTAATCAAGTATAGAAAAAAACTTCACAAATCTTAACGCAAAGTGGTCTGCAAGTGAGGACAAACTTGTACTAACATACAGGTCCATATGACTAAAATGAAGAATTCATATTTGGCTACTATGCAAACCCAAATCCAATAACAGATCTATTGTATCTCTTCTCCTATCCTGCCACATGCAAACAAGGGCATCATTTGCACAAAACCGTTTTGGGCATCAAGCCATTCAACAATCCCACAAACCACTTCATAGCTTCAACAATATCAACGTCTCCAGGGATGCCAATCTCAAGTCAGACCATGGTCAATCCATGTCAGTGTCAGTATGGGGTAGCCTATTCCAACTTACCATGTTAAAAAAATCTACTCTACAGAGAGATATAACAACCAAGCACTTGATTGCAGATTTTTTTTTTTTGGGGGGGGGGGGGGGGGGGATCTGATCAATATCTAGACAATAATTCCAGGCTTTCAGGGCTTGATCCATAAATACCTATCCATGTGAAATGGTTTAACAATTGACAACGTTTCTGAAAGGTAATTGGTTGGTGCAATCTCCACCATTGATTCTTCTTTTTAGAAAAATCACAAACTTTTCTCTTTAGGGCTTGATTGGATATATGGAGATTTAGTCCAATCCCTTCGGGTTGACAGGGAAATTGGGGTCTAATCCCTTCCTATCCAATCAAGCCCTTAGGGAGAGTAATTTTTCCATTGCACAACTGAATAGAAAAAAGAAAATGGTGCAAAGATATATGCCGAACTTATTTGACTTGAGCCATAGATTTCACTGAATATTGCCCATATGTAGGGATGGGAAACGGTAAAGGATAATCCGTTTTATCCGATATTCATATCCAAGAAAACGCGAATATGCTAAGCAAAATCCATATTCCAGAATGTTCGTATTCGTATTCGAAACTATTCAATTCGTATTCAATCCGTTTCTATCCCTAGCGATCTCTCTAGGGATGATTGTAGGAAGCAATTTTCCGATGAACTAAGGTTCATAAGCAAAAAGTGAAAATTACTTTGTATGATTTCCAACTCTATGCGTTACATTACTAGCTCATATAGACGTGTAGTCATGTTATATAAATTTGTTCTACCAAGATTTGTTACAAAAGTTTTAGGATATTCATATTCAACCAAATTAAGTACATATTCAATTCGAATTCATATTCACTATGGCATTTGATTCGCATTCGTACGAGAATGTTTGAATTCGTATTTGTATTCATTTTAAAAATATGAATTCATATTTGTATTCATATTCGTTTTAAAAATATAGATTCGTATTCGTATTTGAGACTATTCGATTCATATTTGATCCGTTTCCATCCCTACCCATATGGGTAAAAGCTAATTTAGAAATCAGAGGGTAACTGCAATATAAAGAAACCATTACCTTTATCGTACCTCCAGCTACACCAAGGCTTGCAAGGTTAGGAATGGCATGAAATGGAAACTCTGCCCTCTCCCAGTACTGCAGTTGAAAATTAACAAGAGATTATGTTATCTTCTAAAAATAGACTATGATATGATGAAGAAAAATTCTAGAGGACATTAGCTAGTAAATCCAAATTAGAACAAGTGTCTGATTTATAGATAAGCAAACTAGAAATGCACTGTCTAATAATAGATTCCAGAAAGAAATGCAAGTTTTTCTATGGTTATGTGATAGACAAACACTTCAAGACGAATAGTCTACTCTGCTGTAGTAATAGACTAGTTGGGAATTGACATACCACTGCCATAATGGGCGCAATTTCTTTTTCCATTATACCCCTAACCTTCTTCCTGATAGAACGCTCTTCACTGGTCAGCAAATCATCAAGCTGGTAGAAGTCCGATGCTGCAAATGAGGGTGGACGTACTTACAAACAAATAAATGCAACATACTCCAAGGACTTTGTAATTGGCACGCCATAAATCAGCTCATAACACTGAACTTTCGGACCCTATATCTAAATTCACACATTTAAGGCACATCGTAAAGGTTGAGTAGTCTAAGGGGGTGATCGGAACGGCTTCTAAAAGCTTCAGCTTCTAGCTTCAGCTTTTTTTTCACTATTCACTACACTATCCACTAACTCAGCTACAGTGTTTTTTCAGCCAGCTACAGTGTTTTTTCAGCCAAAAGCCAAAAGTCATCGCTATTCCGATCACCCCCTAATCCCTGCCAAAACAAAAAATGGCCAAGCTAGCACTTACGAATTGAAGCAGCAATAGGTTGAGAAACAAGAGCAAATGATTATACAGTTCTGGTTGCACATTTAATGTTTGAAATTTACACTCCTAAGGCACATTATAAAGGTTGAATTTATAATCCCTGCCCAAAAAATGGTCGAGGTACTACTAAGAACTAAAGCAGAGACAGGTTGGGAAACAATAGCACACGGTTATACAGTTTTGGTTGCGCATTTAAGCTGTGAAAGCAACCCTCCAACGAACGAGTCCATCTGAAACAACAAATCTTTGTTTACGCCATGCAGACTCGATGCCTCAGCAAAAAGATTCCCAAAATCACTAAATTCTAGTAGCTCCAATATTTCTGAATTGCACTAGGGCCGCAAGTGCATTTACATTCGAGCAAAGTTTCACAGCAGTACCAACAAATTTGAAAAGAAAGCTGCATAGTTCCGATATGACGCGTATCTAATACTAGAACAAAAGTGACCAGCAACAAAACAACCAAACAGTACTAAAACTAGACAAGGATACGAGTTGATAAAAATGACCAGACAGTTCAAAAGTTAACCAAATAAAACTAACATCAGATCATCAAATTTGAAGGGAAAAAAAACGACCCTTCCCATCTCACATCGCGAACCCTGCTAATTTCCACTTTCACCCAAAAATTTTAGCCTCACAACTACCTATAGAATCCTACAAAAACCCACGTTACAAGCTCAATTCCTCGTATTAACATCCAATCCAGAGCCCAAAGAGCATGATCTTTTGACCGAACGAAACACGGAGAAGGAAGCTTTTTTTTCTCACCGGAGGGCGGGAACACGGAGGCCGGCGTGGCCTGGGGGAACGCGAGGGAGAGATCCATCGCCGGGAGGCCGACCTTGGCGCCGTCCTCCTCGCGCCCGTCGCCGCCAGCACCTGCTGGGAGGCCAACCAACCAACCATTCAATCAAATCCCTCGAGATCACCCAATTAATCCCGCACCAAATCGAGCCGTTGGGAAGCGCAGGAGCCAGCCCACCTTGCTTGCCCACCATCCCGGCGGCGCTGAGGAATTTCGAGTTTCGTCCGCGGAGCCGCGGAGGGGGAGGAGATGGGAGAAGACTGGGGCACTGGACCTGGAGCGCTTTGGCTTGGAGCTATCTGTCTCTCTAATTCTCTATGTATGTTGGTCACGCAAAAAGAGTACGGCAGGCGTTCGAATAGCCCGGCCCTGCACGTCATAGGGGGCTTGGTGAGTCAACCGGATACATGTGTGGGGCCCGTGTGGCAGAGAACCAGGGGCCTTTATTGCTCAGCGCCCGCGGATGGGCTCCTGCGTGGCGCCCACATGTCGGTGGGACAGGTCCCTGCCACGGGAAGGCTCGCACCACAGTTGCGCCAACTTACGGCAACGCCACCTCGATTTGGAATGATTTTTTTTTAAAAAAAATCCATTTTCTTATTTTAAATATCAGAAATATACCCGCGCGAATTTTTTTTTACAAGAATGACCTCTAGTCGCTCAACCATTGGGCAACTGAAACATGTCGTCTAAGGGCTGTGCGACACAGAGCCAATCCGTGGGCGGTTAGGCGACAGGTTGCAGTCGAAAAATACAGATAAAAACTATTAGTCGTAACCCAAAAGAACACTTCCAATAACTAGACAAGGAGGGAGCTTCGTGTGGCTGATAGAGATGGACACTACCATAAAAAGGCTATATTGGAAATCTTATCATAGACGGTTACAGAGAACCACCAGCATTGTAATTATCACAGATAATTTTACAAGTGTGACCGTTTACGTTATTGGCGATGGTTAGAGCCATCTATGCAAATATCATATACGGTTTTTAATCTGAACCATCTATGATAATGTCACATCACCGACCGTGACATCTCCCATAGGATTCTGATATCTCCCGTTCATTCTCTCCGTATCGAACGGCAAGCATCGGTCTCTTCCCACCTCTCACTCCTTATAACTCCCCTTCTCCCAATTTCACTCCAAGAACAAATACTGATGAGGATATTCCTGCTACTTCTAGTTCATCCACTCTATTGCACGAAGCTCCAACTCCTTCAATTGAATCAACAGGGCCGATCACATGGGAACGAGCAAAGAAATTACAACAACAGATGAATTTGTTCTTTAAAGAATATACTTTTGATAAGAATTTACTACCACCTAATTCTAATGTCTTGTATGCTTAGGTATGAAGAGGAGGTTACACACCAAGGCTTATGCGGTTGTCTAACGGGTAACTTTGGAGGCCGTTTTAAAGCTCTAACCGACTTTTTTTTTGGGATTTCACTTTTCTAGAGCCTCACGAATGAATTAGACCTAGACTTATGAATTTTCAGATGTAACTTTTCGTTAGCTTTCAAACGAGTCCAAAAATATCAAAAATTGAGTCCGTATACAAAAGTTATGGCTATTTTATCGAGCATTACTCTAAGACCAAAACTGTTGCACCGTGAAGATGATCCATGGTCTGCGTACCACTTGTTTTGGACAAAACCAATCGGCGTGGCAAGGGGGGAAGGGGCTTGGCAAGGGCGGCGTGAAGCACCACCGGAATGTCCTGCGCGGCAACATCTAGAGCATCACCAATTTTCACATACGGTTGGTACATCTGTGATGGGCAATATATCACATACGGTTTTGGTAGAAGCCATCTGTAATAGTATGTCTTCACAGACAGCTCTTTATACCAATCGTCTATGTTGTGATTTATCACAGAAGGTTCACAAAACCGTTTGTGATAACCGTCTATTATCACAGGCACAAATATTCAAATGGCTTAAAATTCATGTGTGATAAGGGTTTACAATCGTCTATGATACCTCTTTGTATGGTAGTAGGGGTTACCAAGAGGCGAGCGCGGTGGCGATTTTGTTGGCTTAATTGGCATGGTTTGTGTGCTTGTTGAGGTGGTGTAGTTGTGCCGACTGCGGAGTTCAGCAATAGGTGGAGATGGGAATAGGTGGAAATGTGAAGATGCTAGGAGGATGGTTAAAGGGATTTTCAGCGTGCGAGAAAAATAGTTAGTTTAGTCATTCTAAGGCTTACGATTCACAATCATAGGTTTTAATCCTAAAAACTTATTATGGAAGATTTATATAAATAACCCACCTAATCTGGGATTGATGCTTGACTACTTGGATGGAAATCAGACGCTGGTCATTAGACAGATAAACAATATGCTGTACTGCTAGGGTTAATACCTCATGTTGTGGTAAATTACTGGAAACACACATTACTGAAAACTTGTGAGATAGACTTACTAGAAACACAAATTTCTGAAAACTTTTGTGATGCAATCATAGCGTGAAGATCCCCGTAAATTTGAGTTCCATCACAGCTTCTCTAATTTTGTTGGAAATATTTTTCTGTTCAATGTTTTATCTAACACATTAGAAGGTTGTGATTTGGATGGTTAAAAGGCTAGCAGTCTCTCGGGATAAAAAGTCACAAAAAAGGGACTTTTGGGTGCCTTACCAAAATTTGTCCAGAATTGGGGGGGGGGCAGTGCAACCAAGGTTCGAAACCGAACGGGCCAAATCCCTTTGGCGATGCAGACGAACCGACCGGTTACCGAAAAACCCGGTTAAAAACTGGTTAAATTTTGGCAAATGAAAATTTTGAAGGGAGCGGGAGGGGACCAGTAACCGGTAAAAAACCAGAAAAACCGGAGCGGGAGAGCACTGATTTGAGCATGCACACGGGATTTCTGATTTTTAATGCGCATGCATGCATGCGGAAGTTTAACAGGCATGCATACGGAAATTTAATGCGCATGCACACCGGATTTTCGGTTTTTAATGCGCATGCATGCATGCGGAAGTTTAATGCGCATGCGGAAATTTAATGCGCATGCACAGCATGCACACCAGATTTTCGTTTTTTAATACGCAAGCATGCATGCGGAAGTTTAAGAGGCATGCATGCAGAAGTTTAATGCGCACAGGATTTCCGGTTTTTAATGTGTATGAATGCATGCGGAAGTTTAAGAGTTTAATGCGCATGGGATTTCCGGTTTTTAATGTGTATGCATGCATGCGGAAGTTTAAGAGGCATGCATGCAGAAGTTTAATGCGCATGCATGGGAAAATGTAATGTGTATGCACAGCATGCACACCGGATTTCCGGTTTTTAATGCGCATGTATGCATGCGGAAGTTTAATGCGCACGGGATTTCCGGTTTTTAATGTGCATGCATGCCTGCGGAAGTTTAAGAGTTTAATGCGCACGGGATTTCCGGTTTTTAATGTGTATGCATGCATGCGAAAGTTTAAGAGGCATGCATGCAAAAGTTTAATGCGCATGCATGCAAAAATTTAATGTGCATGCACAGCATGCACACCGGATTTTCAGTTTTTAATGCGCATGCATGCATGCGGAAGTTTAAGAGGCATGCATGCGGAATTTTTTGAAATTTAAATCTCGACCGATTTTTCTCCTCCTAGTCGGCACCAGTAAAACCAGTTACCGACGGTAACCGGCCGGTTACCGCCGGTATTTCGAACCTTGAGTGCAACTAATACAAGAGTACGTTTTGGTTGTATTTATATCATCCGTTGGATTTCTTCTCGGTGTGCTGTGGGTTACAAGTTGTAACACCCGTAGTAAAATGCGAAACTCCTCTTTCTTCTTGACATTTTTTTTCTTTAGTTATCTTTTAGCAGTCCAGCTCTTTCTAATAGAGAATTACCAGAAGAATGTAACAAAAATCAGTATGAAAAGGTTAAGAAAAAGCTCAAAATTGGCAGCAAAGAAAAAACGATACACAATAAAGAGCACTAAATATAGCACTACTGTCTAAATTCCCTCTCGTCCACCTATATTTTAGACGAACACAAGCTCCTATAAAAAGCCCCGTTTCCACATCCTCACAACTCACAAGACACTACTCACCGGGAAAACCAACCAACAAATAAACGCACACCTCTCCATACGCATCTTCCGTTCTGCATGGAGAAGGTGAGCATGCGGCTAGCGTTGGTGGCCCTGGTGCTGGTGGGCATGATGCTGGCGGGCCAGGAGGCCCACGCGGCCCGGCCCGGGACGACGGGCTCCATCATCATTCCCAAGAGCATGATCAACTGCTCCGTCCTCGGCAACTGCGAGGACGGCGACCTCCGCCGCCCGCCGCAGCAGGCCAACAACTACACGCGCGGCTGCAGAGCGGCCGATCGCTGCCGCGGCTGATGCGGGCGTCGGTTTGTGTCGTGTGCCTCATCATGCACAGCTCATCATGTAATCCTCGGTGTCGCGTCCATGCCGCAGTATGCGTTCTGCCTAACCGATTGTTTTCTCTGCTATGTGCATGATTTCGATTCACTTGTTACAAATCATGTGTGGTGTCTCGGAGATTAAAACAATGGGAATTGTTCGAATATTGTGTGGCTTCTTTTTTTTCCTGAGATAAATCCACGGTGGGGCCTGCGTCGTTCCAACAACACTGCGAACTCTCTGAATACTTACACAAGGAAATAAAAACAGTGACACAAATTATTAACGTTTCACACTTTCTTTATTGATCGGAGGATCGTGGCTACAGCTATATGCAGTGCAACCAAGGTTCGAAAAACCGGAACCGGGCCAAATCCGGCCACGGGCGTACACGGAACCGCCGGCATCAAAAACCCCGTTAAAAACCGGTTAAATTTTGGTAAATGAAAATTTTGAAGGGAGCGGGAGGGGACCGGTAACCGGTAAAAAACCGGAAAAATCGGAGCGGGAGAGCACTGATTTGAGCATGCACACGGGATTTCCGGTTTTTAATGCGCATACATGCATGCGGAAGTTTAAGAGGCATGCATGCGGAAATTTAATGCGCATGCACACCGGATTTTCGGTTTTTAAAGCGCATGCATGTATGCCGAAGTTTAAGAGGTATGCATGCGGAAGTTTAATGCGCACGGGATTTTCGGTTTTTAATGCGCATGCATGCATGCGGAAGTTTAATGCGCATGCATGCGGAAATTTAATGCGTATGCACAGCATGCACACCGGATTTTTGGTTTTTAATGCGCATGCATGCATGCGGAAGTTTAAGAGGCATGCATGCGGAAGTTTAATGCGGACGGGATTTCCGGTTTTTAATGTGCATGCATGCGTGCGGAAGTTTAAGAGTTTAATGCGCACGGGATTTCTGGTTTTTAATGTATATGCATGCATGCGGAAGTTTAAGAGGCATGCATGCAGAAGTTTAATGCGCATGCATGCGAAAATTTAATGTGCATGCACAGCATGCACACCGGATTTTCGGTTTTTAATGCGCATGCATGCATGCGGAAGTTTAAGAGGTATGCATGCGGAAGTTTAATGCGCACGGGATTTTTTGAAATTTAAATCTCGGCCGGTTTTTCTCCTCCCAGTCGGCACCGGTAAAATTAGTTACCGACGGTAACCGGCCGGTTACCGCCGGTATTTCGAACCTTGAGTGCAACTAATACAAGAGTACGTTTTGGTTGTATTTATATCATCCGTTGGATTTCTTCTCGGTGTGCTGTGGGTTACAAGTTGTAACACCCGTAGTAAAATGCAAAACTCCTCTTTCTTCTTGACATTTTTTTCTTCAGTTATCTTTCAGCGGTCCAGCTCTTTCTAATAGCGAATTACCAGAACAATGTAACAAAAATCAGTATGAAAAAGTTAAGAAAAAGCTCAAAATTGGCAGCAAAGAAAAAACGATACACAATAAAGAGCACTAAATATAGCACTACTGTCTAAATTCCCTCTCGTCCACCTATATTTTAGATGAACACAAGCTCCTATAAAAAGCCCCGTTTCCACATCCTCACAACTCACAAGACACTACTCACCGGGAAAACCAACCAACAAATAAACGCACACCTCTCCATACGCATCTTCCGTTCTGCATGGAGAAGGTGAGCATGCGGCTAGCGTTGGTGGCCCTGGTGCTGGTGGGCATGATGCTGGCGGGCCAGGAGGCCCACGCGGCCCGGCCTGGGACGACGGGCTCCATCATCATTCCCAAGAGCATGATCAACTGCTCCGTCCTCGGCAACTGCGAGGACGGCAACCTCCACCGCCCGCCGCAGCAGGCCAACAACTACACACGCGGCTGCAGAGCGGCCGATCGCTGCCGCGGCTGATGCGGGCGTCGGTTTGTGTCGTGTGCCTCATCATGCACAGCTCATCATGTAATCCTCGGTGTCGCGTCCATGCCGCAGTATGCGTTCTGCCTAACCGATTGTTTTCTCTGCTATGTGCATGATTTCGATTCACTTGTTACAAATCATGTGTGGTGTCTCGGAGATTAAAACAATGGGAATTGTTCGAATATTGTGTGGCTTCTTTTTTTTCTTGAGATAAATCCACGGTGGGGCCTGCGTCGTTCCAACAACACTGCGAACTCTCTGAATACTTACACAAGGAAATAAAAACAGTGACACAAATTATTAACGTTTCACACTTCTTTATTGATCGGAGGATCGTGGCTACAGCTATACATACAGTGCAAAATTTTGTAGCCAGGTGGGTATACATGGATCAATGTACGCGCGAGCTACCGCACACGCGCACATGCACACTGTGCCACACACACACACACACATATAAGAGGGGCATGGCTACAACGCAGAGACCAAAATTTTGTAGCCATCCGTACGCATATGCATCACCGCGCGTACGGCCAAGTACTACGCCACATCATGTAGCAACCTAGCCTACGACCAACTACGTACGCCTAACATAGTAGCTAGATACGCACACGCTAGACGCTAGTATATACGTAGTGGAGTATCGCGGATCACCCGCGGCCGAGGTCCGTCCTGACCTCCTCGAGCTTCTTCTCGTTGGGTTCGATGAGCACGGCGCGCGTCGGCCTCGCTTTCGGCGCGGTCCTTGCCGGACTCCGTCGTACGGCTGAGCTCTCCCTTCTTATGCCCTTCGGCGAGGCGCTCCTGCGTGTCGAGGGCCTTGCCGCCGGTGTCGCTCTTGATGACGGTCTCGCCCTCTTCGCGGGCGCGCCGGTCGAGCTCGGCCCGGATCTCCGGGTCTTGCAGCTCCGGCGCCTTCTCAGCCTGCTGAGCCATCGATCCCACAATCTCCTTCAACGAACGGCTCGTGTCCTCTGGACTTAGCTAGCTAGCTCGGTGATGCTCTGCTTCGATTGCTTGGCACCGGCGAGCGGCCGGCTACTTATAAGTTGGGAACGGCGGCGCGCGGCCGGCTACGTGGTCGGATGTGGTGCGTTGTTACCCCTACTTTTCACCCGAGGCTGGCGTGGCGTGCATGCGCGCGCAGCACGGCACGTGTGGAGGGAGCGTGCGGCCGTGGAGGATTCTACCGTGGCGTACGTCAGACTGCGAGGTCGAGTACCTGGTGGTGTGCCGTGGTTGAACACACCGCGTGCCTGCATGCATGGGACGTACGTGGAGGGCACTCTTCTCATCGTCAGTAGAGCGTTTCAGTTTCCACCACTACTACAAAAATCATCATCACAGACAGTTCAAAAACGACACCACAAACAGTTTTTTAAACCGTCTGAATTTATGGGTCAGTGATAATCGAAAATTATCATAGACGGTTTGTGAGCCGTCTGTGATAAATACAATATAGATGGTTTATAACTAGAACCGTGTGTGAAAAATACTGTCACAGACAGTTCTAACCAAAAACCGTCTGTGATACTCACACATCACAGACGGTTCTAACTACCAACCGTATGTAATAAGCGTGTACCATAGACAGTTGGTATACAGAACCGTCTGTGATACTTTTCCATCACAGATGGTTGGTAAATAGAACCGTCTGTGATGTGTGAGTATCATAGACGATTTTTATTTTGAATTGTCTATGATAGTGTTCTTCATAGATGGTTTATACTATAAAATCATTTGTGATAATTCATTCTATATCTAAATTTTTTTCTATTTTTCAATTAACTTTAGAAAATACGATAGCAAACATAGCAGAGAACATTCTATTTTCATTACAATCCATCATTACAACATCACAAAATTATAATCCACCATTACAACATCACAAGATTACAATACACCATTATAATATCACAAGAAAATATAGCAGAAAATATTCTATTTCCATTACACGGCACATGAAGTACTCGCACGGCACGGTCTGGCAGCTCGGGTATGCCTTCTTGGTGGCCGTCTCTCTGTAAGCTCTCGGGCAACTCTAAACCCCACAAAATAGCAACAGAATCAAATACTAGAAGAAACAATGGAGGGAGAAAGCTTAAGACGCATTTGATCAAAAACAAAGAGATGCAGGCTAACTGACCTGGTATGCGACCTTCCATCAGATCTCTGCTTGTAAGCGGCCCTAACCATAAAGAGGTCAAGGAGGAGGTGAGGAGCTTAGAGAGATTTTGAGCGCACAAAGAGATTTTGAGCCTGGACAGTGAGTATTTATAGGGGAGGGAGATGTGGGAGCTATATATGATCCATGGGGTGTGGGTTGGTCGGTTTTATTAGCTGGAATTGGGTTAGAGAGGATTGACGGGCCCAACAGTTAGAGACACAATTATCACAGACGGTTCGTGGTTCAAACCGTCTGTGAAGTATCACAAATGGTTTGAACCAAGAACTATCTGTGATATTGGCTATATATATACCGATACAATATAAACAACTAGTCTCAAAATATGAAATAACAAAGTTCTGTATGGCTTATATATACTCATTTGAAAGGTTTTGATGAGATCTACAACTTTTCAGTTGAAATGAACCCCAAATTTCGAAGGAAAGATAAAACATTTTGGCAAAAAAAATAGAAATAAAAAACTTATGATACAAATTTGAGGCTAAAGATGACCAATTTTGGGGGGTCTTAGAGGGCGACTGGTGCAAATGGGTCATTTTTTTTGGATCGAGCTCGTCGTTAGCTTTCAAACGAGTACAAGAACGTCGAAAACGGACACCGTATGCAAAAATTATGCCCATTTTACTGAAAGTGTGTCGGAACGGAATTATACTCGAACTCAGGTGGGAGTTTATGAAACATATCATAGACGGTTTATGGTAAAAATCGTCTATGATATTATCACAGATGGTTTTTACCTATGCCAAATAAGAACCGTCTGTGATAGTATCACAGACGGTTATCACCATAAATTATCTGTGATTGCATTTAACACTGGTGGTTTTTGTGAACCGTCTGTAATAAGGCATCTAATATAAGCTTTTTTTTGTATTAGTGCACGTACGTGTTCGTGGGCTACAGCATACACACTCAGCTAGGCTATAAATTAAGTATCATTCGGATGTTTTCTTCTAAATAATCATCTAAATTTGTAGCTGTTAGAACAGAGATCCAATAGTCCCCTTTTTTGGAGAGGGGAGGAATTCGTGGCCATTAGATATCTGATCTAACGGTCAGAAATCTGAATGATAGTTTGAAAAAAAATATTCGAATGATATTTATCAATTCCCATTAAGAATTTTCAAGGCAAAACTTGAGTGATATTTTGTTTAAGAATACTCAAATTTGAGTCTTTAGATCTAGATTCAATGGACCTAATTTCCTCTCTCAATTATATAAATTCCCTCACCTCACTCCACCCACAAACCTTACCCCATCTACCTCGCCACCACCCTACTTGCCGCCTCCCCCATCACCTTGCTAGCGTCACATCCAATGCCAGCGAACCCCACCGACATCTATCTCCTCCGTTGTCCTCTCCTTAACCACTTGCATCCCCTCCCCGACCCACACCCCCACCCCCACGGCATGCTGCCCTCCCTCCACCATGTCATCGCCATCCTTGGCGCCACCACGGCACGCCAGCATGCTCTACCCGCCACCTCTTCTGTCTCTCGTCACCGTACATTCCTGCCCAACCTAACTCCACTCCACGCCCTAGCGTCGTTCCATCCATTGGCCATTGCTCACCACCCTCTCCCAACCTATGGCACTGGCGGCGCCACCGTTGGTTTGCCACAGTTCCGGCCTTCCTCTAAATCTGAGGGGCTCTAGCGAACCTAACCTAAACCCAAGTCCTAACCCTAACTAGCAAGAGTCAGAAAAGGAGGTGGAGCACAAATCTTGAGGCAAAATCATACAAATGAGAAATTAAACTACTAAATTCTAATCCTCCACACTCTCCTGTCAGTTTCAGATCTTGTTCCAAATGGCTTTTAGCTTTCATAAGTCAGAAGTTGTTTTTGAATGTGTTGTCTTCTTGACGTGCATTTTTTCCTTTCTTTTTTCATTTTTCCTTGGAATTGTCTGTAGAGATATAACACTTTTTTCCTCTTTTTATTCATTCTTCTTTAATTGAATGCCTTAGTCAAAAGCTAACAATTATTATAATATCTATTCAACTAAAAGTTAAAAACCATCACCGTGGCCGAATTAAATGGGTCCTCATTTTGCTATTGTGTTTGGAAAGAAACAGAGCCTCTTCCTAGACGAAAGTGTCTCAAAACAAATTATTAGTAGCTACCATATACAAATAATTGATGAAAAATTTTGCCACGTAGTCGAAAGGGTTGCATGTGAATCCTTGCCATCCTTCTAATGATATGGCACTGACCACTGAGAAGAACTCCCACTCCATGTATGAAACAATTCTGACCAACCTTATCCGTTTGATTAAAAAATTTGGTTCTTCAGGAAGACCTAGCATGTACAGTGAAATTTCTCTTTACTATTGATATGCCTGAACCTGTTTTACAGCGAGCATCATAGGTGGCTTAATGCACACAAATCTCCAAGCAACTCATACGGTGAGAAAAGGAAGAACACATAAATCATCGCATGTATGGAGGGATCTCAGATGCCAAGAAACGCCAGCGCAGGCACAAGGACAAAACAAATCATACAAGAGATTTGTCATCTCCCACGCCTAAATAGTGTTCTCCGCGGTGTCTTGGCCAGCTTGTCGACTTGGTGCACTCTTGAGTTCACATGCAAAGCTATTGACGTACGATGGCAAGGAGCCCAAGAGAACCATCTCTGCTCTCCTGGTTAAGCTATTAAATCCTACACAGTTTGGCATCTACCCTATCCCTGTTCATAAGTCAAAGGGGAATTCATTTCAATTTTGTCGGACTCAGGTATTTATAGAGCCTGAATAAAATGCTTGGCAAGTGCAGCCACAAAGCTGACCAACATTCGACGTTAATTCTGATCTCACGTGCCTCTGATGGAGAAATTGGGCAGGACATGCAGACATCGATCAGAGGATAAGTTCGAGCAAGCAATGTTTCTGCTGTGCGATTGAGAGAACAAATTCACGCATTTGATGAAGGTGTTGAAACTAAATCGTATGTAAGCACAAAACCTGTCAATCACAAAGTGTGACTATGTGATTGCCACCTTATATCTGTGATGAATATTTGACTTTAATTGTACCTTGTTATCAATTTTTGAGTTTAATTTTGAGTGATTGTATTTGACGAGGATATAATAATTTTTAATTATTATTTATTTATAAATGATATTATTATGTTATGATACTCTTTAAGTATACCCTTTATTTATAAGAGAGATATTTCATAGGGTAGTCGTAAGTTTTTCTACGACCTCTCTTTAGTCGTAAGTCTTCTTATGACCATCTAGTCGTAAATCTTTCTATGACTACCGTCGTAAGCTCTTCTTCGATCACCTCATGGTCATAAATCCTTCTACAAGTATGATGTAGTTGTGAGTTATCTTGCGACCACCTTGTGGTCATATATTCTCCTGCGGCTAGCTTATCTCCGACTAACTTGTCTAGGACAACCTACTACATAGTGGGTCTATCTGACAAGGTGTTTAGTATTGTAAATAGTAATGGATTGATTGTATTGCACAGCCCTGAGAGGGCTTTATATAGAGTACAAAGAGGACATAAGACTCAAACCCTAGACATATGGGAAAAGACCTAAATACCCTTAGCACCCCCTTAAATGCAAAGTGTATGCAATAGTATTGCATTTGGAAGGGTTGAAACTAAAAGGAAACACACAAATACCCTTAACAATCAGGCCGAAGAGGGAGATAGAAACATAGTAGCACAGATCGAAGTCCGAGATAGCGGCGGCGCTGTGCACAAGAAGCGCAACAGAGGCGCGGTGCAGAAGAAGCGCGGCGGCGTTAGAAACTCGGGGCGGCGGCTCAAAGAGAAGAGCGGTGGCATTATGAAGACTTCTACGATCTGTAGTGGCTCAAAGAAGAGCGACGGCTGCGACTATGTGAAAAAGAAGGAGAGGACCACGCCATCCAAGAGGATGGATCGTGGCTAGCAAAGAGGTCGGCTGATTGACAAGGATTTTACATGGACTCGCATGGCATAGACGAACTGATAAAGATAAATATTACGAATTTGGGTGGACGCAACGAAAGACACAAAATAAAAAAGGACTCAAAATGAGCTAACAACAGCTTTCACTGATATTTCTTCTCCCTGGACACCTCACCGGCCTTCCTGCCTGGCTCCTGTACCGAGATGAGAGCTGCAAGGAGCCTGCACCACTGCCATATAACAAAACAAGATCTAATCCTCCCAGGTCATCTTCACTCTCTTCCACCCTCCTCTTCTCTTCTCTGCTCAAGGCCTGAGGGCTCCGAAGCACATCACCACCACCGAGGGAGGCAGAGGAGACTACTCGGGCCGAGGTGCTGCGGGCAGAGGCAGGCTCGATCGCCGGGAGGTGGCGGCGTGAAGGAGGCGCCGGTAAGATAGGAGGGGCTCGACGACGATGGGGTGGGGTGGCGGCAGGAGCAACGGAACGCGCGGTGTCGCAGCCAGATCCTGGCGGGACGAGGCCGGATCCGGCGCTGCCAGCGCAGATCCAGGCTGGGGAGGCGGCGTCCCGGCGAGGAGGCGGCCTGATATGGCGGGGACGGGCGTATCCGGCGTAGAGGAGGTCGGATCCGGGCGGCAAGATCAGCTACGACCGGATTCGTGGCGGCGGCGGCCAGATCCAGGGTGGCGGCGTCCGAAGGCAGCGGCGGCGTCCAAAGGCGGCGGCGGCGCGGGCGCGGCAGCCGGGAGGTGGCGGCGTGAGCGCGGCGGCCAGGAGCGGCTGCGGCTTTGGGCAAGCTCTACCGGATCTATCTGGATCCAGCAGCGGAGAGCCGGGATCTGGCTGGCAGAGGCGTGGATGGCTGGGGTGGCTCCGGACGGCTGCGGGGGCAATGAATCCAGGCGGCGGCGGCTCCGGGTGGTGCGACACCAGGTGGCGGCGGGCCGAGCCGAAGGAGTGGCGACGGCGGCTCGCGGCGGCCAGCAAGAGGATGGCCGCTAGAGAGGTCGACGACGGCGGCCGGGGCGCACGCGAGCTTGTACCGGATCCGGTGCAGTCGGCCACTGGACCGGTGACTTGGGGTGGCAGCGGCGTCCGAAGGCGGCGGTGCGGGCGCGGAGGTGCGAGCACGGCGACCGGGAGGCGGCGGTGCTGGTGAGGCACGGCGGCTGAGAAGGGTGGCGGCGGCCTCCGAAGGCGGCGGTGCTAGTGAGGCACGGCGTCCAGGAGGCGGTAGCGCGGACGGCACGGATCCGGGCGGGAGAAGCTTCGCATGGCCTGGGGCAGCGGCGGTGTCCGAAGGCGGCGGTGCGGGCGAGGCGCGGGCATGGCGGCCAGGAGGCGGCGGCGGCCCAAGGAGGACAACGGCGGCGCGGCAAGGAGGGGCCGGTCGGGAGCCGGCAACGGCAGATCCTCTCAGATCTGGCGTCGAGGAGAGCAGATCCGGTCCGGCAGCATCTGGATCCAGCCTGAAGGCCGTCGGATCTGGAGGTGGAGTGCAGGCGTCGGGCAACAGGCACGCCGTGCATGACCAGCAGCGCAGCAACCAGCAGCGGCGGCAAGGCGCCGTGCATGCTTGCGTGTGGCTGGAGGCGCGCATGGCCAGCGCACGGCCGAGCCGAGGAGGCGCTGAGGAAGTCGGAGGTGAGCCGAGGTGGCACCGGCCGGAGACGAGCGGGTCTGAGGCAGCGCGGTGTTGATGCGAGTCGGTCGGATCCGTGGCCGGCGTCAGTGGCCGCCCTCGAGAGCGAAGATCGCTGTTCCCGGGGTGCAGCAGCATCAGCGAAAAGTACGAGCTGGCTTTTGGAACTAGTCTTGCTCTGATACCATGTAAATAGTAATGGATTGATTGTATTGCACAGCCTTGACAGGGCTTTATATAGAGTACAAAGAGGACATAAGACTCAAACCCTAGACATATGGAAAAAGACCTAAATACCCTTAACAAGAATATGCGCTTACTCTCTAGAATAACCACGCATAATCTCTCTCTGATAGTAACCGTCAAACGATGAACTGGATACCATGTCTCTCTAACAATAACTTCCATCGGATGGTTATCATCTGAAGCGTTGAGGCATCTCTTGGCTTGGAACAATTGCCTCCGCTTCACAAGCTATATAAAGGTTGACGTCAGGGAAAAGAAGGTGAAGGCGAGAGGGTGATGGATTGATAGATAGCAAGCCATTCTGCATTACTCACTCGATTGTATTCAATTCATTGAGCAATAGTCACATAGGAGTAAGGTTATTATTCTCTCAAGAGAAGGCTCGAACCTGTATAAAATCTCTGTGTGATCATAACCAGATCTTTAAGAGTTTTCCCTGAATCCAAGAAATCATATGTAAGATCAATATTAAAATACCAGCAATATTTGTCTCTGTTGTTTTTTGTTGCTAGTAGTATGACCGATATTAGGGCTACGGTCGTACCGGCCAGAGGCGGTCTAATCGGCCAAAGGTTGGCGATCTGACCGGCGGCCATAACAGTATGGGAGCTGCGGTATGACTAGCCTGCAGCGGTAGTACTGGTCCGTAGTTGGCAATATCTATTTTCCAGAGAGGTTTGTGCTGGGTTGCAAGGAATGGTACTACCGGTCTTGTAATGGTGGTACTATTGGAGTGTGTTGGGTGGTCTGATCGGCATGGGTGCTACAGTCAGACTGGCCCTTGGAGTTGAGTTGGTGTCGGTTGTGTTAGTCATGACGGAATGCATGCAAGTTAGTCATAGCGGGAGTCTATGCAAGTGGGAGTCATGTCGTGCATCCATGCATGTATTGATTTGCTAATAAGAGTCAATTGCATGTTATTTGTGATCAAAGCAGTTGCTTGGTCTTTGATGTACAAGACGCTTAGTGATTGTTTCGGTCAATGGCCAGACCGATGCTAGGTGGTCATGACGTGTCACGTAAGTCTGAGTGGAGTATTATCTCAAGTGGAGAAGCACGGGAGAAATACAAAGATTGTGAGGAGGCAAATGTCTGCATGTGGTGTACCAATTGAATTTAAGTATTTCAAGTGGTGGAGACCTTGAGGTAGGTGTACAATATTGGCAATAAGTAATTTGGCATCATGGCCTGTGGTGTGCCATAGGAGTCGTACGTTTTAAGTGGTGCTGGCCTCAGAACAGGCACACGATTTTGGCGATGAGTCATTGGGCATTGCATCATTTTTGTGGAGTCCGGTAGGTGGCAATTGTGAAAATTATGTAATACCGGGTGGAGTGGTTGTTTGTAAAACCGCAGTGGGGGCCTAAGTGGTTTATATCACGTCTTGGAGGGTGGAGCGTTTTATCGGACTACTGGGGCCATGGAAGTTATACATTGAAAAGCGTGCAAGTGTGTGAGTGAAAAACCTATTTGTGTGTGTCTTTCCTATTTGTAAGTGGTTGGTGATTGTATCTACTAAGAGTTGCTTGTATTAAGGTTTGGTGTGAGGAGAGAGTCTCCACTATATAAACTTTTGTCTGAGTTAAGAGAGATAAGGATTCTAGGGTTGCGTGAGAGAAATTAGGGTTTTTTATATTGGAGCCTTGTGTGTATACTCTAGGGTTAGAGCTTTGTCCTCCTGAGGGAATGGCTGTAAAATATTCCTTTCCAAGTGAAATGAACATCTAAAGTTTGCCCAAATGAGTTGTACTTGGATCTTTTCTTGTACTTTTGATTTGCTTGGTTTTCTTGTTTCGATTTTATCTCCTTCTGTTCTCTCTTGGTATCATGGACGTGTAAGAGGTGGAGATATCTCTTAGAGATCAGATTCCATTTATTTAGGTATGTTCTAGAGAAAATTCGTGAGTTTACCCGGTTTTTCGAAAGAGAGAAGTGATTTTATAGTTTTGCTCTTATTGGCTAGTTGGTTTGAGTTCATGTTGTGATCTAACTTTATATGACATGTGAGAACCTATCCAAAATTATCTAGATCATTTTAGATTCATGAGTAAGAGTAGATCAAGATTTCTCTTTTTTGACCGATTTTGGTGTAGTCTTCCTTGTTTTGGATAAATGTTAGAAATTTGGCATCAATCTTTATGATCCATAGTTAGAATAGGTTCCTAATATCCTAAGAAGGGTTTGTGCCAAGTTTCACTGTGTTTAGAGCATTAGTTGAGAAGTTAGCTCTTTTATTGGATCATGTACAATGTTGTTCTGTGTTGTGCCTCGGTGAGCGGTCATACCACTGTGACCTGAGCGGTATGATTGGATGAGCCTTGTTAGACCGGTGACCCAAGTGGTCCGACTGCCCCGAGCAATACTACCACACACTAGTTGGCGGTATTACGGGTGAAGCAGATAAGTCTCATTTGATTTGAGCTATTTGGCTTTTGGTCTTGGTAAGCTTATAAATTTGTGTTTTTGCTGTATGTTATTGATAATACTTGAAAGAATATTTTAAAAGAGTTATTTACCACCTCTAACTCATAGTACCCGCTCCTACACAAATGATCCAAAGGCCGGTCTCTCCTGCGAAGTTGCTTGCTAATGAGTGTGGAAACAATGTGTGGCTGCGGCTAGAGGCCAAGCCTGTCACTATTGGAACCTACAGTTCATGATGATTCATTTAATCATGTCTCTGTCCCTCTGTCACGCTCAGAGGCTATGCATCAAACATTAGTCAATGAATTGCAGGACTTTTTCTGATGGGCCAACCAATTCCAGAAGAGGACTCTTATGGTCTGCCTTCCATGTTTTCAGAAAGACTTCTTGGCTGATCATATGTCCAAGGGTAATTCATCAAATTTACATGAGAAGCTGTCCTAAAACGCATATGGTTACTAGTTTTAGTGCAAACCAGCCTCTTAACTCTCCATTTGCTTCTGTGTGCACTCTTTTCTCCCTAACAAAGTTCACAACTACTTGTCACTTTTCAGTTCACCTAACTGTAGTAGAAGGGTGTTTACTTAAGTTAGCCATGGTGAAAATTGCATGTCATAATTCCGGTCACAAACATATGGTTACAGTCTGAATCATCTGAATCCTTATCAGAACAGACTCAACCATTAGGCAGGCTTTCTCCACATATCCTACTCATGACACACTCATGCATGCCACCTCATCCATTGGGCCCAGGAGCACATCCATGCCAATCCAAAGAAATTTCTCTTGGAGTCCTAGTGAGAACACATGTGAGAAAAATAATGCATATATAGGGTGGTTGGCCAGTAAAAAGTGTAGAACACTTGGCATATCATACTTAAGGTGATCATCTCTCACACAAGCATATCTATCATCCATCCTATAAATGAGATGACAAGGCGTTATTGCACTAATTATTGTAAGCAGCAGCAGTTTGAGTAGCTTCCTCTTTACTTGCTTCATCTCACTTCCACTTCTTGCTTTTTTGCATCATTTGCTGTAATTTGCAAGGAGATTTGAGTAGCTGCTTCTCTATCTGATTCATCACATTCTCCTTGTTGTTCTTGCGGTGACAAGAACCCGTCGGTAAGTAGGATGCTTGCTTAAATAATGTCTGCATGCCAACATTTACAAGAAGGGAGAGGCCCAATTCTCCTGCCACGGCAGTCCAGCTCGGCTCCTCCGGCCGTGCCGGTTGGGCCGCCGGAGATGTCGTCGTCGTCGGGTTCAGGAAGGAGCGCAACCGAGGTGAGGGCTTTGAAGATCCACAGCGAGGCCGAACGGCGGCGCCGGGAGAGGATCAATGCTCATCTGGCTACACTGAGGAGGATGATCCCTGATACTAAGCAGGTTTGTGTAATCCTATCATGCCAGTGTTTTGTGATCTTCAGTTGTGAAGCATTTGGCAAGATACTTGGAGCAAATTTTTGAGCCATTTCAGAATTTCTTCGCATTTCATCATAGTTTTTTCACTTAAAATTGTTCATAGTTTTGTTATCCCTGTAAATTAGACTGGTAGAAAATGGGGGTACTAATTAAGAAATTTCTTCAATTTAGTGAAAAGGAGTTAATCTTCATCACTGTCCAGAATTTCAACGTTAGATATGAATTAGTGGTTTACTGACCAGACCTTTCTCAGACATAGTTTATGGAGAACTTTGAGACTTGCAAGAAAGCCATCTGGAAGAAACCTTTATAAAGCCATCTGAACGAAACCTTTAGACTCACGTTTGTTCACATTGCATCAGGCTTCTACTCTGGAATTCTCTGATAAGACGAAGCACAGTGCCATGACTTCTAAGCAAGTGTTTTTTTCCTGCACTGCAGATGGACAAGGCCACCTTGTTAGCCAGAGTGGTTGACCAAGTGAAGGACCTGAAGAGGAAAGCAAGTGAGGTCACACAACGAATGCCCCTCCCCCCAGAGACCAACGAGGTCTCCATTGAATGCTACACCGGAGACGACGGCGCCGCCGTCGGCAACGACAAGAGCCTGTACATAAAGGCCTCCATCAGCTGCGATGACCGGCCGGACCTCTTCGCCGGGATCATCCAGGCATTCCATGGACTGAGACTGAGGACAGTAAGAGCAGAAATGACTTCCCTGGGAGGAAGGGTGCAGCACGTGTTCGTACTGTGTAAGGAGGATGGCATTGCAGGTGTAAGCCTGAAATCTCTGAAGGAGGCTGTGAGGCAGGCTCTAGCCAAGGTTGCTTCTCCAGAAATGGTATATGGTAGTAGTCCCTTTCAGAGCAAGAGGCAGAGGATTCTGGAATCACATTACTCAATCATGTCCATATAGAAGATTTCTCCTGGCAATTTTGGCGCTGAAATGATAAAGATAATTCTCATTCAAGAGCTAAAGGCCTAATGGTTTTGTGTGTATCTGAATTGTTGCTTGCTGTGACAGATTTGAAATCTGAACTGTTGTTAGTGCTGTAAGTTGCAATCCACAATACCATGGCCCAGGGTTTACATTGGGCGTGCTGTAGCATGACTGTACGTATGCAGAAATATTCTTCTCTAAGGTCACATGATTGGTTTCACATTTCAGCGATTGCGTGAAAACACTGACATGTAACACCTCTTGATTGGTGGTTCTTAGATTAGAATATTAACCATATAGAGCCTTGTCTTATACTTTTGTCTGGCAGCTGGGACGGAGTTTTCCTGCTTGCTGTATGCAACATGTAGGCGTGCGCATTCAGACTCCGTATTAAATCCAAGTATGTAGCATGTTCAACTATACACGTTTGCTAGTTAAAATTTCGGTGCAAACGTCAGATGGAATGAAGACAACCTTTTTTACAGAACCAATCTTCTTCAGATTCTAGGAACACAACTTTCTTTCACCAATGCCTAACTTTTGCTTTGATAAGAGATGCTGCTCTTATAGTCAAGACAGAGACAATGCAAGCCTGAAACTTCTGCTTGAGAGCAGCTAGATACATAAATTACACAGTTGGACTAACTGAACAAACATGCCAGTCAGTTTTGGGACACTAAAACACAAATCGCTAGTTGACTTAAGGCCAACAAAAAACTGATTTCAGATTTATTGCCAGTAACACAAGTATTGTTACATTTTGCCCTAGGAGAAAACACACACATCGCAAATAAACTGAGAGAACACGGAAGAATTTTTGAATTTCTCTGTTCTCTTACTTGCTCCCTTTTTAAACTGATTACAAGCATTTCAATATATAGCCTAACTAGCATACTTATTCGGATTCTAAGTAGGAATCGACTTCTACTTAAATTACACATGGAGACAGACTCAACTTCGTCTTGGACTCAGAGTCAAGATTATTTGTAACAATCTCCCCCCTAATCTCGACTCTCTTGAGTTTGCCTGAGTTTGGCTGGCGACGCATTTTCTCAACGCCCCAGACTCATCTCATCATTTATAGCACTGTTGATTCATCATCGCTGAGCGTTTCGGCAAGAGACACTTTCCCTTTCATTGGCTTATGGCATTCTGAAGCAAAATATCCGTAATCATTACAATTATAACACCTCACTTTTGCCTTATCAAACCTCTGATTCTGATGGTCTCGACCATTGGAAGTGTTCTTGACTTCACGCTTTGATGATTGGATCTTCCATTCGGCGCGGTCAATAAAATCAGTTCTTCGTTGTTGTTACGATTGTTGGAGATGCGTTCCTCATACGCCTTAAGATGACCGATGATCTCCTCCATGATCATTATCTTTAGGTCTCCAAATTGCTCTATGACTGAAGCAATTGGGAGAAACTGTGAGGGAACAGCACGAAGAAATTTTTTTCACCACGGGTCTGTTCTTTTTGGCTGTAGCTGATGGCTTTTGGCTGCGGCTGATGGCTTTTTGGCTGTTTGCGACAGAGATTGCGGAAAGATAGATACTCGCTTACGATTTTTGATGATACAGATATTAGTTTTTTAACGTGTACTACAATTAACTTGTAGATCACATCTTAAAAAAATATTCCGTTTAAAAGTTAGTTACTGTAACAAAAGTCAAAAGCGGTTTTTAGAAGCCGCAAAGAACAGAGCCCACGTATAACTCTTACACCTTCTCGCCAAGGGCTCGTATCTTGTTGGCGATGACCATCAACTAGACGACGAAGTTGTTGATTGACTCCGTTTCCTTTATACGCAGCACCTCGAACTTGGTTCTGAAAGTTTGTACCTTTACTTTCTTCACACGATCAGCTCCAAGATGCATCGTTTTCAACGCCTCCCACGTATATTTGGTCGTCTCCTTTTCGGCCAGTAGGAAGAGCGTCTTCTTTGAGATACCCTGATAGATGGCCGTCAATGCCATCTGATCTTTGCGTACATCAACGTTGCCATTCTCGATCGCGTCCCATATTCCTTGAGCCATCATATACACCTTCATCTTAATTGTCCATACTGCATAATTGCTCGTCGTGAGCATCGGATAATATAGCGTGATAGCGAAACTTTCCTTCGCCGTCATATCGGATGGTGCCTCGTCTCCGTTGACACCACTTCCTGAAGAACGTGACATGATCTTAGACACGAATCAAAAAATCAGGCTACCTTAAGGTAAATCTTAGGAACTTCGAGAAAATATGCTTTGCAACTCTGATCACGTCAAAATTTTCTGTTGACGTAATTGTCGCTTACGCTTTGACGTGTTGCTTCTGATCTTAGAATTTTTTTTGCGTGGACGGAAGAAAAACTGAAGTCGCTTAGAATTGATGGCTGTCGGAAGTGCTGCCCCGTGCGAGATGCGCCGAAATGGAAATCGTCGTGATAATTTTTTCAACGACTTGTTCTCGCTTAGGCTCTGATACCAATTGTTACTTTATACCCTAGGAGAAAACACACACATCGCAAATAAACTGATAAAACACGGAAGAATTTCTGAATTTCTCTGTTCTCTTACTTGCTCCCCCTTTTAAACTGATTACAAGCATCTCAATATATAGTCTAACTAGCACACATATTCGAACTCTAAGTAGGACTCGACTTCTACTTGAATTACACATGGAGACGGACTCAAGTTCATATTGGACTCAGAGTCAAGATTATTTGTAACAAGTATCAATACCTGAAATCATCTCTGAGCAGTAACCATCAGCACTTACAGCCGCAGTTAATTACATGGACAATTTATTCAGAGATCAATAACATGTCCTATTCAAAACTCTCATATATGGACATCAAACTGGATGAGGGCCGATTTGCCGTGCATGTGAGGAGACCTGATGTATTCACTGAGGATTTGGTGGGCGGCTATTTGCTGCTGAAACCCTAGAGCCCCATTCAAGCAGCTCCTTACTAGTGTCATCCTTGTGAACAATGACCTCTATAAAGCACAAGCAATCCTTATTGGGTCCCATAGCTGACTCAAGTGCCTTCTTCAGTTCCTCCTCAGTTCGAACCTGCAGGCACAAAATGCGATGTCAATGTAATTCAACATTTCTAACCATAGTAACATAACCTACAATTGCATCACAAACCTTTGTCGTATAGCACTTTCCCTCGCCATTATGGAACGCTTCCACCACGCCAGTGTAATTCCAATTCTTGATGACATTGTAGGGACCGTCATGGATCTCCACCTCGATGGTGTACCCTCCATTGTTTATGAGAAAGATTATGCTGTTCTGCCCCCACCGCAGCATTGTTGACACTTCTTGTGCCGTCACCTGCGTTCCAGTCCAAATAAATTCTTGTTTGCTGCATATTTTGTAGAACTTCAAACATAAAACATTTGGCAGTTTTGAATTTTTGCTACCTGAAAGCTGCCATCTCCAATGCAGGCAATGACACGTTTGTCCTTAGCAGCCTGTGCATATCCGAGAGTTGCACCCACTGACCAACCGATTGATCCATATTGCATCTGAAATTCGTACCTGCAGAAAGCAAATAGTGTTCAATTACAAACAAACTGATGCGAAAACATCCTATGTACTGATACAAATATGGCTTGTCACCATTATCTAATAGTCGAGACTTTTATTTTTTTTCGAAACATTCCGAGACTTTTATATGAACACAGCTGATAATATTGAATTTGTAGTAGGTGCAGAAATTCAGAACAATATACCTCAAGTTTTAACCCCACTATGCCTAAATTAGGAATGCCAAAATAATGTATGTCACCACTCACCACTCAACATCCTCCAGGCCTCCACACGAGGGATTTTAGAAGAAACTGACAGATAGAAGTTACAGCACTAAAATATATGACAAAAGTATTTGATTTCAACAGGAGCTTACCCACAGCCTTCCGGTAGCTTCAGCTTCTGGCAGTTAAACCATGAGTCGCCAGTCTCTGCAATGACAGCTGAGTTGCCTGACAACATTTTCTGGATATGCTTGAAAAGTACGTTCACTCTCAATGGCTCTCCAGGCTTGGACGAAGGTGGTTCACCCTGAGGCACATAAATCCGATAATAGTTCTCGTATGCAGCTGTGTTCTTCTTCAGCCGGGGTGCAAGGGCATTCAGGAAGTCCTTCATCAGAACACACCCAAATGCAGGTCCATGTCCAATCACCACCCGGTCTGGCTGGACGATGATGGTCTTCTCCTCCTTGCGGAGGAGGGAGTATCCAACTGAGCTGTAGTCATTAAATATGGGGCCAGCAAATAGATATGCATCAGCTGACTCGACAATCTCAGCACAGAATGGAGTGCTCACAGCACCCCAGTATGTGCCGATAAACCTATGGTGGTGCTCTGGCACAAGCCCCTTGGCAGAAGGCATCACTGCGACAGGATAACCACAGGCATCCGCCAGCTCTACAAAGGCCTTGCATGCTTTGGCCACCCTCATCTTTGGTCCACCAACAAGGACCGGCTTGACTGCTTTGTTCAAGAAAGCCGCAGCAGTTTCCACTGCTGCCTCCAGGCTCATCTGGTTTGACAATCTGATAAATGAACAATTCATCCGAATGAGCAATACCAAACCTATTGTCTCCTCATCATTCTTATGCACATATAGGGAGCATGCCAACTTACCTTGGGGAGAGGAAGAAAGGAACAGGGTGGCGACTAAAGGTGGGATGTGGGATCGAGGGGAGGTTGCAGCTGATGCTGATGTAAACAGGTTTGCTCTCCTTCAGTGCAGTGGAGATGGCAGTGTCAATCTGTTCGTGTGCATCCTCCAAGTTGTTCACCACCGCCTATGGCATACAAAAAAGAAAGAGTGAGTTCTTTTGGGCTGAGACTTATAGTTGTGGTTTTGAATTCTGGTCTGTTCGTGAGAGACAGTATACAGAGGAAAATAGTCGCATGTGATTTTGGTCAGTACAGCTAAACTCGGTACAGTTTGTACTACAATTTATTTGTAAACTTTGTCTTAAAAAACGCACCATTTAACGGCGAGTTATTGTAGAAATAGAAGCCAAAGCCTAAACATAAATCCAAAAGAACTAAGCCAAAGTATATCTTAGCAAAAATTTGAATCAAAATTCTCATATAGATATTTTGCCTTTCCCCTCCTTTTGAAAAGGAAACCTCACATATCAAACATGGAAACCATTTGCCAAATATGTTTGGCTTCCTTTTGCTTTTCCATGCAGGTACAAATGTTCATGTACATGTGTGCACCAGATTTTAACACACGATAATACACCATCCAATCTAACTTAGAAGCACAAAAGTAATGGCTCATCAAGCAAAAAAAATGATGCACCGAGCATTGTAAAAATTATGCTTGAACTTGTTAAACGTAGATGCTACTTGCAAATGATGTATTCTTCCAGCATATATAGGAGTAAACAGTTACTGTATATTGGTCTGAGAAAGCCTATTTTAAGCTTGGAACTCAATAAATGGCATGGACAACAATCTGGTTATATCTAAGAATCTTACTATAGTTTACTAACAAAACTTGAAATGGCAATGTTGTTTGTCCTAACTCTGCAGTGCGATTGGCCAATTGCAACAAAGTTGAACTGTAGGCTCAGAAATGCATTGGTGTACACTGCTCAGATACATGGTAAAATTCAATTACTGGAAGTAAAAGTGAATTCCTTGTATCGATGAACCTTCCACTGATACTTGATCGAAGGCACCATCAGAGGATTTGTGGTCATAATCCATGCTTGGAGGTACCACAGGCACTTAGGTACTATTCAGAGAACCATTTTATCTTACACAGAACGAGATTTTCAGAGTTATAAACTCAAATCATCAATCTTAAGTCCTAACTACAAACCCCAGAAGGCCAGAACAAACAACCAGCTGTCATCCTGTAGACCCTATCAGTGAGACTAACCAAACCAGCATCATCGCATAAAAAACCAACGTTGGTCAATTAGGCTCCACAGATTCTGGCATTCTGACAGCCCAACAGTACAGACAAGTAGCATCTAGATTCTAGGTATTTCATACGATCCAAGGAAACACCGGATTATGTCAGGATAATACGAAATTGGAAAATTGTACCATAAGTTCATAGTACTGTTGGACTGAACATAAGAATCAACTGTTGACACATAAACCCCAAAATCCCTCGTACTGCCGGACGCAAAGGAACAAACAGAGGCGCAGGGAGGGGGGACTGGCAGTGCCAGGGTTCCCCCTATGATCTAAATTTTGTTAGGAAAATAAATTATATCTTTTTGTGATGTATGACATTTTATCTATATTCCTGCTATTTGGTCTCATCATAAAATGCAATTTCACTGTATTGCTTATTTGGCTCCCCTCGTCTCTAATTCCTGTCTCCGCCCCTGGCAACAAATAAGCCAAAATTTGTTGGGAGGTACTCTTACCGTCTTACAGCAAAAAAAAATAATAATAATAACGAAATGAAACATGTTGGAAAGAAATATTGCAAATATTATCACAAATTCAGCAAGAAATCGTGTCAAAATCAGAACTTTGTACTGTCAAAACCCAAGCTTTTACCTTATTATCACGTGTATAGACAAAATTCGACTGCGAACTCGTGCTAAACGTTAAAATCCAATCCTTCAAACTTAAGAATAAAAGGAGGAGGAGGAGGCGGAGATTATACCTGATAGCAAGTAACATTCTGGAAGCACCTGAGCTCCTGCGTGAAATCAGGGAGGCCGATGGTGTGATGCAGGATGCGATTGCTCCCGTAGTCATTGCTGTTGGGGCCCCCGACGACGCACACGACTGGCAGGTTCTCGCTGAACGCGCCGGCGACGGCGTTGATGGCGCTGAGCCCGCCGACGGTGAAGGTGACCGCGCAGGCGCCGACCCCGCCGACGCGCGCGCGGGCGTAGCCGTCGGCGGCGTACGCGGCGTTGAGCTCGTTGCAGCACCCGACGAGGCGCACCCCGGGCTCGGCCTCGAGCTCGTCGAGCAGCGTGAGGTTGAAGTCCCCGGGCACGGTGAAGACGTCCCGGGCCCCGACCTCGGCCAGGCGCCGCGCGAGGTGGCGGCCCAGGGTGGCCTCCCGCGGCGCGTCGGGGGCCAGCGGAGCCGCGTCGGCCGGGGACCGCACCGAGCCCATGGTGGTGTCCATGGCGGCTTGGCGCGAAGGTTCTTGGTCTCTGTGGTAGGGAGAAGTTTCTTCTTGGGGAAAAATCGGTTGCTCTCTCGGTGTGTCGGACAGTCGGAGGCTAGCAGTGGAATGGTCGTGGAGAACGGGCGTCACTCATATATAGCTCGCTTGGCGCCTTCGTGTCTCCGATCGATGCCTCTGCTTTGCTTTTTGGAAACAAAACAAACGGCGGTGGTTGTCGCAAAGCGCTAAGTATAAAGTGAATTAGCTGACACACGTAACTTAATATAGTATTAGATTATCACTTTATATTTTTAAATAAATTAGCTGATGCAGATAACTTAATACAAAGGATGTTATAGAATAATAAACATAGAAAAACTGTGAACAGAGTATGTAAGAGAGAAGAAGTAACCATGTGTCCGAGGAATAGAGTGATATTTATATTGGTTTTGCTGATGATTTTTGGTTTTGGTTTATAAATAGTAATAGTTTACAGAAAAATTTATAGAGCGAGACTATCGTGTGTGATTTTAGCTGATATAAATGAAATTACTACAGTGTGTACTATAATTAATTAGTAAATCTTATTTAAAAAAATAATTTATTTAAAAGTTAAAATGAGCAATACCTAGAATATGTGCTGCATGTGCAAGGGATTAACGCATGTGCTGTTCGATGAGAATCGAGAAAGAGAAGAGTACTTTTCCCCCTAGTCAGCAGCACACACGACGTGTGATCGTAAGTGTTTATGGTTATGGGCGCCAGTTGTTTTGGTTGGGTCGGTATGCAGTTGCTCTCTAGAACAGCATATCGGAGGAGAAATATGTGGATGTGCTTAGGAGCATTGACTAAACGCTGCGCATGCGCATACACTAGAATGATCTTGTTACGCTTGAGCATCTCTGTTTCATTTTAGTCAGGCTCGTCAGTGCGTGCACTGTGTACTCGTCGGGATGGTGACAGTCCATGCTCTCGTTCGCGAGCTGAATAATTCTTCGTGTTCTCCTCTGCTGGTTTTGATGCTCACAGTTTTTTTTTCGCGCTGATCCTGTCTGGGCTTGCGGGATTTTGACGGGTGAAACGGTGGTATTGGTTAGGGGTGTGTGAGTGGGTACCTTGGAAATTAGTAGTGTCCACGTTTGCTGATTAGCGTCGAAAGCTGCAGTGACAAAAGAGGCGGCTACTGGCCTGCCTAAACTATGTGATCATCTTGATATTTATTAAGCGAGCAATGGATGGCGTGTCCCGTCCCTCGCCATCATCCAGGAAGGGATCCTGGATTACTACGTGTTTTTGTCACGGGTTGATTAACGATTAGTTGTCCTTTTTTGAACCAAAGCCGGACCAAACCCTCCTATGATCAAATGGCAACATGGCATGCGACGTATATATTATGGGGAAGGACGTGTATACATGCGACGGATGCACCACTTGGGTCCCATTGAGCTACACCAGTGCCTATTGGGGGAAATGGGGGATGTAGGATTTTTATCACATCCTGAACTATGAAGTATCAGAGATCACTACTATCTAGACTAGAAAGAAAAATTACGTCTTAAACTTTATACTGGTAAATATCGCATGAATTAGACTGAAGCCTAGGCTAATGTGGCCTAAATCCGCCCCTGCCAGTGCCAAATGCCACTATGCCAAGCGGTAGGAATGCGTATTGGCGGAACTAGGGATGGTAAAGACCCAGAGCAAACTTAGTAACCCACCTGTGCTGCAGCCCCTCGCCGTTGCTGCCTCGGACTGCAGCCCCTTCACCGTCGCCACCTCGCGCCGCACTGCCGTAACCCTCTCACCATTGCCGCCTTGCGCCACAGCCCCCACATGCCGTAGCACCTGACCACCCACCGAGTAGCCAACCGCCGCAGCTCGTGCGCCGTAGCCTAATGGGAGGAACTGAGGAAGAAGAACTGAAAAGGTCCAAGAGGAATGGCCAAATAGGGAATGGTCGATGTTGCGTGATCGGGAATTAGGATTTACGGTTGTCTCGCTCATCAGCTCCTGGGGCTGCCAGTCATGGTGATGGCGGTTTGATCAGGGGCGTTGACAAGCTGATCAGGAGAGGGGTGTGTTGAAGTATAAGTGAATTGTCCACCTTTCCTCATCAGCTTAAGCTTTTGGGTGAATTGGTTGGTGCATGCAACTCAATATGGTGCTTTTGGGTGAATTGGTTGGTGCATGCAACTCAATATGGTATCAGAGTCAAGAGGTCTTGAGTTCGAGACCCGGTTGACGCAATTAAAAAAATAATAATTGCAGTCTACTTCTATTCCACGTCTTAGGCCTGAGAGAGCCTACACGTGAGGGGGAGTGTTGAAGTATAAGTGAATTGCCCACCTTTCCTCATCAGCTTAAGCTTTTGGGTGAATTGGTTGGTGCATGCAACTCAATAGGGTGGTCTTCTTTCCAGGAGACACAGGAACAGCTGCCCCGACTTACACTGACGGTGGTAGTTCCGCCACTGGGTATAGTTCCAGCCTTCCAGGCAGTGCGCAACGTGCTCTTTGCTCTAGGGTTCGCCGTCGCGCTCCCAATTACCTGCGGCGAACATGGATGATGGATCGGCCCAACAACAAAAGTGCCCAGCAATCACGGGCTAGGCCCCGTGCGCTCCATGAGCCTACTACACTGGCACGATGCCGTGGGCGCAACTGTCATGCCGGGGCAGAGCCCATCCGTCAACGTGCGCCCAGAAGCTGGAGTTCTTGCTTTGTGGATTAATTTTGACGAGTCAAACGGTGGTATTGATGGCTGGCTGAACGAGAGTGGGTAGCTTCGAGACTTCCACCGTTCCACGTTCGCATATTCGCGTCCAATGTCCAAGTGTTTGGTGAGATTTACTATACATCAAATGATATATTTTTTAATTTTAAATTAATTAAAATCTAGAATATTATATCTCTATCTAATAGATTCCTCTTTACCCTTCCTAAAAAAAATAAGAGATGTATATTAGATCTCAATCTAATGAATTCTTCTATACCATCCTTCAAAAAAAAAAGTGATTCGAATCTAAAATGTCAAATCTTCAACCTAACGTCTCAAAATCTGACTAATTTAAGTCCAAAAAATATATGATTATTGTACCTGTGTTTGTTTTACCTGCTACTCGCTGCCTAAACCAGGTGATCCAATTGTCATATTTCAGTGGACAATGAATGACGTGTCGCGTCCTCGCCATCCTCCAGGATTACTAATTACATAGGACGTTTTTCCCCACGATTTAGTTGATCAGTTACGAATTGTGAAAGAACCCTAATTTTTAGCTAACTCTAACAGTACAATTAAATTGAAATAAACAGTAAAACAAAATAAGTTAAATTAATTACAACCCTTGAATTACAAAGATATCAATTTGAATTGCAAAGAAATCAAACTAACAGGAATTATTACAACAATTGGTCTATTACAAGAATTTCATATACATCCAAGCATGAAGGAGTACCTTGCAAAAAATACATTAAGTAAATAAAGAAATAAAATTTCATTGCATTCTTCGCTGTTTTGTATCCCTGTGTATTGCTACCCAGCCTACCATTTTCTTTCACGATCAAAGAGCGAAAACCCAAAAACAACCCAAGCGAGAATAAAAGAAATAAAAGAGTTTGCTATCAGAACCATTCGACTATAGAATGTTGAATAGAATGTCGCTCATTGAGGTTCTTAGACCATTTGGGTCGGTCGGCGTTTCTCGCTAAGTGGGCCTCATCATTCGGTAGGAAAAAGATCCAACACCCACATTTTTAACAACTTATCTTACACCATAGAAAATCCAAAGCATAGTTCTGAGTTCACCCTATGGTCCATAAGCAAATAGTCCATTGAGAGAGCCATACAGATAGGGTAAGGACAATCTCCACATGAACAGTTAGGAGAGAGAGAGGTCAGCCAAAAGCCCTCTCCTTAAGCAAAGTACCCTTCATTGTCACACCTTGGCCAACAACAAGGACCAATTGAACACCCTCCCTCTCACCCAAAGCCAACCATAGAAAGGAAGTAAAGAAGAGAGAAATGGAGGGAAAGAGTTCAAAGGGTAGAGGAAGACCAGAAGAGGAGCGAGGGCACAGACTACATCATTGGGATGACCTTGATCACAAGACGATACTATGGACAACGACAAGCAAAGCCTGTCCCCCATCGCCAAGCGCTTGAGGACCGCTTCACAACCAGCACAAGTGCCATCCCTACTATTTGCCATCCTTGGTTTGACAACAAGTAGGCCCACATTTTCTTCCAAATCCCTTCCTACCTCTTTCAGTTCCACATCACAGCACAACACACGGCACATATCAACACTGCATAACACACACCAACACGCACACCACAAGCCCATCGGCCAAGCAAGGTGGCCTAAGAAGTACCGCCTCACCCTGGCCCAGCTTGGCCACTGCACAACCGGCGGTGAGCCCATAGACGCTGCCACGTGCTCTTAAAAGAGAGGATGTGCTCCCCGACGCACGCCCTCCCTATCAAGTATCGTTGCGGTGGCGACCATAAGCATTCCTAAGATTGGGTGCACATAAGAGTAGAGAAAGATGAAAGCAGAAGCTAAAGCAAAATGCATTGCGTGGTATTTGCCCAAGGGGAGTATTATGAGGGCAATTACCAAAATAACTCTTGAATGATTCTACTCCTTTAGTATATAAATATGACTCATTGTTGTAAAGGGAGAATTAATAATGAATGAATAGGAGCTTACGTTTGAGAACTTGCTCGGTTGGCCGAGCGTGGCAGTGGCTACCTCGTCCGCCTGGCTTTGAGCCTAAGGCGATGCATTTTTGGGGGCATTATTTATGTGAATAGTATCCTCTGAGTACATGCGCACACATGGGTGTGTTCAGTGGTCAAAGCGTGTGCCCCTGCTCCCGAAGATCTCGGGTCTCCGTCTATTCTCAAGCGTGTGCATTGGTCACACTCACGTGGATTTGTGTGAGCAGGGGCTGACCTAGGCCCCGGGCTAGGGGGCTGTAGCCTGGGTACTAGGCCCATTAACTTCCATAGGATCTTCTTTTCTTATATGCATGAAGAAATTTCTAAACAAGGAGGTACATACAATAGGATTGGCATTGTGGCATGCATCCAACATTTTCTCAAACAGCCTATTGGCCTCATCAACCTTTTCCTTCTTTCCTAAGTCATCAATAAGGGAACAATACGTCACAGAATCAGGATTGCAACCTCTCATACTTGCACTTTCAAATATCCTATAGGCCTCCTCAATGTGATTTGCCCTACATAGTCTATCCACCATTATATTCACTATCAATAAGTGTAGAAACAAACCAAAAAGTTCCCCTGTACCTGACCTCCTGCATCTACCGCAGTAGCTCCAGTGCGCCCTTTGGCCATCGCGCCTCAGCCAGCAAGCCAATCAACACCGTGTACGTAGAGAACGCCAGCCGGAACTTGAGTCGCCGCATCACACCGATCACGTGGAAGGCATCATCGAGGTGGCAGGCACGAACAAGGGCCGCATCGAGGTCCGCGTAGGCAGGGTTGGGGAGGTTGTAGACAAGAATATATATATATATTGAATATATATATATATATATTCAAAAATATAGAGAAGATACGAAAGATGAGTATATATAGGAAAAATACTTTCTACACCCGGGTGTAATTACACCTACATCTAATATATCACCTAAACAAACTTGAAATACTCCTTTATCACTTTAAGTATACTCATATACTAAATATAAGATACTTCAATGTGAACCACATGAAAAAATTGCAAGGGAGTCCATAATTTTTAGCGTATTTTATAAATACTTTCATACACGCACATAAAAATGAATATATCTAAAAAATGTACATACCACCTCTAAAACATTGTTCATACCACCTAAATGATCTTAAATACTCGTATACTACACGTACATATTCTCTATTACGCGAGATACTCCCTACGTTGTGAGATACGATATAGGGTGTAATTACACCCGGGTGTAGAAAAGAGACTTCCTATATTGGAGGTATATTAGTGATAAAGAAGTATTTCAAGTTTGTTTAGGTAGTATATTAGAGGTGGGTGTAATTACACCCGAGTGTAGAAATTATTTTTCCTATATATATATGTGCTTGTTGTATCAACGTATCATTATTTTTGCAAAATATCGTATCGTCATATCCGTATCATGTATCAGGATATTCTAGGTCAGGTGTTAAGTGCGTGTATGTATGAATATATCTTTGTTGTACTTATAATTAAAAAAAGAAAATAATAGGAGCTTCACTCGTTCTCTCACACACTCATGTTTATTAGTGTTCACGTTGAGTGTGTTCATGTTGAGTCAGCGACGTGACACTACCGAAATTTCAACAGCCCCTTCCAATCCAACGTTCCTACATGATGTGCTTCCTTGGGCCGCCACGCGCCACGCGCGCGTTGCGATGCCCGCGTCCTCGTCTTGTTGAGCTCTTCGGCCGCGGTCGTGTTCCCCAGTCCCCGCGCGCCGCGATCGATCGCCATGAGAAAAATCTGATGGAAAGGCCCTGAGAAAAGTTGGCCCAGGCGAGAGATATCTCGGCAGCGGACCAACCAAACCCTCAGTCCAGCAGACGGCTTAGCCTAGTCTGAGCTAAATGGCACGGTCCCATGCCTAATTGCCTATCTATGCCACACAGCAGATCAGCCCAGCCTTATTGGGCCTCCTGGCCCAAAACGGGATCTGGGATTGCTTAGTAGGCAATTAGGCATTGCTATATCGCGAGGTAAATTGTGTGTGATTATGACGACTTGCGTTTTCAGATATGCAGTCACGCGAGGCGACTGTAGTTGTGGTCAGCAACTTCGGTCTATGATGATGCATACTGTGAGATCTCCGGCATATACGACTACCGGATCCAGATCGTTATGTTCTTTACTTTTCGTGGAATTGTTTGGGGGTGAGGACGAGGTTGGCTGACCGGTGAATACTGATGGATGGAGCACCGTAAAAACTGGCGATCATCTGTGGTCGCTAGTGGCTGGTCGTGATCCAAGTTTCTAGATCTAAATTACCAATTCAACGAAAATGATTGAGTTTTTAATCAACTTGAGATGACTGCATTCGTATATAGGTATTCTGACTGAGAAATTTCCGATTAATTGTCATCTTCAAGGTTTGTTCTTTTCAGTTTCTCAAAACGGCTTTTGTTTTTTGCTACAGTACCTAACTTTCAAACGAGATATTTTTTTAAGATGGAGTCTACAAGTTAATTATAGTACACGTTAAAAACCCAACATTTGTACCATCTAAAATCGCAAGCGAGTATCTCTCTCTTCGCAATCTCTGTCGCAAACAACTAAATTTAAAAATTTCAACCAAAAATCATAAGTCGTAGCAAAAAAAACAGACCCTCAGTTATCAGTATATACCGCATATGCAAATGTTAAAACTAACTAGCATCCATGCTTGAAGGTACCTTTGGAATCTCCTGTTCAAGAGTGCCGTATACGTCAATCTTATCGCTTCTAAGGTATATATCTACCGGCTGAACGTGATATGAAGCCCTTATGTGGCTGTAGCAGTGTAGCCTTGCTAACATTAACCGCTACGTACTAATGCCAGGCAGGCACATCCGATAGTTAACTATTACGTACCTTGACTTGTAACCGGAGAGAGCCGATTGGGCAAGTTGCATGGCCCAGGATAACGGCACAGATACCTTGGAAGTAGGTACCTCCACAGTCATTCATGATTGAGTTGGAAGTACATTTGGAAGCCATGGGTTGCCATGACCGCAGTCAATCGATAAACGGGCAGAGCTAGGCTGCACCCCCTACTGTGTATATAAACAGGGGCAGGGTAGAAATCTATCTCCCTGCATAGAAGCTCACTTTTAATCATACATGTCCTCCATAATGATCGATCCCGAGCCACTGTTGATGCTGCTGCTGCTGCTACAGATCCAACTCGTGGTCGTACACTCGCTTCTCCCTTTAGCTGATACGTACACCAACCACACTGCCGTCCCGGCCGCCGTTCCATGCCAGCCGGACCAGGCGTCAGCGCTGCTCCTGCTGAGATGGTCCTTCTCCACCACCAACGACACCATATGCGACTTCCGGTCGTGGAGGGCCGGCACAGACTGCTGCCGTTGGGAAGGTGTCCGTTGCGGCGACAAGAACGGCCGCGTGACTTCCCTTGATTTGGGTGACTGCGGCTTGGAGAGCGGCCACCTCGATACCGCGCTTTTCGAGCTAACCTCACTCAGGTACCTAAACCTCGCCCATAATGACTTCAATGGGTCCCAGCTCCCATCCAAAGGGTTTGAGCGGCTCATCGAGCTCACCCATCTCAACCTCTCCAGCTCCAGCTTTGCAGGCCAGGTACCAATCGGCATTGGTCGCCTGACAAATTTGGTATCCCTCGACCTCTCTACCGGTTTTGAAGTTGTTGACCTGCCCGATGGTAGTTTTATATGGCGCTTCGATTCAAATTCTCACTCTTTGCTCGTAGAGCCAAACTTTGAAACCTTAATCGCAAACCTTAGCAATTTAACAGAGCTCCACATGGGCTTGGTGGACTTGTCCGACAATGGGGCACACTGGTGCAATGCTCTAGCCAAGTCATCTCCTAAACTTAAGGTTCTTAGCTTACCATTTTGCAGTCTCTCTGGTCTTATTTGTAGTTCACTTTCTAGCTTGCACTCACTTGCTATTATTGATCTACCGTATAATCAGTTATACGGTCCAATTCCAGATTTCTTGACCGACTTCTCCAACTTGAGTGTTCTCCAACTTAATTATAATAAGCTTGAAGGATGGGTCTCTCCCGCAATCTTTGAACACAAGAAACTAATGACAATTAATCTTTACCGTAATCTTGAAATCTCGGGTTACTTGCCAAATTTCTCAGCTAGCAGTAGGTTGGAGAATTTGATTGTCGGTAGAACCAATTTCTCAGGTACAATACCAACTTCCATTAGCAATCTCAGATCTTTGAAGGAGCTACGCCTTGGTGCAAGTGGCTTTTCCGGAGAGCTACCCTCTTCAATCGGTATTCTCAAATCCTTGAGTGTGTTAGAGATTTCTGGAATGGGAATAGTAGGGTCCATACCATCATGGGTTGCAAACCTAACCTCTTTGACGACCCTCCAATTTGCTGATTGTGGCTTATCCAGATCGGTACCTTCTTTCATAGGCGATTTGAGGAAATTGAGAAAATTAGTGTTATGTGATTGCAGCTTTTCTGGAGAAATACCTCCGCAAATCTTAAACTTAACTCAATTGCAAACACTCTTGCTTTATTCAAACAATTTCGTCCGCACTGTGAAGCTTACTTCATTTGGGAAACTGCCACTCCTTAGGTTCATGGATCTCTCTCGTAATAATCTTGTTGTGGTGGATGGAGAAGATAATTCTTCATTAGTATCCTTTCCCAAAATGATTCTCTTAGTTTTATCAGGTTGCAACATGTCTAAATTCCCTAATTTCTTGAGGCATCAAGATGAAATCAAGTGGCTGGACCTCTCAGAAAACCAAATTCACGGGGCTATACCATATTGGGCATGGGAGATTTGGAGTGTTTTTTGGATTTTAATCCTAGCGAACAATGAATTTACTAGTGTTGGTTATGCCCCCTTTCTTCCTCTACACGTAGATTTTTTAGATCTTAGCAACAACATGTTTGAGGGGGCCATACCTGTACCTCAAGGCTCTGCAACTTGGCTCGATTACTCAAGCAACAGATTCTCATCTGTACCTCCTAATTTCAGTTCTCATCTTACTAATGTTACCGTCTTCAATGCATCTGGAAACAACTTCTCTGGAAATATTCCATCATCCTTCTGTGGTCCAACGAGTATACAACTCCTTGATCTCTCTTACAACAACTTCAGTGGCTCAATCCCTTCTTGTTTAATGGAGAATGTTAATGGGATGCAATCATTAAATTTAAAAGAAAATCAACTTCACGGGCGGTTCCCAGACAATATGAACAAAGGGTGCTCATTTGAGGCATTATATTTCAGTGGCAACTTGATTGAAGGGCAGCTGCCCAGATCTCTGGTTACTTGCAAAAACTTAGAGGTACTCGATGTTGGAAACAATCAAATTAGTGACTCTTTTCCATGTTGGATGAGCACGCTTCGTAGACTTGAAATCCTTGTCCTGAGATCCAACAAGTTCTTTGGACAGGTCGCACAATCTCTTAAAGAAAAAAAGTACGTGTGCATTTCCAAGTGCAATAATTGTCGATCTATCCTCAAACAACTTCACTGGCCCATTGCCCCAAGACCAATGGTTTAAGAAGTTGAAGTTAATGGTATTTAGAGACTCAAATACGTCATTGGTCATGGATCATGAAGTGCCAAATGAAGTACAAGGTTACCAATATACCGTTGCAGTCACATACAAAGGGCATGACACCACATTTACTAAGATATTAAGAACCCTTGGATTCATTGATGTCTCGAATAATGCATTCCGTGGTAGCATCCCTGAAGCTATCGGGGAGCTTGTTTTGTTACATGTGCTCAACATATCACACAACTCGCTCACGGGGCCGATTCCATCTCAGCTCGGTCGTCTGAAGCAGTTGGAGGAGCTGGACCTGTCCTCAAATGAGCTTTCAGGAGTGATTCCACAGGAGCTCGCATCCTTGGACTTCCTCACAGTATTGAACCTGTCCTACAACAAGCTGGAGGGAAGAATACCGGAATCACCTCATTTCTTGACGTTCGCCAAGAGCTCATTTCTGGGAAACGATGGTTTGTGCGGGCCTCCATTGTCGAAAGGATGCAGAAACATAACAACACTCAATGTGGTACCTTCCAAGAAGAATTCTGCAGACATTATGCTATTCCTCTTTTCTGGATTGGGATTTGGTGTTGGGTTTGCAGTTGTAATTGTGGTGGTATGGGTACTCCCCATTAGGAAGAAATCTTGAAAGAGTGCTCTGTTGTATTAGAATAAATAAAATCTTCGTATGAAGATCACTTACAATCTGAAAATGTATACACGTTACACCGAGGCCTATAGCTTCAGCCGATAAAGAATTTACATTTGGCAACGAGCCTGTTTGATTCATAATACCTTGCGTCGTTCACTGTTTGATGTACTAGGGTGTATCGCGCGGTACGCTGCGTGCAGACACACAATATGAACCGTACAATATTGCAATAGCTCAGATTTTTTATCTTGATAACCCAATCATGTATAGATACATAAAAAGGCTATGTAGAATTGCAGACCATATACGCCGATGACCAAATGCTAAACGCAAACCACCCTTTGTCCGCAATAAAATATAACGGCAAATATAGCTGTTTCCTTTGGATATAAAACAGGCAGCCTAGGCATGAGGGGGAACAGCAAACAACCTTGCAGAGATAGAAGAAGCTGATAAGAATGAACGCAACTCACGCACATCAATCCTGGATTCTCTTAGTGACAATACTCTTCAGCCTGTTGATAGGTGGCATTTCACCAATCTAAAAGGGGCACAAAGTATATTAGTAATCATTGTATTTTTACATGAATAAAAATAACTGCAAGAGAATATCTTTAAATATACTTTACATACAATAGATATTGACAACGAGAGAACCGCTTCGAGCCTTGGGATGCATCGCAGAACTGAGAGGTCCCGCCATTCGTGCAATGCAGCAGATCAAACGACCCCAAGATTGCCGAGAAATGGGGACTATCTTGGAACGGAAATGCCACGAACAAGCTGTTCAACCTTGGCCTCTCCGAATGGCTCACGCAATGGCAGCAACAGACCGTCGAATCGGCGCAACTATCTGAAGAAAACAAGAACAAAAACCGGCAGTAACAACACATATGAGCGACCAAACAAACATGAATGTAATGGTGACTGATTAAAACCACATACATCAAAAGTACGAGAAAAAAAATCAACATGAACATGAAATCAAGAACCGAGCAAACAAATCCAACAATAGTATACCTCAGTCGCCACCACCACAGCCGCGAACCAACTCAGGTGAGCAAATCGAGCACGAAGCTCAACTGACCCTTACCAAAAATAGATTTTTCGCCAGAGCACGGCCGGGTCCGACAACGGCAAGCACCGCATGGTACCTAGGCCGAGAAACCGCCCAGAGAAGGCGGAGGGGTACCTGAGCCCTCGAGGACGAGGCCGCCGAGGTGGACGCAGGACTTGGATGGGTTGGCGGCGTTGCTGAGGCAATATGTGGCGCCATCCCAGAATCAATTGGGAAGCTTATTGCTCTCCATGGCCTGAACATATCGCACAATGCCTTCACTGGAAAAATCCCATCTAAGCTTGGTGATTTGGCTCAGCTCAGGGCCGATCCCACAGGACCTAACTGTTAGAGCCTAAACTTAACCATGTCACGTAATCCGCTAGTCTAGCACTAGAACACCTAGGATTGAGGGTGGATCGGGAGAATTACGGTCGCCGATGAAAGCCATTGATTTGATGAACGTCGGGGAAGGATTGTGGTGTTCGGAGAATCGTCGGAGCGGTGTAAAGGGTCGTCACCGGCGAAGTCCTACAAGGGCGGCGCCGGCCTTCCCGTTGCTAGCAGCGCACAGTAGATCAGTTGGCTTAGAGTTTTTGTGCAGGGTTTTGTTCTCATGAGAAAACCCCCTTTTATCTTGCGCTGCGTAACGGAGAACCGTAACCAAAGTTGGTTAGACAGCTCCGATCAGAACGCTAAAAAACAGGGACGTGGGTTTCCCCACGTCTCTCTCGTCTCGGCTGTTTGGCTTGAGATCAAAAAACTAACATTCTCCCCCTTGATCGTAAGGTTAAACATCATAAATCCTCTCTCAATAAAAGTTCACACCAAAGTAATGCGTTACAACAGTCAATTAAGTACCGCTGGACATCAGTACTTATAGTGTTCCATTCTATATCGATCGGATAACATAATACTTCATGGAAGTTGGTTACTTTATATGGTCATCTTATTCCAGATCACAGGCTCTCCAATAAACCCATGCCGGCAACATGATCATGAAAAATATTGGATGGTAAGCCCTTTGTGAGCGGATCCGCGAGCATAAATTTAGTTCCAATATGCTTAACCTTAATTGTTTGATCCTGGACTCTATCTTTCACAACATGATATTTTATGTCAATGTGCTTGGTAGCCGCACTTGATTTGTTGTTACTCGAATAGAAAACTGCGAGTTGATTATCGCAGTATAGAATGAGTGGTCTAGAAATGCTGTCTACCACTCTTAATGCTGAGATAAAGTTCTTAAGCCATACAGCCTGCCCGGTAGCCTCATAACATACCACAAATATAGCCTGCATTGTCGACGATGCAGTAAGTGTTTGCTTTACACTTTTCCATGAAATTGCTGCTTCTGTGAGGGTGAAAATATAACTTGATGTGGACTTCTTAGTGTCTTTACACCCCGCAAAATCAGCATCAGAATAACCGACAACCTCAACGTTATAGCATTTTCTATATGTGAGCATGTGACCTTTAGTGCCTTGCATATAGCATAGGACTTTCTTAACGGCTTTCTAGTGGTCCGGTCCTGGATTTGATTGATATCTGTCAAGCATCCCGATCACAAAAGCTAAATCAGGGCGTGTACATACATGAGCATACATAATACTTTCGACAGCAGAAGCGTAAGGTACAGCCTTCATCTGATTAGATTCATAGTTATTCTTTGGGCATTGAAATTTCCCAAACTTATCGCCCTTGACAATAAGAGCAGGCGAGGCAGATCATTTATGCATATTGTATCTCTTTAGTACTCCGTCAATGTATGCCTTTTGTGATAAACCCAATATTCCTTTGGACCTATCTCGGTGAATTTCAATACCAAGAACATAAGATGCCTCACCGAGATCCTTCATGTCAAAATTGAACGAGAGGAATCTTTTAGTTTCCCGCAGTATGTCCACACTGCTGCTGGCCAATAATATATCGTCCACATAGAGGATTAAGAAGGTGCAATTACTCCCCCTGAACTTAACATATGTACAATTATCGACATCATTCTCCTTAAATCTAAAATTCCTTGTGACTTCATCGAACTTAAGATACCATTGCCTAGAAGCTTGCTTCAGGCCATATATGGATTTCTTTAGCTTACATCCCAAATGCTTCTCGTCTTCCACAACAAAACCTTCCGGTTGTGTCATGTAAACGTCCTCATATAAGTCTCTATTCAGGAGTGTAGTCTTAACATCTATTTGGTGCAACTCCAAATCAAAATGTGCTGTGAGCGCCATTATGACTCTAAATGAATCTTTAGCTGAGACAGGAGAAAATATTTCATTATAGTCAATGCCTTCTCTTTGACTAAACCCTTTCGCTACAAGTCTCGCCTTAAACCTTTTGATATTCCCTTTGGAGTCACGTTTGGTTTTGTAGACCCATTTGCAGCCTACTGTTTTGGCTCTATTAGGAATTTCTACTAAGTCCCATACAACATTATCGTCCATAGACTTAATTTCATCTTTCATGGCATCTAGCCATTTAGATGAATCCTTACTCTTCATAGCTTCCTTATAAGAGCTAGGATCATCCACCTTCCCAAGATCACATTCATTCAAGTAAACCTCATAATCACTTGGGATAGCAGATCTCCTCACTCGTTCTGATCTCCTGACAGGTCCAATAGCAGGCTCATTAGGCTGTTCATTAACTATCACAGAGGGCTGTGAAAGCTCATCATTAGGTACCGCACTTGAATTTTCAGAGCCCTCAACAGGAGTAGTCACAGAATTAACTGAAGACGCAACAGGAGTTGCAACTACAAGATCAACTGTGGGCACAACCACTTGGGGCATAGGAAAATCAGTCTGTCGGATTAGTGGTGAAGGGACATAAATCTGCTTCTCCTCAAGATCAATTTTCCTGGGATCCAAGTCGCCACTGATGCCATCATTTTCCAAGAACATAGCATGTCTTGTCTCTACAAATTTTGTAGTACGTTCTGGATAATAGAATCGGTACCCTTTAGACCTATCAGGGTAGCGAATAAAATAGCAACTCACAGTTTTGAGATCTAATTTTCCAATTTGTGGATTAAATACTTTAGCTTTAGCTACACAACCCCACACATGGAGATAGTTCAAACTTGATTTTCTCCTAGTCCATAATTCATAAGGTGTTTTAGGCACTGATTTACTGGGAACCCGATTGAGTATGTGTGCAGCGATCTTTAATGCTTCCATCCACAACTTTACAGGCAAGGTGGAGTAGCTCAACATACTTCGAACTATGTCCATGAGTGTACGGTTTCTCCTTTCTGCTACTCCATTTTGCTGGGGATCACCAGGCATTGAGTATTGGGCGACTATACCATTTTCTTGTAGGAACCTGGCAAAGGGACTAGGAACCTGCCCATAAGTTGCGTGTCACCCATAATACTCTCCCCTACGATCCGAACGCACTACTTTAATCTTTAGATTGTGCTGATTTTCAACTTCAGCCTTAAATATCTTAAATTTATCAAGTGCTTCCGATCTCTCTTTAATAGGATAGATATAGCCATAACGTGAGTAATCATCAGTGAACGTAATGAAAGAATTATAACCATCCACTGATGTCACAGGGAAAAGACCACATATGTCAGTATGAATTAATTTCAAAATCCCTGTGCTTCGAGTAGCACCTTTCTTTATTTGCTTTACATACTTACCTTTGATACAATCATGGCAATGATCATCCGAATCATTAAAGTCTAAAGGGTGGAGAATTTCATCTTTAATGAGACGTTCAATTCTCCCCCTCGAAATGTAGCCCAAACGACAGTGCCACAATTTCGATGAAGTCTCATCAATTCGCTTGCGCTTTTATTCATGGATATAGGAGAATCTTGCAAGGATAACATATAAAACTTATCGTGTCGGATGGCATGACCAACATTATCATTATTGAAATAAGCAAGACACTTTCCGTGTCTAAAATTACATTAATATCCATCATTATCTAATAATGAAATAAAAATTAAGTTTCTTCTCATCGAGGGAACATAAAAAACATCATTAAGTTTTATTACAAAACCATTATTCAAAACTAAGGAAACTGATCCAATAGCTTTAATTTCAGCTTCCATTCCATTAGCCACTCTTAGGCTTCTTTCCACTATGAGATTTCTCAACATATGGAATCCCTGCAAGAAATTCGTAACGTGCACAGTGGCACCAGAATCAATCTACCAAGAGTTTATAGGAAAATCAGGATACAATGCTTTATCAACAAAAATAATTTTATAAGTACCTTTCTTATCGAGTCATTTTAGCTATCCAGGACAGTCATATTTGAAATGGTCCTTTGATTGACAAAAGTAGCACTCGTCACTTTTCTTCTGTCCATTTGAGCTCCCAGGACCTGAAACGTTTTTAGGCGCTTTATGATGCTGTGGGTGCTGTGGCTTCTTATAAGGGGAGTATGGTTGCTCCTTCTTTCCATTTCCTTTATAGCCTCCTCTATTTCTAGAGGGACCAGCTTTATTTGAGGAGTTGACTTGATTCACAACATCATCAGCCCCCTCAGCCTTGGGCCTCTCTTCCTCCTGAGAAACATTAACGATCAACTCGCTCATTGTCCACTTGTCTTTAATGGTGTTATAGTTCACCTTGAAAGCTTCAAATTGCTTAGGAAGGGACATCATAATGTAATGGACAACAAAACCATCAGAAATTTCCATGTCCATTGTCTTAAGTCTGGCTGCAATATTAATTATGGTCATAATGTGCTCACGGACATTTCTAGTACCATTGTACTTAGTGTTCATGAGCCTGTGTATCAGTGTGATAGCATAAATCTTAGAGGATCCCTTAAAATGATCCTCGTTGGAGGACAAGTAGTCTTTCACTTTTTCCTTTTCAGGGATTGCTCCCCTAATAGTTTCACTGATGGAGTTCTTCATTACAGCAAGTGAAACGCGGTTAGACCGCTCCCACTTCTCAGCATTAGTTTTGTACTCCTTCATTTTATCATCAAATTTGTCCTCTCCTTCATTAGGAGCGATAGGCTCATCGAACCAGAACGCATAGTCCAGATCCAAGAGCTGAAAAGTCGTCATAAGTGTGAACTTCTATTTCTGGAAGTTGCTGCCATTAAGTGGCTCAATTGCATTAACTTGAGTGAAAATAGAAGCAACTGAAAAAAATTTAAAAATTTTACATTAGGAAGACACATAATTGATTTGCATGAAAGTTAACCTTACATTGGTATGATTAATAACATGCTCATAAGAATTTTTCGCATCACCGTTGGGCAGAAACGAAAAATTTAACATAATTTAGAGCATGCAATTACAATTAACGTTGGTCAAAGAGTAATAGCGTGGCAATATTAAACATAACAAAATAAACATAATTGATGACATACAATTACAATTAACGTTGGTCCAAAAGTAATAGCATGTAAAATTAAATATAGCCCTCTAATTGAATTTCTCGTTGGTTCCATTCAATTAAGGGTAGAACATAGAACATCACGCAGCGGAAAAAGGGCATAATATTTTTCAGCAGCTTAGCAACATTATCCAGCGATAATTTCATGAGAGACATCACATAATCATTAATTAAACATTATATATATCATAAAAACATATACACCATAAATTAATTTCATGTATATATATATCCCTTAAAAAAATATAATCCAAAGAAATAACATTAAGGCTCTGAAAAGTAACATAACTTTGACTGACCCGGTCCACACAAAATGCTCGCGCACAGCCCGAAACATCATGCGCTTGGCCCAAAAAAAAAATAAAACCCAGCGTGGCCCACTTCAAAACCCGCAGAGGCGCCCTACTTCATCAGTCGTCTTGCCTGCGCCGTCGGATGCAATCGCATGGACTAGATTTCATGCGCAGCCGATACATAAGGCTCCCCAAAACCTAACCCTCATTTGCTCCTGTCCTCCCAAAAAATGCGGCCGTTAGCTCGGCGGCGAAAAAGAGCAGGCAGGGGCAATGCGGGCCGGCGAGCGCAGGGGCATCAGCAGGGAGGTGCGGCGGCTCGAGCGAAAAACGTAGCGGCGCACGCAGCGCCAAGCAGCGAGCGCAAGGCGGCTGGGCGTGCGGGCGCGCAGGCAAGGACTGCGGCCGGCGCAGCACGCGCAAGGGGCGCAGGGGCCGCGCGGGCGCAGGGGCGGCACCTGCGGGGTGAGATTGCGCGGGGCGGGAACGCCGGCCAAAACGCCCGGGCTACGTGCGGGCGGGAAGCGGCAGACGCGCTGGCGGGAAGTAGCGCGCGCGGGAAGCCAGTAGCGCAGGCGGGCCAAGCGGTAGGCGCGCAAGCGTGCGCAGAGGCGTCGGGCGCCACGTCCAGCCGGCGGCCATAAAGCCGAGGTAATTTTTTTTGTTTGTTTTGTTTCCCGATCTGAGCCTTGATTTGGGGATTTCAACAGGATTTGCTAAGGATTTCATAAGTCCCCTCCTTCTAAATGCTAACCGAAACAACAAACATTAGATCCAAGCTTCTAATCCCAGATCCGAGTACGGGAAAAGATTTAGGGTTCTAGGAAAGACTAGCAGTTGCTCTGATATCAAATGTTAGAGCCTAAACTTATGCATGTCACGTAATCCTCTAGCCTAGCACTAGAACACCTAGGATTGAGAGGGGGGATCGGGAGACTTACGGTCGCCGATGAAAGCCATCGATTCGGTGAACGTCGGGGAAGGATTGTGGTGTTCGAAGAATCTTCGGAGCGGTGTAGAGGGTCGTCACCGGCGAAGTCCTGCAGGGGCGGCGCCGATCTTCCCGTTGCTAGCAGCGCACAGTAGATCGGTTGGCTTAGAGTTTTTGTGCATGGTTTTGTTCTCACGGGAAAACCCTCTTTTATCTTGCGCTGCGTAACGGGGAACCGTAACCAAAGTTAGTTAGGCACTCCTGATCAGGGCGCTGAAAAATGGAGACGTGGGTTTCCTCACGTCTCTCTTGTCTCGGCCGTTTAGCCTAAGATCAAAAAACTAACACTAACCTCCCTTACATATCTAGAGATGGTGAATCTCTCGTACAACAATTTGACTGGAAGGATACCACACGAGGCGCAGTTTTTGTCGTCCGGCAACAATCCGTTCGAAGGCAACGCAAGGCTCTGCGGAAGGCCGCTATCTAAGCAGTGTAACGGTTCAGAACCTTCAGGTGCGGCAACCCCAAGCCCATCAGCATTCTCACAAGATAGTTTTGGCATCGTACTATTCTTTGTGTTTGTGGGATCTGGGTTCGGAGTTGGCTTTGCTGTGGGCTTTGTGTTGTCATTGATTTGCCGAGCCAAACGGTGGAACTGCAATAATTTCCCGTTCCGCCAACAGGACCACCAGTAATACTGTAATTTGGAGTGTGTGCATGTTGTATGTGATATGAGCCTGTATGAATCTACTCTTTATTCATGGAATAATGCCCTAATGCAACTTGGCTTTGTTTCCTATATCAAGTGTAAATGAGAGTAGCGAAATCACCTGATAATTAAGCCCTCCACAACGACGCCCATCACGTTGGTAAACCTCGATCCCCTTCTCTCGCGAGACACTCGTCGTGATACCCTAGTTCGGTTCCAAACCAACGATAATCAGAGGCCAGAACACAAATTGGGGAAATTGGGAAGTGAGATTAGCTCACCTGGATTCCTGAGATTTGCCAGAAATCGGCGACTCGTTTGGCGTGGGATGTTTTGGGGAAGCGATACTGGAGGAGGAGAAGGGAAGGAATCGGGGAAGAAGGAACGAAGTGACCGTTGCAAGGAGCCAAGAGTTTCCCCTTCAGCGACGAAATACGCCTCCCTTACAGCCAGTGATTTACACCTTCGAGTGGTAGTGACGTCTACGGTTGTGCAGGCGTAGTACACCGGGGCGCAGGACTGCGTGGCATAGTGATGACATTGGAGCCGGCAAGCTACAATTGGGGTGTAGGGATGGTGGTCGTGGGGGTGCGTGGAGTCGTCGTAGTGGGATGAGGTAGAGAGGTCGACGAGGGAAGTCTCGCCAATGGCGGCGCAACGCGATGGCGCAGTCGGCGAGGGCATGTCAGGACGTGCACAGGGGAGGTCAAGAGCTAGGATACACCGATACGGGATACGGATACGGCGATACGACGATACGATATTTGTCAAAAACAAGGATACGTCGATACGGCAAGTATATATATATATCTTTACTATTATAAAAGAAGCAATTGGTGGTTGGTCCGTCGTCACTTCTCTCCTCTCAGCCCTCTGATCTGATTACGAGATAAAATCCTAACCGTTAAAAATACTCCACTCCGCTCCCCTCCCCGCGCCCCGTTTTCGCCCGTCCGATCGTCCCAGGGGTAGATCCGACCGTTCGCTCGCGCGCTCCAAGCCCTAGATCCTCTCCGGTCCCCTCGCATTGCAGAGCCCGCCCATCCTCTCGCCCGTCGCCCCTCGCCCTCACCCTCCGCCTCTCCCGCTCTCCTTCGTCTGGTTTCTTCCTCCCGCCGCCGCGCCGCCCTCGCCTTCTCCCCTCCGCCTCCCCCACCGGCCTCCTCCCTTACTCCCCCAACCCCCTGTGCCGCCGTCTCCCCCTCTCCGTCCCCCGCACCGCCGCCTCCTACTCCTCCCACCCCTCTCCCTCCTCCACCGCCGCATCCTCCCCTCCCTCCGCGCCGCCACCTCCCCCCTTCTCCTCTCGTGCTGCCGCCTTCCCCTCCCCCTTCCCCTCTCGCGCCGCCGCCTCCGCTGCCGCCCCCGTCGCCTTACCCGACGCCGCCGGGAAGGGCATCACCAAGCTGTTCCCTCGATTGAAGCGTAATTGTTTGTTCCAGGTACAAGTAATCATTTCGGGCATGTTTGCATAGTCCACTTGCCGAGCGCGAAGAGGAGAGTGAGGAGGATGCAGCAGCTGCAGCCGACGCAGATGCACCGGGTGAGGGCCGACTCCTCCGACTACGGAGGCGAAATCCCCACCCCTCGCAGGTAACTCGCCGCCCTCTTCTCGATCCCCTAAAATCCCTCCCAGCCGCCTAAAAACCATGCGATTTTCTGCGCGCCACACGACGATCGAGATCGGCAAGTCCAAGGTGGTCGTCTTCGGCGGATTCGCCGACAAGCGCTTCCTCGCCGACATCGCCGTCTACGACGTCGGTAAATCCCACCGTCCACTCTCCGCTCGCTTGCTTTGCCTAATTACCTGCCCGCATCTGTACACTTAGTGCGATTATTTCAACCTAGGGTATGTTCGATTACATTTAGAGGATGCAGTTTTCCTATTCTGGAAGCATAATACGGGAGAATGCCGTTCCTTTATTCAAGCTGTATTGGGCATTGATTTTTTTGGTTGAAGATGGTAACAAAAGTTGAGCATTCATTTTAATTTTAAAATTCTCTGTTGGATAGTGTCACTTGAGTGGACAGAGTTCGCAGTTACTGGATCAGCGCCACCTCCAAGATGTGGACACTCTGCCACCATGATTGAGAAGAGGCTACTTATATTCGGAGGCAGAGGTAATTGCCATTCTCTCTCAAAGATTGTGTTTGCCTAGATGATTTGTTAGTTTCTCTTTCTTATGTTTTGTTTGATACATGATGACGTAAGAAAAAGTTGATATTTATTATTCAGTTTGAGATCATATTTGATAGTATGCATCATTTTTATTTGGTTTTCCGTTGCAACGCACGGGCACCTTACTAGTAATTATATATAATTAAATATATTTGAAAATAAACAAATTGTAAACAGGTTTTCAATGGTATAAATATCATTGTATCACTACTTGGCTAGTAATGAAAAAAAATAAAAATTGCAAAGTTTGAATAGCATACCACTTGGTAGTTGGCACTTGGCAATTTGGCACATATCTAATTGGTTGCAAGAGCCAAGAAGATATTTGATAACAACTCTTGATCCCGGTTGCAAGACTTCTTTTAATCCATGGTTTGACCTAGGCAAACAAAAATATGACCTCATATTAGTGAACAAGTAAATAACAGATCATGAAGAATTAACCAATTAGATAACATTCTTTGCGATATAACATAACATAGGTTGATAGAAGTTAGGACTTAGAAATATGTTAAGGTTGCAACATGCAAGGCACAAGGTCAAATTTAATTGTTCCAACTTCCAAGGTTGCACCATACAAAATACTAATAGGATTGGATTACAAAATATTGATAGGATCCCAACATATCATTCTTGAATCTTGATGAATGTGTTTCTTGGAAGTTGGAATCCACATCCTTTGTCTGCTAACCACATGACAATCTAGCAACTTATGCAGTATATAAGCACAAAACAGTAGCATAAGGATTGAATGCTTGCCTGCCCTTGTATAAAGAAATGGAATGTGTAATGTGTACAGAAAACAAAAGTACAAAACTAATTCCAGACTTAAAAGCCAGAGACACCAACATAGAAGGTAGATCATAGAACTCAACTGATGCTTACGCAAACCTGAAGTAGCAGCTCATATTTTGAGTTGAAAAGGAATGCACTGAAAGCCCTGTGGAGCAGGTTCTCAGATTCGATCTTTTCCATGAGATGGCCTACATCCATATAAATGACTGGTCATATATCAGTAACTGATCGTCTGATGATCCAAAGCAATATCGACAGGACAAAGAATTTAACTAAATATGCAGATAAGAACAGAATTGAACTTACAGTTGTATTTTGAATCATGGCCAACAACACTGTCCTGCTCATCCACCAAAATGCATTTGTGAAATAACCAAGCCAAACATAGTAAGCAAAAATGTTAGTGAATGACTAGAATATCTCCGAACAAGTTTTTTTTTTTGAGAAACTCATGTTTACAGGATTCCAAATTTTTAAAGGATTGCATATTTACATCAAAACAATAGACTAATGGATTTCTTATGCATCCAACTCAACCACCGGGTAGGCACCAATCTGCAGAGAGAAGGGCATTAGAGAGAGGCACCAATCTGCAGAACACCCAAAGGCGCCGCCTTTAATGGCACGAAGGCAAGAACTAACCACTCCCAAACTTTTCCCACCCCAACCACACCTCCAAACCAAATCCACCACGAACTGAGAAGAAAAATCCCCAAATCGGGCGGCTGTAGCGGCGGGAGAGGCAGGGCTGTGGCGGCAGGAGAGGCGGGGCTGCGATGGCGGGAGAGGAGGGGCGGTTGCGGCGGCGGGAGAGGCGGGTATGCGACGGCGGGGGAGGCAGAGCTGCTGCAGCGACGGGAGAAGCATTGGCGGCGACGGATCTCCAGGCGATTCGCTTAGCGAGGCGCCTCGCGGCTGCACCGGCAGACTCCAGGCGGCCAGTGGCGGCGAAGGCTGAGGAGAGGCGCGCGGCGTGCTGGAGCCTGTGGGGAGCGGATAGGGTTTCGGGAGGGCGGAGGCAGTGGCAGCCAGGGTAATACTCGCACCTCGCGCTGGGCTGTGTTCGTGGGCCGTTTCGCTGCTGGGCCAGAAATTAAATGGGCCGCCGTATCACCGCAGTATCGATCCGTATCAGCGCCGTATCGGAGATTTTTTAATTTATTTTTCGGCTGATATTCGCCGATACCGTATCGCCGCGTATCGGAACGTATCGCCATATCGGATACGTATCGGTATCGGACACGGGTACAGCAGTTCAGCGGAGTATTGGTGCTTCCTAGGTCAAGAGAATGACGCCCGCAGCGTAGTACTTGACGAGCAGCAGCCTCGGTGCGTAGTCAGCTCTGCGCGGGTCAGCGCCACGGGCAGGCAGATGCCAACCGCGCTCGCCCTGAGGATGACCCCATATTCACGCGCGCCGTCACCGCCTCGTCGTGGCATATCTTTTAGGCAGAGAGTTCGCCGGCGTCAGACATGGCCGCCAGGTGTTCGACGAAAAAATTGCGCACGCGCAAAGTTGTGCCCTTGCTACTAACTTCGCTGGATAGTGGGGTCGGGGAGAGTTGCTCATCTTCTGCGTTCGTTTTGGTTTGTGAGCCGTGACCCAAGTGGAGCGCTGCAATTACAAATCAATTGTCAAGGAGAACTTAAGATCAAAACATCCACAAAATTATGAGTTCCTTTTGTGTTTGATCCCAGATCATCGATCTTCTTACCAAACATTTTCTGCAGGGTTCTTTTATGGTACCAAAAAATAAATATGAACCATCAATTCTTTTTTGTCCAATAGATTAGATTAGTTAAAATTTAGTTATACTACTACATGTAGTATTAGCAGTAGAATCCTAATAAGGAAATAATTGTAAAGGGAATGTATGCCGTAAGAGTAATTTTTGTAAACGCTGTGGCAGTGCACATACAAAAAAATTGCTAACTTCAAAAATGCAGGTGTACGCATAAGCATTAATTTTGCTGACTTCAGAAATGAGAATGAACCAAAGAATAGATCAAGAAACTATACATAATTAGGCATTGATACCAAATTATAAATCAAACGTAATCTACAATCAGTACAATACGTTCCAACCATCGGGTTCCAACTCAAAATTTGCGAATATCAGAATCACATCATATGTTTGCACATAAAAATCGAACCACTACTACTATAAAAGAGGCTATACTAGACAATTACATCATAAACAGTTTTATATGAACTGTTTGTGCTGTACTTATCACAGATGATTCATATGAATAATTGTCTGTGATATTATCATAGACGGTTATTTATACGAACCATATATGATAATGTAAGCCATCACAGATGGTTTCTATTAACAACCGTCTATGATAATTCACATACGGTTATTTATGCAAATTATTTGTGATAATGACAGACATCATAGACGGGTTGTACTAATAACAATCTGTGATAGTTCACATACAGCTATCAGTATAAACCATTTATGATAGTTTTATATCACAAACGGTTTATGGTTAGAACCGTTCGAGATACGCCTATTATATATCCAGCATAGTCTTGAAAGATCTGTTTTTATTGTGTTGCATTGAAGGAGGCGATCGACTTTAGAGAGTTTGGTGAAAACATACCGCTTGTAGATTGATTTGTTCTTGGTGATTAAATGTTAGTATCTACTTCTAATAACTTATATGCCTTGTAATTGAGAGAGATGATAGCTAAGTTTTTAGATATAGCAAGCTACATACCTAGGTTTAGAGAGAGATAATAGTTTGCTCCAATTTAAAAATGGGTCTGTACTCCTAGTTTACTTCAATATACTTTTACTTGATATATTGCTTTATGAATATGAGGCTAGCTACTTAATTTAGATATAGATAATTTATTATAAAGTGAATGATAATTATGTGTGTAAATAGTGATAATTTTGTGTGTAAATAGTTAGGCTAGTTAGCTATAATAGTATTAATAATTCAATTTGACACTAGTAATTTATTACATGTGTAGCGTAGATAGATCGAAACTGGATGTACATTGAGAACTGTGTGAGTGAGGAGTACATTAATGGTGTGTCTACTTTTAGAAGAACGATTGAGCCGGATATGTTGAAGAAGGGGATAGAATATATATATTGTCTATGCATTGATTGCAATAATTTGAAGATGTTTACCAACTCAGCGCAGATCGAAACTCACTTGATTTGAAAGGATTTCAAAAAGAGGTATACATGTTGGACCAGTCACGGTGAAAAGAAGATTATATAGGAAGGTAGTTATAACATCGTCGAGGAAGACAACGATATGTTGATTGTGGACTGTGCTTTAGATGAGGATAGGTCGTAGCATGACAATTTGGATTAGATGCTATACGATGCAGAAGGGAACTATAGTGAGAAAGTTTAGTAAATTCAAAAGCTTGATGGAGAATTCGGAGATACCTTTGTTCCTAGGCTCAAACCGCAATACACAAGGTTGTTATCCGTTCTTGAACTACTGAAATTGAAGGCAAGCAATGGTTAGTCTGACAAGAGTTTCACGGCATTATTAGGTCTCCTAGTGAACATTCTTCTAGAGGGAAATGCGTTGTTTAGTTCATTTATGATATCTGTGTGATGATTGTCCTGTACTATATATTTATGAGATCTTCTGTTTACTTCAGAGGGTATAGCTAACAATTCCTGAGGCTAGTCGAAAAACAAAAAATAATGTAATTTTGTAAATAGCTATCACAGACGATTTGGAACATTAAGATGTCTGTGATATGTAGATATCACAGACAGTTTTGGAAAACAATTATCTGTGATGCATATATATCATAGACGGTTTTAAAATAAATCATCTGTGATATTTATATGTCTGGTATCATATACGGTTAATATAAAAACCGTCTGTGATATCTACATATCACAGACGGTTGTATTGAAAAATCGTCTATATTTTAATTTATCACAGATGGTTGGGAGCCGTCTATGATAACCACTTATTATCACTGACACATGAATTCAGATGGTTTTAAACCGTCTGTGATAACTCTTTATGTAGTAGTGCACTCTCTCACAACTAAATTGAAGAGCCGATAGGCAATACTCTCTCACAACTAAACCGAAGAGCCGATAGGCAATGTGTAGCGATGCATCTGCAACCAGAAACAATCCAGACGTACAAGTAGATAGACAAATACACATACCTTGAAGAGCAACAAGAGGAGAGGATGTCTTCTTGCTCCTCCACTCGAACCATCGAGTCCATGCCTTCCCCTCGCTGCTGCTGCTCCCTGTTCTCCTCCGGGAGCCCGTGGATGGCTTCCTGCACCAGCTCAACCTTCTTCCTCCTCATCCTCTCCTCACATCATCTGCATCTTGCCTGGTGATTGAGTCAATAGATGTATGCGTGGATTCTTTTTAAAAGAAAAACAAATGTGCACGGCTGTCTGAAAAACGAAGTAGCATTCGACTGAGAGGAAGCAGCTACATGCCTTCTTTCAGTTGCAAGATAAGGCTACTACTCTCTTTCGCAACTGTCCCCAGGTTGCTAATTAGTGATAGACGTCGCCTCACAGACTACAACGCTAATTTTTCTATCGCAGTAATGGTAATGGGTAATTGGATATGTACAATACAAAGCTGGCTCACAAAGTTTTGCCTAAAAGAATTGCTGGTTCCGACAGTCCAAAGAAATCCAGAAGAACAAGAACAATAAAGTTTCCTTATCTCTCTCTATTGGAGATATGTATATTTAGGCCTGGTAATTGACTAAGGCCGGCCTGAAACCCCACTCTAGCCCAATATTGCTTGGGGCGGCCCCTACCCTCATCCAACCTAGTAATAAATAATAAATCCCCCACCCAGCCCGTTAAGTAAAAAACTATGAAACCATATACCATTTTGCATCTTCCGATGGCCTAGCCCGACACCGTCCAATCCAAGTATCCAACGGTTGTGGTATTATCCTCAACCTCCTGCTAGTCTCCCACTCTCACAGCTCTGGTGCTCTCTTCCCTCTCTCGCTCAAGCCGATAGGAGGCCGTTATTGCGGACGAGAGGTTCATTGTGCCCCTCGGATGTAAAGGGAGGCAGAGGAGACAGTGGGCAATGGCGGAGGGAGCCAGCGAATTGGGGTGGAGGGATGATGGTCGTGGGAGTGTGCAGAGTCGTCAAAGTAGGATGAGACAGAGAGGTCAACGAGGAGCACACCAACAAGGGAGAAGGGGAGCACTGCCAAAAAGTGGAAGTCTCACCACAGGCAGCGCGACGTGATGGTGAAGTCGGCAAGGGTAGCGTGCGCGATGGGCACGGGAGATGTCAAGAGAATGACGCCCGCAGCATAGTACTTGACGAGCAGTAGGTTCAGCGTGTAGTCGGCTCTGTCACGGAACCCGTGGGTCAGCGCCACGGGCACGGGTAGGCGAGCCGCCGTCGCCCCATTGTCATACATCTTTTAGACATGGAGGGTTCACCGGTCGAGAGGTAGCCGACATCGGACAAGTCCGCACGCGCTTCAGGTGACTGTGCCTTGAGAGAAGATAACTAGTGCATCTAACTTACGGTGCATCCCTGTGCATACTCTTTGAAACATTATGCAAATGGTCATAAAAAATTCTAGAAAATTTGGTTAGATAATCTATGATGCAATCAAGCATCTTGCAAAAATTCAACTGAAAATGCAACATATATTAGGAGGAATAAAAAAGAAAAATTCCAGTGAATGTTACCTTTTTGTTTTATTTTTGGAATCTATTTTTAGTAGAATTTGTCTTTTTTTATTTATCCATGTGTAGATCAAATTTTGATTTGAATTTTTGAGACATGATAAAATTTTTTTTTCAATATTGCCAAATTTTCAGCCCTGACAGTAGTGCGCACCACTTAAGGGGCGTTCGTTTTAGCGATGGCTTCTAGCTTTTGGTTGAAATTTCACTGTAACTGGTTTTTTTACTGTAGCTGAGTTGGCTTATTGGGCATAATTAAATTTAAAAAAAATGTAAAAATGGAAAAAATATGGTAGTCCATTAGAGACAATGCAAAGAATATGGGAAAAAAATGAAAATACAAAAAAGCCCACAAAATAAAAAAAGTCAGAAAAAGATGAATTACTGAATAGTGAAAAAAGCTAAAGCTAGAAACTGAAACTGAAAAAAAGCCGAAATGAGACTATAAAACTCTTTTCCACCCAACAAAGTAATGGACCTTGACTCATGAGAGTAACAAGTCGTTCTTTGAAATTTGAATTATTAGTCTAAGACAACGAAACATGCAGGTGCAGTGCAGCAATCAGTTGTGTGCACAATTTAATGAGAATTAAATGTCTAAGCAAGGTGCACGGCAGTCTTGCGTGTACAGCAAATAACGTTGGCCACATGATGGTAGTGCAAGAGCTGTCATCTTGGACTAACAACAATGCCATCATCATATGAGCGTAAATTCATACTGTAGGAAAGAAAGAGGGATACGGATCATGTACTGTCAAGAATTAGTCTTTTTTTAAATTTTTCTGTGTGTAGATCGAATTTAGATTTGAATTTTTGAGGTATGATAGATTATTTTTTGTCAATGTTGCCAAATTTTCAGCCCTGACAGCACTGCGCACCACTTAGTATAAAACTCTTTTCCACCCAATAAAGCAATGGACCTTGACTCATGAGAGTAACAAGTCGTTCTTTGAAATTTGAATTATTAGTCTAAGACAACGAAACATGCAGGTGTAGTGCAGCAATCAGTTGTGTGCACAATTCAATGAGAATTAAATGCCTAAGCAAGGTGCACGGCAGTCTTGCGTGTACAGCAAATAACGTTGGCCACATGATGGTAGTGCAAGAGCTGTCATCTTGGACTAACAACAATGCCATCATCATATGAGCGTAAATTCATACTGTAGGAAAGAAAGAGGGATACGGATCATGTACTGTCAAGAATTAGTCTTTTTTTTTAATTTTTCTGTGTGTAGATCGAATTTAGATTTGAATTTTTGAGGTATGATAGATTATTTTTTGTCAATGTTGCCAAATTTTCAGCCCTGACAGTACTGCGCACCACTTAGTATAAAACTCTTTTCCACCCAATAAAGCAATGGACCTTGACTCATGAGAGCAACAAGTCGTTCTTTGAAATTTGAATTATTAGTCTAAGACAACGAAACATGCAGGTGCAGTGCAGCAATCAGTTGTGTGCACAATTCAATGAGAATTAAATGTCTAAGCAAGGTGCACGGCAGTCTTGCGTGTACAGCAAATAACGTTGGCCACATGATGGTAGTGCAAGAGCTGTCATCTTGGACTAACAACAATGCCATTGATCATTTGAGCATAAAATTCATACTGTAGGAAAGAGAGAGGGATACTGCCAGTGTCAAGAAAGATGAGCTCCACGCGCCCACAGCTTCATTTCGTCCTGCTACTACTCGCATACTACTACTCCACCGATACCGCTGCCAGTGATGAGATCAATGATGACGGTTTATTGTTACCTAGTTTTATACAGGGAAGAAGTTACGATACTTTGACTACATGTGGCGAAATCTTTACTAATTTAGCCCTTGGGCGCTATTTTTCTGTAGCTCTAGCCTCTTTAGTATTTTTTTTTGCAAATCTAGCTCCTCTCGAGCGCCAAATTACATGAGACCGACACGTGACAAATCCACGTCAGAGGAGCGCGAATTTTTAAACTCCGTACCAGGGGAGCACGAAAAATAACATTACCGTGCTGCAGCGTACTATAGTTACAGTACAAAAACCGTGCTACAGTACCACGGAAATGGAGTTTCCATGCCCTGGCATGGATTTGCCATGTGTCGGCCTCGCGTAATTTCGCGCTCAGGAGGAGGCTAGATTTGCAAAAAAAAAAACTTAAGAGACTAGAGTTGCAAAAAAGACACCAGTGCCAACTGAGTAAAGATTTCACGTATGGTCGGTTACTACAACGAGTTGCAACGAATTATATTTTGTGGTAATTTTTCCGTTGCAATACTTAAAAATTGTTATAGTGCGATTAATTTGTCATCTTGAGTTATCTCAGTATATACCGCATTTGCAAATGTTAAAGAGTGCCGATTGGCCGTGCTGTATGCCCCATGATAACGGCACAGATACCTTGGAAGCAGATACCTCCACAGTCATCCATGCTTGAAAGTACATTTGGAAGCCATGGGTTGAAATGACCGCTGTCAATCGATGAACGGCCAGAGCTAGGCTGCACCCGGCACTGTGTATATAAATAGGGGAAGGGTAGAAATCTATCTTCCTGCGTAGAACCTCACTTTTTAAGTTTTAACCCATCCAGTCAAGGCCGCCATTGATCATACATGTCCTGCATAATGACCAATCACAAGCCACTGTTGATGCTGCTGCTGCTCCTACAGAACTTGAAAGAGAGCTCTGTTGTATTCCAATAAATAAAACAGGCATGAATTACTCTACATCTTAATGCGCCTAAGTGCATTCTAACATTGGGAGAAGCTTTTACAAATATGTGATTTCAACTAAATGGTTTCGAGCCTAGTCAATGAACCAAAAAGTGTCTCTTGTTAATGTCTAAATGCAAATTTGATGTTGTTTGTTTTTTTGACAGAGTGGTAAATACAGAAACTTATAAGGGTTAAGGAGAACACATGCTCATTTCTTCAGTTCTTGCCAGAATCAAGTTCTTGACAGTATACATGCTCATTCATACAACATAGGTGGTGGAACAACTAACCTGCTGTACGGAGATTGTAAAGGTACAAAAATTGTAGCAACTTTTGCACGTGCTTTTGTTCTAACAAAACAATAGCATGCAACAAATCAAAGTAGCTCTTGGCATTGGATTACGAATTAGTGATTAACAATGGTTCTTAACAAAAGTGGCATGCACCAATTCCGAACACAAATCACGTAATTGCTAGTTCTTTTTCACATAGAAAAGCTTAATCAAATGAAGGAAAAAGATTATCTTTCAACTAATAAACTGATTCAGGCCATCCTGTTATAGCTATTCATATTGGTGCCTCATCTGGATGAACATACATAGCCACTGAAACACGGCGTGCACCAATTCCGAACACAAATCACGTAATGCTAATTCTTCTTAACATAGAAAAGCTTAATCAAATGAAGGAAAAAGATTATCTTTCAACTAATTTATTGATTCAGGCCATCCTGTTATAGCTGTTCATATTGGTGCCGCATCTGGATGAATATACATGGCCACTGAAACACAACAGCAGCAGCAAAAGATGCAAAAGGCATGCCCATCCAGACCTGAACAAACATATGAAGCAATTGTCGTCATCTGAAATTGGTCTTACAAAAAAAACTTGGGATAACTCTACCGCTATAAACGACAAACAACACATCACCAAACTTCTGCCTTAATAATGTTGTAAATATTACGGTATAAGCATATATTTATATGTAATTCTAATATATTCCATAATGACAAAAGTACGATATAATGAGCATTTCAATGACTTAATTTGTTATGAATATTGTATGTGTATTCATATATAAGGAATCAAATAATAGTCCTATTGTATTTCCTATTCTATCATTTCTATCCTTAACATCCCTTCAAACTCATGATAGATCACACACATTGAGTTTGGAGAGAAAATACAAATGTTATGCCCTTGTCTACAGCTTTGTGAAGAAGTCAGCAAGCTGTAACTCTGAATGCACAAACTGTAGAGCAATTACTCCCTCCTGCACCTGGGAGTGAGTGTATGAAGCATCCACACCAATATACTTGGTGAGCTTATGTTTCACTAGATCTCGAGCAATACTGATAGCACCTGTACTATCAGACATAAAGAGCGTAGGTTCACTCACAGGAACTCCAAAATCTGCAAGTAACCACCTCAACCAAGTTATCTCTACTGTCACTGCTGCCAAAGCTCTCAATTCAGCCTCTGCACTCGAACGAGAAACTGCAGTCTGCTTCTTTGTCTTCCAGGCAATCAAGGAGGAGCCAAGAAAAACACGGTAAGCAAAAAGAGAACGATGATCAGAAGGATCACTAGCCCAGATCGCATCGGAATATGTCTGAAGTTGTAGTGAGGTGGAGCTAGGGAAAAACAAACGACGAGAGATGGTCCCACGCAAGTAGCGAAGAACACGAAGAAGGTGTCTGTAGTAAAGATGAGTGGGACGAGCCATGAACTGACTCAAGATATGGACAACATGAGCAATATCAAGGCGAGTGCTCACAAGATATACCAGACTCTCAAAAAGATGGTGATAACGAGTAGGATCCGCAAGAGGATCACCATCAGTAGCACAAAGCTGAAGGGAGAGCTCCACAAGAGTATCAGTAGTGCGAGTATCAGTCAGATCAGACCGATCAAGAAGATCCTGGACATACTTCTACTGGGAGAGGTAGTAACCCTCAGGCATGGAAGAAACCTCAATCCCAAGGAAATACATAAGCAAACCAAGATCAGACATTAGAAACTGCTCACTGAGATGTTTCTTCACGTATGTGATGAAGGAGGAATCATCACCAGTAATGAGCATATCATCCACATAGAGAAGAAGCAGTGTCCTACCCGAGGTAAGATATGAACAAATAGGGCAGGATCATGAGTACTGACAGTGAAATCGACAGCGATAATCACCAAGGTAAAACACGTAAACCAGGCACGAGGGGCCTGTTTTAGGCCATAAAGAGCATGACGAAGACGATAGATATGACCATCTGGAATAAAATACCCAAATGGTGGCTGCATGTAAACCTCCTCATGCAAGACACCATTAAGAAATGTATTCTTAACATCTAGCTGAGAGATAGACTACCGACGAATAGAAGCAACCGCAATAAGAGTGCGAATGGTGGTCATATGGGCAACAGGAGTAAATGTCTCATTGTAGTCACGACCATACTCCTGTTGAAAGCCGCGCGTCACAAGACAAACCTTATAGCGCTCAATGGTACCATTAGACCTAGTCTTGATTTTGTACACCCATTTGCACGTGATAGGACGAGCATGCACAGGTGTCGGTACAATGTCCTAAGTCTCCGTACGTCAAAGAGCATCAATCTCCTCCGCCACAGCGAACTACCACTTAGAATGGGAATCAGCCTCACGATAGGAAGTGGGCTCACGGACAGAGAGAGCATGAGCTGTCGAAGTAAACCCAAAACGAGCAGAAGGCCGAAGGGATGTCCGGTCACGAAGGGCGTAACGAGAAGCATCATCAGAGAAATCAGGTGTCGGTGTTGGCAGGATACCAGGAGATGAGTCTAGTGAAGACCAAGGACGTCTGGAGTAGTGTACCCCAGAGAAATGAGACGATGGTGCTGTAGGTGCAAGAGGTGGTGCTGCAGGAGGCAACACAGGAGGCGGAGGTATAGCAGGAACCACTGGAGACAAACTAGATGGTGATAGTGAAAAGGAAGAAATGGGTGAAGAGTCAGAGAGACAACCAGGAGATTGTCTCAATGGTGAAAACAGGACGAGGAGCCGAATCTCAATAGAAGAAAGGTCGAGATTCGTCAAAGACAACATCTCGTGGATCCTGATCCATCAAGCAGAAGAATCATAGCAGCGATAACCTTTATACTCAGAACTGTACCCAAGAAATACGCAGTCAACAGATTGGGTGGATAGTTTGGTGGGCTCACGAGACTGCAGAAGGACAAAACAGGTGCAATCAAAAGTACGAAGATGACTGTAGTGGGAGGCTTGAGAGTAAAGACGCTCTATAGGGCTCACATCCGTAAGAGCAGTGGAAGGCTGCATATTGATGAGATATGCAGCTGTAGAAACAGCATCAGCCCAGAATTATGGTAGAACGTGAGAGGCAAATAGAAGAGTGGAGCAGTCTTAAGCAGATTGCGATGCTTGCGTTTAGCAACCCCATTCTGGGCATGGCCACCAGGACAAGAAGACTAATAAAGAGTGCCCTGCTCAAAAAGAAATTATCGAAAAGTACCAAAACAATACTCACCAGTAGAATCACATCGAAAGGTACGAATGGAGCACTCAAACTGAGTACGAACTATCGTGACAAAGCTACAATAGATCGCAAGAAACTGACCACGAGTAGACATAGGATAAAGCCAAGTAAAATGGGAATGATCATCGATGAAAATAACATAGAATTTATGCCCGCCTTTGGAGATAATAGGCGCAGGTCCCCATACATCTAAATGAACCAAATAAAAAGGATGAGCTGACACAGATTCACTAGAATGATAAGGAAGTTGTAACTGCTTGCCCAATTTACAACCTTGACAAGACATGGACGTGTCAATAGTAACACGTCCAAGAACTCCTTGACGAACTAATGAAGAAATATGGGACCCACACAGGTGACCTAAACAGTGATGCCATTGCGCAAAATATCCAGAGGTGGTGGCAGCAGTGGCGGTAGAAGTAGACACGGTAGGAGCAGCTTAGGAGGATGGAATGTGAAAGCGGTCAAGGATGTAGAGACCCTGGCGATCCTTACGATGGCGGCCACTCCCAAGAATCATGCCTATCTGTTGATCCTAGATAAAACATGTGTGAGAGTCAAAACCAACCCTACAACCAAGATCAGTGAGCTGTCCTACCGAAATGAGCTGCATGGTAAGCTGGGAAACATAGGAAACAGCTGGAACAGAAAAATCAGTGGACAAAAAAGTGCCCTAATAGCTAACTGGTAAGGAAGTGCCGTCAGCTGTCTGGACATTGATAGAAAAAGCAGGAGATCCTACTGAAGTGAGAAATGTAGAGTCTGGTGTCATGTAAAAAAGCATCAGAATCTAGAACCCAAGAGGTACCTGGAGGAGACGTCTAAGCTAGATTGGTAGAACCCGCGGAGTTGTGAGAGAGCTGCTGAAGTAGATCCTGACAGAGCTGCTGGACAAAGTGATCTCGTTGAGCAGAACCTGATGAGCTGGTCTGTCCTCCTGTGAAGGAAGGGTCTCCCTACCCCCTTTTGTCGTCCACCCCCTCGCACCTTGTTCTGCTTTTTTCGTACCGCACAACTCTGGTAGTCATGCCCGAAGTTCTTACAGTAGTTGCACTGAACTCCAGTTGGTGCAAAAACAGGAGCAGAAACTGGCACCAGAGGAGAAACCGTAGTAGAAAGCATTGGCGTAGTCAAAGAAGGAGCAACAAACATAGTCGGAACAGACTGTGCTGCTAACCCGAGGCGAAGCTTCTCAGCCCAAAGCGTTGAAAGAGCTTCGATGATGGTCTATCGTGGCGAACGGCTCAGCAGTTGAGCCCTGACAAGCTCCAACTCTAGGCGAAGACGGCAGACAAAATCATAAAGGCAAAGTCGATCATGATCCGCTTCCTACACTTTATGACTCTCCTGACAAAGTGAAGAGGCCAACTCATCTAGCTGGTACCAGAGACTGGCGAGTGCTCGGAAGAAGTCGTCGACAGAAGAATCTCTTTGGCGAAGCATCTTCAACTCATGCTAAAGCGAAAAGAACTGAGCATCATTACTCTGCTGGTAGCGCTCACGTAAGTACTCCCAGATTTGTCGAGTAGATCGTAGACCAACAATATCTGACTAGGTGGAGTCATCGACGCTAACCACGAGGATGGCGCGGACCGAGCCTCATTAGCACACCAGCGCTCAAAAGGGTAAATAGCATACTGAAAAGCCTCATTAGCAGCGGCAGCAACCTTGGTCTTCTTCTTGGCAGCCTCATTTGCAGGAGGTGCAAAAGTAGTTTGCCTGGGAAGAGACTGAACCGGTGGTGACGGAGAAGGTCGTGCACCGGTAACATATCCCCAAAGGCGAAGACCATCGAGCGTGATCTCCATTAGAGAAGACCACAACCTGTAGTTCGTTCCATGGAGCTCTGTTCCCGAGAATGGGATCGTAGTTGATGGAACGGAATCCATTGGTAGGCAGCGCTGGATGGCGCAGCGACCAATGGAATGACGTCTAACAGGCGACGCTGGACGGCACAGCGGTTAGATCGATGTTATTTTTTTTCTCTTTTTTTTCTTTTAAAGTTACCTCACACCCACCCAATTGGATCTGAGATGCAATCGGGGGTCACACGTGAGCTGGTGGATGGCAACCGGCAGCGGGAGCGGCGGCGACCGGTAGTGGAACATCAGTCTAGACCATGGAGGCACGGATGCCCGAAGGAGCACCAACAGCACCAGCGGCAGACTCGGGCAAGAAGAATCGGGGGCGCAGCGTTGGGAGTCACTGGAGCAGGCATCGCCGCGTCGGGTGGCGGCCGGCAAGATGTTGCTGAATCGGATGGCAGCCGGCGGACGTGCAGCGCACGCAGGCTACGGCGCACCAGGGCGCGGCATCAGGAGTGCAAGGCCGGGGGTTGACGGATGCCCCATGGTGAGGGTGACGGCCGACAGTAGGGGCGGGGAGGGCGGTGGCCTCGGCCAAGGCCGATGGACGCCCCAAGGCGAGGGCGGCGGCCAGCGGAGGGCGGCGACCTACTGGCCAGGCGAGGTCGATGCCAATGACAGATCGGAGGCCGCTCTGACGACGGATCTTGGCGATCGGCAGTAAAGATAGACAACGGTGGCCTGAATGGCGGCGGTGGCTTTAGCAGCGGCGGCGGCCAGGGCAGCGGAAGAACAAAGTTAGAGTCCTTGCTCTGATACCATGTTATGAATATTGTGTGTATATTCATGAGATCCAAGGGGTCATATATATAGGGGAGTACAGGAGGATATACAGAGAATATGCCATATGCAGATAAGGAAACAGAGGTATATAAGGAATCAAATAACAGTCCTATTCTATCCTTTCTATTCTTAACATAACTAACATATAACTATCTGAACTCTTTAAGTCATTAATAAAGAAACATATACTTCGAACATATATCATACAATACTCAAAAATCAGAATATACCAATGAAAATAATTGCATCTAAAAGCTGATAGAATTAAATTAACATTGTGTTAATTGCTCTCAGAGGGCTAGTTGCATAAGATTCAATCTTGGCCATCTTTGCCACAACAAGTATCAATCTTGTCTATATATATATATATATATATATATATATATATATATATATATATATATATATATATATATATATATATATATATATATATATATATATATATATATATATATATATATATATATATATATATATATGACATTGTGGATAAGATCTTGAGCTCTAAATCAAACTTTGCTATTAAAGAAAACTATTTGATCAATATAGAATGATACTGGACAGTGTATATGAATGATATAATCAATTCTAACATTCAACTCACATGAGCATAATTGATTATAGCAAAATTTTGGCCTCAATTGAAATTTAGCCACTAACTGAAATAGCATCAAACAGAATATAGCAACTGTAATGATCAATATACACAATGATAACAAAGCTAGCCGAAAGCCCAAGATCTATCCACCCTCACATTCATATCTATATATATATATATAAAATCTTAGATGTGTTGTTTCATCACAGAGCAATGTCACAGGATCACCTTTGCAATTTCCAGATTACAAATCATAGCAATATATCAATAGATTGCAAAGACCAATAGTCGGTGTACTCACAATAGTGGTGATATTCGAAATCACCGTGAAGAAATCGAAATTGGCAAGGCACGCACAAGCATTGACACAGAAAACCAATCACCTGGCTAGACCGAGCTAGTAGGTGCTGGCAATTGGAGATACAATGCCACACTTTACCGTCGAGGTTGAAGCCGAGGAATGGGGAAATGCCACACAAGACGCTTGGGTATTCTACCCAAAGAAACCCCAAGAGAACAAGCCTTAGATTCCCACCTCTACTCAGCAAAAGATCGGTTGAGAGCCCACAAGAACTGCACCTTCACAAACCCTAATGCCAACATCAAAGAGAAATGGCACTGGACCTCAAAGGAAGGAGGGAATTTGAGCACACAACCACCGGTGCCGTGGAAGAAATCAGAGGAACTCCTTCTACCACCATCGAATCACAGATCCACCGAGAGGAGTGGGAGATCGAGGAGAAGACTTACTACTGCCTATGCAAAAGAGGAGAGGGAGCATGCCTCTTTATAGGGGAGCGGGGAGGAGACGGACTACGGCAATGGCCGACGGCCGAAGAGGCCGAGCCGTTACATCTCCGGCGTCATCGCCCCCCAGATCCAATCGCCGAGCTTCCCCATGCTTTGGCCGCCGCAAGACTCGCACGGGCGAGAGACGCGCTCGGGGAGGAGAGCGTCTCCTCCCCCTTATCTCTTCGACCGGCCCACCGACAGGCGGGCCCGGCTCCCCTTTTCTTCTTTTTTTCCCTTTCGATTGAGAAATTACAAGGATGCCCCTGCAGTATAACAAATAATACTAAATAATATGATTAGCCACAAATAGCACCTGATTTATATCTATTTGATTTAAAAGTCTTAGTGGAACCTAAAAGACATTCATCGTTATTTTGTTGGAGCTATTACCTAAAATCTTAACTAAGCTAAACTTGGGTGGGTTGTTTTGGGTTTATGTCTTATGGCTTAAATATTTGAATTTTGGCTATTCGCGAGAGTTAGTACGTATAGAAAAATAGTCGTATATGATTTTAGCCAGTACAGCTGAACGCAGTACACTTTTTACTACAATTTTTCTGTTGATCCTATCTTAAAAAAGCACCGTTTAAAAGTTAGTTACTGCAGTTTGTACAAGTATAAGTTAGCTGAAAATAGAAAAGAACCCGGTAATACATACTAGAGTGAAAGTTTTAAAATACTTTTAAAAAGTTAAAATGAAAGGCATTGTTCACTCACTCCGATTGCGATATCCTGTCGAACAATATATAAACGGCGGCAGGGTAGAAATCTATCTCCCTCTGCATAGAAGCTCACTTTTAAGTTTTAACCCATCCAATCAATCAAAGCCGCAATCAAAGCCGCCAATATATGCCCTCCATGATGACCCATCCCGAGCCACTGTTGTTGCTGCTGCTCCTACAAATCCAGCTTGTGATTGGTCTTGGATCATCCAGTATAGTGTAAACGAATACAAGAAAAAAGAACAAGTAAAAAAGCTTAAAAAATACCAAAAAATTAGAAAAAGATAAAAATTATAAATAGTAAAAAATAAACCAGAAATCTAAGTTCAAATAAACAGACCTAATCTGGGCTATCTGGCACGGTCACTGCCCCAGCTTTCCCATGCCTATCGCAAGGTAAATTGTGTGTGATTTCGACTTCCCCAGCCTTATTGGGTACCTGGCCCAATAATGCGAGGCGACCGTAATTGTGGTCAGCAACTTCGGCCTATGCTGATGAATACTGTTAGGTCTCCGGCATATAGGACTACTGGATCCACATCGTTAGGTTTTTGACCTTTTGTGGTTTTGTTTGAGGTGAAAACGAGGTTGACTGACCGGTGAATACTGATGGATGGAACACCCACGAAACTGGCGATCGATATGTGGTCGCTAGTGGCTGGCCGTGATCCAAGTTTCTAGATATAAATTACCAATTCAACGAAAATGATTGAGATGTTAATCAACTTGAGATATACAGGTATACCGCATATGCAAATGTTAAAACTGACTACCATCCATGCTTGAAGGTACCTTTGGAATCTCCTGTTCAACAGTGCCGTACACGTCAATCTTATCACTACGAAGCCTTGAAGGTACCTTTGGAATCTACCGGCTGAACGTGATATGAAGCCCTTATGTGGCTGTAGCAGTGTAGCCTTGCTAACATTAACCGCTACGTACCAATGCTAGGCAGCACATCCGATAGTTAACTATTATACGTACCTTGACTTGTAACCGAAGAGAGCCGATTGGGCAAACTGCATGGCCTATGATAACGGCACAGATACCTTGGAAGTAGATACCTCCACGATCATTCATGATTGAGTTGGAAGTACATTTGGGAGCCCTGGGTTACCATGACCGCAGTCAATCGATAAACGGCCAGAGCTAGGCTGCACCCCCTACTGTGTATATAAACAGAGGCAGGGTAGAAATCTATCTTTCTGCATAGAAGCTCACTTTTAAGTTTTAACCCATCCAATCAATCAAAGCTGCCATTAATTATATACATGCCCTCCATAATGGCCCATCCCGAGCCACTGTTGATGTTGCTGCTGCTCCTACAGATCCAGCTCATGGTCGTACACTCGCTTCTCCCTTCAGCTGATACATACACCAACCAAACTGCCGTTCCATGCCTGCCGGACCAGGCGTCGGCGCTGCTCCTGCTGAAACGGTCCTTCTCCACCACCAACGACACTATCTGCGACTTCCGGTCGTGGAGGGCCGGCACAAACTGTTGCCGTTGGGAAGGTGTCCGCTGCGGCGACGAGGACGGCCGCGTGACTTCCCTTGATTTGGGTGACTGCGGCTTGGAGGGCGGCCACCTCGATACCGCGCTTTTCAAGCTAACCTCACTCAGGTACCTAAACCTCGCCTATAATGACTTCAATGGGTCCCAGCTCCCATCCAAAGGGTTTGAGCGGCTCACCAAGCTCACCCATCTCAACCTCTCCAGCTCCAGCTTTGCAGGCCAGGTACCAACCGGCATCGGTCGCCTGACAAATTTGGTATCCCTCGACCTCTCTACCGGCTTTGAAATTGTTGACCTGCTCGATGGTGGTTATAGTTTGAGCCCAGATTCAAATTCTGACTCTTTTCTCGTAGTGGCAAACTTTGAAACCTTAATCGCAAACCTTAGCAGTTTAACAGAGCTCCACCTGGGCTTGGTGGACTTGTCCGGCAATGGGGCACGCTGGTGCAATGCTCTAGCCAAGTCATCTCCTAAACTTAAGGTTCTTAGCTTACCATATTGTCATCTCTCTGGTCCTATTTGTAGTTCACTTTCTAGCTTGCACTCACTTGCTATTATTGACCTAACGTATAATGAGTTATACGGTCCAATTCCAGATTTCTTGACCGACTTCTCCAACTTGACTGTTCTCCAACTTAATTATAATCGTCTTGAAGGATGGGTCTCCCCCGCAATCTTTGAACACAAGAAACTAATGACAATTAATCTGTGCTATAATCTTAAAATCTCTGGTTACTTGCCAAATTTCTCAACTAGTAGTAGGTTGGAGAAATTGATTGTCGGTAGAACCAATTTCTCAGGTACAATACCAACTTCCATTAGCAATCTCAGATCTTTGAAGGAGATAGGACTTGGTGCAAGTGGCTTTTCCGGAGAGCTACCCTCATCAATCGGTAATCTCAAATCCTTGAGTGTGTTAGAGATTTCTGGGATGGGAATAGTAGGGTCCATACCATCATGGGTTGCAAACCTAACCTCTTTGACGACCCTCCAATTTGCTGATTGTGGCTTATCCGGATCGGTGCCTTCTTTCATAGGCGATTTGAGGAAATTGAGAAGATTAGTGTTATGTGATTGCAGCTTTTCTGGAGAAATACCTCCGCAAATCTTAAACTTAACTCAATTGCAAACACTCTTGCTTTATTCAAACAATTTCATCGGCACTGTGAAGCTTACTTCATTTGGGAAACTGCCACTCCTTAGTCACTTGGATCTCTCTCATAATAATCTAGTTGTGGTGGATGGAAAAGATAATTCTTCACTAGTATCCTTTCCAAAAATGGGTTCGTTAGGTTTATCAGGTTGCAACATTTCTAAATTCCCTAATTTCTTGAGGCATTATGATGACATCAACTATCTGGACCTCTCACGAAACCAAATTCATGGGGCTATACCACAGTGGGCATGGGAGACTTGGAGTGTTCTTTCCGTTTTAAACCTAGCTAACAATGAATTTACTAGTGTTGGTTATGCCCCCTTTCTTCCTCTACATATAAAATTCTTATTCCTTAGCAACAACAGGTTTGAGGGGGCCATACCTATACCTCAAGGCTCTGCAAATTGGCTCGATTACTCAAGCAACAGATTCTCATCTATACCTCCTAATTTCAGTTCTCATCTTACTCGTGTTACCGTCTTCGAGGCCTCTGGAAACAACTTCTCTGGAAATATTCCACCATCCTTTTGTGGTCCAACGAATATACAACTCCTTGATCTCTCTTACAACAACTTCAGTGGCTCAATCCCTTCTTGTTTGATGGATAGTGTTAATGGGATGCAATCATTAAATTTAAAAGAAAATCAACTTCACGGGCGGTTCCCAGACAATATGAAAAAAGGGTGCTCATTTGAGGCATTAGATTTCAGTGGCAACTATATTGAAGGACAGCTGCCCAGATCTCTGGTTAATTGCAAAAACTTGGAGGTACTTGATGTTGGAGACAATCAAATTAGTGACTCTTTTCCGTGTTGGATGAGCACGCTTCATAGACTTCAAGTCCTTGTCCTGAGATCCAACAAGTTCTTTGGACAGGTCGCACAATCTCTTGCAGAAAAAAAAAGTACCTGTGCATTTCCAAGTGCAATACTTGTCGATCTATCGTCAAACAACTTCTCTGGCCCATTGCCCGAAGACCAATGGTTTAAGAAGTTGAAGTCAATGGTATTTAGAGACTCAAATACGTCATTGGTCGTGGATCATGAAGTGCCAAATACAGAACAAACATATCAATATACCGCTGCAGTCACGTACAAAGGGCATGACACCACATTTGCTAAGATATTAAGAACCTTTGTATTCATTGATGTCTCAAATAATGCATTCCGTGGTAGCATCCCTGAAGCTGTTGGGGAACTAGTTTTGTTACATGGGCTCAACATATCACACAACTCGCTCACGGGGACGATTCCATCTCAGCTCGGTCGTCTGAAGCAGTTGGAGGCGTTGGACCTGTCCTCAAATGAGCTTTCAGGAGTGATTCCACAGGAGCTAGCATCCTTGGACTTCCTCACAGTGTTGAACCTGTCCTACAACAAGCTGGAGGGAAGAATACCGGAATCACCACATTTCTTGACATTCACCGAGAGTTCATTTCTGGGAAATGATGGTTTGTGTGGGCCTCCATTGTCGAAAGGATGCAGCAATATAAAAACGCTCAATGTGGTACCTTCCAAGAAGAATTCTGCAGACATTATGCTATTCCTCTTTGCTGGATTGGGATTTGGTGTTGGATTTGCGGTTGCAATTGTGGTGGTATGGGTACTCCCCATTAGGAAGCAATCTTGAAAGAGTGCTCTGTTGTATTAGAATAAATAAAATCTTCGTACGACGATCACTTACAATCTGAAAGCGTCTACACGTTACTAGGCCTAAAACTTTAGCAGAAATCGTATGACATGCTGCTTTATCATGAAAATGAAGAATTTACATTTGGCAACGAGCCTGTTTGATTCACGTTACTCTCTCGAAAGCAAGCTCCGAGATTCACGGATGAGTTGACGCAGATAACTGCCCTAGCCCCTCGGGTTAGTGCACTCATTTGAAACATATCTTGCATTACCATTTGTTCTTGCAGCACTTGTTAATGGATAACAGTTTGCTGCAGTCATCATATAAGTAGTACCCTTTCCACCCTGGGTTCTCCTGCATCAAGACTATAACATTAGCTCACTTAGATGAAGCAACGATAGGAGGAGATTCGTCGACTCGCAAGGGCTGCTGCAGCCTGTGACAAACAAAGGGAACGTGCTAGGGGGCACCTCTCTGCAACGACGCCCCCTGTAGCAGCAACTCCTATCTCAATATTCTCACCGCGTATTCGCCGTAGGACCCGTCCGAGAAGGAGACGCCGCCCCTTTGTTATGCAGGAATACATGTAAGTTCTTCAAGTCCAAGGAGCGACTAAGTCTGGACATGCATTACTGGAGTCAGTTACTATAACGAGTTGCAACAAAATATATTTTGACGTAATTTTTCCATTGCAATACTTAAAAATCATTATAGTGCGATTAATTTTGTCATCTTGAGTTGTCTCAGTATATACCTCATTTGCAAATGTTAAAACTAGCTACCATCCATGCTTGAAAGTACATTTGGAAGCTAATGTTCAAGAGTGCTGTATACGACAATCTTATCTCCTCCAAGTTATCTACTTGCTGAACATGACAGAAGCCATGTTACTGTAGCAGTGTAGACTTGTTAACATTAACCGCTACATAACAAGAGAATCGATGGGTTACCTTGACTTGTAACCTGAGAGCCGATTGGCCGAGCTGTATGGTCCATGATAACGGCACACATACCTTGGAAGTAAATACCTCCACAGTCATCCAAGTTTGAAAGTACATTTGGAAGCCATGAGTTGCCCTGACCGCAGTCAATCGATAAATGGCCAGAGCTAGGCTGCACCCGGCACTGTGTATATAAACAGGGGAAGGGTAGAAATCTATCTCCCTGCATAGAACCTCACTTTTGATGCTGCTGCTCCAATCAAGGCTGCCATAAGCCTGGTCCGTTTCCAAACTTCTTGAGTGACTTGTCCAACTTGAGCGTTCTACAACTTGCATATAATAGGCTCGAAGGATGGGTCTCTCCGACGATGCTTCAGCACAATAAATTAGTCCCTATTGATCTTCACCATAATCTTAAAATTTCCGGTAACTTGCCTAATTTCTCAGCGGATGCTAGTTTGAAGGAATTTTCTGTTGGTCAAACCAACTTCTCTGGTACAATACCAACTTCCATCGGCGATCTAAAATCTTTAGTGTGGCTAGACCTTGCTTCAGGTGGTTTTTCCGGAAAGCTGCCCACATCGATTGGTAGTCTCAAATCCTTGAATGCATTAAAGATTTCTGGATTTGGACTAGCAGGGTCCATACCATCGTGGATTGCAAACCTTACCTCTTTGGTAGCTCTCCAATTCTCTGATTGTGGCTTATCCGGATCAATACCTTCTTCCATTGGGGATTTGACGAAATTAGAAAAATTAGCATTATGTGGTTGCAACTTTTCAGGAAAAATACCCCCACATATCTCAAACTTAACCCAATTGCGAGTACTCTTGCTTTACTCAAACAAATTCAGCGGCACAGTGGAACTTGCCCCTCTTTTTAAACTACCATACTTATTTGCTTTGGATCTCTCATATAATAAACTAGTTGTGGTAGATGGAGAATATAACTCTTCACTGCTGTCGTCTTTTCCCAAATTAGGCACCTTAGGTTTATCAGGTTGTAACATATCCAAATTCCCTAATTTCTTGAGGCATCAAGATGAAATCGAGGTGCTGGACCTCTCAGAAAACCAAATCCATGGAGCTATACCCCAATGGGCATGGGAGACTTGGAATAATAATTTTTTCCATTTGAATCTATCAAACAATAACTTGACTAGTGTTGGATATGCTCCTTTTCTTCCGTTACATGTAGAAGTGCTTGATCTTAGCCAAAACATGTTTGAAGGGCCCATACCTATACCTCAAGGCTCCGCAACAGTTCTTGATTACTCGCACAATAGGTTCTCATCCATGCCATTTAATTTCAACACTCACATTAGTGATGTTGCCTACTTCATGGCCTATGGAAACAAATTCTCTGGAGAAATTCCACCGAGTTTTTGTGACGCAACGATCTTACTACTCCTTGATCTGTCGTACAACAATTTCAGCGGCTCCATCCCTCCCTGTATTATGGAAGATATTACTGCGCTGCAAGTACTAAACCTAAAAGGAAATCAACTTCATGGGGAGTTCTCAGATAATATCAAGGAAGGTTGCTCATTTGAGGCATTAGATTTCAGTGGCAACATGATTGGAGGGCAGCTGCCAAGATCTCTTGTTTCTTGCAAAAACTTGGAGGTCCTTGATATTGGAAACAATCAAGTTAGTGACTCTTTTCCATGTTGGATGAGTGCACTTCATAGACTTCAAGTCCTTGTCCTGAAATCCAACAAGTTCTTTGGACAGGTAGCACAATCTCTTGTAACAGAGAAAGATACTTGTGAATTTCCAAGTGTAAGAATTGTTGATCTAGCCTCAAACAACTTCTCTGGCCCACTGCCCCAAGATCAGTGGTTTAAGAAGTTGAAGTCAATGATGGTTAGATATTCAAATGCGACATTGGTCATGGATCATGAAGTACCGCATGAAGCAGATCACTCGTATAAATTTACAGCCGCAGTCACTTATAAGGGGCAGGACATTACATTTGCTAAGATATTAAGGACACTCGTATTCATCGATGTCTCAAATAATGCATTCAATGGCATCATCCCTGAAGCTATTGGGGAACTTGTTTTGCTCAACGTTCTCAACATGTCTCAGAACTCCCTCACGGGGCCGGTTCCATCTCAGCTTGGTCGTTTGAACCAGTTGGAGTCTTTGGACCTGTCCTCAAATGAGCTTTTAGGAGAGATTCCACAGGACATAGCATCTCTTGACTTCCTCGCGATGTTGAACTTGTCCTACAACAAGCTGGAGGGAAGAATACCAGAATCACCTCATTTCTCGACATTCTCCAATAGCTCATTTCTGGGAAACGATCGTTTGTGCGGGCCTCCTTTGTCGAAAGAATGTAGCAACACAACAACGCCGAATGTGGCGCCACATCCATCGAAGAAGAATTCTGCAGAGATCATGCTATTCCTCTTTGCTGGATTGGGATTTGGTGTTGGGTTTGCGGTTGCAATTGTACTGGGATGGGAGCAACATAACAACGCTCAATGTGGTACCTTCCAAGAAGAATTCTGTAGACATTATGCTATTCCTCTTTGCTGGATTGGGATTTGGTGTTGGGTTTGCAGTTGTAATTGTAGTGACATGGGGAATTTGCATTAGGAAACGGTCTTGAGAAAGGCGGAAAGCCCTCTTAATTATGTATTGAAATTTGACAAAAGAAATCCGTACGAATATAATTTGCAGTACATTTTTAATCAGGCTTATGTTATTGTTATGGCTAATACAATACTACACCTAAATCTTACATATGGACCAACTTAACTAGCAGAGTTATGGTGTTGAATTTACGCCGAGAAGTGATCACTAGGATTTTTGTGGACTCGAAGCATCAGTCTACCCAGTGGCGGACCCAGAACCAAATTTTAGGGGGAGGCTAACGGGACATAATGTATAAAAGATAAACAAACTAAATATAAAGTGAACTATATTTTGCAATCCAAAATCATACATAATTAGAATAGGAACATAGTAAAAATACAAAATACAACAAAGATTGTACCTTGATAATAGATAATGTCCCTTCTAATGCCCATAAATATATATAAGCAGTTATCTGCACATCAAAATTAGTAAACTTAGTGATGAAATCAGAAATTGTATTTGTGATTTGTGAATAGTTATAAAGATTGAAAAAAGGATGAAACATACCAGTAACTAGGATTGAGTAGTAGTAGTGCAAGTACGAGGCAATAGTATTCTTCGAGATTTCATGCTTTGAAAGCATTTTCTAATTCTATCATCATCAAGGTTTCTAAAAATCTCTCGCTCAATGTAACATATCATCAAGTCACTGAACCACTCATCAGCTACTCTATTGCGCAAATCTGTTTTGATAATATTTATTGCCGAGAAGACTCTTTCAACAGATGTCGTTGCTACTGGACGGATCAATGTTAGCTCAATGAGGCGATAGACCAATGGGAATGTTCTATTTTTTCCTGTTTCAACCATCTTTTGAGCTAACTTTGCAATATCACCACATCCATGGAATTCTACACTTCTCTTGACATTGAGAACAAATGTTTGAAGCTGATTTCTTAACAACAAACGGTCAGCTATGTCAAAATCTTCAACATAAATCTCAGCAAGTCGAATAAGCTTATCTACATCAAACTTGGAGAAAGAGCCTCTTGGATCAAGACAAGACATGCATACCAATAACTCTGAAGAAACTTCATTAAACCGATGGTTCATCTCTGATGTAATGGCATCAATAGCAGTAATGAAAATCTCAACATGAAAATAGTGATGGTAAGTCACTGTATGCTTCCTACGTGCAGACATACCTCTAACTGGAATGAGTTCTTCCATATTTGGCACATGAATCTCATTTGATTCACAAAAACTTTTTACTCGCTGGAATAATGGCTCCCATCCATTGTCTCTCATCTCCTGCAAACGCATTTTCACATCTACAAGCAAATCCATAGCTTCAATAATATCTTGATCTTTCCTTTGCAAAGCAAGTGATAGCTCATTTGTAATGCTTAGCAAGTCTATTAATAAATGCAAGATAAAAATAAATTCAAAACTTTCTATTTTCTGTATCAATCCAGATGATCCACCATGACTTGATGGTTGACATGCATCTTTACTCACAATCTCTAGTACCTCTAATACTGCCTCCCACATTTGGTAAATATGTAGTATAGTTAATAACTTAATATTTCATAATTCATACGATATTAAAAAGAATGAATTATACATATTGATATTTCAATCTGATACACTGTTTCAATAATATAATCAACCTGTTGTCCTCTTCTCTTGGCTGTCGGCAGTGCTCTCGCTGGCAAAAGAGTACTCTCGGTCAGTGCCTGCTCTCGGTCTCGGTCCCCTCCCTCAAAGCCTCAAAAGCAAAAGACACTGCCTCAGTGCCTCGCCCTCTCACAGACTCAGTCCTCCTCCCAGGGACTGCCTCCTCCTCCTCAAAAGCAAAGCGTGGCGGCGGCCAGCGCGCGCGCGCCGCCAACACCTCCGCCGACGCCTGCCGCCGCCTCGGCCTCCTCACCCACCTCCGGCCTCCTCACCCGCCTGGCCGCCTCCGGCCCGCCTCTGGCCCGCCTCCAGCCTCCCCAGGCCCCAGCTCCCGTCTCCGACCCGCCTCCGGCCCCACCCACCTCCGGGCTCCGGCGGCCTCCCCTAGTCCCACCTTCGGCCCGCCTCTGGCCCCACCCGCCTCGGCGCCTCCAGCGGCCTCCCCTCCCGCCTCCGGCCGGCCCCACCCGCCTCGGCACCTCCGACGGTCCGGCCTCCGCCTCCCTCCAGAGTCCAGATCTAGCCGCCTAGCCGATGCGATGGTGGTGTGGGCGTGTCCGTATGTGGCTGGGCAAATTGGATCTGGGTGCTCGGTAGTCGGTGCCTCGGTATGTATTTGGCTACTCTGCTACTGGGCTGTGCCGGCCCAAATTGGTACTCTATCAGTTTATCCGTTTATCATTGTCTTGTTTTTCCTTCACGGGTCACGGGCTCACGGCCTCACCTCCCAGCCCCAGCCGGACAGTCGGCGGCATGGCGCCCCAGCCAAAGGTAGGGGGGCTATGGAGGGTACCCACCCTCCGGCCGAGGGTAGGGTGGGCGCCAGCCCCACCTGACCCACTAGTCGGTCCGCCACTGAGTCTACCTGCACCAAGTTGACACTCACGAAACAGCCGTAACGCCATGGCGGCCGTCCTCCCGCCCTGCACCTCCACGAACAGCGAGATCCCCACCGTCTCGGCCGCCTTCTCCACCGCGTGACCTTCATGTCCTAAAACGGCGTGAAGCAGTCGAGCGCCCCGCCGGCCGTTCACCCGCGCGACTTCTTTCTGCCAACTGCATGCCCAGGGTCGCCTTTGTTAATTTGTACTAACGTGCTACATGTGCGCTTGTATCCTTCAACAGAACACGCGCATCCAGAAGTTCACCGTGTACATTCAGGGCTTAACTAAGACATGCCCCGTGGGCCTTTGGCGGGCGCCCTTATCGCCCTGGCCCAAGGCCGGCTTCGTCTAACGAACCTAGAAAATACCAAACATGGCATCCGCCTGCTCAAAACAACGTGGATTTCGTCCGTGAACTCACCTTTCGGCAGCGCCTTCGGTCACCCGCGCCCTGGTTGTGCCGTTTTCTTCCTTTGCCACCCTCTGTTGCACCAATTAAGCCTACCACGAACCTTGAGACCGTCGCGAACGGCACCGCGCGCATCGATCATGCACTCTTTAACGAGGTTTTAACGAAGTTCACCGTTCACTCTCTATGGTATACACTTCGGTTTACATGATAGACATCTCAATTTCTGACCTATATTTAAGGTATAGTATAATTTCACACACCTGTCTAGTATAGTTTCATATTTGGTATGGTTTCACACTTGTCCTCTCATCTGTCTGGTATGATCTATATATGTAACATTTGATTTTTCATTCTAAAAAATTGTGTGATTGCCCCAAATATTCCACGCTCTCATGGTATTAGAGCGGTGCCGCTTCTAAGCCTCCGCCTCCATAGCTTCCACCGTGTTTCCTTTGAGAGATGATCTCGTCTCCATAATCTCTCCCGGGGGCTGCGCAATCAGTAGTTTAAGTCATGTCGTCGATCATCCGATCGGCTACTAATTAGAGTTTTTCCCGGTCATCTTCAGATTGGGTTTTTCTCTTCTTTTTCCGATCATAGATCGGTTTGTGTCACCCTACCAACCCTTCGACGTTCCTCATATCCAGACTTCACCGCCTTGGTTTTGACCTCTCCGACGCCTCCTCTCCTCCGATGATATCTTGGCGTGATGCGGCGCACTCGACGACATGGCCCTCCCTCCGTGGCCTTCCAAGCGCCCTGTCTACCTCGTCATCACGCCGAATCATCATCGTCGGCCCATCGTCCGCGAGCATGAGCCGTTGCACCACCGAGAGCCCGCACTTGTGGTCATGCTATCGACATAGCTCCCTCCTCTATGGCTATGGCCAGGGTTACCTCGCTCTTGGCTACCTCGGCAACAAAAGACTGCTTACTTCTGTTTTCACCGAGTTTCGGTCTAATTTGAACGTCCGCTCCACCGACACCCCAACTGTGAGGGGTGTTAGATGCCTCGGTTTATATGTTAGACATCTCGGTTCCTGGCCCATACTTAAGGCATGATATGGTTTCATACACATGTCTGGTATAGTTTCATACTTGGCATGGTTTCACACTTGCTCCCTCCCCTGCCTGGTATGGTCTATATATGTAACATTTAGTTCTTCATTATAAATATTGCATGATTGCTCTAAATATTCCACGCTCACTCTGATACCATATTGAGTTGTATGCACTAGCCAGTTCACTCAAAAGTATAAACTGATGAGGAAAGGAGGGCAATTCACTTATACTTCAATATTTCTTCTCACGTGTAGACTCTCTGAAGTCTAAGATATGGAATAGAAGTGGGCTGCAATTATTTTTTTAATTGCGTCAACCGGGTCTCGAACTCAAGATCACTTAGCTCTGATACTATATTGAGTTGTATGCACTAACTAGTTCATCCAAAAGCTTAAACTGATAAAAAAAAGATGGACAATTCACTCGTGCTACAACGCTTTACTCTTTTTTTGCTTTCCGAAGAACCTGTAGCAGCATATTTTGTCGGGTTTGTTCAGTTATTTGTTCGATTCGATCTCAGATAGCTGTAGCAGTTTCCCGTGTTGTTGACGCTGGCAATCTAACCAAGTATTTTGTCAATTTCCGTCGGAATGTCTTGTACGCTAATTCTCTCCGTCCATGCAACGTACATGTCCAGCCAGGAGATGCATTCGGATTTAGACGTTTCGTCTATACGTGCTACTAGCATAGAATTTTCAACATGAGTGTTCGGAGTTAAAAAATTTTGTTTAATAGAAAATATAAATATCCATGATAGCATAAATTAAAATATAAATTATTCGTAGTAGAGACAATATCTCAAATAATTTAGAGAAATTACAAAATAATTAAGAAAATTACAATCTAATTCGATAATGCTTCATGGCTTGGAAGCGAGATATGATATTATCATTCTTAACTTGTAAGATAAATTCTCGCTCAAGAACAGTAACCAATCAATCATTCAAGTATTACTCTCTCATTCTATTTCTTAGCTTATTCTTGACATAATTCATTTAAAAAAAGACTCTCTCAACACTTGCAGTTGCTACGGGAAGAATTAGCACCAATTTGATAAGCTTGTAAACAATTTAATAATGGAGGTTCTTCTTTGTCTAAATAAGCATAATGGAAAGCTCTGCAAGATTTGTTACTTTTCTAAATTTTTCATCTCTTTGCATATCAACAATAAAGTGTGTGAGTTGAAACGGAAGATAGATCAATTTTGTACTTGAGAAATCTTTAGGATAAAATTGAGCAATTCTAACCAAGTTGTCCTTATCTTAAGCTGCAAATGAATCAGCGGGATTAAATGATACCATGCAAAGAAGCAAATCTTTATTTACCTCATCAAATCTATCATTAAGCTCACGAAGTTGCTGGCATGGTCAATGACACTTAAGAACATTTCAACATGAAAGCGATGCAGAATATTGATTTTTTTTAAGAACCTCTTGGATCTGGTAACCGGTTTTTATAGAGACCATCCATATTAGCAACTTTGATGCCATACTTCACACAAAAGAAAGTGATATCTTTAAGAAAAGTTTTCCATCTGTCATCCTCCCGCAATAACTGCAATTGAATCTTTATCAACTAAATGAGATCAATAGCATCAACAATATCTTGATCTCTCTTTTGCAAAGAATTGCTTAAGTCATCTATGTAACCTAATATAGTCAGTGATAATTGTGTCATGAAAACGAACTCAAATGAGTCCAATATAGTTTGAGCTTGTATAGCCTCCGTGCTTGAAGAGTAGTCTTCTCCAATCTTTATAAGAACTTGTCGGATTGAAGGGTATAAAGAAATGACATGCATAACGGTTTTATAGTGAGATACCCAACGAGTGTCACCCGGCCTACCCAAGCCCATCTCTTGATTCAATCCACAGCCAATTTCAATGTTACCTAATTCTAATGGTTCTACAATCCATTGAGCTTGAACTACTCGAAGTATTTGTATCTTTGGTACAAGACATACCAAGAACATTCAACAAATGTGTTAGTTGTTGAAAGACCAAATACAATCACCATTCTCCTTAGCAATAGCAACAAGTGTCAATTGAAGTTGATGGGTAAAGCAACGAACATAATAAGCAGAAGGAGACTCTTTCATAATTAATTTCTTTAGACCATTAACTTGACCCTTCATGTTACTAGCCCCACCATAACCTTCTCCACAGACCATAATCAAGCTCAATGAATCCTCCATTAGCAAGCTCAATGAATCCTCCATTAGCAAAGAATCAATTTCTTTCTTAAGTGTCAAGTGGTAGTGTTTTCAACATGAATAACACTGAGAAACCTCTCAACTACCCTTCCTTATTTATCAACATAACACAAAGAGCCAATTATTCTTGTTGGTATACATCACTAGATTCATTGGCAAGTATTGTAAAATATTCATCACCAAGATCATCCATGATAAGCCTAGTAGTTTCCTTGGCACAAGAGTTGATGAGGTCTTTCTGTATCTTATGACAAGTCATTCTACTATTACTTGGAGCATTTTTTACAACCACCTTATTAACTTCTTCAAAAAATTTTGTTAGCCAATTCAAAAGCTCAAGAAATTTTCCTTTGTTTTGTGAGTCTTCGCTTTCGTCATGCCCACGACAAGCTAATCCTTGACATAAAAGAAACCTCAAACACTTAAGTGAGCAGGTCAAGCGAGATTTATACATTGCCTTCTGTTGTTTGGAGTTTGAAGCAAAAGATTCTTCAATTGATGCTTTAGGTTTAATGAAGAAATCATATTTCTTTTGAGCTTCATTGTGGGCACTATTAATACCACCAACATGCTTGTCAAATCCATTTTTATGGTTCCAATTTCTAAATCCTCCATTCGCAAAATTATCTCCCCCACATAATTAGTTTTATCCTCGAACAAGTAGCAAACAAAACAGAAAGCAACATCTCATTCCACACTATACTCAAGCCAGTTATATTGGTCAAACCAACTAGGTAAAAAGCGATGTATACCTCCAATTTGTCTTTTTGGAAACTCATGTGTCCGTGGTTGACATGACCCTAATGCAATATATCCCCTTCTCACTACATGCATACTTGGGAGTTCATTGGTTGTCTTGACTTGTAACCGGAGAGAGGCGATTGGGCAAGCTGCATGGCCTATGATAACGGCTACACACCAATGCTAGGTAGACACAAGCGATAGTTAACTATTGCGTACTTATGAATGAATTCATTGGGGAATTCATTGATTGTCTTGACTTGTAACCGGAGAGAGGCGATTGGGCAAGCTGCATGGCCCACGATAATGGCAACATAACTATTGCGTACTTATGGGGGAATCCATTGGTTGACTGGACTTGTAACCGGAGAGAGGCGATTGGGCAAGCTGCATGGCCCATGATAGCGGCTACATACCAATGCTAGGCAGACACAAGCGATAGTTAACTATTGCGTATTTATGGGGGAATGCATTGGTTGTCTTACTTGTAACCGGAGAGAGGCGATTGGGCAAGCTACATTGCCCACGATAGCGGCTACATACTAATAGCAGACAGGCACATCTGATAGTTAATATTACATACTTACAGGGGAATCCATTAGTTGGCTGCCTTGACTTGTAACTGGAGAGAGACAATTGGCCAAGCTGTATGGCCTGATAACCGCACGTACGTCCAATATGCCAGTGCAATCGGAAGGCTTGCGGCCGGGTTTCTGCCGTACGTACGTGTTATTGTTACCGCAGTGCACAACCCTTTAACTGCCAGAGCTAGGCTAGCTGCATGAGCCAGTGCGTGTATAAAACGGGGGCAGGGTAGATCTCCCTCTGCATAGAAGCTCACTTTTTAGTGACTACCAACGAAAAAACCCATCCAATCAACCAAAGCTTTCATTGATTATATGTATGTCCTCCATAATGACCCATCCCGAGCCACTGTTGATGCTGCTGCTGCTCCTGCAGATCCAGCTCGTGGTTGTACACTCGCTTCTCCCTTCAGCTGATACGTACACCAACCACACTGCCGTACCGGCCGCCGTTCCATGCCTGCCGAACCAGGCGTCGGCGCTGCTCCTGCTGAAACGGTCCTTCTCCACCACCAACGACACCATCTGTGACTTCCGGTCGTGGAGGGTCGGCACAGACTGCTGCCGTTGGGAAGGTGTCTGCTGCGGCGACGAGAACGGCCGCGTGACTTCCCTTGATTTGGGTGACTGCGGCTTGCAGAGCAGCCACCTCGATTCCGCGCTTTTCAAGCTAACCTCACTCAGGTACCTAAACCTCGCCTATAATGACTTCAATGGGTCCCAGCTCCCATCCAAAGGGTTTGAGCGGCTCACCAAGCTCACCCATCTCAACCTCTCCAGCTCCAGCTTTGCCGGCCAGGTACCAACCGGCATCGGTCGCCTGACAAATTTGGTATCCCTCGACCTCTCTACTGGTGTTGAAATTGTTGACCTGCTCGATATTCTTCACTTGAGAACAGATTCAAATTCTGACTCTGTGTTTGTAGAGCCAAACTTTGAAACCTTAATCGCAAACCTTAGCAATTTAACAGAGCTCCACCTGGGCTCGGTGGACTTGTCTGACAATGGGGCACACTGGTGCAATGCTCTAGCGAAGTCATCTCCTAAACTAAAGGTTCTCAGCTTACCATTTTGTGGGCTCTCTGGTCCTATTTGTACTTCACTTTCTAGATTGCACTCACTTGCTATTATTGACCTAACGTATAATCAGTTAAACGGTCCAATTCCAGATTTCTTGACCGACTTCTCCAACTTGACCGTTCTCCAACTTAATCGTAATAAGCTTGAAGGATGGGTCTCTCCCGCAATCTTTGAACACAAGAAACTAATGACCATTAATCTTTACCGTAATCTTGAAATCTCTGGTTACTTGCCAAATTTCTTAGCTAGCAGTAGGTTGGAGAAATTGAATGTTGGTGCAACCAATTTCTCAGGTACAATACCAACTTCCATTAGCAATCTCAGATCTCTGAAGGAGCTAGGACTTGGTGCAAGTGGTTTTTCCGGAGAGCTACCCTCGTCAATCGGTAATCTCAAATCCTTGAGTGTGTTAGAGATTTCTGGAATGGGAATAGTAGGGTCCATACCATCATGGGTTGCAAACCTAACCTCTTTGACGACCCTCCAATTTGCTGATTGTGGCTTATCCGGATCGGTACCTTCTTTCATAGGCGATTTGAGGAAATTGAGAAGATTAGTGTTATGTGATTGCAGGTTTTCTGGAGAAATACCTCCGCAAATCTTAAACTTAACTCAATTGCAAACACTCTTGCTTTATTCAAACAATTTCATCGGCACTGTGAAGTTTACTTCATTTGGGAAACTGCCATTCCTTAGTTACTTGGATCTCTCTCATAATAATCTAGCTGTGGTGGATGGAGAAGATAATTCTTCATTAGTACCCTTTCCCAAAATGGTTGCCTTAGTTTTATCAAGTTGCAACATTTCTAAATTCCCTAATTTCTTAAGGCATCAAGATGAAATCGAGGTGCTGAACCTCTCAGAAAACCAAATTCATGGGGCTATACCACAGTGGGCATGGGAGACTTGGAGTGATCTTTCATTTTTATTCCTATCGACAAATGAATTTACTGGTGTTGGTTATACCCCCTTTCTTCCTCTACACATAGAAATCTTAGATCTTAGCAACAACATGTTTGAGGGGGCCATACCTATACCTCAAGGCTCTGCATCTTGGCTCGATTACTCAAGCAACAGATTCTCATCTGTACCTCCTAATTTCAGTTCTCATCTTACTGATGTTACCGTCTTCAAGGCCTCTGGAAACAATTTCTCTGGAAATATTCCATCATCCTTTTGTGGTCCAACGAGTATACAACTCCTTGATCTCTCTCACAGCAACTTCAGTGGCTCCATCCCTTCTTGTTTGATGGAGAATGCTAATGGGATGGAGTCACTAAATCTAAAAGAAAATCAACTTCATGGGGGGTTCCCAGACAATATGAAAAAAGGATGCTCATTTGAGGCATTAGACTTCAGTGGCAACTGGATTGAAGGACCGCTGCCCAGATCTCTAGTTACTTGCAAAAACTTAAAGGTACTTGATGTTGGAGACAATCAAATTAGTGACTCTTTTCCATGTTGGATGAGCACGCTTCGTAGACTTGAAGTACTTGTCCTGAGATCCAACAAGTTTTTTGGACAGGTCGCACAATCTCTTGCCGAAAAAAAAAGTACTTGTGCATTTCCAAGTGCAATAATTATCGATCTATCGTCAAACAACTTCTCCGGCCCATTGCCCGAAGACCAATGGTTTAAGAAGTTGAAGTCAATGGTGTTTAGGGCAGTCCCAATGGTGTATTGATGATGGTTTCTATCCTCATTAAATAACTTGCCACGTAGGCAAAATGCTGACATGGCAACGTAATTAATGATGAAAGAGAGCACAAATTCTAGAAACGGTTTCCTCATGAAGAAATCAGGTCTTCACTCCACCCAATGCACCAAGAAACTATGAAATCGCCATTGGGAAGAAACCACCAGTTTCTAGGGGGCTCGTGGCACACTCTTATTGGAGGAAGAAGATAGAGTTGGGAGAGAGAAAGAGAAAATAATTATTACTCGAAGACACCTCTACTGTGGAAGATAGTTTCTATAGATGATTTCTTGTGCTATGGAAATCGTGTCAGTTTCTTCCATTGGGACTGCCCTTAGAGACTCAAATACGCCATTGGTCATGTATCATGAAGTGCCAAGTACACAGGAAACTTATCAATATACCGCTGCAGTCACATACAAAGGGCATGACACCACATTTGTTGAGATATTAAGAACCCTTGTATTCATTGATGTCTCGAATAATGCATTCTGTGGTAGCATCCCTGAAGCTATTGGGGAACTTATTTTGTTACATGGCCTCAACATATCACACAACTCGCTCACGGGGCCGATTCCATCTCAGCTCGGTCGTCTGAAGCAGTTGGAGGTGCTGGACCTGTCCTCAAATGAACTTTCAGGAGTGATTCCACAGGAGCTAGCATCCTTGGACTTCCTCACAGTGTTGAACCTGTCCTACAACAAGCTGGAGGGAAGAATACCGGAATCACCACATTTCTTGACATTCGCCGAGAGCTCATTTCTGGGAAATGATGGTTTGTGCGGGCCTCCATTGTCGAAAGGATGCAGCAACATAACAACGCTCAATGTGGTACCTTCCAAGAAGAATTCTGCAGATATTATGCTATTCCTCTTTGCTGGATTGGGATTTGGTGTTGGGTTTGCGGTTGCAATTGTACTGGGATGGATGCTCCCCATTAGAAAGAAATCTTGAAAGAGCGCTCTGTTGTATTCGAATAAATAAAATCTTCGTACGAAGATCACTTACAATCTGAACGTCTGCACGTTACACTCTTCAGCAGAAATGGTAAACAACGAGCCTGTTTGATTCATAATACCTTGTGTCGTTCACTCTTTACTCTCTATCTTGATGTACGAGGTAGGATCGGGCGGTGCGCTGCGCGCAAACACGTAATATGAACTGTACAATATTGCAGTAGAACAGATTTCTATCTTGATAACCCAATCTTGTACAGATACATAAAAAGGCTATGCAGAATACGCCGATGACCAAATGCTAAAGGCAAGCCACCTTTTGGGTGGAATAAGATATAACGGCAAATATAGCACTTTGCTTTGGATATTGTTAGATCATGTAATGAATAATTGACAATTCGTGATGATGAATAATTGATAATATTATTTAGCGTAATTATGCGAGGTTTGTCGCGGGTGTGCGGACTGACGTTAATCAAGTTTGGACGAACTTGTGCTGGAAAAATATTCTTTGGTCTTGTATGTGCAGGTTGAAGCATGGAGGCGATCGTAGTCGATGACGAGGAGAACCGGGACTAGGATAGGGAGATCCGATGTCAGGCGGTCGAGAGAGTCACAAGATGATCGAGCTCATGGTTAAGCACGTGAAGATCAAAGGTGGATGATGCATGGAGAAGATACAGGAGGTGCGGTCCTGGAGGCTTCGACACATGATAAGTTAGAAAAATCAAAAACATAAAAATAATAAAAAAAACCATGTTATGAAGGATTTTAGGTCTCTTAAAAAATAGTAGGTCAAAAAGTCTGGTTGAGGTAAAAAGGCCCAAAATTAGTTGTAATAGGGTTAATAACGTATTTGAATAGGTTGATGATTTTTAGAAGGATTAACAGTGGCCGTAGGATCATATATAGAAAAACACAAAGTTATGTAAAAAGAAAAAAGGCGAGCGACTAGATAATAGAGAGCTACGGCGGTTTGTTTGCTGCGGCCGTGACTTTTGAAAGAGACAAAAAAGACGGCGATTTGCATGCATATGAGACGTGAACTTTCCTAGTTGATCAATTCCTCCTGCATGCTCCGTATCGATTTCCAAATTGGCGTCCGCGGCCGGCCTGAGATGGTACGATTTCTTTTCCTGTGACTTGCCCGTGATCTTTTGGTTGCCTTTTTGTGCTGAGTCTATGACTGCATATGTTTTCTAGTCGATCTCAGCAGCGTCTGCATGCAATTTTTTTTATCCCTTGGTAAGTCAGCGGCAGGGGTATTTTCAAAAGCTAGGTAAGCAAGGTCACAAGAGATCGATACATGAAATTCAAGGAATAGGAGAGAGAAATTGCGGTTGTATTCTGAGGCGGCTGTATATTTGGAGGAACAGTCGTCGCCGGTCGTTTTGAGAAGTGATTAAGGCTGCATGCAAACAAGCTAATGGCGGCATGCAGGCATTGATCGGCGAGTTGTGCTCGAGTTAAAAAGACGCTCTGGCCGGAACATACTGTTGCGGGAATTAAAAAAAAACATGCGGCTATGAGTTTTGGTGGTGGCATGCGCTCTGGCCGAAACTTGGACTGCTTGATTTGATGGCAATTAGAGGAGTTCTAATTAGCATTGCGGCCGTGGATTTTGGAGAGAAAAAAAAGGCAGGCGGCTGTAGATTGAAAAAGTTTGCCGCGAATTTTTTCTTTTCTTTTTCTTTCAGGAAAAGCTGTCGTTAGAAATTGCAATTATTCATCTCTCTCTGATTACCATCGACAGTCCTATAGATATAAAGGAAGTTTTGTATCTCTGCGTATCTTTAGACATCACATGTACAGTAATCAACAAAAAGGAGTTTTGCTGGAGCCATTCTCTCGTAGCCAATAGTAGTTCTGAGGGCTGATGGTACGAGCGAGCCATGAAAAGTCTCTCTTGATTTCATTGGGGCTCACAACTGAAGCCCAGGCTTATGTTAGTGTATGCATAAGTGTGTAAAACATATCAACAGTTCGTAAAAGCATCCGGCTATTGTAAAATAGACCAACAGAAATACAAACAATGTTACTGTGCTATTTTAATGTTCTTTGGCTATGAGCATGGTAATCTGTTCCTATGAAAAAGTAAAAAAGAGAGAAGAATTACATATCTCTAGAAGAAGAATGAAAAAATACACGTGTTAACTAATGAGTAGGGGTGCAAACAGAGTAGATATTTTCCGACCGCCCGTCCGTTTTAATTCGGATAGAATTCGGAGGAAATTTTCGGATATCCGGAGGTTTTGCGGGATACAGATTCGGATATTTTTTTTGCCGGAAACGGATTCGGAACAAACATTATCCAATGGATACGGAACTATCCGGATATTTTCTGGATATTTTTTCGGATAATTATCGGATTCAACCGGATTCAACTCAGAATTCAATTCGAATTTGGTTCGGGACAGCCCAACAGACACTTACTAAAAAGGCCATAACTTTTACAAACGGAGTCCGATTTAGGTATTCTTGTACTCGTCGAAAAGTTTATTTCAAGACCTACACAATGGATAAGGCCTCATCTTCAAATACATCATAAATCATCTGCTATGACTGAAATAATGTGACGGCTGTAAAATCTAGTTTCTTTTTTGTGTGAGTTCGAGTCTAAAACAATATATGGTTGAGTTGTATTCGGTTTGAGGACTATATGGACATTCCAAGGGGCTATATAAGCCTTGTAATCGTAGCCTTTAGGGCTCAGACTACCTTTGAGAAAAATCAATCTACTAAAGTTTGTTTGACTTCATCATTGCTGCAGAAATTCCATATGGAATTAAGAGTGTTCTTCAATCAAGATCGTTCAGTCTTTCTGCTGAGAATTGGGTGCACGGTAGATCTTCGCTTGGTGGTCAGCGAAATCAACGCGAAGGTGTTTTGACGGATTAAAGAATATTCGTCCCTTGCACTGACATTAGAGAATCATTACAATTCATCAAGACTCCCGCGAATATCCATTCTACATCGAGAAGATCGAGCGACCCCGTATCAAGTGATGTACTTGACTACTTGGCTATGGCTAATTCTTACTTTCGAACTGTGTAGCATGTAGCTAGTTAGCTTCTACTTGTTTAACTAGTCTCTATCATTTACATGCTACTTTGCTAACTAGAATTTACTAGTTGTTTAACTTGTCCCTGTTATTGTGTGAAATTCGCTTATTAAGCTAATAATGTAGTTCCATTATAGATATGTAGTATAATGATTGATCCTTACACATATGATATATATGGTTTTTATTTTCGCGTATTATCTGACTAAATATTCGTGACCGAGACTAACCTATTCGGAGCGACTACAGTAATTTCAACTCATGAACAGTGAAAAATAGTACTATTTCAAATCCAAAATATCTATAAAATTTTTTATCTGTAGATTCAAAAGACTTAAGACTTAAATCAAAAATAGATCATAACCTTACGAACCTATCTCAACCAAAAATCTTAAAAGAACTTAAGAGAATTGGAATCTTTTGGTTCATGAAGATTAGCTACACCAAAACCAGGTCAAAACATAAAATTGAGTTAACTCTCAAATCAAATCTCAAGTGAGTGACACGCTTAAATTAAACTCAGATTGACTAAGCCATTGAATCAAGAAATTTTGAGTCTTATTGTTTGCCTCTATATCGAGTGTGATTACTTTGTTATTGGCCGACACCACATAAGAATTCTTAAATTTAATCCAAATAGCTGCTTGTAACAACTTGGAGGTCCTTGATGTCGCAAGCAATCAGATTAGTGACTCTTTTCCATGTTGGATGAGCACACTTCGTAGACTTCCAAGTCCTTGTCGAGTTCCTTGGACATGTGGAGCCTTAGCTTACAGAAGAGAAAATTAGTTGTGAATTTCCAGGTCTGCGAATTCTCGATATATCATCGAACAACTTCTCTCGAACGCTGACACAAGAGTGGTTTAAGAAATTTAAGTCCATGATGGTTAAAACTCCTAATGAGACATTGGTTAAGAAGTATCTAACGTCCCCTTACTAAGATCTTGAGGACCGTTGTGCTCATCGATATCTCAGATAATGCATTCCATGGCAGCATTCCTAGCACCATTGGGGAACTTGTTCTGCTACGTGCCTTGAACATGTCACACGACTCCCTCACAGGGTCAATCCCATCTGATCAGCTTGGTGATCTGAACTAAATGGAGTCTTTGGACGTCTCATTAAATGAGCTTTCAGGAGAGATTCCACAGGACTTCCTTTCGACATTGAACCTGTCTTACAGGAATACAGGAATCACCTCATTCTTGACATTCTCCAATAGCTCATTTCTTGGAAACGCTGGTTTGTCCGGGTCTCCGTTGTCCCAAAAATGCAGCAATATAGCAACGCCAAATGTCGTGCCACATCCTTCAAGGAAGAATAAATATGGAGATATCATGCTATTCCTCTTTTCTGGGTTCAATTATAGTTGCAGTGAGACGGGGACTGCGCTTTAGAAGGTCATTTTGAGCAAGAGCCCCTACGTATTGCTGGTTTGGGGCAAAATTTTCTGTATTAATTTCATCGGTACCATGTCTGTAACTGACGCCATTTTGAACCATGCAAGAGCTCAGGAATGGCCTGGTGGTTTCTGCGGTGCTTGTAGGTGGGTGTTGCCGTTCGGGTTGTTTTGGTGTTATTGTGGTGTCTGGCTCTTTGGACCGGTGTTTGTATTCTTCCCTCTCTTTAATGGAATGGGGCAAAGTTTCTGCCCTTGTTTTAAAAAATGTTGGACCAAGCCTACCACTAGGAGGGACACCCATATAGATGAGTGGTAGAACACATGGTTGTTAAGGTCATAGGTTCAAGTCTCCACTCTCCTTAATATGTATTCTATTTCTTAGGCCTACCACTACACCCATAAAACTCGACTATGAGCTTATATAACCATGATTGTTTTCGGAGAGATTGTCCGTCTAACCATATAATTCTGATAGTTGTACAAGCATATATACTCACTCGAGTCAAAAAAAAAAACAAGTCGTTTGGGTTAAGTGTATCAAACATTATAAATTTTGGCCATCAACATCTTTTTGAACATTTAGATTGGACACATAAACATAATATGAAATACTTTCATAAAAGTATAATTTTATTGGATTTTATAACTATATTAAATAGAAATGAGTGGTCAAAGTTGTATTTTAAAAAACTGTGTTAATATTCAAAAATAACTTGTTTTTGTGATTGGATGGAGTATGTACCCGTTGAAAAATAAACCTCTATATATTTTATCCGAAAAATCACATTAATACTCGCAGAAGAAATCCAAATGATAATATGGTTATGGACCCTCAAGTAAAGGGCCTGGGCCTAGTCTATATCTGCGCCATCGGCCGAAGGTAAACGTGACCGTCATGATGGGCCGAGCGTGCCAACTCCTCTCGCGGCCTGTCCGTCCTCGGCCATTGGGCGCACCACGTCCGCCAAGGCCCACAGTCCTCGACACCATCTGGAGTAGCACCACCAGCGCGTCCCTCGTCCGCTGCTGCATGCGCCGCACCGGAGGGCGGAGGCGAGGTGAGGTCGGCCTTGGCGCGCGAGCCGAGTACGTTCACGGCCTCCGTCATCTTGCCGCCGTGTGCCACATGTGCCTTGCGACTCGCGGCAACAACATCCTGTGAGCTGTGACCTCTTGCAATCTTGGCAGCGGTTGCGAGATCGATCTCCAATTAGTGGCGCACTGGAAGCCTCGAAAGGCATCGAAGCCCCCAACTCCCCGTAAATAATAGGCAAACTTGGTTACTAGATACTATTTCGTTTGTGACATTTACCAAAACACACTGCAAAATCGATATTCAGTTAATGAGCATTGTAAAATTATGTGCATTTGCTACCACACATTTTGGCCACTGAAATACGTTTTTTAGGAATTGAAAGAGAAACAAATCGAAATTTCGGAGCTACCCCGCTCTCTCTCTACTCCGTCTGTGAAAGATGGTGGGCCCCTATGTTAGTGGCACAAGCCTTCCTATGTTGTTGTGAGAGAGAAGAGAGGGAGGATGCAAGCAGGTGACATAGGTCAGCGACTGGGGAGTGGCGGTGAGGTTGAAGAGATGGCAAAATGAAAAGAGGACGAAGAGGCAATTCTATTTGCTAGATGCTTCGAGGGCGAAGAAGCACAGGAGATGAGTTGATAGTGATGGGTGGCAGCGAGGGGCAGCTAGTGCTCATGGAGGCAACAGCTTAGTGGCTGAGAGCGGTAAGTACACACATCAATATGACGAAATGGGGAAGGAGAGACTCGGCCGTGAAGGAATTGGACGGAGTCTCACCCACGGCGACGAAAGACGGCAAGGAAGTTGGCTAGATATTGTCAGACATGATTTGGAGCTTAGCAAGAAGATGAAGAAACAAGATAGAGCAGATGATGTTTGAGCTTGTGTAGTGGGCCTGATGGAGTGGAGTCGGGGTTTGTTGTGTTGGGTCAAGTGGAATAGCCCACCGCTCAGTGTAGGTAAGAAGTGCTTAAAAGAGGGAGATATGTACGCAATTGAGGCATAGGAAAAAATGAATTAAACTTGCTTTCCCCACCTCTGTTGTTCTGTTCCTTGTCTCCTCTATTTCTCACCCCCCCCCCCCAAAATCTTCCCAAACACTGCTACTTATTTGTATGATTCGAACTCTCATGAGTTCAGGTCATAACAGAGATGGAGAACAGGAAGTTCGATTTTGCATTTTTTTTCTTATAAAGAAATCAAATTTAGCTTGGTTAGTGCGTTAATCTTATATTAAAGATCTTTCTCCAAAAAAAAATATCATGTCATTCAAAGATTTTGAACATTTCTCTTCCTCTGATGTTAAGATTTGATCTTACTTAATAGCATATTTCAAAATCCCCTTAGTATGAACACATGATAGATATAATTTCATATCCAATCTGATCCCAGCTACTGGACCCAAAATGGTGTATACTATGGTGGTGATATTATATGAGAAATGATTGGTTCTTCTAATACGCACTAATCATTAATTGGGGGTTCTTTTTCTTAATGCAGAGAGCTAGACATTTATTAATGTAGTGGTATGAAAACTACACTTTTCTACTACTAGTAGATTATCCTAAACATCAGATGGGTTATTAATCTTCAATAGCAGAAATATTCTAACTTCTTATATATTGCCCAATATTATGATCCAATTACTCATACTATGTTTCAAAATTTGGATCACTCAAACTTCAATTTTTATGTTCTTACTAGAATATCTCCTAAAGATTCTTTATACTATGTCATGTTTGATAATTTTAGAGAGCTATCTAGTGTGATTAAAAATCTTACTGAAATTTCATGTTTAAAATCATTAGCAAGTGCTCATGTCTACACATATAAGTATTCATCATTAGCAAGTAATCATTAGCAATTCAAATCTTATGTATTCATCTCTTATTGAACCATCTATCATTGACAATCTTAATAATGAAGTTGATGGATGGAAAAGCTTACAAATCTTTTCACCCTTGTTAGATGAATGTGCTATTACTCAATTGAAATCTAATTGCTTGGATGAACTTTGTTTGATTTAAAAAGTTGTAGTTTTGCCTATATGTGCTATCGATGCAAGTTTACAACCTCAAATATTTGAATTACATAAATGCATAACTTACATTTGCAAAACAAGTTACAATAATTACTGTGTGAGAAATCTTGATTTGTTCATTAACTCTCGAGTTACTAATACAATGAGCTTTTATAATCGCTGCTGTTTTATAACATTAATTATGCAACAACGAAGAATTGTTAAAACGGATGACATATACATATACCATGCATACACCTTGGCTTCTTTGTTACCTTATTTTTAGTGTATCAAAAGCCGAGGATGGTTTTGTTTTCAAGAAGGGGAGAATGATGAGGACATAGCCCTAGTGGATACAACTATATTAGCAATGCTTGTTGTTATAATTACAAGAGTTTCTATGCATCACTTAAATTATTAGGTGAGTTTGTTTTTAGAAATGTCTTTATATCATATGAACTATATGATGCTACCTAATGATGAATATGTATATTTACGCAGCTATACAAGAGTTCCTACGCATCACTTAAATTATGAGGTGATCCTGTTTTTAGGAGTGTATTTATATCATATGAACTATATGATGCTACTTAATGATGAAAATATATATTTACATAGCTATACAAAGAGTATTACATCAATACTACGAGTTCGTAGTTGGGGTCTACCAAAAGGGAAACCAACCAACATATCAAGATCATGTCGATGTCTCCTCCAACTCTTTCTTATGGTCACCATATCTCTTTTGGATCAATTCAAACAAGAGTTCAAGTGGGACATGTTTTGGAATCCAATTCAGCCTCCAGATTAATTCAGATTCAGCCTGACAGGTCTAACTTCAAACGAGCATAACTTTCACATACGGAGTCCATTTGAGGTCCATGAGTACTTGATGAAAAGCTTTTCTCGTTCTCTTTCTAAAGGATCTAGCGTAGCATACAAATTCCTTCCGTACACTCCGCAATTATAAAAAAAAGTTGCTACACCACCTGTTTGGGCTAAATCGGGCCTTGTAATGCTTGGGCTGAAAAAGAAGGTGCTACCCCCACTATTCATAGCCGTACTACTATTCATGTGAACAGTAATAAATAGTACCACCCCTTGTTTCTTAGTTTTGTGTGGTTTTCACTCCCATATTTAAGGAGGTCACACCCTTTAGTTTTCTTAGATTTTGTTTTTGTTTAATTTGCCTGTGTTGCCACTTGTATCTTCTGCGTGTGTCGACTAGACTACCCAATCAAGATTCTCTTTCGGAATCCCACCATATTGAGTATTTTAATCCTATTTACAATTTGAGATTACTTATTATCTTGTTCTTGGGTGTTCTTCGGTTGCATGCAAAATTAGATCTTTGTGGTCAGGTCAATCGTGTTCTTGGCACGGTTGATAATGACTCAAAGTGTGGTTTAGTGATTGCTTGGTGTTCTGATTGTGACCAGTTAGAAGCCTGCATCGTCAAAGTCGTTCTTCTCCAAATCGAAATTATCATCCTATCGGAAGATCGAGACCCTATCACCTCATCAGTAGCCTCAGGGCACGGCCAAGCGCGAGGCACGGAGATGATGGTGGCCAAGCGCGACGGTGGCCAGTGGGGCTAGGCACGAGCGGAGACAACGGCGGCCGAGCGTTGTGGTGGCCATCGGGGCTAGGCGCGGGAGGAGGTGACGGTGGCCAAGCGCTGCGACAGCCAGCGGGGCTGGGCACAGGCGGAGGCAGTGGGGGCTGAGCGTGGCAGTGACCATCGGGACTGGGCATGGGTGGAGGCAACAACTTCCGAGCGCACGTTTAGCGCCGGCGTCGTCGAGCGCGGAGGCGGGCGATAAGGCGGCCTCAGCGATGGCACCGGCGGGAGGGGAGGTTACGCAGAGACTTTGGGTGCTGGCAGTGATCGGCGCAATGTCGGCGGGGTCGGCTTCAAGCGGCCAGAGATCGGCCGCAGCGGTGGCTTCAGGGAACCGGTCGCACGGCAACGGAGATGAGTTCCGGCAGTCGGCGACTAGCTGCAGCTGTTTCGGTTGGCGGCTCGAGCCGGGCTACGGCCGGTGACCAGTGAGCAGCCGGCTTCTTCGGGCGCGGGGCATGGTGACCGACGACTTCAGGCGTCGACGGTGATAGCATATTGCCAAGGCTTGTGTGTGGGTGATTTCGATTGCATGATTTAGATGATTGGTACATCGGTCAAACCGATTCTAATCTATCTTGTCAAACCGATCTAGAACATAGATGTCTAATTCTATTGGATTAGAGGGTTTATTAATCATGTGTATAAATTATATATCAATCTATGACTAGAAACAACTAAATCAAGATTGATCAAATCATGACATTGCAAACGAATATAGAATCAATCTAGATTGAAACATGAATTGTAATGCGTAATAGATTGGTTTGTGATTTGCATACATCGCACCTTATAAAGCAATTCATACTGATAATGTGTTGATAAATAAACGAACGGCGATGCAAATCAATGCAATCATTCACAAGAACACCACAGAGATCAATCACCAGGGAACAGTTGAGAGAGAACACCATAACGTAGTCTTTATTAATTTTAAATCTATTCTCATTGTACATAAGACTCTCTATTTATAGTCTAAACCCTTCAAGGGTAGTTTTAGTATTTACCCATACCGTAACCTTTTAAGTTTCGTAACAGAAAGGATCGTTTTTTGTTTGACTGGATTGGATCGTAGAATCATGATTCCATCAAAATTTTATAAGCGTATATATTTTATATAAAAATTGAATTATATTTCTAAATATGCAAATCTATAGTAGATTTTTTGAATTTAATTTTGTAAGTAAACTTATTCATGTTATATTGAATTAGGGTTGATTTTTAAAATTTATTTAATTATTTTTAATAAACTAATATTCTAAAAATACAATATATCAAAGATAATATTTTTTATCTTAAAATAACATATAAACAACAAAACAAAACAAATTAAACTAGTGTAACTTAAACTAATAATAGATAATATCAAATTTTATATGCTAATATAGTTTGTTGTCAGGATCACGATCTCACTGTGATTCTATCCGATTCTAACGATTATATAAGTAAAACTACAATCTCACTGCGATACTATTTAACTTTGATTATATTATGATTTATATCATTTATCTCCGCTAGATTGATAGGATTATATAATGCTAGAATACGTGTCCTCGCGATAGTGACATCCTTCGACATAAAGCATGACATGGCCTTCATCCTTGCCAGATCGCTTCCACGTGCCGTGTGACCAGCTGATGGCGCACGCCGACCGAGACCGAGGACGAGACGAGGACCGAGACCCACGCGTCGCGCGAGACCGACTGAGGGAGTCCATGGCGAAGTGTTGATTCTGCTGGCTTTGAATCAACCACGTAGCTAGTTTTCTTTGGTGGACCAATCCTAATGTGACTCCTTGTACCGAGTGCATGTGCTGGTTGACGTTAAGGCGACTCGTGTACGTGCCGAGGACGAGACGGCGCTGTCTGAGGGTCGAAGCAATATGACGCCGTGCGAGACGAGGACGGAGAGAGACCAAGTCGCTGTTGTTCGAAGGAAATATTGACAAAGGTTTGAGGGAGAACTATTATTTCATTAATCTGTGTATCTGTACAAATGGATGAGATATATTTATACATGATGAATAGTCGCCGGCGTACGGAACGTCGTGTCCGTACGGACGTACCGGCGTCCGTACGGAACGTCGCGTCCGTACGCCGGATGAACAGTTGGTCACTTTGTTCTGTAACACTCCCCCTTGACCAATGTGTCTACATATGATCACCTTGATTCATCATCTTGTAAAAACTCCTCTAAAACCACAGAGGAAAAATATGAGGAGAATCTGTGGAATAGATATGCCATGAAAAACTCCTTTAAAACTCAGTGGGTAAATTTAAGGAGAAAAATGATATGGCATATATTGGATTATCTCTTTAAAAACCCCTATGGGGAAAATAGAGTACATTGTCATATTGCCTCATTAAAATCTTGATGAGAAACCGTAGAGGAAAACTCATAAAGGGAAAAGAGTACAATATTTATATTGGAACGGGTTAAGTCTTAGGAGATTTCTCCCCGACCTTTGCAAATCACGTAGTCTTCGCATACCAATTCCATGAACACATTTCGGAATGTGGAAGTTGGTAATGACTTAGTGAATAAGTCTGCGAGATTATCACAAGACTTAGTTTGCAGAATAGTTATTTCCCACTCTCTTGCAATTCATGTGGGTAAAATAGTTTAGGTGCAATATGTTTTGTGATATTGCTCTTTATGTAACCCGTTTGCATTTGAACAACGCATAGCGACATTATCTTCGTAGATAATGGTGGGTGATGCGATAGCACCAATACCACATGATTGTTGTATGTGGTTAATCATTCTCGCAAGCCATACACATTCACGTGATGCTTCATATAATGCAATTATTTCGAATGATTAGTGGATGTAGCCACTAGAGTCTGGTTTGAAGACTTCCAAGAGATGGGCTGTTCCACCATGTAAAAACACAAAGCCTGTTTGAGATCTGGCGTGATGGGGATCTGATAAATAGCCAAAGATCTCAGTATATCCTATTAAATCCATATCTTTATTCTTTTGGAAGAATAGACCGAGATCTTTAGTGCCTTGAAGATATCGAAGGATATTCTTCACTCCTATCCAATGTCTTTTGGTTGGAGTAGCGCTATATCTAGCAAGTAGATTGACTGCAAATGCAATATCCGGCCGGGTGCAATTTGCAAGGTACATAAGCGCTCCGATGGCACTGAGATATGGAACCTCGGGTCCCAATAGCTCTTCATTGTCATCTCGGGGTCTGAATGGGTCTTTATCCTGTCTAGAGATCGAACAACCATAGGGTTTTCGATGGATATGCTTTGTCCATATTGAATTTCTCCAATATTTTATGGACATAGGCTGATTGATGCACTAGAATGCCTGTATGAAGGTGCTCAAGTTGTATACCTAAGCAAAATTTGGTTTTACCTAAATCCTTCATTTCAAATTCCGTCTTAAGATGATTACGTGCTTCATCTATATCTTGTGTATTACCAATGATATTGAGATCATCAACATACACAGATATAATGCAAAATCCTGTTGAGGATCTTTTGATGAACACGCATGGGCAATCATCATTGTTGGAGTATCCCTTTTTGGATAGGAACTCACTTAGTCGGTTGTACCACATTCGACCCGACTGTTTCAAGCCGTATAAAGACTTGTTTAATTTTACACAATAGATATTGCGATTTGCGCTTGGATTCGGAATTGAAATTCCATCAGGAACTTTCATGTATATGTCCGAATCAAGTGACCCATAAAGGTATGCAGTCACTACATCCATCAACTGCAAAGATAGATGATTTTGTACTGCCAATGATATTAAATATCGGAATGTTATTCCACTCATTACTGGAGAATAAGTTTCATTGAAATCAATGCCGGGTCTCTGCGTGAACCCTTGTGCTACAAGCCTTGCTTTGTATCTCACCACCTCATTGTTTTCATTCCGTTTGCGGATGAAAACCCATTTGAATCCGACAGGGAATACATTGGGAGGTGTATGTATCACGTTGGTGAATACATTTCTTTTCTTGAGCGAGGCTAACTCCTCTTGAATTGCATTCTTCCATTGAGTCCAGTCCGAGCGCTGTTTGCACTCTGCCATGGTTTTGGGATCTAGATCATTTTGAAGATTGTTTGCAATTGTTGTGGAGAAATAAATGTCGACAATTGTAGTCTTACGATCATATGATTCTCCAGAATCAGTATAGTTAGTGGAAAGTTCTTGGACCCCTGGTGACTCAATGTTATTTCCCAAAACATTTAAGTCGGGGTATTCCGATGTCCCAAGATCGTATTTGAGTGCACCGTTGATCAGGGTTCAAGGATCCTTTGGTGTCTATCAACATGGGGTTGATCTGCATTTACTGATATTTTGTTTCCTTTGTCGCTTGTTAGAAGCTGTATCCGCCACTTGTGCCGTACTTCTCCCCCTCTTATTTTGAACTGGGAGTTGAGTGGTATTTTTCTGTACCTCCACTCTTTCAGGCACATTTCTGGCAGGATTATAGGATTTTGTGACACCCTTATAATCAGTAAATGCATCTCGCGATTATTTGCAATGTTTTGCAAATGAATGAGTTTCTGAACTTGAAGTTCAGTCTCTCTTGTACGTGGATCTGAGGCAGGAATGCCTTGAACATTCCAATCAATTTCCTGGCATTTAGTTTGGTACTTGTTGTCTCCCCCTAATGCCGGGAAATGTTCCTCATTGAATATGCAATCAGTGAACCGGCCGTAAATGTGTCCCGTGAGGGCTCGAGGTATTTTATAATCGACGGAGATTTATACCCAACATAGATCCCAAGTTTCCTGTGTGGTCCCATTGAGGTACGCTGCGGTGGTGAGATCGGTACGTATGTAGCGCAACCGAACTTTCGCAGATGGGAAATATCTGGTGGATTTCCACGTACTAATTGTAGCGGGGAAGTGCTATGATATGCAGTTGGGCGCAATTGAATTAAGTCGGCGCGTAAAATCGCATGACCCCAACATGATGTTGGTAAATTGCAATCAAGCAATGGTCTTGCGATGAGCTTGATTCTCTTGATGAGAGATTCGCTAAACCATTTTGTGTATGAACATATGGAGCAGTGTTGAACTTGTATCCCGAGCCATACAATAGTCATTGAATGCATGGGATGAAAATTCAGCAGATTGTCCATTCGAATTGATTGAATTCGATATTCGAGTAATGTGCTCGTAATTGGATAATTTGACCAATTAACTTAGCAAATGCATGGTTTCGTGTGGATAATAGACACACATGTGACCATCTAGTAGATGCGTCAATGAGAACCATGAAATACCTGAATGGTCCACACAATGGTTGTATAGGACCACATATATCTCCTTGAATGCGTTCAAGGAATTTAAGTGGTTCAGCTCTGATTTTAAGATAAGAGGGTCTTAAAATCAATTTTCGGTGGCACAGGAAGTGCATACAAAATCTGAGGATTCCGGAAATTTGGTTTTGAGATATGTATGACCAATGGAATTGCTAATAATTTTCCTCATCATTCCAATGCCTGGATGGCCCAGGCGATCATGCCATGTTTGGAATGTGTTAGTGTGTTGGAAAATTACTTTGTTCGCAATATGTTGAATCGGTTTGATGTATGTATAGTACAATCCAGAGGTTAAAGATGGAATTTTTTCCAGTACTTGTTTGCCATATCCGTTATTTTTGGTGAGGATGAGATATTCCTCTTTGTTGTCATTTTGAGTTTCAACATGGAAACCATTCTGACGGATATCTCTATAACTGAGTAGGGTACGTGTTGAATCGGGATACAAGAGTGCATCCTCAATTTCTAATCTGTGTACCCATAGGGAGAGTGATAGAGGCACGACTGAGCCTACTATCATTGCATCGCGTCAATGATGGTTAAAATATTTCCTTTCCTCCTTGTGAGAGTTAGAAAATATTTTGTGTCCCTAAGTATAGAGTTTGTGGTGCCACTATCCACAAGGCATAATTCCTCCTCCATTTGATTGACTCCAAAAATCTATATACACAAAAGAAGAATTTAATGAAATTCTCATGGTGGTATATATAGAATTCATACAAACTTAGTTACAATATCAAATATGTTTGATATATAATTGTAGCATGCAAGCTTACAATAGATGACAACATTGTTTATTTTACAATACTGTAGTACTTAATAACTATGGCAAGAGGAGACTAATTGAGATCTCCAAACATGTCTTGAGAAGTGAATTCTTCAAGTGTGTCCTCAGTGCTCATGAGATCATCTTTTGCTGGAGATGCACATGTGTCTTTGAGTTCGTCAATGAACTTTGAAGAGCAGCTGGCTTCAGTTTTGTTGCATGGGAGACTGAAGTGCGCTTCAAATCTCTTTTCTTGAGCATGCTTGCCTTGAGGCCGAGACTGAAGGTAGAGGTTCACTAGATGCTTCGGGGTGCGGCATTTCTTGGTAGTATGGTTGTAGCAACCACATTTTTGACAAACTTCAGTTTTGTCACCTTGCTTACCAAAATTGCCTTTACCCTTCTTGAATCCACCACGCTTTTGCTTCATGATGCGTTTATTTTTACCTTTAAAGTTCTTTGAGTGGTTTGTTGAACCACGGAACTTAGTGTTATTCTGATTAGCATGAACTTCAGGGAGTGGAGCAGCCCCGATGGGACGTTGCTGATTATTCTTTAAAAGAAGTTCAGCGTGCTTCTCGGCCTGAAGTATAGTATGCATTAGATCAGAATAAGTTTGGTAATTTGCAGCGCGCCATTGCTGCTGAAGAACCCTGTCAGATGGGAGCATAGTAGAAAGAGTCTTCTCTATTTTGTCCGCATCTGTTGGTTCCTTTTCACAAAAACGCAACTTAGAGCAAATAGTATGAAGGGCATGGTTATAGTCTCCAACTGTTTTAAAGTCTTGGAGTCTAAGATGTGCCCATTCATGATTAGCCTCAGGTAAGATAACAGCTTTCAGCTGTTCATATCTATTTTTGAGGGCTAACCATAAGGTGAGTGGATTCTCCTCATACAGGTATTCGGCCTTCAAATCCGGATGTATATGATTCCGTATGATGCTCAAAACGGAATATGTTACAATATCAGGTGGGATTTGATCAGCAGGAGGATTGAATATCACCATTTGCAACCCACGTGTGGTGAGGTTGATTTTAGGTCCATAGCCCATGTAGGATAATTGCTACCATCGAGAGCGAGAGGCTCAAATTCTTTGGTAGCCATTTAAAACCTACATGAAGAGTATGTTATAAGACAATTAATTTACATGAGGTAAATTAATATGTATGATAATGTTGTAATAAATGCAAAATATGTGGAGAACAATATGAGTATTATAATCCGAATGAATATTTATACCTAATTTAAATATAACATGTGGTTATATTTATAATACCGTGTAATTACAATATTGGTGGTGAACACCAATTTATTGTATGGCAGAGCGTATAAAGAAATATAGCAATGTGCCATAAATTGTAATCATGGTATTTATTTAAGGTATAATATTTTGCAAGAATTCCAATTGTATGAAGGACAATGGTACTCATTAAGTGGAATTGTTTAATTTGAAATTTGCTATCAATAGCAAATTTAAATATGGTCGCAATGTATACTGTAAGTAAAGTGCAATAAAGTCCTACATATGTAAAATGATATAAATGTGGTTGCACATGTATGGATATATTTACATAATTTTCAGATCCTGAGGGACTGAAATGCGAATTTATAACAGTATATACGGACAGGTACAATTATAAATAAGTATAAGGACTAGATTGCAAATATTACAATGAACATTTATTTAAAAAGAAAATTCTGCGAAAATAGAGGGGGGAAAATCAAAAATTCCGAAAACTTGGGCTGGAGCCCATTCGGCCTTTTAGCTTATGTGGGAGGTGGGGGCTAATTGGGCTAAAAGCCCATTTAGCATCCAACATATATATATATGTGTGGGGATTTAGGTTTCCCAAAACCAATCCAGCCGCCGCCACAACCGGCCGGCCGGCCTGGCGCCGCCGCCGCCGGGCCCGCCGCCTCTTGTTGCCGGCCGGCGCCGCCACCCCATGCCGTGCGCCGCCGCGCGCGGCGCCGCTCTCCTTTGCCTTGCGCCGCCCCACGCCCGGCCGCCGCCGCCGCAAGGGCCGCCGCCAGAGCGCGCGGCGCGCGCGCGGGCCGGGCCACGCCGACCGGGTGGCGCGCTGGGGCGCGCCGGCAGGTGGGAGGCCGCGCCGGCCGGTGGGAGGCCGCGCGGGCCGGCAGCGCCGCGCGGGCGGTGGGAGGCCGCGCGAGGGCCGCCGCCGCGCGGCCGCTGCGGCGCGCTGCCGTGGAGCGCGTCGTGGACCGCGCCAGGCCGCGCCGGGGCCCATGTCGTGCCGCTGCCATGGTAGCCGCTGGCACGCCAAGCCGCCGGTCGCGCCGGGACCGTCTTTGCTGCCGCTGTGGCGCGCGCGCCGCCTCTGCCGTGGCAGCCGCCGCTGCCGTGGCGCCCGCCGCCTGCCGTGGCGGCCGTGGCGGCTGCCGTGGCATCCGCCGGTTTGGTGTCACGCCCCGCAGAGCACGCCAGCCCCCTTCCCCTCCCCTCTTGATTTTGATCTAAGTATGAGAGTGTGCCTCCCCTGTGGAGGAGGCCGAGGCCGGTCCGAGGCGGGACGGCGATTTGCCGCCGCAGGCGTCGCGCGGCGTCGGTAAGGGCCGTGAGCGCGGCCAGTCTTTGGTGGGAAGACTCCGTGAGCCTCCCATGGACGCCGGCGCAGTGGTGAAGAACCATGGCCAGTTGCAATGACTGTCATGGGACAAGGGGCAAGGAAGTCTTGCAGTGATTCGCACAAGGAATCGATCGCAGCAAGCATTCCAAGTAATGCATTGTAATGTCCTTCACAAAGGTGAATCTCCGATTCTCCATTACCTTGCTTTGTGCTGTGTGCTTGTTGATGTCTAGAGACAGTGCTGATAACGTGTTCGAAGGAAATATTGACAAAGGTTTGAGGGAGAACTATTATTTCATTAATCTGTGTATCTGTACAAATGGATGAGATATATTTATACATGATGAATAGTCGCCGGCGTACGGAACGTCGTGTCCGTACGGACGTACCGGCGTCCGTACGGAACGTCGCGTCCGTACGCCGGATGAACAGTTGGTCACTTTGTTCTGTAACAGCTGTCACGCCGGTCGACTTGGATTGTCCGCCGTACCCGCGCCGTCTCCGAACTTTGATACCAACTAGCTAGGTAGGCGTGGTGACACGTCACGTTAGCCAATCGTGTGAATAAAATAAAAGAGACAAAAATCCACAGAAAAAAGAAAAAATAGGGGTTTTTTTTGAAAAAATTGAGGGTCTTTTCGCAATTTAAAAAAAGTGAAAGGGCTTTTTCGCAAAAAACTAGGGGCCATTGCGTAAGAAATAAGGGCCTGTTCGTAATTACGGAAAACCGCAGGTCGTTATCCAGCAAAAAATACGTAGGGGTTTTTTCGTAAAAATCCAGGGATCATTTTGCGAGAACTGGGGACCTATCCGCAATTTCGAAAACATGAGGGGCTCTTTGGCGCTGGCTGACACGTGGATGCTCTCTGCGGGCCGGAATGCCCCCTCCTTTGAATAGAGGATTATGTTTGATTTTGTTTTAATTCTAGATTAATTCTACGAAGATTTTTCAGTCTATTTTTTATTTTTCTAATTTTTCCAAAATTTTCTAAGTTGTTTCAAGTAAAAGAACACTTTCATATAACCCATGGAACATTTCTGTTCATCACCGTTACTAAGATTTGCACCAGCTTTTCTTGGTGACTTAAAAGCCATATTTTCTCTAATTAATTCAACTTAGGTCTCTAGCTAATGTTGACAATAATTTGTCCAGTGTTATGCCATGGATCCTGCATGCTGCATGCATGCAATCGCTTCGGAGGAGCTTGCGTGGAGTGCCTCGCCATGCGGACGTGTGAGTACGTGTCGCCCCCAGAGTTGCTGGGGCAGGCGTACACGGGGTGGGTGTACGTGAGCCCACCGCTCACTCAACTGCTCCCTAACTTCGCTGATTGGTGGGACCGGGTAGAGTTGGCTAATTTTTCCGTTCGTTTCGGTTTATGAGTTTTTTTTTTTTCCGAAGGAACGGCAGGAGGTCAGTCTTGCATTGTAGAAGGAAAGCAAGTTTTAACAACTCTGGACTAATAAATTTCTAGTAGAGAACTACAATTGCAGCTCAATGGTTTCGCGTCAAAAAACTACAGATCAATGGTCAAGGAGAACTTAAGATCAAAACATCGATAAAATTACGAGTTCCTTTTATATTTGATCCCAGATCATTGATTTTCTTACTAAACATTTTCAACGAGCGTGCCGAACGACAACTGATCGAGTTATAGATACACACTTGACCAGTGGCCCAGATTTTACAGCAATCAAAAGAATAAAAAAAAATAATAGTAATGACAAGGTACATATGTATATTAAATTATAAAACGTTACATTACACATTTTATTTTAAAAATCAACATCAGAAGCAGATTACAAGGAAAATCCGGCTAGTTGTCAAATAATAAGCGACGAGGTGATAGATTTGTAAGTATGTCAGCCATGGCTGAGCCCTTCTTTGGATGTTATGTAACTTCGGTCCGTTAGTACTATTTTCTGATCAAGACTCCACATTACCCCCTTAAAATGAGACTCAGCAGTAGTCGTCTTAGTTTGTAATTATTCCCCCTTAGAATCCTTCTACTTATCCTCATCTTATCTTCGTCATTCTTTAGTTGTCTTAAACTTATATTATTATACCTTTCCTATAATGTAACCATCACCTCATCACCATATTATCATTCCTTATTGTTCTATCGAGTATTACGTTTTCTTATCATAACCTTAACAAATTCTTTCACCTCTCATAATTTTATCCTAGCCTTCCTTTTGTTACCCTAATCTCTCAACCATTTGACCTACTGATAATAACATGATTACATGGTCTGGGGTTATCCATATATAGGGGAGATTTTCACCCACCTGGTAACGTACGGGAGGCCGTACACTTTCGTTACTTAGGATATTACACCCTGTTGCGGTTATATAGTTGAGGACAATGATGTGCCTGACTATTCTCGTATAACCGGGTATGTGAGAAGTAATTGTCAATGCTATTGCCATAATTTGCTATATCACAATTGCCATTGCCATAACTTGCGATATCACAATTATCATAGTCGTAACTTGCTAAATGACAATTACCCTTAGTTCTATGGTTTCGGTTACCTCTACCCCCACTCGATATCTATGGTTCCAATAATCTAGTTTTATTGTAACTACCGTGTGTCAATTACTTACTTGTATTATTTGTCTCTTACTCACTGTGTTGCGACCGTTGTTGGGTACTTACTGACATTTCCAAATCTCGCACTTGCTCTTTTCAGTCTCAGGTAGAAGGCTAGTGAAGTGATAGCATCATGCATGGGTGGTAGCACTCGAGTTTTTAGCACCATGGTTTGTCACTATTTTGTTACTTTATTTTCCCTTCATTAGGTTAGCAGTGGATTAGTCTCATGTTTCAAATATTTATTTTAGTTTCCGCTAGTTCTCTAAAGTACTTTTTAAGTTTTAATTTTCTTACCATTTCTATTGCTGTTTTTATTTTTATTCTTTATTTTGAAGATGACGTTCTATAGTATTATTTTATATTGGTACGTGGGTCCTACAGCTTTTTCAAGAGCCGGTACTCGCGTGCGATCTCATCCAAGTCCTCCTTGGTTTGGACTGCTTACCTGTCTTCTTCCGCTTTGGTGTCTTGGGCTTCCCTGGAGCTTTCTTCTCTGGGTTTGGCTTCTGAGCCAGCTCTTCTGCTTTTCTTTTCAATGCCTTCTGGCGTTTTTTCTCTCGAGCTTTATCCTAGTGAACCAACACAGGAATGATGTCAACCCCACTGTTGATACTTGCATTCAAGTAAAATACTGACACCATCTCTCAAGTAAAAGTTGCTGACTCCAAGATAGCTTCAATATTCACTATTGAAATCGCAAAATGTGGAAGCACAATATTTGAGGGTTTCATTTTGAACAGATATATAGCTCTACCAAGTCTTGCATCACAAAATTCTGTTGAATGTTTGAATATGGATTTTCTATTGTACTAAAAGATCCAACACTAACTGAACTGTTCACTATACCGCCAGTGAATAAGCTATTACTAGAAAATGGACAGCGATCGGTTGTGTGCACCTCGACCGCCTTCTTCCGCACTGCAACAAAATTTAAAATGGACAGCGATCGGTTGTGTGCACCTCGACCGCCTTCTTCCGCACTGCAACAAAATTTGACAAGTGACGGTCAAACGCAAACCGGCCAACGATGACTAACAAAAATGACATGCATGAGCAGTTGAAGAGCGGAGGAATCTAAGCTATCTAGACTTTTATCCTATTTACTCCTATATATAGACTTCGTGCACCACTGGAAGCCGCAAGCCAGTAGCAAAATGACTCCCACGAAGCAACACCTCCGCATCCTCATGCTGCTCCTCCTACGTTCTTTTCCGATCGTTTCGGTTTATGAATTTGTTTTTTTTTTTCCGAACGAACGGCAGAAGGTCTGTCTTGCGTTGAAGAAGGAAAGCAAGTGTTAACAACACCGAACTAGTAAATTTCCAATATAGAACTACAATTGCAGATCAATGGTTTCGCGTCAAAAAAAAATACAGATCGATGGTCAAGGAAAACTTAAGATCAAAACATCCATAAAATTACGAGTTCCTTTTGTATTGGATCCCAGATCATCGATTTTCTTACTAAACATTTTCAACGAGCGTGCATGCCGGACGACAGCTGATCGAGTTATAGATACGTGCTTGACGAGTGGCCCAGATTTTAGAGCAATGTAAAAATAACTGTACTGAAAAAGTAGATTATGTATATTAACTAATAAAACGTTGCATTACACATTTTATTTTAAAAAATCAACATGAGAAGCATTTCACTGTTCTGCAGTTCTGCTTATGTTCGCTATGCCTACAATTGGTCATGCCAACTGCCGAGTCGAACACGGCACCGCAAGTAACAATTCATGCGTTGAATCGGTCCAAGACAACAAAACAAACTGCACTACAGTCTGCACCTCGACTCGACCGCCTTCTTCCGCACTGCAACGAAATCTGAAGTTACGGTCAAACGCAAACAATAATGACATGCAGAAGCAATTGAAGAGCGGAGTGTTAGACAGACGTATCCCAGGCTATCTTTACTTATATATAATATAGAGTTAGTTACTATCTTTACATGCATGTAATCTGAAGTTTGTTACTCCTCCTGATAGCCCTCAGGCTATATATACCGAACCCATCCAATGGAATCGTTATTGCGTAATTATTCTTAACCATCTACGCTTTCATGGTATCATGAGTTGTTCGCATCCTGCAACCCTCGCTTCCGCACCCTAGCCGCCGGCGTTCGCCGCCCGCCGCTCCTACTTGCGCCGCCGGCCATCTCTGCGCCCGCCGCGCGTCCCAAAACACAGCAGAAAGCCACCCCTTCCTACTCATTTTCCATAGCTAGACATATCTCCCTTGTTTCCATCGCCAGATACATCTCCTCCTCTCTGCGCCCTCTCTCTTCCAGGAGATCAGGCGATCGACTTCTCGATCCCGGCGGGCGGATTCTTCCCCGACGGCCGACTTGCAGCTCCCGGCGGACACCTCCCCTAGCCCGGCTCCTTCGCGCCGGATTGGGGGTTCTGCACCACCGCCCTCCACCCACACGACTCCTTCCCCAGGCCGCCGCTCCCATCATGGCTACTCCCAGCGAGGAGGAGCGTGTGCACCTCGCTGCTGACGCCGAGCGCCAGCCGCTCGCTCCCGATGCTGCGTGTGCGCGCCTTGCCATCGAACGGGCCAGCCTCGACACTGACCGCCAACGCCTTGAGGCGGCCGAGCGTGCTTTCCGCGACCAACAAGACGCACTCGAGGCCACCACCATTGCTGCGCTCCATGCCCAGGTGGTGGCCGTCGTCAACATTCGCGGCGGCTCCACTGGCTCGGTGAGCAACGGCCAGGCCATGTCGCACGGCTCAGCGCCCGGCGTCACACCTTCTCCACGGGCTGGGCTACCGTCGTTCTGGAATCCGTGGACAGGGACAGTCTAGGTATGGCCTCACACGGGCTCCGCCTCCATCCTCGGCCCCCGCCCCAGCTCGACTCCTGCGCCGACCCAGTTCGCCGCTCCGGCTCAGTTCGCCGCCCCGGCCCACGGCGGTCTATATGCCACCCATCTCCCTACGCCTGGTGCTGGCGCTGGCCCACCAAGCCTACCAGGCGGACTGCCGGCTGGGCACTGGGATCAGGCAGCTCTGTTGAATTCTTTCAACACGATGTCGCTCAATCCACCTCCGTCCGGTGAATGGTACATGGACTCTGGAGCTACATCCCATATGACTTCGGACGCCGATAACATATCCACCTCCCACCCCCCTTCTCCCTATCACTCTTCTATCATCGTGGGTAATGGATCCACCCTACCCGTTGCATATGTTGGCTCCACTGTCCTTCCTGCTCCCCATGGGCACTTTTCTTTACAGAACGTTCTTGTTACACCCCAAATAATCAAAAATTTGATTTCCATTCGTCAGTTTACCATTGATAATAATTGTTCCGTCGAATTTGACCCCTATGACCTTTCTGTGAAGGATCTTCGCACTCGGAGCGTAATCACCAGGTGCAATAGCTCTGGCCACCTCTACCCATTGTTACCATGTCCACCCCAGCCGCACGCTCTTGTCTCCACTTCGTCCACACTTTGGCATCGTCACCTTGGCCACATTGGTGCTGAAGCCCTTTCGAAATTAGCTAGCACCTCCATGATTTCTTGTAATAATGCGGCCACTGAGTCCATCTGCCACGCATGCCAACTCGGTCACCACACCCGTTTACCTTTTGCTAGCTCCAGTTTTTGTGCTCATGCAAATTTTGACTTAGTTCATTGTGATTTGTGGACATCTCCTGTTGCTAGTGTTTCGGGCTATAAATATTATCTTATCATTCTAGACGATTGCTCGCATTACTCGTGGACCTTCCCCCTGCGTCTTAAGTCGACACTTTTTCCACCTTATCGCATTTCTTTGCTTATGTCCGCACGCAATTTGGTCTGACGATTAAGAGTGTCCAATGTGATAATGGACGTGAGTTTGATAACTCCTCCGCACGTCATTTCTTCCTCACACATGGCGTTGCACTTCGCATGTTATGTCCACATATATCTCAACAAAATGGCAAGGCCGAACGCATTATTCGCTCCACCAACAATATTCTGCGCTCCCTTATGTTCCAAGCCAACCTCCCACCTTCCTACTGGGTTGAAGCCCTTCATACCACCACCTATCTTCTTAACCTTCACCCCACAAAAACACTCAACTTCCGTACTCCACACTTCGCCCTTTATGGTGTTCATCCTTCTTACTCCCACTTGCGTGTTTTTGGGTGTCGGTGCTATCCAAACCTCTCCTCCACCTCAGTCAATAAGCTCTCCCCCCACTCCGCACTTTGTGTGTTTCTTGGTTGTCCATCAGAACATAAGGGCTATCGATGCCTTGATTTATCCTCAAACCGTATCATCATCTCTCGTCACGTCACTTTTGATGAGACGACCTTTCCCTTTTGCCACAGCGCATGCCCCCGTTCAGCCGGCCGACCTTGACTTTCTCACTAACTTGGACTCTGTCCAGCTGCCCGTCGGGCATGTTCCTGTTGCAGGTACCTCCTCACTTCGTGCGGCCGGTCTAGCTGCCCCCATCGGCTCTCAGCCTTGGGTTGATGCCAGCAGAACCGGCCACACCACTACGGCGCCCGGGGCAATCTGTCTCGATCCACCATCGTCAACTACACAGATCGTGATGGGCGCGGGGCCTCATGTGTGCCCAACTCCGGCTGAGCAGCCCACGGCCCCCCTACTGGGCTGTCCACGGGCGCATCTGCCCGACGGCTTACGGCCTCTCCTGCTGGGCCTTCCTCTCCGCCCCAGCATCCCACGAGCGTGCCTGCCCTGCAGCATGCGACCTCATCTGCACGCCCAACTCCGGCTGAGCAGCCCACGGCCTCCCCTGGTGGGCCGTCATCTCTGCCCAGGTCGCCCACGAGCGCGTTTGCCCTGCGACTTGTGGCCTCCTCTGCTGGGTTGCCCACATCGACCGATGGAGTGGTGCCAGTTGCTCCTGGCGGGCTCCCAGTTCCTGATGGCTCGCCGCAAGCTGCTGCTGCCGGACCACCAGTTGTGGCCTCGCGCACCGGTCGTCGTACAGCTCTTCCTGCTGCTCTGGTACACAACTACCATCGGATGACCACCCGTGGCAAATCTGGGTTTCACCTCCCGGTCGATCACCTCAATCTTCATGCCGTGGCCTTGTCGCCACTCCCAAAGACCTTTCGCAGTGCCTTAGCTGATCCGAACTGGCGTGCTGCGATGACTGAGGAGTTTGATGCTCTTCAGTCCAATCGAACTTGGGACCTTGTTCCCCGTCCGCTCGGTGTCAACATTGTGACAGGCAAATGGGTTTATCGCCACAAGCTTCATACAGATGGGTCGCTTGAGCGATATAAGGCTCGTTGGGTCCTTCGGGGATTCACCCAACGCCCTGGTCTTGATTTCGATGAGACTTTAGCCCTGTGGTAAAGCCAGCTATTGTTCGCAGTGTGCTTACGCTGGCTCTCTCTCGTGATTGGCCTATTCACTAGCTTGACGTGAAGAATGCCTTCCTGCATGGTACTCTCTCAGAGACAGTCTATTGTATGCAGCCTTCTGATTTTGCTGATCCTACTCACTCGGACTACGTCTGTCGCCTCAACAAGTCTTTATATGGGTTGAAGCAGGCTCCTCGTGTATGGTACAGTCGGTTTGCATCTCACATCTCTTCTCTTGGTTTTGTGGAAGATAAGTCCGATACGTCCTTATTCATATTTTGCCAGGGATCCGATACTGCCTATCTTCTCCTATATGTGAATGATATTGTGTTGACTGCTTCCTCAGATAGTCTTCTTCAGCGCATCATTGCAACCCTCAAAGATGAGTTTTCAATGAAGGATTTGGGTTCACTTCACCATTTTTTAGGGCTCTCAGTTACTCGCCAGCTTGGGTCACTATTTCTGTCGAAGCGGCACTATATTCTTGATATATTGGAGCGTGCCAGTATGACAGATTGCAAACCTTGCAGCACTCCCGTCGACACTCACTCCAAGCTGTCTGCCGATGGCTCCCCTGTGGCCGATTCAACTCATTATCGCAGTCTGGCTGGTGCTCTTCAGTATTTGACTTTCACTCGACCAGACATCGCTTATGCTGTGCAGCAGGTTTGCCTCTTCATGCACAATCCGCGGGAACCGCATCTTGCTTTGGTGAAGCGCATTCTCCGGTATCTCCGCGGTACTTTGGATCATGGCCTATTCCTTCATCGGACTTCTCCATATGATCTAGTGGTTTACTCTGATGCCGATTGGGCTGGCTGTACCGACACACGCAAGTCTACATCAGGCTATGCTGTCTTTCTTGGTGACAATTTGATTTCTTGGTCCTCTAAGCGTCAACCCACCGTGTCTCGCTCTAGTGCTGAGGCCGAGTATCGCGCTGTCGCAAATGGAGTCGCCGAAGCTACTTGGCTACGCCAGCTGCTTCTTGAGCTTCGCACTCCATTGCGTCGCGCTGCTGTCGTATATTGTGACAACGTCAGTGCCGTCTACCTCTCCAGCAACCCGGTTCAGCATCAACGCACGAAGCATGTGGAGATCGACCTCCACTTCGTCCGCAAGCGTGTCGCCCTCGGCCAAGTCCGTGTTCAACACGTGCCGACCACTTCGCAGTTTGCGGACATCTTCACCAAGGGTCTCCCTACTTCCGTCTTCACCGAGTTTCGGACTAGTCTGAACGTCCGGTCCCCTCCCGCTCTGACTACGGGGGCGTGTTAGACAAACGTATCCCAGACTATCTTTACTTGCATATAATCTAGAGTTAGTTACTATCTTTGTATGCATGTAATCTGAAGTTTGTTACTCCTCCTGATAGCCCTCAGGCTATATGTACCGAACCCATCCAATGGAATCGTTATTGCCTAATTATTCTTAACCATCTACGCTTTCACGGAGGAATCTAAGCTATCTAGACTTATTCCTATATATAGACTTTGTACACCATTGGAAGCCGCAAGCCAGTAGCAAAATGACTCCCACGGAGCAACACCGCATCCTCATGCTCCTCCTCCTATGTTCTTCCTACTTTGCACATACAGCCGCCAAGCATGACACCCCTTGCCTCCCAGATCAAGCCTCTTCCCTCCTCCAGCTAAAACGTTCCTTCAGCGATGCAAACTTATCATCATGGCGAGCCGGAACGGACTGCTGCCACTGGGAGGGCATCACCTGTGACATGGCCTTCGGAAGAGTCATTTCCCTAGACCTCGGTGAGTTTCACATGAAGGGCCTTCGTCTTGACCCTGCACTCTTCAACCTCACCTCTCTCAGAAACCTCAGCCTTGCTTTCAATGACTTTTGGAACGTTCAACTCCCAGAATCTGGGTTTGAGAGGCTCACAGATATCATCCACCTCCTCTACCAATTTTTTTGGCGAGATCCCCATTGGAATCGCCCGCCTCAAGAACCTTGTCACTCTTGATTTTTCTCGTAACTACGACTTGTATTTTGAAGAGCCAAGTTTTCAAACCTTCGTGGCAAATCTAAGCAATCTGAGGGAGCTCCATCTCGATGGAGTGGAAATCCCCAACGTTGGATCGACTTGGTCCATTGCTTTAGCAGACTCTGTTCCTCAACTACAGATTCTTAGCTTGTCTGGGTGTTCTATATCTGGTTCTATCCACCCTTTCTTCTCAAAGCTTCGTTCACTAATGGCGATCAACCTCGGAGACAACCCGGGACTCACTGGCAAAGTTCCTGAGTTCTTTGCTAAATTATCTTCCTTGAGCATTCTTGACATATCAGGCAATTCTTTTGAAGGGCAATTTCCAACAAAAATCTTCCAACTAAAAAGTTTGAGGACGCTTGATTTGTCTGAGAACCCCAGTCTTTCCGTGTGCTTACCAGATCTCCAAGTTGGAAATAATTTGGAAACATTAAATCTAGGAGGGACCAATTTCTCTTGTGATATGCCGTCCTCATTTGCCAATCTCAAGACTTTGAAGAATTTGGGCCTTAGCACGACAGGAACTCCCAAGGAGCTTCCCTCTTTAATAGGTAAGCTTCATTCATTGACTGGACTGAAACTATACGGATCGGGCTTGGAGAAGTCGGTACTATCTTGGGTAGGCAAACTTAAGAAGCTGACAAATTTGGAGCTTGGCTACTATGACTTCTCTCAATCGATACCCTCTTGGATCGGCAATCTGACGAGTTTGGCAAGTTTGGAAATCTCGAGTTGCAATTTCTCTGGGTCACCACCATACCAGATTAGTAATCTTGCAAATTTGACAAGTCTGGAGTTCGGAGATTGCGACTTCTCTGGGCAGCGAATACCGTCGTGGATCGGCAACCTTACAAAGTTGGCAAGTTTGGTTATAGTCCAATGCAACTTCTCTGGGCCGATACCCTCAACAATCGGGAATCTGACCCAACTTGAAGATTTGCGGATCATCGGTGACATCAGCGGTGAGACTATACCACGACTGTTTTTCTTCCTAGATCGATACTTATGCAATTGTAGATGCTTAAACTGTCCAAAAGAAGAAGAGGAGGTCAACTAGACTATTTTAATCATTAGCATGAAACCAACCGACTGACCCACGGAAAACATAATCACCTATTTCATGGTCTAATTCTTCCAGAATGAGTAAACAAATGCAACAATTTCTACACTCTGCTTTGATTTCAAGCAATTTTTGTATTAGTTTGTAGCTCTCACGTAGATAATATTGCATCCAGGTAATAGTTTTTTTGCGAGGAGCTAATAGTATGTTGATGGTGTTTATCTTGAAAAAGTTACAAATATTGATATATTTGTTTGACTCAAATTGTTGAAGTATAAGTGAATTGCCCGCCTTTTTCCATCAGCTTAAACTTTTCGGTGAACTAGCTGGTGCATGCAGTTCAATATGGTATCTGATCCAAGAGGTCTTGAGTTCGAGACCCGGTTGGCGCAATTAAATAAAAATAATTGTAGTCCACTTCAATTCCATGTCTTAGGCCTGAGAGTCTACACATCAGGAGGAATGCTGAAGTATAAGTGAATTGCCTGCCCGCCTTTCCCCATCAGCTTAAGCTTTTGGATGAACTGGCTGGTGCATGCAGTTAAAAGGCGGGTAATTCACTTATACTTCAACACATTCAACACAAATGAGTGAGTTGCTATTTTGGTGTGCATCCTGACTTTTAGTTTGAAAAGGCATTATTACAGTTCGAAACATTTTGACTAGTGATCTGCCCTTACATGCAGGACAAATTCCAAAATCTTTGTTCGCTCTTCCGGCGCTGCAATCACTTGACATTGGTTTAAATCAGCTTTCTGGTTCTCTGGAAGAAATTCATGCCCCTTTATCTTCACCCCTGTCGACAATATATTTAGAGAACAATCAACTGACGGGCCCAATACCCAAATCATTCTTTCAGCTTAAACATCTTGAAATTCTCAACCTTGAAGCGAATCAGCTTTCTGGTTCTCTGGAAGAAATTCCTGCCCCCTTATCTTCACCCCTGTCGGCAATACATTTAGGCAACAATCAACTGACGGGCCCAATACCCAAATCATTCTTTCAGCTTAAACATCTTGAATATCTCAGCCTTGATTCAAATCAGCTTTCTGGTTCTCTGGAAGAAATTCCTGCCTCTTTATCTTCACCCCTGTCGTTAATAGATTTACAGAACAATCAACTGACGGGCCCAATACCCAAATCATTCTTTCAGCTTAAACATCTTGAAATTCTCGACCTTGACGCAAATAGATTGACAGGCACAGTGAAACTGAGCTCTTTCTGGAGGTTGAAGAGCCTCTATTACCTGAGTCTGTCTAACAACTTGCTATCAATCGTGGATGAAGAAGGTGATAACGTATTGCCCTATCCCCCTAACATCAACTACTTATACCTTAGATCCTGCAACCTCACAAAACTTCCAGGTGCACTGAGATATCTAGATAAAATTTCGAGTCTTGACCTTTCCAACAATCAAATTAATGGGGTTATACCAAGTTGGATATGGGAAAATTGGAAGGACAGCCTTAATGGGTTGAACCTCTCGTACAATATGTTTACTACTTTGGAAAAGTCTCCTTCTCTTGTTCATATGCCAAATTTAGCTGTTCTTGATCTTAGCTATAATAGCCTTGAAGGAAGCATACCAATACCAGTAAACTCGAACAATTGGGTTGTGTTGGATTTCTCAAATAATAACTTCTCTGTTATTGTACCTAACTTTGGAAGATATCTTAGAAACGCCACCTACATCAATTTGTCCAATAATAAATTAAGTGGTCAAATACCATCTTCAATTTGTAGTGCAAGTGAACTCATTATGATGGACTTATCTTACAACAACTTTAGTGGATCCATCCCACCATGTCTAATAGAAAGTGGAAACTTGAGCATATTGAAGTTGAGAGAAAATCAATTCCATGGGATGCTGCCTGAAAATATTATAGAGGGATGTAAGTTTCAGACAATAGATTTGAATGGAAATCAAATTGAAGGTAAACTACCTAGATCACTATCAAATTGCCAAACCTTAGAGCTCCTTGATGTTGGTAATAATCAGATTGTCGATTCCTTTCCATCTTGGTTGGGTACTCTTCCAAACCTTCGTGTTCTTGTCTTAAGATCCAACCAACTCAATGGCACAATAAGGGATATTAAAGGTGGTCATCGAATTAGCAACCACTTCAAGAGTTTGCAAATAGTTGATTTGGCCTCCAACCATTTCTGTGGTGACTTGCACTCAGAATGGTTTGAGAATTTGCTATCGATGATGACAAATGCCATTGACAAGGTACAAATATTAGAGCATACCACAAACATATCAGCAAAAACATTCTATCGAGATATTACCACTATCACATACAAAGATAACATTCTTACATTCACTAAAATTCTAAACACCCTCAAAGTAATTGATTTCTCAAATAACTCATTTAGCGGTCCTATTCCTAAATCAATTGGGAAGCTCATTTCACTGTGTGGACTTAACATGTCACACAATGCCTTCACGGGACAAATTCCATCGCAGCTTAGTGCTTTGACTCAGCTGGAGTCACTAGATCTCTCTTGGAACCAGCTCTCAGGGGAAATACCACATGAGTTAACTTCTCTAACTTCTCTTGCTTTGCTGAATCTTTCATACAACAACTTGACTGGAAGAGTACCACAGGGATTTGGTCCTCCTTGCCCTTCAGACGGATTTGGTCCACCCTCACGCGGCGCTCTTGCTCAAGCCGCATCTGTCGTTCCACCTCGCGAGCCTGAGTCATCTTGACAAAGTATTGTCCTTTGTTTTCCACCTGCACTGCCCGGTTACCTGGCCATGCCGGCGACACCCGATCCACCCATTCATGAACGTGCAAGCCTACGTGTGGCGTGGTAGATGTCATGGATAAAGTTGAAAAACGATAACCAGAAACAAATGATTTAGTTGTCGTCGTTACCACGAAGTCGTCATCCAGGTCTGGACACTTGAAGAACCTACGGCCGTAATTGGCTCGTTGTACTCGATCCGTCCAGACGCACAACATCGTCCGAAAGCCGCAATGGCACTTCGGGCGCTCATGCCACTCCGGCACTCCAAATGGGTCGGACCTCCAGGAAGACATTGTTGTGTAGTAGTATTGAGATGTCTTGAGGAGGAGATGTGGTATGGAAGACATAGGATGCCTTAATGTAGGCAGGTTATCTGGTGCAGTGGGTATAGTCCATGGAGAGGATCTTTTCGCTTTTCCTGGATTCCAGCGAAGCAATAAATGGCTCTATGTAGGCTTTTCAGAGACTATAGTCTCGAAATAAAAGCGACCCCGTCTCGTCTTGTCTCTGCGTAAAGCAGGCCACTCGTCCCCCTCGCTGCACAAAGCTGCCGAGTCTTGTGCTGACACTGCGTAATGACATGATGACACATCCTCGGGCCTTTTCCATCCGCGTGCGGTGAGGGGCCCCGTTACTATCCGGAGATCGTGAACACGTGTCACCGCGTCATTAAGGCATCCAAATAAGCAATAAATGGCTCTATGTAGGCTTTTCGAGACTATAGTCTCGTAATAAAAGCGGCCCGCCTCGCCTTGTCTCTCGCGTAAAGCGTGCCACTCGTCCCCTCATTGCACAAAGCTGCCGAGTCTTGTCCGACATCTGCGTAATGACATGATGACATCTCCTCGGGCCTTTTCCATCCGCGTGCACGAGGGGCCCCGCCACTATCCGGAGGTCGTGAACACGTGTCACTGCGTTATTTTCTTGGTCCCTCGGCCCCTACGTAGAGAACTCTTTAAATCGAACGAAGCCCCAGCCCTTTCTCCGTCGTGCAGAAACATACCATGTCGGAAGTCGAGGGTCCAGTCGGATTTGGGTCCCCGAAGGAAGAACTCCCTTGGAAAGGAGGAGAACTTGATTCACGATCGCCGCGATACCAAGCCGGCGTGCTCAACCTGAATGGCGAAAATGCAGACACAATAAGGACGCGGTTGTGCAGGTCTTGGATGGCCCAGTCGACGGCGGGCGACGTTTCTTCCGATGCCCACACTCGGGGGTAGAAATTGCTAATAGTACAATTTTCATTACTACTTATGGATCCTTCTTATTAACCGTTCTTTCTCGCAGATGGCGAAATGCGACTTCTCACGCTGGATCGACCCGCCTCACGAACGGTATGTTGCCATGTACGTGAATACATTATGGGAGCGAATATTTGAGTTGGAGGAGCGAATCGAGACTCTCAACGAGGAGAACAACGACCTCCGCCAGCAGATGCAACGCGAGAGGGGCAACGAGGAGTTCGTGAACATAGGAAGCTCGTACGATCTCGGATGAACCGCATGAACCATCCCCAGCTGTCTTTGTTCTCCCTCTCAACCAAAGCAAACGCCAAAGGATCCAACGCGTTGTCTGCGTCACAGGAAATGGCTATCAGAAGTGTGCCTTGGTACTTGCCAAGAAGAAACGTACCGTCAATGGAGAAGACGGGACGACAATGCCGAAAGGCCTCGATGGACTGAGCAAAGCACCAGAAAGCACGGAAGAATATCTGCATCCCATCTTGAGTCCATTCGTTCGGTTTCGGGACGTACTCATAATGCATGCCTGGATTAACCGCTTTGATTGCATTGAAGAGTGCTAGCAACTGCAAGTACCCATCTTCCCAGTCCTCATATATCATCTTCCAAATGCGTTGCTTTGCCCTCCATGTTTTCCCATATCTTATCTCGTATCCAAATTTCTCCTTAACAATCCCAGCAAGTGTCTTCACCTTCATATTGGGTTCTCCCTTTACTATGTGACACAATGACTTGGCAATAATTGTAGAGGTCAACTGCCGATGCTTCTGCTTGAGCTCGCTCGGCACAAGTGTGTGGGCCAACGATTCTTGTGATCTTGAACTTTCCCGTGTCCTTCTGTTTGCTAGCACAAACCCTCCATTCACATGTTTCCTTCTCGCACACAACTGTGTACCTCCGCTGCACATAAGAATGCCTCACCTTGAATGGCCTTTTACGAATCACTGAATACTCCTGCAGCCACCTTTTCAATGCAGACATGTCCTCAAACACCATGCCCTTCTCAATTGTCATGCTTGACCCGGCCTCAGGAGCATCTAACAACTCGTCATCCCTTCCTTCTGCATAAGCCTCATGAGAATGCCGAAGATCGCTGAATTCATGAACTGATGGATCCCGGCCAGGGCAATAACGCCTAATCAGCTCGATATCACTTTCGGTCAGCTCTCCAAAAGGGCGGTCATCATCAGAATCAACGGCCCTTGCGATCTCGTAAGACTCTAGATCATCCACAATTTGAACATCCACACTGTTGGAGTCCCTACAGACTTCTTCAACGTTGCCAGATGGAGCAACGGGAGGAACACCCACATTATCAAGAATGTCTCCTGCATCATAAGCACGAAAACGATGAAATCGAGACAAAAGAATGGAATGACTAGAAAAGGCTAAAGTGTTGCTCGACACTTACTGGGATGATCCATAGGGGCCGCCACGACACATTCAACTCGAGCTGGTTGAGAAATCTGAACCTCGTTCGGGGCAGATAGAGCATCGGGCACCTCAGGCACTTCTTCCACATCCACCGCAAGGTCCGGTAACGGAGGGTCAAAGGGTGCCTGATCACCTAGTTCCGGTGAATAACCATGAGGGGTGGGATCAATGGACACCTTCCGCACAACAAGGTCCAAACATTGGAACTCATTCCTCATAACTAATTTGACATATTTGTCCCACTGATCCTCACAACCAATTAAGATCAACCGCCTTAGAATTGTGTCTTTCGAACCGAAGTGAAGTAACCCCTCAACTGTGATGCTCTCCTTGTTTGCATGACAATGTAGCTCCTCCCGGGCCCTAGCAACCAACTCACTAAACGACGGCCTATCACTGAATATCAGTGGCACCCTTTGCATCTCAACAAATCGAACATTTCCATAATCATCACTTGTCACACTGCCTCTATGATATAGGGTGACTAGGTTGTCCATCTACTTCATACAAAAAACATGTTGAAATACCATCAGTAACATGTTGAAACACCATCAGTAACAAAACCATACTATGAAACCATACTATGCCTGAAATGAGTAAGGTGTCTCGAACATTGGGATGCAGGTGGGTTATATTTAAGGTACCCTACACATGAAAGGCAACACTCAAAGCCAAATGTAATTATGTAAGAGCTACTATCTTAGGACACCTTGAAACAGACATATTCCCTAGTTTTGCAAAAGAGTTTTGTTTTTCAGTAAAAAGCTCTATTGCCTGCATCAACCTACAATTTTCAGGAAAAATGCATCTGCCTTGAAACAATCTTATTTGCTAGGAATCTAGAATGTTACTGCAATAATGGGACAGTAAGTCAATAACTGACTCATAACAACAGCTGATGCAGTTACATAGTTGAGGTACTACAGGTGTGTCAAGTTATGTAATTATGTTCATTATCAAGACGTGCACTCAACGCACATGCGATTTTGTCAAGATTGTCAATCACAGTTAAATGAATGGAACATAGACCAAACTCAGAAAAAAGTCAGCAAGAGAAATTGTTAGCGGTAACAAAATCCTATAAAACTAGTGGTTTGCGCGTGACAAACTAGTACAAAGAAGCATTTTGGCAGACTTACTAATACCCCAACATAAAACTTGCAGAGCTGCATGCCCTTGTTGGCATATAAGCCATTTCATATCGTGAGAGTTTTACACATATTGCCACAAAATCAATTCTTGAGTCTTGGAGAGTAAGATATATTGCATGATACTCAATGACAAGAAAAAAAACAAAACAAGCAAGTGTATTATCATCACAAAAGAGAAGTCCCAATATATGCTAACAAATATTGCATGGTACAAAGAAGCAATTGAGTCTTGGAGAGTAATATATGCTAACAAAAAAAAACAAAACAAGCAATTGTATTATCATCAGAAATCATGAACAATCACATACAAACAGAAAGGTATAATATATGCTAACTTAGTAAGCCAAGAAAAGCTATATGTTAACCCATAAAAATAGCAGCTTTACATGCTCTACTCTTCGGTATGATATATCTACTCTGCAGGTTAACGCATAAGAAATTAAAAATTGCAACTTACCAAACCAATAACAAAAATCTAATAGATACAGCAGCCGCTGGTGCGTCAGCACGTCCTCCGCGCATGGGCGGCGAGAGGCGGGAGGCGGGAGGGGAGGGGGGAGGCGGTCGGGAGGGGAGGGGGAGGAGGCGGCGGGAGAGGCCGGGACAGGAGGGAGGCGGCGGGGAGGACAGGGAGGGGAGGGGTGGGCGGAGGGGCGCGGGGAGGCCGGGAGGGGCGGGGGTGGCGGGGAGGCCGGGAGGGGGAGGGAGGCGGCGGGTCCCGGCCACGAGGGGGAGGGGGCGGCGGGGGGAGGTCGGGAGGGGGAGGGAGGCGGCGGGGGGAGGCCGGGAGGGGGAGGGAGGCGGCGGGGCAGGAGGGGAAGGGTGTGGGCAGAGGGGCCGATCGGGCAGAGGGGGCGGCGGGGTCTGGGGCCGGGAGGGATTTTTTCGCTGTTTAGGGTTTAGGGAGCTCGGCGCCAAGATCCACGGCGCCGAGCTCGGCGCTACGACACACGGCGCCGAGGTCGGCGCCAAGACCCACGGCGCCGAGGTGGTGCCACCACGGCGCCACGCAGGCCGGCACGCTGGAGCGGGTACGCGTCCTCGGCGCCATTGACCACGGCGCCGAGACGTTGTATCTCGGCGCCGTGTCCCACGGCGCCGACTTTTGGGTTTAAAAATGGAATTAAAACTGGCAGGGGTCTAAATGTGAATATTTTTCAAAAAAAAGGCTAAAATAGAAAAATTTCGGGCCTCACGCTACCGGGTTGTTACGATACTTGTTATCGTACGTGACGGTGAAGAGTGGTCCGCCGCCATGGATGAGCTCTTCTTTCGATGCTATGTTACTGCTGACTGTTGCCAAGAAGAAAGATGAACTGAGTTATATATGGAGCTGACCACTGGTCAGAGAAGCAAAAGATATCATGAAAGACATCAGGGGCAGTGCAAAACTTACGAACAATGGAAGGGAAGCCATGAAGCTATTGTGTCGAGCTTTATATGTCTTCAGCTATACACACACTCATACACTCATGCTTTCTATTTATTGTACTTTAATAGTGGTTTTCTGCAAATAAAAAACCTCAAGCCGCCCTTTGTCAGCTTTGCATCTGGTATATATTATTGCATTATGTGTGATGGCTTACTGAATATCTTTGTACTCACTATTACTCAACTATTATTCAGTAAGTTGGAAAAAGAAATAAAACCCCTACAATCATCTAAGGGCGGGCAAGATTGGAAGATGATAATGCCAAGAACTAGGTCGTGGGCCCTAGTTGGTTGCCTGTAGGCATATCCTGAGAGTCCCATCTGTGTGATGTTTCCGTTTCCGCTGCTACTCTTTAAATGTTTTGGCCTGATCGACCCATGTATAAATGTACTATTGTATTAGTTATGTTTCCACAAGATATGTATTTGATGTTTAGTAATATATCTGTGATAACTATCTACTGATACAGGGAATTGTACGGTAAAATTACAGAGGATTCATGATTGTTTATAGAACATTTTGAAGCAGTTAATAAAATGAAGACATAACGTAAAAACTCATATATTTTGAACAAGATCCATGTTGTCGTCAGTTCACAAGCCTTGGTTGCAAAACATATTGTATCATCTTTTAATTTTTCACGTTCCAGTTGTCAAAAAGGAATAAGCTTTCATTTGCCTTGCAGTTTAGCATCTCTTAATTACTTCGTTTTTTCGTTTTTTGTCACGGGTTGATTAACGAATATTTGTTCTCCCCCCCCCCCCCCCCCAGCCCAAGCAGAACCAAATCCTGCTCTGAACAAATGCATACAACGTATATACACTTTGGGAATGGACATGTGTACATGCGATGCACCATGAACGTACGCCTGGGTCCCGTGGAGCCATGCCCGATGCCACACTATGCCAAGCCTTCCAAGCGGCAGCCGTGCGTTCCAGGCAGGCAGCGCCAACGTGCTCTTCGCCCACTGCCAACGTATATATGTACTTGGATGCACATGCTTGCGCATGCATACGCCTACCAGCATCGCGTCGGATTGCCTTCATCCGCTTGTCTCGTGGTTGCTGTGCGCCGACCAGTGTGGTAACAAGGAAGAAAAGATAGCGCAACGACAGAGTAAAGATTAGGAAGGAAAAGGGAAGGGAAGGTCAGGAAGGGGCCACGATCTTAGCATTCTTTGCCAGCTTAATGATTTGAATTTTTCTTCTCTATTTTGCTAATTTAATTAGAGTTTAGAGTCCAGATTAGAGTAGCAAGTTTTTGTCAGGGGTTTGATTTAATAGATCGGTTGTCTGTAGTAATTTTCAGTTGCGATTTGGGTACTGCGTGGGCATAATTTGAGAATATCATCTACTAAATAGTTGTAGAAATTTTTTTTAGCTTTTTGTAGAGTATTTAATCACATCAATTGGATGGATAAATTTCCAGTTATGATTTTTGTAAGCTTGCTATCTGCAAAATTGAATTTCAAGTTATTCCAGAATAGGTTGTTGTTGGACGCAGTCGTGGAAAATTATTAAATTAGCCTGATAGATGACATAATTGAATTTTTGGCATTACTAGAAAGAGACAAAAAAATGTTCTGTAGATTCTGAAAGTGTTATGATTTATTGGATTTACTTGTGTAAATTAATAGATATGAAAATATTACGCCTGCTGTCAAGAAGAAGACAGATATGTCTTCTGGGCTAAAAACGGGGGTTAAATGATTTAATCTGGACTTGTGGCAAAATAAGAACATGTAGTGAATTTTGTGTAGATTCCAGAACTGGTATGGCTTGCTATGATAAGACTTGGGAGTTGGATGTTATGTCATTTTTAGTACTAGCAGGGGTGACTGTTCGGTAAAAGGGAGTATTATGGAGTTGAGAAGCGTGTAGGAGTGTTGTCATTTAATTGTTGTCTTGTATTGTTGTGGCATGTATTGAGATTGGGTAATTACTGTAGGAAGAGTAGTAATGGGGTTTGTGTCATCTTCTAATCAACCCGGTCATAGCGCCTTGAAAAGGTAAGTACATAGTAGAATGGTAGATGATGATTGGTAATTACTCATTATTACTGAATTATTCTTGTCTTGCAATATTTGATTACCTTTTGTTTAGTATGAGATAAATCGATGATGGGAATATGAAATGTGATAGAATGATTAACTGATGCATTCATGACATGATCAAAGCATATGAACCAGAGCGATGAGTAAGTCAATTTGACTTTTCTGGAGTGCTCTTGAGTAAAAAGACCAACAAAGGTAGGCACCTCCATAGGATAAAGGTAGAGGGTAAACATCGATATGTGTTCCCTCCACTGTACCGGTATATGCTAAAGGAAGAGAAAGAGACATGTACATGAGCATTGCATTGCATAAACCAAAAGAAAGAAGAGAAAAGAGAATTTCAGATTAACAAAGCGGTCAGACCATCAATACTAAATTCCAGATTAACAAAAACGCATCAACCAAAACTTTAACAAACGCAAATTTCAATGCAACCCAAATATCAATTATTCATCATGACTAAACGCAGGACCACCGCATGGTCTAACAAATCCTCTAAATGCCAAAACTAGGACTGGTTATACTTTAGCACGTTCTGTCGCAAGGTAAGGTCTGTCGCCTAGAGGCCACTCGGTTGGACTAAAATTTGACAGTTTATGGTTGAAATTGCACTGTAGCTGGCTGAAATTACACTGTAGTTCACAATGGCTTATTTGACATAATTAATTTAAAAAATAGAAAAAATAGGTTAGCCCATCACGTATAATGCAAACGAATACGGGAAAAAAAGAACCGGTAAAAAAGCTTTAAAATACCCAAAAAAATTCAGAAAAAAGATAAAAATTATAAATAGTAAAAAAATAAGTTAGAAGTCTAAGTTCAAATAAACAGGACCCTAATCTGGGCTATCTGGCACGGTCATTGCCCCAGCTTTCCCATGCCTATCGCAAGGTAAATTGCGTGTGATTTCGACTTCGATCCCCAGCCTTATTGGGTAACTGGCCCAATAATGCGAGGCGACCGTAGTTGTGGTCAGCAACTTCGGCCTATGCTGATGAATACTGTGAGGTCTCCGGCATATAGGACTACTGGATCCACATCGTTAGGTTTTTGACCTTTTGTGGTATTGTTTGAGGTGAAGACGAGGTTGACTGACCGGTGAATACTGATGGATGGAACATCGATCTGTGGTCGCTAGTGGCTGGCCGTGATCCAAGTTTCCAGATATAAATTACCAATTCAACGAAAATGATTGAGATTTTAATCAACTTGAGATATACAGGTATTCTGACTGAGAAATTTCCGATTAATTGTCATCTTCAGTTATCAGTATATACCGCATATGCAAATGTTAAAACTAACTACCATCCATGCTTGAAGGTACCATTGGAATCTCCTGTTCAAGAGTGCCGTACACGTCATCACTTCGAAGCCTCGAAAGTACCTTTGGAATCTACCGGCTGAACTTTTTTTTAGTTCCAGCTTCTAGTTTCAGCTCTTATTTTACTATTTAGTAATTCGTTTTTTCTGATTTTTTTTAGATATTTTAGGTTTTTTGTATTTTTTATTTCTCCGTATTCCTTTGTATTATCTGTGATGGGTTAACATATTTTTTCTATTTTATATTTTTTTAAATTTAATTATGCTTAATAAGCTAACTTAGCTACAGTAAAAAAAGTCAGTTATAATAAAATTTTAATTAGAAGTTAGAAGAGCTACGTACCAATGCTAGGCAGCACATCCTATAGTTAACTATTACTACCTTGACTTGTAACCAGAGAGAGCCGATTGGGCAAGCTGCATGGCCCATGATAACCGCACAGATACCTTGGAAGTAGATACCTCCACAGTTATTCATGCTTGACTTGGAAGTACATTTGGAAGCCATGGGTTACCATGACCGCAGTCAATCGATAAACGGCCAGAGCTAGGCTGCACGGCTGCACCCGCTGTGTATATAAATAGGGGCAGGGTAGAAATCTATCTCCCTGCATAGAAACTCACTTTTAAGTTTTAACCCATCCAATCAATCAAAGCTGCCATTAATTATATATACACCCTCCATAATGGCCCATCCCGAGCCACCGTTGATGCTGCTGCTGCTCCTACAGATCCAGCTCGTGGTCGTACACTCTCTTCTCCCTTCAGCTGATACATATACCAACCAAACTGTCGTACCGGCCGCTGTTCCATGCCTGCCGGACGAGGCGTCGGTGCTGCTCCTGCTGAGACGGTCCTTCTCCACCACCAACGACACCATCTGCGACTTCTGGTCGTGGAGGGCCGGCACAGACTGCTGCCATTGGGAAGGTGTTCGCTGCGGTGACGAGAACGGCCGCGTGACTTCCCTTGATTTGGGTGACTGCGGCTTGCAAAGTGGCCACCTCGATACCGCGCTTTTCGAGCTAACCTCACTCAGGTACCTAAACCTCGCCTATAATGACTTCAATGGGTCCCAGCTCCCATCCAAAGGGTTTGAGCGCCTCACCAAGCTCACCCATCTCAACCTCTCCAGCTCCGGCTTTGTAGGCTAGGTACCAACCGACATCGGTCGCCTGACAAATTTGGTATCCCTCGACCTCTCTACTGGCTTTGAAGTTGTTGACCTGCTCGATGATGGTTATAGAGTGAGCACAGACTCTCAGCTTGTAGAGCCAAACTTTGAAACCTTAATCGCAAACCTTAACAATTTAACAGAGCTCCACCTGGGCTTGGTGGACTTGTCCGACAGTGGGGCACACTGGTGCACTGTTCTAGCAAAGTCATCTCCTAATCTTACGGTTCTTAGCTTACCAGCTTGTGGGCTCTCTGGTCCTATTTGTAGTTCATTTTCTAGCTTGCACTCACTTGCTATTATTGACGTACCGTATAATGAGTTATACAGTCCAATTCCAGATTTCTTGACCGACTTCTCCAACTTGAGTGTTCTCCAACTTAATTATAATCATCTTGAAGGATGGGTCTCTCCCGCAATCTTTGAACACAAGAAACTAATGATAATTAATCTTTGCTATAATCGTAAAATCTCTGGTTACTTGCCAAATTTCTCAACTAGTAGTAGGTTGGAGAAATTGATTGTTGGTAGAACCAATTTCTCAGGTACAATACCAACTTCCATTAGCAATCTCAGATCTTTGAAGGAGCTAGGCCTTGGTGCAAGTGGCTTTTCCGGAGAGCTACCCTCGTCAATCGGTAATCTCAAATCCTTGAGTGTGTTAGAGATTTCTGGGATGGGAATAGCAGGGTCCATACCATCATGGGTTGCAAACCTAACCTCTTTGACGACCCTCCAATTTGCTGATTGTGGCTTATCCGGATCGGTACCTTCTTTCATAGGCGATTTGAGGACATTGAGAAGATTAGTGTTATATGATTGCAACTTTTCTGGAGAAATACGTCCGCAAATCTTAAACTTAACTCAGTTGCAAACACTCTTGCTTCGTTCAAACAATTTCGTCGGCACCGTGAAGCTTACTTCATTTGGGAAACTGCCACTCCTTAGTTACTTGGATCTCTCTCATAATAATCTAGTTGTGGTGGATGGAGAAGATAATTCTTCATTAATATCCTTTCCCAAAATGATTTTCTTATCTTTATCAGGTTGCAACATTTCTAAATTTCCTAATTTCTTGAGGCATCAAGATGAAATCGAGGTGCTGGACCTCTCAGAAAACCAAATTCATGGGGCTATACCACAGTGGGCATGGGAGACTTGGAGTGATATTGTCTATTTAAACCTGGCGAACAATGAATTTACCAGTGTTTGTTAAAGATAGAAAGGATAGAATATGAGATAGAATATGATTGTTATTTGCTTCCTTATATGCTTCGGTTTCCTTATTTGTGTATGACATATCCCTTTGTACCCTCTTATATATATGGTCCCTTGGGTCTTATGAATATATTCATAATATTTATAACAGGTTATGCCCCCTTTCTTCCCCTACATTTAGAATTCTTAGATCTTAGAAACAACATGTCTGAGGGGGTCATACCTATACCTCAAGGATCTGCAACTTGGCTCGATTACTCAAGCAACAGATTCTCGTCTGTACCTCCTAATTTCAGTTCTCATCTTACTGATGTTACCTTCTTCAAGGCCTCTGGAAACAACTTCTCTGGAAATATTCCATCATCCTTTTGTGGTCCAACGAGTATACAACTCCTTGATCTCTCTAACAACAACTTCAGTGGCTTAAATTTAAAAGAAAATCAACTTCATGGGGGGGGGGGGGGGGGTTCCCAGACAATATGAAAAAAGGGTGCTCATTTGAGGCATTAGATTTCAGTGGCAACTGGATTGAAGGACAGCTGCCCAGATCTCTGGTTACTTGCAAAAACTTAGAGGTACTTGATGTTGGAGACAATCAAATTAGTGACTCTTTTCCATGTTGGATGAGCACGCTTCATAGACTTCAAGTCCTTGTCCTGAGATTCAATAAGTTTTTTGGACAGGTCGCACAATCTCTCGCAGAAAAAAGTATCTGTGCATTTCCAAGTGCGATAATTGTCGATCTATCGTCAAACAACTTCTCTGGCCCATTGCCCGAAGACCAATGGTTTAAGAAGTTGAAGTCAATGGTATTTAGAGACTCAAATACGTCATTGGTCATCAATCATGATGTGCCAAACTTAGGACAAGGTTATCAATATACTGCTGCAGTCACATACAAAGGGCATGACACCACATTTGCTAAGATATTAAGAACCTTTGTATTCATTGATGTCTCAAATAATGCATTCTGTGGTAGCATCCCTGAAGCTATTGGGGAACTTGTTTTGTTACATGGGCTCAACATATCACACAACTCGCTCATGGGGACGATTCCATCTCAGCTCGGTCGTCTGAACCAGTTGGAGGCACTGGACCTGTCCTCAAATGAGCTTTCAGGAGTGATTCCACAGGAGCTAGCATCCTTGGACTTCCTCATAGTGTTGAACCTGTCCTACAACAAGCTGGAGGGAAGAATACCGGAATCACCACATTTCTTGACATTCGCCGAGAGTTCATTTCTGGGAAATGATGGTTTGTGCGGGCCTCCATTGTCGAAAGGATGCAGCAACATAACAACGCCCAATGTGGTACCATCCAAGAAGAATTCTGCAGATATTATGCTACTCCTCTTTGCTGGGTTGGGATTTGGTGTTGGGTTTGCAGTTGTAATTGTAGTGGGATGGGTACTCCCCATTAGAAAGAAATCTTGAAGGAGTGCTCTGTTGTATTCGAATAAATAAAATCTTCGAACGAAGATCACTTACGATCTGAAATCGTCTACACGTTATACTGGGGCCTATAACTTCAGCAGAAATGGCAACAAGCCAGTTTGATTCATAATACCTTGTGTCGTTCACTTTTTATTCTCTCTCTTGTCCAGTGCATGCCATGAGTCCTGAATGGCTTCGGAGGAGCGTGCGTGGAGAGCGGGCGCTCTCCTTTGAGTACGGCTGCAGAGCGCGCGCTCTCCTTTGATCTTTTCCGATCGTTTCGGTTTATGAATTTGTTTTTTTTTTCCGAACGAACGGCAGAAGGTCTGTCTTGCGTTAAAGAAGGAAAGCAAGTGTTAACAACACCGGACTAGTAAATTTCCAATAGAGAACTACAATTGCAGATCAATATGGTTTCGCGTCAAAAAAAAAATACAGATCGATGGTCATGGAAAACTTAAGATCAAAACATCCACAAAATTACGAGTTCCTTTTGTATTGGATCCCAGATCATCGATTTTCTTACTAAACATTTTCAACGAGCGTGCCGGACGATAGCTGATCGAGTTATAGATACGCGCTTAACGAGTGGCCCAGGTTTTACAGCAATGAAGAGAGTAAAAATAGCTGTACTGAAAAAGTACATTACGTATATTAACTAATAAAACGTTGCATTCCACATTTTATTTGTAAAAAACAACATCAGAAGCATTTAGCTCTTCTGCAGTTCTGCTTATGTTCGCTATGCCTACAAAGTCGCACAATTGGTCATGCCAACTGCCGAGTCGAACACGGCACCGCAAGTAACAATTCATGCGCTGAATCGGTCCAAGACAACAAAACAAAATGCACTACAGTCTGCACTCGACAGTGATCGGTTGTGTGCGCCTCGACTCGACCGCCTTCTTCCGCACTGCAACGAAATCTGACAAGTGACGGTCAAACGCAAACTGGACCAACAAAAATGACATGCATGAGCAATTGAAGAGCAGAGGAATCTAAGCTAAAACGTTCCTTCATCGATGCAAACTTATCATCATGGCGAGCCGGAACGGACTGCTGCCACTGGGAGGGCATCACCTGTGACATGGCCTTCGGAAGAGTTATTTCCCTAGACCTCGGTGAGTTTCACATGAAGGGCCGTCGTCTTGACCCTGCACTCTTCAAAACCAAAGTCGTTGAACCTGCGATTTTGAATGATACAGATGTTGGACTTTTCACGTGTACTATAATTAACTTGTAGACCACATCTTGAAAAAAATAATTCATTTAAAAGTTAGATACTATAGCAAAAATCAAAGATACTTTTAGAAACCGAAAAGAATAGACGCTTAGTATAAAACCCTTTTCCACCCAATAAGGCAAATGGACCTTGACTTGTAGTGTGTAAAACCCTTTTCCACCCAATAAAGCAATGGATCGACCTTGACTCATGAGTGTGTAAAACTCTGTTCCACCCAATAAAGCAAGTAGAGTCAAAGTCGTTCTTCGAAATTTGAATTAGTCTAAGACAACGAAACATGCAGGTGCAGTGCGGCAACCAGTTGTCATGCCAACTGCCGAGTCTATTTACCACAACCACAACATTTTCCCACTAAATAACTGAATAAGCAGTCGAACACGGCACCGCAAGTAACAATCCATGAGCTGAATCAGTCTAAGACAACAAAACAAACTGCAGTACTACAGTCCGCACTTTGCCCTCGACAGTGATCAAACAATGCGCTGAATTGTATGCAACGAAATCTGACAGACTGACAGTGACGGTTAAACGCAAACTGGCCAACGATGACTAACAAAAATGACATGCACGAGCAATTGAAGAGCGGAGGAATCTAAGCTATCTAGACGTATCCTATTTATTCCTATATATAGAAACAACTTCTCTGGAAATATTCCATCATCCTTTTGTGGTCCAAAGAGTATACAATTCCTTGATCTCTCTTACAACAACTTCAGTGGCTCAATCCCTTCTTGTTTGATGGAGAATGCTAATGGGATGCAATCATTAAATTTAAATGAAAATCAACTTCATGGGGGGTTCCCAGACAATATGAACAAAGGGTGCTCATTTGAGGCATTAGATTTCAGTGGCAACTGGATTGAAGGACAGCTGCCCAGATCTCTTGTTACTTGCAAAAACTTAGAGGAACTTGACGTTGGAAACAATCAAATTAGTGACTCTTTTCCATGTTGGATGAGCACGCTTCCTAGACTTGAAGTCCTTGTCCTGAGATCCAACAAGTTTTTTGGACAGGTGGCACAATCTCTTTCAGAAAAAAAAGTACCTGTGCATTTCCAAGTGCAATAATTGTCGATCTATCGTCCAACAACTTCTCCGGCCCATTGCCCGAAGACCAATGGTTTAAGAAGTTGAAGTCAATGGTATTTGAAGACTCAAATACATCATTGGTCATGGATCATGAAGTGCCAAATACACAACAAACATATCGATATACCGCTGCAGTCACATACAAAGGGCATGACACCACATTTGCTAAGATATTAAGAACCCTTGTATTCATTGATGTCTCAAATAATGCATTCCGTGGTAGCATCCCTGAAGCTATTGGGGAGCTTGTTTTGCTACATGGGCTCAACATATCACACAACTCGCTCACGGGGACGATTCCATCTCAGCTCGGTCGTCTGAAGCAGTTGGAGGCGTTGGACCTGTCCTCAAATGAGCTTTCAGGAGTGATTCCACAGGAGCTCGCATCTTTGAACTTCCTCACAGTATTGAACCTGTCTTACAACAAGCTGGAGGGAAGAATACCGGAATCACCACATTTCTTGACATTCGATGAGAGTTCATTTCTGCGAAATGATGGTTTGTGCGGGCCTCCATTGTCGAAAGGATGCAGCAACATAACAACGCTCAATGTGGTACCTTCCAAGAAGAATTCTGCAGAGATTATGCTATTCCTCTTTGCTGGATTGGGATTTGGTGTTGGGTTTGCAGTTGTAATTGTAGTGGGATGGGTACTCCCCATTAGAAAGAAATCTTGAAGGAGTGCTCTGTTGTATTCGAATAAATAAAATCTTCGAACGAAGATCACTTACAATCTGAAAACGTCTACACGTTACACTGAGGTCTATAGCTTCAGCAGAAATGTAATGACGTGCTGCTTTATCATGAAACTAAAGAATTACATTTGGCAACGAGCCTGTTTGATTCATAATACCTTGTGTCGTTCACTTTTTCTCTCTCTCTTGATATACTAGTCGTGGTCAGCAACTTCGGCGTATACGACTACCGGATCCAGATCGTTATGTTTTTGACCTTTTGTGGAATTGTTTGGGGGTGAGGACGAGGTTGACTGACCGGTGAATACTGATTGATGTAGCACCCACGAAACTGGCGATCGATCTGTGGTCGCTAGTGGCTGGCCGTGGTCCAAGTTTCCAGATATAAAATGTGAATTCAACGAAAATGATTGAGATTTCAATTAACTTGAGATGACTGCATTCGTATATAGGTATTCTAACCGAGAAACTTCCGATCACTGCAAGCAAACCTATGTATTGCAAACCTATCACGGACAATGCAAAAGAATATGAGAAAAAAAAGAAAACACAAAAAAACCAAAAATAAATAAACAGAAAAAATGAACAGGGGAAAAAAGCCAATCGCTCGCCGAACGCGGCGTTAGCAGACGCTGAACGGTGCCTTAGACTTGTAACTAGAGAGAGCCAATTGGCCGAGCTGCATGGCCCATGATAACGGTGCATATGTTCAATATGTTTCGCGATGTGACGAATGTGGCGTGGTTGGGTGGCATGGTAGGAGCCACGTGTTGGCTGTTGATTCTTTCGCGCTCGGTAAGGAGACTAGATTTGTAATTTTGTGTCACATAGGGTTAATTTCAAAATTAAAGCGGCACAATAAGGCCAAATAAAAAAAGCTACACGGACTACCTCAATGAGATCTATGATGACGAATTATTGTTACCTAATTTCATACAGGGAAGAAGTTACCATACCTTGACTACGTGCGGTCAGTTACTACAAGTTGCAACGAATTATATTTCGTCGTAATTTTTCCGTTGCAATACTTAAAAATCGTTATAGTGCGATTAATTTGTCATCTTGAGTTATCTCACTATATACCGCAATTGCAAATGTTAAAACTAGCTACCATCCATGCTTGAAAGTATATTTGGAAGCTAATGTTCAAGAGTGCCGTATACGTCAATCTTATCTCTTCCAAGGTATCTACTTGCTGAACATGACAGGCAGCCATGTGACTGTATCAGTGTAGACTTGCTAACACTAACCGCTACATAACAAGGGAATCAATGGGTTGCCTTGACTTGTAACCTGAGAGCCGATTGGCCAAGCTGCATGGCCCATGATAACGGCACAGATACCTTCGAAGTGGATACCTCCACAGTCATTCGTGCTTGAAAGTACATTTGGAAGCCATGGGTTGCCATGACCGCAGTCAATCGATAAACGGCCAGAGCTAGGCTGCACCCCCTACTGTGTATATAAACAGGGAAAGGGTAGAAATCTATCTTCCTGCATAGAACCCATCTCTCGTACAGATACATAAAAAAAAGGTTATGTAGAATACAGACCATATATATACGCCGATGACCAAATGCTAAACGCAAACCACCCTTTGTGCGGAATAAAATAAAACGGCAAATATGGCTGTTTGCTTTGGATATAAAGGAAGTTTGTATCTCTGCGTATCTTTAGACATCACAGCTACAGTATCAACAGACAGGAATTTTGTTGGAGCCATTCTTTCATAGCCAATAGCAGAGCTGAGGGCTGATTGGTACGAGCTAGCCATGAAAAGTCTTTCTTGATTTCACTGGGGCTCACAACTGAAGCCCCAGGCTTCTCTTAGTGTATGCATAAGAGTGTAAAACCTCCACAGTTAGTAAAAGCAGCCGGCTATTGTAAAATCGACCAACTGAAATACAAATAATGTTATTGTGCTATTTTAAGGTTTTTTGGCTATGGGCATGGTAATCTGTTCCTCTGAAAAAATTAAAAAGAAGGAAGAATTACATATTTGTAGAAAAAAATGAAAAAGAAATACACATGTTAACTAATGGGGCTATGCTCTGTTGCATGGCACTATGGTAATGAGGATTTACCTCTGCATGCCACATCTTGCTTATTTGACTCTCGCGCCTCCTTTTTCCTCTGGATGAAACAGATATATGCAGTTCAGGGTAGCATCACATGTCTCTGGAAAGCTAACATATCCACTTCTATTTATGTAGTTCTCTTTCATTTGAATTAAATTGCTGTTGATCTAAAAACATCCTCATATGTGTTACCACTAACTACAATCATAGCCACAATAGATATAGCTCTGCAACTCCCATATGCTCCATGCATGACCTACAACAAACACACAGGAGTTCTTTGATACTATACATCTATCCAAATTTGTAAATTATCCAACTATTAAACTATCCAACTATCATTGAGCGCCCATGACAATAAGAATCATAGGGAGGCAAGAGAAAAACATAGACAAAATAAGAGGGTATGAAGTGGCAGTTCATGTTGAAAGTATTGCGGTATAAGCATATACTTAATTTTAATTCCATCATGAATAATAAAGACAAAAACATGATATAACAAGCATATAAATGACTTAACTAATATATAAACATATGAACTTTTTAACTCACAGTATATGCTCAAGATATACATAAGCATGTATACATGTAGCCAAATTAAATCATGCCATCCAAATGCCGATAATATTATGAATATAACATGTATGACCAAATTCGACTTGTTATCACAGTATTGAATGTTATATATTGCTCTCAGAAGGCTAGTTGTATAAGATCCACTCTTGGCCGTCTCCGCCATGATAAAATGCAATCTTAATTATATATGATAGCTTATGGATTCGATCTTAAGCTCAAATCAAGATTTTTTTGTACCTGTTCCTTTCTTTCTAAGCATGTCACATAAATCATGTTTTAACTGTACATAAATCATGTTTAGGAATTGCTATATGCACTGCCATTGTGGCATTATTTTCTGATAAATAATTCACTAAATGCAGTCTGTTATGGCCTAGGATCCTGGCGATGCACGTAGCAGGCTCACGAACAATACCGTGAGGTACCGAAGTGCCGGATGAATAGTACTTGCACAGTACTGTAGCATCATATGCCTGAATAGTAGTTTGCAGGTGCAATTTTTTTATTATTTAGGTTTGTTTGTTTTTAAATTATTTTCATCTATTAAAGAAAAGTTTTCTATTATTAGAAATTAGTTTTCTTAATATAGTGATATGTTTCTTCGAGGTTAAATTTAGCCATTCCTATAAAAGGAATAGCATTATACCTATTATCCTCAAGCAAAGAAACAAACTAAGTTATCTAGTCTCCCTTTTTTCTTCAACAGACATCAGAGCCTTGGCGGCGGCATGGTCGGCTGATCAAGGGCGAGTGCCCTACACTCAGTCTTCGAATCTCTACCACAACATTTGGTATCAGAGCCGCTCACCATAGCTTCCGATGCTGAATTATCTTCCTTGGACATTTTGATGGCTAGCGACAAGAAAATAAGATCTTTACTCGACAATATGCTGGTCACCTTAGAGAAGGCTATGGAGTTGGCGGGCACGCTAAAGGAGTAGGAAGAGATATCGCATGTCATTGCAATGGTTACGCTGCCACCACCTTCCCCGATGCCGATGTTAGCACTGGCCATATCCTCAACGACGACTCCTCTTCAGGCTTCATCTTTGGTGCCTTTACCAATGAAGAAGGTTGTCGTTGTCCAGTGCCAGTCATCTCCATGTGGCCGGCTGACACCGTGCCTCCGCAAGTGTGGAGCACAACGGTTGCCATATGGAGGTTAGCGATGTTATCGCATCTCTTTCACAACTGTTGCATCCCAAGGCAAGAGGAATGATGTTGCTATCTCGCGTTGGGTGTCCATGCCTTCAACGTCTCCTGCATCATCAAACCACATCCAGGAGTATTGTTCGCTTCGCTGAAGCAGGCTCACAAACAATACCATGGGGTACCGCGGTGCCGGATGAACAGTATCCGCGGTGGATGAATAGTACCCACACTATACTGTAGCACCATGAATAGTACCGTGTGGTACTGTAGCGCAGTACGTGTGAACAGAAGCTTGCGGGTGCAATTTTCTTATTATTTAGGTTTGTTTCCTTTTAGATTATTTCTATGTATTAGAAATAAGTTTTCTATTATTAGATATTAGTTTTTTTAATATAGGAATATGTTTCTTGGGAGTCAAATTTAGCCATCCCTATAAAAGAGACAATACTGTATCTATTATCATCAAGCAAAGAAATAAACAAAGTTTTCTAGTCTTTATCTCTTCTTCAACAGGCCTCAGAGCCTTAACGGTGGTATAGCCAGCAATCAAGGACGAGTGCCCTGCACTCGGTCTTCGGACCCCTACCACAACACCGCCCACAACAGTCAGTCACTGAACAATGCCCTTATACCTAAGATGAACATTAGTAAATTATCTAGCAAACAGTGATCAGAATGCTTTCCTTGTCTTATCTGCTAGCCTGAATTCATACCACGTATAACTTCCGCAAAAGAAATCGAAATGAAAAGCTGTAAACCTGAGAAGGTGTATAGTATATATGATTTATACAAATCTTTGTACAAGTTGTACTTATCAAGCTTAGCAATGAACAGCTTCGGTTTCTTCACAATATTGGCTTCAAGTGAACCTGCATGATAAGTACGTAGGACACATTAGATAAAAATCAGTGGGACCAAACCATACACATGTCCAGCAAACACAATTTTCTAGCTGCTCCAGCAAGTTATGCAGCTCATGCAAAGCGGCTTGATATCCTAGGCATTTGTTAGGCAGCACAATACCAATGTCCGATGCAGCCAATGTAGACATTATTGATGTTTCTTATGGGCACAAATGGCAAATTTGCATAGCTCATATGTTGAATTCATGGATGACACAAACCACGAACACATTATACAACCTTCACTAGACTAGCCAATTAGATTTAAAATTGAACGGAAGCAATTTACCAGAAACATCCGAGGAGGCGATGAGCTAGCTGCTACACGCCACTGACCTCGGCGTGTTGCGCAGCCCTCAGGCAGGTGACGCCCCCCTCGCGGCATCACCTGCCGGCTGCCACACTAGCCCTCAGGCCCTCAGCATGCTGCACGCCCAGCGGTTGGACTTGGTCGTATGCCGCTACAGCGCTGCCCAGGGGACAAGGCGCGCACCTGACAGCCAGCACTCCCCCCGGTGGCACGGCGGCACCTGGCCGCGCACCGCGCGCGCCCGCGCTCAGCGCCCTTGCGTCGCGATGGGCCTTCGGTGCAGTGGGTGCGATTGAAGAAGGCGGTCGGAAGTGGCCACGTGGGGCAGCACTTGTGAGGAAGCAATCTATGGTGGAGCCGACGCTGGGGAGGAGGAAATGGCTGGCGAGATGGACCAGGTAGAGAGGCGGCGGCGCCGTCCGCCGAGACCATGCTCGCGCAAGGGAACAGGGCAACAGGGCGGACTACTTCGATGAGATCAATGATGACGAATTATTGTTACCTAATTTTATACAGGGAAGAAGTTACGATCCTTTGACTACGTGTGGTCAGTTACTACAACGAGTTGCAACAAATTATGTTTCGTCCTAAATTTTCCGTTGCAATTGCAAATGTTAAAACTAGCTACCATCCATACTTAAAAGTATATTTGGAAGCTAATGTTCAAGAGTGTCGTATACGTCAATCTTATCTGTTCCAAGGTATGACCGTAGCAGCGTAGACTTGCTAACACCACTAACCACTACATAACAAGGGAATCGATGGGTTGCCTTGACTTGTAACCTGAGAGCCGATTGGCCGAGCTGTATGGCCCATGATAACGGTACAGATACATTTGGAAGCCATGGGTTGCCATGACCGCAGTCAATCGATAAACGGCCAGAGCTAGGCTGCACCGGCCACCGTGTATATAAACAGGGGCCGGGTAGAAATCAATCTCCCTGCATAGAAGCTCACTTTTAAGTTTTAACCCAACCAATCAAAGCTGCCATTAATCACACATGTCCTCCATAATGACCCATCCCGAGCCACTGTTGATGCTGCTGCTGCTCCTACAAATCCAGCTCGTGGTCGTACACTCACTTCTCCCTTCAGCTGATACGTACACCAACCACACTGCCGTACCGGCCGTCGTTCCATGTCTGCCGGACCAGGCGTCGGTGCTGCTCCGGCTGAGACGGTCCTTCTCCACTACCAACGACACCATCTGCGACTTCCGGTCGTGGAGGGCCGGGACAGACTGCTGCCGTTGGGAAGGTGTCCGCTGCGGCGGCGAGAACGGCCGCGTGACTTCCCTTGATTTGGGTGACTGCGGCTTCGAGAGCGGCCACCTCGATACCGTGCTTTTCGAGCTAACCTCACTCAGGTACCTAAACCTCGCCCATAATGACTTCAATGGGTCCCAGCTCCCATCCAAAGGGTTTGAGCGGCTCACCAAGCTCACCCATCTCAACCTCTCCAGCTCCGGCTTTGCCGGCCAGGTACCAACCGGCATCGGTCGCCTGACAAATTTGGTATCCCTCGACCTCTCTACTGGCTTTGAATTTGTTGACCTGCTCGATCATGGTTATATGTTGAGCACAGATTCAAATTCTGACCCTGGGCTTGTAGAGCCAAACTTTGAAACCTTAATCACAAACCTTAGCAATTTAACAGAGCTCCACCTGGGCTTGGTGGACTTGTCCAACAGTGGGGCACACTGGTGCAATGCTCTAGCCAAGTCATCTCCTAAACTTAAGGTTCTTAGCTTACCATATTGTGAGCTCTATGGTCCTATTTGTAGTTCACTTTCTAGCTTGCACTCACTTGCTATTATTGACCTACCGTATAATGTGTTATACGGTCCAATTCCAGATTTCTTGACCGACTTCTCCAACTTGAGTGTTCTCCAACTTGAGTGTAATAATCTTGAAGGATGGGTCCCTCCCGCAATCTTTGAACACAAGAAACTAATGACCATTAATCTTTACCATAATCACAAAATATCTGGTTACTTGCCAAATTTCTCAACTAGTAGTAGGTTGGAGAAATTGATTGTTGATACAACCAATTTCTCAGGTACAATACCCACTTCCATTAGCAATCTCAGATCTTTGAAGGAGCTAGGCCTTGTTGCAAGTGGCTTTTCCGGAGAGCTACCCTCATCAATCGGTAATCTCAAATCCTTGAGTGTGTTAAAGATTTCTGGGATGGGAATAGTAGGGTCCATACCATCATGGGTTGCAAACCTAACCTCTTTGACGACCCTCCAATTTGCTGATTGTGGCTTATCCGGATCGGTACCTTCTTTCATAGGCGATTTGAGGAAATTGAGAAAATTAGTGTTGTGTCATTGCAGCTTTTCTGGAGAAATACCTCCGCAAATCTTAAACTTAACTCAATTGCAAATATTCTTGCTTTATTCGAACAATTTCGTCGGCACCGTGAAGCTTACTTCATTTGGGAAACTGCCACTCCTTAGGTACTTTGATCTCTCTGATAATAATCTAGTTGTGGTGGATGGAGAAGATAATTCTTCATTAGTATCCTTTCCCAAAATGGGTCTCTTAGCTTTATCAGGTTGCAACATGTCTAAATTCCCTAATTTCTTGAGGAATCAAGATGAAATCGAGTGGCTGGACCTCTCAGATAATCAAATTCGTGGGGCTATACCACAGTGGGCATGGGAGACTTGGAGTGATCTTTTCCTTTTAAACCTAGCGAACAATGAATTTACTAGTATTGGTTATGCCCCCTTTCTTCCTCTACACATAGAAAAGTTAGTTCTTAGAAACAACATGTTTGAGGGGGCCATACCTATACCTCAAGGCTTTGCAACAGTGCTCGATTACTCAAGCAACAGATTCTCATCTGTACCTCCTAATTTCAGTTCTCATCTTACTGATGTTACCGTCTTCAAGGCCTCTGGAAACAACTTCTCTGGAAATATTCCATCATCCTTTTGTGGTCCAACGAGTATACAACTCCTTGATCTCTCTTACAACAATTTCAGTGGTTCAATCCCTTCTTGTTTGATGGAGAATGTTAATGGGATGCAATCATTAAATTTAAAAGAAAATCAACTTCATGGGGGGTTCCCAGACAACATGAAAAAAGGGTGCTCATTTGAGGCATTAGATTTCAGTAGCAACTGGATTGAAGGACAGCTGCCCAGATCTCTGGTTACTTGCAAAAACTTAGAGGTACTTGATGTTGGAAACAATCAAATTAGTGACTCTTTTCCATGTTGGATGAGCACGCTTAATGGACTTGAAGTCCTTGTCCTGAGATCCAACAAGTTCTTTGGACAGGTCGCACAATCTCTTGCAGAAAAAAGTACTTGTGCATTTCCAAGTGCAATAATTGTCGATATATCCTCAAACAACTTCTCTGGCCCATTGCCCCAAGACCAATGGTTTAAGAAGTTGAAGTCAATGGTATTTAGAGACTCAAATACGTCATTGGTCATAGATCAAGATGTGCCAAACTCAGGACAAGGTTACCAATATACCGCTGCAGTCACATACAAAGGGCATGACACCACATTTACTAAGATATTAAGAACCTTCGTATTCATTGATGTCTCAAATAATGCATTCCACGGTAGCGTCCCTGAAGCTATTGGGGAACTTGTTTTGTTACATGGGCTCAACATATCACACAACTCGCTCACGGGGCCGATTCCATCTCAGCTCGGTCGTCTGAAGCAGTTGGAGGCGTTGGACCTGTCCTCAAATGAGCTTTCAGGAGTGATTCCACAGGAGCTCGCATCCTTGGACTTCCTCACAGTGTTGAACCTGTCCTACAACAAGCTGGAGGGAAGAATACCGGAATCACCTCATTTCTTGACATTCGACGAGAGCTCATTTCTAGGAAATGATGGTCTGTGCGGGCCTCCATTGTCGAAAGGATGCAGCAATATAACAAAGCCCAATGTGGTGCCATCCAAGAAGAATTCTGCAGATATTATGTTATTCCTCTTTGCTGGATTCGGATTTGGTGTTGGGTTTGCAGTTGTAATTGTAGTGGGATGGGTACTCCCCATTAGAAAGAAATCTTGAAATAGTGCTCTGTTGTATTCGAATAAATAAAATCTTCGTACGAAGATGACTTACAATCTGAAAACGTCTACACGTTATACTGAGGTCTATAACTTCAGCAGAAATGGTATGACGTGCTGCTTTATCATGAAAATAAATAATTACATTTGGCAACGAGCCTGTTTGATTCATAATACCTTGTGTCGTTCACTTTTTCTCTCTCTCTTGATATACTAGTCGTGGTCAGCAACTTCGGCGTATACGACTACCGGATCCAGATCGTTATGTTTTTGACCTTTTGTGGAATTGTTTGGGGGTGAGAACGAGGTTGACTGACCGGTGAATACTTACTGATGTAGCACCCACGAAACTGGCGATCGATCTGTGGTCGCTAGTGGCTGACCGGGATCAACTTTCTAGATATAAATTACCAATTCAACGAAAATGATTGAGATTTTAATTAACTTGAGATGACTGCATTAGTAGGCATTCTAACCGAGAAACTTCCGATCACTGCAAGCAAACCTATGTATTGCAATGAGATTTATTGTTCTATTAAACCTAAAATCATTACGACACATATTGCAATAAAATTAAATTCGTTGTCAGCCGTTACAATAAATAGCAATAGCATATTATAATGAAATTTATATCATCGCAATTGTTATGGTATCAATCACAACAGTGGATACTTGATACCCTTCTTTATAAAGGATATGGGTTAACTAGAGACCACCAGCTAAGTGAGAGAACCGATGTGTAGGAAAAGTGAGTAAGGTTCCCTTCTTTTTCACTTATGACTTATACTACAGTAACTAGCTTTTAAATGGTATATTTTTTTAAGACGGAGTTAACAGGAAGATTACAGTACAAAATATATTGAGTTCAATTGTACTAGCCAAAATCATATACAACTATTTTCTCTACATACTGCCTCCCGCTAACAGTCAGAATTCAAAAATTTAAGCCATAAACCATAAGCCACAGCCCAAAAGAAACCACCATAAGAATGAATATCACTTATCCTTTGGGGGGTTTATATATATAAATGAGGCAAGGTGGGACTTCTCATCTTGCTCCTCAATAATTACAGAAGGCGAGGGTAAATTGATACATTCTATTGTACATATGACACTGTAGTATTAGGTTTGCCCTAAAGTCTGCTAGCCAATCCTAAGGCCTGAGGGGTTAGACGCTCCATAATAGTACTCTCTCGACATCAAGCTTCGAGATTCATGGACGAGCTGATGCAGATAACTGCCCCAGCCCTCGGGTTAGTGCACTCATTTGAAACGTATCTTGCATTACAATTTGTTCTTGCAGCACTTGTGAATGGATAAAAGTTTGCTGTAGTCATCATCATGCAAGACCGGACTTCCTTGCTAGCTCGATGGGGTGCAACTCCACATAGTAATCCTAAGTCGTCGTCCCCCCCTATGAGGCCAACATGTTAGGCACATTTGTGCAGGTCATTCAGTCACACCTGCGTGATCATGACCAATGGTTTGGTACTGCCCTGGAGGATCATCGTCCGCACAACCACATACATCGTTACACTGTAACATAATTAACGTAATTTTTTGTTGCACGCTACGCTGAACTAACACATCCCACCAAAATCATAGGTGTGGAGAGAGGAATTTGGACAGCTAGACTAGGGTTTGTTGCCTACACATGAGACTCTGCAGGTAAATGCTTTCCAGTACGACTATGCATTGTAAATGTCAAAACCTCTAACGGGCTCACCTTCCCTGAGGATCAGCTATGTTGTCGGAGCAAGCGGTGGACAGATGTACCATGAGTTTATGTATGTTATCTTCAACACCATTGTGTTATTATCTGTACTTCTTTGTATGATATATGCCTGTGCAATCCATATCCACACCTTTAGCTTAATAGACGGTTACAAGTTGTTATTACCACTTTGACGTCTTTGGATCACATTAATTTGCACAGATCACTCCATTGTTATTACCCAATAAGGGAGCTTTGCGCAGCGACCTAATCCATTGAGCCAGCTTTGCGCAGCAACGTGATGCATTGTTGCAACAAAACTCCTCGTCGGGGCGGATGCCTCGATGTGAATTTGCACTAACTAAATTGCACTTTAGCCGCATATGCTGTGTTGACTCAACATATAAGTAGTACCCCTTCCACCTTGGGTTCTCCTGCATCAAGACTATAACATTAGCTCGCTTAGATGGAGCAGCAATATTGCAATAGAACAGATTTCTATATTGATAACCCAATCAATATGAACTGTACAATATTGCAATAGCTCAGATTTTTATCTTGATAACCCAATCTTGTACATATACATAAAAAGGCCATGTAGAATATAAGACCATACACACCGATGACCACGCAAACCACCTTTTGTGCCGAATAAGATAAATAGGCAAGAATTTACCTCGTCATCTATTAAACTCATGTATGATTCTTTCTTCAAAGTTTAAACTTAGAAGACACACTTCCGCTGTGAAAGGAGCAATGGAGATTTGGGACATGCGCTGGGAATACTTTGATTGAGGCATGAGCCATGCCAAACCTTGCGATTTGGGACGTCCCCAAGGCCCAATCGCTCAGAAATCTCGTCCCGGGAGTCACAAGAACGCGATGTCGGCACAGATCCGCCCAATAGCAAAGCAGCTGAGACACGCCCAATATCTCGGTCGAGGAGGATGCAGACAGCCCAGATCATCGCCCGGGCCAGATGAGGTGCGGCCCAGAAGTGCGCAATCACTCCCTCCCTGCCCCGACCTCGATTTAGTTGTTCTGTTAATTAGCTTTCTAACCAAGCAAGCCTCCATCATGTTATGTTTAGTTTTGAAGATTTTAGGATCGCAGCATAGACGAGAGATCGATCATCAGTGTCGGAGCCATAATTTTGACGATAAAAATACGAACTTAAGACACATCTGTTTTAACACAAGTTCAAACAATATAGTATGGAAGTTCAAATATGATAAATCACATGTTTGCACTATAACTAATATCATAAAATATTTTTTAAAAAATTACAACTTGGTACGGCATTCTTTCATGCATTGAAAGCAGTTCGTGATAGCATTATCACTAACTTGTAGAAAAAACTTACTCTCAATGTATGTAAGTAAGCAATTATTCAAATATTGTTCACCTATATTATTTCTTAGCTTATTCTTCACATGATTCATTACCGAAAATACCCTCTCTACACTTGCAATAGCCACAGGAAGAATTAACACCAATTTGAGTAGCAAATAAACAAGTTTATAGCGATTATGCTTCTTTATCTCAACAAATTTAATAGAGAGATCGCTGAAATCCTTCACTTCTTTAAACATTGTATCTTAGTGCATATTAGCAATATACATACTAAGTTGCAAAGAAAGTTAGACCAAATCTGTGTTGGAGAAATCTTTAAGATAAAACTTAGCAAGCTTAAGGACTTTATCCTTGTTATATGAAGCAACTGAATAAGTAGGATTCAAATATGCCATGCAAAAAAGTAGCTCTGTATTAACTTCATCAATCCTGTGATAGGAAGAAAATGTATTAGTAGGAAGAAAAGATGCATTGGAATTTGGAAATAAGCAATTGTAACAAATTTAACCAACCTACTATTGAGCTCTTGAAGTAGCATATCAATGCCATTTAAAAATATTTCAACATGGAAGCAATGAAAATTCTTTACTTTAAAAAAAAAAGGCTTTGGTCTCCCCACATGCACATAGAAATCATCTATGTTAGGAACTTTTATGCAATGCTTAACATAAAAAAGAAGTGGTATCCTTGAGAAAAATCTCCTATCCATCATCCTCCCACAACAATTGCAACTGAAGCTTAGTCATGTAGACAAGCTCAACAACATTAACAATATCTTGATCCCTCTTTTGCAAAGCATGACATAAATCATCTGAGTATCCAAATATGGTTAACAATAAATGTGCCATGGAAACAAAGTTAGATGACTCAATTATCATCAAACAATTTTGAGCTTTCAGACACTTCGATTGAGAGAAATCTTTTCCAATCATTGTGAGAACTCGATTGAGCGTACGATACAAAGAGATAATATGCAAAATATGATACAAAGAAATAATATGCAAAATAGTCTTGTTGTGAGATCCCCATCGAGTATCACCCGGCCTGCCTAAGCCTATCTCTTGATTTAAACCTAGTCCACTTTCAATTTTACCTAACTCTAAGGCTTCCAGAATCTGCTGGGCTTGAACTTCTTTAAGCATGTGATGCTTCTTACAAGAAATCTCAATAGCATTCAGCAAATTAGTAAGGTGATTAAAGAACCAAACACAATCATCATTTTCTTTAGCAACAATAACAATAGTTAATTGGAGTTGATGTACAAAGCAATGAATATAATAAGCTGAAGCAGACTCTTTCATAATTTTTGTTTTTAGACCATTGATTTCTCATTTCATGTTACTAGCCCCATCATATCCTTGACCACGACATTTAGATAAAGACAATGAATGGTCCATAAGTAAATACTCGATTTCAGAGTGTTAGGGACATCAACAATACCAAGGAACTTTTTAGCTACCCTCCCTTTTTTTGTCAACATAACGCAAGTAAAGAGCTAATTGTTCCTTTTGATACAAGTACATCACTAGATTCATCAGCAAGTATTCCAAAGTAGTCATCGCCAAGGTTTTCAATGACAAGTTTACTGGTTTCTCTAGCATAAGAGTTAATGATTTCTTCTTGTATACAAGGAGAAGTCATTTGATAATTCTTTGGAGTATTCCCTAAAATAAACTTCTTAATATCTTTAAAAAGTTCACCTAGCCAGTTCAAGAGTTTCAAAAAAAATTCCTTATTGTTTGATGTCTCACTTTCATCATGTCTATGATAAGGCAACCCTTGACGCAAAAGAAACTGCAAGCACTTAAGTGAATAAGTTAAGAGGAACTTATATAGAGATTTTTCTTCTGTGCTATAATTATTGAAAGATAATGTGATTGTTGTTTTTGGTTGGATAAAGAAATTAAATTTCTCTTGAGCTCGGTTATGGATACTCCTAATACCACCAACATGTTTGTCAAACCCATTAGGTTTCCACTGCCTAAATGCCCCATTCACGAAAGCATCACCCCCAACATAAGTAGTTTTATCCTTGAACAAATAACAAACAAAGCAATAAGTAGCATCCTTTTACACACTATACTTAAGCCAATCATACTTGTCAAACCAAAAATCACGGAAGCGATGCATAACTCCAATTTTATCTTTGTAAAAAATCATGTGTCCCTAGTTGACATAGCTCTTTTGTAATATATCCTTTTCTCACTGTATCTTGCTCATCTACAGATTAACAAGTGATGGGAATTCTCTTTCCTGGATCATATGGAAGAAGATCAGCATCATAAATTGTCTCCTCAGACTCCTCACTAGTGAAAGCATTTGCAATTCCTACTCCTATCCCACTGTCAATGTTTATTTCACGCACTGTCGCAGTCCCACTGTCAATGTTTATTTCAGACATTGACCCTCTATCAATGTTTGCTTCATCCTCACGAATTGAAGGTAAAATACTCTCTAGTCTTACTTTATCTATTTGAGCATGGAGTTGAAGAAGAGATCTTTTGTGCCTTTTGAGCTTGAGCACTCCATAAAGAGATTAGATCTTTATTCTTTTTCATATTTTAGTGCTTTACAAATCTACAATTACAAATAGAAATTCTAAAATTGTGACTAACTAGATCGAATAAGAAGTAGAACAACTGAACATTGCACACCACATGATTAAAAAAAGATTGAGGATTTGGTATTTTTCAAAACTTACAATAGTTCAGCACTTTGGTTGCTGTGCTCAGTCGCTGACTTGCCAAACCACACCGCACGAGAGCACAACGCCACGGCCATAGTGGCACGGCGCATGGCCGCATGCTGCGCCCTCGCATGGCGCACGACACGGGGGCTGGGGTTGCTGGGTTCGGCAGCGACACAACGTGAGGGCGAGGCAGTCACGGCCGGAGAGAAGATGAGGCGGCGCAGCACCTTGAGGGACGACACGAGCATGTGGTCGACGGCGGTGTATGGCATTGCTCTGCTCAGTATGAGCTATGGCTGTTGTTGGACTGCTTGTTGGGTCTATTAGGCTGCGGGTTGCAATTGAAGGAATATGTAGTGTATACTCTGTGTATTAAGAGGGTATATATTGGAGTTTTAAGCAAAAAATTTTGGGGTACAGCTGTACCCCCATTCACCTTATACAGCTACGCCACTGGGCGGCAGTGAATCAGTGATGCAGAGGTTATTCCCTTCCACACCTCACTCTTCAGTTGTCTGTTCTTACCCGCCCAAATTGCCAATATAATCTCTATTGATGCTTAGGTAGCAAATCCTGGTCATGAATTTTCAGGGTAAAATTGCTTATTCGGCATAAATTCTTTTTCTATTGAACCTCTGAATAAATTCAACACCATACACAGAATCCAACTCAGCCATCTCATGTGGGGAACGCGACCGACCACCTCCCTGATAAAAAAATTCAGATGGCCCTAAAATGATTGGACCTGTTAAGCGTTTGTTAACTCGTATGAAGTTTACCGACCGCCAAATGATCAACCCAGATCAACGTGTTGTACGTACGCATCGAATATTTGAAGAGAGGTAAGTACTCAACACATGGTATTACCATCATGAACCAAATCAACAGACTAGTCATAAAATTGTACTTCAACTTTTATGGATACAAGCAAGAAGCCCCATTAGCCATTACGGCTGAATTACAAGGTTCACTATATAGCATTAGTGATAATATTGACGAAGCTATAAATTACTAATGCAGAGACGTTTAGCGGATTAAAAGTAATCTACGTACAGAGAACTTTATTCCAGCACGGAAAAGTGCCATCCTGAGATCGTTTCCTAATCCGGATTCCCCAGGTCACCACAATTGTAATTGCAAATCCGACGCCAAATCCCAGTCCACCAACAAGGAATAGTATAATATCTGCTGATTTCTCCTTCGAAGGATGTGACACATCTAGCGTTGTTACGTTGCTGCTGCAATTTTTGGACAATGGAAGTCCACACAGACCGATGTTCCCCAGAAACGAGAGATTGGAGAATGTCGAGAAATGAGGCGATTCTGGTATTTTCCCAACCAACTCGTTGTAGGACAGGTTCAACACTTGAAGGAAGTCCAGCCGTGCCAACTCCCATGGAATCTCTCCTGAAAGATCATTTGAAGCGAGGTCCAGTGAGTCGAGTTGATGTAGTTCACCGAACCGAGATGGGATCGGTCCAGTGAGGGCGTTATGTGACATGTTTAGCCCATTAAGTAGAACAAGCTCCCCAATTGACTTGGGAATGGCACCATGGAATGCATTATCAGAAACATCGATGACTGCAAGGGTCCTCAAAATCTTAGAAAATGTGACATCAGACCCTTTGTATGCGATTGCAGCGGTAAATTGATATGTTAGCTCAAGTAGATGGTACTGATTTTCCATGAACAATGTCTCCTCAGCAGATTTGGCCACCATAGATTTCAACGTCTTAAACCACTCGTTTGGCAATGTGCCAGAGAAATTGTTTGAAGCCAAATCAAGAATTCGTATTTTTACGAACTCACAGTTGTTATCCTCTTCTGAAACAGAAGGCCTCACCTTCCCAAATAACATGTTGGACTTCAGGACAAGGACTTGAAGTTTAGGAAGCATACTCATCCAACACGGAAATGTATCACTGATCTGATTATTTCCGATGTCGAAAACCTTCAATCCTCTGCAAGCAGCTAGAGATCTTGGTAGTTGTCCTTCGATCGAGTTGTCACTAAAATCTAATCCCTCGAATGCACAACCTTGCTTGATATTTTGTGGTAATTTTCCATGAAGTTGATTTTTTTTCAAGTTTAGTACACTTAGGGAATTGTTATCCTCTATCAGACAAGATGGGATCGAGCCATTCAAATTGTTGTAAGAGAGATCAAGGAGCACTAGGAACCTCGCTTCACAAATCGATGGTGGAATTTTTCCGGAGAGGTTGTTTCTGGAGGCCTTGAAATAGGACAAACTGCTGAGCTGAGAACCAAAATTAAGTGGAATGGATGAGAACCGGTTGTTTGAGCAATCAAGCAGCTCGGTGTCGGGTCCAGGTATAGGCATGGGCCCTTCGAATAGGTTAAAACTGAGATCGATAACTGACATATCACCGGGAATAACAGATCCATATCCTATACTATTGAATTTGTTGTGTGATAGGTTCAGGACGTTCATGATGTTCAAGTTTTCCCAAACCCAATGAGGTATAGCACCATGGATTTGATTGTCTGAAAGGTCAAGATAATCAACCAAACTCATATTCCTCAAGGCATTAGGGAACTTGGATATGTCGGGATATCTCAAGATTTGATTGTCTGGAGGCCTTAAATTGGGACATACTGCTAAGCTGAGAACCAAAATTAAGTGGAATGGACGAGAACCGGTTGTTTGAGCAATCAAGCAGTTCGGTGTCAGATCCAGGTATAGGTATATGAAGGATCGGAAATAGCAACAGAGGGGGTGAATGGTGCCTTTTTAAAAATTCCGCCCCAAATATTCACTCACTTTTCAACCAAGAGCAAACTGAAAACAGCAATTAACTGCAGAAAACTGCATTACAAAACAGCACTGCTGGCTGAGAATAGAGAGCAGAGAAAATAGTAAAATAAATTGCTGTCCAAAGCAGCCTGAAAAGTACAAAGTAAAAGCTGAAAAACACAAAGTAAAAACAGCTCAAAGTAAAAGCTGAAAAGCACAAAACAAAAGCTGAAAAGCATAAAGAAATCAGCAAAAAGAACTAGAGATTGCAGCAAAGAAATTCATAGATAGTGCTATTTTGCTCTCGGGAATGTGCTAGTCATGGGACTTTGAGAAAATTCCCAGTTCAAAGCAAACTTATGTCCGCAGTTCCTCAAATAAGGACACACCTTAAAATAAAATAGATGAAGAACTGGAGAGGAGACTTTTGCTCTTAGGAATATACTAGCCAACTGGCTTTGAGATGAAATTCGAATTAGAGCAAAAGAATCTGCAGCAAATAGAGCACAAGTATAACAAGGAGATTTTCAGATTTTTGCTCTCGGGATGATCTTAGCCAAATGGCTTTGGAGTAGATCCTAATTCAAAGCAAATAAAATATAGTAGCAACTAGAGTAAAAACTTTAAACCAAAAACAAAATAATGGAGAGAAAACAAACAGCTAGTATAAATTAAAAATACAGAATATTCATATAGAGGAAGAGAAATACCCCGGATTAGATAAAGAAAATGTTTACAACCATCTCTCCCATCTCTCATGTAAAACATACACACACATAGAGAGAACAAGTAAACCCTAACTCTCAACACAACTTTCTCTCAAGGGCACAAGCATTAGGAAACCCTAACACTCACACCCATCTCTCTTTCTCTCTCTCAAATGCACTTCTCCCACTAGAGAGCACCTCTATTTATAACCTCCACTATTTTCAAGAACCCACAACTGTTTTCCTCTCCTGAAACAGAAGGCCCCACCTTCCCAAAGAACTTGTTGGAATTCAGGACAAGGACACGAAGTTTAGGAAGCATACTCATCCAACACGGAAAAGTATCACTGATCTGATTATTTCCAATGTCGAAAACCTGCAATCCTCTGCAAGCAGCTAGAGATCGTGGTAGTTGTCCTTCGATCGAGTTGTCACTAAAATCTAATCCCTCGAATGCACAACCTTGCTTGATATTTTGTGGTAATTTTCCATGAAGTTGATTTCTTTTAAGGTTTAGTACACTCAGGGAATTGATATCCTCTATCAAACAAGGTGGGATCGAGCCATTCAAATTGTTGTAAGAGACATCGAGGAGCAGTAGGCTCCTCGCATCACAAATCGACGGTGGAATTTTTCCGGAGAGGTTGTTTCTGGGGGCCTTGAAATAGTACATACCGCTAAGCTGAGAACCAAAATTAAGTGGAATGGATGAGAACCGGTTGTTTGAGCAATCAAGCAGCTCGGTGTCGGGTCCAGGTATAGGTATGGGCCCTTCGAATAGGTTAGAACTGAGATCGATAACTGACATATCACCGGGAATAACAGAGCCATGTACTGTATTGCTGAATTTGTTGTGTGATAGGTTCAGGATTTCCATGCTGTTCCAGTTTTCCCAAACCCAGTGAGGTACAGCACCATGGATTTGATTGTCTGAAAGGTCCAGATATTGAACCCAAGGCATGTACCTCAAGGCATTAGGGAATTTGGATATGTTACAGGATGCTAGACGCAAGTAATCCATTTCATTGACCCGTGAAGAAGTATCTTCACCATCTACCACGGTGAGTTTGTTGTTTGAAAGATTCAAATTGAAGAGGTCTGGTAATTTCCAGAATGAGCTGAGCTCCACTGTACCAAAGAAGTTGTTCGAATGAAGAAATAGGGTGCCCAGTTGAGTTAGGTTAAATATTTGTGGAGGTATTGTACCAGAAAAGTTGCACTTGTATAGTTCTAATCTAGTTAGGTTCTTCAGATTACCTATTGAAGAAGGTATCCATCCAGATAAGCCGCAGTTAGAGAATCGGAGCAGTACCAAAGAGGTTAAATTTGCGATCCAAGATGGTATAACTCCTATTATCGCAGCTCCTGTTACCTCTAATAATGTTAATGAGTTGAGTTCGCCAATTGAAGATGGAAGCTCCTGGGAAAAGTCAGTTGCTGCAAGACCCAACTTTTTCAAGGATTTAAGATTGCTTATAGAACTAGGAATAGGACCAGAAAAGTTTGTGCTGCTAACACGCAAAATTGTCAAACTACTATCTGACGAGAAATTTGGCAAAGTACCAGAGATGTTGGGATTATAGCTAATACTGACAGCTGTTAAGTTCCTGTGTTGAAAGATTCTCGTTGGGAACAATCCTTCAAGATGATTATCGGCAAGCACAAGAACACGCAAGAAGGGCAAATCAGCAAAGCGTTCTGGAATTGGACCGTATATGTCATTGTACTGTAGGTTAATCTCAGTGAGTGAGCGTATGCCGGAAAGTGATGCACAAATGGGACCAAACAGGTTACAAAGTCTTAAGCTAAGGACCTGGAGTTGAGGTGTACTGGAATTAGCAAAGGCACTGCACCACTCCGCACCATTGTCGGACAAGTCTACTCTGCCGAGATTAAGGTCTCTCAGATTGCTAAGGTTTGCGAGCAATGAACCAATGTTTGGCTCCTCGAGCTGCCAAGAAAAATTTGACCATATGCCAAAATTGTAAAAATCGTCGTCTTGAATCGTAAGATAAAAGGTGGTAGAGAGGTCAAGGGATACCAAATTGGTGAGGCGTCCTATGCCAACTGGTATATGGCCTGCAAAGCTGGAGGTGGAGAGGTTGAGATGGGTGAGCTCAGTGAGGCGCTCGAACCCAGTGGCTGGGAGCTCCGACCCGTTGAAGCTGTTATGGGCGAGGTTAAGATACCTGAGTGAAGTTAGATCGAAAAGCGCGGGATGGAGACGGCCACTCTCCAAGCCGCACCATGCCAAGTCCAGGGAAGTCACGCGGCCGTTGGAGTCGCCGTCGCCGCAGCGGACGCCCTCCCAGCGGCAGCAGTCCGTGCCGGCCCGCCACGACCCAAGGGTGCTTGTGGACTCGTTGGTGATGGAGAAGGAGCGTTTCAGACGGAGGAGAGCCGAGGCCTGGTCCGGCAGGCATGGTACCGCCGGTATGGTGGTTCGGTTGCCGTGCGTACCAGCGAGCGAGAAGGAGAGTTGGATTCCAAGGAAGAGATGAATGAACAGGTGTAGCAGTAGTGGCTCGTGATGACTGATGATGGAGGACATGATGCAACTTTGGTGGGTTGAGTGTGTGAGCGAGCTTCTATGGTGAGATATCCGCTCTGGCAATGTATATATGCACGCACACCACACGCTCCACTACTACAAAAAAAAAATATATTAGACTTCTTATCACAGACAGTTCATAAAAACTACCAATATTAAATGCAATCATAGACAATTTTTAATAAGATTAAAAACCGTCTGTGATATAATTAAAAATTATTTGTGATATATTTTCCGATTCACACATCCCTAAAATTTCATAATTTCTCGTCTGAATTCGACTAGGATTTCGTTTTGACATACCTTTAGTAAAACGGGCATAACTTTTGTATACGGTGTCTGGTTTCGATATTCTTGTACTCGTTGGAAATCTAACGATGAGCCCGATACAAAAAAAATGACCCGCTTGCGCTAGTCGCCCTTGAAGACCCTCAAAATTGGCCATCTTTAGCCTCAAATTTGCATCATAAATTTTTTTATTTCTGTTTTTACCAAAATTTTCGATCGTCCCTTCGAAATTTGGAGTTCGTCTCAACTGCAAAGTTCTAGATCTCGTTGAAACTTTTCAAATGAGTATATATAAGCCATATAGAACTTTGTTATTTTATATTTTAAGACTAGTTATTTATATTGTATCGATATATATGTATAGCCAATATATATCACAGACGGTTCTAGTTTAGAACCGTCTGTGATAAATTGGTCTCTGACTGTTGGGTCCGTCAATCCTCCTCAACCCAATTCTAGTTAATAGAAATCTACCAATCCACACCTCACAAATCGTCCCACCTCTCCTTCCTCTATAAATACTCACCTGAACCCATCTCCTACCCTTTATGCGCTCAAAATCTCTCCAAGCTCCTCACTGTCCTCCTCCTCGATCGACCTGATGGAAGCGAGTGTAGATGATTTGAAGGTCGCATACCAGGTCAGCCAGCCAGCACCTCCCTCCATTGTTTCTTCTAGTATTTAATTCTGTAACTACGATGATTCTATTGCGACTTTGTGGCGTTTAGGGCTACCTAGGAGTTTACAATAAGGCGTCCGCCAAGAAGGCCTACTCGAGCTACTTTGTGAGGTTAGGGCTGCTCGGTTTGTAATGTAAATAGAAAGTAAATGGAATGTTCTCTGCTATATTTTCTTGTGATATTGTAATGGTGGATTTTAATCTTCTAATGCTGTAATGGTGGATTATAATAAAAATAAAATGTTCTATGCTATGTTTGATATCGTATTTGCTTGTTTTCAAAAGGCATAGCCAATATATCCTGAAGCTAACTGAAAAATAGAAAAAAAGGTATAAAATGAACTATCATAGACGGTTTTATAGTATAAATCGTCTGTGATTCACAATCACAGACGATTCTAGTTTAGAACCGTCTGTGATGTGTGAGTATCACAGACGGTTCTAAACAAGAACCATCTGTGATAGTGTTTTTCACAGACGGTTCTAGTTACAAACCGTCTGTGATAGTGTTTTTCACAGATTGTTCGAGTTACAAACCGTCTGTACCGTATTTATCACAGACAGCTCACAAACTGACTGTGATAACTTTCGATTACCACTGACCCATAAATTCAGACAATTCAGAAAACTGTTTATGATGACGTTTTTAAACCGTCTATGATTATGATTTCTGTAGTAGTGCTCGAAACCACTGGTTAGCTCACCAAGTGGTACGGTTGGGGACCGCACCACTACATGTGAACAGTGTAGTGGTGCGATTCTCGACCGCACCATTAACACATGTCACGCTCACACGAGTCATGCGGTTGGAAGAGAGCCAGATTTGGAATTTCATCGCGTAGGGGGCTAGATTTGGTATTTTACTGTGTAACAGTGTTAAATCCGTCCAAAATTCCAGAGAGAGAGAGAGAGAGTACAAATAAAAAATAGTCACATATAATTTTGATTAATATAGGTAAAATCGATATAATATCTACTATAATCAACTTGTAAATCCTGTTTTAAAAAAAAGCACAATTTGAATGTAAAAGGCAAGCTTGTGCCCAGATTCAAGGTAAGAGGCAAACTTGCGCCTAGATACGTAGGGCCATTTCCTATCATTGCCACGTAAGCCTGTCAAATGTGCATAATGTGTTCCACGTCTCTCAGCTCAAGAAGTGCCTTAGAGTTCCTGAAGAACAAACCCCAGTTGAGACCATCGAGCTCCAGAAGGATATGTCCTACCTAGAACATCCAATCAAGATTCTCAATGCCATGAAAAAAGCAGACAAGTTGCCAGACCATCCGTCTCTGCAAGGTCTAGTGGAGCAACCACTCAGAGCAAGAAGCAACCTGGGAGCATCAGGATCAGCTGAGATTAGACTTCCCCTACCTGTTCCTAAAATAGCTTGAATCTCGGGGTCGAGATTCTGTTTAAGAGGGGTGGGATCTATAATATCCCATTTTTGGGAGATTCTTGTGCTAATGCAAAGTTCAAAGGATGAAAGCATCTAGGACCCGAAAAATTAGGTTTTAGTAATTAATAACGATTTATGTATATGGGACCAACGTGTTTGTTGAAGATTGCATAGGCTAAGTTTCATGAGTAAGCGTTTGTTGAAAGCAAGTTGCATACAGAAGGTTGAAAAGAACTTCAAGATGAGTCAACAATAAGGTACATGAAATAGATGACCCTCTTTTTAATTTTACCGGTCTAGGGAGAAAAGATGGAAGATCAGATTATAGGATAGTCGTCGTACTATTAAGAGGGATAATAGAAAGTAGCTTGATAACATGTTCTTGTGTCATTTGGATCAATTTAGAATCATGCATACACATGAAATTAAGTTTGAAAATAAACTATGCTCTCTCAGTAAAATCGGAAGTACCGCCATAGTAAGAGCGGAACTACCAGAGTCCGGTAGTACCGGATTTTCTGCGATACGTTTTTTCCAGAGAGCACCATTGCCGGGGACTTGGACTCGCTGAAATCGGTAGTACTGGATTTAACGTGGCGGAACTACCGCAGTGCGGTAGTACCACACATTCCAGTGGAACTACTGATGTTCGGAAGTACCGACCTATTCCAGCGGTACGTTTTTCCCAGAGAGAACCCCTTGAAAAACTTAAGCTGGCAGAAATCGGAAGTACCGGATATTGCACGGCGGAACAACCGCGGTGCGGTAGTAGCACACCGACATGCGGAACTACCGCAGTGCAGTAGTACCGGACTTATAACGGCGATAGTACCACACTATTTTTTCAACGACTAGTTCTGACGTTCTGAAATAGCTGTTATTGTGTGCTGCAGTGAACTACGGTAGTACCGTACTTATAACGCCGGTAGTTCCGATTTCCCTGATTTTTCAGATTAAAATTTTGCAATGGCTAGTTTTGGTTCGTGAGGGTATAAATACCCCCCTCACCAGCTCAAGGACAGGTGGCTGAGCTAGTATTGAACACTCTTGAGCCTTGAGCATTCATTCCACACCTCTTTCTCTCTTGTGCATTCATTTGAAGTGTTTTGAGCCATTTCAAGTGCATACACATTCTAGATTGATCATTTGCACTTGAGCGTCGTCAAGCGAAGTGTGATCTTTTACTCTTAGTACTTGCCGACACGTAGACGGCTTGGAGGTTGATCGCGAGGTGATCTCTTCAAGAAGCTTGTGAAGAGGCCCAAGCAAATTGTGAGTAGCTTGGTGCTCACCATCTCCGGAGAGGAGTAAGAGCAACCAATAGTGATCGAGGAGTTGAGGCTTAATTTGTAGAGCCGGTCCAAGAGCGCTTGGGCCTTTCCCAACGTGGACTAGTGAAGACCGGCAAGTCTTCGATACCACGGGAAAAACATCGTATGTCTCTTTATGATTATTTCTTTACCTTCCTCTAGCATTTATATTTATTGCTTGTGGTACTTTAAGTTTACAAATTGAATAGATTGATTTTAATTAGTACATTTGCCTAGAGTTAAGTTGTTGCTATTAGTTTTAAAAGGAAAAATTTTATAACCTCCTACTCACCCCTCTCTAGTCGGTTATCCTTGATCATACAAAGGAGTGTTCTCATTTTCAAAATCTGATTTCAGTTTCAAAAGCTAAGCCTGAATTATTAGTTTGCAAACACAAAGTTTGATGGGATTTTCAAATTTTGCAAAGCAACCCAAACTCCCCCCTTAGGCCTCCAGCTCATCTCCTTCTCCCTCTTCCATTCCCTCCCCTCTCCCTGTTCATCGCTGACTTTGCAAGCTCCTGCATACAGTTGTGTCACCTCTGCCATGAAAGCGCCTAGTCTTCAGCTTGTTCGCCATCGGGCCGAAGTCTGCCTTGTTGTGGTAGTAGCTTATCTCGCCTCTTTCACGTGTGTTTACTGCATTGTTGACCCTCCTCCTCACTACCACTGGGTCAGAGCATGCCCTTGGCCTCTGCTTTAGTGCTCGACTGAGCTTTGCATCGGCTTTTCCTACACTGTGACAACTATAGTCCTCACCGTCACTCCATGCTGCTGTAGCGAACTTCAGTCGGGCTGCCCTGCACTGCAACCACTCGGAGCTGGCACCACGCCACCCACACGACCGGTGCACAATCGCCCGAGGCTCCTTGGCGCCAACCTCTTCCCCCGACCACCTATAAGAAGGCCACTCGAGCCCCTTGTTCCTCACCACTCTAGCTTAGTTCTCCTCTCCATTTTCCCAAGCCTGTGTCTCACTTCCGCCACCTCTACCGTGTGCTCCTCCCTTAGTAGTCTCCATTGGCAGCCCACTCCAGTGGCCATTGGAGCCCCTTCACCACTTCCCCGAACTCGCTATCCTCTTCTCCCCCTCCCCTAGCAACTAATCGCTCCCTCTCCCTCTGTAGGCCACTGGCGAGCGCCTTCTTCCTCAACGCCGGTGCCGCATCGCCCTATCGCTCTGCTGCATCTCCGGCCAATTAGCCGCACATGGAGCTCCTCTGGGACGACCTAAAGTCGACTCCAGCCGCGCCGGCCTTCCTCTTCCCCTCTAGTGTGCCGCCCACGTGAGTCACCCCGCCTCCAAAACTGCCGCCGTTTATAGCTCAGCTCCGACCACCCCAAGCTCAGCTGCCACATTTGGTGAGCTTCCACCAACCCCTAGTAGCTCCTCTCCCAACAAATTAGCTTTTTATCAAGTGTAGTGCAGCCGAGTCTCCTCCCCTATTTCGGCCGCCGTCGTGCTCATTGCCAGCAGCTATCAGGCCAAATCAGGCCACACCGCTTCTCCCAGGGGTGCGCGTGGGACCAAAGAACCCGTTTTGTGAATGCTTTTGCGTCGCCGTGGCCTCTCTCGCCGCCGACAGGCTCTGCCTTCTTCTCGACAAGGAAGGCTACTGTAGCCACGTGATTTAATTAGCACAGGATTAGTTTGAGTTAATGACCATGTTTAACCACCTCAATCTATCACTGACACTGGGCCCCATGACCATTATCACAACCTTAAACCGTTTCAACAAAATGTCAGGCTTACATGCGGGTCCCACTCCTATTTAAATCCTTTAAATTCTTTTATTTAAACCTTGGGCCCCCATGTCATTCTCTGAATATTAAAAACAATTTATGAATAAAAAATCATTTTAAAACCCTTGGGCCCCACCTGTTAGAGAGACACTTCTCTCTCCCCTTTTATTTTTAGGGATTTCCCTAGGATTAAAACTTTGATGAGCTTGTTCTCTCTTGTCATAGTCTCAAAATTAACGAAACTTGTTTCTAAATTTTTCTAAAATCAATATCTATCTATTGGTACTAGTTTTGTTTAATTTGGAGTTTAGTTAAATTTTATTTGGTATTTATTTGTGTTTGCTCGCTTGCCGTTTATTTTCCGGTACGTTCCCTCGAGTAGAGTTTGAGGTGCGAATGAACCCCTAGTTGAAGTAGTACTAGACCCCCAAGCTTTTAATCTAGGCAAGTCAGCATTTTGATCATTTTGAGCCTATATTTCATGTGAAACTTTGTTTGTTTAAATTATCGAAACTACATGCTTTACTTTATATGCAAACATATGTTACTCATAAGGTAGCTAAATACTCGCTTGTTGATCAGTAATATAACATCCCATCCTTGACACTTGAATATCCATGAACCTTGTCGCCCTAGGTAATACTATTAATCTTGATAGCTATAGGTCGAATTAAATGCCATGCAAAGGTCTTGTCTGAAGTCCAGGGCACTAACTTGCCCTGGTCATAAGTCTTGAAACATGAAAAACTATTTGGCATAGTCACGGGATGTAAGTGATGGGTAATTTATGATAACTTAGTTTATACTTCTTAAAATCCTAAAAACTTGCTGTACCTGTTTGGACGGATGGTAAGAGAGGCTGGTGTGGATGTAACACGATAATCTGTGGTTTGTAGAATGAACCGCTCGAACAAATTAAGGATTTAATCTTGTGATTAACCACTTCATGTAAAATATTACTACCACAAGCTGGCAAACTGTAGGCTTGGTTTAATAATTTGTCGTGCTTTAGTATATTTCTCTTTTTTAGCAACTCTAAAAAACTTGTATCGATTTTTAGTAATAAATAGATATACATGAGGTGCGTAAGTCGACCGTTGTAGTGGTCTACGGTGATGCATGCTCAAGAGATCTCTGGCTCTATAGGACTTTCGCATCCAGGACTCTGATGTTTTTGTATCGAGGATCTGAATCGAAGAGGACGAGCTTGACTGACTGGTGAATGGTGATAGATGGAACAACGACGAAACTGTCGACCCTCGTATTGCTGGTTTATAGCATCGCTACTTGCTCGGATCCTCAATTCAAAGAGAACGACTGAGCCTTTTTTTAATCAACCTGAGATGGCTGCTTTCATACCGTTTTTCTAACGGAGAAATTCCCCATGCATTAATAATAATATGTCATCTTCGGTGATCTCAATATATAACATTGAGTAGGAAAATGCTAAACAACCAAGAAAGAGTAATGCCCTCGTAGGGGAAAAAAAAGAAGAAAATAAAAAAGTAACGCATGTAGCGTGCGCTAACCGTAGGATAGCATAATGGTATGATGCTTTGTATCTCTAGTTGATGACCAAAATTTAATTCTGACCCGTTACGGTTTGGTAGGTTATTTGTGTGAATTTTTTACTATTGTTTTTGGGATTTGAATCTGTAACATGTGGGTTCCAAGTCTTTAAGTTGATTGAACTAGCTAATTATTCTCACATCTCAAAAAATAAATAAATAAAAATAAAAAACTAACGCTTGCAGCATGCTTGAAGGTGTATACGAGATACGGTCCAACAACAGTGCGATATACGTTACTCTTGTCACTTTCATGGACTACTATTATGTATCTACTGACAGAACAAACCATACAGCCTTAATATTAGCGACGTCCACAAATATCAGGCAGGCAATTGCGGGATCAAATCGTCGCGTGCCAACGATCGAGGAAAATCCGTTGGGCATTGGCTACCTTGACTTGCAACTGAAAGTCGATCGGCCGAGCAGCATGGCCCATGACAACGGCGCGCGCGCCCAATTCACTCACCTCTAAATTCGTAAGTCTAGTCTGTAGCCCACCCAAAGCTGCCACCAATATGATCCAACCCGTAGCTGTGTGCAGTGTGCTCGCTTATCCCTTCATCGGGATCAGGTGGTACGCACGGAAACCATACCGGCGGCGCTCCTCCGTCTGAAACTTCAGAATAACATGGTTGCTGCCACCAATTCACTCGCCTGTAAATTCGTAAGCCTGTAGCCCAACCAAAGCTGCCACGAATATGTCCCATCACGAGCCACTAGTGTTGCTCCTACAAATCCAACCCGTAGCCGTGCACAGCCATACCGGCGGTTCCATGCCTGCCGGACCAGGCCTCGGCGCTGCTCCGTCTGAAAATTCAGTTTGGCCTTAAATGATTTGCAACAGCCTCATTTTTCATTACAGGGCAGTTATACCTTTTGTAACAGCTCAGAAGTTCAGTTATAAATAGAAAAAAATATTGTACCTACTTACGAACATTTAAAGATGGTTAACTTGATTAAAATATAACCTAACAATCAACTTTAGAAATTTAACAGATATCTAAGCTTAAAACCTAACTTACATTCAGAAAAACCGAAAAATATCCCCACAGGAACGCTTGAGTACGGTCGTAACTCTAACACATAAGTTTGAAGCGTTCTTTGTTCTTTTGACATCTGTTCTGATGAAAATAAGCAAGATTAGGGGCACTTGTTACTCAGCAAGTTCTTATAGTAGAATGCATTTATAGAGCTACTATCTATATACAAGGTTTAACCAAATGATAGCATTATGTTTCTTTAAAGTAAAGTCAATTAGTTAAATATCATATCATAGTTAGTTTCCAAACCTATGACTTAGCCATTTTAAATTAGAATCAAAACTTTCAATTTCAATTAACTTTGTGGGAGCTACTCTCATCTCAGTTATTTACCATGTCCAATCCATGGACATTATTCTATATCCTTTTTCTATACCACCATTAACCAGTAACTATTTTGTGAAAACTATACACTGTGGTATTTTCACACTTTGCCCATGACCAGGAGCACGTCTATTTGAATAGATTATAACATTCTACAGAAGTATACAACTTTGATCACAAAATATAATTGCCCTATAATGTCAGCCATTACACACTTCCGTAGTTTGTGACTGAGAAATTATAGCAAGGCCTTTACACTACTTGTTCTAATACTTTTCCTTGCTCCAAAAGTATAAACCCTCAGCGCTAGGGTCTCCATTGTTCGTTCATTGGTCAAGTGCACTCTCAGGGCAAGGACCTTTCGGGTTCCTCCCAGGCAGTGACCCCTTTAGGTACACCCCATCACATTTTTCCCAGTCAATGACCCCACAGGTCATCCTCAAATGGCGTAGGAGTCCACACCGAAACCAAGCAAATTAGTTGGTCAAGTCCATCCTATACTAAACTTGTGATTGCACGGTTGAGTGTAGAAATGAGTGCACACGGATTCGGTTCTTAATCGATTCAGATGAGGCAAACCAACAATCTAGACCTCGAAAAATTCCTACACCGATCTCAAACTAACCACTCACCCGAGTCTCCACCGTTTTATAAAACATTCCCTGTTTCCAGTGGTAACCCACATTACCACTAACATTATCATGTTCCAAGATTTTGTTGGCAATGTTTACTCTTACCTCTAAAGCATTTCTAAGTACAACCATAACCTAATAATATCGCTGTTATAAGTATCCTGTGGTGACAAGGGAAAGGTATTATCAAAGATAGAAAATAAGAGGTATTAACTTCATAGTGTAGCTAGGCAATCTACATAAACGGTAGCAAGCATGCATATGTATGTAAAAGCAAAACATTACATTTGAAACTAGGTTATACATGATCAATACAAGGACTTGCCTCTTTATCCAAGATTACTAATCACTTCACTGTAGGCTTTTGGCTGTTCACACCAACTGCTTTGATTGCTCTTGTAGCTCTTCCGTTAACCAGTTTGTTGTATTTGGATACTAGCGTAAAAGAGCGAATACAAATAAGTTTCTGCTTTACAGGATGCAAGTTAGGAACAAAATACAATAAAATAACCAAAAAGACATAAAGAAAATATGTTTAGGCTAATAGGGTTTAAGTGGCGTTTGGTTTGATTGGACAGAGTTGAAAATAGGTCAGATAGGTTCGAGACGGTCGAAATAGGTATATATATGTGTTAAATGAGTTTCTATAAATAGTAACGGGTCTGAACAGTACCACTTCCGGTTTGAAATAATATCAGTTTAAGATGTAAACAAGGTTAGATTACCTGGTTTAGGTTACAAACAGGGTTTGTGAGTTTTGACAATGTGACCCATGAGGGTGCGTAAGTCGAGCGTTGTAGTGGTCTACGGTGATGCATGCTCTTATGCTCCAGAGATCTCTGGTGCCATACAGGACTTTCTTATTGAGGACTTCCATGTTTTTGTATCGAGGATCTGAATCGAACAGGACGCGCTTGACTGACTGGTGAACAGTAGCGGAGCCACACATGAGCTGTAGGGTCAAATCACACACGTTTTTATGAAAGTCTTTGAAAGTTTCTGCCCTTGTTTAAAAAAGGCTCAGAAATGGAGAACCATTGAAATAACCTGAAAATTCTCAAAAACAAATTTGAATTTCCGTGCATTTTGTTTGAACCCCTAAGCCTCATTTCAGCCCTTCCTCCTGCCTCATGATTCGTGCACCCCTCCCTTTTGCTCTTCCCGCCTCCTCCCTTCACTGGTGCCCCCAGCTGAGCCGTCTTCTTTCCCCTCTCCCTGCGCTGGCACCGTGCGCGCTTGTGCCTGCGCCCATGCCGTCGTGCCAACTTGCCTCTCCTATCGCTCCCCTTCCGCATCAGCACTGCCACCGTGGGCCCCGCCTATCGCGCCAGTTCCCCCAACTGTTCCTCGCTCCCTCCAAGCGCCCTTCGGTCACTGCGCGTCCCCGCTACTCGGCACCTCCCTCCGCCCAGCCGTGCGATGCCACCCACTCCAGGAGCCACTCCTTCCCCACCAACTCCTACAGACGTCATGCTCCTACCGCCATGGCCTCCTCGCCTCGGGAAAGAACTCCCTGCCCTCCATTTCTGTGCGCCCGAGCACCCCGCTAGCTCCCTCCGCCTCCACCATCTATTAAACTTGATTTGCGGCCGCAAGCAGCACCGCACCACCCTCTTCCACCCTTCAGCCAGCCCGATTGCCTTCCCTCCCACTGCAGCTTCCCCATTGCCGATCCCTGGTTCCAGTAAGCTCCAAAGACAATCCACCTATTCACTCTATGAAAATCCAATTAAACCTCCCTAGAACACCACCACAGCACCCCAACCGCCTAGCCGAACTCAATTTCGCACGAGAATGCCTTCGCTGGCCTGGCACCATGAGCTCCTCCCTGGCCACCGCCCCTCTCCGTGGCCAGGCCGCTAGAACTCTTCCTGAGCTAGACCGACGCCCCACCTTTGAAACTCACCCTCTGAGGATGGTAAAACCAAAGCCGCTCGTACCTGAGCATTCTCCAAGTCGCCAGTTCTCGCCTAAGCAACCATCACCTCCTCTCACACCGGCGACCGCCGTCGTGAGCTCCCATCTCGACCTAAGCCCCATAATGAGAGACCCTTACCTCCGCCAACCCCTCGGTGCCAGTCATGGCCTCGGGGACCCTCAACCATGGCCGAAACTTGGGAGGTAGCGCGCCCCTGCTTCCCACCTTCACGGCCGTTCGAAGGAAGAAGAAGACTCGAGGGTCGGCGACGTGGCCGCTCGTTCTCAATCCGGCGGTGCACGGCGTAAGTGTGTTGTCCCGGGGCTGAGCTGGCCACTCGTGCGCGCGGATGTGGGCCACGCCCCGGCGGCCCACTTGTGAATTCGAGCACGCGCTTGCGTAGTGGCGTGTGGGCCACGCCCAACGGCCCAGTGGCCGAGTTGAAAACGCATCACGCGCGCGAGTTGGGTTGGGCCGCGCCCACCGGCCCACAAAGCCGTTTGAACGCGTGAGCATGCTCCCACGCAAATACTTGGGCTGGGCCAGTTACTGTAGCCCGTGCCCAGTGCCCTTTGTCAATTTCCTAGGGCCGATTTTTGCAATAATACCTCCATTTGATTCGTCTCGACGCTCTGAGTCCATTTCTGACATCCACTTCTCCAAAATACCCTCCCAAAATTCCAACCTAACCCGTTTCAATATCTATCTGTTTATTTTCGCACCTATTTCCTTTTCTTTTTCAAATAACTGAAAAATCCCAAAAATGCATCTTTTGAAACGTTTTGTCACCCCGATTCCAGATCCGATGTCCTTTAGCCCTAACTCCAATGCCAAAAATTCAAACCTAAGCCATTTAAGTATTTCTTGCATTTATTTTCCTTTTCATAGATTATTTTATTTAATTTCTTTTTCCCAGCTTGATTAGAAGCAAGCACGGAGCGATTTATTTTGTGTTTTGTTTGTTTTGCGTTAGTTCGTGTGGTTTCTAAGGCAGCAGTGCAGGACCCCGAGCTAGCTCCAACAATTTTACGGGATCGTCGAGGTTCCGGATCAGCAAGACAAGTTACAAATCCTTGAACATGTTGAACCCGTAAATTCTATATTATTTATTTATGCTATTTACATTACTGTTAATTGCTCAATTTAATTGTGTAAAATAAATGTTAGAATGACATATGACATGTAGTTATGTCCTACCACCAATAAATGCCCCGCTTTACTTTAATGCCACATTCACCTTGACAACCCTAGTATTATTAAATTAAAGTATACATAATCACTGCATTTACTCACATAAAATAATGAGCTATCGGGTAGCCTGATAGTTCGCCAGTAAAATTGTTTTAAAAATGTTCTAGGGTAGGGAGGAAGTCGTGGAGTGCCCTGTAGTGGACGAGTCCACACCCTACCCTAGGGTGGAGAATGCAGCAGACGGGTGTCGGTTCAAGTATTGGATGAGACCCAGTTGTGGTTGGCTGTCTCAGTGGAAAAATGTAAGGACTAGACCCTTATGCTGAGTATAGAGCACAGTAACCGCTCAACCACAAGTATTGAACCATCAATCCTGATCTGGTAACTGCTCAATTTAATTGAAACTCTACAGGTGTTTGGGGTGTGGTATTTGGGCGTGGTCTTGCCGTACATACACAACGGTAGGTCTTCACAGGCTTGGGCGGCCGCGATACGCATTGGCCAGCAGATATTCAGTTCAGTGATGGTCTTCACGGACTTGGGCGACAGCATTCCGCATTGGCCAATGGGTACTCAGTTTAGTGAAGATCTACTAGGTAGGGTCTATATGTTAAAGTGAGCAGTGAAAGATTTGGTTTTCTCAATTCAGTCGCACGCTAATGGAGCGTGTAAATTGCATGAAATTGGGAATTGAGAAATCTTGTGGGTAAAGCTGAGCAACTCTGCAGAGTGAAATTAAATGGTATTCGAATACGCCGTGCTTCCGGTTAATGAAGCTGTGTTTGATGGGTGAATCCAGTAGCGAGGCATAAGTAGTTTTCTGGTATTTTAATCTGTGTAAAATGAACAAGAAATGTTTTGAGACCCCAATTACTTAATTAGTATAACGGAGTTTATTGTTTTAAACTGTTTACAAATCAAACTGCATCCACATAAAATATTAAAACCAGTATACTCTCTTCCTTTGAAATTCCGTGCATGTAGTAAATTGGGATTTACCATTGTGACTTGCTGAGTACGGTTGGTTGTACTCAAACTTGCTATATTACCCCACCCAGATACCAGAAGAAGAAAGTGCATTTCAAGTGTTCGTGTTAGAGTTACGACCGCACCCAGGCGTTCCTGTGGGAGTTTTTCTTCGGATCTTCTGATTGTAAGGTATAATTTGGGCATAAACGCCCATAAAAATGTTAAACTGACCATTAGGTCTTATTTCTGCCAAACTAATCCCTTTTGAATGTCTGTAAGCAAGCTCGATGCTACCTTCTGTCCGCAGCAGAACTCCTGGGCTATTGCGGGACGTACGGCGCTCCTGTTCCCGAAAACGAGGGTGTTACAACCATGTAAATTGCAGAGTAGCTTGTTAAAAAAACGTTGGACCAAGCCTACCACTAGGAGGGATACCCATATAGATGAGTGGTAGAACACATGGTTGTGGTTGTTAAGGTCATAGGTTCAAGTCTCCACTCTCCTTCTTAATATCATAATATGTATTCCATTTCTTAGGCCTACCACTACACCCATAAAGCCCGACTATGAGGTTATATGACCATGATTCTTTTTGGAGAGATTGCCCGTCTAACCATATAATTCTGATAGTTGTACGAGCATATATACTCACTCGAGTAAAAAAAACAAGTCGTTTGGATTAAGTGTATCAAACATTATAAATTTTGACCATCAACATCTTTTTGAACATTTAGATTGGACACATAAAAATAATATTATAATATTATTAGATTTTATAACTATATTAAATAGAAATGAGTGGTCAAAGTTGTATTTTAAAAACTATGTTAATATCCAAAAATAACTTGTTTTTGTGATTGGATGGAGTATGTACCCGTCGAAAAATAAACCTCTATATATTTTATCCGAAAAATCACATTAATACTCGCAGAAGAAATCCAAATGATAATATGGTTATGGACCCTCAAGTTAAGGGCCTTGGCCGAGTCTATATCTGGGCCATCTGGCCGAAGGTAAACGTGACCGTCATGTACGGCCGATCGTGCCACGCGTACATAATGCCATGTAGCAGAAATGCACATTTGTGCGTTTGAGCCGCCGTGTGCCACGCGTGCATTGCGACTCGCGGCAACAACATCCTGCGAGCTGTGACCTCTTGGACTCTTGGATACGGTTGCGCGATCGATCTCCAATTAGTGGCGCATTGGAAGCCTGGAAAGGCCTCGAAGGCCCCCAACTCCCCGTAAATAATAGGCAAACTTGGTTACTAAATACTATTTCGTTCGTGACATTTACCAAAACACATAGCAAAATCGTTATTCAGTTAATGAGCATTGTAAAACCATGTACATTGGTACCACACATTTTGGCCACTAAAATACATTTTTTAGGAATTGGAAAGAGAAACATATCGAAATTTCGGAGCTAGCTCTCTCTCCCTACTCCATCTGTGAAAGATGTGGGCCCCTATGTTAGTGGCACAAGGCCTTCCTTTGTTGCTGTGAGACGAGAGGGTGGATCCAGCCAGGGCACCTCAGGTGACATAGGTCGGCGACCGGGGAGTGGCGGTGAGGTTTAAGAGATGGCAAAATGGAAAGAGGGCGACGAGGCGATTCTATTTGCTAGATGCTTCGGGGGTGAAGAAGCATAGAAGATGAGTCAACGGTGATGGGTGGCAGCGAGGGGCAATTGGTGCTCATGGAGGCAACAGTTTACTGGCTGAGAGGGGTAAGTACACGCGTCAGGCGCAGAGGAATTGGACGGAGTCTCACCAACTGCGACAAAAGACGGCGGCGAAGTTGGCTGGAGGTGGAGAATAATAAGTTCGATTTCGTGTCTTTGCTTGTAAAGAAATAAAATTAATTTGGGGAAAATAATGAGTTGGAGGTGGAACACGTATTGACGCGAGAGGTTTTTGGATTGACTCACCGGAGACGGCAGTCGGGGTTGCCTGTGCTCGGCTAGAGTCGGGGATGGTACACGTTCTCAGTGAGCGGAGGGAGAATAGAGGCAAGGGAGTGGAGGGATATCTTGCGAGCTCAATGTTTTTCTGGGAACTTTTGGTTGAAATTTCACTGTAACGATGGCTCAATGCTCTCCTAAGGAGGCGCTCGTTTTAGCGATGGCTGTTGACTTTTAGCTGAAATTTCATTGTAGTTGGCTTTTTTTACTGTAGCTGATTTGGTTTTTTAGGTATAATTAATTTTTTAAAAAATGTAAAAATAGAAAAAATATGTTAACCCATTAGGGACAATACAAAGGAACACAGAAAATAAAGAAAATAAAAAACCTAAAATATCTAAAAAAATTCAGAAAAAGACGAAATACCGAATAGTAAAAAAAGCAGAAGTTAGAAGCTGAAGCCGAAAAAAAGCCGAAACGAGCGGGGCGTTAAAGTCGGGCGCAAATGGAAGACGATGAGGAGGGAAGACGAGGTGCTCTCCTTCGGCGACGTGGAATGGATGAGAGCATGGGCACGGAGGATGGAGAGCAGAGGGGCATAGAGGGCATTTTGCCACCTTCAATTGTTAAAAAATTGTATTTTAATAGCTAAAGTTCCCGCTTTTTTCGGGTTCAATTTTTGACTTCTAACTTCTGATTCACTATTCTTTAATTTTGTCTTTCTCTGGCTTTTTAGCTTTTTTGCATTTTCTTTTTTCGTGTTTATTTGCATTGTTTATGATAGGATAACATTTTTCTATTTTTAAATTTAATTACACTAAAAAAGTTATCAACAACTATAGTTTAAAATAATTTAGCTACAGTAAAAAAAGCTATAAACCACTAAAAAAGTTAAGTTGAGCAGTGCCCAAAGTGCATGTTTTTGTAATATTCATCAATCGAATACCGAGTTTGCAATGTGTTTGGTAAATGGCACAAATGCATAGAGCCAATTTTACCTAAATAACATAGGCCTAAGCATGAGATATCTCCGCAGAGACCCCAGCAAAACCCTACTACGCCCAAGCATTCTAGGGCTCCTGGCCCAAAACGTTTTCTCGATAAAGGAAAGAACAATAGCCTCCCCGGAACCATGGCCCAAAACTGGAGAGGCCCATAGCTCTAAAAGGAGTAAGACAAATTTGCGAAGATAAGCTTGCTGTTTGTTTGTTGTGACTCATGAGGATTTGACATACATATGCTTGCGGTGCGTAAGTCGACCGTTGTAGTGGTCTACGGTGATGCATGCTCTGATGCTTAAGAGATCTCTGAAGCCATATAGGACTTTCTTATCGAGAACTTTATGTTTTTGTATCGAGGATCTGAATCGAACAGGACGAGCTTGGCATGACTGGTGAACGCCGGCGAAACTGTCGACCTGAGTTTGTTTTAATCAACCTGAGATGACTGAATTCATACCATTTTTCTAACCGAGAAATTCCCCATGCATTAATATGTCATCAGACATGTTACCGAGGCGCGCACGATCGATCGATAAACCAGCTGCTCCACCCGCGTGTACATATAAACGACGGCACGGTAGAAATCCCCCTCCACACAAATTCACTCGCCTGTAAATTCGTAAGCCTGTAGCCCACCCAAAGCTGCCACCAATATGTCCCATCACGAGCCACTAGTGTTGCTCCTACAGATCCAACTCGTAGCCGTGTACAGCCAGCCATACCGGCGGTTCCATGCCTGCCGAACCAGGCCTGCTCGGCGCTCCTCCGTCTGAAACTTCTGAATAAATCCAACACCATATACAGAATCCAACTCAGCCATCTCTATTCGGGAACGCGACCGAACACCTCTCTGATAAAAAAATTCAGTTGGCCCTAAAATGATTGGATCCGTTAAGCGTTTGTTAACTCGTATGAAGTTTACCAACCGCCAAATGCAGGTTACAAAGTATGCATGTAACGGGAGTTTTTGGCACATATAGTATTGCTGGGATCCGTATTTACAAAAATATCAGTACGCGCATGGAATTGGCAAGAAACCAAAAGCAATTGTTTTAATTTAAATTAAAGCAAATATATTCTCTCTTTTTTTGAAATAAACAGTTGGGCTGTTACAAACTACCCCCTTAAAGAGAATACAGTCCAACTACAGTGCCATATACGTTACTCTTGTCACTTTCATGGACTACTATTATGTATCTACTGTTGTAAATAGATACTCAAAGAACATTTCCAGTAGTATATAAATGACATAACTTACAAATAAACATGTAATTCTATCATGTCGTTTATATCAGAACATATATTCCACATATGAAGCAATATTATTGCTGAACTAAACATGTAAAGCATTCTCATAAACATGGAATCAATTAATACTAGCAAAAGCTCAAGCTTTATATGGTTAATATAAGTTCTCTCAGATGTAGGGTTACACAGATTTAATTTTGGCTGTCCATCTACTATAGTCTTATACTCTTCATTAATTGAATATGTCAAACGGGATTCAAACTTTGAGCTTTAAATAACAATATAACAACCTAAAATATTAGATTACCTATATATACTTGACTTGGCAAGCTAGAAATGGAAAGGAATGATGACGGTGGTCGTGGTGGCTGTGATGTTGCCCATACGTGTTCTGTGGTTCGGTCGGCCTCCTCAGGTCTTTGTCGGGTGTGGTCAGCTCGCTAGTCCCTTTCCTTGTCTTGGTTGACTGGAAGTGGTCCCAACGGTCTTCAATGGTTATATGCCTTTGTGGTCATCGTCTTTGCTCCTTCATCTTCCCCTACTCCTTGAGCTCCTCTCCTTCGGGCTCTCCCTTCCTCACTGCCTCTTTATGGTGGCTTGGGACTTTGGTGATAGTGTGGCTTTCCTTGGCTTGGTGCTCTGTCTTGGCTGAGCAAAGGAATGGCAATGTGTTTCTTTCTTGGCTTGGTTGACTTTCTGTTAGAGAAGAAATGAGCTCGGGAATGAGGTGAGGAATGAATGCTTTGTGTGATTGGCTTGCTTATGAAGAGGGGGGAGATGGCAAGCTTCTCCCTCTAGCTATGCATTAGTTAGGTCTTATCTCTCTGGCTCTCTCGGCTAGTTGTGCACTGGCTTATGCCTTATCTTCATTTCTCTCTTGGCCGGCTGTGCAATAGTTAAAATCTTGGGACCTTTGGTCCATGGGGTGGCTTTGGCACTATACTTTGGTTTTCTACTACGTGAGGTAAGTCGGTAAAAATTACAGTGGGTGTTGACTCAATTTTTCACTAAATGATGAGACCCATTTAGGTGGCAGGTGTTGGCCGCCTCGGATGGTCTTGATATCTCGATGAGCAATAATAGTTTTGGTTTTCTAAAGCTGAACAGGTTTTGACGACAAACTACTTTTATTTCTTTTTGTTCTCCCTTAGATTGTGTTTATCCTACGTGCTTGGATTGCAAAAAGAATTGTGGTTTTTTGTTTTGGTCATCAGAAGGCTACTACTCACAGATGCATGCCAAGTAAATTGTAAAACAAGGATTAATGCAATTGTAATTTTTATTTTCTACTCTAATGCAATGCTTGTAATTTATTTACTTTTAGATGCAAAATTCATATTATGTAATTATTCAAGTGTTGTAATAAATTTAGTTTGCTTTCAGGAGCTGTGTTTAAATTGATGTAATTCACTGTGTTGTAATTAATTTAATTATTCCTTAATTGCTGTTAATTGCATTAATTCACTGTTAGCGTTAATTAAAAGTTAGGGTTATTTCATATATCAACAAAGATTGTGCACTTGAGGTATTAGATTTCAGTGTCAATTGGATTAAAGGACAGTTGCCCAAATCTCTAGCTGCTTGTAACAACTTGGAGGTCCTTGATGTCGCAAGCAATCAGATTAGTTACTCTTTTCCATTTTGGATGAGCACACTTCGTAGGCTTCAAGTCCTTGTCCTGAAGTCTAATGAGTTCTTTGGACATGTGGAGCCTTTGCTTACAGAAGAGAAAATTAGTTGTGAATTTCCAGTGCTGCGAATTCTCGATATATCATCTAACGCAACTTCTCTCGAACGCTGACACAAGAGTGGTTTAAGAAATTTAAGTCCATGATGGTTAAAACTCCTAATGAGACATTGGTTAAGAAGTATCTAACGTCCCCTTACTAAGATCTTGAGGACCGTTGTGCTCATCGATATCTGAAATAATGCATTCCATGGCAGCATTCCTGGTACCATTGGGGAGCTTGTTCTGCTACGTGCCTTGAACATGTCACACGACTCCCTCACAGGGTCAATCCCATCTGATCAACTTGGTGACCTGAACCAAATGGAGTCTTTGGACGCCTCATTAAATGAGCTTTCAGGAGAGATTCCACAGGAGGTAGCGTCTCTGGACTTCCTTTCGACATTGAAACCAAAGAAATATAGCTCATTTCTTGACATTCTCCAATAGCTCATTTCTTGGAAACGCTGGTTTGTCCCGGTCTCCGTTGTCCCAAAAATGCAGCAATATAGCAACGCCAAATGTCGTGCCACGGGGACTGTAGTGAGACGGGGACTGTGCTTTAGTGAGACGGGGAAATTTCAAGGAAGAATAAATATGCAGATATCATGCTATTCCTCTTTTCTGGGTTCAATTATAGTTGTAGTGAGACGGGGACTGCGCTTTAGAAAGTCATTTTGCGCAAGAGCCCCTACGTATCGCTGGTTTGGGGCAAAATTTTCTGTATTAATTTCATTGGTACCATGTTCTGTAAGTGATGCCACTTTGAACCATGCAAGAGCTCAGGAATGGCCTGGTGGTTTTTGCGGTGCTTGTAGGTGGGTGCTGCCGTTCGGGTTGTGTTTGGTGTTATTGTGGTGTCTGCCCTCTTTGGACCGGTGTTTGTATTCTTCCCTCTCTATAATGGAATGGGGCAAAGTTTCTGCCCTTGTTTAAAAAAAAGGCTCAGAAATGGAGAACCATGTAAATTGCAGTTTTTTTAACCTTGAAAATGTCAGACTAGCTTGTTAAAAAAATGTTGGACCAAGCCTACCACTAGGAGGGGCACCCATATAGATGAGTGGTACTGTGGTAGAACACATGATTGTGGTTGTTAAGGTCATAGGTTCAAGTCTCCACTCTCCTTCTTAATATGTGTTCTATTTCTTAGGCCTACCACTACACCCATAAAACTCGACTATGAGCTTATATAACCATGATTCTTTTCGGAGAGATTGTCTAACCGTATAATTCTGATAGTTGTACAAGCATATATACTTACTCGAGTAAAAAAAAGTCGTTTCGGGTTAAGTGTATCAAACATTATAAATTTTGACCATCAACACATTTTTGAATATTTAGATTAGACGTATGAAAATAATATGTACAGATTTATATTGAAAAATACTTTTATAATATTATAATTTTATTAGATTTTATAACTATATTAAATAGAAATGAGTGGTCAAAGTTGTATTTAAAAACTGTATCAATATTCAAAAATAATTTGTTTTTGTGATTGGACAGGGTATGTACCCGTCGAAAAATAAATCTCTATATATTTTATCCGAAAAATCACATTAATACTCGCAGAAGAAATCCAGATGATAATATGGTTATGTACCCTGAAGTTAAGGGCCTGGGCCTAGTCAATATCTGGGCCATCTGGCCGAAGGTAAACATGACAGTCATATACGGGCCGAGCGTGCCACTCCTCTCGCGGCCTGGCCGTCCTCGGCCATTGGGCGCACCACGTCCGCCAAGGCCCACAGTCCTCGACACGGTCAGGAACCGCGTGGCCTCCTTCACCATCCGGAGTAGCACCACCAGCGCGTCCCTCGTCCGCTGCTGCACGCGCCGCACCGGAGGGCGGAGCCGAGCACGTTCACGGCCTCCGTCATCTTGCCGCCGAAGCCCACGAACGTTTTTTTTAGGCCTGTTGCTTTCCAATCCAACGCTCCTGACACAGCATGTATGTCCTACGTACATAATGCCATGTAGCAGAAATGCACATTTGTGCGTTTGAGCCGCCGTGTGCCACGCGTGCATTGCGACTCGCGGCAACAACATCCTGTGAGCTGTGACCTCTTGGACTCTTGGATACAGTTGCGCGATCGATCTCCAATTAGTGGCGCATTGGAAGCCTGGAAAGGCCTCGAAGGCCCCCAACTCCCCGTAAATAATAGGCAAACTTGCTTACTAAATACTATTTCGTTCGTGGCATTTACCAAAAACACATAGCAAAATCGTTATTCAGTTCATGAGCATTGTAAAATTATGTGTATTTGCTACCACACATTTTGGCCACTAAAATACGTTTTTTAGGAATTGAAAGAGAAACATATCGAAATTTCCGTGCTACCCCGCTGTCACCCTACTCCATCTGTGAAAGATGATGAGCCCCTATGTTAGTGGCACAGGCCCTTCCTTGTTGTTGTGAGAGAGAAGAGAGGGAGGATGCAAGCAGGTGACATAGGTCAGCGATTGGGGAGTGGCGGTGAGGTTGAAGAGATGGCAAAATGGAAAGAGGACGAAGAGGCGATTCTATTTGCTAGATGCTTCGAGGGCGAAGAAGCATAGGAGACGAGTTGACGGTGATGGGTGGAGGCGAGGGGCAGCTGGTGCTCATGGAGGCAACAGCTCAATGGCTGAGAGCGGTAAGTACACACATAAATATGACAAAATGGGGAAGGAGAGACTTGGGCGTGGAGGAATTGGACGGAGTCTCGCCCACGGCGACGAAAGACGGCAGAGAAGTTGGCTGGAGATTGTCACGCATGACCTGGAGCTTAGCAAGGAGGAGATGAAGAAACAAGACAAAGCAGGAGATGTTGTGAGCCTATGAAGTGGGCCTGTGGAGTGGAGTCGTTGTGTGTTGAGTTGGGTCAAGTGGAATAGCCCACTGCTCAGTGTCGGTAAGAAGTGCTTAAAAGTGGGAGACCTGTACGCAATTGAGGCATAGGAAAAAGTGGATTAAACTTAGCTTTCCCCACATTTGTTGTTCTGTTCCCTATCTCCTCTATTTCTCACCCACCCCCAATCTTCCCAAATACTGCTACTTATTTGTATGATTCGAACTCTCAGTAGTTCGGGTCATACCAGAGATGGAGAACAAGAAGTTCAATTTTGCTTTTTTTTTCTTGTAAAGAAATCAAATTTAGATTGGTTAGTGCGTGAACTTTATATTAAAGATCTTTCTCTAAGAAAATATCATGGCATTCTTTATTTTGGGCATTTCTCTCCCTCTGATGTTAAAATTTAATTTTGCTTAATAGTATACTTCAAAATTCCCTTAGTATGAACACATGATAGATAGAATTTCATATCCAATCTGATCCTAGCTACTGGGCCCAAAATGGTGTATGCTATGGTGGTAATATTATATGAAAAATGATTGGTTCTTCTAATATGCACTAATCCTTGATTGAGGGTTCTTTTTCTTAATACAGTGAACTAGATATTTATTAATGTAATAGTGTGAAAACTTCACATTTCTACTACTAGTATATTATCTCAAACATCTAATAGGTTATTAATCTGTAATAGTAGAAATATTCTAGCTTCTTATATATTGTCCAATATTATGATCCAGTTACTCATACTATGTTTCAAATTTTGGATCACTTAAAATTCGAGTTTTATGTTAACGCGACATGTTTGGACCTGCTCAAGTGCATTATGTTTTGACAGCATAATATACCTCTAAAGGATGCTCTCAAGAGTATAAATATAACACTACCACATAAAACATGACCATCGATTAATCTACATGGAATATAATATATTCTACATTATTCTAGTTTTAACCACCCAGATGGAACAATTATTCGTCAGGAATATATGTGATTAATTAGAAGGTAATTTATATATTTGTTATAATTTATAATGCCAAATAAGTATGACAGATTTAGATCATTCGGAATCATTAAAATCCAATAAATCATCTAGTATTTTGAGAGCTATATTTTCTTCAGGCAAATGGCTATACTTCCAGTGGCACTACAGTTGCAGATTGCATTTGCCAATATGCATGTGTAATATCATATTGGTATGGTATACTCCAATGTGTACCAATCTGGCATATGTGCGGCAGCTTCATGCTACCATATAATACTCATGTATGTGGCCACATGCTGACAACTAATATATTACTAGAGACAAATCAATTACCCTTCGAAGGTTGCAATAATTTGCCAACAGTGTGGATAGCAGTTTCAATTATCTCTCAAATTTATAGCTTCAAATTTATTTGCTTTTGGATTTGACCTAAGATATGCCACTATACTCATCATGACTCTTATTTTCAATATTTTCTTATGTCTCGAATGTTCAGTATTCCTCATATACCCAAATTCCTCCCCCCTTTTTCACGCCAACCACAAAATTCTGAGTGAGAGCGCCTACTTCTAGCATTTGCATTGAATTAACCCAGAGTTTTAGCAATAAATTGCTATTATACTACTTTAAGAGTAAAATTTTATTGGCGTGAAACTAACATATACTTTGTAATATGGAAGATGGGGTTTATATACAAACTTCAAGACTTGGGGGTTCATAATGTTTTCTAGTCGAGGTGATCCTTCTGAGATTTAACATTTGACTAGATTCCTTATGTCTTCAAGAAGGACAATTTTTCTATTGCCATCTGGGCAATAATGCACAACGAACTAATGAACTGAGGCTTAGAAGATGTTAAGAGCACATGTTTAATAACTTCAAGTAAGATTTGGCATATCATTCCTTTCAAATATCAAGCATAATATTTACAAATTTTATTTCATGCATGATTAATTATTTTACTGCAAGTAAGATATGCTACTAGCAATGTGTTCTATTAAGCAACTGTTCAGCAGGGGTAAGGCTGTAATAGAACATCTTAGACCAAATATTATTTATGACATCTAGGAAAATAATTATCTAATGCACAATTTAAGCCTAAAGTAAAAAAATAAGAGGTGTTCTTCATGAGCAAGATTAAGCTCGACAGAAGTTGTATCTATACTATTGATGCAACTCATATAGGAAAATGACATCTCAATAAAGCTAAGGGATAACCAGGAGAATGCTACTAGTCTCCATATTGTTCACTAAGGGCATATTCTTACTTATAAAATGCACCTATTTATTAGTAACATATAGGTTACCTAAACTTAGTCCAGAGATAATATGGTGCAAAGCGGAGTAATACTCGTGTATAGACCTCTAGTCCGAGAAATAGAAATAGAACTGGGCAAAGTGTCTATAGGAACCCAGTAACATTTTATAGGTTTGGCCATCCTTTCAGAGAAGGCCCTTAGGCCTAATGGATCAATCAAAATCATAGTCATTCTTTAGGGTAGAATAGAGACAATACCTCATAAACTACAAATTTTTTACTTTTCAGCAGTAAAGGGTACAACTTCGTCAGCGTCAGGCTTAACAGTAGTATAACTGTATGACAATGAAATAAGCTTAGGTGATACAATTGCAGCTATTCGGGGCAAGCGAATGTCAATTTAGTGATGCCCAAAGTGCTATAATATTTGTGCAATTTTCTACATGCTTACTGCTGGGAAATAATCTCAAGTGCATAAAATAAGTGCAAATAGTAAAGATTCACTTTTATCTATTCAGTAGATAATTTATTATTTTTCATATTTTTCTCACAATATTTAGGATATTTTGATAATTATTAAGGTATTTAAGCATTTTTTAGAATTACTAACAGATTAAATAAATCCCTAAACACATAATACCAGAAAATAAACCTAAAAGAAATATGATGCTTTCAATGTGTGCTAAGTCTAAGATTTCACAAATTTACGGAAGCTCATATACCTAAAAAATCAGGTTTTTAGGATTTTCTAGAATTTTTTTGGTAATTTTAATGAATTTTTTGTTAATTAACAAGCAATTTTTCAAATTACTAATAAGCAGAAAGAATATTAAACAAAATAATCTAGAAAAATGATTAATACCAAAAGTGCTAAATAAGATTATAATGAACCTCATATAATCTAAAAACAATTTCTTTAGAAAGTTAGTCTGCTAGAGTTATTCGTTATATCAATAAACTTCAGGGTCAAATTTTCAATTATTACAGCATTATTAACAAATATTCTTAATTGATTGAAACTTCATAGGCTAATTTGCAAAGTACCAGACAGTTTTTTCCTTTTTTTCTCTTTTCTTTTTTGCCCCCACTTTTCATCTTCCTTTCTAGCCTCCCCCTATCTTTTTCGGTTTCCGCCCACCCCCATCCCCTTTTGGGCCGAGCTCACTTGGCCCACTTGGATGTGGGCCCATGAGGCTAGGGTCAAAACCCTAGCCCTGGCCCTGGGACCTCCAGCGGCAACAGCCGAGGAGCGTAGTGGTGGCGGCGAGCGCCTCGAGTGCGGGGGCGAGTACGGCGACCACCAAGGTGGCCTCGGGGCATGGCCAAGCACAGGGCACAGAGGCGACGGCGGCCAAGCCCGACGGCAACCAGCGGGGCTGGGCTCGGGCGGAGACAACGGTGGCCGAGCGTGGTAGTAGCCATCGGGGTTGAGCGTGGGCGGAGGCGACGGCGGCCGAGCGGAGCGGCGACAATCGGGGCCAGGCGTGGGCGAAGGTGACGGCCCGAGTATGGCGTTCAGCGTCGGTGTCGTCGAGTACGGAGGAGGGCGATAAGGCGGCCTCAGTGATGCCACTGATGGGAGGGGACGTTATGTGGTGACTTTGGGTGCTGGCGGCGCTCGTCGTAGCGTCGACTTCATGCGGTGAGAGATCGGCCACAACAGTGGCTTTGGGGAACCAATCGCACGACAACGGAGGCGAGTTCCGGTGGTCGGTGACCAGTTGAAGATGCTTCAGTTGGCGGCTCGGGCCGGGCGGTGGCCTTGCAGCAGTCGGTGACCAGCGAGCTGCTAGCGGCTTTGGGCGCGGGGCATGGCTGCCGGGGACTTTGGACGCCGACGATGACAACATATTCTGAGGCTGTGTGTGGGTGATTTCGGTTGCATGATTTAGATGATTGGTACATCGATCAAACCAATTCTAATCTATCTTGTCAAACCGATCTAGAACATAGATGTCTAATTCTATTGGATTAAAGGGTTTATTAATCATGCGTATAAATTATAGATCAATATGTGACTAGGAACAACTAAAGCAATATCGATCAAATCATGGCATTGCAAACGAATATAGAATCAATCTAGATTCAAATATGAATTGTAATACACAATAGATTGGTTTGTAATTTGCATACCTTGCACCTTATAAAGCAATTCATGCTAATAACATGTTGAGAAATAGACGAATGGCGATGCAAATCCATGCAATCATTCACAAGAATACTAAAGAGATAATCACAAGGGAACAATTGAGAGAGAACACAAAAACGTAGTCTTTATTAATTTTAGATCTATTTTCATTGTATATAAGGCTCTCTATTTATAGTCTAAACCTTTAGGGGTAGTTTTAATATTTACCCACATCATAACCTTTTAAGTTTTGTAACAGAAAGGATCCTTTTTTTGTCTAACATGATCGGATAGTAGAATTATGATTCTATCAAATTTGTAAAAGTATATATTTTATATAAAAATTAAATTATATTTCTAAATATGCAAGTCTATAGTAGTTTTTTGAATTTAATTTTATAATTTGAGTATTCTTATTCATGTTATATTGAATTAAGATTAATTTTTGAGACTTATTTAATTATTTTTAATAAATTAATATTCTAAAAATGCAATATATCAAAGATAATACTTTTTTTTATCTTAGAATAATATGTAAACAACAAAACAAAGGAAATTAAACTAGTGTAAGTTAAATTAGTAATAGGTAATATTAAATTTTTTATACTAATATAGTTTGTTGTCAGAATCACAATCCAACTACGAGTCTATCCGATCCTAATGATTCTATGAGTCAAACTACGATCTTACTATGATACTATTTGATTTCAATTATACTATAATTTATATCATTTATCTTCGGTAGAATCATAAAATTATACATGCTACAATACATATCGGCGACATCCTTCGCCATTGCCTTCATCCCTGCCAGATCGCTTCCACATGCCGTGTGACCAGCTGATGGCGCACTCCGACCGAGACCGAGGACGAGATGGAGCGCGAGACGAGGACCGAGACCCACGCGTCGCGCGAGACCGACTGAGGGAATTCATGGCGACGTGTTGATCTGCTGGCTTTGAATCAATCACGTAGCTAGTTTTCTTTGGTGGACCAATCCTTATGTGACTCCTCGGACCAATCCTTACGGAGAGAGACGAAGCAATATCACGTAGTTGTCACGCCGGTCCACTTGGACTGTCCGCCGTACGCGTCGTCTCCGAACTTTGACACCAATGTTTGATTTCTTTTAAATTCTAGATTAATCCTACGAAGATTTTTCAGTCTATTTTTTATTTTTCTATCTTTTCCGAAAATTTCTAAGTTGTTCCAAGTAAAAGAACACTTTCATATAACCGAACAATTCTGTTCATTACCCTTACTGAGATTTGCACCAGCTTTTTTGTGACATAAAAGCTGTATTTCCTCTAATTAATTCAACTTAGATCTCTAGCTAATGTTGACAATAATTTGTCCTTTCTGTTAAAAAATATTTTATAAAGAAAAATATATAAATTTTAATTGAAAATTTTTTATAAGTCTCAAATAATTTTAGAAATCTCTATGATTTTTTCTAAGATTTTTAAGCTTTATTTGTAATTTATTGTATTATTTAAAGCTAGAAAAAGAGAAATATTTTTAAAAATTAAAATATTACTTAATTAATTTCAAAATTATTTTATTTCATCTTTTCAGGTTCCAATAATTTTTATTAAATTTTCTTGAAATTTTTCTGATTTTTTTCTTTTCTTTCTTTTTCTTTTCTCTCTTTTCTCTCTTTTCTCTCTCCTCCTTTTTCTTTCTTCTTCCCAATGGACATGCGTGCACACACAGAGCCAGGCCACCATGAACGTATCTTTTGAGCTTTATTCAAACCTTCGTAACTCTTGATTTTCTCTACTACTTTTTATGAAATAAAGTGCATTCAACTCCTCTTGTCATGGCCCTTCCATTCCCATTCGTTTCCCCTCTCCTTCATGACCATTTTCGCGAGAAATTAATTCATGCCATGAATGGACATGGTTGCTTGATCTCCCTCCTCAAACCTCCTTAGCCTATATAAAAGGGAGCACCGTGAGCCCCTCCTCATCCTCACTCAACCTCGAAAATCTCAAATACCCACTCCCTTCCTCTAGGCCGCAATTGAAGTTTTACTTTTGTATTTCAAACGTCGTTTTTCGGCTTATTCCGCCATGTCCAGTGGAGCTCCGTCACTTTTGACCACACCATTGACTTCGTCTCGACGCGTTCTACGTGGTGCTCCCTTCGCCTTCGCCGGAGCATTGTCGCCACCGTGGGCCAAATCGGATCCCCGTTCCTCGCGTCGCCACCGATCGACCATGTATGCCCGACCAAAACCAAGGTGAGCATCACGTTCCCCACGTTCTACTCTTCGTTTCGCCATAACTCTCGCATGTTAACTCCTCTCTGTTTGCCCGAAACGTCGATATCAGCCTATCAGTTGCCTAAAGGCTTCTCCACCACATTCCACTAGTCCGTTGGCCGAGCCGTCTACGCTGTTGAGTTCGTCTCAACGTGTTCTACGCGTGCTCCCCTCTATTTGTCCAAAAAAATTTCCCAAATTTTTGCGCCCGACGCCTAGTCATAGCCACAAATGGCACTTCGCATCCCCGTCTGTCCGAGAATGCTTTCAACAATCCGTTCACGTCAAAACGTGCCAAACCATCCCAGGTGGCTACCTTTCGGACGGTTTTGGATTCGCCTCACCGAGCACCAAGATATTAAGTTTTTTGTTTTTCGATACAGTCGTCCTTCAAGCAACGATTACGTCACTTCCGGTGAGTTTTTGGCTTAGCCGATAATTTTTCTAGCTTCGCCTCACCGCGTTCTAGGCCGTGCTCATCCAACCTCTCCATGTTTTTTGCCCAAAAATTATTCTTCACTCCAACTCTATGTCATTATCGTCGTCCACATCGTCACCGTGCTCCGTTTGACATGCCATCAATTCCTACATGTGCCTCGAGTTTTTAGCATCCTATTTTGCTAGTTGGCTTCACCTTCCGTGTCTTTTTCCACCGGCTCCACTGCCAAAAATTATTTGCCCGAAAAATTTTGTTATTTTCTTTTTCCAGAATTTTCTGATCTGCCAATTTTTCAATCGCTCGTTCTCCTCCGTCCAAACTTTGAATCAAGTTATTTAAGTTTCTAAATTCATCTAAATTCATAATCTATCTTTCAGTATATATTTCATAATTTTTGGATTTTCTCGACCGCTGCTGAGCCTCCTCACCGTCGGAACACCGTCGGAACACCGTCGCCACTGCCACCCGAGTTGCGCCACCGCTGCACCTTACCGCCGACCACCTTCTAGCCACTTCCATTATTGTATATGAGCTCCATCGCAATCCCCTCGCTCTTCTCTCCATATTTCGCACCTCGCCAACCATCGCCGTACCCCGCACCGCCAGCGAGCTCACGGGCTTCGTGCGCCACACCGTCGTCCCTGCCCGTCGTCATTTGGATGGTCCGAACGTCCCTTAGGACCAATCGGACTATTTGAACTCATCTAAACTTTTAGTTGGTCCAAACTTTTCCGTGCATCATCACCGTCCGATTCCCATCTAACGGCCTCCACTAAACCCTTTCTTTCTCTTACCTACTTGGCAAGTCATGTCCGCACCCAACCCATGTTGCAGCCACGACAGTGCCACGTGGCATGTCACGTCAGCCCCTGACCGCTCCCGACCACTCTCTATAGCTTTCGACCTTCGACCATAGCTATTTCGACCACATGGTGCTATCTGACTATAACCTTCCACCACTACTTTCGACCACCTGAAGATCCATCCAACATAACCACTCCGACCATGGTGTAAACTCCAATCCTTTCAACCACAAGTGTTTTTTCGACTACGGTCGCTCACGACCACAGTCACTCCCAACCACTGCCGTCTCCATCTATCTCCGATAATCAATTACAACCCCTGCAAACCACTGTCCACTCTAAACATTTGACCACCTTCGCTTTCCACCGTAGTTGCTTTCGACCACTGTCGTTCAATGCCGTCTCGACCACTCGACTCCGACTACCCTTTGTTCTCAACTGCTATAGTGTTCTTCGACCACGGTATAGTTCTGACTAGGTCTTCGTCTGAATCTTTGACTTCGACATCACCTATACTTGTAGTCTCTGTCTTCGACTTCGACCTCCGCAACTTCAACCGTTGATTCGACCACGGCTTCGACTACGTCTTCGATCATGGCTTCGATCACACACAAATATTGTACTTTCCGACCACTTCTCCTTCACAAAATAATTCTAATAATTTATTTTATTCATTTATTTGGAATTCAAACTACCAAAAGTTGTTCTCCTTCGCCCTAACTCCAATTAGACCCATTCAAATTTCTAAATTCATCTAAAGCCATATTCTATCTCCCAGCATATATTTTATAATTTTGTAGATTTTATTTGGATTTTATTTGAGTTTAGTTGTTCTGATTTTTCGCGTGTAGACTACGACTAATTCGGAGAGTATAACGTTGGCGAACCTCAGCAAACTTCGAAGCAAGGCAAGTTACACCTTTGATCATGTTGCTCCCAGTAATTTAAATTATTTATGTTATTTTTAAAATTATTATGCATGCGTACTATTATTCAAACCTAGTTTAAATTCAATTTAAATTCTAGTTATACACAAATCTTTTGTGTATGGCCAAATTTGATATTGAAATTCCTTATGCCTTGTCATCTTAGATGAAAACCTAGTTAGTATAATAATATTGACTAGAAATTTTATAGAATTGCTTAGCCATGCTTAGAATGATTTAAGTGGGAATATTTATTTCACTTCAGAACAATGATTTTCTAAAATGTATTCTTGACTTCGGTGAGTCAAGAAAGTATATGGAATGTTTTTAAAATAAAATATAAAACTTGGTTTTAACCTAGGCTAATGGATAGGTGGTGGGTGCTGGTATGCATTGTTGTTCGGTAACACAATGTTGATTGTCAGGCACAAGTGGTATGTAGTTTGAGCCTAAGTCAAGTTAAGGACAAGTTTGTGAGCTACTATTGTAAAGTCATATCGTACTACGACAAGACTGGTATGGGACAGTCCTAGATGACTAATTTGTGAGATTCCAACTTTGGTTTCACTATAGGTTGAATGTGAGCGTAGCGTAGCCCATGAGATGTCTCACACGGCACAAAAGGAGGCTCTAAGTTGTGGATTCAAATTATGATGAAACCTTAGTGGCGACATAACTAAGTTGAAGGCTTAACATTGTAAAGGACTTATTATAATTTTTTCAGTCGCATGCCTACGAAAGCGTGTAATAGCCAACAATATGAGATAATCATATCTTATGAGTAAAGTTATACAACCTCTGCAGAGTGTATAATCTATCCTGGGTAGCCGTGCCCACGGTTATGGGCAAGCTGAGTAAAGTTTTTCATGGATTAGTTTTTGGTTTTCAAAATGGTTTCTGAAAAGGCTTATGGATGGATGGAATCCATGGGAGATTAAAAAGCATATGGATGGATAGAATCCGTATGAGATCTTTTGAAAAAGATGGACTAGGTGGGATACTTGTGAATAGGCTAGTATTTGGTCAGAGCCTGCACTAACAATACTATTTTGTTAAATTGCTATTTCTCTCTATTGTATCAAATTCAGCCTTTAAATCTACTTACTGTAATTACTTTAATTCTGCTCTTTCGCACAAATAACCTATTATGCCTTCTATTGTCAATCCTTATGCATGTATGAACTCTGTTAAACCTCCTGGTGTAGCTTGTGGAGTACTTTATGTATTCATGTTGCTTCATTCACTATTTTCAGATGACTTCAACTTCGGTGAGAATAACGACGAGTATGCCATGTCTTACAGTCATTCGCCTGTGGGCAGGCAGGATGAGCTGTTGATTTATTGTTCTTCTTCCGATGCTTATATTTAATTTTGGTTTATGAACCATTGATGTATACTTTAACCACCAGGCCCATATTTAGCTAATAAATAAATATCATTGTGCGTGATATGAATCTTTGTTATCCACTGTGTGCACTAGCTTGATCCTGGACTAGTGCGATTTACACAGAGGATCTAGGAGTCATTGCTTCGGGGTCCGACAATCAGCGATGTGGGGATCTATATGGCAAAACCACCATTGAAAATAGTCTTAGGGTGAAAAGTGAATAGTATTGATAGTTGAAGGTGTCAGTTATCCGATTTTATACTTAAATATTGAAAGTTAGACCAATTAAAGAAGTGAAAGAGGTAAAGTAGACTTATTCCTTTATTTATTAATTTGACATCGGCCACCGTTAAATACCAACTCACGTCTGTGCTCTAGTAAAAAAAAGGAGCTAATTCTGGTACGCTATAAATGCATTATTTGCAATTTGCTCACTGGCATTCTAGGCTTCTATCACTGTGACCACTGGTGGTGGTGCATAGCGATGCAACTGACGTCGTGGAACGCTCCTGTCAGACGGTGATGCGTTGTACCGAACGGAATACATATGCTTGATGGCATCTCGTTAATCATGTTTGAGTAGTTACTTTCAGCACACTAGAAAATATATATCGCATACTCAAGAAAAAGAAAAGAAAATCACTGTGATTTGTTTGCCTTTCATCACCAAGCAGCTGACGTAATATGTTAATGGAAGCCATTGGCGATTTGGCAGGGACCGAAGCGATGAAAAATATCTCACGCAAATCGGTCCGTTAGTACTATTTTCTGATCAAGACTCCGCATTACCCCTTAAAATGAGACTCAGCAGTAGTCATCTAATTAGTTTGCAATCATTCCCCCTCTTTCTTATCGAATCCAATCATGGTACTCAAGAACAAAACTTTGTTGACAACTGGCAAGGAAATTATGTAAAGTTGGGTCACTTGGTCTCCGCGAATCTCTAAACTTTAATAGGCACCATGAATGATATGAAAGATTAGAAGGTGAGAGCCTCTTTTTTTTTCGTCTTTTAAAAGGTCTTTTGGTTCTTTTGGCACCATGAATAACATTTACAATTTGATTATAGTATATATTATAGTGACTCAATTTATATCAGATAAAACCGCATACAAGTTTCTGTTATTCTATACTCTCTCATGAACGGCCCAAAAACCATAAATCACAGCTAAAAGTTATAAACTGAAACAAAAAAAAACAGCCACATCGAGATTCACAGCTAACTTGCGTTTATGAGTTATGAAATGCCTTCTAGTTTTGTTTAAAACAAATTATCTTTTCAGATATTAGGACTCCGTCAAAAAGAGTCACAAGTGGAATTATTGAGTTGCATGCACCAGCCAGTTCACCCAAAAGCTTAAGCTGATGAGGAAAGGTGGGCAATTCACTTATACTTCAACACTCCCCCTCACGTGTAGGCTCCCTCAGGCCTAAAACGTGGAATAGAAGTGGACTGTAATTATTTTTTTTAATTGCGTCAACCGGGTCTCGAACTCAAGACCTCTTGGCTCTGATACCATATTGAGTTGCATGCACCAGCCAGTTCACCCAAAAGCTTAAGCTGATGAGGAAAGGTGGGCAATTCACTTATACTTCAACAGGAATGATTATATCAAATTATATAGGAAAAAGTCCACTTTACTCCTCTAAAGTTTCGCATTTGTCTATTTGACCCTCTAAAATTTTATTTGGTCTATTAAACCCTCTAAAGTTTCAATACTGGATCACTTCACCTCACCCCTTGAAGGTGGGTTTAAGAGTAGTTTTACCGCCATGGCAGCCACATCATCAGATTTTACCGCAGCTTGGCTTGGCTTAAGCTTAGGGCTTCACGTGGGTGAATAGGCGAGCTATTGTCCTCGTTGTGCGCAACCTGCACGTGCTCTGCAATGCCCTGTTTGTCATGCCCAACCTACACGTGTTGCGTGAGCACTGTCCTCTCCGCATAGACTCTACTTGCTGCGCCACACGTTCTTTGCTCGCTATGTCGCACGAACTTCGCCTGCATACAACGACCGTGCTTAACTCCTGATACGGGGTGCTTAATTTTTACGACGTAGAATCGAGGATTACTTTGAATTCATATACCAGACAAATTGATAATACTAACTACTGTCTCAATACAATAACTTAGGGTAAAAGAATTCATCTAACCACATGTTTCGATCCTTATCTACTCAGTCACATAAAAGTAGACGTATTCTTTCTGCAAAAACACGAGAAAATTACAAGAAAAACGGTGGTAATATTCAGTTTGAAACTCCCTATTTTATCGGAGCCGTTATAGCACAAGCCATAGAATCAATAGCAAAAACTTAAATCTAAATAATATGGTATGTGAACAAAAGCCTCACGCACAAAAATATTTGAAGGCCAAGTAGCCTACTCCACCTTTGGTTCGGTCCAAGGGACTGAAGGTACTCTAATCGGACTTAAAACTGAAAAGGAATTACTCTTCGTTCGGCAAGAATAGGCAAGCATACCACCGTTCTGGAGAAACCAACGTTGTAAACCGACTCGACGTGATCCACGGGCATCGCCCAGCTGTCCACGCGCCTTCTCCGATTGACTCCGAGCCGATCTCCTCTTTCTGTTTTTCTTTCTTCCCTTCCAGGGCAGCCATGATTCCCTTCCCTTCCTTTCTTTCTTTCTTTCTTTCACGCACGGTCTACACGGCCGAGTCCACGCGGCTTGCATGCACCCGAAATGCACTGGCATACTCACGTAGGTCGTCGGTTCACCTGAGCCATACGCCTATGTGTGGAATCCCTTTCAGTTTTAAGGGGTATTCGTTCTAGCGATGACTTCTAACTTTTAGCTAAAATTTCACTGTAGCTAACTTTTTTACTGTAATTGAGTTGATTTATTGAGCATAATTAAATTTAAAAAAAATATAAAAATAGAAAAAATATATTAGCCCATCACGGACAATGCAAAGAATACGGGAAAAAAAGAAAAATACAAAAAAGCCCAAAAAATCTAAAAAAATCAGAAAAAGACGAATGACTGAATAGTGAAAAAAAAGCTGAAACTAAAAAAAACTGAAACGAGCGGGGCCTTAGGCAGCTCCGCGTGAAGTCTTCTTTTGACCTCGCTGCCGCCCACACCTCCACTCGACACGTATTTCTAGACAATGAATAATCTTCTCATACATAAATCGAAGAGCAATTAAAATACTAGTATTGTGTAGTAATTAATTCTCACCAAAATCAAATAAAACTTGTTTAGGAGCAAATTCACCTGTGAGTGTAATTTCTTGACGTGTGCACATGCTATTGGATTTTTATGCAAATTATAATTAATATCTTATACACTTGAAGAGATGAACGATGCACTAGTACGAGGGATCTCCTCGTCAACTCCCCACAATGCTTGTGCACCCCCCCCCAATGCTTGTGCACTCACCGCGATGCCCGTGCAAGTGTGTGTTGGGAAAGAGATGACGATGATGATATTAGCCCATGTGTGATGCCACATGGCAAAATCGGATGATGTTGCTGCCATAGTGGAAAAATCGTACTATGTTGCTGCCATAGTACGCAGAGGAAAATAGTCGTATGCGATTTTGGTCAGTACAGTGGAATTTAATACACTTTTTTAGTATAATTTTTCTATTAATTTTGTCTTTAAAAACGCACCATTTAAAAGCTAGTTATTGTAGCACATGCAAATATAAGCTAAGCACAATCAAAATCAGGTGTGATCTGTTATTGAAACTTTAGTGAGTTAAATGGATCAAATAAAACGTTAGGGCGTAAATCACACAAACACGAAACTTCGAGGAGTAAACTGGACTTTTTCCAATTATATAGCAATTCATTCAGACTGTAGTATTATTGTTGCCAACTGTTTGCTCTCTTCTGCAAGCAACAAACTACTGAAAGACCATATATACTTGTCATGGCCTAGTTGACCAACAAGGAAAATCTAGAGGCATGTTGGGCCCCACTCTAAGTAGCCTTGGCTTTTGACTTTTTTTAGCTTTCGGTTTTTTTAAGCTAGAAGCCACTTGGAATACTTTGGCTTCTAATTTTGGTTTTTTCGTCTTTTTTGCTTTTGGTTTTTTCTCTTTTTCTTTTGCATTGTTCGTAGAGATATAACGTCGTTTTCATTTTTTTTCTTATTTTTTAATTTTTTTATTTGAGTGACTTAAAAAAACTAACAGTTGTTGTGGTGTAATTTTAGTCAACAGCCAAAAATCGCAGCCGAAAGCCGTAGCCAACAGCTGGTTGGGGCGGATAAGGAACATGGTGTGATCAAAAGCTTGTGAAAAAAAAGAGAGAAGGAGATGAATTCAGTCAGCTGCTAATTTTGCTGTTTAAATTTTAAGAACAACCTCATGGGCTTTATTCTAGCCTTTCAGCTAACTTGGACAATCAGCTTAGCAGATACAGGGGATAAACAAATTGTAGCATCATATTTTTGTGCACAAAGGAATTCTGTACCTTCCCTCAAGTCGTCATCTCCCATCGAGATCTACGAGAAAAACAAGATGAGGTGGCGACGAGAAGTTCCTGAGCAGCGCACACGAACATATTTTCCTGTGAAAATGGCGTGAAAAATCAACATCAGAAGCATTTCACTGTTCTGCAGTTCTGCTTATGTTCGCTATGCCTACAAAGTAGCACAATTGGTCATGCCAACTGCCGAGTCGAACACGGCACCGCAAGTAACAATTCATGCACTACAGTCTGCACTCGACAGTGATCGGTTGTGTGCACCACGACCGCCTTCTTCCGCACTGCAACGAAATCTGACAAGTGACGGTCAAACGCAAACTGGCCAACGATGACTAATAAAACTGACATGCATGAGCAATTGAAGAGCGGAGGAATCTAAGCTATCTAGACTCATCCTATTTATTCCTATATATAGATTTTGTGCACCATTGGAAGCAGCAAGCCAGTAGCAAAATGACTCCCACGAAGCAACACCTCCGCATCCTCATGCTCCTCCTCGTATGTTCTTCCTACTTTGCAGATACAGCAGCCAAGCATGACACCCCTTGCCTCCCAGATCAAGCTTCTTCCCTCCTCCAGCTAAAACGTTCCTTCATCGATGCAAACTTATCATCATGGCAAGCTGGAACGGACTGCTGCCACTGGGAGGGCGTCACCTGTGACATGGCCTTCGGAAGAGTCATTTCCCTAGACCTCGGTGAGTTCGACTTGAAGAGCCGTCGTCTTGACCCTGCACTCTTCAACCTCACCTCTCTCAGAAACCTCAGCCTTGCTTCCAATGACTTTTCGACCGTTCAACTCCCAGACTCCGGGTTTGAGAGGCTCACAGATATCATCCACCTCAACTTCTCCTCTACCTATTTTGTGGGTAAGATCCCCATTGGAATAGCCCGCCTCAAGAAACTTGTCACTCTTGATTTTTCTTATAACGACTTGTATTTTGGAGAGCCAAGTTTCCAAACCTTCGTGGCAAATCTAAGCAATCTGAGGGAGCTCCATCTTGATGGAGTGGAAATCCCCAACGTTGGATCGACTTGGTCCATTGCTTTAGCAGACTCTGTTCCTCAACTACAGATTCTTAGCTTGTCTTGGTGTTTTATATCTGGTTCTATTCACCCTTCCTTCTCGAAGCTTCGTTCCTTGAGCATTCTTGACATATTAGGCAATTATTTTGAAGGCCAATTTCCAACAAAAATCTTCCAGCTAAAAAGTTTGAGGACGCTTGATTTGTCTGAGAACCCCAGTCTTTCCGTGCGCTTACCAGATTTCCCAGTTGGAAATAATTTGGAAACGCTAAATCTAGCATGGACCAATTTCTCTTGTGATATGCCGTCCTCATTTGCCAATCTCAAGACTTTGAAGAATTTGGGCCTTAGCACGACAGAAACTCCCAAGGAGCTTCCCTCTTTAATAGGTAAGCTTCCTTCATTGACTGGACTGCAACTGTACGGATCAGGCTTGGAGAAGCCGGTATTGTCTTGGGTAGGCAAACTTAAGCAATTGACAAATTTGGAGCTTGACTACTATGACTTCTCTCAATCGATACCCTCTTGGATCGGCAATCTGACGAGTTTGGCAAGTTTGGAAATCTCGAGTTGCAATTTCTCTGGGTCACCACCATACCAGATTAGCAATCTTGCAAATTTGACAAACCTGGAGTTCACGACATGCGACTTCTCTGGGCAGCGAATACCGTCGTGGATCGGCAACCTTACAAAGTTGAAGATTTGGCGGATAGACAGATGCAACTTCTCTGGGCCGATACCCTCAACAATCGGGAATCTGACCCAACTTGAAGATTTGACGATCACACACAATAACATCAGTGGTGAGACTCTATACCACGACTGCTTTTCTTCCTAGATTCATTTGAATTAAGCAGAATCACCTATTTTAATCATTAGCATGAAACCAACCGACTGGCCACGGAAAACATAATCATGGCCTTGGGATGGAACGATGAGTATGTTATAGAACTTTGAGCAAATTTCACGGTCTAATTCTTCCTATAATGAGTAAACAAACGCATAATTTCTACGCTCTGCTTTGATTTTAACCATGTCAAAATTTAAATTTGGGCATGTTATTAACTATTTTTTGTATTAAATTGTAGCTCACATGTTGATAATATATGGCATCCAGTTAATAGTTTTTTTTTTTTTGCGAGGAGCTAATAGAATATTGATGGTGTTTATTTTCAAAAGGTTACGAATATTGATCTATTTGTTTAACTCAAATGAGTGACTTGCTATTTTGGTTCAAGTGCATCCCGACTTTTAGTTTAAAAAGGCATTATTACAGTTCGAAACATTTTGACTAGTACTCTGCCCTTACATGCAGGACAAATTCCAAAATCTTTGTTCGCTCTTCCGGCGCTGCAATCACTTCACCTTGATTCAAATCAGCTTTCTGGTTCTCTGGAAGAAATTCCTGCCCCTTTAACTTCACCCCTGTCGACAATACATTTGGACAACAATCAACTGACAGGTCCAATACCCAAATCATTCTTTCAGCTTAAACATCTTGAAATTCTTGACCTTGATTCAAATCAGCTTTCTGGTTCTTTGGAAGAAATCCCTGCCCCTTTATCTTCACCCCTATCGACAATATATTTAGACAACAATCAGCTGACGGGCCCAATACCCAAATCATTCTTTCAGCTTAAACATCTTGAATATCTCAGCCTTGAAGAAAATAGATTGACAGGCACAGTAGAACTTAGCTCTTTCTGGAGATTGAAGAGCATCTCTTTCCTGAGTCTGTCTAACAACTTGCTATCAATCGTGGATGAAGAAGGTGATAACGTATTACCCCCTCTTCCTAACATCAACTACTTAAACCTTGCATCCTGCAACCTCACAAAACTTCCAGATGCATTGAGATATCTAGATACAGTTTCGGATGTTGACCTTTCCAGTAATCACATTAATGGGGTTATACCAAGTTGGATATGGGAGAATTGGAAGGACAACCTTAATAGTTTGAACCTCTCGTGCAATATGTTTACTACTTTGGAAAAGTCTCCTTCTCTTGTTCATATGCCATATTTAACTGTTCTTGATCTTAGTTATAATAGACTTCGAGGAAGCATACCAATACCGGTAGCCTCAAAAGATGGGTTTGTGTTGGATTACTCGAATAATAACTTCTCTGTCATTGTACCTAACTTTGGAAGATATCTTAAAAATGCCATCTATATCAATTTGTCCAATAATAAATTAAGTGGTCAAATACCATCTTCAATTTGTAATGCAAGCGAACTTGATATCATGGACTTATCTTACAACAACTTTAGTGGATCCATCCCACCATGTCTAATAGAAAGTGGAAACTTGAGCGTATTGAAGTTGAGAGAAAATCAATTCCATGGGATGCTGCCCGACAATATTATAGAGGGATGTAATTTTCAGACAATAGATTTGAATGGAAATCAAATTGAAGGTAAACTACCTAGATCACTATCAAATTGCCAAAACTTAGAGCTTCTTGATGTCGGTAATAATAAGATTATCGATTCCTTTCCATCTTGGTTGGGTACTCTTCCAAACCTTCGTGTTCTTGTCTTAAGATCCAACCAACTCAATGGCACAATAAGGGATATTAAAGGTGGTCATCGAATTAGCAACCACTTCAAGAGTTTGCAAATAGTTGATTTGGCCTCCAACCATTTCTGTGGTGACTTGCATTCAAAATGGTTTGAGAATTTGCTATCGATGATGACAAATGTCATCGACGAGGGACAAATATTAGAGCATACAACAAACGTACCAACAAAAACATTCTATCGAGATATTACCACTATCACATACAAAGAGAACATTCTTACATTCACTAAAATTCTAAACACCCTCAAAGTAATTGATTTCTCAAATAACTCATTTAGCGGTCCTATTCCTAAATCAATGGGGAAGCTCATTTCACTGTGTGGACTTAACATGTCACACAATGCCTTCACGGGACAAATTCCATCGCAGCTTAGTGCCTTGACTCAGCTGGAGTCGCTAGATCTCTCTTGGAACCAGCTCTCAGGGGAAATACCACATGAGTTGACTTCTCTAACTTTTCTTGCTTGGCTGAATCTTTCATACAACAACTTGACTGGAAGAGTACCACAGGGCAACCAGTTCTTGTCATTTTCCAACAGTTCATTTGAAGGCAATGTGGGCCTCTGTGGAAGGCCACTATCCAAACAATGTGACACTTCAGGTTCGAGAACTCCGAGCACAGCAGCTTCTTCAGAAGACAACAGTTGGTGGCAAGACAAAGTTGGGGTTGTCCTATTGTTTGCCATTGGCGGCTTGGGGTTTGGAGTGGGCTTCACGTTGGCAATCATATTTCCACTGGTTTGCCGGTTAAAAGGAGTATCTACTATTGTTTGTTAGATGATACCGCTGACTCTACTTTGCTTTGACTTTTGAAAATAATGTTGTTTGCCGCTTCGTTGCGGGCGCCTTACCTAAAAATTATAGTGTGAATAGAGAAATGAGCTTATCTTTCCTTGTATAACTTACAAGCCCGCTTATTGTCTCAGAAATGATATTTCAAATTTCTTCTTGATGATATATATACTATTAGGAGAATGTTCAAATTTTTCGAGCTGGTCAATGAGTCCAGCACAGAATTTGGATTTAGGACCATTTGTTACCAGTACTAATCGGCCAAGCCAGGTATATTTTTGTATTATTCAAACTACACCAAGTATCAAAGAGATAACATGTCACGAGCACAGGATAGAGACCGTAAGCAGTAGTAATGGAACACTGGCGGACGATGGCCTGGACCCTTGCGCTGGTCCGGGGGAGCCGTGCTAGATGGCTGAGGTACAGAGGAGGCGCAAGGGAAGGGCGCCGACAAGCAGAAGGTAGGAGGCGAGAAGAAGTTGGGAAGATAAGATTGATATTATTGCTTGCCTTCCAGATTACATCCATCTCAAACCGACTCTGACTTGGCGTATTTAACCGAGTGTGTTAAAGCAGACAAGGAAACCTCCTGCCGTAGATCATCAAAAAGGGAAAGATGGGGAGTGGTCAGTGCACATATCACAGCAAGATCAACATCACGGCGAGAGAGAGCGTCTGCCACTGTATTATGGCGTCCCGAACTGGTATTCAACTGAAAAATCAAATCCCAAAAGCTTACTGACCCAATGATAGTGGGAAATAGTAGCGAGACGTTGATCCAAAAGAAATTTCAGACTATAATGATTGGTGGTGCGAAAAAGAAACCGACAACTCCACAAATACAGTCACCAATGACGAACCGCTTGCTCTAATCTAATTAACCCATGTTCATATGTAGCTAGCTGTTTATGTCGAGCCACAATCGGTCGACTACAGAAAGCAAGCGGACCATCACATTGGAGAAGAACCGCACCAAAACCAGAGCCAGAAGCATCACATTCCACAATAAAATCTTTAGTGAAATCGGGAAGTTGTAAAACTGGGGCGGAAGATAGTGCATCTTTGAGAGTCTAAAAGGCGGTGGAGGCGTCCTCTGTCCAAGAAAACCCGTCCTTCTTTAATAATTGAGTAAGAGGGGCTACCAGCAAGCCATAGTCTTTAATAAATCTTTGATAATACCCCACGAGTCCCATAAAACCACAAAGAGCGCGCAAAGTTCGTGGACATGGCCACTCAGTTATCGTGCGCACCTTCTGTGTGTCCATAGCCACCCCTTTGGCGTTGATAATGTGGCCTAGATGGGCCACCGAGGATTCACCAAAAAAGGCATTTGGACTTTTTAAGAAAGAATTTGTGTTCCTGTAAGGCGCGAAAACTGTCTGAACATGACAGAGGTGTGCTGACCATGAGGTACTATAGATTAATATGTCGTTGAAGAAGACTAAGATGAACCGGCGAAGATAAGGGCAAAGAACAGAGTTCATCAAAGCTTGAAATGTTGTCAGAGCATTAGTCAATTCAAAAGGCATGACCAAGAATTCAAAAAGTCCTTGATGAGTCCAGAAAGTCGTCTTCTCCACGTCGTCGGCATGCATACGTACTTGGTGATATCCCGACCGGAGATCTAGCTTAGTAAAATAGCAAGTGTGCTTGAGCTCATCCAATAGTTCTTCCACGATGGGAATGAGGAATTTATCCTTAATGGTTTTGTCATTGAGATCCTTGTAGTCCACACAAGCATCAAGAACCATCACGTTTCTTTACCAATAACACCAGAGTTAAAAATGACGAAGAGCTATGCCGAATCATGCCCTGTTGTAACATCGCAGCACACTGCCACTCAAGTTCATCTTTTTGTAGCTGTGGGTAATGATACGGTCGGACATCAATAGGGCCAGTCCCTTCGAGCGACTTGATCCGGTGATCTTGAATCCGCTATGGAGGCAATCCCGTCGACTCAGAAAATAAATCTAAGAAATCTTCCAACAAGTCAGACATTAGATCATGGGGGGTGCTCAACAAAACACATGCTTGCATGGGGTGTGGCGATGCCATCCCTATCAAGGTCACCTAGCGCCCCTCATGTCGGAAGGCCATGGTGTTGCTATCGAAGTCCCATAGAATTGGCCCCAATGTCCTCAACCATTGCACCCCTAGTACAATATCAAACCCCTCCAATGGGACGGTGTGATAGTCTAGCTAGAAGGTTCCATTCATAATGTGCAGCTCCAGATTGCGGCATACCCCAGCACTCGTGACCAACTCACCATTAGCGACCACCAAGCATAATCCCCTCAGCGGGCACATGCGCAACCCAGCTCGTTCCGCCGCCTCGTCGGCTATGAAATTGTGTGTCAATCCCGAGTCAAGGAGAGCTATCAACTGAGTGCTTCCTAGGTGAACCGGCAATTGCATCGTATGAGTAGTGTGGGGTTGGAAACCTGTCAATGCGTACAGCGAGATGGTCGGTTCCTCAGTGAGCACTGGTTCTGAATCTTGCTCGTCTGACTCATCTGGCACACACTCCAGCATAACAACTTCTTGCACCAATGTCCCGGAACAAAATTTTCATCGCAATTAAAGAGCATCCCGTTACGTCGCCGTTCGGCCATCTCCGATGCAGTCAAATGCCGCCTGGCCAAAGCCGCTGACCCGGCAGCCGCAGCGCCCTCCGTTGGTGTTCCAGTCATTAAGCCCACCACGCCAACTACAGCCAAGGAAGCACCTCCTCCAGTTATGGAGGCCCCTCCTAGGCGCACCAGAGCCCCTGGTTGGCCTGCAGATTTGACTGCTGCATTTGCAATGACATGTTGCTTCTCGTAAGCATGGGCGAGCACCATTGCCAATTGCAAATTAATCGGCCATTGCAACTCCACGTCGGTGCGCACCAATTGCTTGAGCCCCAAAGTAAACAACTGCACTTGTTGTCTTGCAGTTAGGCACTCCGTGTGACAAAGTAACGCAAGGAACTTTCTCCTGGTACTCCTTCATCGATCCTGTTGCCTGGAGTTTTGCTAATTCCCCTAGCAAGTTATTTTGAATCGGCGGTCCGAAACGAAGGTGGTAGTACTCCTTGAAGTCGCGCCATGATGGTTCACCTTGATCCTTCTCCAATTGGTAATACCACTATTGAGCTGAACCCACCAGATGATATGAGGCCAACCAAACCTTATAGCTCTCTAGCGTCTTTTGTCCTCGAAAAAATTGTTCGTACCGGTTGAGCCAATTCAGCGGATCCTCTTCGCCATCATACAGGGGGGATGTCAATTTATGGAACCGCTAGACGCTTTGGCCATCATTGGAAACGTGTCGTGATGCAATGCTGACAGAGGTCGCCAGCCCGAGTGGGAGCTGCAGCAAACCTTCTCCCGATTGCTTCTCCAGAATAGCCAGCAACTCCTTGATACACCCCAATTCTAAAGACAGGCCCGACTAGATCTCATCAATCTTCTTCGGGAGGGACACCGTGAATTCCGCAAACTAATCCGTGAGGCCGATCGGTTCCGAGCTTCTCACCATTGGCTCTAATACCAAGTTATCACGAGCACGGGATAGAGACCGTAGGCAGTAGTCATGGAACACCGGCGGACGGTGGCCTGGACCCTTGTGTTGGCCCGGGGGAGCCGTGCTGGATGGCCGAGGTATAGAGGAGGCGTAGGGGAAGGGCGCCGACAAGCAGGAAGTAGGAGGCGAGAAGAAGTTGGGAAGATAAGATTGATATTATTGCTTGCCTTCCAAATTACATCTGAAGTCTCTCTCTCTCTGTATATATGTATATATGTGTGTGTGTATGTATATATATAGGATAATCTCAAACCGACTCTGACTTTAGAGTACTTAACCGAATCTGTCAAGCAGAAAATGAAACCAATACCATATCTAACTCTCAAACTCTGAACCACACGCACCTTTACCTTTCTAACCCAACCGGGATTGCTATCACTGTTGCAGCACATCATCCTGACACTGTAGCCGATCACGCATTTGCCGTTGCCGCCACATCAGGTTGTGGAAGCTGCGCCGGCTGCTGTCCCGCTGAGCTTGCTGCATCACCCTTTGCCCGACGCCTAGAATATGTGAGGCCCCACATGACACAACACAATCTCCATGTAAACTCTCACACATGTTGCATATTGCTATTTTACAAAGGAAACTCACCAGCTCAACTTATGTTGGCCATCCATAGAAGCTGCTTCTTTCCAGCTTTTGATGTCACTTCCAAGCATGAACCCAACAATATGAATACACTATAAGCAGCAAGTTCGTCCAACAACACACAAAAGTACATTTAAATAATCTCTAAGAAATTAATAGGATCTCTAAATATACTCCAGTGTTTCTGTATTCACTAAAAACTAAAGGTAAGTCCAAGTTGAGTCCATCCAAGAAAAATGAACAAGCATGCCTGAAAATTATACTGCATTACAGAATGTCCATTTTTCCATGAAACGAAACTTTAAATTTACATGAGGATGTAACAAGCATCAAATCTAAAAAATACCCATTCTATCGTGTGCCATCTGAGGAGCTATACAGAAATGTTGGTTCGGAAGATAAATTTATGATATCTCAAAAAGGTTCACAATGACCTATGCCAAAATACTAACACAGACATCCAATCTGATATAGGCACCAAGCAATATATGATGCTTTTTCAAGTTTTACAAATGATGGCATTATCTTGTTGTTTCTTTGGAAGCAAGATGGCATTATCTTGTTATGGAAAAAGTCAAGAGCACTGAGAATTGAGACCCATACGTGCCATGTAGACAAGAAGAATAGCAGCAGAAAGTGAACTAAGAAGCCCTTCCATTATCAGGACATTTGGGGTACTATCATCGGTTTGTCATTGTAGGCACTGAAAATCACAGATCCAATCATCCAATTAAACTTCCAGGTTCCTAATACCACAGCACCAAACAGACAGTAAAATAAGCATAAGTAACACCAAGGTTACATTCCTAGAATCCTTTTTCCAAAAGCGGGCTCTTACTATTCAGGAAAATACAGGATTTTCAGACACCATTGCTCTCACCTGTGCAATGCAGTCGCCGAGGCCCATTCTGTCGAACACCGGGTGGAAGGAGAGCGCGATGATAAGAGGTCGGATGGCGCGCACATCTCCACGGTGACATCAAGCAATGGTCTATAACAAAAACGGAGCATAGATCATACCCCCATTTCTCCACGGGAGTCTCACGCTTGCCCCCGACTCTAGTGTTCGAAACTGCATCAATTCACAAACCCAGACCAAAATTGGAGGCAAAACCAAATGTGAACGGAAAGGATTACCAGCTACACGCAGGGGAGAGGATACGACGGATTCGGAGGGCGTTTGAGGGAGACCGTGAGCCGGCACGGCGGCTCCGACATCCGGCAACGCTGCACCGTCCAGTACATCAACTGAAACGGAGACGCAAAGCAAATTGTGAGGAGAGGAATAGCAGGTGTAGGGCGGAAGTGGGAGGGATTTGGTAGGAGGGCGAGGTGCACAGATTGGAGGATCTTCTGTTCTCGGGGAGTTGACGAGGGGAAGGGTGTGGACTCTCAACCTTCCATGCGCCGAACGCGAGAGCAAACCCGGCCGACGCTCGCCGGAGATCCGCCGTCCTTCGACCTTCCCGGGGAGAGACCAGGATGATTGTAAACAAAAGGAAAAAGTCCAAATTACTACCTTCAAGTATAGTGTAAGTCCAGATAACCCCTAAAGAATAAAAAGGTTTACTTAACCCCCTGTATTTACTAAATCAGATCAAATTTCACCTTTTACCTATCTCCAAAAATGGTATTGCTGAGTTGGCTGGTTTTATTGATTAAAATTGACACATAAGCTATTCTACATGGCAATTATATTTACTACTCAATGACTTGGCCGGTGAGTTGGCCAGTTCAACTGATGTTTACTACTGAGACCGGAGTGCGCGCTTCACATGAAACTGGGGCTGCATCGGTCGCTAGAAAGGAACAGCACATAACCAAACAGATTGATTGCAACCAAACAAAACTCATATGTTCAACGAGCACGCATTTGCACATAACCAAACAACCAACCAAACAAACAGCACATAACCACTACACGTATTTGCACGTAACAAGGGAAAGACTGATTAGCAAAAGACTCTGTGAAGACTATGTATGACTGAAGCAGCAGCCTACACGAAACAAAACTCATATGTTCAACGAGCACTGACGAGGACTGACGAGGAACTTATGCCCATATATTCTGGGACCAAGTCTAAATAAAACATATGTTCCGAAGCAGTTCCCAGAACATAATCGGTCTCAAGTGCAGTTTCGACAATTCAAATACCCATCTGAAACCTTCCATTGTAATTGAATTCAAATACTACTATGTTCTTGGCTTAGCAGCAGCTAATTTCTTCTTCTTGACATGAGGGGTCTTCAAACTGCTCTGAGAAGACATATCAATCAATTGCATCACCTTGAGTGCTGCTTGGAATCGCTGCAGTTTTTCTTGTCTTCTTTTGTGTCTTGCTGCATTCCAGTACCTGGAAAAACAAGGTTCAACTTACAGCACAAGAAGAAAGATTGAGTTTACAACACAAGAGGACTGTCACTTGCCTCTTTGCCTTTCTCCATAATGTTTCTCTTCTTTGATTTAGCATTAGGTCCACATGTTCTACTGTTGTGACCTGTTTTGTGACACATGCTACATTTACCTTTAGAGCCCACCTTGGACATCTTTGTGGCCTTTTTGGCTTCACCGGGTTCCCTTCTTCTCTCTTTTCTTGGCCTACCCGGCATCTTGACATAAGCTGGAGGCTTTGGCTTGCGATGGTCTATTGGCCACTGTTGCATTCCCTCCATTGGCATCATGCAGTGATCATAGGTCTTGTTGTATTGCTCAACTGAATAACAATTTGCTATGTATTCTTCAGGTGCCTTAGAACTGAGAAAAAGTGCAGTGATGGCATGAGCACAAGGGATTCCTGCCAGTTGCCAGTACCTGCAAGAACAAGTCCTCTCTATGTCAACTGTGTACCTCTTGTCCCACTCTTTCACCTCAAAGGCATCCTTCCCATTCCAAAGTGCAGAGCATTTTTGTGCTAGATTAATATATTTGTTCAGCTTCTTTAGAATGTTTGGGCAAATCCTTGAAGACCAATTGCCTGACTTGGTTCTATTTTGTTGTATCCTTACAAACACCTTAGTCCTGATCCCCTCTAGCATAGAAATAATGGGATGAGCCCTGACATCTACTATCCAATTGTTGAAGCTTTCACACATATTATTGTCCACACTGTCACAGTTGGATCCAAGGTTGAACCATGCTCTGCTCCAATGCTTGGGGTTGGTGTTCATCATGTCCTTGGCACCTGCCGGAGTTAACTGTGCTAGCTTTGCTCTGCTAAAATTGAAGAATGGCACACTTGATGCCTTTGCACATATCCAAAAGGGCTTCTGAAATTCTTTATCCCTGTAAGTCTTTCTCCAGTTGGCATATATGTGTCTTGTACACATCCTATGCTCAATGTCAGGAAACAATTCTGCCACTGCATTGAGAAGACCCTACAGGAAGTACAAAAATGCAATTAGTATACAAAATGCAAAAATATCATAGACACACCATGAAATTAGTCCTGAACAAGGTCCTTTACCTTTTGCTGATCAGATATTATAACCCAGCCCCTACCACCTATAGTAATTTGCAGATCCTTTTGTAGGAGCCCCAAGAACCATGACCAAGAATCTTCAGTTTCTTTCTCCACTACTGCCCAGGCTATGGGGTAAATTTGGTTGTTTGCGTCCCTTCCTAGAGCACATATCAGCTCACCATTGCAAGCTCCCTTGAAGAAGCACCCATCTACTCCAATCACTTTCCTGCATCCAGCTTTGAAGCCCTTTTTGCAAGCATCAAAGCATACATAAAACCTCTGAAAAACTAGATCATTATACTCAGGGTCCAAACACACGGCAACTGTGCTCCCTGGATTGCTTCTAAGTATTTCTGCCTGGTACTCAAATATTTTGGCATACTCTCCTTTGCATGACTCATATATCCTTCTCATCACAATAGCCTTTGCTCTCTTGATCTTGGATAGTGACACATCTACACCCATATCAAGCAACACAGTCTCCTTGATATTCTTAAGCTTCCAAGATGGGTTTGCCTTGATGATGTGCTCATACTTGTCAGCTATTCTTACCCCAGTGACAAATCTATTGTCCTTCCTTTTGGGGCAAATGTGTTCATCAATCAATGTCTTGACCTGAAACCTATCATTGTTTGCCTTGTTAGAAGCAAAGATGAACCAAGGACAGCCCTTCCATGAACATTTTGCTCTGATCCTACTTTTCTCATCCTTTGGAAAAGTCAAGTGCCTTTGAGTAGCTAGCCCATATTTGATCAAGGCCTGCTTAAACTGCACCCTGCCACTGAAAGTCATGCCAACACAAAACTTTGGAATATCACCACTCACATACATTATAAACCTGCTCTTCCTCCTTTTCCCTTCACCTTCATCATCTTCATCATAGCTGGCTTCTTCACTTGAGTCCATCATTGGGGGGTCAGGGTCATCCAGTAAATCATCTTCTTCCCTTTCATGGATTTGTACGTTAGGGATGCTAACTTCCTGACAAGTTGCAACAGTGATAGCTAGATTCTTCCTCTGATTCCTTGCATTCATCATGAACTCATTTGCTTCCTCATCTTCTTCAGATGTATCCTCATCACCTTGCTCGTAATCACTATCTTCTGATTCACTTTCATCTTCATCATCAGTGCCATTCCCTTCTGCACTTTCCTCATCAGATTGCATATCCTTCGTAGATTGATCCTTACTCGTACTACTCAAAATTACAGGCTTGTTCTTTGGCTCACATGTCCACATTATTAGTTCACCACCTACAATCTTGTATATCTCGACATAAACTTCAGCTACTCCACCCTCTGTGATACAATCAGACATGATAATGCAACTCTGATCATCTGATAACCTCCTTAAACCATTACTCAGATCAGCACCAGGGGACAACAAGTGAAAATCCACTACATCTTCAACTGTCAAATTTACATGATCACCAAGAAAACCCCTCAACTCTGGTAGTGATAGCTTATCCCTCTCTATGTGCGACAATTCAGCTCTGCCATGCACATAGTTCAATGAGTGGCCATCAAAATCAAATTCACCTCCAAAGTGAAATCTAACAGGCAGTATGTCCAGAGGGTCCATATCCCTAGCCACCAATGTAATTGAATAAGCAAAACGAGAAGAGACAGTTGATGAACAAAAATAGACTCTCTTGCGATCGACTTACAAGATCTGGTCGTCGGCGCTGCAACCAACGAAGAGAAACAAGAAGATACGGTAGAGGGAGACGTGCGAGGGAGGTGCGAGCGCATGGAGGAAGGGGGTGTTCTGGCCAGGGGCGAATGAACCGTCGGTTCTTGTAGGTGCTCGAGTGCCCCCTCGGCTCCTCCTCCCATCATGACAGTAGATCGGAACACTTCGAGACTGGGTCGAGGCGCTGCGGCCCAAGCCGGCCCAAAATAGTCACAGCAGATAAGATCCGATGAGGAACGGAGGAAGATAAACAGTAGATCGAAACAGTAGAGGGACTCACCAGTTGGCGTGGAGGCGGAGGGGGAGGCGCGGAGGCGGACGACCGGAGGGGGAGGGGGAGCCGACAGCCGCGGAGGCGGAGGGGGAGGCCGGAGGCCGGAGGCGTAGGGCCGTAGGGGAGGCCGGAGGGGGAGCTGGGAGGTGGTCAGCGCGGAGGCGGAGATGGCGGGGGGTCGGCGCACCGTAGGGGGAGGCTGGAGGGGGAGCCGGGAGGTGGTCGGCGCAGAGGGGGAGGGGGTCGGCGCGGAGGCGGAGGCGGAGACGGCGGGGGGTCGGCGCGCCGTAGGGGGAGGCCGGAGGGGGAGCCGGGAGGTGGTCGGCGCGGAGGCGGAGACGTCGAGGGGAAGGCTGGAGGCCAGCGCCCGGAGTCGCCGCTCCTCCCACTCGCTAGAAATTGGAAGTACACTCAGTGGGGAAAGTGGTAGAAGTGCTCACTCCGGTCTCGAACTGGCCAACTCACCGGCCAAGTCATTGAGTAGTAAATATAATTGCCATGTAGGATAGCTTATGTGTCAATTTTAATCAATAAAACCAGCCAACTCAGCAATACCATTTTTGGAGATAGGTAAAAGGTGAAATTTGATCTGGTTTAGTAAATACAGGGAGTTAAGTAAACCTTTTTATTCTTTAGGGGGTTATTTGGACTTACACTATACTTGAGGGTAGTAATTTGGACTTTTTCCTAAACAAAAATATGAAACGAAGCAAGGGCCTCGTGCAAGTTATATTTCACCCGCGTTTCTTTGCTTGATCTGGGCCGCACAAGCGAATCGAACGGCTAATAAATGTCCAAAATTAGATCGCGTATTTTAATCGCGATCTGGTTGGAGCAAATGGTATAGAAACAATGCTAAAGGGTCTCTTTCGAAAAAATACACCTCGCGGAACGATGTAACGGCCACAAGGGCCACTACGGTGAAAACGAAAATTGGAACTAAACAAGGGCCCTGGAAGGAAAAAATATACACCAGTTCGCTCCCAATTTAATCTAAGCCGCTCAAGTGGATCAAACGGTCAAAAAGGGCTAAGATTTGGATCGCAGATCATCGTGACCATAGGTGGACACAAAATGGTAACATAAAAACACTGAAGATCCTTTTGTAAGACGACCGAGCGTTTGCTTGGGTGGCTCGGCATGCTACAAAGGCCATCGCGTCTTCTTGTCTTCCAGCGTTCCGCACGGGAGGAGCCGCTGCGCCCCTCACGACCGGCGAGCTGCTCGGCACTTTTTCCTTCTTCGCCGCACCTGTAAACGCTCGCCTGCGCTTCCTCTTCTTTCTGCCAAAGAAAACGCCACGCGCAGCCTTTTTCTTTTCTTCCCAGAAAACACCGCGCGCACCTCGCCTTTTTTTGTTCTTCGCAACGAGCCGAGTCGCCTCTCCGTTTTCTTGCCGAGAACTCACGCCAAAGCACTGCTTGCCTCAATAGTCACGGCCGCAAGAAGCAAAACGGCCGCACATGCATGTATATTATCTAGTCTCCTCCCTTTGCTTGTCTCTTCCTTGTTTTTCAACTCACAAAAATCCCGATCAAAACCAACAACTCGCCGTCGTTATTTTTCTCTTCCAAAATCACAGCAGGCCGAACACAGAAACTTGATTTTCTAGTAGCTTTCCTGTTGCTTCAAAAACTCACGGCCCGGAGCAAATAGCAGTCGCTTTTTCTTTTCTTCTGAAGTGACGGCCGCCGACTTTTGTTTCCTCCACAAAAGGATCACACCAAGCAAAAATAACCGCAAGCCACACGAATTATCTAGTCGCTACAAGATCTTCAAAAAGCCACGGCAAAAACAAAAACCACGAGCAGTTCTTTATTTCCTCAACAACCACCAGCAAAAAGCAACGACCAGCCTTTTTATCTCTCTAATAGCTCTCCTAACCCAACACGGAACCGATCACAACGTCCGACTCCGTATACGATATGTATACAACTCGTATACATATCCATACATGCAACATGAGCCATGCATATATAACCGGATAACACAGACCTCAACTAAATTTCGTACTCTCCAAAATTACTACGTATCGAAGCCTCTGGACCGCACCTCCGTAGCTTCTCCACGCATCATCTACATGCACATTATTCTCTAGCCTGAACATCCCGTATGACATCTTTGACCGATAGGACCTCAGTTCCTCCCTGAACTTAGTCTCGAAACCTCAGTTTCACCTGAAACTAGTTTCAGTCCCGTCATCGACCATGTTCCGCCTCAAGCAATACCGCACATGAATAAATACGCAACCGCGTACAAGCACAAGTCCACGACTTGACTCAAGTCAATCCGCATAATACCTCACACGAGTGTATCATGCAACATTACCATATCACCATGCTATCACAAGCATATAAATAAGCAACACACTATAAGTAATACCATAACCAACGTTGTCAATGATTCATCATAAAACTAGATCCGGCCACATGGTCTAACAGTCTGCCTCAGTTTTTCAGATACAAATTTTGTTGGTCAGATTCCCATTGGAACTGCCCACCTTAGGAACCTTGCCATTTTGGATTTTTCTTATAATTACAACTTGCACTTCCTTGAGCCTGGTTTTCAAGGCTTCTTGGCAAATCTAAGCAAACATAGGGAGCTCTATCTTATGAGGTAGACATCTCTAGCAGTGGAGAGACTTGGTCCCTTGCATTAGCGGAGTCTGTTCCTCGACTGAAGATTCTTAGCTTGTATTTATGTGGGCTGTCCGGTTCCATTCAGCCCTCCTTCTCACAACTCCGTCCTCTAGTCCACATCAACCTCCAAAACAACTTTGATATAACTGGAGAAATACTGGACTTCTTTGCCGGCTTTGAGTCCTTGACCACTCTTCAGCTTTCAGGAAACAACTTTGAAGGCGAATTCCCAGTGGCGATATTTCGACTAAAAAATTTGGTGGTTCTAGATGTGTTTGCGAATGAGAAACTGTAGGATCGATTCACACTAAGATAGGCAATCAGAGGGGGGTGAATGATTGTGGAAGCTAAAAAAATAAATTTTAAGACTTCCCCCTAAACACAAAACCTATTTAAGCCTTGTTTAAAGTTTTTGACAGAACACTGTAGCCTCACTAAAACTGAACTCGATAAAAAACCGTAACTCTGATTGATATTGCTCCTTATTAGAACAATATGCATGCAAGGTGTAAAACAAATAATAATAATAAATAAAAACAATGTGAAGCTTTCAATCACTTATGCATGCATATATGTTTACTAAAAAAATAAATCTAAAAAATAATGATCGAAGCTAAATTACCTCACGTCACTTATGCATAATGCAACATCTATCCAAGCCATGCATGCAACGTCTCACGTCACTTATGCATACATGCAACATCTATCCAAGCCATGCATGCAACGTCCTGTATCCTTGTTGTGCACCTTTCTTTTAATTCCTATGGCCGCCGCTCTCGATCTGATGGGTAGTTGCGGACGACGCGGCACAAGCACGACGGTATGAATTTGCCGCAGAACGTGAAAACGGAGCAAAGACAGCCGTAGTCGCGAGCGCACGCCTCTTTTTATCTTTCTCCAGAACGCACGCTGCGCTGATCCTTTTCTTCACCGAAAATATCGCAACACGCCAAGCAAAACGCCGCAGCAATTTTTTCGTGCACAAAACTCACGGCAGCCAGCCTCTTGTTTTTTTCTTCTTCAAAAATCACGGCCGCCAGACGTCATTATCTAGTCGCAAGCACATACACATGAACGACTAGAAAAACACATGCACGTAAACATGCATGCACATTGCCACTTTCTTGATTTTTTTTTTCTCCAAAACGAATCACGGATCAAAAGCAAATAGCCACCAGCACTAAAGAATTTTTCTGGTTGCTCTTAACTCCTTCCGAGAATCCAACGCAGTACCGCTACTTCAATCTGTTATCTAGTCGCTACTTGATTTCTCCAAAAACCACGGCCAAAACAAAAAATCCAACCACTCACAAAAATCATGCAAAACTTAATTAGTACTTACCACTAATTACCTTAGAACCAAGAATAGGTGTGAAGCTTCTTCTTCTTTCCAGCGAATCAAAAGCCACAGCCGATCTGCTTCTTCTTAACTCGCAAGACTTCCGCTCAGCACGCCAAGTCGCATCAACGTCGGGCCGCCGCTCGCTTTTCTGTTGAATACTTGCCGCCTCCCTTTTTGCACGCAATCAATACATCTTTTCTTTCCACAGGTTGCAGGCTCTGTTGTTCTCTCAATTCTCAAAAGCCACGGCCAAACAGTCACGAGCACAGGCAGCCGAAAAGCACAGAACGTTAGGAAGATTAGAGAATAGATGAGACGGCGGCAGTAATAGATGAGAAAAGGCACCGGCCAAAAATCGCCGTGCACTCTATTTTTCCTTCAAAAGCCGCACTCAGCCACGACAAGCACTCGATACTATTTATAGTCTCTATTACATATGGCCATCAAAGACCGAATACTATTCCAAATCGTATTCACCTCGTATACTAACTCCATACCACATCTACTGCTCACAGGACTCCTATTCCAATAGAGTTGGCACCACATGCAACCGTATACAACTCGTATACGCTCCGTCCGGGCACATGCAGCCTTGACGCATGCCTCCGTCATGACGCATCTCCGCGCCTCCAACACCGCGTCATCTTCATGTGCATTGTTCTCTAACCTGAACATCCCGCATGACATCCTTGACCTATAGAATCTCAGTTCCTCCCTGAACTTAGTCCCGAAACCTTAGTTCCACTCGAACCTAGTTTTAGTCCCGTCATCGATGACGTTCCGCCTCAAGTAACACCTGCACATAAATAAACAAACAACTGCGTACGAGCACAAGTCCACGACTTGACTCAAGTCAATCCGCACAATACCCCACACGAGCGTATCATGCAACATACGACAATCCGTACATACGAACGTTAATCCGCACACGCAACACACCATAAGTAAAATCATAACCAACGTTGTCAATTATTCATCACCGAAAATATCATAGATATGACCACATGGTCTAACAGAAACTTTGTGGGTACCTGCCAGATTTCCCTGTGGGAAGTAGTCTGGAGATATTAAACCTCATGTGGACCAATTTCTCGGATGCCTTACCAGCCTCTTCAGGCAATCTCAAGTCCCTGGAGCAATTGGGCCTCACTACCAGAGGAATTTCCGAAGAACTCCCCACTTTAGTTGGCAGGCTTCACTCCTTGGATACATTGAAATTCCACACCTCGGACTTCTCAAAGCCATCGTTTGCTTGGATTGGTGGCCTAAAGCATTTGAGAAACTTCGAATGCAACTTGGCTCGAAGGTTATAACTTCGCCGGTCCGGTACCAACTTGGATTGGCAACCTTACGAATTTGGCACATTTGATGCTATTCGAATGCAACTTCTCTGGAACAATACCCGCTTGGATTGGGAACTTAACCCAACTTAAAGATTTGGATTTCTCGTATAACATACTCACTGGTGAGTTCCTTCTCCTTGTTTAGAGATAAATTATGCCTTTTCCTCACTTTTACAGATAACAACATACTTGCGCACATATAGTAGGCGAAAATAGAGAAAGTTCGTTAATTTTCCCATTTGTTCCTCCAAATTCTCAGTTCACTCACTTCTTTTAATTGTGAAAATTAGGTCCGACCAGTCAATTGCTGCTGATCTAACAAAAGAAAAGCACATATAAGTACAACAAGATAGTTCTACACCAATGTGGCACAAAAGCTAGAAAACATCTCACCATGTTACATTTCAAAATTGATAGAAATGAGAAAGAGCTAAGAGTTAGGAATGACTTGTATCAACCATCCATACTCTATATAGGAAAATCTATACTTTTAAGAATATGTACTCCCACTTCTCATATATAAGGGTGCAAACGGGTCAGGTTTTTCCCGACCGATCCGGTACCGAATCCGGTTGGTAGCGAATTTGGTAAACCATTTTGATATCCAGTCGGATTCGGATTCGGATTTTTGTATTCGGATTCGGTAGCGAATTCGGTTTAGCTGTTATCCGATCAAATGCTTCGGTATTCGGTTATTCGGATACTATCCGAATTAAATCCGAATAAGTATCCGAGTTCGTCACCGCGCGCGCTGTATCTGTCCCAAACTCCCAGTCCGCCGAGCCGGCCCAGCCGGCCCATCACCATGCGCCACCCGCCCGTGAGGCGTGACCTACTGAGCAAGGCCATAACTCCCACTCTCTCCCATTCTGGCAGTCGGCTCGCCCTCCTCTTCCCTGCCGCCTCTCCTCGCCCCCCCGGCGCCACCCCTCCTCGGCCCTCCACCGCCTCCTCCTCCCCGTCCCTCCCGCCCCACCCCGCCGCCTCCTCTCCCCGCCACCCCCGCCCCCTTGCCACCCCTCCTCCCCGTCCCCTTCCTCTCCCCGCCTCTCTCGCCCCCGCGCGCCTCCTCCCCCCCCTTCCTCTCCCCGCCGCCTCTCATCGCCCCCCTCCCGACGCCGCCCCTCCTCGGCCCTCCACCGCCGCCCCTCCTCGGCCCGGATCTGGCCGGATCCGGGCTCCGCGCCCGGCCACCAGAAGCCGCCGCCGCTCGACCTCTTCCCCCCGGCCGAGGCCACCTCCGCGCCCGGCTTGCTACGACGTTGGCAGCAGCAACCTTTGGTATATCTTTTAAAACCTTCCTGCTTGCTTTGTGGCCACCTTCTATGCCTGCTTGAAAGCTACTACCAATGTGGCCAGCACTTCAGGGCATCTTCAGATGGCTCTAGTATATGGTCAACAGAAGCGTTGTTGTTGTTATCATTATGATTTAATGGTGGGTTCCCATCATCTAGGGTCCATATCCTGATCCTTGCAAATCCATGTCGCTCCAATGTCCTGCAATTTCCAAACTGCAGGAGTCTTGCGTTATCGAAACACTAAGTGGTGTAGCAGCTCCATGCTCAGTTGACACCTAATATTTGTAATCTCTATAGCATCTGTGTGCAATCTAATAGAAATCTTCAGTAGAATAGAATAATGTGATACATGTGGAAAGCATATCAGAATTCCATCACACATCGCTTTTGGTGACTTGAACATTGCCTGCACGTCAAAAACAATGCTGATAGAAGTACTTAATGAAACCATTGGAGCAAATAGTAGAGGATTACAGGCCCACATGCCTTATGAGTTAAGATGAATAAAGGATTCAACAAAAATAGGGGGAAAACCTCAAGTTTGGGTAGAGCACAAGAACTGTGAAGGAAGCCATTATGATTTATGAACTTTGAGGACCACACATTAGTCCAAGCACAAAGGGGCCATCTAAAAGCTGTACGCATAAATATTCTTAGTAGCCTATATCACTTGGTCAACTTAAAGTCTCTATTTTTCATGTCACTTCATATTGTCTTATTGCCTAGGCACCTTCAGAGTATTCTGACTTCATTGATAGAATTTATACATTAGCAAGCTGAGGCGAGCGATGGAGGGAGCTATGACATTGGCAGTAGCAACTGACAGATGTATCTTTGTGATTCACATACATCTTTGTATATTAAGAAAAGCAGCATATCTGTAGCTTTGTGACAGAGTAGGAATTCTTTGTGAATCAAGAATCAAAGATGATGTAATTCTTTGTGAATCAGTAATTCATTGCATGATGTAATTCAGTGCAAGTGTAAGTGATAGTGTGGGTGTAGTTGCATGTCGTGAAGGCCAACTGTATACTATTGTTATTTTGTGTTTCTATTATGGCAAGATAAACTTATGTTATGTATGGTACTCCGTACTCGTAATCTCGTATGAATATTTATGTTCCTATTGTGGCTTGTATGAATTTACTAGAGTATAAGCTTCAGTCGTTATTATTTCTATCACACCATCTTCTATATATGTTGTTGAATTGTTTTTATTCATGTTTTATGTAGTGTACTTTTAGAACGGTACTTGCTTCAGCTTTGCCAATCATCCGTATTATTATCCGTCTATATTATCCGTTTCCGAACCGAATCCGTTATATATCCGTCCCGACGGTACCGTATTTGAAACTCCGAATATTCCGAATTCGTATTCGTATCCGGTCATACCGTATCCGACTCCGAATCCGGGAAAAAAATGTGGGTTAGGATACGGTTTATGCAATATCCGACCGAATCCGATCCGTTTGCACCCTTACTCATATACCACTTAAATAATGTTGCTATACATCTTTACTATTTTGAGCATACTCTAATAATAATTATTAGATACTTCAAAGTAAGTTTCATAAAAAATATCATCAAAGTCCATTTTTATAACATAATTTATGTATATACTCTTTTTATATATAGAAAAGAGTATATAGGAAAAAATAAAGAACTTTAATGAAATTTTTTCAACCAAGTCGCATTGGAGTATCTTATAGTTAGTATTTAAGTATATCAAAAATAATAAAGTATAACATGTTCGTTTAATTGTTATTGAAAGTGAGAGTACGTACTCTATGGAGTACGGAAAAGGCTTCATATACATATACCCTTTAAATATATTTTATATGAAACACATTTGATTTAAAATAAACTACAAAATAAATTTTGACTCTTTTTTGAATTTTGTATTTGTTTGGAGTATGCATAGTCAAATAAAAAATACTATTAAAATAAGCCCAAAGAAATTTTACGGTTTATGATCATGAAATTCATACACCCAAACATATGTTGCTTCTTTTTCTTTAATTTGGTACCTAGTTAACCCATGTGCAGAATTCCCTTTTTAAGTTATATTGCGCATAATATGTTTTTCCAAGGAAAACATGTTTGAAACGGCATTTTCCCACTTGAATTCAATGCTAGTTCCAAATTCTCAGTACAAGCTTTCACTATTATTTTCTCTTCACATGTAGGAAAAATTCCAGAATCAGTATTCACTCTTCCATCACTGCAAAGCATATACCTATCATCAAATGATCTTTCTGGTCCACTATATGACATACCCGCCCCTCTCATTTCATCCTTATGTGAAATTGACTTAAGTGGAAACCAACTCAGTGGTTCGATACCAAAATCATTCTTTCAGCTTACAAGTCTTGAAGATCTCAATCTTGAATCCAATCACTTGACAGGCACAGTGGTGCTTAGCCCTTTGTGGAGACTCTCTAATCTTAATTTCCTAAGCCTCTCTAGCAATATGCTGTCAGTGATAGATGATGGTGATTGTTTGCTTCCTTTCCTCCCTAATATCAAGTTCCTACACCTTGAATCCTGTAACCTTACAAAATTTCCAATTATATTGAGATATCTACATGCAGTCGTTGACTTGGACCTTTCAAGCAATAAACTTGATGGGGTTATACCGGGTTGGATATGGGAGAATTGGAAGGACAGCCTCTCCTATTTGAATCTATCAAACAACAAGTTTACTAGTGTGGAGCAGTCCTCATTCCCTGTTCACATGAGCCATCTGACTACCCTTGATGTAAGTTTCAATAGGCTCAAGGGAAAAGCACCCATACAGCCTATCTCACAGTAAAAATGTGACCTTAGATTACTCCAGCAATGAATTCTCCTCTATTCTACCCAACTTTGGTGTATATCTCGGTAAAACTATCTATCTCAACCTGTCAAAAAATAAACTAATGGGACAATTGACAAACTCTGTTTGCGAGTTATGCTGCCTCCAAATGCTTGACTTATCTTATAACAAATTGGGTGGCCTGATTCAACAGATTCTATGGCCCAATAGGGCCCAATTGACAAACTTGGTTGGGGAGCCTCTCCCATCTTCGAGTTCTCATCCTGAGTTCCAACAGATTCTATGGCCCAATAGGGCTAGGAAGCCCTCCAGAGAGTGATACCTCCAGGAAGCATTTCGCAAGTTTGCAAATCCTTGATGTGGCTTCAAACAACCTTTCTGGAAGCTTACAACCAAAATGGTTTGAGAAACTAGAATCAATGAAGGTAAATTCTAGTGGTGAGGGCTATGTTCTAGAGACTACAGGATTGTCTAGGGAATTCTATCGAGAGAGTATCACTATCACATTCAAAGGGATTGAACTTCAGTTTACCAAGATCCTGACTACTTTCAAGATAATTGATTTCTCAAACAACGCACTTGGTGGCGCCATGCCGGAATCAATTGGGAAGCTTATTGCTCTCCATGGCCTGAACATGTCGCACAATGCCTTCACTGGAATAATCCCATCTAAACTTGGTGATTTGGCTCAGCCCGAGTCATTGGACCTCTCTTGGAACCAGCTCTCAGGGCCGATCCCGCAGGACCTAACCTCCCTTACATATCTAGAGATGGTGAATCTCTCGTACAACAATTTGACCGGAAGGATACCACAAGAGGCGCAGTTCTTGTCGTTCGTCTACAGTTCGTTCGAAGGCATCGCAGGGCTCTGCGGAAGGCCACTATCCAAGCAGTGCAACAGTTCAGGTACGGCAACCCCAAGCCCATCAGCATCCTCACAAGATAGTGTTGGCGTCGTACTATTGTTTGCGTTCGTGGGATCTGGGTTCGGAGTTGGCTTTGCTGTGGCCTTTGTGTTGTCAGTGCTTTGCCGAGACAAACGGTGGCACTGCAATAATTTCCCGTTCCACCAGTGGTACTGTAATTTGGTTTGTGCGCGTGTGTATGTGATATGAGCTTGTACGAATCTACTCTTTTTGGCTTAATGCCCTAATGCAATTTGGTTTTGTTTCCTATGTCAAGTGTAAACTAGGGTAATAGAATACCTGATAATTAAGCCATGCCGATCACGTTGGTAAACCTCGATCCCCATCTCTCCCGAGACAAACTCGTCGGCAAACCCTAGTTCGGTTCCAAACCAAATGATTAATCGGAGGCCAGAACACAAATTGGGGAAATTGGGAAGCGAGATTAGCTCCCCTGAATTCCTGCGATTTGCCAGCGATCGGCAACTCGTTTGGCATAGGATTTTTGGGGAAGCGATACCGACGAGGAGAGTTGAGTAAGGGATTGGGGGGTTTGAGTTGGAGCCGAGAAGGGAAGGAATTGGGGAAGAAGGAACGAAGTGACCGTTGCAAGGAGTCAAGAGCTTCCGCCTTCATCTTACGAAATACGCCTCCCTCACAGCCACGCCTCCGAGTGGCGGTGACGTACGGTTGGAATATTCAGGCGTACTACACTAGGGGACGCAGCAGGACTGCATGGCAGAGTAACAAACATTGGAGCCGGCAAAGCTACAAATGGGGTGTAGGGATGGTGGTCGTGGGGGTGCGCGGAGTCGTAGTGGGATGAGGCAGAGAGGTCGACGAGGGAGGTCTCACTAATATACTTATATTTGTGAGATGATACTATAGCTGTGATATGCATTTGTTTATTATTTGTGAAATTAATCAAAGGTAGAAGGGTCTTTTCCAGTCCCTAAAATTAGAAAAAGAAAAAGAAAATGAATTAAAGGGATGAAATGGCATACTAATCAAGGGATTAATATACTATATGGTATTTTTGCGAAACCAACGTTGAGAGTGGCAAAAATATGAAGCCTATTCTTGAAGATGGCAAATCATCAATTTTCTCCCCCTTCGTGGCACATCTTTTAGGCAGAGAGTTCGCGGGGCCGCTTCAGGTGTTCGACGAAAAAATTGCGCACGCGTGGAGCTGTGTCCTTGCTAAGTCCCGCTCAAATAGCTTCAGTTTTTTGGCCTCTAAAATTCGATTTTTTTTTGGCTTTTCGCGTTTTTCTTTTTCTTTTTTTTCTTCTTATTTTTTTTCATTGTCTCAAAAGATTTAGTAGTGTTCTTCAATTTTTTGATTTTTTTTATTTTTAAAAATCTACATAAAAAGACAAATGCCAGGTCTTTCATGCCTTTGGAGCAGGTCCGCTAGATAGTGGGGTTGGGGAGAGTTGGCTAATCTTCCCTGTTCGTTTCGGTTTGTGAGCCCTGACCCAAGTGGAGCGCTGCAATTACAAGTCAATGGTCAAGGAGAACTTAAGATCAAAACATCAACAAAATTACGAGTTCCTTTTGTGTTTGATCCCAGATCATCGATCTTCTTACCAAACATTTTCTGCAAGCGTGCAGGACAACGACTGATCGAGTTACATATATGAATTGAGGGTGTGATTTATAGGCGATCTTTGCTTACTAATCAAAAGAAGACGAGAAATTTGATTTGCCGGTGCATATATGCAGAGTGCAGATAATACATAGGAGGATTGTCAATGGACGCTTCTGTTGATTACTGAAGAAAAATCTCAGCGTAGAATGGGTCGCAACACTGCTTCAAACAACAAAAGTTGCATGATCAGGCTGCTACTCTCTTTCGCAATGATCCCCGGGCAGCTAATTAGTGGCAGACGTCGCCTCACATGCTACAACGCTAATTTTGCTTTCGCAGCTAATGGTAATGGGTTATTGGATATGTACAATACAAAGCTGGTTCACAAAGTTTTGCCCAGAAGAATCGCTGGTTCCGACGGTCCAAAAAAATTCTGAAGAACAAGAACAGTAAAGTTTCCTTATCTATCTCTATTGGAGACATGTATATTTATGCCTGGTAATTGACTAAGGCCTGGCCTGAAACCCCACCCTAGCCCAGTATTGCTTGGGGCAGCCCCCCTACCCTCATCCAACCCAGTAATCAATAATAAAACCCCCACCCAGCCCGTTAAGCAAAAAACTACAAAACCGTATACCATTTTGCATCTTCCTGATGGCTTAGCACCACACCGTCCAATCCAAGTATCTAGCGGTTGTGGTATTATCCTCAATCTCCCGCTAGTCTCCCACTCTCACAGCTCTGGTGCTCTCTCTTCCCTCTCTCACTCAAGCTGACAGGAGGCCGCCGTTGAGGACGATGGGTTCACCGTGCACCCTGAATGTAGAGAGAGGCCGAGGAGATAGTGGGCAAGGCGGAGGGAGCCAGTAAATTGGGGTGTAGGGATGGTGGTTGTGGGAGTGTGCGGAGTCGTCGAAGTAGGATGAGACAAAGAGGTCAAGAGGAGCACACCGACGAGGGAGAAGGGGAGCACTGTCGACGAAAGTGAAAGTCTCACCACGGGCAGCGCGACGTGACGGCGAAGTCGGCAAGGGCAGCGTGCGCGATGGGCACGGGGGATGTCGAGAGAATGACGCCCACAGTGTAGTACTTGACGAGCAGCAGGCTCAGCGTGTAGCCGGCTCTATCATGAAACCCGTGGGTCAGTGCCAAAGGCATAGGCAGGTAGATGCTAATCGCACTCGCCCCAGAGGATGCCCATGAGAGACCACGTGTTCAGGCGTGCCGCCGTCGCCCCATTGTCATACTTCTTTTGGACATGAAGGGTTCGCCAGCTAAGAGGCAGCTGACATTGGACAAGGCCGCATGTGCTTCAGGTGACTCTGTCCTTAGAGAACATAACTAGCGCATCCAACTTTCGGTGCATCCCAATGTATACTCTTCGAAACACAATACAAATGGTCATAAAAAATTCTAAAAAATTGGTTAGATAATTTATGATGCAACCAAGCATCTTGCGAAAATTCAACTGAAATGCAACATATATTAGGAGAAATAAAAAAAGAAAAAATTCAGTGAATATTACCTTTTTGTTTTATTATCGGAATCTATTTTTAGCAGAATTTGTCTTTTTTATTTCTCCATGTGTAGATCAAATTTTGATTTGAATTTTTGAGACATGATATTTTTTTTTTTGTCAATGTTGCCAAATTTTCAGCCCTGACAGCAGCGCGCACCACTTAGTATAAAACTCTTTTCCACCCAATAAAGCAATGGATCATGAGCATGCAAAACTCTTTTTGACCCAATAAAGCAATGGACCTTGACTCATGAGAGTAACAAGTCGTTCTTTGAAATTTGAATTAGTCTAAGACAACGAAACATGCAGGTGCAACCAGTTGTGTACACAATTCAATGAGTCTTAAATGTCTAATCAAGCTGCACGACCGTCTTGTTTGTACAGCAAATAACGTTGGCCACATTATGGTAGTGCACTAGCTGTTATCATGGATTAATAACAGTATGAAGGACTATGTGAGAAGGTCTTATTTAATGTTGTGATGAACCATTGCAATGTTTGTGGAGTGGTTATTTGATTTTGCAAAGATCGCTCTTTGGAAGGATTGTTCTGGCAGAAATTGAGAATTCTGTGTTTTGAGTCATGGATTGAGTTAGGGGGATCTGTGTCTCTGCATTAAGGTTGCATGAAGCATGTTTTGACTAACGTGGATCAAATTGTGAAGAACTTGTGCCCGGAAACAATTTCTTTGTCTTTGGATGTGCAAGGAGGCTTGAAGTCGCCATGGTTGACGGCGAGGATTGGGACTACGCTCAGGGAGAAGCCGAGGCCCAGAACGGTCAAGGATGCTGTGAGAGATGGTGAGCTCAAGTATGGCACAAGAAAGACTGAAAATGTTGAAGGCGAGTTCGAACGGCGGATTTGCACCATATGACTTGGTCGGTCCAAGTGAGGCGTGGTCCGGTGGAACCGGAGCGGGAGAGACTTGCCGGCGCGTGGTAAGCCAATGGTGAACCTACACATGGCAAGCATAACGATTGCTTGCAATGAAAGATGAAGACCCGGTCAAGAAATGGTATTTTTGTAAGATTGGCCAAAATACCGGAATCCACCTTGGATCAAAATCGCGGCGCATGCGGGGTGTTTGGAGAGCGGTTTAGGTCAAGGGGATGCTGGTTTGATCAAGTTGGATCAAGCGGAAAAGGCTTAACGGATTTAGACTTATGTGCTTTAAAAAGCATGCATAAGTGACTTGTGTAAGTTAAAACCCGTGTGGTTGAGGTTAACGGGTTTCCCGCATTGTGCTAAGTGGATTATATCCATTAGGGCAAGGAATGGCTGGTTGGGCCTCCTATATAAAGGATTGGGATGGAGACTTGTGTTGACCATCCAATCCATCTCTCATGTGCTCTTAAGTCTAGGGTTAGGGTTAGAGAGTTGAGCGCATTGTGTGCTCTTTGTCCTCCAAGGTGGAGTGGCTGTAAAACCCAAAACAAGTAAGCAATACATCAGTCTTGATCATCTCGATAAATTTTCTCTATGTGGATTGATTTGCTCTTGTCATGGTTGGGTTGATCTCCTCCCGTTTTTCTTCTTGATCTTGCTGTGCCAAGGACGTAAAAGATATGGAGATTACTTGTGAGAATCTATCTCATATCATCTAGGCACTTCTATAGCAAATTTATCAAGAAACCCGATTTTGCATGTTTTAGGCCCCATTGTGTGATTTCTTGTTTTGAGGGTTTTTGATTGTTGTTTGCCCTTAGTCTAGCTTGCTGTGACATGTGAGAACACATCTGGAGCCATCTTGGCCGTCATATACTCACGAGCAAGTTGGATTCTCAAATTGGAGTTTTGGTTCGGTTTTAGTGCAACCTTTCAACAAACTGAAAAAAGTCTCATCTTTGGCCATGTTTTTTATGATCGTTTGTTGGAATAGGTTCATAATAACCTAGAGAACTTCTATACAAAATTTCATATCATTTGGATCTACGGATCAAAAGTTCTCTTCGTTTTTGGATTTGAAATCGGCTGAAAATACTATTCATCGCCTGATTTTACTGTAGCAGCGGTCAGACCGCGGTTATAAGGCCGGTCAGACCGCCCGGAGCGATCAGACTGCCCTTTGAACGCTGATCAGAATGTCTGGAAGGGTTTGGTTCCAATTTTAGTTGTTTTGGGTTAATTGGAGTGATTTTTATCTGGAGATTCTATGTTCTACACCTCTGTAGGTGTTTGAGTCTAGAATCTTGAATACTAGGGGGGAAAATCAGAGTTGGCACCATTCACCCCCCTTTGTTGCCTTCTTCGGTACTAGAAGTGGTATCAGAGCCCGGTTAGCTCTATTCAATAGATCTTAACCGGTCTTAGGAGCCATGGCAACTGACAAGTATTCAACCAAACCCCCCGTGTTCGATGGAGTGGATTTCTCGTATTGGAAGTCTCGCATGCATGCTTACATTGAGGCTCAAGGGCACGCGATCTGGCTTAAGGTCAAAAACCCTTATGCGGTGCCGGCCGATGACAATGAAATCTCTCCTGATATAGAGGTAAATAGCAAGGCACACAACTTTCTGATTCAGGGACTCAGTCGATCGGAGTTTGAGCGAGTCGCTCACTTGAAATCTGCTCACGAGATCTAGAAGACTCTCTCTGACTACCATGAGGGCTCTACCGCGATCAAGAAAGTGAGACAGAATCAACTCAAGAAGGAATACTCCAAGATCGAGCAGAAGCCCGACGAGTCTTTGGATGAGTTGTGGGGAAGGTTCAACAAAATCCTTCACAACCTCCGTGCTGTTGGCCTTACCTTCACAGAGTCTGAAAATGCACGCCAAATCATGGGTGCTCTCGATGTGAAGGTCTGGGGGATGAAAATCACATCTATAAACGACAACACTGTCATGAGTGAGCTTACCATGGATAAGCTCTACTCGAGTTTGAAGACACATGAGATTGATTTCATCTCGCGTCTTCCCAAGACAGAGTCGATGGCTCTTGTGATGGACCCCTCTCGGAGCAATTCCTCTGATCATGTGAATGTTGATTTTTCTTTATCCGCTTTGCACTCAATTAGTGATGAGCAACTTGAGAGGCTATATGAGGAAGATTTAGCCCTTCTGTCCACCAAGTTCACTAGAGAGTACAACAAAGTGAGAAACAAGAGGAGAGGTGGTCCGGTGACATGCTTCGAGTGTGGTGAGCCAAACCACATTCGTGCCAAGTGCCCCAAGTTGAAGGGCAAAGAGGAGAAGGACTTTCGTAGGCGTCCTCAAGCTCGAGACGCGAAGGTCAAGAAGCCCAACTACCAAAATTTTGTCAATCGGGTCCTTGCCGCTCTTGAGTCAGTGGATATGAGCGATGTGGACTCGGAAACGGAGGATGACGAGAATGACTCTCACGGCAAGAAGAAGACTCAGGATTTCACCGGTATGTGCTTCATGACCAAGAGTAGCCACAACATTGACTCCTCCGACTCCGACGAGCTTTATAGCGACCCTAACGAGGTATGTCCCTCTCCCAAGACTATGAAACGATCTCTCATCGCAACTGAATAGCAATTAAGAAAGGAAGCCAAAATGATCAAGAGTCAGGATATGATGATTGATAACTTGAACTTAGAGATTGTTAGGCTCAAATCAATTAATCCTGAAGATTGTGAATCTTGCTTGCATTTGCATGATGAACTGTCCACATTAAAATCTGCTCATTCCTCTGTTGTCGACCAACTTAAAAATGCTTTAGATGATTTAGATTCTCTCAAGTCAAGTCATGATCATATGTGCATGGATGCTATTGCTCTTGATGCTATTCCTGTGAATGCTATTTCATCTTCATGTTCAAATTGTGCTTTGCTAGAGATGAAATTAGATAGTGCTATTAAGGAATTGCAAAAGTTTAATCCTGATCGTACTTGCTCTCATTGTGAGGATAATAGAACTAAAATGATAGAAATGACTGAGATGGTTATGCATTTTAGGACTGCATCATGTGAAAATTGTCCTAAACTCACAACTGAGATAGATGCCCTTAACAAGACTCTAGAAGCGAAAGCAAGTATTGAGAAATCCTTTGCCATGACTGCATGTAAAAAGGTCATTGATTCTGATTATTGTACTTTTTTGCATTGAGAATGCATACAATACAGCTGAAGTACAAGAAACCCTTAGGATCAAGTACTAAGAGCAGTTGGCTAGGATTAAGAATGCTTCTTGTGTGTCTTGTGAGGCTCTAAAGATTGAGGTAGCCATTTATAAGGAAAGACATGCTAGGACAATCAAATCTATCAAGTGTACCACCTGTGAGAGCCTAACAAAAGAAAATGACTACCTTAAGAAAACTCTTGAGAGATTCTCTAGTGGGAAGAAGAATCTCAACATAATTCTTGACCAATCAAAGGTGAGTGTGAAGAATAGAGGTCTAGGATTTAATTCTCTAGAGTACTCCAAAAACCACCCACCTAAGCTTGTGAAACTAGTTGAGTGTGGCATGTTTGAGGTAGAACCTTCTGAGCCATCCAAGATAGTCTTTAGATCTGCAGGTTTTGCCCAACCTTCTTCTAGCAAAACATGTGCTTCCTCTTCATCAGGTGAGACCTCTAAAAGGTCAAATACCATTGCACCTTTTGCAAGAAGTATGGCTACATAGTTGAGTTCTGTTTCCGTAGAGCCAAGGTCGAAAGGAAGAAGGGAGAGCATGCTTTGAGATCCATTAGAGGAATTTCTTCCACCTGATTTGTTTCTAGAGCTAAGCAGCCTGCTTCTTGTGCTAGGTATGGGCCTAGAGACAACTTCTTTGACTCCTTTAGTGGCCATAAGCAACGCTCTGGGTTAGGATATCAGGGTAGACCACGAGTAGCACCTAGTCAGGGGGAGTACCAGTCTTTTGGTAGACCGATCCGAAGAGGGCTAGGTGGATCTCGTATGCTTGCTAATGATTTTCATGCTAACCCAATTGCTTGTGTTTCTATTGCTTCTCCAAAGCATCGTGTGGCTCAGTACTGGATTCAAAAATCATTTCCCACTAATCCCAGTACTGATGCACAGATGTTTCCTGTTCGTGCTTTGTAGGTCCGGCGTGCGAGGAAGTAGGACGTGTGGCTCGTTGACTTCGGATGTTCTCGACACATGACCGGAGATTCTAGATATTTCTCCTCCCTCACACGTGCATCCGGCAATGAGTTGATCACGTTTGGGGAAGTTTCTACTGGTACCGTGACAGCTAAAGGAACTATACGCGTCAACGACAATTTCATGCTCAAGGATGTCGCCTTGGTAAGTAAACTGAGGTATAATCTGCTTTCTGTCTCCCAGCTTCTTGATGAGGGTCTAGAAGTAAGGTTCAAAAGTGGTGAGTGTAGAGTTCTAGACTCTTCTGGAGAGTATGTCTTTGGGATCTCTAGTTTTCAGAGGATTTTTAGTGCTGACTTTAGTATCTCTTCCACCTCGAGTCCTAGGTGTCTTGTTGCTTCTGACTCTCTGGACATAGTGTTGTGGCATCGTAGGTTTGGGCACATAAGCTTCGACCACCTTACTAGAGTCAGTAGTAAGAACCTGATTAGAGGATTGCCTAGGCTTAAGAGTGTCAGAGATCTCATGTGCACACCCTATAGACATGGTAAGATGGTTTCTGCTCCCTATCCTCCTCTTACCATGATTATGACTGACGGACCTAGACAGTTGCTTCACTTAGATACAGTAGGTCCGTCTAGGGTTCAGTCTGTAGGAGGAAAGTGGTATGTGCTGGTAGTTGTAGATGACTTCTCGAGGTATTCATAGGTTTTCTTCTTAGTGTCTAAGGATGAAGCTTTTGGTTATTTTAGACAGTTGGCCCTTAGACTAGCAGTCGACCTGCTTGAGCCTTGAGAACCATTAGGAGCGATAATGGCACTGAATTCAAAAACCAGTCCTTTGCCACTTTCTGCACTGAGAGAGGGCTAGAGCACCAATTTTCCTCACCTAGAGTCCCCCAGCAGAATGGGGTGGTAGAAAGAAAGAATAGGACTCTTGTTGAGATGGCTAGGACCATGTTAGATGAGCACAACACTCCTAGGAGATTTTGGGCTGAGGCGATTTCTACTGCTTGTTATGTGTCCAACAGAGTTTTCTTGAGATCAGTCATTGGCAAAACCTCTTTTGAGCTTAGATTTGGTCATAAACCTAGCGTGTCTCATTTCAAAATTTTTGGTTGTAAATGATTCATTCTTAAACATGGTAACCTTGATAAATTTGAATCTAGATGTCATAACGGTATTTTTCTTGGATATCCTGCTCATTCTTATGGCTATCGTGTTTTTAATTTAGAAACTAACAAAATAGTTGAGACATGTGAAGTCACTTTTGATGAGGCTAGTCCTGCTACTAGACCCAACGGTGCAGGTACACAAGTACTTGGTGAGAGCGAGGGCATCTTCATCGACGACGACCTTGACGAGGAGGATGAGGACTCAATCCATCCTCCAGTCACTCCTGAGCTGGGTGGAGAGCCTTCCTCTATCTCTCCGGCTTTAGGAGAATAGCCTCCTCCCACCGGCTCCTCGGGTTGCTCTGTTCCTACCTCCACAGCTCGTGAGGTAGAGGTCACGTCTGCACCAGGACCCCCTCTTCATATTCAGCGATGACACCCTCAGGAGCAGATCATCGGGGATCTCCATGAGCGAGTCACTCGCTACAGGTTTATCTCTCCAGATTCTCATACACATTCTGCTTTTGTTGCATCTTTTGAACCCCGAGATGTCACCCATGCTTTATCTGATTCTTCTTGGGTCAATGCCATGCATGAAGAACTTGAAAACTTTGAAAGAAACCAAGTCTGGACCTTAGTTGATCCTCCACCTAATCATAATATAATTGGAACAAAATAGGTTTTCAAAAATAAGAAAAGTGAGGATGGGTTGGTAGTTCGCAACAAAGCTAGACTTGTAGCACAAGGTTATTCCCAAGTAGAAGGCTTAGACTTTGATGAGACCTTTGCACCTGTAGCTAGATTAGAAGCCATTCGCATTTTGCTAGCATTTGCAGCATCCAAGGGCTTTAAGCTTTTTCAAATGGATGTTTAGAGTGCTTTTCTTAATGGTTTCATAGATGAAGAGGTCTATGTTAAGCAACCACCTGGCTTTGAAAATTTCAAGTTCCCAAACCATGTGTGCAAGCTCTCAAAAGCCTTGTATGGATTGAAGCAAGCCCCTAGAGCTTGGTATGATAGGATTAAGAGTTTTCTGCTTAAAAATGATTTTAAAATGGTTTGGTAGATAAAACCTTGTTCACACTCAGGCATGGCAGTGATTTCCTACTTGTTCAGATTTATGTGGATGACATCATATTCGGTGGTTCTTCTCATACTTTGGTATCCAGATTTTTAGATTCTATGAGCAGGGAATTTGAGATGAGTATGATGGGCGAGCTGACGTTCTTCCTCGGTCTCCAAGTCAAGCAGCTGAAAGAAGGAACCTTTATCCATCAAACTACGTACACAAAGGATCTTCTTTAGCGCTTCGACATGGGAAGCAGCAAACCAATGTCTACTCCAATTGCCACCTCAACTGTGTTGGATCCTGATGAGGATGGAGAGCCTGTGGACCAAAAGGAGTACCACAGCATGATTGGCTCTCTCCTCTACCTCATCGCATCGAGGTCGGACATACAATTCGTTGTGTGTCTATGCACTCGATTTCAGGCTTCCCCTCGTGTCTCTCATCGTCAAGCAGTGCGTCGCATCTTTAGATATCTTCAGAGCACTCTTGATTTTGGACTTTGGTATTTTTTTGATTCTGCTTTCTCCATTCAGGCTTTTTCGGATGCTGATTTTGCAGGTTGTAGAGTAGATAGGAAGAGTACTTCTTAGGCACATCTCTTATTTCTTGGTCCTGTAGGAAGTAGTCCTCTGTTGCACAGTCCACTGCTGAGGCGGAGTATGTAGCTGCTGCTAGTAGCTGTTCTCAGGTTCTCTGGATCTTATCTACTCTACGGGACTATGGGTTGGTTTTAGAGAGTGTTCTACTTTTCTGTGATAATACTAGCGCCATCAAAATTGCAAAAAATCCAGTGCAACACTCTAGGACTAAGCACATTGATATTAGATATCATTTTCTTAGAGATCATGTAGAGAAGGGTGATGTTGTGCTTCACTTTGTAGAGTCCGAGCAACAGGTTGCGGATATTTTCACTAAAGCTCTTGATTCTTCTCGTTTTGCATCTTTGCGGGGAGAGTTGGGGGTTATTAGTCCTTTTGGCCTGTTCTGAGGGGGAGTTTGTTTATTTTGCTTTCATGTATAATATTGCATTTTAATTTCAGCATGCATTATATATTTAAACATTTGTACAAACTAAGGAGCTTTGTCTATTATCCTTATGTGACATGATATCTTGCCTTACATCTTGCCATATTTTGTGCTAGCCTGCTAGATTTATCATGACCTTCTATGTGTAGCTTAGCTTTGGCCATGACAGTTTTATTAAATGTTCAAACTTAATTTAAATCATATCTTGTTGGATCTTGTGACTAGTTTTGCTCTAGTGATCCTCTAATGATTCATGTCATGTCATATAAGCTAAGTTGAGCCTTGAATCTAAAATGAGCTTTAGATTGAGCTGCGCTAGTTCTTTATTGAAGCATGACTGAGCATTAGCTTTTTGTTCTTGAACTAAGTTAAGAAAATACAAAATGATCTCTTTTGTGCTAAAAAACTGATTTCAACAATTCTTTCTCATGAGACAGCTTGCCATTGCACTAGACATGAACTCAGGGGGAGTTTTGGATGACCAAGATCACTTCCTTAAGCTTATTGCTTGGGGTGGTCGCATAAGACTTGAGATCTAGCACAAGGCTAAAAAAATAAAATCTGTAAAAATGGTTGAAGCTTAGGAGGCAGTTGTAGATGGCTCCTAGTCCAGGACTTGCTTTGCTAAGATAAAGCCAAACATGATTTTCTGAAAATGCCAAATGTGCTAAGTTTGCTCAATTACAAATGATATTTAGTGCTTGAACAATATGTTTCAATCTTGAACTTGTAGCACTTTAAATTGACTCAATTGTAGCTTCTTGGTTCCACTTAGAATATTAACATGACTTGACTCATTTTTGGATACCTTTAGCTAAACTGTGATCTAGAGCAACTTGACATGTTAGAAATCCATTCAATTTCAGATTATTGCTTATTTGGCTTTAACTTTGCTATATATGGTTTGTCATGATCTAGATAGCTCATTCATATGATATAGCTTGGTGTAATTCTTATAGTGTCACTTTGAATAATTTTCATGGCTCCTAAATAAAAAATGCAGCCACTTCATTTCATTCATGCTCTATCTTCTTTCATGCATCTTGATGATTTCATTGTCAAAGGGGGAGAAAGATCAGTAAAAATACAGTGGTGACCAAGGTCAAATAGAGCAATTGTTCTTTCTTATGGATCTAGAGTGAGATTTCCGTCTCATTTAGTGTTTTTGAAGCTTTTGTGAATAATCTAATATTTTCAGTAGTTTCACTCCATTTCTGTCTCTAATGGTCATTTTTAGTTCTTCGCATTCTTCTTTTGACCATTTGAAGCTCTCTTTGCAAATTTTTTTTCTTTGTTTAAAATCACCTCCTATTTGCGTTTTTGAGTATTGCCAGTGGGTTCATAAAGGGGAGATTGAAGAACTATATGAGAAGGTCTTATTTAATATTGTGATGAACCATTGCAATGTTTGTGGAGTGGTTATTTGATTTTGCAAAGATCGCTCTCTGGAAGGATTGTTCTGGCAGAAATTGAGAATTCTGTGTTTTGAGTCATGGATTGAGTTAGGGGGATCTGTGTCTCTGCATTAAGATTGCATGAAGCATGTTTTGACTAACGTGGGTCAAGTTGCGAAGAACTTGTGCCCGGAAACAATTTATTTATCTTTGGATGTGCAAGGAGGCTTGGAGTCGCCATGGTTGACGGCGAGGATCGGGGCTACTCTCAGGGAGGAACCGAGGCCCAGAACGGTCAAGGATGCCGTGAGAGATGGTGAGCTCAAGCATGGCACAAGAAAGACTGAAAATGTTGAAGGCGAGTTCGAACGGCGGGTTTGCACCATATGACTTGGTCGGTCCAAGTGAGGCGTAGTCCGGTGGAACCGGAGCGGGAGAGACTTGCCGGCGCGTGGTAAGCCAATGTTGAACCTACACATGGCAAGCATGACGATTGCTTGCAATGAAAGATGAAGACCCGGTCAAGAAATGGTATTTTTGTAAGATTGGCCAAAATACCGGAATCCACCTTGGATAAATTTTCTCGATATATTTTCTCTATGTGGATTGATTTGCTCTTGTCATGGTTGGGTTGATCTCCTCCCGTTTTTCTTCTTGATCTTGCTGTGCCAAGGACGCAAAAGATATGGAGATTACTTGTGGGAATCTATCTCATATCATATAGGCACTTCTATAGCAAGTTTATCAAGAAACCCGATTTTGCATGTTTTAGGCCCCATTGTGTGATTTCTTGTTTTGAGGGTTTTTGATTGTTGTTTGACCTTAGTCTAGCTTGTTGTAACATGTGAGAACACATCTGGAGTCATCTTGGCCGTCATATACTCACGAGCAAGTTGGATTCTCAAATTGGGGTTTTGATTCGGTTTTGGTGTAACTTCCAACAAACTAAAAAAGGTCCCATCTTTGGCCATGTTTTTCATGATCGTTTATTGGAATAGGTTCACAATAATCTAGAGAACTTCCATACAAAATTTCATATCATTTAGATCTACGGATCAAAAGTTCTCTTCGTTTTCGGATTTGAAATCGGGCTGAAAACACTATTCATCGCCTGATTTTACTGTAGCAGCGGTCAGACCGCGGTTATAAGGCCGGTCAGACCGCCCGGAGCGGTCAGACTGCCCTTTGAACGCCGGTCAGATCGCCTGGAAGGGTTTTGTTCCAAGTTTAGTTGTTTTGGGTCAATTGGAGTGATTTTTATCTGGAGATTCTATGTTCTACACCTCTGTAGGTGTTTGAGTCTAGAATCTTGAATACTAGGGGGAAAAATCAGAGTTGGCACCATTCACCCCCCTCTGTTGCCTTCTTTAGTCCTACACAGTATAATGCCATTGATGATCATTTGAGCATAAATTCATACTATAGGAAAGAGAGAGGGATACAGATCATCAGTGGCGGATCCAGGATTTCACCATGCCCCGGGCTGAACTATAAAGGACTAACAGACTAGAAGTAATGTCAATTTATACCCCACACAACGGCGTAACAAAAGTATATCTCAAGTGCATCATTGACATGAAACTTTAGCTCAATACTTCAACGTACAACATAATAAGAAAAGAATGGCTAAAACAAGGATACGGCGATACTGCGATGCGATATTTTGCAAAAACAAGGATACGGTGATACGGTAAGTATATATGTATTTAAAAATGAAAAATGTAGACAGGCTATGCGAGAGCGAGAAACTGAGATTACCTTGATGAATGCTATATATTTCTATTATTCCTTGCCTCCTCCAATCATCGTGGACCAAGATAGACAGGTCATTTGGTTTTAGCTTGTGAACTTGAACCGATGGTTCAGTGCTAAGAGCGGGCCTCTTCAATGAAATAGGGGAACCAATTTGCCGAAACAAGGGGTCCATGTTGTACTCCAGTTTCTTCAAGTAAACATCACCAATGGATCTCGACACCTGATAGTACAACAATAAAATATTAGCTCTTGTTACTTCTCTTTGCTCTGATTCTAGGAAACTTCATAATAAGCATCATAAGTTCTACTAAGATTACTGATGAATGAACCAAAAGACAAAATCATAAGCTAATGAGTAAGGATACTATGCATAGTAACTATAAGAATGAATGCAGAAGAATCATTGCAAATTAAGAAACGAAAAGGCTAAAATCTGTCATTTCATTATTCACTCTAAAATAATGGAGGAAAAAAATCTGTCATTTCATCATCAACTGCATAGTAATCTCACTAAAACGAAGGTAGCAGAACAATCAACAAAAGGGTGTAATTTCCTTCAGTTGCTACCTGGACATCCACTGAAGATCAAGGACATAAGTTAATTTCAAGTCTGAATCTTTGATGCAATTTCATTACAAGTAGTCAAGTTCTTCTATATCATATTTGAATGTGCAAACAAACTACACAAAACTCTAAAGTAAACAGTTGGCAGAACAATCACAGAGGTATTACGGAGATCCGAGATGGGGCAGCGCTGGATCGACGAGCTGGATCTTCCCGGATGGCGGTGGATCTGGCCTGGGGAGGCCCGGAGGGCGGGAGGGGAGGGGGCGGAGGGGAGGAGGGAGGAGGGCGGGGCCGGCGGGGTCGGGGGAGGAGGGGCGGCGGGGAGGGGGAGGAGGCGGCGGCGAGGGGAGGGGAGGAGGGGGCGGAGGGGGAGGGCGGGGTCGACGGGGCGGTGGGGAGGGGTCGGGGTGGCGGGGAGGGGGAAGAGGCGGCGGCGGGGAGAGGAGGAGCCGAGGAGGGGAGGCCGGGAGGGAGAGGGGAGGAGGGGGCGGCGGGGAAGGGGGAGGAGGCGGCTGCGGGGGCGGGAGAGGTCGGGGGGGGAGGAGGGCGGCGGGGGGAGGGGGCGGATCTGCGGAGGGGAAGGAGGGGGCGGCGGGGAGGAGGGGGAGGAGGAGGGCGGGGAGAGGAGGAGCGCGGCGGCGGGGGGGGGCGGCGGGGAGAGGGAGGAGGGCGGCGGGGGGGGGGAGGGGGCGGATCTGCGGAGGGGGAGGAGGGGGGCATAATGCCATTGATGATCATTTGAGCATAAATTCATACTATAGGAAAGAGAGAGGGATACGGATCATGTACTGTAAGAAAGTAGCCCCACGCGCCCACAGCTTCACTTCGTCCTGCTACTACTCACATGCTACTACTCCACCTGCATCGCGCGCTGGCAAAGATCACGATCAAAGCCTCCTGCACTGTGCTTCGCTCTCCTCCACCAAGAGCTCCTTCCATGGCCCCAACCTCTTGTCATGGCAACATGGCATGGCCGGTTGCCACTGGGAGCAGTAGTGGACTCAGGATTTTTTATATACGTGTTCGGACTTCGGAGTTAGGTTGTTCGGATATGTCGATACCACAACACACCATTTCCCCCTAAAACACCAATACGATGATACATATATATAGATATAATAAAAATATAGAAACTAATGATTTCTTATAAGGAAATGGGCGACATAAGGTGAGCATAATTACATAAATTAAATAGCTAATTATAGAGGTTAATGATAGTTATATAGCTTACTGATCCTACCCTTTTTTACTCTTTCCCTGTAAGCAAGAACCGCTCATCTAAGAGGAAGCTGTATGTGTCTTCTATGGGCCAAAACACAGCAAAACTTAGCATGTAAACATATGTAATAAGGATCCAACTAATTGTCCATTACCCAAGGCGAAGATTATATTTTTATATAGCATCTATTAGAAAGAACAGAAAAATAGATGCTGGACTCCTGAAAGAACCATAGCCGGAACAGAGCAAAGTAGATCAGAGCGGAGCAAGAAATAAAATAAGTGGAGTGAGTCGAAGAACACCTAGATCTGGAGAGAGGGCGATGTCAGTGAGTTGGAGGTGTTGCTCCCTTCTCGATGCTGCGCTCCCTCCTGGCTACCACGCTACTCCCTTCGTGTTGCCCGCTCCCTACCTCCCTGTTCATTGTGTCGCTGCCCGCTTGCCTACGAATTTGCGATGCCTCTCTGCTCGTCCGCACTACCACACGCTCGTCTTGCGCCCTGTGCCACCTTACACATGATTGCCATTGCGTCGCTGCGTCAAGTCCACTAGCCATCGCTCGACTCCATAGCCCGTGTCCTCTGGTCATCGCTCGCCTTCATAGCCTGTACCTCTACCCGCTCGCCATCCGAAGGCTAGAGCCACCTCTCACACAGACAACCATAGGATGAAAGAGAGAGAGAGAGCACAAGTTAGAGTTTTGTTTGTATTATTACCTCATTCACGAGGGCATTCAGTCACACCTGCGTGAGCGCGACCAATGGTTTGGCCAAATGTACGTAGGATACACTGTGGAGCATTACGGAGCTGACTGCCCTGGAGGATCATTGTCCACATAATCATGTACGCTGGTACGCTATAATGTAGTTAATGTAAATTTTCTGTTGCACACTACACTGAACTAACGCATCCCACAGAATTCACTGGTATGGATAGACCAGGGTTTATCGCCCGCACATGGGACTCCGCAAATAAATGCTTTCCCATATGACTTGCATTGCAAATGGCAAAACCTCTACCCTAACCCAGCAGTACTCTTCCCACAGGATGTAAACCCCTCTTTGACCAGCTAGGTTGATGATATGCTTGGCCTCAGTAGGACACCTACAATGACTTCTCTGTAGCCCTGCCTACCACCCAACGCTTGTACTATTGACTTTCGAGACGTACGTCGCTCCCCCCAACAAGCTCACATTCCCTAATGATCAGCTACATCGTCGGAGCAAGCAGCGGACAGATATACCATGAGTTTATGTATGTTGTCTTTAATACAGTTGTGTTCTTATTTGTACTCCTCTGTATGATGTATGTCTGTACAATGCATATCCACATCTTTAGCTTAATAAGCAGTTACAATTTGTTATCATTGCTTCGATGTCTTTGGATCACTCCATTGTTATTACAACAAGGGAGCTTTGCATAGCGACGTGACCCATCGAGGCAACTTTGCGCAGCGACAAGACACAACGTTGCAACAAAACTCCTCGCGGGGTGGATGCCTCATGGATGCAAAATTGCACCAACTGAATTGCACTTTAGCTGCATACGCCACGCCGGCTTGGCATATAAGTAGTACCCCTTCCACCCTGGGTTCTACTGCAACAAGGCTATAACACTAGCTCGCTCAGATGGAGTAGCAATGGGAGGAGATTTGTTGACTTGTAAGGGTTGCTACAGCCTAGGACGAACAAAGGGAGCGTGCCGAGAGGGCACCTCCCTGCAATGATGCCCCTATAGCAGCAACCCCTATCTCAATATTTTCACTGAGGATTCATCGCAAGATCTTCTTGAGGGGGAGACGTCGTCCCTCTGTTGGTCCATGGATACATGCAAATTCTTCAAATCTAAGGAGCAGCTGAGCCTAAGCATGTGTTACTGGAGTTGCACCAGCGTGCTACTGGCAGTCGATAAGGGCCGTTTACAGTACATTCCCCAAACATTTCTCTTTGAAAGTACCCACTAACATCCTCTTTCGTCTACCCATAATCTCCGGATCCGCTATGTGGCTACTGCAACTAGATCGACCAAGAGATCCACCCATACGACTAGTGGTGTCTCGACTATGAGGAGTGGGGTTCTAATAGGGACCACGAGAGGAGGAAGGAGCGACACCACAATGATGAGCACAACGAGCGTATCCAGTAGAAGACGCAAGCTCATATTGAGGCGTACAGGCGCAGGGAGCACAAGACTCACGAGAAGGAGTGCGAGAAAAAGCGTGAAACGGCGGCCAAGGTCAAGGTGACCAGCGAGGAGTACAACGCTGAGCTCGCAAGAAAGGACAATGGTTCTGGTTTACATAGTAGATTGGGCCATTCCATAGTAGTCCCTCATTCTATCCACCATATTTTTTCTTTCTTCTAAAGGCATGTATACTTACATGGTCAGGGGCGGAACTGGGCCTCGGGCTAGGTAGGCTGTAGCCCGAGGCCCAGCAAAATTAATAGTGCAAAATTTTTTTTAAATGTGCCAAAAAATAGGCTCAGCCCGAGGCATCACAGCCCAGCCCGAGGCATCACAGCCCAGCCCAAGGCATCGCGCGCTCGCTCGGCCCATCGCCCCCACACTTCCCCTCGGCCCCTCCGCAGATTAGATCCGCGCCCCCCCAGCCTCCTCCCTCTACCCCCGCCGCCCCCCTCCCCCTCCTGGCCTCCCCCGCTGCCCCCTCCTCCCCTCCCCCTCCCGGCCTCCCCTCCTCCCCCTTCCCCCGCCGGCCCCCCTCCCACTCCCCCGCCGGCCCCCTCCTCCCCCTCCCCCCCGCCGACCCCCTCCCCCGCCGCCCCCTCCCCCTCCCCCCGCCGGCCCCCTCCTCCCCCTCCCATCCCGGCCTCCCCTCTTCCCCCCCCGCCGCCCTCCCTGTGCCGATCCGCCTCGATCTCCGCGCTTCCGCCCTCGCCTCGTCTCGATCTCCGCCTCCCGCTCGCCTCGATCCCGCGCCGCCCGCCTTGGCGCCTCGGCCCAAGCCGCTGGCTCGCCCAGCGCGGCGCGCTCTCGCTCCTCCCGGATCACGCGCCCACTTCCCGGCCAGCGGCGCCGCGCCGCGTCGCCACCTCTTGGCCAGCGGCGGCGCGCTGCTGCGCCGGCGTCGCCGCGATGCCGCCCCTCCCGCTCGGCTCCTGCCTGCAGCTTGCTTGCGCCGCGCCGCCTCCCGCTTGGCTCGGCGGCCGCGCGCCGCCACCTCTTGGCCAGGCGGCCGAGCGCCACTGCCACATTGCTATTGGTTGATGTGAAAGCTAGACCTGATGAGCTTTACATTGCTATTGGTGGTGGAGGCATGGTGGGCTTGGCTGTTCACTGTTGCTTGTGCATTGTGTAGGTATTGCTGTTCATATGCTTCTGTTCGTTTTATTTGTCAATGAGCCCAGCTCCTTGTGTACGAATGTGATGATCTGAAGGTTGTTTTAGATTAGAAACAACAACTTCTACATATAAATTTATCACATTCTTATTTATCCTACATGTAGCCAATATGTCATTGACCAAACATCTGAGACTTGCCATCATCAATAGCAACCCTGCATTGAAGTCAAGAAATTATCTGAAGAAAGATAATATACCTGATTCAAGGGTCAGACTCCTGCAACTATTTCCTTCTTCAGAGGTACGGTTCTAAATCTAGCATGTGTATGATATTGTTTATTTCCATTTAGAATTTTGGATGCACTTATAGTGTATCAATATTTGGAATTAAATTTATTTAGTATGTTATATCGTGGTATGGGTACAAATTGACGTTAGTTTTAGATTGTTAGAGTTCAGTCCGAGGCATAACTAAATCCTGATTCCGCCACTGTACATGGTAGTCAATGGTCCTAAAAATTGTGGTGTAGGGATGGTGGTCATCAAAGTAGGATGAGACAGAGAGGTCAGTGACGAGCACATTGACGAGGGAGAAGGGGAGCACTACTGACGATAGTGGACGTCTCACCATGGGCAGCACGACGTGATGGCAAAGTCAGCAAGGGCAGTGTGCACGATGGGCACGAGGGATGTCGAGAGAATGACGTCCACAGGGTAGTACTTGACAAGCAGTAGGCTCAACGTGTAGCCGGCTCTATCACGGAACTCACGGGTCAGCGCCACAGGCACGAGGTAGGTAAATGCTAATCGTACTAGCCCTAGAGGATACCCATGAGAGACAATGTGTATAGGTGTGCCGCCGTCGCCCCATTGTCATACATCTTTTAGACATGGAGGGTTCACCGGCTGAGAGGTAGCCAACATTGGACAGGGCCGCACGCGCTTCAAGTGACCGTGTCCTTGAGAGATCATAACTAATGCATCCAACTTTCGGTGCATCCCCGTGCATGCTCTTCGAAACATAATGCAAATGGTCATAAAAAATTCTAAAAAAACTGGTTAGATAATTTATGATGCAATCAAACATCTTGCGAAAATTCAACTAAAAATGCAACATATATTAGGAGGAATAAAAAAGAAAATTTTCAGTGAATATTACCTTTTTGTTTTATTTTCGGAATATATTTTCAGCACAATTTGTCTTTTTTATTTCTCCATGTGTATATCAAATTTAGATTTGAATTTTTGAGAAATGATAGATTATTCTTTTGTCAATGTTGCCAAATTTTCAACCCTGACAGCGGTGCACACCACTTAATTAGTATAAAACTCTTTTTCACCCAATAAAGCAATGGATTGACCTTGACTCATGAGTGTGTAAAACTCTTTTCCACCCAATAAAAAAATGGGTCATGAGCGTGCAAAACTCTTTTCGACCGAATAAAGCAATGGACCTTGACTCGTAAGAGTAACATGTCGTTCTTTGAAATTTGAATGAGTCTTAAATGTCTAATCAAGGTGCACGATTAAATGTCTATTGTCAATGGACCTTGACTCATGAAACATGCAGGTGCAGTGCAGCAACCAGTTGTGCGTGCACGACAGTCTAGCGTGTACAGCAAATAACGTTGGCCACATTATGGTAGTGCACTAGCTTGTCATCATGGATTAACAACAGTATAATGCCATTGATGATCATTTGAGCATAAAGTCATACTATAGGAAAGAGAGAGGGATACAGATCATGTGCTGTCAAGAAAGATGAGCCCCACGCGCCCACAGCTTCACTTCGTCCTGCTACTACTCGCACACTACTACTCCACCCATACCGCTGCCAGTGGCAGCATCACAGTCCAGTGCCTTCCAGATCAGGCTTCTGCACTCCTCCAGCTGAAGAGCTCCTTCCATAGCCCCAACCTCTTGTCATGGCAACATGGCGCGCGTGGCCTGTTGCAACTGGGAGCAATAGCAGACCTAGAATTTTTAAGATGGGTGTTCAGACTTCGAAACTAGATTGCTCGGATACTTCGATGCCGCGACACACCGTTTTCCCCTAAAACACCAATACAATAACATATATATATATATATATATATATATAATCAAAATATAGAAATTAATGATGTTTTATAAGGAAATAGGAGGCATAAGGTGAGCATAACGATATGAATTAAATAGCTAATTGTAGAGATTAATGACAATTGCATACCTTACTGATCCTACCTTTTTTTTGCTCTTTCCCCGTCAGCAAGAACCACCCATCTAAGAGGAAGCTGTATGTTCCTTCTATGGAGCAAAATATAGCAAAAATTAGCATGTAAATATGTGTAACAAGGGTCCAACTAACTGCCCATTACCGAAGGCAAAGATTGCATTTTTATACAACATCTATTAGAAAGAACAAAAAAAGCAGATGCTAGACTCCTGAAAGAACCAGAGCCAGAACAGAGTAGAGTAGATCAGAGCAAAGCAAGAAAGAAAATAAGTGGAGTGAGGTGAAGCACATCTAGATCTGGAGAGAGGGCAATGATGGTGAGTTGGAAGTGCTGCTCCCTTCCCGATGCCGTGCACCCTCCCGGCTGCCACGCTCCTCCCTTTCTGTTGCCTGCTCCCTATCTCCCTGTTCATCATGCTGCCTTCTGCTTGCCTGTGATGCCTCTCTGCTCATCCGCGCTATCGCACGCTCTTCTTGCGCCCCGCACTGTCTTACGCATGATTGCCATCGCATCACGGCGTTGCGTCCACCGGTCATCGCTTGCCTCCACAACCCGTGTCCACTGATCATTGCACGCCTTCACAGCCCGCGCCTATGCCCGCTCGCCACTCGAAGGCTAGAGCCACCTCTCACACAGACAGCCACAAGATGAGAGAGAGAGAATAGAGGTTAGGGTTTTGTTTGTATCTTTACCTCATTCTCAAGGACGTTCAGTCACACCTACATGAGCGCGACCAATGGTTTGGCCAAATGTACATAGGGTACACTATGCAACATTACGGCGTTGATTGCCCTGAAGGATTATCGTCCGCATAGCCATATATGCCGGTATGCTATAACATAGTTAACGTAATTTTTCTGTTGCATGCTACACTGAACTAACACATCCCACCAAATTCATAGTTGTGGAGACTGGAATTTGGACAGCTAGACCAGGGTTCATTACCCGCACATGGGACCCCGCAAGTAAATGCTTTTCCGCATGACTATGCATTGCAAATGTCAAAACATCTGCCCTAACCCAACAGTACCCTTCCACACAAGATGTAAACCTCTCTTTGACCAATTGGGTTGATGATATTCTTGGCCTCAGCAGGACACCTATAGTGACTTCTCCGCAACCCTGCCTACCACCTAGTGCTCGTACTATGACTTTTGAGATGTACGCCACTCCCCCAACAAACTCACCTTCCATGAGGATCAGCTACGTCATCAGAGCAAGCGGCGGATGGATATACCATGAGTTTATGTATGTTGTCTTCAGTACCGTTGTGTTCTTATTTGTACTTCCTTGTATGATGTATGTCTATACAATGCATATCCACGTTTTTAGCTTGATAGACAGTTACAAGTTATTATCATCGCTTCGATGTCTTTGGATCACTCTGTTATTACAACAAGGGAGCTTTGCACAGCGATGTGACCCATCAATGCAGCTTTGCGTAGTAACATGACACAACACTGCAACAAAACTCCTTGTCGGGGCAGATGCCTCATGGATGCAATTTTGCATCGACCAAATTGCACTTTAGCCACATACACCTCGCCGACTCAGCATATATGTAGTACTCCTTCCGCCCCGGGTTCTACTACATCAAGACTATAACAGTAGCTCACTCAGATGGAGCAGCAATGGGAGGAGATTCGTTGACTTGTAAGGGCTGCAACAGCTAGGATGAACAAAGGGAGCATGCCAGGAGGGCAGCACCTTGCAATGACGCCCCTGTAGCAGCAACCCTTATCTCAACATTTACACCGAGGACTCGCTGCAAGACCTGCCTGAGGGAGAGACGTCGTCCCTCTATTGGTGCAGGGATACATGAAAGTTTTTCAAGTCCAAGGAGCGGTTGAACCTGAGCATGCGTTACTAGAGTTGCGCTAACACAGGACTATCTCGATCGCCGTTGTGATGCAGGGTGCTACCGGCAGTTGGTAAGGATCGTTTATAGTACATTTCCCTAACATTTTTCTTTGAAAGTACGCACTAAAATCCTCTTCCATCTACCCATAGTCTTTGGTTCCGCTATGTGGCTATCGCAACTAGATCGATTAAGAGATCTACCCACACGACTAGTGGCATCTTGACTACGAGGAGTGGGGTGCTAATAGGGACAGCGAGAGGAGGGAGGAGCGACACCACAACGATGAGCATAACGAGCGTATCCGAGCTCATCTTGAGACGTACAGGCATAGGGAGCACGAGACTCACGAGAAGGAGCATGAGAGAAAGTGTGAAACGATGCCCGTGTCCAAGGTGGCCGACGAGGAGTACAACGCCAAGCTCGCAAGGAAAGGCAAGTGGTCCCAGTCTATGCAGTAGATCAGGTCATTACATAATAATCCCCCATTCTACCTGTCATATTTTTTCTCCTAAAGGCATGTATGCTTACGTGGTCCAGATGCTTGTGTCGTTGTGTACTGTAGTAGTAGCAAGGTCGACAGAAGCATTTAGTCAAACCGTCATGCCATGTAACCACGTGTAATATGCGTCTGTTTGATAACTAAAATATATTTTAGGTTCTGTGTCTTGCAATTTAGCTTCAGTCGGAAGGTTTCATCACTTTGCTACCTTTGAGAGTACCTGTAATCTCAAAGCCCCACAGCAAAATTGGACTTCGTAGTTGCTACGATAAAATCACAACCAACAAAATATAGTAATGATGTTTTGAATCATCGATACAGCAAGTTTTATAAATTTTTGTTTTCCTCATTTCTTCTTCCAATTGTCTTTTCTAAATGTTTTATTTGCAAATGTACCAGAGGGCATGGTGCCACGCTTCCCTAGCGTGGCAACTTGTTTGGTCCTTGCGGCGGTTGGGTGGCGCGGCACCCTCGTGAGCCCCGCCACCTGCCGCGCTCGCCAGCGGTGTCACGGTGGACGAATGTGCCGTGGTTGGGTGGCACGGTAGGAGCCACGCGTCGGCCGCTGGTTCTTCCGTGTACGGCAAGAGGACTAGATTTGTAATTTCGTACCATATGGGGTTAATTTCAAAATTAAAGTGGCACAATAAAACCAAATAAAAAAACTACGCGGACTACCTAAGATCAATGTGACGAATTATTGTTACGTAATTTTATACAGGGATAAAGTTACCATACCTTGACTACGTGCGGTCAGTCACTACAACAAGCTGCAACGAATTATATTTCGTCGTAATTTTTCTGTTGCAATACTTAAAAATCGTTATAGTGCGATTAATTTGTCATCTTGAGTTATCTCACTATATACCGCATTTGCAAATGTTAAAACTAGCTACCATCCATGCTTGAAAGTACATTTGAAGCTAATGTTCAAGAGTGCCGTATACGTCAATCTTATCTCTTCCAAGGTATCTACTTGCTGAACATGACAGGAAGCCATGTGACTGTAGCAGTGTAGACTTGCTAACACTAACCGATACATAACAAGAGAATCGATGGGTTGCCTTGACTTGTAACCTAAGAGCCCATTGACCAAGCTGCATTGGCCATGATGATACCTTGGAAGTAGATACCTCCACAGTCATCCATGCTTGAAAGCACATTTGAATTTTGAAAGCATATTTAGAGCCTGTTTGTTTTAGCTTCTGACAGCTGCAGCTACTCCCAGAATCTGCAGCTCCTCTAAATAGTCCAGATTTTCATCCAGATTTTAAGTAGCCAGAAGCTACAGAATCCAGAAAATGAACTAGTAGCCAGAAGCTGGGGTTATCTAACTTCTTCAGATTCTGACTAGCTAGATACTCACCAGCTGCTTCTCAGAATCTACAGACCCTTAGAAGTCAATAGATTAACGGCCAGAGCAAGGCTGCACCCCCACTGTGTATATAAACAGGGGAAGGGTAGAAATCTGTCTCCCTGCATAGAAGTTTTAACCCATCCAATCAATCAAAGCTGCCATTAATCATACATGTGCTCCCTCATGACCTTTTGTGGTATTGTTTGAGGTGAAGACGAGGTTGACTGACCGGTGAATACTGATGGATGGAACACCCACGAAACTGGCGATCGATCTGCGGTCGCTAGTGGCTGGCCGTGATCCAAGTTTCTAGATATAAATTACCAATTCAACGAAAATGATTGATTTTTTAATCAACTTGAGATATACAGGTATTCTGACTGAGAAATTTCCGATTAATTGTCATCTTCAGTTATCAGTATATACCGCATATGCAAATGTTAAAACAACCTACCATCCATGCTTGAAGGTACCTTTGGAATATCCTGTTCAAGAGTGCCGTACACGTCAATCTTATCACTTCCAAGGTATATATCTACCGGCTGAACGTGATATGAAGCCTTATGTGGCTGTAGCAGTGTAGCCTTGCTAACATTAACCGCTACATCTGATAGGTAACTATTACGTACCTTGACTTGTAACCGGAGAGAGCCGATTGGGCAAGCTGTATGGCCCATGATAATGGCACAGATACCTTGGAAGTCGATACCTCCACAGTCATCCATGCTTGAGTTGGAAGTACATTTGGGAGCCTGAAGGATCGGAAACGGCAACAGAGGGGGGGTGAATGGTGCCTTCTAAAAAGCGTTCCTGAAAATTTGTATACTGATTTTTTAAGAAAGATGCAGAATAAAGCAACTCACAGAAAATTAATTTTGGACTGCATGCAACAGAGTAAAAGATTAGAACGCATGCGATACCAAAAAATTCAGCATAAATCAGAGACCAACCAGTAAAAAATTCATCTGAAAATAATGCAGTTTGGACTGCATGCAAATTATTTGAAAATCAGCCAAAGAAAATAAATGGGAAAGACTAAGTGCTTGAGGAAACTAGAACTTTCACAAACCGAGAAAGCACAGGAGCAAAACCAAAAAGGAAACTGCACATGCACTGTCTCCTTAGGCTACACCGAATGAGCTGACAGTAGAGAACCACAAACTACTAATTAAACAACAAAAAAGAAACTGACTGCTCAACACTAGTTTTCCAAGGCAAGGAAAAAAAAAAAGAAAACAGTAGCACAGACTGCAGCAGGAAAATAGTCCACCAAAATCAGCACTTTAGGAACTAGATACTGCTGTCCCTAAAGCATAACCGTAACAAGAATAAGGGGACTGCATCCCGAACTGAAACCAGGAGACAAACACCAGCTGGCCGAACAACAAGACTGCATTAAAAGAACCTGGACACACACAGGGACTGCTGTACTACAAAAACTGAAGACAAGTTACAAGGGAGTACTACCCGTAAGCAATCCTGAACTTTCTACTTCACAGGAAACACTGAAAATAGCAGCTACACTGGCCGAACTGATTTCTGGCCTAAAGATTTATAATGCCCAGCCGAACAGGGAGATTGCACAGAAAATACAGCAAGGCACTTAACAACAACAGAACAAAAGTGCTGCAGAGAAGAGCAAGATAGAGATGATTTACGATCTTTCACTGCTCTTTCTACCCCAAGAAAGCTAGAGATAGTGATTGCTGCTCCTCACAAGATCTAGAACAGAATAAAATAGAGAAGGTGCAGCCAAGAAATTTAATATATTTGCTCTCGGGAATGAAACGATCAACGGACCTTGAGGCAATCTCCCGTCATAGAACAATAAATAGCGAAATCGATACTTTGCTTTTGGGATGAGATAGCCAAGGTGGCTTTGAGACGATTCCCCTTCAAAGCAAGCTTAAATTAAACGACACACTCAAACACAACACAATGATTGCTTTCGGGATGAACTAGCCAAAGCGCTTTGTGATGAATCCCCGTTCTAAGCAAATATATATATATAGTAGAATCTAGAACAAGAACATTAAATTAAAAAGAAAGCATGCAAATGGCACGAGATAAAACACAAGAACTTCATATTTGAGACAAAGAGCGATGAACGATTAATATAACATATGAATGTTTACATCAACTCTTCCATGTCTCACTCAAGAACACCCACAAGGAGAGAATAAAACCCTAAATCTTGCATAAAAAAATTTCTCTCCCAAGAGCACAAGCATTAGGAAACCCTAATACTCATACCCATTTCTCTTTCTCTCTCTCTCAAGTGCACTTCTTCACCTAGAGAGCACCTCTATTTATAGCCTCCACTAATGGGTTTAGTAGCCTACTTTACCCATTAGGTCTGAAGATTATCCATAATGATTTTACGAGTATTACACCAAGCTATAATTCATAAGAATGCTATCAAGATCATGACGATTTATGTATAGAAAAGCTAAACCAAATAAGTCATAATCTGAAAATGGATCCAATTTCTTAACATGTCAAGTCAAACATGATTGTAGTCTAGCTAAAGGTATCCAAGGATGATGCAAGCCATGTCAAATAATCTAAGTGAAATCAAGAAGCTAATATTGAGTCGGTTTAGAGTGCTACAAGTTCATTTTGTTTAAGTACTTGGTCTTTTTGTGAATAAGCAAATTTAGCACATATAACTTTTGCTGAAAATCATATTTGGTTTATCTTAGTAAAGCAAGTCCTGGACTAGGAGCCATCCACAACTGCCTCCTAAGCTTCAACCATTTTCACAAATTTTAATTTCTTAGCCATGTGCTAGATCTCAAGCCTCATGCGATCACTCCAAGCGAAAAGCTTAAGGAAATGATCTTGGTCAACCAAAACTCCCCCTGAGTTCATGCCTAGTGCAATGGCAAGCCGTCTCATGAGAGTGAATTGGTGAGATCAGTTTTTTCGCACAAAAAGAGATCATTTTGCTTTTGTTGCAATTAGTCCTTAGACCAAGGAGATAATGCTAATTCATGCTTCATAAAAGAACTAACATAGCTCAATCGAAAGCTCAATAAAGGTTCATGACTCAACTCAACCTATTTGACATGGCATGAATCATAAAAGGATAACTAAATACAGACTAGTCTCAAGAGCTACCATGACATGAATTAATTCAAGTTGTGTAGTTTTTTTTTAATCAACTTATCATGGCAAAGACTAGACTACACATATAAAGTCATGAAAATTTTAGCAATTAAGTATAGATCATAGCAAGATGTAAGTCATTGTAAACAGATCATAATTGGATAATAATCAAGGCTCCATGTAGTTATATTACAATGCAAACTGAAATGCAAGAAGATCCAGCTCCCCCTCAAAGTGAGATGCACTTTTAGTTCAAGTTGAGTTATGTCAAAATTAAATTCTAGCAAACCCAAATGTACTCCCCCTGAACCAAAGCAGTAAAACGAGAAGCTGGCAAAGAAAATCCAAACGGATAGTCCTTAAAGCATAGATAAGATGTAGAGGATAATATGGCTCAGACTGACTCTCATCTACCCCATGAGACTCTAGGACTATCAGCTGACTGTTTAGCACACACACTAGAGAGCAAACACGCACTGCCTGTCCGAGGATGGCCCAACCTCGCTAGAACCTACAAGCCGTGAGTGAGCTCAACCTAGTGAGAAAGGAAACAACTAATAAGCAGATCCTAGAATCACAAGATAAGAGCAAAATCTAAGCAACTAGACAAGAATACCACTCTAACCTATGCTAGAAGGACTAACCCCAATGCACCCCGAATGCTATGCAACAGAAAGGAGTAAGAGCATAATCAACATAATAAAAACAGTAAAGCATAAAGCTCCCCCTCACAACAGTCCATAAGGACAAACCACCCCAAGCTCTCCCCGCAGAGCTGAAAACCTAGAGCTATCCAATGGCTTGGTAAAGATATCAGCCAACTGGTGGTCACTCTCCACAAATTGGAGCACTATGTCACCCTTCTCCACATGGTCTCTAAGAAAGTGATAACGGATATCGATGTGCTTGGTCCGGGAGTGTTGCACTGGGTTCTTGGCAATGTTAATCGCAGAAGTGTTATCACAAAAGAGTGGAACACTGTCGATAACTAACCCAAAGTCCCGCAGGGTCGAAGCCATCCAAAGTACCTGGCTGCAACAACTGGCAGCAGCAACGTACTCGGCCTCTGCGGTGGACTGTGCAACACCGGACTGCTTCCTAGAAGACCAAGAAACAAGAGAAGTGCCAATGAATTGGCAGGTGCCAGAAGTGCTCTTCCTGTCTATCCTACAACCAAAAAGTCGCATCGTAGTAGGCTCTGAGGGAAAGACAGGAAGACGAAGAGTACCAGATACCATAGTCAATGGTAGCTCGAAGGTACCGAAAGATACGCTTCACCGCCTGTCGGTGAGATGCGCGAGGAGAAGCCTGAAATCGAGCACACAGACACACAGAGAAGTGTATGTCCGGTCTCGAGGCAGTGAGGTACAAGAGGGAACCAATCATGCTTCTGAACTCCTTCTGATCAACTGGCTCGCCATCCTCATCTGGATCAAGTGAAGTCGTTGTCGCCATCGGAGTAGATACTGGCTTGCCATCACTCATGTCAAAGCGCTTCAGGAGGTCTCGAGTGTACTTGCCCTGATGCAAGAAGGTACCCTCTCGAGTTTGCTTGATCTGGAAGCCAAGAAAGAAGCTCAACTCGCCCATCATGCTCATCTCAAACTCCGAGCTCATGACATCGGAAAACTGAGAAACGAGAGCATGTGAGGAGCCGCCAAAGATGATGTCATCCACATAAATCGACGAGCGTAAGATCGCGCCATGCCGACGAATGAACAAGGTCTTGTCTACTTTACCTATCTCAAAACCATGACTCAACAGTAGGACTTAAGCCTCTCATACTGTGCTCTAGGAGCTTGCTTAAGTCCATACAAAGCTTTGGAAAGCTTGAAGACATGGTTTGGGTATTTGGGGTTTTCAAACCAGAGGTCAGTTTGACGTAGACCTCTTCCTCAATAAAGCCATTGAGAAAGGCACTCTTAACGTCCATCTGTAAAGCTTGAATCCCTTAGAAGCTGCAAAGGCAAGCGGGATTCTAATGGCTTCAAGTCCGCTCTGAGGGCAAAGGTCTCTCGAAATCTAAACCTCAACCCGGGAGAACCCCGAGCTACCAGTCTAGCCTTGTTCGAATAACCACTCCATCCTCGCTCGCTTGTTCTTGAACACCCACTTAGTCCCAATAATATTGTGACCTCACGGGGGCTCGACAAGCGACCAGACCTTGTTTCTCTCGAAATTTTCTAGCTCCTCATGCATGGCATTGACCCAAGACTCATCAGAAAGAGCATGACAAACATCCTTGGGTTCGAAAGTGGCAACAAAGGCAGAGTGTAGGCAGAAAAGAGATAAGCCAGATTTTGAGCGCGTGACTCGCTCATGAAGATCTCCTATCATCTGCTCAGAAGGATGACGACGCTGAATGTGTTGGGGAGGTCCTGGATGAGAAGAAGAAGTGGCCTCTACCTCATGAGCTGATGAGGTAGGAACAGAGCCACTAGCTCCTGAGGATGCGGAAGGAATGGGCTGATCTCCTTGAGGTGCGGTGGAAGAAGCAGGCACCTCAAGAGGAGGAGAAACTGGATCGGGTGGACAACTCTCATCGTCATCCTCCTCATCATCCACAAAGATGGGCTTGGACTGCTCTACTGAACCTGAGATATCGGGCCTAGTCCCCGGACTGGCCTCATCGAAGGTCACCTCGCAGGTCTCTACCATTTTGCTAGACTCGCAGTTCCAAACCCTATAAGCCCGCGAAGAAGTCGAGTAACCCAGAAAAATTCCATCACAAGAACGTGACTCGAACTTATCTAGGTTCCCAGACTTCAGAATAAAACACTTGCAACCAAAAACATGAAAATGAGATACACTGGGCTTTCGCCCGTATCTCAACTCATAAGAAGTGCGATGCAAGTGTGCCCTCAGAAAAACTCGATTTGAAACATGGCACGCGGTGGCTATAGCCTCAGCCCAAAACTTCCGCGGTGTAGAGTATTCATCGAGCATCGTCCTGGCCATCTCGACCAAGGTACGGTTCTTCCTCTCCACGACGCCATTCTGCTGTGGGACGTATGGAGAAGAGAACTGGTGCTCTACACCTGTCTCATCGCAAAACCTCTCAAAGTAGGAATTCTTGAACTCCGTGCCATTGTCACTGCGGATCGCTCGTAAGGCACCCGGGAGCTCAACAGAAAGCCTACTAAAAAGACCCCGAAAATGGGTAAATGTCTCATCCTTCGAGGCTAAGAAAAACACCCAAGAAAACCTCGAGAAGTCATCAACCACGACAAGAACATACCACTTCCCTCCTGCTGACTGCACTCTAGCTGGTCCAACTGTGTCCATGTGGAGCAATTGTCCTTGCATCGGTCATAGTGATCGTGGACCGGAGGATGGGAAGCAGCGACCATCTTGCCGTGCCGGCAAGGAGCGCAAACAAGATCTTTGACCATCTTGAGCTTCGGCAGACCACGAATGAGGTCATGGCCGCTAATTCGGGTCAAATGGTCAAATCCAATATGACCAAGTCTCCTATGCCAGAAAGAAAGGTTGCGGGAATCAGAAGCAACTAAACACCTGAGAGGATCACCAGAAGACTCAGAAAAATCAGCACGAAAGATCCTCCCAAAACGAGAAATCCCGCAAACCAGACTACCCGAAGAATCAAGAATTTTGCAATTGTTTTTCTTAAAAATCACCTCAAAGTCGTCATCGGTAAGCTGAGAAACGGAAAGCAAATTATACTGCAGCTTACTAACCAAGGCCACATCTTTTAAAACAAAAGAATCATTAATGCGCCAGCACCTTTGGCGATGACACGCCCGCATGAAGCATCTCCGAAGGTGATCGTCTCATCACCGGAGCACAGCAAGGGAAGAAAACCAACGGAATCTCCGGTCATGTGTCGTGAACACCCGAGTCTACGAGCCAAACCTTTCCTTCCTCGCCTGTCGAACTCGAGTCAAACAGAGTAAAGTCTCGATCGGGATAAATCAACGAGTGATTTTGGCACCCAATCTTGAATAACACGCCGAGCGGATGAAGTAGTCAAACACGATCGACCTCTATCTACCCTACGCTCGTTACTCAAAGAAGCCGATGGTCTTAGTGAAGACTGGTCGTTATTGATCCGATCGCTACGGAGAGCGAGTCGGAGTACCAACAACACGCTGATCTCGTCGCGGTAGTTATCTCGATGGAAACGAGATCTACCCTCGTGACGGCGGATATCATGACCAGGGCAAATCGAGGACGAAAATCAGAAGAACCAGAAAAACCAAGTCCTCGATGCTGCCCAAAAGCATCAACAGTAGCAAACCTGGACCTTGTGTTGGTCTTAGGTATACTCAAGGTCTGAGGCTGACCCTGAATACGCCTAAGAGCTGCAACACGGTCTCTGCGCGATCTGGCGCGCTCAAGCATCTCTCGATCATGTGTCCATCCTTCGGCAGAAGGTGCGATGAAACTTCGCCTACGGAAGGTCGAAGTAATCGGTGTTACCACCTTACTGTCAGAGATCCCTTGGACAAAGCCCGCAGATTTGAATTGGACTTTCTCGGTCCCGGGCTCAGTCTCGATGACACCTGGTGCTATGGGTCTGAGCACGGCAGGTGGACGCTTCCTCATATCCTCATAGAAATCATATCCTAAACCCTGATTAAATCTGCAGATCTTAGATTGGTCTAGAATAAGATTTAGCTTCTTCTTGCCTCCTACAAATCTCTCGAGAGTGTTCATAAGATACTGACACTCCCGAAAGAGAGAGGTGCAAGAAGAGCAGGGAGAAGAGGGAACAGCAGAGGGTAAGGAAGCAGAAGAAGAACCAACAGTAGAGGAAAGAATGGCTTGTGCATGCACAGCCGACTCTGATGGGACAGTCCTACTACTAGCAGGTTGGCTCACGTTGCTAGGCGTCTCTACCTTACCCTTGGGCTTCTCCCCCACACCGGCACACACATCACAACAAGATTGTGGCTTCTCTAGTAAATCCTTAGTTAACTTCATACATTTTTCTTCCAAAGCAATCAAGTCAGATTTTAGTTTATCACAGTTTTTGCATGGTGAGCTAACAGGGTCCTTAGAAGCATATTTAGCCATTTTCTTGTTGTAATCAACCATTTCTTGAAACTGTTTTGAAACAGATTCAAGTTCAGCAGTTAATTTGGGACAGTTCAAACATGAAGTAATTGGCTCAAGCAAAGAAGCATGTAATTCAGCAATTTTATGATCCGCCCGTTTTAAGTTCATTTTCAAGTTATTGCAATTTTCACAAGATTCGGGCAGATCAAGAAGCATGGCATAAGGTCCTCTAGTGGCAATGTCCTTAACCTCACATGAGGTGGGAGAAGTAGTCTGATCAGTAGTAAGCAGGGTAACAGCCATCCTACTCAGTTCTAACTCAGCAAGCAGACTAACATTCTCCTCCTTAACAATATCAAGCTTAGAAGACAAACTATCATGCGAGGTCCTTAGCTTCTCCATATCTCCAAGCAAAGAAGAACAAACATCACAATCGTCACGGGAGGGAGCAGATATAAGTGAAGTATGCTCCCGTGACAAGCTCTCTACTTCCTTCTCAAGATCTACGACCCTAGCTCTAGATCTAGCATAAAACTTTCCTAGCTTCAAAAATGCATCATAGAGCTGGTCGTAGGAGGGACCTACCTCATCGGAGTCGCTGTAGAGCTCGCTGTCGCTGACGTCGTTGTCGTTGGCCATGAAGCACATGCCGATGAAGTCGTCGCCGTCCTTGGGATCTTGATCATCCTTGTCGTCGTCGTCGCTCCACCCCTCCACGTCGCTGAAGTCGATGTCGTCGAAGGCGGTGAGGACGCGATGGAAGAGCTTCTTGGCTTTGCCAAAGTTGCGGAACTTCTTCTTGCCTTGAGCGTGAACTGGGGGCTTCTTGTTGTGGTTCTTGTCGATGTAGTCGTTCTTGCTCACACCGCCGTAGTCGTTCTTGCCCTTCACCAGCTTAGGGCAATTTGCCCGAATGTAGTTGGGGCCACCACACTCGAAACAAATTATCGGCCCACTCCTCTTTCTGTCCCTCCTCCTCTTGTAAGCATGGGAAAACTTCCGAGCTAGGAGGGCCAGTTGCTTATCCTCGAGCTGCTCTATCTGATCATCAGTTATGTCACAGAGAGCAGCAAGGGAGAATCCACACGGCAAATCAGAAGAAAGACCAGAAGCCGAACTAGGATCGGTGACTAGAGCCATCGACTGTGACTTCGACTTGCGAGAGACAATGTCAATCTCGTGAGTCTTGAGACGCGAGTACAGCGCATCAAGAGTCAAAGTCGAGAGGTCCGTGGTATCCTTGATGGTAGTCACCTTCATCTCCCAAATACGCAAGTCAAGAGCAGAAAGCATTTGTCGAGCGTTGTCCGAGTCGGAGTATGTGAGACCGACAGCTCGGAGATTGCTCAGAATCTTGTGAAATCTTGAAAAGCACTCATCCAAGGACTCACCAGCGAGCATTTCAAACTTGTTGTAATCTCGCTTGAACTGGTCCTGTCGAACCGTCTTAATCTGGGTGGTGCCCTCATGATATGCGTCGAGGGTCACCCAGATGTCGAAGGCCGACGTGAGATGAGAGATGCGATCAAATTCGCTCCTGCTCAGACCCTGGATTATAATGTTCCTTGCCTTAGCATTTGCCTCAACATCAGCCATGTTATTAGCATTGATGTCCTCATCGGCAGGAACAACAAAACGGGTCTTGACCTTGCGCCAGATGGCATACCCCTGGGCCTGGATATAAGTCTCCATTCGGCTCTTCCAGAAGGGGTAATCGATGCCATCGAAAACGGGCGGCTTGGTCGAGTACTTGTCCGTCGCCATGGCTCTTGAGACCGGTTAAGATCTATTAATTAGAGCTAACCGGCTCTGATACCAATTGAAGGATCGGAAACGGCAACAGAGGGGGGGGGTGAATGGTGCCTTCTAAAAAGCGCCCCTGAAAATTTGTATACTGATTTTTCAAAAAAGATGCAGAATAAAGCAACTTACAGAAAATTAATTTTGGACTGCATGCAACAGAGTAAAAGATTAGAACGCATGCGATACCAAAAAATTCAGCATAAATCAGAGACCAACCAGTAAAAAATTCATCTGAAAATAATGCAGTTTGGACTGCATGCAAATTATTTGAAAATCAGCCAAAGAAAATAAATGGGAAAGACTAAGTGCTTGAGGAAACTAGAACTTTCACAAACCGAGAAAGCACAGGAGCAAAACCAAAAAGGAAACTGCACATGCACTGTCTCCTTAGGCTACACCGAATGAGCTGACAGTAGAGAACCACAAACTACTAATTAAACAACAAAAAAGAAACTGACTGCTCAACACTAGTTTTCCAAGGCAAGGAAAAAAAAAAGAAAACAGTAGCACAGACTGCAGCAGGAAAATAGTCCACCAAAATCAGCACTTTAGGAACTAGAACCTGCTGTCCCTAAAGCATAACCGTAACAAGAATAAGGGGACTGCATCCCGAACTGAAACCAGGAGACAAACACCAGCTGGCCGAACAACAAGACTGCATTAAAAGAACCTGGACACACACAGGGACTGCTGTACTACAAAAACTGAAGACAAGTTACAAGGGAGTACTACCCGTAAGCAATCCTGAACTTTCTACTTCACAGGAAACACTGAAAATAGCAGCTACACTGGCCGAACTGATTTCTGGCCTAAAGATTTATAATGCCCAGCCGAATAGGGAGATTGCACAGAAAATACAGCAAGGCACTTAACAACAACAGAACAAAAGTGCTGCAGAGAAGAGCAAGATAGAGATGATTTACGATCTTTCACTGCTCTTTCTACCCCAAGAAAGCTAGAGATAGTGATTGCTGCTCCTCACAAGATCTAGAACAGAATAAAATAGAGAAGGTGCAGCCAAGAAATTTAATATATTTGCTCTCGGGAATGAAACGATCAACGGACCTTGAGGCAATCTCCCGTCATAGAACAATAAATAGCGAAATCGATACTTTGCTTTTGGGATGAGATAGCCAAGGTGGCTTTGAGACGATTCCCCTTCAAAGCAAGCTTAAATTAAACGACACACTCAAACACAACACAATGATTGCTTTCGGGATGAACTAGCCAAAGCGCTTTGTGATGAATCCCTGTTCTAAGCAAATATATATATATAGTAGAATCTAGAACAAGAACATTAAATTAAAAAGAAAGCATGCAAATGGCACGAGATAAAACACAAGAACTTCATATTTGAGACAAAGAGCGATGAACGATTAATATAACATATGAATGTTTACATCAACTCTTCCATGTCTCACTCAAGAACACCCACAAGGAGAGAATAAAACCCTAAATCTTGCATAAAAAAATTTCTCTCCCAAGAGCACAAGCATTAGGAAACCCTAATACTCATACCCATTTCTCTTTCTCTCTCTCTCAAGTGCACTTCTTCACCTAGAGAGCACCTCTATTTATAGCCTCCACTAATGGGTTTAGTAGCCTACTTTACCCATTAGGTCACACCAACTCTCCACTAATGGGTTTACACACATTATACCCATTAGGTCACAATATCTCTCCACTAATGGGTTTGCACACATTATACCCATTAGGTCACAACACCTCTCCACTAATGGATCATTTCCAAATAAAATCCGCTTCCGTTTATGCAGCTTTGCGTATTTTCCAAAACGCCCCTCCTGCACCTTCCTGGAAGCTTCCTCGAATCTTGCCGCGCACGCCTCGCAGTTACCTCGAGTCCACGTCGTCTTCGACACATCCCGACTGTTCCGACCTCAGCGCCACCTGCGCCTAGTCCAGTCCTTCGTGTTTTGCCACGACTCCACTCGACGTCCTGCAGTCACACAGACAAGAAAATATATTTCATAGCACCGCACCAGATGATTTAAATAAATATCCGCGTCAGTAATTAAAATAAAGCCCGGAACAAACTCAGACTTTAGGACACTCGTCAATTACTCATCACACTACCGGGGTTACCTCCACATGGTCTCTCAGAGCCATGGGTTGCCATGACCGCAGTCAATCGATAAACGGCCACTGCACCCCCTACTGTGTATATAAACAGGCGCAGGGTAGAAATCTATATCCCTGCATAGAAGCTCACTTTTAAGTTTTAACCCATCCAATCAATCAAAGCTGCCATTATAAGCCCTCCATGATGACCCATCCCGAGCCACTGTTGATGCTGCTGCTGCTCCTACAGATCCAGCTCGTGGTCGTACACTCGCTTCTCCCTTCAGCTGATACGCACACCAACCACACTGCCGTACTGGCCGCCGTTCCATGCCTGCCAGGCCAGGCGTCGGCGCTGCTCCGGCTGAAACGGTCCTTCTCCACCACCAACGACACCATCTATGATTTCCGGTCGTGGAGGGCCGGCACAGACTGCTGCCGTTGGGAAGGTGTCCGCTGCGGCAACGAGAACGGCCGCGTGACTTCCCTTGATTTGGGTGACTGCGGCTTGGAGAGCGGCCACCTCGATACCGCGCTTTTCGAGCTAACCTCACTCAGGTACCTAAACCTCGCCCATAATGACTTCAGTGGGTCCCAGCTCCCATCCAAAGGGTTCGAGCGCCTCGCCAAGCTCACCCATCTCAACCTCTCCAGCTCCAGCTTTACAGGCCAGGTACCAACCGGCATCGGTCGCCTGACAAATTTGGTATCCCTCGACCTCTCTACTGGCTTTGAAATTGTTGACCTGCTCGATGATGGTGATGGAGTGAAGACAGATTCAAAATCTGAAAAATTTCTCGTAGAGCCAAACTTTGAAACCTTAATCGCAAACCTTAGTAATTTAACAGAGCTCCACATGGGCTGGGTGGACTTGTCCGACAATGGGGCACACTGGTGCAATGCTCTACCCAAGTCATCTCCTAAACTTAAGGTTCTTAGCTTACCATTTTGTCATCTCTCTGGTCCTATTTGTGGTTCACTTTCTAGCTTGCACTCACTTGCTATTATTGACCTACCGTATAATCAGTTATACGGTCCAATTCCAGATTTCTTGACCGACTTCTCCAACTTGAGTGTTCTCCAACTTAATTATAATCATCTTGAAGGATGGGTCTCTCCCACAATCTTTGAACACAAGAAACTAGTGACCATTAATCTTTACCGTAATCTTGAACTCTCTGGTTACTTGCCAAATTTCTCAACTAGTAGTAGGTTGGAGAAATTGAGTGTTGGTGCAACCAATTTCTCAGGTACAATACCAACTTCCATTAGCAATCTCAGATCTTTGAAGGAGCTAGGCCTTGGTGCAAGTGGCTTTTCCGGAGAGCTACCCTCATCAATCGCTATTCTCAAATCCTTGAGTGTGTTAGAGATTTCTGGGATGGGAATAGTAGGGTCCATACCATCATGGGTTGCAAACCTAACCTCTTTGACGACCCTCCAATTTGTTGATTGTGGCTTATCCGGATCAGTACCTTCTTTCATAGGCGATTTGAGGAAATTGAGAAAATTAGTGTTCTGTGATTGCAGCTTTTCTGGAGAAATACCTTCGCAAATCTTAAACTTAACTCAATTGCAAACACTCTTGCTTTATTCAAACAATTTCGTCGGCACTGTGAAGCTTACTTCATTTGGGAAACTGCCACTCCTTAGGTTCTTGGATCTCTCTAATAATAATCTAGTTGTGGTGGATGGAGAAGACAATTCTTCATTAGTATCCTTTCCCAAAATGATTCTCTTACGTTTATCAGGTTGCAACATGTCTAAATTCCCTAATTTCTTGAGGCATCAATATGAAATCGAGTTGCTGGATCTCTCAGAAAACCAAATTCATGGGGCTATACCACAGTGGGCATGGGAGACTTGGAGTTATCTTTTCGCTTTAAAGCTAGCGAACAATGAATTTACTAGTGTCGGTTATGGCCCCTTTCTTCCTCTACACATAGATTTTTTAGATCTTAGCAACAACATGTTTGAGGGGGCCATACCTATACCTCAAGGTTCTGCAACTTGGCTCGATTACTCAAGCAACAGATTCTCATCTGTACCTCCTAATTTCAGTTCTCATCTTACTGATGTTGCCCTCTTCGAGGCCTCTGGAAACAACTTCTCTGGAAATATTCCATCATCCTTTTGTGGTCCAACAAGCATACAACTCCTTGATCTCTCTTCCAACAACTTCAGTGGCTCAATCCCTTCTTGTTTGATGGAGAATGCTAATGGGATGCAATCACTAAATCTAAAAGAAAATCAACTTCATGGGGGGTTCCCAGACAATATGAAAAAAGGGTGCTCATTTGAGGCATTAGATTTCAGTGGCAACTGGATTGAAGGACAGCTGCCCAGATCTCTGGTTACTTGCAAAAACTTAGAGATACTTGATGTTGGAGACAATCAAATTAGCGACTCTTTTCCATGTTGGATGAGCACACTTCATAGACTTCAAGTCCTTGTCCTGAGATCCAACAAGTTCTTTGGACAGGTCGCACAATCTCTTTCACAAAAAAGTACTTGTGCATTTCCAAGTGCAATAATTGTCGATCTATCCTCAAACAACTTCTCTGGCCCATTGCCCCAAGACCAATGGTTTAAGAAGTTGAAGTCAATGGTGTTTAGAGACTCAAATACGTCATTGGTCATAGATCATGAAGTGCCAAACTCAGAACAAGGTTACCAATATACCGCTGCAGTCACATACAAAGGGCATGACACCACATTTGCTAAGATATTAAGAACCTTTGTATTCATTGATGTCTCGAATAATGCATTCCGTGGTAGCATCCCTGAAGCTATTGGGGAGCTTGTTTTGTTACATGGGCTCAACATATCACACAACTCGCTCACAGGGCCGATTCCATCTCAGCTCGGTCGTCTGAAGCAGTTGGAGGCGCTGGACCTGTCCTCAAATGAGCTTTCAGGAGTGATTCCACAGGAGCTAGCATCCTTGGACTTCCTGACAGTGTTGAACCTGTCCTACAACAAGCTGGAGGGAAGAATACCGGAATCACCACATTTCTCGACGTTCGACGAGAGCTCATTTCTGGGAAATGATGGTCTGTGCGGGCCTCCATTGTCGAAAGGATGCAGCAACATAACAACGCCCAATGTGGTACCATCCAAGAAGAATTCTGCAGACATTGTGCTATTCCTCCTTGCTGGATTGGGATTTGGTGTTGGGTTTGCAGTTGTAATTGTAGTGGGATGGGTACTCCCCATTAGAAAGAAATCTTGAAATAGTGCTCTGTTGTATTCGAATAAATAAAATCTTCGTACGAAGATCACTTACAATCTGAAAGCGTCTACACGTTACTCTGAGGCATGTAACTTCAGCAGAAATGGTATGACATGCTGCTTTATCATGAAAATAAAGAATTTACATTTGGCAACGAGCCTGTTTGATTCATAATACCTTGTTTCGTTCACTCTTTATTCTCTTTATATACTAGGTAGGATCAGGCGGTACGCTGCACTCAGACACACAATATGAACTGCATGTACAATATTGCAATAGCTCAGATTTTTATCTTGATAACCCAATCATGTATAGATATATAAAAAGGCTATGTAGAATAGCAGACTATATACGCCGATGACTAAATGCTAAACGCAAACCACCTTCTTTGCGGAATAAAATAAAACGGAAACTATATCAGCTTGCTTTGGATATAAAGGGAGTTTGTATCTCTACGTATCTTTAGACATCAACCATCACAGCTACAGTAATCAACAAAAAGGAGTATTGTTGGAGCCATTCTCTCATGACAAGTCCGATGAAAAAGGAGTGCTGAGGGCTGATGGTATGAGCAAGCCATTGAAAGTCTTTCTTGATTTCAGTGGGGCTCACAACTGAAGCCCCAGGCTTCTGTTAGTGTATGCATAAGAGTGTAAAACATATCCACAGTTAGTAAAAGCAGTCGGCTATCGTGAAATTGACCAATTAAAATACAAATAATATTATTTGCTACCCCTCGTCAGTTGTCTATGCCGGCGACAACTCATGCGACGTCAAGCCATCACGGAGAGTTGTTGTCATCACTATAGTCCATTAGCGCTTTGTTGATCTTTCTCCATGTGTCGTGCCTCCAGCGACATAGCCTCTTGTCAACATGGGGACACCTTGGGTTGCAGCCATGGCCACCGCCTAGCAGCTCGAGGACAAGCTGCATGTCCAAGAGGGGTGTAATGTCATGGACGTAACCCCTAGTTCATTACTAGGAAGTTCGCAATTAGTTTCTATTTGTTAGGGATATGATTAGAGATATGGTATTAGTTTCTATTTGTTAGGGATATGATTAAGATTAGATTCTATTTGTTAGGAGTGAGCTCATCTATATAAAGGGGGCTACCACATGCTATTGGAATTAAGAAAAGAATCAGTTACCTTTTCTTCCTTTGCCGATCCCTTGGGCGCATGGGCACACCGCCAATGGTGCTAGCTCATAACAGTGCCTCATCTGGATGAACATACATGACCACTGAAACACAACAACCGCCGCGAAAGATGCAAAAGGCATGCCCATGCAGACCTTAACAAACACATGAAGCAACTGTCATCATATGATATTAGTCTTTAAAAAAACATGGGAATAACTCTACTGCTATAAACAACAAACACCACATCACCAAACTTCTGCCTTAATAATATTATCTAATATGATTAGCCACAAAATGGCACCTAATTTATATCTAATGGATTCAAAAGTCTATCAGTGGAACCTAAAAGACATTCCTCATTATTTTGTTGGAGCTATTACCTAAAATCTTAACCGGGTAAGGCTTCGTAATTTCAATCACCTTACATTTTGCAAGTCCACAAAAAATCCATGAAAAGAGCAACCGAACAAGGCATACCAAGAATTGATGCTTTGTCTAAGACAGCTGCTAGATCGAGATACACCCCGGCAAAAAGTGTTTCAAAGCAACAAATTTGATTTCCCTATTCCCCTTTTACCTGCATAATCAGATAAAGGAAAGGAAGAAATACATATTAGAGTGAGAATTCTATCCAAGATTAGCAAAATCTAGACCTCTGATGATATTGCATTTGGTTCTTGGGAAAAAGCGAACATACCAAGAAACGATTAGTAATCTTTTCGTCCTCCATACTGTAACAGGGGAATGAGCAAAAATCCCACCTAAGCAAGCATGTTGCACAGTTCCAGCGACGTTCCGTGGGAGTGAATTCTGTCCTGATTTCAATCGGAGAGGACGGGCAGAATACGCACTTGTCGGATGGCATCTAGATGCTGACATTGCGACAGCTTTGGATCAAGAAAGGACGCCCGACGTGAGGCATTTACTGGAATATCATCAATGAAATACTGAACAAAACAAGCAAAGGGGCTAAAAGCCTAAAACTGAAGAGAGGATGTAGCATCACACACCATCAAGATGTTTGGGGCGGATCTGGCATGGTCCAGCAGGAGATCCAGGCCTCACGCTGTCCCCACGGGTGCTGGTGGCGGGGCATCACTTGCTTGGTCGGCCGCTGCAGAGATTTAGGGCGGAATCATCGTCAGCGGTAGGAGTAATGCACTGGCGAATGATAGAAAAAGAGAGGGGGAATGAGTATTAAACAACTCACTGGCGGGGAAATCGGCAGTGGCAGCATACGGCGAGGCAGGGTTAAGATTATCGGTTCTGAAATTTTACCGGAGGGGGTCGGTAAGACCGAAATGCCTGATTTTCGGGTTTTTTCGGAGAATTTTGGACCGAAAAATTCAAATGAAATTTGAAATTCAAATGTAAACTGGTTGATTATCGCCGAAAATCGACCGAAATTTGTTAAAAAAATCGGGCAACAAATCGGCCGAAAATTCAAACACAGATTAGAAGTCCCCACCTCTTCCAAACGCCTCTTCCATTTCATCCGGCGCTGTACACCGACTCCTCCGAGCCCATGGCCCGCCTCTCATCGTCGTCATCCGGCAGCAGCCGCCGCCTCTCGCCGTCGCCGTCCGGCAGCAGCCGCCGCCTGTCGGAGCTCCTGGAGGAGCAGCAGGAGCCCTTCTCCCTCGATGCGGCCGGCGGAGGCGCCATCTCAACGTGCTGGCCGAGGAGCAGCAGCGCCTCCTCCCAGGCGCTGAGGCGGCCGGCGGTGAGCAAGAAGACGCCCACGGGCGGCCTCCTCAGGCTTCTTCTCTCCAAGCGGGCGGAGCGGAGCGGGCGGAGAGATTGAGCCGCCATTGACTGGGGCGCCGTCGACCACGAGAGGCAGAAGTCGCCGGGAGGCAGGCAATCAAGTGGGGGAGCAGAGGCGAGCGGGCGGAGCGGAGGCTAGCGGGCGGCGCGGGTGGAGAGATTGAGCCGCCACTCGCCAGGGATCGAGGGGATGAGAGGCGGAAGACCTAGGGTAAAGCTAAGGAGGCCGAATGGGCCAGTTTGGGCCAGGCTTCAATTTAAAATGGGCCGAAAGTTTTTGGCCGGTATGGATATTTACCGGGGGGTCCGGTAAATTCGATTTTCCCGATTTTCGTCCGGTTTTCGTCCAATTTTCTAAACCCTACGGCGAGGTAGAGTTCGGGTGAGGCTGGCGAAGGACGGTGCAGACGGTGCCAGTGCAAAGAAAGGCTCGCCAGTGGCGCAAGCAACGTCGGGTAGGAAGCCAGCGGGAGACGTCTAGGGTGAGGCCCAACGGCGAACGCTTCGGCTGAAGCCCTCCTGACGACCGACGGGCACATCATCGGCCCAGGAGGTGACGGCGGTGGCACAACCTAGGGCATGCTAGGGTTTGGGCGAGTGGCCACCTGGGGGCGGCGACGGCAGTGCGGAAGGAGGGAGCTGTGGCGGCAGCGACAAAAGGGGGAGATGGGGAGGAGGCGAGGGCGTGAGAAAGGACAGGACGACCGGCGGGGGCGAGCGCGGCTCCAGCGATGGCGAGGTCGAAAGGGAATCAGTAGGGAGCGAGGCGAGGAGGCCGTGGTCTCTATGAGAGGAGCCTGGGCATGAGGCTTGGAGCACGCGCAGGACGACCGGATCAGCTCCTTGGCGCGAGATCAGACGGCCAGAAGCACGCAGGGTATCTGTGGAATTCCAAAAACAATGAGGGCGTTTCTACAAAATAGATGCGCACAAGGGCCGGTTCTCTACTTCTCTCTGGTCAGTCCGGGACCTCGCCGGAATTTCTAAACCCATGAGGGTTTTTATGCGCATAAGGATGCGCTGGTAAGCCCAGGCTTGCGCCATTCTCTCCGGTATAAGAATGTTAATATAATATTTGCCACGATCTGGGTTGATTACTAGCCAAGCCAATTCCCTACGAGCTTTAGTATTAACCAATTAGAAATGAATCGAACTATCAAAGTGCACCATCTAGCTTTGGGTTTGTTAGTGCCATAAGAATTTGATAACAGAGACCAGAGGCATTCCTCAAGTAGAAAGGAGTGAGGACGGTTTTATCTTATACAGAGCAAACGAGACATGTTACCCCGACATGCAATTGCTGCATACATCATCAATTTATTACTTGTATGTCAATGTAACGAGCTCCTGGGAAAACATTGTTCTTCAACAGTTCAATACAAATACAAACATGTGTATGGTGCATATCATGTAAGGTACGTCTGGTTAGAGCCACGACATATGATGACGGGTGTTTTTTTACTATGCTGGTTGCCTTTTGGCTATATTTTTTGAGATAGCGGTAGACGGTGCACATAATTTTGAGTTCGAGAAGTCATTTGGAGAATTCGCTTTAATAAACTACCCTATTTCAATATTTAGCTTTTTGACTTTTGGAGAAATAAAAAAACAAAAAGAACACCCCGACATCGGTCGTGATGGTCGGTCGAGCTTTCCACCGATGGCGTAGTGCTAAGCAGGCTCGAAAAGCTCACGTACGAAAAAATCTCGGGCCAGACGTGTGATCTCACACTACTATAGAAATCATCATCACAGACGATTCAAAAACGTCATCACAGACGGTTTTCTGAACCGTCTAAATTTATGAGTCAGTGATAATCGAATGTTATCATAAACAGTTTGTGAGCCGTTTGTGATAAATACAATACAGACGGTTTGTTACTAGAACCGTCTATGAAGAACACTATCACAGATAGCTCTAACAAAAACCGTTTATGATACTTATACATCACAGATGGTTCTAGCTACCAACCGTCTGTGATGGACATGTATCACAGACGGTTGGTATATAGAATTGTCTATGATACTTTCTCATCATAGACGGTTGGTAAATAGATCTGTCTGTGATATGTGAGTATCACAGACGTTTTTTATTTCGAGCCGTCTGTGATAGTGTTTTTCACAGACGATTTATACCACAAAACCGTCTGTGATAGTTCATTCTATACCTAAATTTTTTTATTTTTCAGTTAGCTTCAGGAAATATTAGCTATGTATTTTGAAAACAAGCAAATACAATAGCAAACATAGCAGATAACATCAGGAAATATAGTAGAGAACATTCTATTTTTATTACAATCTACTATTACAACATCACAAGATTACAATCCACCATTACAATATTACAAGCAAACATAGCAGAAAATATTTCATTTCCATTATAAACCGAGCAACAGAGAAGAAAGAACATATAAAAAACAGAGATCCTAATGGAAGCTCAACTGCGCTGATGAGACCTCTATGCCTAGGCCCTCTTGTCTCTGATGTAGCGTGCAAGCTGGATGTCCTTGACGCTCACAATCGCAGGCTCCGACTTGAGCGCATGAAGTAGGGGTCAAGGTCGAGGAGGAGGACGGTGAGGAGGCTGGAAAGATTTTGAGCATATGATAGGGGAGAGGTGGGAGCTACGATCCGTGGGTTGGGGGTTGGTCGGTTTCTATTGGTTGGAATTGGGTTTGGGAAAATCGACGGGCCTAGCGGTCAAAGACAAAATTATCACAGATAGTTTAAATCACAAACCGTCTGTAAAACATAATTATCACAGACGGTTTGAACCACGAACCGTCTGTGATAAAGACTATATATATATATATTGATACAATATAAATAACTAGTCTTAAAATATGAAATAGCAAAGTTCTATATGGCTTATATATACTCATTTGAAATGTTTCAACAAGATCTACAACTTTACAGTTGAGACGAACTCCAAATTTCGAAGGGAAGATCAAAAATTTTGGCAAAAACAGAAATAAAAAACTTGTGATGCAAATTTGACACTAAAGATGGCCGATTTTGAGGGTCTTAAAGGGCGACTGGCACAAGTAGGTTATTTTTTTATATCGGGCTCATCGTTAGCTTTCTAATGAGTATAAGAACGTCGAAAACAGACACCATATGCAAAAGTTATGTCCGTTTTACTAAAAATATATCGGAACGGAATTCTACTTGAACTTAGACGGGAGATTATGAAATTTAGAGGACTACGAGGCGAGAAACATATCACAGACGGTTTGTAATACAAGCTATTATCACAGACGATTTGTATTACAAACGGTAAGAATTGTCTGTAATATGCCAAATATCACAGACGGTTCTTGGTAAGAACCGTTTGTGATTGCATTTAACACTAACGGTTTTTGTGAACCGTCTGTAATGAGACGTCTAATATAAACCTTTTGTAGTAGTGTCAGCTTGCGTACTGTTGTGGGAGAGGCCCTCACTTTAGCCTAATCGGTTCACTGCGCCAAAAGGCACATTACATGTGTAACCATGAGCAAGCCCTAATAGGACTATGATAGAGAAAAAGATATGTTTGCCCCTAATTGTAGACCTTAGTAGGAGCACTTACGTAAACAGTCTCCTTATGACTATAAATATATTTCTTAGGGCGTCATGGAGGGAAAAAAATTCATTTTTATCAAAAAAAAGGCTATAGATCAGACATATCACACGTCTACTCTACGTATACTTTCCACCATGAGTTTCAGCCTCCGAACAGTCTTTTTATGGCCTCCTCATAATCATCATCATCCATTGTATGGTCTATATAACCATAACACCTACTGTGTCGCCAACAGCAAAATCGCCCACCTACCCTGTCCCATGAGCCCAACGGCCTGCTAGGGCCTATTCATCCCGCTGAGACTAGGCCAGCGCCGTATCATACCGTTAACACGTGCACGTGGCTACCGGTAATTATTGTTTTTTTTCATTGAAAGCAGAACCAAATCATCGTCGCATGAATTCATCAACTAGCCGAGGCTATACATGGACTTCAATTCTGCAGCAGCCGAATGGATCGCAAAGGAGTTTTCAAGAATTTACCTCGTCATCTATTAAAACTCATGTACAATTCTTTCTTCAAATAAGTTTAAACTTAGAGGGCACACTTGCGCTGTGGAAGGAGCAATGGAGATTTGGGACGTGCGCTCGGAATACTTTGATTGAGGCTTGAGCCATGCCAAACCTTGCGATTGCTGCGGTATCCCCAAGGCCCAATCGCTCAGAAAAGCAGCCGAGATACGCCCAATATCTCGGTCGAGGAGGATGTAGACAGCCCAGATCATCGCCCGGGCCAGATGAGGTGCGGCCAAGAAGTGCGCAATCGCTCCCTCCCTCGATTTAGTTGTTCTGTTAATTAGCCTTCTAACCAAGCAAGCCTCCATCATGTTATGTTTAGTTTTGAATATTTAAGGATCGTAGCATAGACGAGAGATCGATCATGCATGGGATATATATAACCTCCTAAAGCTCTGCGACTGATACGAAAAGGTGCTTCCATCCTTGTCGCGCGTTGCACGCGACAAAGTCTTCTCCATCTATCTGTAGCCACCTCTATCTATCTCCGTTATTAGGAGTGTTTTAATCGTTGTAGTTGATCATTTCTAGCTAAAATAAAATAGTAACAGTCGAAAGAAATAATTTTTGGAACAACGTTTGAAAAACAATTTTTTGAAGATGCGGACACGACGACGAAGGCCAATCAGTAGTTTTTGGAAGCTACTTCTAAAAGCTGAGGTGTTCAAATAAGTTTTCAGCTTCTCCCAGCAGAAGAGGGAGCCAAAACTACCTCCCCCTTAGTTTCAGACGATTCCTCTCCGACCTTTAGGTAGAGCTGCATGTACGAGTACCTTGGTCTAAGCTAGCCGTGCATGGCTGAGTTACTCAAATTTCCTACGGATGAGGATACAACTAGTAGGATTATCCGTATATTTACGTAGCTATATCTATTTCAAAATTTATAATATTAACTGATATAATTTAGATGTTTAACAATATATTTGAGTATCTACCGCATGGAATTAGAAGTCTTAGAGTCAGACTAACCTTTTTCTTTCGTTTAAATAAAGTCGAGATGTAGCTTTCTCTGTCTTTCCATCTCATTCTTTGGGGAACAAAATGTTATCAGATTTAATCCGTGCCTCAAACTCAGCCAAATCAAGTTTAAAAAATAGATGGCTATTTAGATTTTTAAGATATCACAAACATTGAAAATAACAATAGAAGCTTAAAAAGTACAACTTGAATAACGTAATTGAAATGTGAACTTTGATGGAAGAAAATTATTGAGCACAGTAAGTTATTGGAGTTCTTACAAACGTAATCACTTTTCATCATACATTGATCATGTAGCTACATACCCCTATTCTTTCTAAAATATATGTATGCACATGTATATCTATTTAATCTCAAGCAATATATTGGTTATGTGTATGGTAAATTATCTTATTAGTTTATTTGGTATTATGGCACCTTGCTCACGTATACACCGATGAATCATGAGCAACCTACATTGAACTTATGTTTTCAAACACACCGGTTGTTCTAATGAACCGTGTGTATTCTATCTCTTCTTGTCATCATAGTTTTTCTGTGCCAACCTCTAACATCAAGCTCAATTCCTGATCGATCTCTCTTAGTTGTTACCCTTTCTAATGTAATACTTTACCACATAGTTATCTTCTATTTTTCTCAATTATTGCTTACTGTTAACATACAAATACGTGTAACTGTCGCAGATCCCTGCCAGTGCCACCTGTCACACTCTCTCTAGTGGTCCTAAGCCTATTCCCTACAGCTGTGTCATCTCTACTCTAAGCTCTTTGCTCCTCTGCTTCTGTACGTCCGTACTTCTATTTGTATAGATGGATGCATGCATATACACATGTATGATGTTATACATGCTCCATATCCTGTTCTCCCTTATTGATCGCTACTCTTCTTCGATGCTGGCCAACTCAACATTGTGGCTTTCTCACTAACCACGACAATCTCTCATCTTTACCGATGTCGATATATTTGCTTTAGTTGCTATTTAACGATATGGAAAATTTTCTCGCCATCGCTAGTGATGCCTGCTCCTCACCAACGATAGCGCACTCCTAGTTACGTGATGGCCACCATACCATCCATACCTTGTCTTTAGTGCAAAGCTTCTTTTTCTCTCGCCAGGGTTTCCCCATCATCGAGCTTCTTTGACCACTAACTTTTTTAGCAACGCTGATGCTCACCACTCATTGTTGTGCCTTTGGCTCCTTCTACTTTGGCCTTTCTCTTCAACAGCTCCAGTAGGCAGCATGACATTGTCATCATCGAATGGCTAAGCTAAGCAACATGACATTGTCCTCATCTCTGCCACCACCGCCTCGTTGCTTTGCTTCCTCGTGGATCAAAGTCTCCTTGCAAGACAGATCAATGCCATTGCACTCTTTTGTGGTCTCCTCCGACACCATTCATGCTATCCTCGTTATAGCGTTTATATTTATTCAAAATTTTAGCTATTTATTATTGGAGTTTGTATACGAATCCAATTACTACTTTTTCTTTAATTTTTATTTCAAATTATATTTATTTAAGGATTTTACTCAGGAACTCGTATAGAAATCTAACAGCTAATTTTAATCTTTTTATTCTGAATTTTAGTTTTTTAATTTCTTTTCAAATTCAATTACTAATTTTTGTTTAATTTTTATTTTAAATTATATTTATTTAATGATTTTACTTAGAAATTCACATGAAAATTAAATTGCTAATTTTATTTTACTTCTATCCTAAATTTCAATTATTTCTAGATTATACTTGACATAAAGTCTTTGTTTTATCTAAGGCATTATAGTTTAGATCCATTACAATCGACGATCGATGATGTAGATATTTTTTTACTGATTAACATGTGAATTTCTAGTAAAGACTCACTTTTATCTATTTAGTAGATAATTTATCATTTCCTAGATTTTTCCTAGCAATATTTGGGATTGTTTTGATAATTATTAAGGCATTTAAGCAATTTTCAGAATTACTAACCCATTATATAAATCCCTAAACACACAATACTGGAAAATAAACCATAAAAAAATATGATACTTCCATGGTGTACTACGTCTAAGGTTTCACAAATTTTCGAAAGCTCATATACCTAAAAACTAGGTTTTAGAATTTTTCTGATAATTTTAATGAATTTTTGCTAATTAATAAGAATTTTTTGGAATTACTAATAAGCAAAAAAATACTAAAGAAAATAATCTAAAAAATGATTAATACCAAAAGTGCTAAATAAGATTATAATGAAGCTCATATAATCTAAAAATAATTTCTTTAGAGAGTTAGTCTGTTGGACTTATTTGCTATATTAACAAACTTCAGGGTCAAATTTACAATTATTGCAGCATTACCAGCAAATATTCTTCATTTGACCAAAACTTAAGGGGTTAATTTGCAAAAATGCTAGTTGGAGTTTTCCCTTTTTTTCTCTTTTCTTTTTTGGCCCCCTTTTTTCATCTTTCTTCTTGACCCCTATCCTTTCTCGATTTCCGCCACCACTTCCCCTTTGGGTTGAGCTCACTCGGCACACATGGACACGAGTCCATGAGGCTAGGGTTAAAACCCTACCCTTCGAGTCCTCCAGCAGCGGTAGCCGAGGGGAGTAGTGGTAGCGGCGAGAATCTCAGGTGTGGGCGTAGGTGTGGTGACGCCAAGGTGGCCTTGGGGCATGGCCAGGCGCGGGGCACAAAGGCGATGGCGGCTGAGTGTGGTAGCGGCCAGTGAGGCTAGGCGTGGGCGGAGAAGACGGTGATTGAGCGCGGCAGTGGCCATCGGGGTCGGGCGCAGGTGAAGGCGACGACTGTCGAGCAGATCAGTGGCCATTGGGGCCAGGTGTGGGCGGTTGCGATGGCGGCTGAGTGCGGTAGCGGCCAGCGGGGCCAGGTACGGGTAGAGACAATGACGGCCGAACACGATGGCGGCGATTGGGGCTGGGCGTGGGAGGAGGCGACGTCGATCGAGTGCAACGGCGTCCAGCGGGGCTGGGGCAACGACGGCCAAGCGGAGCAGCGACCATCGAGGCCAGGCGTGGGTGGAGGTGACGACAACTGAGCGGAGCAGCGACCATCGGGGCCGGGCGTGGGTGGAGGCGACAGCTTCTGAGCATGGCGTTCAGCGTGAGCGTCGTCGAGCGCGGAGGGGAGGTTTGGCGGCGGCTTTGGGCACCGGCGACGATCGATGCAGCGTCGACAGGATCGGCTTCAGGCGGCCGAAGATCGGCGGTAGCAGCGGTTTCGGGGAACCGGTTGCATGTCAACGGAGGCGAGTTTCGGTGACCGGTGACCAGCTGCAGCTGCTTCGGCTGGCACCTGGGATTGGGCGGTGGCTGTGCGACGGTCGGTGACCAGCCAGCGGCTTCGGGTGTGGGGCAAGGCGACCTGTGACTTCGGGCACCGACAATGATAGCATATTTCCGAGGTTGTGTACGGGTGATTTTTGATTTGCATGATTTAGATGATTGGTACATCGATCAAACCGATTCTAATCTATCTTGTCAAATTGATCTATAACATAGATGTCTAATTCTACTGGATTAGAGAGTTTATTAATCATGCATATAAATTGTAGATCAATCTATGACCAAAAACAACTAAAATAAGATCGATCTAATCATGGCATTGAGAACAAATATAGAATCAATCTAGATTGAAACATGAATCGCAATGCGCAATAGATTGGTTCATGATTTGCATACCTTGCACCTTATAAAGCGATTCATGCTGATAATGTGTTGAGAAATAGATGAACGGCGATGCAAATCCATGTAATCAATCATAAGAGCACCAGAGAGATTAGTCACCAAGGAACAATTGAGAGAAAACACCAGAACGTAGTCTTTATTAATTTTATATCTATTCTTATTGTACATAGGGCTCTCTATTTATAGTCTAAACCCCCAAGAGGTAGTTTTAGTATTACCCACACTGTAACCTTCTAGATTTCGTAATAGCAAGTAAGGTTGTTAGGATCACGATACCAGGTAGGATTGTTTTTTAATTGACGACATCAGATCGTAAAATCATGATTCTATCAAATTTTTAAAAGCGTATATATTTTATATAAAAATTGAATTATATTTCTAAATATGCAAGTCTATAGTAGATTTTTTGAATTTAGTTTTGTAATTTGAGTATACTTATCCATGTTATATTGAATTAAGATTGATTTTTGAAATTTATTTAATTATTTTTAATAAACTAATAATCTAAAAATGCAATATATCAAACATAATTCTTTTTTATCTTAGAACAACTTGTAAACAACAAAATAAAGCAAATTATACTAGTGTAACTTAAACTAACAATATGTAATATCAAAATTTATATGCTAATATAGTTTGTTGTTAGGATCATGATCTTAGTGGACTCTAATGATTCTACAAGTAGCATCACGATCCCACTATAATACTACCTGATTTAAATCTTATTGTGATCTATATTATCTATCTTCATAGGATCATAAGAATATACGATTCTACGGTACATACCGCGATAGTGATAACATAGAAAGCATGCCATTGCCTTCATCCTTGCCAGATTGCTTCCACGTGCCGTGTGACCAGCTGATGGCGCACGCCGACCAAGACCGAGGACAAGATCGAGCGCGAGTCGAGGACCGAGACCCACGCGTCGTGCGAGACCAACTGAGGGAATTCATGGCGACGTGTTGAACTGCTAGCTTTGAATCAATCATGTAGCTAGTACCCATCTTCGAGTTACCCATGTCATGTTCTACCTGATGCTTGCCTTCCTATCGTTGGAGGTCCCTTTCCCTACCGTCGCCGTTGTAGTAAGCCGCCATCTGCATTGTGTGTGACCGCATCGGCCGCCTTGGGCCGCCTCCCCACGCCCCATGGCCTCCCTTGGGCTCGCCATGCCCCTAATATTCTGTTTTGGCCACTGCCGTCTGCTATCGCTGCCCCCGTAGCCAGCGACGAGCTCACTCATAACCGAGCCATGTGTCCCTTTTTTGGTTGATTTTACTGATCAAGCTGCTATGTGGGTAGAAAAACAGCGATGTGGCAATCTAGGTGGCAAAACCACCACTGAAAATAGTCTAGGGATGAAAAATAAACGATATTAATAATTGAGAGATGTCGGTTATCCGGTTCGTACTTAGAGGTAAAGTAGATTTATTCTTTTATTTATTAATTTGACATCAGCCACCGTTAAATACCAACTTGCGTCCGTGCTGTAGTAGAAAAGAACTAATTCTGGTACGCTACAAATGTGAAAGTATTTGCAATTTGGTCACTGGCATTCTAGGCTTCTATCACTGTGACCACTGGTGGTGGTGCATAGCGATGCCAACTAACGTGGTGGAACGCTCCTGTCAGACGGTGATGCGTCGTACCGAACGGAATATACAAAGTATATTAAGATTGGGGGGTTCACGGCCTCCAATGTGTTCACGTAGCATTTTTCAACAAAAAATCCCTAAGTTTTCATAACTACGCATAGGTCCTCAATTCTTACGAAAAGGTTCTCGATTTTTTGTAAAAAAGCCCCTCCACTCTTTTTTTACTGGATAACGCCCCACAATTTCAAGTAATTACGTACAGACCCTTAGTTCTTTCAAAAAGGCCCTCGATTTTTTGCGAAAAAACCCATCTACTCTCCTTTTACTGGATAACGTCCCGCGGTTTCGTTGAAATTACGTATTTCTTCCCCAATTTTTGTCTCTTGTATTTCGGTCCACATGGTAGCTAGCGCGGTGTGGCACCGCGTTTACGTTGCTAGTATATCTACTTGATGGCATCTCGTTAATCACGTTTGAGAAGTTACTTTCAGCACACACTCAAGAAAAAGAAAAGAAAATCACTGTGATTTGTTTGTCTTTCATCACCAAGCTGACGTAATATGTTAGTGGAAGCCATGGCGATTTGGCAGAGACCGAAGGGATGAAAAATAATAAGGGACGAGGAGATAGATTGGTAAGTATGTCAGCCATGGATGGGCCCTTCTTTGGATGTTATGTAACCTCCGATTGCTGTGAAGCATAAAAACTGAACTGGGTTATCGAGCTGATCACTGGTCAAAGAAGAAAACGATAAAAAAAAACAGCACTACAGCAGGGCAGGCAAGACACCGAGACTTACAAATTTAAGGGCATGGAGTCGTGAAGCTACTGCGCCTTTTATTTATTAATTTGACATCGGCCACCACCACGTAAATACCAACTCGCGTCTGTGCTCTAGTCAAAAAGGAGCTAATTTCGGTACGCTACAAATGCTAAAGTACTTGCAATTTGCTCACTGGCATTCCAGGCTGACGTAATATGTTAGTGGAAGCCGTGGCGATTTGGCGGAGACCGAAGGGATGGAAAATACCTCACGCAAATCGGTCCATTAGTACTATTTTCTGATCAAGACTCTGCATTACCCTTAAAAAATGAGACTCAACAGTAGTCGTCTTGACTCAACAGTAGTCGTCTTTGTTTGTGATTATTTGCCCCTCTTTCCTATCGGATCCACTCGGGGTACTCGAGAACAAAACTTTGTAGACAACTGGCAAGAAAATCACGTAAAGTTGGGGCACATGGTCCGCGAATCTCTAAACTTTGGTAGGCACTAGAGCTGGGAGTTGGGCCGTGCCGTGCCGGCACGGCCCAAGCCCACCGTGCTTCGGGCCGGTTCGTGCCGTGCCGGCTCGGCCCAGTCATCCCACCGTGCCGTGCCGTGCCGGCCCGCCTCACCTCCGGCCAGGCCCAAGCACGGCCCAAAGCCCGCCGTGCCGGCGTTCGTGCCGTGCCAGCCCAAGCCCGGCCCAAAGTTACTATGCACGACAAAAGCTGCGCGACAATTGTGGCGACGTCCGTCATCTTACTTTATCTCGCACCCGTCTCGTTGAAAATTAATTCAAGGTCTTAATGCGTGTAATTTTTTTGCTGGTTGCCTGGTTGGGGACGTCGGCACGCCGTGGAGGAGGTCGTCAACTTCTTGGCGGAGCTCGTCGATGTGGAGGTGTAATGCAGCAAGAAGCTGAAGAGGGCGCTGACGCCGAGGGACGCGGCGATGGGGTTTCGCCGCAGCTCGGCCTCTCTGCACGCTCCTTTCCTTCCCTCTACCCTCTCGCTGTGTGTGATATCGTGATTGTGATTGTGATACCGGGATGGCGACGGAGGGCGGGGCGGGGACGCGGAGGGGAGCCGGGAGGGCGAGGCGGGGACGCAGGAGGGGGAGCCGGGAGGGCGGGGCGTGCGGCCGTGCCCCGTGCCGCCGAGCCCACCGTGCCGCCCGAGCCCGTCGTGCCGCGCCGCCCAAGCACGCCCGGTCTACCGTGCCGCGCCGTCGCGCCCACCGTGCCGGATTTTGAGGCCCGGCACGGCCCACCCGTTCGTGCCGTGCCGGCACGGCCCGCCACGTGTCGGGCCGGGCCGTGCTTGGGCCGTGCCGTGTCGGCCGTGCTTCGGGCTGGCCCAAATAAGCCCGGCCCAAGTCCCAGCTCTAGTAGGCACCACGAATGATATAAAAGATTAGATAATCTGAGGTGATGGATTTGCAGCTAACTTGCGGTTATAAGTTATGAAATCCCTTCTAGTTTGGTCTAAAACAAATTATCTTTTCAGATGTTAGGATTCTGTCAAAAGCAAAGTTGTTAATACCGTACCGAGAGTCATACCGGTTTGGTTCTTACAATAGTACATTTCGATACCGGTCCAAACCGACATACCGTTTTGGATTTATATAATAATACGAGTATATATTTATAAGTATATATTTGTTTAATTATATGCATATTAAATGTCACTTGTAATATTATTTCAAATACATAGTAGTACTATCAAATATAACATATAGTTCAATAGACAATATTATCAATTTCACTGATATCAGCCGGTATTTGACCAGTATCCAAGCCGATATGGCCGGTATTAGCCTGTATCGAGTCGGTATGACCAGTATTTGGGATGGTACGGTATTGGACCTACTTTGTACCGATTTAGGTGGCAGTACAATACGTACCGGCCAGTAGACTGGTACCAAAACGGTATTGATAACTATGGTCAAAGGAGTCACAAGTGGAATGATTGTACTAAATTATATAGGAAAAAGTCAACTCCTTCGAAGTTTTACATTTGTCTGTTTAACCCTCTGAAATTTTATTTGATCTGTTTAACCCACTGAAGTTTCAATATAACTTCTCTCTTGAAGACGTTTTTGGTAGTAGTTTTACCGCCGTGGCAGCCACATCATCTGGTTTTGTCATGGCTTGGCTTGGCCACTCCTTAGGGCTTCACGTGGGTGGGTAGGCAAGCTGTTGTCCTCGTCGAACCTGCACGTGTTCTGCAACGCCCTGCTCGTCGTGGCCAACCTACATGCGTCGCGTGAGCACTGTCCTTGCCGCATGAGCTTCGTTTGCCGCGCCATGCGTCCTCTTCTCACTATGCCACATGAACTCCGCCAGCATGCAAAGACCGCACTTAACTCCTGATATATGGTGCTCGATCTTCACGACGTAGGATAAAAAATAATTTTAGATTGTATAACCTGACAAACCGATGGTGTCAACCATTATCTCAACATAGCAACATGCGACAAAAGAATTCGACCAACCACACACTTCGATCCTCGTCAACTCGGCCACATAAAAATACTTGTGTAAAACTGAAAAGGAAAATTACTCTTAAACATGCGTAAAACTGAAAAGGAAAATTACTCTTCCTTTAAGGTCCAATGTGAGATATTACCATGAAACGTCATCGTCAAATAAGAAATAAAATCATAAAGCGGCAATAAAATTTATAGGAAATAAAACCTTTAAGGTGTACATTATTAGGAAGTCAACGAAAGCTGAAATATGGATTTAAAACATGGGACCGATTCACTCTAACAAAAGTTGAACAAATGAAACAATTAAATAATGACAAGCTACAGTGTTGAAAACTCGACTACTCCCACCCATGCATGATGATATCACTCCACTAGCCTTTTTTCTAAGATTGAAAGAGCAAGCATGAGATTGAAAATCTCAGCAAGCACCTAACAATAGTCTCAACACGGTAAATAGAAGACAAGCGATGCAACCAAGTAAACAAGCAATAGGTACAATTTTAAGGCAACGGTACTGGATTATCAACAACGCTGATATAGAGAGTGACATTGAAAATAATGGTTAACATGACTTATGTGATAATTGCAATGTGATTAGGACGTAATTGTTGTTTAGTAAGTTATGGTACTAGCACTGGCGGTTACTCCCCATATACCCAGTATACGAGAATAGCTAGGCACACCATTGTCCTCGACTGTATACCGCGACGGGGTGTAATATCCTGTGTAACGAAAGCGTACGACCCCCTGTACGTCACCAGGTGGGTAGCAATCTCCCCTATATGTGGAGAACCCCAGTCCAGGAAACCAAGCAATTTAACAGTTCATGTGTTAAGATATTACGGTAGCGAAGCGGAAAGCCAGTAACGAGTATGATAAATGAGGATGTTGTTAGATAATTGATAAGGTGATTCATGATATGAGACGAGGGACAGGTGCTATAGATGCAAGACCTAATGATTTATTTGATAAGAAACCCTTAATGAAGCCCAAGCACACAAGGTTATCACTCAATCAAGTTTTATTAAACAAATTCTACTGACTAAACTAAATTACCGAGTGTTCATAATTTATTCCCCCCATTATAATTAAATTTTACTCCTAGAACCTTAATCATGGCATGAATTTTATAATGTTAAGCAAGCATTTAATACAACTAAGCATAGCATGGTCTAACCTAAGTGATCATGTAATATATACATAAGTATAAACCACATTAACGTTATACAGCATGACAATAATAATTTGAAGCAAGCAATCGTTAACCATGGACAACTGATATGAGAACAAAAGGGTTACGGCCACGAGGTACTTGCCTTGAGCACGCTCGGCGAAATCACTGCACGAAGGATCCGAAACGCGAGATTGACCGGATGCTCCTTCGACTGCCGCGAGAGAACCTACAAGGTGGAACAGAAAGGAATTAGGCGGGAGCTAAGCCACAACTGTGAAGGACTGAAAGAAGATGTTCGGCCGGATAAATGCGTTCGATGAAATTTCCGCCGCGTGAACCGACGTTCAGCTGAATGGAACCAAGTTCACCACGTGGATTAGAAAACAGCTTGTGCGAACCACGTTCGCACGTACGACCGTGAACGGTCACCTGGCCACTGCTGCCTCGCCGGCCACCGGTCGCCACCAGCCGCTATTGGCCGCCGCCAGCCGCCCCGCGTTGCCTATGCCCACACCTGGCCGGCCATCGCCGCGCCGTCTGCGTCGTGTGCCTGCATGCCGAGCCGCCTTGTGCTAGCCCAGCTGCACCCGCCCCTACCTGCCCGGTGGCGTGCTGCCCCGACTTGCTGTGCCCGTGCTACCGTCGGTTGCGCCCGTGTCGCCGCCTTGTGTCAACCCGGCCGCGCGCCGCCACGGCTTGCCCGTTTGCTTGCGTCGCCGCCATTCCTCCCTACGCTGCATGCCACCACACTGCCTCGATGCCACCACTGCTCCGCGCTCATGCCACCGCGCTGCACGTTGCCGGTTCCTGTAGCGCTGCAACGCGCCACCACCCGAGTGCGCACGCCAAGCCACGCCGCCCCACTTGCGCCTTGCGCACCGCCCGCTCCGGCCAAAGCACCAGCCGGCCGGCCGTCGGAGTCTCATGTGACGAGAGAGAGAAAGAGAGAGAGAGAAAAGGGAGAGATGAGGAAGAGAGATGAGAGTTGAAAGGAGGAAGATGTACCTGGAGACAAAAGAAAAAGGGAGGCAGCGGCTGCTATGGGGTGGGCTCCCCTTGGATTTTATATGGTGTTGATTAGGGTTATGTTAGGATTAGGAGTTTTTTTATTCTGGGTGTTACACCACCCTTAATCTTGTGGCACAATTGAAGTCAGACCGATCATCATCAGTGGTCAGATTGTTCAGTCGATTCAACCATTTCTAGTCAGATCAGCCTTGAAGAGTTTAACTCTATTTGTTTCTTGTATGAGTTGTTTGTTGGTGAACTAAACTACTCTTTCTAATTTCTTGTAGTTATTAGAGTGTAAGTGTTGAAGTTATTTCGCGGACCTTTGCTGTCACTGCTTCTTTCAGAGTTGATCCTTGTGTTTCATCACATGAACAGTAAGCCGGAACATCACGTGATCATCAACTCTGCCTTGCTTTTGCTTCGAGTGTTGGTCAGAGCAATGCCGCAGATCTGTTGGAGAGAAGAAACACTGAGACAAAACAACGTCACCGAAAGAGCAATACTTTTCTAGAGCATCAACCGCTCCCTCTTTTCTTCTTATTTCTCTTCCTCCCTTTGATCTTACATCTGAGGCTTTGCTTTTGCTACGTGACTTGCATGGCACTTTTAAAAGGCCTGCACACACCGACCCAGTTTCATACTCAGAGACAAAATAAAACACGGATTCGCATACGTATTCGTAGACAACTCAAACTTGTACACGACAAGACTCTAATACGGACTCGACTTCTACGTATACGGCAAGCATGTGTACATGTATACAACTCAAATACGTAAACAAGATTAAATTCTAACAATTACCCCCTTAATCTTGTTTCTTCGTCTTGATCACACCGATCTTCTCTCAGTCTTCTACTTCTTCCTTTTTACCTACACTCTTGTGCATCGTTCTTTCTTGGGTCGACACCACCCTACCACGTGCACTTGCTCTATCCTGAGCCTTGCACAATCCGACACTTGCCGCACCTCGCACCTGGACTGAACTCGTCCTTCCTTGCCTGCCCACCTGAGCTTCGCCATTATCTGAGCCTCCTGCTCCTCTCTCTTGGACTAAGCCTGCTCGCTTTCCCACATACATCTTAGCTGAGGCTATACCGCCTCTCACTCCCGCGCTCATGCGTCCTATCTCCAATACTGACCGCGTTCCATCTACAAAACCACAAAAAATGCACCAATTTGTACTCCAAGTCTTCCTCTTGGAACTTGTGCACTTTTTTCATCTGCAAGCCCATCGTCCGCAGCTGTGTGTGTGCCGCCTTTAATTTCGCATGTACCTACTCTAGCCTTAGGCCCACCACCTTGTGCTCCTGAGCTGTTCTCCATGCGCACCCCCTGAGCGTAGGATCCACCATGCTGACCACCCGAGCCGCTTTCTAGACAAGTTGGCTTCCAAGTTTTCAAGGAAATTTTGTACAACTGGTTCGGAGATCTTTTCACCTTCATCAATAGATCATCTTTATTGGTATAGACAAGCAAAAACTCATCGTGCAGCACCACCCTACACCCTTTTTCTGTCATTTGTCTGAGACTAAGTATGTTGTTGCACAGACTTGGTATATAGTAAATCCCTATCAACAACTTCTTATCTCCATTCTTGCATTGTAAGAGCATCGTCCCTTTGCCTCTTATCTCTACCATGGAGCCATCACCAAACTTGACCTTACCCCAAATCTTCTCATCGAGCTCATGAAATATGGAGCAATTTTTCGTCATGTGATTGCTTGCTCCATTGTCCAAGTACCACTGATTCGAGTGATCGTGGTTGTCTTTCTTCGTGCGTAGTTTTGGAACTATGTTCTCTTCATTCAGCATCACCATGGCCGACGTCTTTTTAACATATGATGATAAAAGTAATACTGATCCATCTTCTTCTTCTTTGTCTTGGACAAGGTTTTCCTCCCCGTTCTTCTTTTTGCTTTGGTAATTCGAAGCATAGTGCCCATACTCGTTGCAGTTGAAACACTTTATGTGGTTGCGGCACTCCGATGCGTAGTGCCCGTATTCACCACATTCAAAGCACTTGATATATGACTTGTCACGGGATCTGTCACCACCGCATTGCTAAGTCCTATCTCCACGGCCACCTCTACCACCTCAACCACTCTGGCCATCTCGCCCGTGCCATCGCCCGCAACTACTTGATGAACCACCGCTCCTTATATCTCCCTTTATCAGCAACGCCTACTGGTTATGAGACTGAAATCGCTTCAGTAGCTCCTCGTGCGCTTTGAGAGAGCCGATGATCTCCTCGATCTTCTTTTTCTCCAAGTCAGGGGAGTACATGAGCGTGGTGACGACAGGCATGTACTTTTCTGGTAGCATGTTCAGGTACTTCTTCACTGCCACAGATTCGTCCATCTTGTCGCCAAGAGAAATCATCTGATTATATAGCGAAGTCAACTTACCGACGAACTCGTCCACCGACTGGGCCTCTCCCATCTGGAGATTCTTGAACTCATTCCACAAATTCTGGAGCCGCACATCCTTCACACGATCAACTCTCTCGTGCATTTTCTGAAGTGTCTCCCACGCTTCTTGTGCCGTCTCCTTCCCGATGAGCTGAAGCATCATCGAGTCTAACACCGCTTGGTAGATGATAGCCAAAGCCGCTTGATCCACCATGTCGTCCAACTCCTTGTCCTTTCCCTTCAGATCGACTGCACCCCAGACACCCTGGGCGCGCATGCTCGCCTTTATCTTCATTGCCCACACCGGGTGATTGTCTGTTGTCAGGAGAGGGTACTGGAGGGAGATTAGCCCACCCTGGGCCTTTGCCTTCTTGCCCATATTCTTCAGGCACCATCAAGATCAACAAGCTCTAATACCACTTGTTAAAATTATTTCACGAACCTTTGCTGTTACTGCTTCTTTCAGAGTTGATCCTTGTGTTTCATCACATGAACAGCAAGTCGAAACATCACGTGAACATCAACTCTGCCTTGCTTTGGCTTTGTGAGTATACAGCTTGTTTCTTTGCAGTTTACAGTACATTCAAATATTTGTGATTGCAAAGAATCAATGGAATTGATTGCTCGATGAAGAAATAAGTCATATACTGAGATTGGTTGTTTAATCTTTGAGCTCTAGTCACTATTACCTCTATCATTGATATTAACTTTCAGTCCTGGAAGTTAATTTTCAAATATAGATATATTGGTCGTATGTCATTCGGTTCATGCTGCAATTAGATTATAGCAAACTCTCATTCATATTGTATAACTACTTGAATTAAGACTTGACAATTTGAGTTTAGTTCATTTGCGAGAAAGTTAGTTTGAATGTGATTAGATTAGCTTTAATTGAGTCATCCTTTGGCTGCAGTGCTGCTGGCCGAATGCATATATGCTGAATATATTCTGAATTTTGAAATTGTTGAATTTAATTTTAGAGTTCAAGGATTGAAATCTTATTTGACATAACCAATTGATAAAGAGTATAAGACTTTAGTAGCGGGACGGCCAAGAGTTAATCTTGTGTAACCTACTCCTGAGAGCACTAAAATCAATTAAAACTTGAGCTTTTTGCTAGTCTTAATTGAACCATGCCCTTTACATTGGAATACATATTCAAATCTAGAAGATTATTGCTTCCTTTAATGAATATGTGTTATATTTCAAATGATATGATCAAATCATATGATTACTTACATGTTACATCATTTGTATTTGGATTGATATCATTCTTGTGTTTACATAATTATACTGGAATTATATTGATATCTATACTTATACCACAATTATTACAACATAAATTCCCTAATTTCTTGCGGCATCAAGAAGAAATCACGTGGCTGGATCTCTCGGAAAACCAAATTCATGGGGCTATACCACAGTGGGCATGGGAGACTTAGAGTGGTCTTCTCAATTTAAAGCTAGCGAACAATGAATTTACTAGTGTTGGTTATGCCCCCTTTCTTCCTCTACACATACAGTTCTTAGATCTTAGTAACAACATGTTTGAGGGGGGCATACCTATACCTCAAGGCTCTGCAATAGTGTTCGAGTACTCAAGCAACAGATTCTCTTCTGTACCTCCTAATTTCAGTTCTCATCTTACTGATGTTACCGTCTTCAAGGCCTCTGGAAACAACTTCTCTAGAAATATTCCATCATCCTTTTGTGGTGCAACGAGTATACAACTCCTTGATCTCTCATAGAACAACTTCAGTGGCTCAATCCCTTCTTGTTTGATGGAGAATGTTAATGGGATGGAATCATTAAATCTAAAAGAAAATCAATTTCATGGGGTGTTCCCAGACAATATCAACAAAGGGTGCCCATTTGAGGCAACTGGATTGAAGGGCAGCTGCCCAGATCTCTGGTTACTTGCAAAAACTTACAGGTACTTGATGTTGGAAACAATCAAATTGGTGAGTCTTTTCCATGTTGGATGAGCACGCTTCATAGACTTGAAGTCCTTGTCCTGAGGTCCAACAAGTTCTTTGGACAGGTCGCACAATCTCTTGCACAAAAAAAAAGTACTTGTGCATTTCCAAGTGCAATAATTGTCGATCTATCCTCAAACAACTTCTCTGGACCATTGCCCCAAGACCAATGATTTAAGAGGTGATAGATTTGTAAGTATGTCAGCCATGGATGAGCCCTTCTTTGGATGTTATGTAACCTCCGATTGCTGCGAAGCAGAAAAACTGAAGTGAGTTATCGAGCTGATCACTGGTCAGAGAAGCAAACGATAAAAAAAAAAACAGCACTACAGCAGGGCAGGCAAGACACCAAGACTTACAAATTTAAGGGCATGGAGTCGTGAAGCTACTGCGCCTGTTATTTGTTAATTTGACATCGGCCACCACCGCTTAAATACCAACTCGCGTCTGTGCTCTAGTCAAAAAGGAGCTAATTTTGGTACGCTACAAATGCTAAAGTACTTGCAATTAGTGGAAGCCATGGCGATTTGATGGAGACCGAAGGGATGAAAAATACCTCACGCAAATCGGTCCATTAGTACTATTTTCTGAATACTCTGCATTACCCTTAAAAAATGAGACTCAACAGTAGTCGTCTTGACTCAACAGTAGTCGTCTTAGTTTGTGATTATTTCCCCCTCTTTCTTATCGGATCCACTCGGGGTACTCGAGAACAATACTTTGTAGACAACTGGCAAGAAAACCATGTAAAGTTGGGGCACTTGGCCCGCGAATCTCTAAACTTTGGTAGGCACCACGAATGATATAAAAGATTAGATAATCTGAGGTGATGGATTTGCAGCTAACTTGCGGTTATAAGTTATGAAATGCCTTCTAGTTTGGTCTAAAACAAATTATCTTTTCAGATGTTAGTATTGAGTTGCTTGCACCAATCAATTCACTCAAAAAATTTAAGCTGATGAGAAAAGGAGAGCAATTCACTTATACTTCAACACTCTCCCTTATGTATAGGCTCTCTCAGGCCTAAGATGTGGAATAGAAGTGGGCTGCAATTATTTTTATTTAATTGCGTCAATCGGATCTTGAACTCAAGACCTCTTGGCTCTGATACCATATTAAGTTTCATGCACCAATCAGTTCACCCAAAATAGGCCTGAGAGAGTCTACACGTGAAGGGGAGTGTTGAAGTATAAGTGATTTGTCTATCTTCTCTTATGAGTTTAAGCTTTTGGGTGAATTAGCTGTTGAAGTATAAGTTTTTGAGAGAGTCTACACGCAATTAGTAGAAGCCACGGCGATTTGACGGAGACCGAAGGGATGAAAAATACCTCACGCAAATCGGTCCATTAGTACTATTTTCTGATCAAGACTCCGCATTACCCTTAAAAAATAAGACTCAACAGTAGTCGTCTTGACTCAACAGTAGTCGTCTTAGTTTGTGATTATTTCCCCCTCTTTCTTATCGGATCCACTCGGGGTACTCGAGAACAATACTTTGTAGACAACTGGCAAGAAAACCACGTAAAGTTGGGGCACTTGGTCCGCGAATCTCTAAACTTTGGTAGGCACCACAAATTAATGATATAAAAGATTAGATAATCTGAGGTGATAGATTTTGAAATAACCCTCATTTGTTAATTAGCTCCTAAGCGTGATTAGTAGTAATCGCGTGGATTAATTAGTGATGGTTAGCTAAATCTAGCTGTTAGTTAAATCGGCAATAGGATAAGATTGTCTCGTACGAATACCCACATAAGCACACACAAGCACAATAGATTTAAATTCTGAATCATCTCATGTTTTATTGAAATTTTGCATTTACATTAAATTGAAACGTATTACATACAAAGACCATTTCATACATTCATGCATACACTAGGAAGTTCACACACACGCACGCTATTACAATTACTCTGCGATTACACGTTGGTTCACACTTTCCGCCTTGCATCCGTAGTTGCCGTCGAGCCACACCGTTGTTCCATTGATAGCAGTCAGTAGATTAAATACCAAAAAAAGACCGAACAAAAGAATAAAAACCACAAAAGCCCATAAAGAAAAGAAAGAAGTACCGTCAGAGCCCTCGAGGTTATCTCGGGCGGGGCATTCCGTTCACGGAGATACCTGACCGTCCGGGGCGATCGGCACCTCTCACAACCATAGGGTTCATCATCCGGATTTAAACAAACCTGTTTTTGCAGACATGTATCAGAGTACGCATGAGCAGCCCCAATAGGTGTCAAAAGCTAAGTAAAGAAAACCAACCAGCCAAGCAACTGCCCAACACCCATCGGCCAGCAGGACCCCCTCCTAGGTGAAATATCTAGCACAGGAGGGAGCAACAGAGACCACAGCCAGCACACGTCCGCAAGCGATGCACCACCGGACCCCACCGCAAAGCCAAGACGGCCGGCAAAGACGGCGCCGATCCGGCTTTCCGATTGCCGCAGAAACACAAGTGGCTAGAGCAATAAACCAGGGGCAGCAAACCTTGGGCAAGCAAATACCAGAGCGACTGTAATCTCGTAGACAAAGCCATCCCAGAGCAGCCAGAGTGCACTTACGAGCCATAGAAGGTAAGCACACACACACGCCATCGGAAAGGGGGAGGCAAAGGAAGCTCACCTCTTCCCATTTGCCACCACCAAAGAGCCCCACCAAACCCCACCAAGGAGCCCCAAGCATCACCAACCAAGAGCAAGCGGGCACCTTTGGACAAGGAGGGGACCGCGAACCGCAAGCAAGGAGGCCTCGTGGGGACGGTGGACATCCAAACCACCTGCAAAGCGACCCCAGCAAGATCATCACCACACTCCACCACCAACCCTCCCAACCGCAAAGGTAAACCACGACCGCACCCCAAACATTTTAAGGAATGTACATCATATTACCCTCACAACATAGTAGATCATGCGCCGATAGAAGCTCAACCTCACCAACCATCCAACCATCACAAAGACAAACACAAGACACATGTGCATATATTCTTGTTCAACCGGCAGAGGAGAGGGATAGTAGGAAGAGGGGGGGGTTACCTTAGATGACGGCCGGCGGTGGCATGCTACCCACGGCGGAGCATGCGCCCCCGAGGGCCGCGACACATCCCCCCGGCATGCGCGCAGCTCCGGGTCCCGCCATGCCACACCACGGCCGCATGCCTCCATGCCAACCTTCTCTCCCGGGCAAACAAACCTATTTTTGCAAAATGAACATGCATCAGTACAAAACCATCCACAAAAATCCACCAGAACGTTAGAGGAAAAGTAGATCGAGCCCAGTAGAGCCGGATCCGGGCCGGAGGCCACGGATCCGACAAATGTGTAGCCGATGCAAGCCTGAGGGGACCGGCGGCGGCGCTAGGTTGGAGAAGAGGAGGGGAAGGAGAGAGGGCAGAGAGGGAGGAGGTGGTGCGGTGGTAGAGGAGTAGGGGAGAGGCGGCACGGCGCAGGGAGAAGGGAGAGAGAGGCGGCGGCGGCGCAAGGGCAGCAGGGAGGTAGCGCGCATGAGAGAGAGGAGAATGGGGTAGAGAGGGGAAGCCGACGGGCGGTGAGCCGCAGAGAGGAGCGGGAGGAGAGAGAGATAGAGGAGGGGAGGCGGAGAGATGCGAGAGAAGGGGGAGGTGACGGCGCGGCACGGAGGAAGGAATGTATGAGGCGGCGGCGTGAGGCAAATGAGGCAGAGAGGAGGGGGCGCGCTTTAGTCCAGAGAAAGGAGGGGAGTGGGCCGCAAGGATTAGGGTTGGGCCCGAGTGGGTTGTGTGTGTGTGTATATATATATATATACACATATATATATACACACATATATATATATACACATATATACATATATATATATACACACACATATATATATATATATATACACACACATATATATATATATATATATATATATATATATTTATTTAGGCTTGTGTATATAGAGGTCAATAGCTAAATTGCAAGCACGGGTTTTTAAATAATAATCGATAAGAATAAAGGTTGTAGGAGAAAGAGCGTTAGAAGTTGATAATTAATCGCAACTCCGCATTTAGACCTTCATGCCGCATACTCAAAATGGTCGAGATTTATTTAAGCACGCCCGGCTTAACATAAATTATCATTGCTAAGTTAAATGAAGAATTAGTAGTCGTGGGCATTAAGCAAACACTAATGAACCTCGATGTTACTAAGTAATTCGGTTGTAGTGTTTACACTTGCCGTAATTCGCTACCCACCAAACCTAGAGCATAGAAGTCTCGCATCAATATTAGCATAATTCTTTTTATTAAGTCAAGATCTTCCGCCAAAACCAATAGTTGAGGAGGCGCACTATTATTGCGTATATGCCCGATCTCACAGAGAAAAAGTACTGGTAGAACAGAGGCTCGAAACTTGTTGGGCAACTCAGCAAGCATTTCCTTGATTACTTTCGAGTATTTTGATATCCCAAGATTTTGGTACTATCCTATTATCACCCCTGCATTTAAATGAAAAGTCTTAAATCGAGACTATCAAAAAGGATAGAACGGCGACTGACGGAGCAGTCGACCGTATAGAATATTATAAAGGTGGGCAGAGGTTGCCTTGGTAGGATCAGAAGGACAGAATGAGGACCTCTGCATAAGTTATAATATAAGTAATCACCACTTCATCCGTATGAGTGGACCGTATTTTATCGTATCACCGACATTTCGCCTCACGCGGACAAGACTAGTAGTGCTATTAAAGTTATTATATCCTCCACACGGGTAAGTATTTTATTTAGGGGAGAACCCAGAGCCGGTAGGAACCGGGAGTGGGGGATCCATAGCCGCATGGTCCCAGGCTGGCGAGTAGGCCAGAAGTGGGGGATGCGGATCGCAAGAACCCGAGCGTGGGGTACGCGAAGGCGATATATTACGCAGTGGGGTGATGGGCGCCGGTCAGAACCGCCTCACCAACGACTATGTCTCTTTGGTTGAGTTGGTCGAGGTGATTCCGTCGGATCGCCAACCGAGAATAGTCGGTGGAGATATAATATACCGAGATAGTTACAAAGTTTCGCATCGATCCGCACCGCATCTTAGGAAATGCGGAAATCCTCGTGCGAAGAAGATCGATTGATGTTGGGTAAAGTGATACAGCTTGCGCAATGCTTTTCAAATCGTGGATTCATGCCCATCTCCGAAAGGAGATTACGGAACCTGTGAGGTTCTGGCTATTCATACAAATGTTCGAGAGATTTTCAAAGTCATAAAAATCGAATCTTCGCAACCAAAAAAAAAACATTATTTTCTCATATAAGTGTAAACCGACTCATGAGCATGAGATTAAGGAAAAGAGAAAGAATGAAAAGAGAAAGAAAAGATAAAGGCTTTTGATGCATTTTGTTATATGAGCTTGCCGAGTACTCTGACTCATCCTTGTATTATTTCTTTGTTAGAGGATAGCCCATTCACTGCTGAGGAGATGAGACCAGCAGAGGAGCCCTACTCCTGGAGAGGGCATTGGCCTTGAGGCGGAGCCATATGAGGGCTATACCTCATTGGGCGACCGGGAGGACTAGGGTTGTAGGAGCATCCGTGCTCCACGCCTTCTGCATCGCACCACTAGCATATCGCACTTTTGGAACATTCTCATCCTCGTATAATTAGTTTGCTACCGATCTTTGTATTAGAATTATAGTAGTTGGACTTATCCGTCAGATGACATTGAGCCTGCGTGGCAATATGATTGTATGGATTGTATTAGCTCTAATTGTTGTTCTGCGCATTAACTCGATGGGTTCATTATTCGTTAGAGCGGTGTTTTATCGGCTAAAACGAATAATTAACCGTTGACTAGCGAATTACCCGTGGTAATTATGCGGTCGTTTCGTGGTATCGAGCAACGGTTTGAGAACCACGCATCCAAATCGGTTCTAATCTTTCCTAAAAATAGAGTATACAATACTTTATTATAGGATTCTTTCTTATTCTCACCCCTTCATCCACTTATTCTAGTCGTAGTTATAAAATATAGTAATTCTACTTCTTCTCATCAGGTTTAAGTAGACTACTAATACTAATTATATTACTCTATTCTTGTAGGATGGCTCGGATAGTGGTACCACCACCAGATCGGGACAAAGACGCCTTACTACTTTGGCGATGCTTCAGAGCTAGAGGCACCGGGCCTGAGTACTTCTATGTTATACTGCATTTATGGTTCACTCCTAGCTTAGGAGTGACAACACGGGATTCCCGCTAACCGGTATACGTGTGGGAGCACGCAGCCTCCTTGGCGGATGCAGATGATTATCTACCTATGCAGCAGTTGGCCAAAGAGGCCATTTTAGCACTTAGATCCCATTTTGCAGAACAGCTGAGCCGCACAGGATTCCGAGACGTACCTGCCTTTGCACCGGGTAGTCATGGTCAGCAGTATGGAGTAGGTGCAGTAGTACTAGTCTTAACTTAGGGCGAGTTGCCACCCGCGTTCAGAGTGTCACATCGAGTCTGATGATGATATCAGACACGATGCTATACTATGGCACTCAGGAGGCGTTAGAGAGAGCCCAGGATATATCAGATCGGTGGAGATACCAGTGTTACCTAGGTGAGTATAAGCAATGTGCACTCCAGAGCGCTTAGCCCACTATGTAGCACAGACCCCAAGATTTCCATCCACCCCACAGACCCCAAGATTTCACCCACCTCCACAGGACCCCCAGCCGAGTGCACCTCTACAGCACCCACCCCCTACTGCCCCACCACCCACTCCAGTAGTCTACCCTGAGGTAGGAGAGCCTTCCGCACCCGCCCCACAGCCTTCCCATATCCTGCAGCAGGACCTCCCTTCCACTAGTCGCGAGGCGTTCCGTAACGCCCGTATGAGTGTTCACCCAGGACCAGCTAGAGAGGCAGGTTCCTCCCGAGCGATGTTCTCGTTCTTTAGGAGGATGAGGAGGAGAGGCACTCCGTCGTCAGACGACAGCAGTGGCCGAGCCAGCGAGCGGAGGAGGGCAGAGGAATCTGATGACTACGACCCTTCTAGCCCTGACAGGCAGGTCTGAGGTACTAATGTATTTATTATAAGTTTATATGGGTGGCAAGGTGGTAATTTAACACTAATGGTGGTTTAGTGATATTTTAATGTCATAATGTTTTTCTTCTCTACTAATAACTGCATGCATCTCATTCTCTATAACTGCTTAAGAACTTGATTCTAAGAAATTCAAATATTGCCATATGCATATAGCCATAATTGCATAACTTAATCTTATATTGGTGTGAATTCGGTTGTTCTTCAGCAACATAGAATAGCAAACCAGTAATAGATTTGAAATGGTGTAGATAGAAACCAGTTTCCCTGACCACTTACCTTTTTCAGTCTGACAACTACAAGTGTTCTCATCTAATTCTGCACAAAAGATTTCCCGGACGAGTGGTCCGTGGCGCTCCCGAACGCGTAAGTTTGGGCGCATCAGAACGAAGTCTGGGCGTACTCGTGAATGAGCCACGAGCGTGGTCCCAATCTGCAAATCGTTGGCGACCCGAGAGCGAAGTTCTCGGGCGTGCACGAGCACGAGTTCCGTAGTGTAGGTTCGCACTCGGGGCAAGCCCCGGCGTGGTCCCAATCGCGTAATTGTTGGGCGGTCTCGAGCGGGTTCTCGAGCGTTCTTTGGCACGTAGTTCCGCAGTAGAATAGGAAATTGGATCTTTTGCATCTCTATGTTTCTTGGGATTTATTTGACTCGTGATGTGATATAACCGACAACACCGAGCATAGAAAAAAAAAGGGGTCGGCAAAGCTAAGAACAATGTTTAAAACAAGAAATTGACCTCTTACCTCAAAAAAAAAAAAAAAAAAATTTGCTGAACCTATTCGCAGGCTACCAACCGTGTGATGGCAATCAAATTCTAGAAGACCTTGTTTTGAACGAGGGGAGTTCAACGTGAGTAAAGTTAACTAACTCGCCTTGGTTTTATTACAGATGGAGCCACACAGCCAGAACTCAGCTGCCAGAACCCGGGGACTAGACCCATCGGCGGCCAGCCATTCAGAGGGCGATCACCCAATTGGCAGTCATAGGGTGTTGGCGGGCCAAGGCCAGCCACCGGAATCATCAGGAGAGAAAAATGGACAGCCAGAGGTGAGGAGTGAGCCACCGCCAGTGCAGGATAGTCCCCCAGAAGTGGGAGACGCTAGTAATGTGGGAGCTCCAACTCTCATTAATAACTTGGGAGATATTCTCAAGTTTATGGAGAACTCCATAAAGGAGGCCCAAGAAAGTCGAAATAAGTTTATGGAAGCTTTATCGACGAAAGTAGCGCCCTTGGTCGCCGCCCGCCTAACATCGGAGTAAGTCTTGGAGACTTTCTCCAAACCCGCCCACCTACCTTTTCTAAGGCAAGTGGACCCGATGGAAGCGTATGACCGGCTGCAGGAGATAGAAAAGAAACTAAATGTGGTAGGGTGCTCGGATGCGAGAAAAAGTCCGATATGCCTCCCATCAACCGATCGACCAGCCGCCACTTGGTGGTTGAACTTCCAATGGCCGAGGCACCGAACGCCCCATCACTTGGGCGGACTTCATGAAAAGTTTCAGCATATCATGTGCCACAAGGTCGTAAGGAAGTCAAGAAGCGAGTTCGAGCCACGACCCAAGGAAGTAAAAGCATCACGGAATATTTGCATCTCTTTAATGAGCTATCTAGATATGCACCGATGATGTATCCACGGATGAACGCAAAATAGATAAATTCAAGACCAATATGGACCCCTATATCGATGCGCTTGTCATCTCATAAGATCACCGAATTTGAGGACCCGATAGACCGGGCCATCATTTTGGAGAAGGAACATGCTAACCTTATGGGCGAGAGGCGTAAGAAGGCAAGGTATGACCAGCATGTTAGTGGCTCCCACCGCAACCGCCTAAACCCACCTCCACAATGCACTCCATTATCAATCTCGTGAAGCACTTTCAGACCTCACAACCAACCTCAAGCCTTCCACGGATCCAGTGGTAGATGCAAAGGAAGGCACCTCACTAAGGATTGTCGCTATGGTACTACGGGTGTTACAAGCTGCGGGAAGGAGGGACATATTAAGGCCAATTGCCCGCACTCGTTAGAACCACAGACCATCGGGACAGCCAAACCCAAAGATACTGAGCACCGAATACCCCTCAAAATTCCGCAGCGGACGTGGTCAAGGAATACAAGGAAGTGCAGCGAGAAGGACCACCAAGTCCGAAGCCAAACCGGGGCCAAGCTAGATTGAACCATGTCACCACAGAGCAGCTCGGCGAGGCCACGGATGTGGTCGAGGTAAACTCACTATCCCACCCTCGTTAGCCACTGTTCTTTTTGATCCAGGGCCACTCATTCTTTTATCTCTCAAGAATTTTCCAAGATAAATGGGTTAGTGGGAACAAAGATTAGAGAAGCGACTAGGAGTTCATACTCCTGCTGGAATCATAATCGTATCTTCCATTCTGAAGAACCAACCCCTAATTATCCAAGATACGAAATTCTTAGCTAATCTTCATATCATCAAGTTGACCAATTTGGATGCCATATTAGGCATGGACTGGTTAGCTAAGAATGGAGTAAGAATAGACTGTGAACTCAAAAATGCCTCCATAAGAAAGCCTGATGGCTCTAGGCTAATATATTCTGGGGAGAGGTTGGGACCATTAAAACCAAAAGGGAGATTGAACCATCTCCCAGAAACTGAGGCATCAAGTATATTAGTAGTCCAAGATTTCCCGGATGTCTTCCCTAGTGAACTACCCGGCATGCCACCTGACCGAGAGCTGGAATTTACAGTTGACCTTATTCCGGGCACTACCCCCATTTCAAAAAGACCTTATAGAATGACATCACAAGAGTTGGTAGAATTAAAAGCCCAATTGGAGGATCTAGAAGCAAAGGGATTCATTAGGGAAAGCGTGTCTCCCTGGGGGGCACCGGTACTGTTCGTGGAGAAGAAGGACGGAAGTCTCCGACTATGTACCGATTATCGGGAATTGAACCAAGTCACCATAAAGAACAAATACCCCTTACCCCGAATAGATGACCTCTTTGATCAACTTCGGGGAGCATGTGTATTCTCAAAAATCGATCTGAGGTCGGGATATCATCAAATTAAGGTAAAACCAGAGGACATTCCCAAAGCAAATGTTCAGATCCCGCTACGGACATCACGAGTACACCGTGGTTCCGTTCGGATTGACCAACGCCCCAGCAGTCTTCATGAATTTGATGAACAAGCTCTTCATGAAATACCTGGACAAGTTTGTGGTGGTTTTCATTGATGACATCCTGGTATACTCGAGGAGCAAGGAAGATCATGTCCAACACTTGAGTATGGTACTACAAATCCTTCGAGAAAACCAGCTATATGCCAAATTCAGTAAATGTGAATTCTGGTTAAACCAAATTTCCTTCTTAGGGCATGTAGTGTCCGCAAGGGCATCGAGGTGGACCCTCAAAAGATTGAAGCGGTTATGTCATGGAACCGCCCTACCAACACTACCGAAATCCGAAGCTTCTTGGGTCTAGCTGGATACTACCGTAGATTCATTCAGGGATTTTCTCAAATAGCATCACCTCTCACCAAGCTATTGAGAAAAGAAGAAAATATCGATGGACCGATGCACGTGAATGAGCTTCCAAAAACTCAAACGACTTCTCACCACTGCACCAGTACTAACCTTACCTGAAGATGGAGTAGAATACATCGTATATTGTGATGCTTCAAGGTTAGGATTGGGGTGCGTACTAATGCAACAGGATAAAGTTATATCCTATGCCTCTCGGCAACTAAGACCCCATGAAGCGAATTACCCCACACACGACTTGGAGTTGGGAGCCGTAGTTTTTGCACTCAAGATTTGGAGACACTACCTATTAGGATCCAAATGCATCTTGTACAGTGACCACAAGAGCCTGAAGTATCTCTTTACCCAAAAGGAGTTGAACATGAGGCAAAGAAGATGGTTGGAACTCATCAAGGACTATGATATAACCCTAAATTATCACCCGGGGAAGGCAAATGTTGTTGCAGACGCTCTTAGCAGGAAGTCTCACTGCCATCACCTGTTGATCACTAAGTTCAACCTGACTTGTTGCAAGAGATAGCTAAGATGGAAATTAAATTTCAATTGTCCATCGCCAAGCCACTCTTTTACCATGACGGTACAACCCAACCTCAAGGACCAAATTAAACAAAGAGCAGTTGAAGGACCCATTTATCATGGAAGAAATCCATGAGAATAAAATTAGGCCAACCCTCCGAATTTGAGATAAATCCGAAGGGATACTTGTACAACCATGGTAGAATATGTGTGCCCAATGACCCGTAGATTAAGAAGCTAATCATGCAAGAAGCACACGACACCTTATATACCATACATCCCGGAAGCACCAAAATGTATCGGGATGTAAAAGGACACTTCTGGTGGAATGGAATAAAGCGAGAAATTGCTAGTTATGTCGTGAGGTGTGATACATGCCGAGGGTAAAGGTGAACACCGCGCCTGCAGATTAAGCCAACCACTAGAAATTCCAGAATGGAAATGGGAAAGTATAGGCATGGATTTTATTTCGGGTCTACCCATGACCTTAAGCAAGAAAGACACCATCTGGGTAGTAATAGACCGACTTACCAAATCAGCCCATTTCATTGCCACTAAGCAGAACTATTCTTTTGATAAACTGGCAGAATTGTATGTTGAAAGAATAGTAACCCTTCATGGCGTTCCTAAGGCCATTGTGTCCGACAGAGGATCCGTGTTTACCTCTAGCTTTTGGAGGAGCCTCCAAACCGCTTTAGGAACCACCTTGAAGTTCAGTACGGCCTACCATCCACAAACTGACGGTCAAACGGAAAGGACCAATCAAATCTTGGAGGACATGCTCAGAGCTTGCGCTTTAAATTTTGGAGCATCATGGGATAAGTGCTTACCATTAGCAGAATTCGCGTATAACAACAGTTATCAAGCGAGCATCCAAATGGCACCATTTGAAGCATTATACGGCAGGAAATGTCGATCACCCATCTGTTGGTATGAGGTTGGAGAGAAACCATTGCTAGGACCTGACCTCATACGAGAGAATGACGAGAAAATCCAAATCATTAGGGACCGACTTCAAATAGCTAGCAGTCGACAGAAGAGTTATGCCGATCAACGAAGACGAGACCTTACTTTTGCAAGTGGTGATTACGTATATCTAAAGGTATCACCCATGCGAGGAGTCCGTCGATTTGGATTAAAAGGGAAGCTGAGCCCGAGATATGTTGGACCATTTAAAATATTGGCCCAAAAAGGCAACTCCGCATATCAACTAGAGCTTCCCCAGCACTTGTCCAGAATCCATAATATATTCCATGTATCCCAACTCAAAAAGTGCATCACCAAATTGATCGAAAGCGATAATTAAAGAGGATATCCAATTGCAAGAAGATCTAACCTATGAAGAACGCCCATTGCGAATTTTGCAATTTGAAGATCGGAAGTTGCGGAACCGGACGATTCGTTTTTGCAAGGTCCAATGGAGAAATCATACCGCACGGGAGGCGACATGGGAAAAAGAGGAGGATCTACGCGAAGCCTACCCAAATCTGTTCAAGTAAGACTCCGATTTCGAGGACGAAATCTCTTTTAAGGAGGGGAGGCTGAAATAACCCTCATTTGTTAATTAGCTCCTAAGCGTGATTAGTAGTAATCGCGTGGATTAATTAGTGATGGTTAGCTAAATCTAGCTGTTAGTTAAATCGGCAATAGGATAAGATTGTCTCGTACGAATACCCACATAAGCACACACAAGCACAATAGATTTAAATTCTGAATCATCTCATGTTTTATTGAAATTTTGCATTTACATTAAATTGAAACGTATTACATACAAAGACCATTTCATACATTCATGCATACACTAGGAAGTTCACACACACGCACGCTATTACAATTACTCTGCGATTACACGTTGGTTCACACTTTCCGCCTTGCATCCGTAGTTGCCGTCGAGCCACACCGTTGTTCCATTGATAGCAGTCAGTAGATTAAATACCAAAAAAGACCGAACAAAAGAATAAAAACCACAAAAGCCCATAAAGAAAAGAAAGAAGTACCGTCAGAGCCCTCGAGGTTATCTCGGGCGGGGCATTCCGTTCACGGAGATACCTGACCGTCCGGGGGCCAGTCGGCACCTCTCACAACCATAGGGTTCATCATCCGGTTTAAACAAACCTGTTTTTGCAGCACATGTCTTGTGCCTACAGACAGCCCCAATAGGTGTCAAAAGCTAAGTAAAGAAAACCAACCACCAAGCAAGCGCCCAACACCCATCGGCGGCGGGACCCCTCCCGGTGAAATATCTAGCACAGAGGGAGCAACAGAGACCACAGCCAAGACACGTCCGCAAGCGGTGCACCAGCCGGACCCCACCGCAAAGCCAGCACGGCCAGCGGCAAAGACGGCGGCCGATCCGGCTTTCCCGATTGCCCGCGTAAACACAGTGGCTAGAGCAATAAACCAGGGGCAGCAAACCTTGGGCAAGCAAATACCAGAGCGACTGTAATCTCGTAGACAAAGCCATCCCAGAGCAGCCAGAGTGCAGTTACGAGCCATAGAAGGTAAGCACACACACACAGCTACTGGAAAGGGGGAGGCAAAGGGAAGCTCACCTCTTCCCCATTTGCCACCACCAGCAGCCCCACCAAACCCCCACCAAGGAGCCCCAAGCATCAGTCAACCAAGAGCAAGCGGGGCACTGGACAAGGAGGGGACCGCGAACCGCAAGCAAGGAGGCCTCGTGGGGACGGTGGACATCCAAACCACCCAGAAAGCGACCCCCAGCAGCATCATCACCACACTCCGACCACCAACCCTCCCAACCGCAAAGGTAAACCACGACCGCACCCCAAACATTTTAAGGAATGTACATCATATTACCCCTCACAACATAGTAGACTGCGGCCGATAGAAGCTCAACCTCACCAACCATCCAACCATCACAGCACAAACACAAGACACATGTGCATATATTCTTGTTCAACCGGCAGAGGAGAGGGATAGTAGGAAGAGGGGGGGGGGTTACCTTAGATGACGGCCGGCGGTGGCATGCTACCCACGGCGGAGCATGCGCCCCCGAGGGCCGCGACACATCCCCCCGGCATGCGCGCAGCTCCGGGTCCCGCCATGCCACACCACGGCCGCATGCCTCCATGCCAACCTTCTCTCCCGGGCAAACAAACCTATTTTTGCAAAATGAACATGCATCAGTACAAAACCATCCACAAAAATCCACCAGAACGTTAGAGGAAAAATAGATCGAGCCCAATAGAGCCGGATCCGGGCCGGAGGCCACGGATCCGACAGCCGGTGTAGCCGATGCAGCACAGAGGGGGACCGGCGGCGGCGCTAGGTTGGAGAAGAGGAGGGGAAGGAGAGAGGGCAGAGAGGGAGGAGGTGGTGCGGTGGTAGAGGAGTAGGGGAGAGGCGGCACGGCGCAGGGAGAAGGGAGAGAGAGGCGGCGGCGGCGCAAGGGCAGCAGGGAGGTAGCGCGGCATGAGAGAGAGGGAGAATGGGGGTAGAGAGGGAAGCCGACGGGCGGTGAGCCGCAGAGAGGGAGCGGGAGGGAGAGAGAGATAGAGGAGGGGAGGCGGAGAGATGCGAGAGAGAAGGGGGAGTGTGACGGCGCGGCACGGGAGGAAGGAACAGAAGGAGGCGGCGGCGTGAGGCAAATGAGGCAGAGAAGGAGGGGGGGCGGCGCTTTAGTCCAGAGAAAGGGAGGGGGAGTGGGCCGGCGCAAGGATTAGGGTTGGGCCGGCCGAGTGGGTTGTGTGTGTGTGTATATATATATATATACATATATATATACACACATATATATATATACACATATATACATATATATATATACACACACATATATACATATATATATACACACACACACATATATATATATATATATATATATATATATATATTTATTTAGGCTTGTGTATATAGAGGTCAATAGCTAAATTGCAAGCACGGGTTTTTAAATAATAACTGATAAGAATAAAGGTTGTAGGAGAAAGAGCGTTAGAAGTTGATAATTAATCGCAACTCCGCATTTAGACCTTCATGCCGCATACTCAAAATGGTCGTAGATTTATTTAAGCACGTCCTGGCTTAACATAAATTATCATTGCTAAGTTAAATGAAGAATTAGTAGTCGTGGGCATTAAGCAAACACTAATGAACCTCGATGTTACTAAGTAATTCGGTTGTAGTGTTTACACTTGCCGTAATTCGCTACCCACCAAACCTAGAGCATAGAAGTCTCGCATCAATATTAGCATAATTCTTTTTATTAAGTCAGTATCTTCCGCCAAAACCAATAGTTGAGGAGGCGCACTATTATTGCAGAAGGCGTTCCGATCTCACAGGAGAAAAAGTACCTGGGTAGAACAGAGGCTCAGAACTTGTTGGGCAACTCAGGCAAGCATTTCCTTGATTACTTTCTGAGTATTTTGATATCCCAGTATTTTGGTACTATCCTATTATCACCCCTGCATTTAAATGAAAAGTCTTAAATCGAGACTATCAAAAAGGATAGAACGGCGACTGACGGAGCAGTCGACCGTATAGAATATTATAAAGGTGGGCAGAGGTTGCCTTGGTAGGATCAGAAGGACAGAATGAGGACCTCTGCATAAGTTATAATATAAGTAATCACCAGCTTCATCTGTATGAGTGGACCGTATTTTATCGTATCAGCCGACATTTCGTCTACGGGCGGACAAGACTAGTAGTGCTATTAAAGTTATTATATCCTCCACACGGGTAAGTATTTTATTTAGGGGAGAACCCAGAGCCGGTAGGAACCGGGAGTGGGGGATCCATAGCCGCATGGTCCCAGGCTGGCGAGTAGGCCAGAAGTGGGGGATGCGGATCGCAAGAACCCGAGCGTGGGGTACGCGAAGGCGATATATTACGCAGTGGGGTGATGGGCGCTGGTCAGGAACCGCCCCAGCCAACGACTATGTCTCTTTTGGTTGAGTTGGTCGAGGGTGATTCCCGTCGGACTGCCAACTGAGAATAGTCGGGTGGAGATATAATATACTGAGATAGTTACAAAAGTTTCGTTTACTGATCTGGGCACCGCATCTTAGGAAATGCGGAAATCCCTGTGCAGTAAGATCAGATTGATGTTGGGTAAAGTGATACAGGCTTGCGCAATGCTTTTCAAATCGTGGATTCATGCCCATCTCCGGGAAAGGAGATTACGGGAACCCAGGGAGGTTCTGTGCTATTCATACAAATGTTCAGTAGATTTTCAAAGTCATAAAAATCGAATCTTCGCAACCAAAAAAAAACATTATTTTCTCATATAAGTGTAAACTGACTCATGAGCATGAGATTAAGGAAAAAGAGAAAGAATGAAAAGAGAAAGAAAAGATAAAGGCTTTTGATGCATTTTGTTATATGAGCTTGCTGAGTACTCTGTACTCATCCTTGTATTATTTCTTTTGTTAGAGGATAGCCCATTCACTGCTGAGGGAGATGAGACCAGGCAGGAGGAGCCCTACTCCCCTGGAGAGGGCATTGGCCTTGAGGCGGAGCCATATGGGGGCTATACCTCGCTGGACGACTGGGAGGACTAGGGTTGTAGGAGCAGTCCAGGCTCCACGCCTTCGGTACTGGCACCACTAGCATATCGTACTTTTGGAACATTCTCATCCTGTATAATTAGTTTGCTACCAGACTGCTGTATTAGAATTATAGTAGTTGGACTTATCTGGCTGTATGACATTGAGCCCTGCGTGGCAATATGATTGTATGGATTGTATTAGCTCTAATTGTTGTTCTGCTGCATTAACTCTGATGGGTTCATTATTCGTTAGAGCGGTGTTTTATCGGCTAAAACGAATAATTAACCGTTGACTAGCGTAATTACCCCGTGGTAATTATGCGGGTCGTTTCAGATTTGCAGCTAACTTGCGGTTATGAGTTATGAAATGCCTTCTAGTTTGGTCTAAAACAAATTATCTTTGATTTTGCCAAAAGCAAAGTTGTTAATACCATACTGGGTCATACTGGTTTAGTTCTTAGAATGGTACATTTCGATACTGATCCAAACCGACGTATCATTTCGGATTTAATATAATAATATAAGTATATATTTATTTTATTATATGTATATTAAATATCACTTGTAATATTATTTCAAATATGTAGTAGTACTATTAAATATAACATATAGTTCAATAGACAATATTATCAATTCAATAGACAATATTATCAATTCTACCGGTACCGACCGGTATTTGATTGGTATCAAAGCCGGTATGACTGGTATCAAGCTGATATGACCGGTATTTGGACCGGTATGGTATTGGATTTACTTTGTACCGGTTTAGGTGGCGGTATGGTACGTACCGGCCAGTATCGAAACGGTATTGATAACTATGATCAAAAGAGTCACAAGTGAAATAATTGTACTAAATTATATAGGAAAAAAGTCCACTCCTTCGAAGTTTTACATTTGTTTGTTTAACCCTCTGAAAATTTATTTGATCTATTTAACCCACTAAAGTTTCGATATAACTTCTCTCTTGAAGACGTTTTTGGTAGTAGTTTTACCACCGTAGCAGCCACATCATCTGGTTTTATCATGGCTTGGCTTGGTCACTGCTTAGGGCTTCACGTGGGTGGGTAGGCGAGGTGTTGTCCTCGTCGAACCTGCACGTGTTCTGAACGCCCTGCTCGTCGTGGCCAACCTACATGCGTCGCGTGAGCACTGTTCTTGCCACACGAGCTCCGTTTGCCGCGCCATGCGTCCTCTTCTCACTATGTCGCATGAACTCCGCCAGCATGCAAAGACCGCGCTTAACTCCTGATATAGGATGCCCGATCTTTACAACGTAAGATTAAAAATAACTTTAAATCTGTATAATCTGACAAACCGATGGTGCTAACCATTGTCTTAATATAGCAACATGCGACAAAAGAATTCGCCCAACCACACACTTCGATCCTCGTCTACTCGGCCACATAAAAGTACTTGTGTTTTTCCTGCAAAAACACAAAGAAATCACAAGAAAAATGGTGATAATATATTAATTGAAACTCTCTATTCTATCGGAAATGTTGTAGCACAAATCATAGATCTAAGAGCAAAAAGTTTAATCTGATAACGTTTTCTAAGAACAAAAGCCTCACTACAAAAATATTTGAAGGCCAAGTGGCCGACTCCACCTTTGGTTCGGTCCTCAAGGGGCTGAACGTACTCCTAAACGGGCGTAAAACTGAAAAGGAAAATGACTCTTCCTTAGGCAAGAAGACCACCTTTCCTAATCGCCAATGTTGTAAACGGGCTCGACCTGATACACGCGCTTTCTCCGATTGACTCCGAACCAATCTCCTCTTCCTGCTTTTATTTCTGGGTAATGCTACCGCCCGGGCGGGCGTCCGGCTTTGGTGCTCAGCCGTAATACTTTTTTATGATATTTATAAACTTTTTATCTATATTTGTAACAAAAATCGAAGAATGATGTGAGTACACCCATCCGTAATATTTCTCATTCATTTTTGCAATATTTGTTGGCAACAAAAAAAGAAAGAACGATGTGAGTATTCGCATCGTACACTTCGATACAACATTCTTACATAGTGTGTGCAATAATTTTAATTACCGTATACAATAAAAATATATAATACACAAATCGATGTTGTATACATGAAATAAAAAATATTGCAAGAAAAACACGAATAGAAAATATCACAAACATGATAAAAAATATTGCAGCTGAATGTCCGAACGCTAACATTTCCCTTTCTTTTTTCCCTTCCAAGGCAGCCATGACACTAGTGCGGCTTGCAGGCACTCGAAATATGCGTCTGCTTCCTTATGCACTCGCATACTCACGTACGCTCATCGGTTCACTGTTCTAAAATTAGAAGTACCATCAGACCGGTCATCATCAGTGGTCAGATTGTTCAGCCGATTCAACCATTTCTAGTCAGATTAGCCTTGAAGAGTTTAACTGTTTGTTTTTTGTGTGAGTTGTTTGTTGGCTGACTAAACTAATCTTTTTAATTTCAAGTAGTTATTAGAGTGTATGTTTTAAAATACTTTTTAAAAGTTAAATTGAAAGACATTGTTCACCCACTCCGATTGCGATATCCGGTGGAACAATATATAAACGGGGGTACTGTTGATGCTGCATAGAAGCTCCTAGAAGTCTATCTCCCTCTGCATAGAAGCTCACTTCTAAGTTTTAACCCATCCAATCAATCAAAGCTGCCATTATAAGCCCTCCATAATGACCCATCCCGAGCCACTGTTGATGCTGCTGCTGCTCCTACAAATCCAGCTCGTTGTCGTACACTCTCTTCTCCCTTCAGCTGATACATACACCAACCAAACGGCCGTACCGGCCGCCGTTCCATGCCTGCCGGACCAGGCGTCGGCGTTGCTCCAGCTGAAACGGTCCTTCTCCACCACCAACGACACCATCTGCGACTTCCGGTCGTGGAGGGCTGGCACAGACTGCTGCCGTTGGGAAGGTGTCCGCTGCGGCGACGAGAACGGCCGCGTGACTTCCATTGATTTGGGTGACTGTGGCTTGCAGAGCGCCCACCTCGATACCGCGCTTTTCAAGCTAACCTCACTCAGGTACCTAAACCTCGCCTACAATGACTTCAATGGGTCCCAGCTCCCATCCAAAGGGTTTGAGCGCCTCACCAAGCTCACCCATCTCAACCTCTCCAGCTCCAGCTTTGCAGGCCAGGTACCAACCGGCATCGGTCGCCTGATAAATTTGGTATCCCTCGACCTTTCTACCGGTTTTGAATTTGTTGACCTGCTCGATCATGGTTATATGTTGAGCACAGATTCAAATTCTGACTCTTTTCTCGTAGAGCCAAACTTTGAAACCTTAATCGCAAACCATAGCAATTTAACAGAGCTCCACCTGGGCTGGGTGGACTTGTCCGACAATGGGGCACACTGGTGCAATGCTCTAGCCAAGTCAACTCCTAAACTTAAGGTTCTTAGCTTACCATGGTGTGGGCTCTCTGGTCCTATTTGTAGTTCACTTTCTAGCTTGCACTCACTTGCTATTATTGACCTACCGTATAATCAGTTATACGGTCCAATTCCAGATTTCTTGACCGACTTATCCAACTTGAGTGTTCTCCAACTTAATGATAATGAGCTTGAAGGATGGATCTCTCCTGCAATCTTTGAACACAAGAAACTAGTGACCATTAATCTTTACCATAATCTTGAAATCTCTGGTTACTTGCCAAATTTCTCAACTAGCAGTAGGTTGGAGAAATTGATTGTTGGTAGAACCAATATCTCAGGTACAATACCAACTTCCATTAGCAATCTCAGATCTTTGAAGGAGCTAGGCCTTGGTGGAAGTGGCTTTTCCGGAGAGCTACCCTCATCAATCGGTAATCTCAAATCCTTGAGTGTGTTGGAGATATCTAGAATGGGAATAGTAGGGTCCATACCATCATGGGTTGCAAACCTAACCTCTTTGACGATCCTCCAATTTGCTGACTGTGGCTTATCCGGATCGGTACCTTCTTTCATAGGCGATTTGAGGAAATTGAGAAGATTAGTGTTATGTGATTGCAGCTTTTCTGGAGAAATACCTCCGCAAATCTTAAACTTAACTCAATTGCAAACACTCTTGCTTCGTTCAAACAATTTCATCGGCACAGTGAAGCTTACTTCATTTAGGAAACTGCCACTCCTTCGTTACTTGGATCTCTCATATAATAATCTAGTTGTGGTGGATGGAGAAGATAATTCTTCATTAGTACCCTTTCCCAAACTGAGTCTCTTATGTTTATCAGGTTGCAACATGTCAAGATTCCCTAATTTCTTGAGGCATCAAGATGAAATCACGTGGCTGAGTCTCTCAGAAAACCAAATTCATGGGGCTATACCACAGTGGGCATGGGAGACTTGGAGTGATCTTTCGTTTTTAGTCCTATCGAACAATGAATTTACTAGTGTTGGTTATGCCCCCTTTCTTCCTCTACACATACATAACTTAGATCTTAGAAACAACATGTTTGAGGGGGTCATACCTATACCTCAAGGCTCTGCAACTCGGCTCGATTACTCAAGCAACAGATTCTCATCTGTACCTCCTAATTTCAGTTCTCATCTTACTCATGTCACCGTCTTCAAGGCCTCTGGAAACAACTTCTTTGGAAATATTCCACCATCCTTTTGTGGTCCAACGAAAATACAACTCCTTGATCTCTCTTACAACAACTTCAGTGGCTCAATCCCTTCTTGTTTGATGGAGAATGCTAATGGGATGCAATCATTAAATTTAAAAGAAAATCAACTTCATGGGGGGTTCCCAGACAATATCAACAAAGGTTGCTCATTTCAGGCATTAGATTTCAGTGGCAACTGGATTGAAGGACAGCTGCCCAGATCTCTGGTTGCTTGCAAAAACTTAGAGGTACTTGATGTTGGAGACAATCAAATTAGTGACTCTTTTCCGTGTTGGATGAGCACGCTTCATAGACTTGAAGTCCTTGTCCTGAGATCCAACAACTTCTTTGGACAGGTCGCACAATCTCTTGCACAAAAAAGTACTTGTGCATTTCCAAGTGCAATAATTGTCGATTTATCCTCAAACAACTTCTCTGGCCCATTGCCCCAAGACCAATGGTTTAAGAAGTTGAAGTCAATGGTATTTAGAGACTCAAATATGTCATTGGTCATGAATCATGAAGTGCCAAGCTCAGGACAAGGTTACCAATATACCGCTGCAGTCACATACAAAGGGCATGACACCACATTTGCTAAGATATTAAGAACCTTTGTATTCATTGATGTCTCAAATAATGCATTCCGTGGTAGCATCCCTGAAGCAATTGGGGAACTTGTTTTGTTACATGGGCTCAACATATCACACAACTCGCTCACGGGGCCGATTCCATCTCAGCTCGGTCGTCTGAACCAGTTGGAGGCGTTGGACCTGTCCTCAAATGAGCTTTCAGGAGTGATTCCACAGGAGCTAGCATCCTTGGACTTCCTCACAGTGTTGAACCTGTCCTACAACAAGCTGGAGGGAAGAATACCAGAATCACCACATTTCTTGACGTTTGACGAGAGCTCATTTCTGGGAAATGATGGTTTGTGCGGGCCTCCATTATCGAAAGGATGCAGCAACATAACAACGCCCAATGTGGTACCTTCCAAGAAGAATTCTGCAGATATTATGCTATTCCTCTTTGCTGGATTGGGATTTGGTGTTGGGTTTGCAGTTGTAATTGTAGTGGTATGGGTACTCCCCATTAGAAAGAAATCTTGAAGGAGTGCTCTGTTGTATTCGAATAAATAAAATCTTCGTACGAAGATCACTTACAATCTGAAAGCGTCTACACGTTACACTGAGGCCTATAGCCTCAGCAGAAATGGTATGACGTGCAGCTTTGTCATGAAAATAAAGAATTACATTTGTCAACAATCCTGTTTGATTCATAATACCTTGTGTCGTTCACGTTAATTTATTTTTTTACTATAGCTAAATTGGCTTATTTAGCATAATTAAATATAAAAAAATTAAAAATATGTTAATCCATCACGGACAATGCAAAGAATACGAGAAAAAAAGATAAAAAATAAAAAATTAATAAATAGTAAAAAAACAGAAACCAAAATACGGAAGTTAAATTATGTGATGCCTTAGACTTGTCGAGAATCAGCAGGACAAGCGAGTCTGGTAGGCAGTCGAATTGTTCGAGCACCGGGTCCGCGTGGATTTGAGCCTTGGGATGCATCGCAGAACTGAGAGGTCATGTCTTTCGTGCCATGCAGTAGATCAAACGACACCAAGATTGCCGAGAAATGGGGTACTATCTTGGAACGGAAATGCCACGAACAAGCTGTTCAACCTTGGCCTCTCCGAATGGCTCACGCAATGGCAGCAACAGACCGTCGAATCGGCGCAACTATCTGAAGAAAACATGAACAAGAAACCAGCAGCAAGAACACATATGAGCGACCAAACAAACATGAATGAAATGGTGACCGATTAAAACCACATGCATCAAAAGTACGAGAAAAAAAAATCAACATGAACATCAGTCGCCACCACCACAGCCGTGAACCAACTGAGGTGAGCAAATCGAGTGCGAAGCTGAACCGACCCTTCCCGAAAACCGATTTTTAGCCTGAGAGACCATGTGAAGGTGACACCATATTTGTAATGAGTAATTGATACTTATTTTGGAAAGTTTGAGTTTGATTTGGTTAGTTCGCACCAAGTCGGTGCATGGTGTGTCTAGTTTAGTTGGACCTGGTCGAACGCGGTCGGACGTGCTTGGGTCGTTTGTTCTTCTTTTCGACCGATCGTTGGGTTATTTTGTGCTTAAGTACTTTCTCTAATGCAAATCTATGATTATATTGTTTCGAGCAGTGCTATGTGATGTTTTCTTGTCTTTGGATATGCAGGGTCGTTTGTAGTCAACCATGGTCAACGGCAAGAATCGGGGCTAGGCTCATGAAAGAGTTGAGGCCTAAAACGATCAAGAATGCCGGGTGAGATGGTGAGCTCAAGTATGGCACAAGAAAGACGGAAAACGTTGAAGGCGAGTTCGAACGGCGGGATTGCACCATAAGGCTTGGACGGTCCAAGTGAGCTGTGGTTCGGTGGAACCGTGATGGGAGAGACTTGGCAGCACATGGCGAGCTAGTGGTGCACCTACACGTGGCGAGTATGGCAATTGCTTGCTATGGATGGAGATGATCGGGTCAATAAGGGGTATTTTGGTATTTTAGCCAAAATACCGGAAACCACCTTGGATCAAAACCGCGGCGCGTGGGCGATGTGTTGGAGAGCAGTTTAGGTCAAGGTGGAGCTGATTGGATCGAGACAGGTAAGGCAAAGGACTTAATGGATTCGGGCTTATGGGCTTTCAAAAGTGTGCATAAGTGAAATGTGTGAGTTAAAACCCATGTGAGTAGGGTTAATGGGTTTTCTCCATTGTGAGAAGTGGATAGTATCCACTAAGAGATGGATGGGGCTACCTAGTCCATCTATAAAAAGGGGATGGGATGGAGACATGAGAGAAGATCCAACCCACCTCTCTTGTGTTCTCATGTTATAGGGTTAGGGTTTTGACTATTTGGTGTACTCTTTGTCCTCCTAGGTGGAGTGGCTGTAAAATCTACCTCTTCAAGTAATCATTCATCGATTTTTGATGATCTCTTTGTCTATTATGCGTTTTTGATCGATTTTCCCTTGATTTGGTTGGTTTTGATCCTTTCTTTCTCTTCTTGTGATCTTGCTGTGCCAAGAACATGTAAGAGGTGAAGATAAACATCAGGAATCCATCTCCATCCATCTAGGCACTTTGATGGCAAGACTCACATGAAAACCCGGTTTTGGTTGATTTTGATATCATCAAGTGACCTCTTGTTCTAAGGGTTTTTGGGTAGTGATCCATGGTGTTCTAGCTTGCTGTGATATGTGAGAACACATCTGGAGCCATCTTGGCTGTCATATACTCACGAGCAAGTTAAATTCTCAAATTGGGGTTTTGACTCGGTTTTGGTGTAACATTTCCAACAAACTGAAAAAGGTCCCATCTTTAGCCATATTTTTCATGATCGTCTATTGGAATAGGTTCACAATAACCTAGAGAACATTCATACAAAATTTTATATCATTTGGATCTACGGATCAAAAGTTCTCTTGGTTTTCGGATTTGAAATCGGGTTAAAAATACTATTCATCGTCTGATTTTACTGTAGCAGCGGTCAGACCGCCGTTATAAGGCTGGTCAGACCGCCCGGAGAGGTCAGACCGCCATTATAAGGCCGGTCAGACCGCCCAAAGCGGTCAGACTGCCCTTTGAACGCCGGTCAGAACACCAGGGAGGGTTTGTTTCCAAGTTTTGTTGATTTGGACCAATTGGATTGTTTTTGAGCTGGAGATTCTATGTTTTGCACCTCTATAGGTGTGTGATTATAGAATCCTGAATAATTGGGGGGAAATCAGAGTTGGCACCATTCACCCCCCTTTGTTGCCATATTCGGTCCTACATAGCCGGATCCGACGCCAGCAAGCACCGCATGGTACCTAGGCCGAGAAACCGCCCGGAGAAGCGGAGGGGTACCTAAGCCCTCGAGGACGAGGCCGCTGAGGTGGATGCGGGACTTGGATGGGTACTCCCCATTAGAAAGAAATCTTGAAGGAGTGCTCTGTTGTATTAGAATAAATAAAATCTTCGTACGAAGATCACATACAATCTGAAAGTGTCTACACGTTACTCTCAGGCCTATAACTTCAGCAGAAATCGTATGACATGCTGCTTTATCATGAAAATGAAGAATTTACATTTGGCAACGAGCCTGTTTGATTCACGTTACAAAGTTCACTCTTTATTCTCTCTTTATATACTAGGTAGGCTCAAGCGGTACGCTGCATGCAGACACACAAAAATTTAAGCAATAAGCCATAAGTCATAACCCAAAAGAACCCACCCTAAAAATGAATATCCCATATCCTTTGGGGAGTTTATATATATAAATGAGGCAAGGTGGGAATTCCCATCCTGCTCCTCAATAATTACAAAAAGACGAGGGTAAATTGGTACATTCTTTTGTACATATGGCATTGTACTATTAGGCTTGCCCTAATGTCTGCTAGCCAATCCTAAGACATGAGGGTTTAGACACTCTACAACAGTGCTCTCTCGAAAGCATGCTCCGAGATTCACGGACGAGCTGACGCAGATAACTGCCCTAGCCCCTCGGGTTAGTGCACTCATTTGAAACATATCTTGCATTACCATTTGTTCTTGTAGCACTTGTTAATGGATAACAGTTTGCTGCATGACCATATTTCCTTGCTAGATCGACGAGGTGCAACTCCACATAGCGATCCTCAGTCGTCCCCCCTCCCCATGAGGCCAACACATTAGGCACATTCGTGTAGGATGTTCAGTCGCACCTGCGTGAGCATGACCAATGGTTTGGTACTTCCCTGGAGGATTATCGTCCGCATAGCCACGTACATCATTACACTGTAACATAATTAACATAATTTTTCTGTTGCACGCTACACTGAACTAACGCATCCCACCAAATTCATAGGTGTGGAGAGAGGAATTTGGACAGCTAGACCAAGGTTTGTTGCCTGCACATGAGACTCTGCAGGTAAATGCTTTCCAGTACGACTATGCATTGCAAATGTCAAAACCTCTGACGGGCTCACCTTCCCTGAGGATCAGCTATGTTGTCGGAGCAAGCTGTGGACGGATGTACCATGAGTTTATGTATGTTGTCTTCAACACCATTGTGTTATTATCTATACTTATTTGTATCATATATGCCTGTTCAATCCATATCCACGCCTTTAGCTTAATAGACAGCTACAAGTTGTTATTACCACTTCGACGTCTTTGGATCACATTAATTCGCACAGATCACTCCATTGTTATTACCCAATAAGGGAACTTTGCACAGCGACCTAATCCATCGAGACAGCTTTGTGCAGCAACATGATGCAATGTTGCAACAAAACTCCTCGTCGGGGCGGATGCCTCTTTGATGCGAATTTGCACTAACCAAATTGCACTTTAGCCGCGTATGCTGCGTTGACTCATCATATAAGCAGTACCCCTTCCTCCCTGGGTTCTCCTGCATCAAGACTATAATATTAGCTCACTTAGATGAAGCAGTAATAGGAGGAGATTCGTCGACTCGCAAGGGCTACTGCAGCCTGTGACAAACAAAGGGAACGTGCTAGGGGGGCACCTCTCTGCAACGACGCCCCCTGTAGCAGCAACTCCTATCTCAACATTCTCACCGCATATTCGCCGTAGGACCCATTCGAGGAGGAGACGCCGCCCCTTTGTTATGCAGGAATACATGTAAGTTCTTCAAGTCCAAGGAGCGACTAAGTCTGGACATGCATTACTGGAGTTCATGCTTGAAAGTACATTTGGAAGCTAATGTTCAAGAGTGCCGTATACGTCAATCGTATCTCTTCCAAGGTATCTACTTGCTGAACATGATAGGAAGCCATGCGACTGTAGCAGTGTAGACTTGCTAACACTAACCGCTACATAACAAGGGAATCGATGGGTTGCCTTGACTTGTAACCTGAGAGCCCGATTGGCGAAGCTACATGGCTCGTGATAACGGCACACATACCTTAGAAGTAAATACCTCCACAGTCATCCAAGCTTGAAAGTACACTTGGAAGCCATGAGTTGCCATGACCGCAGTCAATCGATAAATGGCCAGAGCTAGGCTGCACCCGCCACTGTGTACATAAACAGGGGCAGGGTAGAAATCTATCTCCCTGCATAGAACCTCACTTTTTTAAGTTTTAACCCATCCAATCAAGGCTGCCATTGATCATACATGTTCTCCATAATGACCAATCACAAGCCACTGCTGCTGCTCCTACAGATCTTGAAAGAGAGCTCTGTTGTATTCCAATAAATAAAATCTTCGTACGAAGATCACTTACAACTTGAAAACGTCTACACGTTATACGGAGGCCTATAACTTCAGCTGAAATGGTATGACATGCTGCTTTATCATGTAAATAAAGAATTTACTTGTGGCAACGAGCCTGTTTGATTCATAATACCTTTTGTCGTTCACTCTTTATTCTCTCTTGATATGCTAGGTAGGATCGCACGCTGCGCACTGACACATAATACCAACACATTAATATGAACTGTACGTACAATATTGCAACAGAACAGATTTTTATCTTGATAACCCAATCCTGTACAGATACATAAAAAGGCTATGTAGAATAGCAGACCATATACACCGATGACCACGCAAATAAACTTTTGTGCGGAATAAGATAAAAAGGCAAATATAACAGCTTGCTTTGGATATAAAGGAAGTTTGTATCTCTGCGCATCTTTAGACGTCACAGCTACCCTAATCAACAAATGCTTTTAATTAGAATTTATATTTAAATCATTAATAGAGATAACATATGAACATATTTTAAATTTAGATTTAAACTATTAGCAATTTTTTAACATTAGGGCTGCTATTTCGATTTTTCATGACATCATGATCCATTCCTCGTATAATTTCGTATGTGAGTCATGACTGATGTATATACATAATATCTGTTAATCTGATTAATAATTACTCATCACATAATAAAACCAGGATGGTTGTCAACTCTTGTGTGAGCATATTATAATACCTCTTTTAGAATAATTCCTAGATCACTATCACCATATTGTCATTCCACATCGCCCTCGTATCGAGAATTATGCTTTTTCCATTTCAAATCTTAGCAAATCATTTCACTTATCATAACCTTATTTTAGCTTTTCCTTAGTTTCTTTAAATTCATACCATAGAATCTGCTAATGATATAACAGTTAACTGGCCTGGGGTTACCCACATATAGGAAAATTTTCACCCACCTAGTAACGTATAGGGGGCGTACACCTTCATTACTTAGGATATTACACCCCGTCTATGATTATACAGTCGAGGATAGTGATGTGCCTGACTACTTTCGTATAATCGGGTATGTGGAAAGTAATCACCGATGACATTGCCATAACTTGCTAAATAACAATTATCTTTAACTTCACTGTTCCTGTTGCCTCTATCTCCAATCTTTATCAGTGTTTTTGGAAACCTAGTGACATTGTTTTAACCTATGTCAATTTCTTGTCCTTTACTCACTTGCTTACGACCGTTGTTGGGTATTTACTAAGATTCTTAAATATCACACTTGCTCTTTTCCTTCTCAGGGAAAAAGCCAGTAAAGTGATTACAACATGCACGTGTGGGAGCACTTGAGTTTTCAGCACCGTGGCTTGCCACTATTTATATTATCTTATTTATTCTTTATTTGGTTGGAAATGGACTGGTCCTATGCTTCAAATATTTATTTACATCTTTCGTTGGTTCTCTAATAAAGTGCTAATAAAGTTTTAATTTCTTATAATTTCTGTTATTTTTTTACTTATTCTTTAATTTAGTGATGACATTTCATAGTGGTATCTCATAGTATATGAGGTGCTACACTAAAAATGAGGGGGAACAGCAAATAGCCTTGCAGATACAAAAGAAGCTGATAAGAATGAATGCAACTCGTGCACATCAATCCTGGATTCTCTTAGTGACAATACTCTTCAGCCTGTTGTTTGGTGGCATTTCGCTAATTTCAAAGGAGCACGAAGTATATTAGTAATAATTGCATTTTTACTTGGATAAAAATATCTGGGGTAGAATCACCAAGATAACTCTAAGAACTTAATCTTGTAACCCCTTTTCAGTATAAAACAGTACAACCACAAGTCTATAATGGGTACCACCTAGCCAATTAATTTGCATCAACTCAACGTGGGTTGTGCGTTCCGGTGGAACACGGGTTGAGAGCTAGATTTAAAGCACTGCGTGACACAAGAGGGGGTTTCTAGAGCAGGTGGATGAAACCCCACAGTGGTGGAAACCTCAGCGGGTGTGTAGTCTCATTAGGAAGATGCATTGTAAAGGTTTGTGGTATTTTTCTTTATCTACATGTCTAAGAAAATATGTAGAATATAACTAGTTGATTATCTTTTGTGGGTAAAGTGCGTGACCTCTGCAGAGTGAAAACTATTCGAACAGTCACGCCCACGATCATGAGTGGGTATGGGAACTTACTCGAGTTTGTGTCTATTTAGAAAAATAATCTTTGTGGATAGGATGAAAAACATGAAAGGGTGGATTGAACCTTGACTTTGATTTCCGCTGGGTGGATAGAATCCAGTGAATATAAACGGTGATGGAACCCAGGTATCAAAATAGCATATGGTGGATGGAACCATGCTATATAATAGGTGGATGAAATCTGCACTACTATTATTACATACATTATATTATTTAAAACTATGGTTTAGTTAAAATGCTAAGTCTCAGACTTTCTACTTATTGTACTTTAATAGTGGCTTTCTGAAAATAAAAGAACCTCAAGCCCCCTTTTGTCATCGTTGCATCTATTATTATTGCATTCTGTGTGGTAGGTTACTGAGTACCTTTATACTCATTGTTGCTCAATTACTATTATTCAGTAATCAGAAAGAGAAATAAAAGCCCTCTAGTCATCTAAGGACACTAACAAGACTAAAAGATAATGAGGTCAAGAACTAGGTCACGAGCCCCAGTTGGTTGCTTGTGGGCATATCCTGAGGATCCCACTTGTGTGATATTTTCGTTTTCCGTGGTTACTCTTTAAAGGTTTCAGCCTGATTGATCCATGTGTAAGTCTCACTACTAGAAAACGGATCAACCCTCACGGGTTTTAATTTTCCTGACGGGCGCGCATAAACCGTGATGGATATCAATTTTTGTGACAGGCCCACACATCACCGTCGCAAAAATTCATTTTCCTGTCGGGCCCACGTATCCCCGTGAGGTTAATTAGAAAACCCTAACACCCCACCTTTTCCCCTCGCGCCCCCATCCCATCGCCCGCGCCTCCATCCCCTTGCGCCCCCATCCCCTCGCCCGCGCCTCCTCCGCCCCGCGCGCCTCCTCCGCCCCATCCCCTCGCCCCTCGCCCGCGCCTCCATCCCCTCGCGCCCCCATCCCCTCGCCCGCGCCTCCATCCCCTCACTCGCGCCTCCTCCGCCCCATCCCCTCGCCCGCCTCCTCCACCCCATCCCCTCGCGCGCCCGCCTCCTCCTCCCCATCCCCTCGCCCGCGCCTCCTCCGCCCCGCCTCCTCCTCCCCATCCCCGGCCTCGGCCGCCTCCTCCTCCCCAACCCCTCACCAGCCAGATCCCGGCTCCCCGCCGCCGACCCGCGCCAGATCCGGCCTCCCCACCGCCGGATCTGCTCGCCCCTCTCCGGATCCACCTCGGCCCGTGCCGGATCCGGCTAGATCCGGTCGTCGAGTCTTGAGCCGCCGCCACCTCCTGGCCGCCGCGCTCGCGCCTCCTTCGGACGCCGCCGCCGCCCCAGGTCACCACCACCGTCGTCGCATTCGGCCTCCCCCATCACGACGCCATCGGATCGGGCCTCCCTCGCCGTTGAAGCTGCCGCTGTTGCTGTTTCTTCTGCTGAAGCTCATCGTACTGACCATTGGCTCTTTGCCATGGTGGATGAGTGAGCTGGTAGAGATTTATTCTTTGGGGTTAAATTGGGGGTGCTTATGCTTCAATCATAGCTAAATAATTCGGATAGCATGTAAGTGATGTGTTGTTTGCCATGTTAAGGGAAACCGTTTGCCACTGGCTTATTTTTATTTAAGTATCGTTTATAGACTTCCAAAATCCCAGCTCCTGCCATTCATAATGAATGAAATTGGTTGATCAAGAAATGGTGCAGGTGTAGATCTTTGTGATTGTGGTATTACACTGTAAAGATCGTATAGGAGTAGTGGAGTACAATAGGATCTCACTTACATAAACCCCTGTACGATGTTTTGGAGTATCTTTTAACAGCAGCAGCATTCATAAGCTCATAGCCATTTGACCATGTTCTGTTAATTCTTGGGACTATTGATTGCACAGATATGCCCAGCTAGGAACAGTCAATTGTAATGGCTTCTGAAGTGTTATTGACCTTTTGGAGTAATGTTACTTTACTCGGCTTCCCAATTGGTGATCTATGATGGAGAATGGAGTTCTTGTTCTGTTGTTCATTTCTACCTGATTTGCTCATGTAGACTGCTTTTAGTGCTCTATCCAGCATGAGGTGTTTAGTACATTTTTGTTGGCTTTGTCTTTGTCTCGAAATTTGGATTTTTGAGCTCAGTGATTACATGGAATGAATAAGTAGTTTGATCTTCTATCCAGTTCTTTCATTTATGAAGTTTCTGCATCTGTAAGTCCTTGAATTTCTTGTTGCTTTAATGATGGCAATTTTGATTTGTTGGTCTTCATGCATTGATGCCTCAAGGATATATGTCAATGGGCTGACATGCAATACAATGCTGTCAAACAATGAATTCATATGCCTCTAATGTGTAGAAGTCAGGGAGAGAATATGGCATTCAAATTTTTACACCATCCAGTGAAGGCGATTCTGCCTAACTCCATCTTGTTTTGCCTGAATTAATACTGTTCTGAATCACAGTATCAATTCACTGTTTAACTATCTAGATTAGTTTAACTGTAGGGCCATCTGAATTTCTTGTCCATTGGTGAAGTACCTTTTCTTTTGCTAGTTTCAATTGTCAATTGAGAAGGATACATGAAACATTTGTAATCTGCATTCTGATGCACTAAATTAACTTCTCTTATTATAACGTGATCTGCCTATGTAGATGCATTTTCCCGTCTAAATAAATTTGTAATAATGCTAACGCATTTAGAATTTTATATGTTTCATTCTCTGATCTTTTAGGTACCAAGCTCAACTCCAAAAGAATCTCTTGTACCAAGCTCATGAGACCAGGCACTGTCAACGGCATGCAGCCTATGCAAGCTAACCTCCAGCCCGCGGCGCCCGGCCCGGCAGATGGGTTCATATATCAATATCTGGAGCTGATCCCCGGTATGCATTTGTATTGGTAAGCCCACTTAGCTCAGAGGTTAGAGCATCACATTTGTAATGCGAGGGTCATCGGTTCAAATCCGATAGTCGGCTTTTTTCTATACTCCATCTCAGTTTGTATTTTTGGATGATATACAAATATTTGTCAAGAGATTGCTGTTTATTAATCATATGAACTCTTTTTTTAGGCTATAGGATGGGTAGCTTCAGGATGTTGGTTCATTAGTGGATAAATTTAGTATGAGTAGAATGTAGTCATCAACTAATATTTAAGACTTAGAAACCCACAGCAGCTAGATTAATGAAACAAACATGAGTTCACCAGAATGCAGATTCGTATTATTAATGGTATTAAGCTCGGTGAAAGACTGCCTCTGCTAGTCGGCTTGAACCAAGCAAAAATTAGTTTTGAGGTTATCAATCGCCTTCAGGTATTAAGCTCGGTATTATTAATGGTATTAATGGTATTAAGCTCGGTGAATGACTGCTCGTAGCTGAACAAATCTGTTATTTGTTAGTAGTTTGCGCCAATTTTTCTCACGGTTAGTATCGTCAGGTTAAATCCATTTTCCTCACGGTCGGTTAGTACCGTCAGGTTAAATCAATTTTCCTCACGGTCGGTTAGTACCGTCAGGTTAAATCAATTTTCCTCACGGTCGTTAAAAGACCGTCAGGTTAAATTTCCCTGACGGGTAAGATCGTCAGGTTAAATATCCCTGACGGTACCGTCGACCAAATTGAATTTCACGACCACCAGATACGACGGGATTTGCTCGACGGAACCCGTCAGGGAATATTAACCTGACGGTTTTTTGTATTTTCCTGACGGTTTTGAACTGTGAGGGATTATCTCTTTTCTAGTAGTGTCTACTATTGTATTAGTTATGTTTTCACAAGATATGCATTTGATGTTCAGTAATGTATATGTGAGCACTATTTACTAATATAAGGAATAGTGCGTAAAATTACAGAGGATTTTGGATTGTAAATTCAGGCTCTGGCAATGGAATAACAAGATGAGAAAATCATAAGAGCATATCTACACACACACACACACACTATTCAGTAGCTAAGCATGCAATAAGCGCGCGACCCTGACTGACCAAATCAGCCAATCGCCCCACCAACCCACCACACGGACGGTTACTAGCGAAGTTGTTAATTATAGAAAAAGTTACTATCGGCTGCACATAAAGTTATCATTTATAATTTATGAAGTTACTATCAATGTACATAAAGTTATCATCTATAATTCATGAAGTTATTATCGCTTGTACGTGTAGTAATTTCACAGCGTCGAAACATATTCAATATGGATCATATTTTGTTAAGTTCGTAATTTCGAACACAACGGTGCAAACGGATCGTAGATTAAATTTTTGGTGAAAGAGTTATTTTAGTTTAACTTGCAAACAAGATAAAAAAATCACAAGATAAATGCACTTATTCTCTTCTCTCCTGCTGCATGCATATGTATGTTGTTAATTATGAAAAGTTACTATTTGCTGAATGTAAAGTTATCATTTATAATTTATTAAGTTACTTATATTTACAAAATTACTATCTCATCTATAAAAAAATCATCATCTGTAATTCATAAAATTACTATCTAACCGAGTTAGGAGGAACTTTATATCAACTGGTGAGGTCACGCACACGGCCAGTGACCTGACCAGTTATTGCGTGTTTTTGCGGTGATTTATAGGCGAGCTTTGCTTTGCCAGTGCATGCATGCAAAAGTACATCTCATACTTGAGAAATATCTCAGCGTAGAATTAATGGGCAAGACTGCTTCAAGATAAAGGCGCTAGTACCTTTCTGCAAGGGTCCCCGGGCTGCCAATTAATGACGGTCGTCACAGCTCATCACAATCTACAACGCTAATTTGCTTTCAGGGCTAATGGTAATGGGTAATTGGATAGGTATAAAGCTGGCATGCAAAGTTTCAGTTTAGAAGAATCGCCTGGTTCGGACGGCAAAAAAAAAAAGCACAGAAGACCAAAAAAAAAAACGAATGTGCTATTCGTAAGTCATCCGAAATTTTCTTAAGTTTAAGTCAAATTTTATGACCAATGGATTTGTATAGAAATTGATGTAACATATGATTGGATGTTGATTTAATGGATAAAAAATATGGCTTATGTTTAATAAAGTTTCAATCACCATATATACAAATAGACAACCAAAAATAAAAGAGCGCTGACGTAATAGGATAAGACTTAATTATTTCCCTATATTTAAGAAAGGAGGATTGCTAAGTTCAAAAGAAGAACTAGTAGACCTCGATAGACTCCTCGGTAGAAAGGAGGATTGCTAAGTTCAAAAGAACATTTTGTCGGCCGGTAAGCAAAGTTAATAAAATGAGGACATAACGCAAAAACTCATCTATTTTGAACAAGATCCATGTTGTTGTCAGTTCACAAGCCTTCGGTTGCAAAACATATTGTATCATCTTTTTCACGTTCCAGTTGTCAAAAAGGAATAAGCTTTCATGTGCCTTGTAGTTTAACATCTCTTACTTCGTTTTTTTGTCACAGGTTGATTAACGATTATTTGCTCTCTCTCTCTCTCTCAACCCAAGCAGAACCAAATCCTGCTGTGATCAAATGTAATGCGACGTATATATATACACTTTGGGAATAGACGTGTACATGCAAATTAAAGCACCATGAACGTACGCCTGGGTCCCGTGGAGCCATGCCAGATGCCACATTATGCTAAGCCGCCCAAGCGGCAGGCATGCGTTCCAGGCAATGCAAGCAGCGCCAACGTGCTCTTCGCGGCGGGGGCGCCGTCGCACTCCCCACTGAGAACATGGATCGCCGGACGGCAAATACGCCCAATTTCCCGTGATAATGTCTACATACCATTATCCAGCAGGCACATCCGATGGATACTATTGCGTACTTATAAGGGAATATATTGGTTGGACTTGTGATCGGAGAGAGCTGATTGGCCAAGCTGCATGACCCATAATAACAGCTACATACCAATGTCAGGCAGACACATCCGATAGTTAACTATTGCGTATTTACGAGAGAATCCATTGGTTGCCTTGACCTGTAATTGGAGAGAGCCGATTGGACAAGCTGCATGGCCCATGATAATGGCTACATATAATACCAATGCTATGTAGGCACATTCGATAGCTAACTATTGCATACTTACGGGGTAATCCATTGGTTGCCTTGATTTGTAAGGGCATCTCCAATGGTCTGAGTCAGCTGGCTATTTGCATGTACACATCAGCATAAATCCTATGTGGAGGAAAGAGAGTATGCAAAAAAAAATCGAGCCGGCTCTTCCTTAAGCACTAGGCTATAACAGAAAACGAGGCAGTCTCTATAAATGACTGTGTGTGCATGTAAGTATCAAATAGCTATCCTTATAGACAGTCCTTTGTATGCTAGCTATTTGGTTGATGATGTGGAAATCTCCTAGTTAGTTGCTAGCTAGGACCATTGAAGATGCCCTAACCGGAGAGAGCCGATTGGCCAAGCTTTATAGCCCATGAAAACGGCTACATACCAATGCAAGGCAGGCACATCCGATAGTTAACTATTGCATACTTACGGGGGAATCTATTGGTTGCCTTGACTTGTAATCGGAGAGAGCCGATTGGCCAAGCTGCATGGCCCGTGATAACGGTTGCATATATACCAATGCGAGGTAGGCACATCCGATAATTAACTATTACGTACTTAGAGGGGAATCCATTGGTTGCCTTGACTTGTAGCTGGAGAGAGCCAGTTGGCCAAGCTGCATGGCCCATGATAACGGTGTGTATATATGCCCAATATGCAAGTGCAAGTGGAAGCCTTGTGTGCTACTAGGTTGTTGTTGTTCTTGTTATCGAGCGTGACAGTGAAGAGTGGTCCGTCGCCATGGATGAGCTCTTCTTTCGATGATATGTTGTTGCTGAGCGTTGCCAAGAAGAAAGCTGAATTGAATTATATATGGAGCTGATCATTGATCAGAGAAGCAAAAGATATCATGAAAGACATCAGGGCAGTGCAAGACTTACAAACCAAAGGAAGGGAAGTCATGAAGCTACTGTGTCGAGCTTTATATGTCTTCACATATATATAAAATGGACTTTGTTCCGAAGGTTGCAATAAGTTGTTCCAAGGGTTGAATTGAATTGTTCCGGACGTTTAAATGGCCATGGAATTGTTTGAAATGTTAGAAAATGTTCCAAGGGAACTAAAATGTTTTGAGGGTTTAATCCACTTGTTCTAGGTGTTGAATAAAAATGTTCCAAATGTAGAATGAGAATGTTCTGAGAGTTGAATCGATTTGTTCAAGGAGTTGAATAAAAATGTTCCGAAGGTAAAACAAAAATGTTCCGAGGGTTGAATCAACTTATTTTGGATGTTGAATAAAAATGTGCTAAAGGTAGAACAAAAATGTTCTATTGGTTGAATCAACTTGTCTCACATATTTAACAGAAATATTCCAAAGGTAGAATGAAAGTGTTCCGAAGGAAAAACGAAAATGTTTCGAGGGTTGAATCGACTTGTTCCGTGCATTTAATAACAAATGTTTCGTAGGTAGAACGAAAATGCTCTGAGGGTTGAGCTAAGCTGTTTCATGCAGATAAAATTTTTTCAAAGGTTATATAGATCAGTTGAATAGAAATTTTCTGAGTTGTTCCAAGCAAAAGAATACTTAATTTCATGTAACCCATGGAACAATTCTGTTATCACCCTTACTGAGATTTGCACCAGCTTTTCTTGGCGACTTAAAAGCCATTTTTCCTCAAATTAATCCAACTTGGGTCTCTAGATAATGTTGACAATAATTTGTCCAGTGCATTCCATGGGCCCTGCATGGCTGCATGCATGCAATCGCTTCGGAGGAGCATGCGTGGAGAGCCTCGCCATGCGGACGTGTCAGTACCGCTGCAGTTTTTTTTTTTTTTCTGAAAGAACGGCAGGAAGTCTGTTTTGCATTAAAGAAGGAAATCAAGTTTTTACAACACTGGACTAAAATATTTCCTATAGAGAACTACAATTACAGATCAATGGTTTCGTGTGAAAAAGAAATACAGATCAATGGTCAAGGAGAACTTAAGATCAAAACATCGATAAAATTACGAGTGCCTTTTGTATTTTATCGCAGATCAACCATTTTCTTACTAAACATTTTCAACGAGCGTGCCGGACGACAGCTGTTTGACGAGTGGCCTATATTTTACAGCAACGAAGAGAGTAAAAAATAATAGTAATGAAAAGAACATTACGTATATTAAATAATAAAATGTTGTGTTACACATTTTATTTAAAAAAATCAATCAAAAGCATATTAGACGGGAAATGTAGCACCTCATATATCAATATGAAATACTATTATAGAACGTCATCGCCAATGTAAGGAATAAATAATAAAAACAACAATAGAAATCACAAGGGAATTAAAATTTTAATAGTATTTTATTAGAGAACCAATGAAAGCTGAAATAAATGTTTGAAACATTGGACCGGTCCACTTCTAAACAAATAAAGAATAAATAAAATAACAAAATAGTAGTAAGCCACGGTGCTGAAAACTCGAGTGCTCTCACCCATGCATGATGCTATCACTCCACTACCTTTTACCTGAGAATGTAAAGAGCAAGCTTGAGATTTGAAAATATCAGCAAGTACCCAACAACGGTCACAACACGGTAAGTAAAGGACAAGTAATGCAAGCAAGTAATTAACGTAGGTTAATTGTAATAAAGCTAGCTTATTGGAACCATTGATATCGATAGGAGATAGTGGTAACAAGAAACGTAGAAATAAGGATATTTGTTATATAGCAAGTGATAGCAATGGCACTGGCAATTACCTCCCACATACCCGGTTATACAAGAGTAGTAAGATATCTCACTGTTCTCGACTGTATAACTGCAAACAGGGTGTAATAACCTAAGTAACGAAAGCTTACGGCCCCCCGTATGTTACTAGGTGGGTGAAAATCTCCCCTATATGTGGGTAACCCCAAGCCAGGTAACTGTTATATTATTATCAGATATCTCAAGCTGTGGACTGCACAGCACACATCTGTTGTGAGCACCACCTAATTAGATTATCCAAAACATTTTACAGTAAATTAGGTTATCAGATTGAAATTACATGCACAAGGTGAGTCATATGTTGTTTTATGTTGTTTGAAGTGCACATCTTTGAAGTAATTCTGTCATTTCTTGTGACTCATCTGGGAAAATGTTTGTTAGGCGTTTTGATTTTCAGATGGCTCTAGGAGTACCTCCGGTATGTTTCATAGTAGCTTTCTGGTTCATCATAGTTGATAATACATACACACACAAAAAAAAAATAAATGTATGGAAGCATTCACAACTATATGCAATTTTAATCACACCAGAATTTGTTTCTCTAACTGAAAGAAGCAGGCACATGATATGTGGTGACAAACAATACCTTGAAATGCCCTCTTGCAACTCACAAGAACTATATCCTTTGCTTCTCCTGCATATTGAATACCTTAATCATCCAGAAAAATTTGAGGCAGGAGGGGCGGGACGGGGGATCTGGCAGCGGCGGATCTACTGAAGCGGGCTAGCGAGGAGGGTGGGGGCGCGGAGGAGTGGCAGCGGCGCGGGGGGGCGGAGGCGCCCGGGGGGGTGGGGAGGAGGGGAGGAGGCGGCGGCGCGGGGTGGGAGGGAGGGGAGGAGGCGGTGCGGCGGCGCGGGGAGGGGAGGAGGAGGCGGTGGCGCGGGGTGGGAGGGAGGGGGTAAGGGCGGAGGCGCCCGGGGGATAGGGAGGAGGGGAGGAGGAGGCGACGGCGTGGGGTGGGAGGGAGGGGAGGAGGCGGGACGGGGGATCTGGCAGAAGAGGGCGCGCGGGGGATTGGAGGCGGCGGGGGAATGGAGGCCGAGCGCGGCGGAAGAGGGTGCGCGGTGGATTGGAGGCCGAGCGCAGGGGAATGGAGGCCGAGCGCGGGGACGTTTCATTCGTGCGGGAAAAAAAACGAGCAAAGCTGAAAAATGAGAGCCGGAGTAGGGCCCCAGGAATGAGGGCTTGGAGGCCTCATTTGAGAGGCCTCTTATTTTTGAGAGACAAGTAGGGGCCCTGTTGGAGCTCAGTTTTTTGCTCTGGCTCTTAAATCTGAGTTTGAGGGCTCAAGTAGGGGCCCTGCTGGAGTTGCTCTAACCATCTCCACGTATCTCATTTAGTGCTGGTTTCAAAAGATTCCTCTCCGAGCTTTACGTAGAGCTGCGTGTACCCTTGCCTAACCTAGCCGTGAGCTATTCAAATTTCCTATGGAATAAGGTAGCATTCAGTTTGATGTTGACTTATGACTTTTTTACTGTAACTGACTTATTTTTTTTACTGTAGTTGAATATGCTTATTGGTATAATTAAATTTAAAAAAAATATAAAATAGAAAAAACATATTAATTAGCCCATCACAGAAAATACAAAGGAATAAGGGAAAAAAGAAAAGGCAAAAAAGTCCAAAAAATCTAAAAAATAGAAAAGAACAAAATTACTGAATAGTGAAAAAAGCAAAAGCCAGAAGCAGAAACTGGCTTTAAGTCATTTTGAGTGGTGTCTAAGACAGAATTCGTCGACTGCCTTGACTTGTTGCAGGGCCCATCACACGTAATCTATGAGAACTGCTGCGATGCAACAATAGTCAGTAACTATAGTCACAGGTCATCTTACCCCAAGCCCAGAGGCAAATGTCATATAGGTCATTTCTTTTAGACTACGACTGATGGCTTTTGCCTATATTTTTTAAGATAACAACAGATGATGAATACTCTGACACAGATGACTCATACAATTCTAGACTCAAGAAGCTATTTGAAAAAGCCTCGAAGCCGCTGAGAGAAATTATTGTATTTATTTCAGCTTCTAGAGAAGCTCAAACAAAAAAGAAATGACCCGTATCCACATACAATGGACCAATAATAAGTCTGCAGTTGCTCAAAAAAAAAAGGTCCACAGTGAATCAGTGGTTTATTCCCTTCCACACCTCACTCTTTAGTCTTCTGTTCTTACACCCCTCACCGAATTGCCAACATAATCTCCATTGATGCTTCAGGGGTAGCAAATCCTGGTGATGAATTTTCAGGGGTAAAATTTGTAGGACTGAAGATGACAGCAGAAAGAGTATGAATCGTGTCTCAAAATTTTTTTCTAAGTATTCATTAATTCTTCACTCCAATAGCTATAAAGTTATGAAAATTCGGATAGAAAGCCAACACACAATCTAACAAATCAAGAAGTTAAAAATCCAATAAATAAACAGCAAAATTGGTAGTACCGCTATAGTGGATTCATCCTAATAAATAGTAAAGCAGCATGATTTCAGAATTAAGAATGCATACAACTTTTGATCCGTAGATCCAGATAACTTAAAACTTCGAATGCACCTTCTCTAGGATATCAAAAACATATTCCAATCAACGATCAAGAGAAGCATTGCCAAAATTCTGACCTTTTTATGATTGAAGGGAGAGTACACCAAAACTAGGCAAAAGCTAAAAACGGTGAATATGAATTGCTCATGGATGGATGATGACTAAGATGGCTCTAGATGTATTCCCACATGTTACAGCAAGTTAGAACACCGAAGAAATTAAGCTAAAAACCCTCAGACCAGAAATCACTTGTTGAGGCCAAAATAAAGTAAAATCGGGTTTCTTCATGAACTTGCTATCATAGTGCCTATATGAGTGGAGATTGATTTTCAGAGATTATCTATATCTCTTATACATCTTTGGCATAGCAAGGTTAAGAAAGATTGAGAGGAGAGAAAAAAACCAATCAAATAAAGAGCAAATCAATCAAGACAAAAAAAATAGCCATAGAAATTATCAAAAATTAATTCTATTGCTGTTTGAGAAGAAAATTTTTACAACCACTCTACTTTGGAGGACAGAGAGCATACCAAGCACTCAACTCTAAAACTCTAATCCTAAATAAGAGAGCACAAGAGAAGTAGCTTGGATGGTTAATTACAATTCTCCATCCTAACATCTTAAATAGATAGGCTAGCCAGTCACATTTAACCCTTAGTGGATACTATCTATTTAGTACAATGGGAGAAGCCCGAGAAACCCCCCACACAGGTTTTACTCACATATGTTCACTTATGCATACTTTTACAATGCATAAGTCTGAATCCATTAAGTCTTTAGTCTTGATCTATCTTTATCAAATCTGCTTCTCATTGATCTAAACCACTCCCCCAAGTGCCACGCAAGCACCATAGTTTTGATCCAAAATAGATTTTGGTATTCTGTCCAAACTACCAAAATACCCTTTCTTGACTCGGTCTTTATCTTTCGTTGCAAACGATCGCCATGTTTGCCACGTGTAGGTGCACCACTGACTTGCCATATGTTGGCAAACTCTCCTTTTCCGGTTTCACCGGATTACGCCTCACTTGGATCGACCCACATGATGCAAACTCATCATTCGAATTTTCCTTCAACATTTTCCGCCTTTCTCGTATCATGCTTGAGCTCACTATCTCACCTGGTATCCTTTATCGTTATGGGTGTTGGCTTCTACATGAGCGTAGCCTTGATTCTTGCTGTTGACCATGGTTGACTTCAAGTGACGCTGCATATCCAAAGACAAAGAAATTATTTTCGGATATAAGTTCTTCACAACTTAACCCACGTTAGTCAAAACATATTTCATGCAACATTAATGTACTAATCCAGGTCAACCCAACTCAATTTCCTAAAATCCCTTAATTTCTACCTCGGCTGGTACTACTGCCCATCACATGACGGTACTAATGCACCTTGCACCTGCATCTGGATCTCTCTGAAAAATAGCTACCGTCAAGTAAAAATCAGAATTACCGCTCAACGGTATGACCGCCACCATGCTGCAGTACTACCGCACATCAGTATGAGTGACACCATGCTATGGTACTACGGTTTTTCCGAAAAAAACTCAGAAAATGATCTAGACACCACGCTGCAATACTATCATTTATAATTTAATTTAATTTATTTTTAGTTTTAGATATTAAGGGATTTTGCTTTAGAATTCGTATGGAAAGCAAATTATAAATTTTCTTTTATTTTATTTATAATTTTAACAATTTGTAAATTGACAAATTTGCAAAGATAAGCTTGCTGTTTGTGAGTTTTGACAATGTGACTCATGAGGATTTGACATAAATATGCATGCGGTGCTTAAGTCGACCGTTGTAGTGGTCTATACGGTGATGCATGCTCTGATGGTCAAGACATCTCTGGCGCCATATAGGAATTTCCCATCGAATACGTCATTGGTCATGGATCATGAAGTGCCACATACAGGACAAATTTACCAATATACTGCTGCAGTCACATACAAAGGGCATGACACCACATTTCCTTGGACTTCCTCACAGTATTGAACCTGTCCTGCAACAAGCTGGAGGGAAGAATACCGGAATCACCACATTTCTTGACATTTACCGAGAGCTCATTTCTGGGAAATGATGGTCTGTGCGGGCCTCCATTGTCGAAAGGATGCAGCAACATAACAACGCTCAATGTGGTACCTTCCAAGAAGAATTCTGCAGACATTATGCTATTCCTCTTTTCTGGATTGGGATTTGGTGTTGGGTTTACAATTGTAATTGTAGTGGTATGGGTACTCTCTGTTAGAATGTGAGAGCGTGAAATATTTAGGGCAATCATGCAAGGTAATTATTGATTCAAATCACAAACGGTTACACATATATATAGTCTAGCATGACTAATGAGAATACATGACTAATATGAACAAAATACAATATTAATGTGAACTCAAGAGGTTGAGTACAAAGCACGGGGAAGTGAGACATTCAGTAACCAAAGGGTCAGGCTAACAGGCCCCCATAGTCTGAGCGTCGGTATTACCGCACATCGGTATGACTGACACCACGCTACAGTACTACCGTTTTCCCGAAAAAACTCAGAAAACGATCCAGACACCACGCTACAATACTACCGTTTATAATTTTATTTAATTTATTTTGAGTTTTAGTTATTAAGGGATTTTGTTTTTTGTATAGAAAGTAAATTATAAATTTTCTTTTATTTTATTTATAATTTTAACAATTTGTAAATTGACAAATTTGCAAAGATAAACTTGCTGTTTGTGAGTTTACAATGTGACTCATGAGGATTTGACATAAATATTAATGCGGTGCGTAAGTCGACCGTTGTAGTGGTCTATACGGTGATGCATGCTCTCTGATGGTCAAGAGATATCTGGCGCCATATAGGACTTTCGCATCCAGGACTTCGATGTTTGCTCAACACAGCGGCAGCGGCAGCTTCTAGCTGTGCGGTGGGCTTGAAAATATTATAGCATTTTCGTCTTGTAGTATTTTTTTTATTTTTTTTTCCATATTCCTTTACATTGTCTGTGATAGGCTAACATGCTATTTTTATTTTTATATTTTTTAAATTTAATTATACCCAATAAACCAACTTTGTTATAGTAAAAAATAAGTTAACTACAGTAAAATTTTAGTCAGAAACTATCGCTATCCTGAATACCTCCAATTTGTATTAGATCTGAATAGAAGAGGACGAGCTTGACTGACTGGTGAATGGTGATAGATGGGACACCGACGAAACTGTCGACCCTCGTATTGCTGGTTTATAGCATCGCTACTTGCTCGGATCCTCAATTCAAAGAAAACGACTGAGTTTTTTTTAATCAACCTGAGATGGTTGCTTTCATACCGTTTTTCTAAGGAGAAATTCCCCATGCATTAATAATAATATGTCATCTTCAGTGATCTCAATATATAACATTGAGTAGGAAAATGTAAACAACCAAGAAAGAGTAATGCCCTCGTAGGAAAAGAAAGAAGAAAAATAAAAAAAGTAACGCATGTAGCGTGCGCTAACCGTAGGATAGCATAATGATATGATGCCTTGTATCTCTAGTTGATGACCAAAATTTAATTCTGACCCGTTACGCTTTGGTAGGTTATTTGTGTGAATTTTTTTACTATTGTTTTTGGGATTTGAATCTGTAACATGTGGGTTCCAAGTCTTTAAGTTGATTGCACTAGCTAATTATTCTCATCATCTCAATAAATAAATAAATAAGTAAGTAACGCATGTAGCATGCTTGAAGGTGTGTACGAGATACGGTCCAACAACAGTGCGATATACGTTGCTCTTGTCACTTTCATGGACTACTAGTATGTATCTACTGACAGAACAAACCATACGGCCTTAATATTAGCGACGTCCACAAATACACAAATATTATCAGGCAGGCAATTGCGGGATCAAATCGTCGCGTGCCAACGATCGAGGAAAATCCGTTGGGCATTGGCTACCTTGACTTGCAACTGAAAGTCGATTGGTCAAGCAGCATGGCCCATGACAACGGCGCGCACGCCCAACTCACTCACCTGAAAATTCGTAAGCCTGTTGCCCACCTCAAACCAGATCGACGTGTTGTACACGTGCATCAAATATTCTGTATATTTAAAGCCACCAATCTTAAGGTCAGCATTGTAGTATGCATCAAATAGGACTGTAGCTCATGAATGGTGAAAAATAACACTATTTTAAATACAAAAATCCATAACAATTTTGATCCGCAGATCCAAAAGACTTGAAATTTGAACCCAGCCTAGATAATGACCTTAAGAATCTATCCTAACCAAAAAATCTTGAAAGAACCTAAGAGAATTGAAATCACTTAAATTTTGGTATGCACATTATCTAGGATATCACGAACATATTTCAATCAACAATTAAGAAAATTACTGCTAAAATTCTGACATTTTTCCGTTTGAAGTAAGGTTGCACCAAAATCGATCAAAAACCAATATCGATGAATATGACTTGCTCGTAGGTGACTGATGGTCAAGATAGCTTTAGATTTATCCTCATATGTCACAGCAAGTTACAACACTAAAGAAATTTAGGTAGAAAAATCTGGGTCAAGAAATCACTCGAAGATGTCAAAAAGAGCAAAAATTGGGTTGCTTCATGAACTTGCCAAACGAGTGTCTAGATAGGTGAAGATTTATTTTTAGATGTCATCTCCATCTCTTACATGCCTTTAACACATTAAGATCAAGAAGAGAAGAGAGGAGCAAAAATCAATCAAATTAAAAGTAAATCAATCCACACAAGATAAATCTATGGGAGATGAATAAAAATTGATATATTGTTACTTAAGGATAAACGTTTTATAGCCACTCTACCTGAAGGACAAGAAAGCATACTACAATGCTCAACTTCTCTCAAACCCTAAAACATTTAGTCTCAATGAGAGGATAGGTCATGGTTAACAATAAGTCTATACCAACTCATTAAATAGATGGGCTAGCTAACCCATCTAACACTTAGTTGATAATATTCACTTAGCACAATAAGGAAAAACCTGATAACTCCACATACACAAGTTTTGATTCACATACTACTCTTATGCACGTTTTTTGAAGCGTATAAGCCCGAATCCGCTAAATCCTTAGCATTAATCTATCTTGATCTACCAAAATACCCTTTCTTAACCCAGTCTTTATCTTCTATTGCAAAACAATCGTCATGCTTGCCACACGTAGGTGTACCACTAGCTTGCCATGCATCGGTAAGTCTCTCTTGTTTCGGTTCCACCAGACCACGCTTCACTTGGACTGACTAAGCCATATGGTGCAACTCGTTGCTCAAACTTTTCTTCAATATTTCTCATCTTTTTCGTGCTATGCTTGAGCTCAGCCATGGCACATGGTATTCTTGATCATTCTTAGCCTTGACTCCTCCAGGAGCATAGCCCCGATAGTCCCCGTTGATTACGACTGACTCCAAGTGCCCCTGCACATCCAAAGACCAATAAATCGATTGTAAGCACAAGTTCTTCATAACTTGACATATATTACCTGAAGCATGTATCATGCCACACATATGCATTGACTTAGGTCAAACCAAATCATTCCATGACTTAAATTTTTCAAAATTATCCATTTCTGCAAGCTATCCTAAAAATATGCAAATTTGCAAATTATAAGGTTTCACTCCTCCAAAATGATAATAGTTTATCACAACAAAACTATAGATCTTCTCATATGCTCTTTCAATCTTTTACTTGATAAATCCATTGGAAATTTCTCAAAAATACAAGTAGAAAATGGTTTTAGGATTTAGAGATGAAAATTTGCAAACAAAGCATAAAATAATCCCAAGAGGGCCGCAAAGACTGAAATAACCATATGAGACAAAAATAGATTAAAGCTACTAAAAATAGCAAGTTTTTCACAAAAAGTTCAAATCCACCAAATGAATGAGGCAATCCCACTCTAGGTCCATATAAAAAGAACAATTGTTTTGTTTGATCTTGGTCATAGTGAGAACAGATCAAAAGATCAAGAAAATCACATCAAAACATTAAAGTTCTAATTTAGCACTATTTTGCATGAAAACTTCAAACTATGTTCTCGATATGTATTTTTATCAATTTTTCTCCCTTTTGACATTGGAGTCATCTAGATGTATGGAAAAAATAGAGCATGAATGAAATGAAGTACCTATAATTTATTCATTTTTACCATAAGAAACTATAAAAATTATCCAAAATGACTCTACAAGTATTACTCCAAACCATATTATATGAAAGAACTATCTAAATCTTGGTAAACTATATATAACAAAACTAAAACTAAATAAGTAATAATATAAAACTAAATAGATTTTTGGCATGTCAAGCTACTTTTGATTATAGTTTAGCTAAAGGTATCAAAAAATAAGTTAAGCCCTATCAATAAACTAAATAAAACCAAAAAGCTACAATTAAGTCAATTTAGAGTGCTATATGTTCAATATTGAATCATTTTGTTTAAACACTTGGAATTAAGTATAATTAGCACATTTAGCACTTACTAAAGTTTATTTTTGGTTTTATCTTAGCAAAGCAAGTTCTGAATTAGGAGCTATCCACAACTATCTCTTAAGTTTCACCTTTTTCATTATTTTTGTTATCTTAACCATGTACTAGATCTCAAATCTTACTACGACCATCCTAAGTAATAAGCTTAAAAGAATTGGTTTATGTCATCCAAAACTTTCCCTGAGTTCATGTCTAAGGCAATGGTAAGCAATCTCATAAGAAAAAGTTGGTGAGATTAGTTTTTTTTTCACACCAAAGGAATCATTCAGCATTTTTTTGGCTTAGTTGAAGAACAAAGAGCTAATCTTAACTAATACTTCAATAAAAAACTAATATAGCTCAATCTAATGCTCAATGACGTTTTCAAGGTTGTCCCACTGAAGAAGCCTTCAAACAACAATATCATCACACTACGGGATGCTACCCACACATTTGTCCAGTGGCCCAAGAGGGACATCAGCCTGAACCCTTCTATGCCAGCATCAATGCTGCATGAACATCTGACCTCTCCACACGACCATCTACAACCCACGGCCTCTCCAACCCTCCCTTTGATGTCACCACGTGCACATGATCCATGTCGGTAGGCCACATGAAGAACACATACCAGCGTGTTAGTAAGACCAAATCGAAGAAAATCAAGATGCATCAAAAGCCCTAGACATTCTCATTAGGAAAGCCGTTGGTCCTGAATATGCTCTTAGTCAGCCTTGGACTGGGTGTTGCTTGTTTGCATACGTGGTACATGGGAAAGACCAACGAGACGAAGACACAATGCCCTATGGGTTGCACCATCAAATACATGGTGGGGCATATTCTCAGCATGGCTTCTTTGTGGTGAGCTTCAACGACTTGTTCGAACTCTTCAACTGTGATGCACTCAGCACCTCACTTTTAAGATGTTGAACACTATAAATGTGTACAATTATGGTATACATTCATGTAATACTGATAAATGCCATAACTCCTTGCTACCCTACAACCAGAGGTAAGTGCTCCACTCATTGATTTGTACTTCATATACAACACGAACTTAGTTTTAACGACTATGGCGGCATATATGTGCAGGTGGCACTGGATTCTAATTGTCATCGTACCAAAGTGGAACAAGATAATATACCTTGATTCCCTAATCAAGAGCAAGCATGACTTCATACTTGTGCAACAATTAATCGACAGGTAAACTTATTTCATCCATAAATAACTCTATGTACCTTTCATTTGCAATGGCTGAGGATAACTTTTTCGAATCATGTAGATCGTTCGCCATGTACATTACCAAAGGAGGGTGACACATGGAACGGAACACCACACTCTGACATGTGATGTAATTTTTGGTACCCTTTACTATACAATAATCCTATATCATACTTCATAATGATGTCTCTCAAGCTAAACAAATCTATGTATGTAATTCAATTTTTGTAGTACCACCAGCAGCTACAGGGCAACGTATGTGGATTCTATGTTTGCCTCTATATGCAAGAAATCATGGGTGGTAGGCCCAAGGATCCAAAGGTTTGTCAATCTCACAATAATTATTTCCTACTTATCAATTAATATATATATATATATATATATATATATATATAAGTGTTTACGACTTTACTCGTCCTAGCGACAGGACATCAACATCCCTTTGCGCACAATCCAAATGAATGAACTCTCTGAAATTCTAAGATAGCTCACCACCGTGTTAATGATGGAGTTCATTGACCTAAAAGGAGAGTTTCACATGGCCGAGCCTGAATAAATTTTTTAGTAACAAACAACGATTTCTTATTGTACATATAAACATGTTGTAAAAATATTATAACAATTCATCTATAATCAATCTGTACATTTGTTTATCTATAATATATATGTGTATTGTGATTGATATATGTGTATCTGTGATATATCTATGGGCCTGTTCTTTTTTGCTGCGGTTGATGGCTTTTTGACTGTTTGCGACAGAGATTGCGAAAAGAGATATTATCACTTGCGATTTTTGATGGTACAGATATTAGTCTTTTAACGTGTACTACAATTAATTTGTAGACCCCGTCTTAAAAAAATACTCCGTTTGAAAGTCAGGTACTGTAGCAGAAACCAAAAGCGGCTTTTAAAAGCCAAAAGCAAACAGGCCCTATGTAATTGTGTATTTGCTTATATCTGTTATCTGCATATTGTTTTCAGAGGGCATAGCTAACATTTTCTAAGGTTAGCTAAAAAATAGAAAATTTTCTATATATAAGGCAAACTATTACATACAGTTTTATGGTAAAAACCATCTATCAACACCTACTATCACAGATAGTTTTATAGTATGAACCGTTTGTGAACTCCTACAATCACAGACGGTTCTTTGCACCAATGGTCTGTTATATGTAGCCCATCACAAATGGTTGGTAAACACAACTGTCTGTGATAGCTGACATATCGCAGTCGATTTTATGGTCGAAGCTGTCTGTGATAGTTGGTCTTCACAGATGATTTGTTATACAAACTGTCTATGCTGTTACTTATCACAGATGGCTCAAAAATTATCTTTGATAATCGCATATTATCACAGATGTAATAAATCAAATGGTTTAGAAATTGTCTATGATGAGGGTTTAAAATCGTCTATGATGACCCTCTGTGTAGTAGTGGGGGGAAGTGTGATCAGAACTTTGGGATATAGATGTCTCGCTTAGGTAATGTCTATGAAGTTAACTTTGTGCGTCTTTGATCTGAGCCTTATCTTATAACCACATATCTAGTATGAGATGGACCTAACTAATTAATTTGTAATATTTCAACCTTGATGTTACCATTGAGACGATCTATTGGCACAGGAGGGGGATTTCTAACTAGGTGGTTAGTCTATTCGGCAGCAAAATCTTAGCAGGCAAAATCAATTTAAGATTGAGCATTTTAAAAGCCTTGTTGTGATCTTCTTAGTCGACATGCCTAAGAAAGCATGTTATACTAGTGACACCACAAGATGGTCATATCATATGGGTAAAGTTGTGCAACATCTGTAGAGTGTAAAACTATTCGAATAGTCATGTCCTCGGTTATGGATAATACTCGGTGATTTCACACGAGGGGTAAATATTTCATAAAACTTGGTTAGGTTAAGTGTGGGAAGTGTATGGTTAGTTCAATAGTGGTTCATCATGTGAATGATTAGTTCATGGTTGGTTGAGTGAATGGTTAGTTCATTTATGATTTATTCAGTTTCTTTGACTTAATTACTAATTACTCATTTTCAAAACTCACTTTCAATCTATTTATTATATTTACTTTAAAGTTGTTGCAAGCAAGACACTAGCTTGTTCTTTGTGGCTATGGTTTATGGTCTTTAGCTAAAATTTTTGAATTTTAACTGTTCATGACAGAGATTACGGAGAAAAAAATACTTGCTTGCGATTTTAGTTGGTACAAATGTTGAACTTTTAATGTGTACTACACTTAACTTGTAGATCCATCTTAAAAAAAATACTCCGTTTGAAAGTTAGGTTTTTAGTAAAAGCCAAAAGCCGATTTCAAAAGTCGAAAAGAACAGCCTAAGACTCGTGAAGCTATAGCGCCTTTTATTTATTATTAATTTGACATCAGCCACCGTTAAATACCAACTCGCGTTTGTGCGTTCCAAGTTCTCCCCGATATGGCGGATGGTCACTATTACTTTTATTTATTATTAATTTGACAACTAGCAAGGTGGTCCACGCACTTTAAATGATTTGGTAATAATATGTAATTTTACTTTTTAAAAAATAGATTGTTGCAGAACTTCATTTGTGATATTTTAATATTATATATTATAAGGGAGAAAAATACTCACTTTGTTCCCTAATACTTGTCATATGTGACCAAACCTTTCTTCCCCAGATACTTTTTTTTCATGAAAACAGTAAATGTAGCATTACATAACATTTTTCATTTATATCATCATCATTTTCTTCATTATTGAAACGCTTGTCTATACTATATGCTCATAATGCACAATTATATAACTTACATTGCTAAGTGAACACCCGTTAATGATCTCACTGTCAATTCCTCCGTCCTGTGGAGGCCCATGAAACAAATGGCCATAATATTTTTGTTTTCATGAGAATTTTTAGCAATCACCTTCCTTCTCAGCAATTATAAAATATCTATCATCGATCTTTATTATATAATGGATTTCGATTCCTAATTTATATATATATATATATATCAAATTTATTATATTATATTATTTTTATCTCAAATTAGAATATTTTTGTAATTTTAATTATGAATAAAACTAATTTTCTATTTTGCACTTAGTTTGGAATTAAAAAGAAAACGCTAATTTTCTTTGACTTTTATTCTATATTTGCACATTTTTGGATTGCACTTCTTATAGACTTTCTTTTTTAGTTTTATGTTAGAATTTGTTTATAAATTCAGCTGCTAATTTTTATTTTGAATTTAGGTTTTTTCTTATAGTATTTGATATGGACTCTTTCTTTAATCTCAAATTATTTTTATTTAATTTGGGATTTTAGTTTTAGGGTAGATACAAATCCAACTGCTAATTTTTCATATAATTTCTATTCTGAATTTTAGTTAAACAATGCATCTCCTCACTGCGGATGGTTCTTTTCATAGCAGTTACCTCTTCCGCCTTTTTGGCTGAACCTTTGAATTAGAATTTGGTGAAGCTGGGTATAAATTTGAAGGTCCCTTTGTGCCATTTTCCTTAACATAATCTGAACACAGGAAATGATCTACCTTATTGGCCTGCTCAATGGTCATTCTCATACAGGATGGATGAAACCAGTCCTTGCATCCCTTGCACTACACCATGAGGTCATCCATGTTGTACAACATCTCGCACTTGCAGTACACGACAATGCGGTAGGGGGTGAATACGCTGGTGGCGGCCTTGTACTCGAATCAGCAGAAGAAGTCCTCTAGACCCGATGTTGTCGAGCTTGGTGTAGTTCTTGAAGGAGTGGACAACAGACTTCCCCTCCATGGTGTGCGTGCTCTACGTATCATAGTGGTCGATAGGAAGAGCTCCTTGGCGTTGTGGAACTACCGCCGGCCACCCTTGGACTCCTCCAACTGGTAGTACCACTGCGCTCGCACTTGCACGTTGCCCCACCCGTCTGACTCCAGCAGTTCCACCTGTGCCACGTATGGCGGCTTGTCTGTGTTCGACAACCACATCAGCACGTAGAAGAGCTCCTTGGCGTTGTGGAACTACCGCCGGCCACCCTTGGACTCCTCCAACTGGTAGTACCACTGCGCTCGCACTTGCACGTTGCCCCACCCGTCTGACTCCAGCAGTTCCACCTGTGCCACGTATGGCGGCTTGTCTGTGTTCGACAACCACATCAGCACGTAGTCCCCCACTCGAACGACCTTGCTGGTGCTCTTGATGGTGAAGGAGTCAACATCCTTCTTGCCATACTTGGTCTTGGCCATGGAGGTGGGGTTGGATCAGGAGGAAACCCTAGGAGGAAGGGAGGGGAGTGGTCACGAGCTCCGTTCCAACAAGGAAGAAGGAGGCCGGGGAGGAAGAGGATTATCTTCTCTTTTAAATTAAGAAGAAATATATATTTAAATAATAACATCTGACGGCTGCTATAGTTTTGTTTAATTAGAACTCACTTGATTAAGGGCTAGATGTTTTGCTTTTTGCGAGAATTTTTAGCTTTTTCTCTTTTTTCTTAGCGACTTTAAAACACCACCATTAATGACACTACAGTAACCACCAAGAGAACAAAAAAATATTTCCGTTACCATTTACATTTCCATCTAAGTCTAAACGCCACCTGCCTAATTCGTTTCCACAGCATGGCATGAACAAAAAGGAGACTTGACCAACATTGATGTATGTCTGATTGATCAAACTCTGAGGAGATAGACACTGAGGTCGGGGCCGGCATTGCTGCTGCTGCTGCTGCTGTCGGCCGGGTTCATCATGTAAAACGCCTCCGAATCGCAGGAGCCCACTACCCGCTCGAATAGCGCGCGCATGTACATGACGTTGCCCTTGTCGCCGCCGCCGCTCGTGGTGGGGATTGGGCCTCAAAAACAAGCAAACAAAAAAGGTAAATGCTTGTAGAGCTGCCTTTATCTTCTTATCCCTGCGAATCTGAAGGACGCACATTGATTCATACAAGCTATGCCTATGATACCCTTCTGATCCCAATACGCAGTGATAAAATCCAAAGCAATTATTTGTTGGCATCATTAGTGCAGGAAAAAGCAGATGATGGCTAGGAGATCAATCCAAAAGTTTGAGCTCGCAACTGCCTCTTGATCCAAAAGTTTGAACCGATCGAGCTCGACATGTGAGCCGTCACCATGAGCTAGCACTCTTCCAAGCCGATTGTACGACGGAATGCGCCTCGCACCAATAATGCCGGAGCGATCAGATCACGACATTATGCGGATGACCTGATTATCTGATATCCCCTACTAATCCTCCCTCAATTCATCCGATCCTGCCGTGGAAAGGCGCCTAAAGCTGATTAGGAGATCAACGGAAGCTACTCCGCGTGTGCTACCTAGCGATTGTGCCCGCCACCCCACATGGACACCGGCTCCAGCACGCGCCAGTCTGCGGCGCCGCACCACGTACCCGCAGCTCTTGCCGTTGCAGTACGCGCGCCACACCGTCTCCTCGAGAAGCTTCCTGGGAGGAGTCCAGAGAATTACATCTTTTAAATTAAAAAGAAATATATCTTTAAATAATAACATCTGATGGCTGCTATAACTCTATTTAATTAGGACCTACTTCATTAAGGATCAGATGTTTTTTTTTTGAGAATTTCTAGCATTTTCTCTTCTTTCTTAGCAACTCTAAAACACATATCATCGACTTTTAGTAATAAACTAGCGAATTTACCCGTACAATTATACAGCTAGATATTTTAATATAATTGTTTTTAATATACAACTCTACTGTCTATAATTAAAATATAATTATATTTGCTATACAACTCTAATATACATATATGATTAATATGCACCGTTATAATCTGATGCACCGTTATAATCCGACCCTATCTAAATAAGTGATGAAGATGCTTATCTTTTTCTCGATTAATATGAGAATTTTAAAGATTATTGTGGAATTTTTTAGCTCTTTAAATGAAAGAGATGTCTTAAATCTCTTCTATTATTTTTATTTATATATATAGATTCTTGCCGGAGAGCAGAGGGTATATATCTTTTGCTGACACGTATACAACTAAGACGACAGAGAAAAAGTATGTGTGTACGGAGTCCATTGGCTGCATTATCTTGTACCTGGAGTCCCGGGTACAGCTTAATGGAGCTGCATGGCCCATGATAACGGCCCGAGATGCAGTGCCTAACTTGCTGATCACATGCTCCGGAGTATTAAAAGGCTAATTAATTTACCGGAAGGCCAGCGAAGCGCGTAATGGACTACGGGCCATTTATATCGCCTTTTATGATGGTTTTTTGTTTTAGTTTACAAATAGTAATAATTTTTGAATATTTATAAAAGAGATAGGGACTTGTATATCATCTTGGTTAATATAAATAAAGTCGTTACAATATCTACTATAATCAACTAATAGATCTTATCTTAAAAAACACTTCGTTTAAAAGTTAGTTATTATAGAAAAACTATTTACTATAACCAATATAAAGGGGCCGAACAGCTGCATCGAGCGTGTATGTATACATACACCCCCCAAGAGTCCAAGATACACGATCTCCTTGCACAGAAACTAGATCGCTCAGCCATTTTGAGGTTCAAACCCTCCGAATAGAGGTGCCAAGATGCCGTCCACTATTCCTCGTCGTAAGCCAGCACTGTACTTGCTGATCATGCTCCTGCAAGTCCACCTCTCGCATTCCCTCGGCGCGCACAGGAACCATACAGCCATACCGGCGGTACCATGCCTGCCGGACCAGGCCTCGGCGCTCCTCCGTCTGAAACGCTCCTTCTCCATCACCAACGAGTCCACATGCACCCTCGGCACGTGGAGAGCCGGCACGGACTGCTGCCGATGGGAGGGCGTCCGCTGCGGCGACGCCAGCGGCCGCGTGACTTCCCTTCACTTGGGTGAGTGTGGCTTGGAGAGCGCTGCTCTTGATCTTGCGACTTTCAGTCTCACATCACTCAGGTATCTTAACCTCGCTTGGAACGATTTCAAGGGGTCCCAACTCCCAGCCACTGGGTTCGAACGGCTCACCGAGCTCACCCATCTTAACCTCTCTTGCTCCAGCTTTGCAGGCCAGGTGCCAATCGGCATCCGTCGCCTCACAAATTTGGTCTCGATTGATCTCTCCACATATGTTGAAGTTGTTGACTTGATTGGTGATGGTTATACGTTGTTTCCACAGTCAAGCACAGACGCACACTTGATAGAGCCAAACTTTGAATCCTTAATCGCAAATCTTAGCAATCTATGGGAGCTTCACCTGGGCTTGGTGAACTTGTCCAGCAGTGGGGCACAGTGGTGCGACGCTCTCGCTAGGTTCTCTCCTAAGCTTCGGGTTCTTAGGTTACCATTCTGCTCCCTCTCTGGTCCCATTTGTAGATCACTTGCTCGCTTGGCGTCACTCGCTGTAATTGACCTACAACATAATGGTCTGCCTGGTCCGTTTCCAAACTTCTTGAGTGACTTGTCCAACTTGAGCGTTCTACAACTTGCATATAATAGGCTCGAAGGATGGGTCTCTCCGACGATGCTTCAGCACAATAAATTAGTCTCTATTGATCTTCACCATAATCTTAAAATTTCCGGTAACTTGCCTAATTTCTCAGCTGATGCTAGTTTGAAGGAATTTTCTGTTGGTCAAACCAACTTCTCTGGTACAATACCAACTTCCATCGGCGATCTAAAATCTTTAGTGTGGCTAGACCTTGCTTCAAGTGGTTTTTCCGGAAAGCTGCCCACTTCGATTGGTGGTCTCAAATCCTTGAATGCATTAAAGATTTCTGGATTTGGACTAGCAGGGTCCATACCATCGTGGATTGCAAACCTTACCTCTTTGGTAGCTCTCCAATTCTCTGATTGTGGCTTATCCGGATCAATACCTTCTTCCATTGGGGATTTGACGAAATTAGAAAAATTAGCATTATGTGGTTGCAACTTTTCAGGAAAAATACCCCCACATATCTCAAACTTAACCCAATTGCGAGTACTCTTGCTTTACTCAAACAAATTCAGCGGCACAGTGGAACTTGCCCCTCTATATAAACTACCGTACTTATTTGCTTTGGATCTCTCATATAATAAACTAGTTGTGGTAGATGGAGAATATAACTCTTCACTGCTGTCGTCTTTTCCCAAATTAGGCACCTTAGGTTTATCAGGTTGTAACATATCCAAATTCCCTAATTTCTTGAGGCATCAAGATGAAATCGAGTGGCTCGAACTTGCAGATAACCAAATCCATGGAGCTATACCCCAATGGGCATGGGAGACTTGGAATAATAATTTTTTCCATTTGAATCTATCAAACAATAACTTGACTAGTGTTGGATATGGTCCTTTTCTTCCGTTACATGTAGAAGTGCTTGATCTTAGCCAAAACATGTTTGAAGGGCCCATACCTATACCTCAAGGCTCCGCAACAGTTCTTGATTACTCGCACAACAGGTTCTCATCCATGCCATTTAATTTCAACACTCACATTAGTGATGTTGCCTACTTCATGGCCTATGGAAACAAATTCTCTGGAGAAATTCCACCGAGTTTTTGTAACGCAACGAGCTTACTACTCCTTGATCTGTCGTACAACAATTTCAGCGGCTCCATCCCTCCCTGTATTATGGAAGATATTACTGCGCTGCAAGTACTAAACCTAAAAGGAAATCAACTTCATGGGGAGTTCTCAGATAATATCAAGGAAGGTTGCTCATTTGAGGCATTAGATTTCAGTGGCAACATGATTGGAGGGCAGCTGCCAAGATCTCTTGTTTATTGCAAAAACTTGGAGGTCCTTGATATTGGAAACAATCAAGTTAGTGACTCTTTTCCATGTTGGATGAGTACACTTCGTAGACTTCAAGTCCTTGTCCTGAAATCCAACAAGTTCTTTGGACAGGTAGCACAGTCTCTTGTAACAGAGAAAGATACTTGTGAATTTCCAAGTGTACGAATTGTTGATCTAGCCTCAAACAACTTCTCTGGCCCACTGCCCCAAGATCAGTGGTTTAAGAAGTTGAAGTCAATGATGGTTAGATATTCAAATGCGACATTGGTCATGGATCATGTAGTGCCGCATGAAGCAGATCACTCGTATAAATTTACAGCCGCAGTCACTTATAAGGGGCAGGACATTACATTTGCTAAGATATTAAGGACACTCGTATTCATCGATGTCTCAAATAATGCATTCAATGGCATCATCCCTGAAGCTATTGGGGAACTTGTTTTGCTCAACGTTCTCAACATGTCTCACAACTCCCTCACGGGGCCGGTTCCATCTCAGCTTGGTCGTTTGAACCAGTTGGAGTCTTTGGACCTGTCCTCAAATGAGCTTTCAGGAGAGATTCCACAGGACATAGCATCTCTTGACTTCCTCGCGATGTTGAACCTGTCCTACAACAAGCTGGAGGGAAGAATACCGGAATCACCTCATTTCTCGACATTCTCCAATAGCTCATTTCTGGGCAACGATCGTTTGTGCGGGCCTCCTTTGTCGAAAGAATGCAGCAACACAACAACGCCTTATGTGGCGCCACATCCTTCGAAGAAGAATTCTGCAGAGATCATGCTATTCCTCTTTGCTGGATTGGGATTTGGTGTTGGGTTTGCAGTTGTAATTGTAGTGACATGGGGAATTCGCATTAGGAAACGGTCTTGAGAAAGGCGGAAAGCCCTCTGAATTATGTATTGAAATTTGACAAAAGAAATCCGTACGAATGTAATTTGCAGTACATTTTTAATCAGGCTTATGTTATTGTTGTGGCTAATACAATACTACACCTAAATCTTGCATATGGACCAAATTAACTAGCAGAGTTATGGTGTTGAATTTACGCCGAGAAGTGATCACTAGGATTTTTGCGGACTCGAAGCATCAGTCTACCTGCACCAAGTTGACACTCACGAAACAGCCGTAACGCCATGGCGGCCGTCCTCCCGCCCTGCACCTCCACGAACAGCGAGATCCCCACCGTCTCGGCCGCCTTCTCCACCGCGTGACCTTCATGTCCTAAAACGGCGTGAAGCAGTCAAGCGCCCCGCCGGCCGTTCACCCGCGCGACCTTCATGCCCAGGGTCGCCTTTGTTAATTTGTACGAACGTGCTACATATGCGCTTGTATCCTTCAACAGAACACGCGCATCCAGAAGTTCACCGTGTACGTTCAGGGCTTACTTAAGACATGCCCCGCGGGCCTTTGGCGGGCGCCCTTATCGCCCTGGCCCAAGCCCGGCTTCGTCTAACGAACCCAGAAAATACCAAACATGGCATCCGCCTGCTCAAAACAACGTGGATTTCGGCCGTGAAATCACCTTTCGGCAGCGCCTTCGGTCACCCGCGCCCTGGTTGTGCCGTTTTCTTCCTTTGCCACCCTCTGTTGCACCAATTAAGCCCACCACGAACCTTGAGACCGTCGCGAACGGCACCGCGCGCATCGATCATGCATTCTTTAACGAGGTTTTAACGAAGTTAATTCACCGTTCACTCTCTATGGTAGACACTTCGGTTTACATGTTAGATATCTCAGTTTCTGACCTATACTTAAGGTATAGTATGATTTCACGCACTTATCTAGTATAGTTTCATACTTAGCATAATTTCACACTTATCTCCTTATCTGCTTGACATGATCTATGTATGTAATATTTGGTTCTTTATTCTAAAAAAGTGTGTGATTGTCTCAAATATTTCACGCTCTCATGGTATCAGAGCGATGCCACTTCTGAGCCACCGTCTCCATAGCTTCCGCCGTGCCGTCCTTGGGAGATGATCTCGTCTTCATGATCTCTTTCGGGGGCTGCACAACCAGTAGTTTAAGTCATGTCGTCGATTATCCGATCGGCTACCAATTAGAGTTTTCCTCGGTCATCTTCAGATCAGATTTTCTCTATTTTTTCCGATCATAGATCGGTTTGTGTCACCCTGCCAACCCCTCGACGTTCCTCAACTCCAGACTTCATTGCCTTGGCTTTGACCTCTCCAGTGCCTCCTCTCCTCTGATGATGTTGTAGCGTGACGCGGCGCACTCGTTGACATGGCCTTCCCTCCGTGGCCTTCTGAGCGCCCCGTCTACCTCGTCATCACGCCGGATCATCATCGTCGGCCCGTCGTGCACGAGCACGAGCCGTTGCACCACCGAATGCCCGCACTTGTGGTCATGCCATCGACATGGCTCCCTCCTCTATGGCTACGACCATGGTCACCCCGCTCTTGGCTACCTCGGCAACAAAAGGGTGCCTACTTCTGTATTCACCGAGTTCCGGTCTAATTTGAACGTCCGCTCCACCGACACTCCAACTGTGGGGGGTGTTAGATGCCTCGGTTTATATATTAGACATCTCGGTTCTTGGGTCATACTTAAGGCATGGTATGGTTTCATACACATGTTTGGTATAGTTTCATACTTGGCATGGTTTCACACTTACCCCCTCACCTGCCTGGCATGGTCTATATATGTAACATTTAGTTCTTCATTATAAATATTATGTGATTGCTTTAAATATTCTACGCTCTCACTCTGATACCATATTGAGTTGTATGCACTACCCAGTTCACCTAAAAGTATAAACTGATGAGGAAAAGCGGGCAATTCACTTATACTTCAACACTTCCTCTCACGTGTAGACTCTCTGAGATCTAAGATATAGAATAGAAGTGGGTTGTAATTATTTTTTTAATTGCATCAACCGAGCCTCGAACTCAAGACTACTTGGCTCTGATACCATATTGAGTTGTATGCACCAATTAGTTCATCTAAAAACTTAAACTGTTAAGAAAAGATGGATAATTCACTTATACTTCAACGCTTTACTCTTTTTTGCTTTCTGAAGAACCTGTAGCAGCATATTTTGTCGGGTTTGTTCAGTTGTTTGTTCGATGCGATCTCAGATAGCTGTAGTTGTTTCCCGTGTTGTTGACGCTGGCAATCTAACCAAGTATTTTGTCAATTTCCGTCGGAATGTCTTTAGTACGCTAATTCTCTCCGTCCATGCAACGTACGTGTCCAGCCGGCAGATGCATTCGGATTTAGACGTTTCGTCGATACGTGCTACTAGCATAGAATTTTTAACATGAGTGTTCGGAGTTAAAAAAAATTTGTTTAATAGAAAATATAAATATCCATGATAGTATAAATTAAAGTACAAATTATTCGTAGTAGAGACAATATCTCGAATAATTTAGAGAAATTACAAAATAATTAAAAAAATTATAATCTAATTCGATAATACTTCATGACTTTGGAAGCGAGATATGATATTATCATTCTTAACTTGTAAGATAAATTCTCGCTCAAGAACAGTAACCAATCAATCATTCAAGTATTGCTCTCTCATTCTATTTCTTAGCTTATTCTTGACATAATTCATTAAAAAAAGACTCTCAACACTTGTAGTTGTTACGGGAAGAATTAGCACCAATTTGAGAAGCTTGTAAACAATTTAATAATGGAGGTTCTTGTTTGTCTAAACAAGCATAATCGAAAGCTCTGCAAGATTTGTTACTTTTCTAAAATTTTCATCTCTTTACATATCAACAATAAAGTGTGTGAGTTGAAAGGGAAGATGGATCAATTCTGTACTTGAGAAATCTTTAGGATAAAATTGAGCAATCCTAACCAAGTTGTCCTTATCTTAAGCTGCAAATGAATCAGCAAGATTAAATGGTACCATGCAAAGAAGCAAATCTTTATTTACCTCATCAAATCTATCATTAAGCTCACGAAGTTGCTGGCATGGTCAATGACACTTAAGAACATTTCAACATAAAAGCGATGCTGAATATTGATTTTTTTAAGAACCTCTTGGATTTGGCAATCGGTTTATAGAGACCATCCATATTATCAACTTTGATGCCATACTTCACACAAAAGAAAGTGATATCTTTAAGAACATGGGTACTACAACATTAAGATCCAAGAGACCATCCATATTATCAACTTTGATGTCATGATTCATACTTCGATGCCATGCTTACGTAGATGTATTCTTTCTAGGTATCCTACAAGCTAATATTTTTTCCTCATTTGGATAATAGTTATGCCAACCTTCTATACAATCGAGAGTATTTTGTTTATTAGAACATGGGTACAATAAATATGTACTCTCTTGTTACAACATCAACTTATTTTTCCCATTACCTAAGTCACAAAATCTCGGATTAAGAAGGTACGGGTTACCACTGTGATGTAACTTAAATGCGACTCATTCCCATGTTCATAGATGCAACGAAAATCGCTTTCCGTGCTAACCCCTTTGTAAAAGGGTCTACTAGATTTTTCTTAGTATGAATATAATTCACAGCAATTACTCTGGAGTTTCTCAGTTTTCTGATAGATTTAAGCCTACACTTCATACATCTCGAAAACTTCATATTATCTTTGTATTTGTGACTTTGGCCAACACAGTTTGATTATCATAGTACATCAGGATTGCCAAAATTGGTTTCTCAACCAATGACAAGTCCATCAAAAGCTCTTGTAGTCATTCAGCCTCAACAATGGTTGTGTCAAGCGCTACAAGTTCTACATCTATAGTTGACCTCGTTAATATAGTCTGTTTACAAGACCTCTATGAACCTACAACACCAGCTAAAGTAAACACATAACTACTTTAACTTTAATCTCATCCATATCATAGATCTAATTGAAGTTATTGTACCCTTCTAATACAGAAGGGTATTCAGTATAATGAATTCCATAAGATGTTGTGCCTCTCAAGTAGCGCAATACTCTTTTAGGTGCCTCCTAGTGATCATCTCCTGGGTTAGAAATAAACCGACTTAATTTGCTCACAGCAAATGAAATGTTAGATCTTGTGGCACTAACTAAATACATAAGTGACCCAATAATTTGTGAATATCTCAATTGATCTTTTTCTAACTCCTGGTTCTTTCGAAGCTTAATACTCGCATCATAGGGCGTTGAAGAAATTTTACAATTTTCAAAACCGAACCGGCTCAATATTTTTTAGCATATTTTTGAGTCAATGTTACCAAATTTTCAGCCCTGATAGCAGTGCGCACCACTTGTAAAACTCTTTTGAACCCATTAAGGCCCCGATCAGTTTAGCAATCGGTCTCAGCGTTCAGCGTTCAACGATTTTTTTCATTTTTTTTCCGATTTTTTTTTAAATTTACTTATACTTTTTTTTCATTTTTTATTTTCGGTTTTTTTTACATTTTTTTATATTTAATTGTACTCAATAAACCAACTCAGCTACAGTGTTTTTTCAGCCAGCTACAGTGTTTTTTCAGCAAAAGTCAAAAGCCATCGCTATTCCGATCACCCCTTAAAGCAATGGACCTTGACTCATGAGCGTGCAAAACTCTTTTCCACCCAATAAAGCAATGGACCTTGACTCATGAGAGTAACAAGTCATTCTTTGAAATTTGAATTAGTGCAGGTGCAGTGTAGCAACCAGTTTTGTGCACAATTCAACGAGTCTAAATGTCTTATCAAGGGTAGTAAAAAGGTAATCTATACATGGTCACGAGTGATGTGGTGGGTCCCCCGGTACACCATCAGGCACTGCCGCGAGTCTACAACAAACCAACTCTTTGAATTTCATTTCTGTTTTTTATATTTTTATTTGCACTCCCAAGTACCAACTTCACATGTGCGCAGCGCAATAATCTATCAATGCTATTGACTGCACTATCGCAACATGTGTGCAGGACCGTAATTAGAAGGAAATAAATGATTCTAGAAACTACCTCTTCCAACGATATTCGGTTTGTTGATTAAAATAAGTTCCTAAGACATTTTAGAAAAGATATATGCTAAATTTCAAATGATTTGGAGCCATTGCTCGTTATTGATTTAAGCAACCGATAGATATTGCTCGTTGTTGATTTGCTGACATACGGCTAGCTAGTGCCGTGTAAAAGGGTAGTAAAGGAGTAATCTATACGTGGTCATGAGTGGCGTGTAATGATTAATGACTGCCCTCTTCGGCATGCGTAGCACTGAGGCGTGCCGTGTGCGTAACGTATGTTCGCGAAAACAAAACGAAACGAAATGCTACGCGCCATAAGCCATGTTAGCACTCGCAGATGGTTTCGAAAAAGACATTAGTATTCGCAGATTGTCGACACGTAAATTTTTGACTGTTTATACGTGAGCAGCAACAGCGTCTAATGCTGGTATTATTGCTAAGCTTAGGCCCGTTCGGAATGCAAAGAAACAGTTCAATTCTTATGGTATTAGGAAAAAAATTCGCGTTTCAAATGGACCTCGCCGTAAATGTGTCGCGACGTCGAGGATGCGACGAAGAACAATTAAGCTTGGACTGGCTACTTGGTTGTACTAAGTGGTATATGTATCAGATGGTTAAAAAAAATTATCTATGTGTTTGGTTGCTTGAACTGAATCATCTTATTCTGAATGATGAGATACAAATCAGAAGAATACGCCCTCTAAATGCTGAACCATCCTATTTACCCAAAACAATTGAAACACATGGTTACCATCCTATCCAATTCAACACCATTCCACCAACGAAACACAGCCTAAAAGAACCGCTGGCATAGAACCTGTTTCTTTTGTAACATCCATCAATTCTGTGCAGCGTGACTCATGCTCATTGATCAAAATTTATCACGAATAAGAAAAATTGAACTAAACTGGCAAAATTTCTTCCAAAGATACGTAGTATGCATTTTCATCTCCTCTTACCGTTTCCTTCAAATTTCCTAGTCCCTCTTGCCTTTCCCCTCTGCTTTAGATTCTTCTGCACCTTGTCGCCCCTCTCCTTTCTTTTGTCCAAGTCCGGCGCATTGCCATCCAAAGAACCTCCATCATCAGTCCCTCCAAATCCTGTGAGCTTCTAATACTCGTCTTCGTCGATCACTCCCCGCTTCAGCTTTTTCAAGAGCCGGTACTCGCGTGCGAGCTCATCCAAGTACTCCTTGGCTTGGCTTCTGAGCCAGCTCTTCTGCTTTTCTTTTCAATGCCTTCGGGCGTTGTTTCTCTCGAGCTTTATGCCTGTAGTGAACCCCACTGTTGATACTTGCATTCAAGTAAAATACTGACACCATCTCTCAAGTAAAAGTCACAATATTCACTCTTGAAATCGCAAAATGTGGAAGCACAATATTTGAGGGTTTCATTTTGAACAGATAGCTCTACCAAGTCTTGCATCACAAAATTCTGTTGAATGTTTGAATATGAATTTTCCATTGTACTAAAAGATTCAACACTAACTGAACTGTTCACTATACCGCCAGTGAATAAGCTATTACTAGAAAATGGACAGTGGAGCAACTTGTCTGGGAATCAGGGATTTCGAGGATGGCCCCCTCCCCTACCAGCCGCACGCCGAAGCTCACCCAGGGCTCGGCGGCCACCTCGCTGGTCGCGCTGCCTCTCGTGCCGGCCATTCTTCCCTTTTCCCAGGCGTCGTCCTCCCCCACGGCTGGACGCTCGAAGCTGGAACGATGGAAGGAAGTCTCCCCTCCCGCCTCTCCTGTTTTCTCCCGCCACGCTTCGATCCCTTCCTACCGCGACATTGTGCTGGCGTCCCCCAGGTCGGCCGCCGAGGTATCGGCGGTGCCTGAGCGACAGGTTGCAGTCCCTGCCGACCGGGAGTCGCCTCGGGGGCCGTTCGAGGAAGGCTGGCAAGAAGTGGCTGGTCGCCGTCGTTCTTGGAGACGACCCCGTCACCCATCTTGTGGCTCTCGACGTCCGGTGCCGGCAGACCTTCGCGGAAAATGTTTCAACTGCCTCTCTCCTTCGCATCACGCTGTGGAGTGTCGTCGCCGAGTACGGTGTTTTCGATGCATGGGCCTTGGCCACCGTTCCTTTGCCTGCCCCGGAGCTTCCACGTCGCAGGGACGCATCTCGGTCTGGCGACGTCTCTCGCCGATCATGGATGCTCCCTCGTCCTCGTCTCCGGCAGCGGCCTTGTTTCCTTCGTCCGGTCCGGCTGGGCCGGCGGAGGGCGGTGCCGGCTCTGCCGGAAGGCCTCGCCAGCGTCGCAAGCGCCAGCGGCGCTCCTCTCGGCGATCGGGACGCGCCTCCGGATTGGATGTCGTCGAAGCCGTGGAGGCCCTCCGCCATGCGCTCTCCGTCGCCACCTTTGACCAGGCGGCGTCCATCTTCAGCCAGGTCGCGACTGCCTTCGGACAGGCCGCGGCAAGGCTTCGGCAGCTGGGGTCCCCAACTCCGCCGCGTTCCCGCTGCGGATCACCGGCGAGGAGGAACGCCGGAGCTATTCAGACAGGTCGCACCCCAGCCCTGCAACGCCTTGGGCCCACTGGGTTGCGCGCTGGCCACGTGGCGCCCGTTGCTGGCCAGGGGATGTCCTCTCAGCTCGGCGGTGCCTCCCCGAGCTCGCCATCCTCTGTCGCCACTGTCAGGGCGTTGGAGGACGGGACCCGTCTTGTTGATAGCGACCTCCAGTCGGCACAGCTTGTAGTCCCAAGATCACCTTTTGCTGCTCCAGCCCTTCCCGAGGTGGCCCCAACTGCCTCAGAGACCGCTCGGTCCTCCTCCCCTGCGCCTGTATTTATTGCTGCTGCTGGCACCGTTCCAGACCTGGCGTGCGCTGGAGACTCCCGTTTGGCTTCCGAGCTGGCGCGATTGGTGCCGAATAGTGGGTCAGTTGCTGTTGGGCTGGCCTCTGGTCCGGGTCCTTGGCCCACTCCGACCGGCAGCATTGCAACTCCTGAGGGAGGCGCCCAGATCAGTATTGCTGCTGCTCTAGAGGAAGGAGCCCGGACCTTTTCGGCAGCTTCGGTGCGGCTGGGCCTGGAAGCCGCCCAGTCTTCAAGTGGTGTTGCCGAGATGGCCTCCTCCCAGGTCGAGTCCGGAACACCGTTGGCCCAAGAGCCGGCCGCTGGTGTGGAGCAGGGTCCCAGGCAGAATAACCCCTCTGTGGCAGCTAAAGCGGACACTCCGCGGCTGCTAAAGGTCTACATCAGGCGATGCCGGCGTCAGGCTCAGCGTCAAGTGCCCAGCCCAGAGCTTTCCACCCCGGCCAAAGTCTTCATTGACAAGGTTACACAAGTCACAGAGGGTCTGCTCCCTCATCCTGCCGTTCAGAAACGACGTGCTAAACAGCTCCCTTCAGGCTTTGTGCCTCGCCGAAGCAACAGGCTGATGCACAAACTTGGGCCCGTTTCTCAATCTCAGAAAACTCTCTTGCAGCGGCTGGGATTGGTGGAAGAGCAGGAAGTTTTAGGTGACCAACAGTTAGAGAATTACAGTCGCCTCTTTGACAAGCCCCTTTCTCAAGCACATATTGCGGCGCTTGCGGCGTTATTTGGCTGGAAGCCGCTGTGCTGTGAAGCGGCCACAGACACTATCATCTTCTCTACTGTGGCCATCGATGCTCCTTGTTAGTGTTAAGATCACTTGGTCGTATAACAACTCTTGATCAATGTCCTCTAATATACTAATTTGGAATGTGAGAGGCCTCAACCAAAAGGCAAGGCGGGATGGTGTCAGGCATTTGGTTAGTTCTATTAGGCCGGATATGGTTTGCTTACAGGAAACAAAGAAAGAATCTATCTCAGGTCGAATGGTTACTTCTATGCTCGGCAGTGATTTTGATCACTTTGTGGTGCTCCCAGCAGATGGATCAAGTGGAGGGGTGTTGTTGGCTTGGAAGGGCAATGCTCGGCATGCACTCTCATCTCGGGTTGATACTTTTTCAGTCTCGGTTCAGTTTGAATCTCAGGAAGGGCCTCCATGGTGGTTTACGGGGGTTTATGGCCCTCCTTCTGATGACCGTAAAGTCCAATTTTTACAAGAGTTGCGAGATATTCGGCAGGATTGCCATGGGCCGTGGGCAATCGGAGGGGATTTCAATCTCATATACAGGATTGAAGACAAGAACAACACTAATATTAATAGGGCAATGATGGGTCGTTTTCGCCGTTTTTTGGATGATATGGAGCTGAATGAAATTATGTTGCTTGGTCGTAAATATACCTGGTCAAATGAACGGGAGGTGCCTACTTTGGTTCGGCTTGATCGGGTCTTCATGTCCACTGATTGGGAGCAGCTGTTCCCTGATTGCATTCTTCAAAGCTCGGCCTCCATGATTTCAGATCATTGCCCACTAATTCTTGGTTTAAAGGTTAATGTTCAAGGGAGGCGCCGCTTTCACTTCGAAAGTTTTTGGCCCAAACTGGATGGCTTCTTGCAGGAAGTTGAGGGCTCTTGGGTTCGGCCAGTTGTAGCCTCCTGTCCACTGCAGCTCTTCTCCATAAAGATAGGCCGCCTTGCGCGCGATTTGCAATCATGGAGCCAAAAGAGAATTGGTAACATCAAGATTCAATTACAATTGGCAAAGGAAATCATTCATCGCTTGGAGATTGCACAAGATTCTCGTTTATTGTCCAGTGAAGAGGATTGGCTCAGCGGCAATTGAAGCGGCATGTACTTGGGCTAGCATCGCTGGAACGTACGATTGCCCGATTACGTTCTAGAGTAAATTGGATAAAAGAAGGGGATGCAAACACAGCCTTCTTTCATCGGCAGGCTCGGCATAGAAAGAGAAAGAACTTCATGGCCAAGATTAAAGTGGGAGATAGAATTGTTATTAGTCAAGAAGAGAAGCAGGAAGCAGTGTGGGATTTCTATTCTAACCTTCTAGGCACGGCAGTCCAAAGAGAATGTACGCTAAACCTGGAATCCTTTTTTCAAGAGCCTGCTGATCTGTCTTCTCTTCATTTGAGTTTTTCAGAGGAGGAGGTTTGGGCAACAATTAAGTCTCTCCCACCAGATAAGACGCCAGGTCCAGATGGTTATACCGGACGCTTTTATAGATCCTACTGGAATATAATTAAAGTGGACCTTTTGGCTGCTCTAAGCCGTTTGTTGCAGGGGGATGCCAGCAGGTTATCTCTTCTCAATTCAGCATACATCACTCTACTGCCAAAGAAGCCGGAGGCTGTGGAAATCAAGGACTACCGACCTATAAGCCTAGTGCACAGTTTTGCTAAGCTTGTCACTAAACTGTTAGCCAACAGGTTGGCTCCCAAGCTAAATGCGCTGGTATCCCCCAATCAAAGTGCTTTTGTCAAAGGAAGATGTATCCATGACAACTTCCTTTTGGTGCAGCAAACAGTCAAGCTGCTGCACAGACGGAAGGACCCAAGAATCCTACTCAAGTTGGACATATCAAAGGCTTTTGATTCGGTGTCTTGGGCTTTCTTGCTGCAGGTTTTGAGATATTTGGGGTTTGGTCCAGTCTGGTGCAATTTAATTGCTAAGCTTTTGAGATCTTCTACAACTCGAGTCTTAGTAAATGGGGTGCTAGGGGACCTGATCCAACATCAACGGGGGCTGCGGCAAGGAGACCCTCTATCTCCAATGCTATTCATTATAGTCATGGATGTGCTTAATGCTCTGATCAATAAAGCAAGTGACCATGGCCTTTTACAGCCCCTATTTTCGTAAGGTTTGGGTCAGCGAGTCTCTCTTTATGCTGACGATGTAATCCTCTTCCTGAGGCCTTGCTTGGATGATTTGGCTTTGATCAAGGAGATTCTACGGGTTTTTGGTGAGGCATCAGGGTTGGTCACTAACATCACTAAATGTTCTGTGAGCCCGATCCAATGTCAGGACCAAGATATTGCAGTTGTACAAACCTCCTTTTCTTGCAAGGTGCAAGAGTTCCCTTGCAAGTACCTTGGGCTTCCTTTGTCTATCAAAAAGCTGTCCAAGACTGAGTTCTATGCAATAATTGACAAAATTGCTGACAAGTTGCCTGGATGGAAGGCGACCATGATGCACCCGGCTGGGAGGGCCACCCTAGTTCGTGCAGTGCTTACGGCTATACCCATCTATCAGCTCCTAGCTTTAGACCTTCCTAAGTGGGTAATTAAAGCAATTGACAAAATAAGGAGAGCTTTCCTATGGAAAGGCCGCAAAGATGTAAAGGGCGGTCATTGTCTTGTTGCCTGGGGTCGGGTCAAGAGGCCAATTGATCTAGGAGGTCTGGGAATTCTTGATCTGGAGGTGCTTGGATGGGCATTGCGAATGAGGTGGCTATGGCTTAAAAAGACTCAACCTGACCGACCTTGGGCTGGCCTTGATATCCAAGTGCATCCAAATTCTTTAGCTTTGTTCTCTATTTCAATCTTATCTATTGTGGGGGACGGCAGCAGAACACTTTTTTGGAGTGACAAATGGCTGCATGGACAATCCTTACGTGATCTTGCACCTGCTCTGTGTAGACATGTGCCTAAAAGAATTGCCAATCGAAGGACAATACAGGAGGCAATGGCAGATGGTACTTGGATTCATGACATTAGAAGTGGGTGGTCAAGTGAGTTCTTATCAGAATACCTCCATCTTCGGGACATCTTAACCGGGTTTGAGCTCACTCCCGGAGTAGAGGATCAACATATGTGGATACCTTCTCCCTCTGGCGAATTCTCAACCAAATCAGCCTACCGCCGTTTTCTTGAGGGTTCTGTGGAGTTTGAACCGTGGAAGGCAATTTAGAAAACTTGGGCTCCACCTCGATGCAAATTCTTTGTTTGGTTGGCCTCTTTAAATCGTTGCTAGACGGCCGATCGTTTGGCCCGTCGTGGATTAGACCACCCAGAGCGTTGCCCCCTGTGTGATCAGGAAGAGGAGAATGTGCAACACTTGCTCACTACTTGTGTGTTTGCAAGGAGTGTGTGGTTTTCAGTGTTATCTCCAATTGGGTTGCAGCACTTAGCTCCGAGCATGGCTGGCTGCATCTTTACAGATTGGTGGCGTCAAGCTTTACAGTGGGTTCCCAAGGTTATTCGCAAGGGTTTCAACTCTTTGGTCGTGTTGGTGGCTTGATGGATTTGGAAGCATAGAAATATTTGTGTGTTTGAGGGGGCTTCCCCTAATCTTACCGCTCTCATGCGGAATATTAGAGATGAGGCTAGTTTGTGGTGTATGACGGGAGCCAAAGGGCTCCGTCAGATCTGGCATTGAGGGCCTTGTGTTGTTTCCCCCCCCCCCCTTTTTAGGGGTTGTACGAGTTTTCTAGACTCTTTACTGTTGTTCTTGTTTGTCTTCTTCTTAATATAATGATGCGCAGTTCTCCTGCGTGTTCGAGAAAAAAAGAAAATGGACAGTGATCGGTTGTGTGCACCTCGACCGCCTTCTTCCGCACTGCAACGAAATCTGACAAGTGACGGTCAAACGCAAACTGGCCAACGATGACTAACAAAAATGACATGCATGAGCAATTGAAGAGCGGAGGAATGTAAGCTATCTAGACTAATCCTATTATTCATATATATAGACTTTGTACACCATTGGAAGCCGCGAGCCAGTAGCAAAATGACTCCCACGATGCAACACCTCCGCATCCTCATGCTCCTCCTCCTATGTTCTTCGTTCTTTGCAGATACAGCAGCCAAGCATGACACCCCTTGCCTCCCAGATCAAGCTTCTTCCCTCCTCCACCTAAAACGTTCCTTCTGTTATGAATAGCGCTTGTATTCAATATGAGGCCAATGGGCCGGTATATATACACAAAGTACAGGTGGTAAATATGCAAAGAACCCCTCATAACAATGGGGAATAACAATCTATACATATATCTCTAACACCCCCCCTCAAACTCACGGTGGATCAACAACACTGAGTTTGGAGAGAGAGAAGCTGTGCTGTGCTCGAGTCTGGGCCTTCGTGAAGAAATCCGCTATCCAAGCTCAAGGCACATATCAAGAGTAATCACCGATCATGCACACAAGACCTCATGAAAGAAGCATCAACACCAATATGCTTGGTGAGCTCATGCTTCACGGGATCACGAGCAATACCGATAGCACTGTCTCGTCGGACGAAGAGGAGTCGGTGTAGTGACAGAAACACCAAAATCCTCAAGTAACCACCGTAGCCAAGTAATCTATGCTGTCAAGAGAGCCATCGCTCGTAACTCAGCCTCTGCACTCGAACGGGACACAGCAGTCTGTTTCTTCGTTTTTCAGGCAATAAGAGAACCACCAAGAAAAACACAGTAAGCAAAGATGGACCTACGATCAGAGGGATCGCTGGCCCAAGTAGCATCTGAATAGGCCTGAAGCTGTAGCGAGCTAGAACAAGGAAAGAAGAGACGGCGAGAGATAGTCCCACGAAGGTATCGTAGAACGCGAAGAAGGTGGCTGTAGTGGACCTGAGTGGGAGCTGAGACAAACTGACTCAGAATATGAACTGGATAAGTGATATCTGGATGAGTAACAGCAAGGTAAACAAGACTCCCAACAAGGTGACGATAGCGAGTCGGATCAGAAAGAGGCTCGCCATCAGAGAGTCGGAGGTGAACATTGAGCTCCATGGGAGTCTCAACAGTACGCTGATCAGTAAGAGAGGCGCGATCAAGAAGATCATGAATATATTTCTCTTGGGACATAAAGAAACCATCTGGAGTGGAAATAACCTCAATCCCAAGGAAATAACGAAGAGGACCAAGATCCGGCATAAGGAACTGCTCACTAAGACGAGCCTTGACAAAGGCAATGTACTCAGAATCATCTCCCGTAATGATCATATCATCAACATACAGAAGAAGAAGAGTCCGACCACGAGACGAAGTGTGGACAAAAAGCGCAGGATCATGATCACTAGCGGAAAAGCCAGCAGCAGTGACCACAGAGGAGAAGCGCTCAAACCAAGCACGAGGGGCTTGCTTGAGGCCATAGAGAGAGCGACGAAGGCGACAGACCATGCCCTCAGGAACAGAATACCCAGGTGGCGGATGCATGTAGACCTCCTCACGTAATTCGCCATTAAGAAAGGCATTCTTGACATCAAGCTGAGAAACAGACCAGTGGCGAACAGAAGCCACCGAAAGAAGAGTGCGAACAGGGGTCATGTGGGCAACAGGAGCAAAAGTCTCGTCATAGTCAACACCATGCTCCTGCTGGAAGCCACGAGATCCTCGACCAGAGACAGAAAGAGATGTACTATCAGCAGTAAGAACACTGACAGGAGAATCAAGAGGTGTAATAAAAGACAAAGTGGAAGAATCAGGAGTCATGTGAAAAGATACTCCAGAATCAAGAATCCATAGGGAGGTACTGATCGTGTAGGGGTGGTTTCTCGGTGCAGAAGAGTCGATGAGCGTAACTCGCAGAACTCGCCGAGGAGAACCTGAAGCGGCAAGCAGGCGTCGAAGTCTGGCTATCTCTTGCTCGGTGAGAGAAACTGCTGAAGAAGTTGATGCAGACGTCGATGTAAAAGCACTAGTACCAGAAGAAGAACGGCGTGACAGATGCCGCTTCTTCTTATAGCACTGGGACTCAATGTGGCCGGCCTTGTCGCAGTAGGAACAGTGAGGACGGCCACCTCCAGACGAAGGGCGGCCACCACCACCTGTGGCAGCCGCTGAAGAAGGCAGTGTAGCAGGTAGACGAGCGGCGAGCACAGAGGGGAGTGGCATCAGACCAGCACCACTCAGGCGAGTCTCCTCTGCGCGTATCTCGGTGAGAGCCTCCAGGAGAGTGACACGAGGGTGGCGTGCAAGAAGCTGAGCACGCCTTTGCTCGAACTCAGGACGAAGGCGAGTAAGGAACTCGTAGACCCGCTGAAACTCCAAGTCAGCACGTATATCCAGCAAGACGGACAGAACGCAGCGGCCAGCGGTGCAGAGAGTCCAAGCGACGCCGAGCAGAGCTACGAGCGTAAAGGCGTCAACGATAGCATCACCTGCTGAAGAGAGTGCTCTTGGCGAACCACGGACAGTGCAGGGCATCACCGGAGGGCTCGTGCGCCGGCGAAGATGAGTCCACATCCGAAAGCCGAAGGAGTCCACAACCTCGAAGAGAAGCGAGGCTGGATCTCGCGCGATGAAGACAGGCGGCGGCGCCGTCATCGCACCACTGAGTGTAGGTGGTCAGACGATCCTTGTAGAAATCCAGAGCCTCCTGGTAGGCAGAGGCAGCTTCATCATCAGCAATCTGAGCAGCCTCAGTAGCAGCCTTGTCGGCTGTCGGGGGCAATGCAACAGGCGTGGGCTCCGTCGGAGGAATAGGGCAAGGCGGGCAGGTGACATCGCCAGAGAGGACGCCCCAGAGACGTAGACCACGCATGTGAATGCGCATGTGAGACACGAAGTCGGTGTAATTAACACCATCAAAGACCACCGGGCAGCGAGAGAGGGAAACGGTGCCCATTGGTAGGCGGCGCTGGACGGCGCGGCGACCAATACAACGAAGTCTAACATGCGGCGCTGAACGGCGCGACGGTTAGATCGACGTTTTTTTTTTGGAAACGAAAACCCTAACTCTTATTAACGAGCCTCCGGCCCGTTAATAACACACACACGCACACACGCAGGAGGCGGCGGCGGCGCCGTTGGCGGTGCGGGGTGGCCGGCGGCGCGGGACGGCCGGCGGTGCGTGGGAGCGGCGGCGCGTGGAAGCGGCGGCGCGTGGAAGAGCGGCGGTGCGTGGGAGCGGCGGCGCGGGGAAGCGGCGGCGCGTGGGAGCAGCGGCACGGAGGGAGCGACGGCGTGTGGAAGCGGCGGCGCGGGGAAGTGGCGGTGCGGAGGGAGCGGCGGCGCGGAGAGAGCAGTCGGGGCGGAGGGAGCGGCCGGAGCAGCGGTTGGAGGCAGCGGCGGCGCGACGGAGTAGAGGTCCCGGGCGGCGACGGATCGGCCGAGCGGGGAGGAGCGCGCGATGAGGGAGCCGTCGGGGAAGACAGCCTCGGGTGGCGGGGAGCGCACGCGAAGGCGCACGCGGAGTCGTCGGCGGGATGACGGCGACGGCGGCAAGCGAAGCGACGGGAAAACCCTAGGTACGCTCTGATACCATGTTATGAATAGCGCTTGTATTCAATATGAGGCCAATGGGCCGGTATATATACACAAAGTACAGGTGGTAAATATGCAAAGAACCCCTCATAACAATGGGGAATAACAATCTATACATATATCTCTAACACCTTCATCGATGCAAACTTACCATCATGGCGAGCCGGAACGGACAGCTGCCACTGGGAGGGCGTCACCTGTGACATGGCCTTCAGAAGAGTCATTTCCCTAGACCTCGGTGAGTTTTACTTGGAGAGCCATCGTCTTGACCCTGCACTCTTCAACCTCACCTCTCTCAGAAACCTCAGCCTTGCTTTCAATGACTTTTCTTGACCTTGATTCAAATCAGCTTTCTGGTTCTCTGGAAGAAATTCCTGCCCCTTTATCTTCACCCCTGTCGGCAATATATTTATCCAACAATCAACTAACGGGCCCAATACCCAAATCATTTTTTCAGCTTGAACATCTTAACTTACTCTACCTTGACGCAAATAGATTGACAGGCACAGTGGAACTTAGCTCCTTCTGGAGGTTGAAGAGCCTCACTTCGCTGAGTCTATCTAACAACTTGCTATCAATCGTGGATGACGAAGGTGATAACATATTACCCTCTCTCCCTAACATCAACTACTTACACCTTGCATCCTGCAACCTTAGAAAACTTCCAAGTGCATTGAGATATCTAGATAAAGTTTCGTATCTTGACCTTTCCAATAATCAAATTAATGGGGTTATACCAAGTTGGATATGGGAAAATTGGACAGACAACCTTAAAATTTTGAACCTCTCGTGCAATATGTTTACTACTTTGGAAAAGTCTCCTTCTCTTGTTAATATGTCATATTTAACGGTTCTTGATCTTAGTTATAATAGACTTCAAGGAAGTATACCAATACCAGTAAACTCGAACAATGGGGTTGCGTTGGATTACTCGAATAATAACTTCTCTGTCATTGTACCTAACTTTGGAAGATATCTTAGAAATGCTACCTATATCGATTTCTCCAATAATAAATTAAGTGGTCAAATACCATCTTCAATTTGTAGTGCAAGTGAACTCAATATCATGGACATATCTTACAACAACTTCAGTGGATCCATCCCACCATGTCTAATAGAAAGTGGAAACTTGAGCGTATTGAAGTTGAGAGAAAATCAATTCCATGGGATGTTGCCCAAAAATATTATAGAGGGATGTAAGTTTCAGACAATAGATTTGAATGGGAATCAAATTGAAGGTAAACTACCTAGATCACTATCAAATTGCCAAGACTTAGAGCTCCTTGATGTTGGTAATAATCAGATTGTCGATTCTTTTTGTAACACCCCATTTTTTTTTCTAGCATAATAAAATTTGAAACTTCCAGTTTATGTTAGCTTAAAAGGCTTTATTTGCTTAAAAGGCTTTAATTACAAGTTGGTTTTCCTGGTGCTTTCCAAAAAGAAATTCAAGTAGTGCAAAAGCATTTAAACTAAAAAGCCTCATGTTAATCTTTTAAAGGAATCTGAGAGAGTGAATGTGTGTATGCGTTGATTTAAAGCCCCAACCCATCTGGCCCTCCATCTCTTTTCCCTGAAATCAAAGCCACCCATTTCTTTCCTGCCTTCTCTCCATTTCCCTTGCTGGCTGCAGCACCTCCTCTCTCCCTGCACTGTCCGTGCGTGCTTGCCCCCACCAGCTTCGACAATCACACGCGACGTCGACGCCCTCGTCTTCAGCACCACCCTCAATCCACGCCGGGAACAGCTGCGACGTCGACACCCTCGCCTTCAGCGCCCGACAGCGGTATGCCTGAAGCACGCCTCCTCGCCCTCATTTTCAGCACCATCCAGCTACGCTCGGCGTTCGCCGACCCCCACCCCGAGCTGCACCGTCGTAGTCCTGCGCGAGACACGCCCTTCACGTTGGCCGTCACTCCGCCTTGCCTTCTGCGCCCCGCCGTGTGACCGGCGGGCAAAGCGCCGCTCTGCCTCGTTTTCAATCGCGCTGGACAGCCAAAGATGTTGCTCCCGTCCTGCGGCCGCACGACATTAACTCCTCGCGCGCACGGCGCCATGCCGCCTTGTCTCCCTCCCTTTGCGCCTCACCTCTCCCGGGCCGCTATAAAATGCGTCGGAGCTCCTCCACCAATCCTCACCACCGCTTGTCCACCTCCTCCTCCACCTCAAGCCGCCGCCGACGCCCTTCTTCCGCAACTCCGGCGTCGGGCTCCCCCCCGAGGACCACTGCGCCGCGAGTCGATTCGACGCACGTGGAGCAGCCCGGGGACCCCGCCAGCCCGATCACCACCTCGCCAGACTCCGCCTTCCTCCCCCGCAAGCCGACGCCGTCTCCTTCTCTGCACCCGAGCTCACTCACGCCGCCGGCCCAAATCGCTCCGTCTCAGCTGCAATTGGCGACACAGGTGAGCTCGGCGAAGCCTGAGGGAGCTCTCCCTCCGAGAAATTTTGCCCGGACCGCCCGAGCCGCCGGCGCCCTTGCCCTTGCTCCGGCCGGCGCTTGGCTCACCGCACCCCTGCTGGGCTTGCTCCGGCCAGGCTCCCTCTCCCCGAGGCGCGCGCTGGCCCGCGCCGCCCCTCCTAGCCCGCTCCGGCTCGCCGCCGGCCGGCTCCACCCCGCCGTCGGACTGAGCCAAGAAGAGCAGTGCTGCACTTTAACTCTTTGCCTACCCCTGTATTGGCCGAATGAATGGGTACCTAAGCCGGCCACTTAAGCAGGACAATAGTAATCCACCCGGGCCCACAAGTCAACTGCACATACCTTCTCTCTCCCCTTGTTATTTTCGGAATTTTTTTAGACTTTAAAAAGTTTGCAGGGCCATAACTTCATAACCATAAGTCCAAATTTAATGAAATCAGTTTCTAAATTCTTATAAAATTTAGATCTTTTTAATGGTTCTACTTTGGTTCAGTTCGGAGCTTATTTGAAATTTTCGTTTATTTGGTATTTATTTCGTGCTCGCTCTTTTGTGTTGTTTTTCCGGTTCTTCGCCCGAGTAGAGTTCGAGGACGCGAACGAGCCCCAGATCGAAGCAGCACCAGACCACCCAGCTCTTGATCCAGGCGAGTCAACACTTTGATCATATTAAACTCCTATGTTTTAATCAGTTATATTGTTTTAAATTATCAAACTTGCATGCGTTATTTTATGTACAATAGTTTACTGTTTTCCACTAGTTAATTACCCACTCTGCTTTACTAAGCATTATGTAGCTAAACCACCCCTTGAAACCATTATTAACCTTACCACTGTCGCCTTAGGTAATATTATTAAAAGCAAAGTTTTCAAGATAAGCTACATAAATAATCGCCAGGCAGGTCTAGTAAAAATCTCGGGACATTAGCATGTCTGATCATATCTTTCTCAACAAATAATTATTTTGGGCAATCATGGGATGTACATGATTGGTAGTTTGTATAAAGATTTATCTTATGCTTCTCAAAACCCTAAAACTTGCTTACTTGTCTGGGCGGATAGTAAGAGTGGTTGGTGGATGTAACAATTGGGTTGCGGAAGCCGCCCGGACAAATTAAGGACTTAATCATGTGTTGACCTCTCCATGTAACACAGTACAAACCACTAGCTGGCAAAGTGTAGGCATGACTAAATAATTTGTACTACTTGATGAGGGAATGCACTTGGAGGAAAGCATGATTTTTCTCACTGGACTCGATTTCACAGAGATGGTCGTGTCGCGGATAGAGGCGGGCGCAAGAGGGGGTCTCGCTGGGGCCCAAAGGGCTAACCTGGAGACGAAACCTTAGCGAGTGCAGTCTTTTACTAGATACATTGTAAAGGTCATGTGGTAATCCGGTTGATCTGCATGTCTAAAGAAACGTGTGGAATATACCAATTGGGTTATCTCTTGTGGGTACAGTTGTACAAACTCTGCAGAGTCTAAAACTATTCGAATAGCCGCGCTCACGGTCAAGAGCATGCATGGGAACTTCCTCGAGTTAGTTCTATTTCAAAAGCAGTTGTGGAAAGGGATTAAAAACTGGGTGAAGGGAAGTACTTCGCTCTGTTGAGTTTTTCCTGGAGGGATGTACTCCAGTGTTGACTAGTTAGGGTGGATATAGCCCAGTAACCAAAAACTAGCATTGGTGGATGGAGCCATGTAATCGGTGGATGGAACCGTCTACAATATACTTATTGCACATTGACAACAGTTTTTGCATTATCACAAATCTGCTAAGTCATAGGATTTTTATCTATGTATTTGTCAAATATCGCTTTAAGCAAAATAAAAGAAACCGAGCCTCCCTTACATAACTCTGCATCTATAACTAAATGCATTACGTGTGTTGGCTCGTGGAGCACGTGGATGTGTGCTCACCTCGCCTTTAAACCCCCCATTCAGAGGCTGTGAATCAGGAGCATTACGCCTACTGCGAGGACCAGGGTGCCGAGGGAAATGAAGACGATGGATATTAGACTAGTCCTCGGTAGTCTTGCCTCTCGTTTCAGTCCGGTCGACCAGGCTAGTTTTGGCGGGTGCCTCCGTTATTAGTCAGGACTCTGGTTAATAGCGAAAGCACCTTAACAGTCTCAGTCGCTTGCCTGTGGCGAGTTGTGCCCCTACGCGTATGTTGTTTCCGTTTCCGCTCTTTATGTATTGTAAGACATTTGGCCTGACGGCCCTACTGTAACTTCAGCCCGACGTGGTCTATTTTAAACTCTGGTATTGTAATGTATGGTTTTGTCTGTATGAAATGATGCAGCCTTGTATCTGTGAGCGCTATCTACTGATCCAGGGAATAGCGCAGTTAATTCACAGAGGATTCCAGGTTAGCAAACTTGGGGTCCGACACTTTTCCATCTTGGTTGGGTACTCTTCCAAACCTGCGGGTTCTTATCTTGAGATCCAACCAACTCAATAGCACAATAAGGGATATTAAAGGTGGTCATCTAATTAAACACTTCAAGAGTTTGCAAATAGTTGATTTGGCCTCCAACCATTTCTTTGGTGACTTGCATTCAGAATGGTTTGAGAATTTGCAATCAATGATGACAAATGTCATCGATGAGGGACAAATATTAGATCATACAAACATATCAAAACAAATATTCTATCGAGATATTACCACTATTACATACAAAGGGAACATTCTTATATTCACTAAAATTCTAAACGCCCTCAAAGTAATTGATTTCTCAAATAACTCATTTAGCGGTCCTATTCCTAAATCAATGGGGAAGCTCATTTCACTGTGTGGACTTAACATGTCACACAATGCCTTCACGGGACAAATTCCATCGCAGCTTAGTGCTTTGACTCGGCTGGAGTCGCTAGATCTCTCTTGGAACCAGCTCTCAGGGGAAATACCACAGGAGTTCACTTCTCTAACTTCTCTTGCTTGGCTGAATCTTTCATACAACAACTTGACTGGAAGAGTACCACAGGGCAACCAGTTCTTGTCATTTTCCAACAGTTCGTTTGAAGGCAATGTGGGCCTCTGTGGAAGGCCACTATCCAAACAATGTGACACTTTAGGTTCGACAACTCCGAGCACAGCAGCTTCTTCAGAAGGCAACAGTTGGTGGCAAGACAAAGTTGGGGTTGTCCTATTGTTTGCCATTGGCGGCTTAGGGTTTGGAGTGGGCTTCACGTTGGCAGTCATATTTCTACTGGTTTGCCGGGTCAAAGGAGTATCTACTATTGTTTGTTAGATCATACTGCTGAATCTACTTTGCTTTGACTTTTGAAAATAATGTCGTTTGCCGCTTCATTGCATGCACCTTACCTACAAATAATAGTGTGAACAGAGAAATGAGCTTATCTTTTCTAGTATAACTTGCAAGTCCTATCTCTAAAATGCTTATTGTCTAAGAAATGAAATTTCGAATTCCTTCTTGATGATATATATACTATTAAGAGAATGTTCAAATTTTCTGAGTTGGTCAATGAGTCCTGCACCGAATTAGGATTTAGGACAATTGTTACCAGTACTAATCGGGCAAGCCAGGTATATTTTTGTATTATCCAAACTGCACCAAGTATCGAAGAGATAACACAATCTCCATGTAAACTCACGTTGCATATTGCTGTTTTACAAAGGAAACTCACCAGCTCAACTTATGTTGGACATCCATAGAAGTTGCTTCTTTCCAGCTTTTGATGTCACTTCCAAGCATGAACCCAAAAATATGAATACACTATAAGCAGCAATTTCGTCCAACAACACACAAAAGTGAATTTAAATAATCTCTAAGAAATTAATAGGAGCTCTAAATATACTCCAGTGTTTCTGTATTCACTAAAAACTAAAGGTAAAACCAAGTTGAGTTCATCCAAGGAGGCTTGTTTGCCATTGGCGGCTTGGGGTTTGGAGTGGGCTTCACGTTGGCAGTCATATTTCTACTGGTTTGCCGGGTGAAAGGAGTATCTACTATTGTTTGTTAGATGGTACGGCTGAATCTACTTTGCTTTGACTTTTGAAAATGATGTCGTTTGCCGCTTCATTGCATGCATCTTACCTACAAATAATAGTGTGAACAGAGAAATGAGCTTATCTTTTTTAGTATAACTTGCAAGTCCTATCTCTAACATGCTTATTGTCTAAGAAATGAAATTTTGAATTCCTTCTTGATGATATATATACTATTAAGAGAATGTTCAAATTTTCTGAGTTGGTCATCAACGAGTCCTGCACAGAATTAGGATTTAGGACAACAGTTACCAGTACTAATCGGGCAAGCCAGGTATATTTTTGTATTATCCAAACGGCACCAAGTATCAAAGAGATAACACAATCTCCATGTAAACTCACAACAAACAAAATGCTTATTGCGTGCACCTTACAAGTCCTAGTATAACAAGTCCTAGTATAACAATAATAGTGTGAACAGAGAAATGAGTTTATCTTTCCTAGTATAACTTACAAGTCCTATCTCTAAAATGCTTATTGTGTAAGAAAATTTTTTTTGAATTTCTTCTTGATGGTATATATACTATTAGGAGAATGTTCAATTGTTACCAACACCGAATTAGGATTTAGGACAATTGTTACCAGTACTAATCGGGCAAGCCAGGTATATATTTTTATTATCCAAACTGCACCAAGTATCGAAGAGATAACACAATCTCCATGTAAACTCACCAAGTTTACGAGCAACAGTCGATTATTCTGTGTCACTCGGACAGGCTACTTGGTTGTACTAAGTGGTATATGTATAAGATGGTTAAAAAAATTATCTATGTGTTGCCCGGACAGGCTCCATGTCTTGGTTGTATACTTGGTTGCTTGAACTGAATCATCTTATTCTGAATGATGAGACACAAATCAGAAGAATACACCCTCTAAATGCTGAACCATCCTATTCACCCAAAACAATTGAAACACATGACTACCATCCTATCCAATTCAACATCATTCCACCAACGAAACACAGCCTAAAAGAACCGCTGGCATAGAACCTGTTTCTTTTGTAACATCCATCAATTCTGTGAAAAAGTGTGACTCATGCTCATTGATCAAAAATTTATCACGAATAAGAAAAATTGAACTAAACTGGCAAAATTTCTTCCAAAGATACATAGTATGCATTTTCGTCTCCTCTTTCTCTTCAGCTTACCCTTCAAATTTCCTAGTCCCTCTTGTCTTTCCCTCTTCTTTCTTTTGTCCAAGTCCGGCGCATTGCCATCCGAAGAACCTCCATCATCAGTCCCTCCAAATCCTGTGAGCTTCTCATACTCGTCTTCATCGATCACTCCCCGCTTCAGCTTTTTCAAGAGCTGGTACTCGCGTCCGAGCTCATCCAAGTCCTCCTTGGTTTGGACTGCTTACCTGTCTTCTTCCGCTTTGGTTTCTCGGGCTTCTCTGGAGCTTTCTTCTTCTCTGGGTTTGGCTTCTGAGCCAGCTCTCCTGCTTTTCTTTTCAAAGCCTTCTGGCGTTGTTTCTCTCGAGCTTTATCCCTGTATTGAACCAACACAGGAATGATGTCAACCCCACTGTTGAATATTGACACCATCTCTCTAAGTAAAAGTTGCTATCTAGACTTATTCCTATATATATGGACTTTGTACACCATTGGAAGCCGCAAGCCAGTAGCAAAATGACTCCCACGAAGCAACACCTCCGCATCCTCATGCTCCTCCTCCTCGTATGTTCTTCCTACTTTGCAGATACAGCAGCCAAGCATGACACCCCTTGCCTCCCAGATCAAGCTTCTTCCCTCCTCCAGCTAAAACGTTCCTTCATCGATGCAAACTTATCATCATGGCGAGCCGGAACGGACTGCTGCCACTGGGAGGGCGTCACCTGTGACACGGCCTTCGGAAGAGTCATTTCCCTAGACCTCGGTGAGTTTAACTTGGAGAGCCGTCGTCTTGACCCTGCACTCTTCAACCTCACCTCCCTCAGAAACCTCAGCCTTGCTTTCAATGACTTTGGGGAAGCTAACCTCCCAGAATCTGGGTTTGAGAGGCTCACAGATATCATCCACCTCAACTTCTCCTCTACCAATTTTTTTGGTAAGATCCCCATTGGAATAGCCCGCCTCAAGAACCTTGTCACTCTTGATTTTTCTAGTAACAACGGGTTGTATTTTCAAGAGCCAAGTTTTCAAACCTTCATGGCAAATCTAAGCAATCTGAGGGAGCTCCATCTTGATCAAGTGGAAATCCCCAACGTTGGATCGACTTGGTCCATTGCTTTAGCAGACTCTGTTCCTCAACTACAGATTCTTAGCTTGTATGGGTGTTCTATATCTGGTTCTATCCACCCTTTCTTCTCAAAGCTTCGTTCACTAACGGCGATCAACCTCGGATACAACCCGGGACTCGCTGGCAAAGTTCCTGAGTTCTTTGCTAAATTATCTTCCTTGAGCATTCTTGACATATCTGGCGATTCTTTTGAAGGGAAATTTCCAAGAAAAATTTTCCAGCTAAAAAGTTTGAGGACTATTGATTTGTCTGAGAACCCCAGTCTTTCCGTGTGCTTACCAGATTTCCAAGTTGGAAATAATTTGGAAACATTAAATCTAGGAGGGACCAATTTCTCTTGTGATATGCCGTCCTCATTTGCCAATCTCAAGACTTTGAAGAATTTGGGCCTTAGCACGACAGGAACTCCCAAGGAGCTTCCCTCTTTAATAGGTAAGCTTCATTCATTGACTGGACTGAAACTATACGGATCGGGCTTGGAGAAGCCGGTACTATCTTGGGTAGGCAAACTTAAGAAGCTGACAAATTTGGAGCTTGACTACTATGACTTCTCTCAATCGATACCCTCTTGGATCGGCAATCTGACCAGTTTGGCAAGTTTGGGAATCTGGGATTGCAATTTCTCTGGGTCACCACCACACCAGATTAGCAATCTTGCAAATTTGACAAGCCTGGAGTTCATGACATGCGACTTCTCTGGGCAGCGAATACCGTCATGGATCGGCAACCTTACAAAGTTGGCAAGTTTGGGGATATTCGAATGCAACTTCTCTGGGCCGATACCCTCAACAATCGGGAATCTAACCCAACTTGAAGGTTTGGCGATCCTATCCAGTAACATCATCGGTGAGACTCCATACCACGACTGCCTCTTCTTCCAAAAGAAGAAGAAGATTGCCCAAGTGGTTACAACATTCATTTGAATTAAGCAGAATCACCTATCTTATTCATTAGCATGGAACCAATCGACTGGCCCGCAGAAAACATAATCATGGCCTTGGGATGGAACGATGAGTATGTTATAGAACTTTGAGCAAATTTCATGTCTAATTCTTCTAGAATGAGTAATCAAACTCACAATTTCTACAATGCGCTTTGATTTAAGCATGCCAAAATTTAAATTTGTGCATGTTATTAACTATTTTTATATTAAATTGTAGCTCGCATGTAGATAATATGGCATCCAGCTAATAATTTTTTTTGTGAGGAGCTAATAGTGTATTGATGGTGTTTATTTTGAAAAAGTTACGAATATTGATCTATTTGTTTAACTCAAATGAGTGACTTGCTATTTTGGTTCAAGTGCATCCTGACTTTTAGTTTGAAAAGGCATTATTACAGTTCGAAACATTTTGACTAGTATTCTGCCCTTATATGCAGGACAAATTCCAAAATCTTTGTTCGGTCTTCCGGCGCTGCAATTACTTGGCCTTGGTTCAAATCAGCTTTCTGGTTCTCTGGAAGAAATTCCTGCGCCTTTATCTTCACCCTTGTCGATAATACATATATACAACAATCAACTGACGGGCCCAATACCCAAATCATTCTTTCAGCTTAAACATCTTGCAAATCTTGACCTTGATTCAAATCAGCTTTCTGGTTCTCTGGAAGAAATTCCTGCCCCTTTATTTTCACCCCTGTCGGAAATACATTTAGGCAACAATCAACTGATGGGCCCAATACCCAAATCATTCTTTCAGCTTAAACATCTTGAATATCTCAACCTTGAAGAAAATAGATTGACAGGCACAGTGGAACTTAGCTCTTTCTGGAGATTGAAGAGCCTCTCTTTCCTGAGTCTGTCTAACAACTTGCTATCAGTCGTGGATGAAGGAGGTGATAACGTATTACTCCCTCTTCCTAACATCAACTACTTAAACCTTGCATCCTGCAACCTCACAAAACTTCCAGATGCATTGAGATATCTAGATACAGTTTTATATGTTGACCTTTCCAGTAATAAAATTAATGGGGGTTATACCAAGTTGGATATGGGAGAATTGGAAGGACAACATTAATAGTTTGAACCTCTCGTGCAATATGTTTACTACTTTGGAAAAGTCTCCTTCGCTTGTTCATATGTCATATTTAACTGTTCTTGATCTTAGTCATAATAGACTTCAAGGAAGCATACCGATACCAGTAACCTCAAACCATGGGGTTGTGTTGGATTACTCGAATAACAACTTCTCTGTGATTGTACCTGACTTTGGAAGATTTCTTAGAAATGCCATCTGTATCAATTTGTCCAAAAATAAATTAAATGGTCAAATACCATCTTCGATTTGTAGTGCAAGTGAACGCATTATCATGGACTTATCTTACAACAACTTTAGTGGATCCATCCCACCATGTCTAATAGAAAGTGGAAAGTTGAGCGTATTGAAGTTGAGAGAAAATCAATTCCATGGGATGCTGGCCGAAAATATTATAGAGGGATGTAAGTTTCAGACAATAGATTTGAATGGAAATCGAATTGAAGGTAAGCTACCTAGATCACTATCAAATTGTCAAGACTTAGAGCTCCTTGATGGTGGTAATAATCAGATTGTCGATTCTTTTCCATCTTGGTTGGGTACTCTTCCAAACCTTCGAGTTCTTATCTTGAGATCCAACCAACTAAATGGCACAATAAGGGATGTTAAAGGTGGTCATAGAATTAGCAACCACTTCAAGAGTTTGCATATAGTTGATTTGGCCTCCAACCATTTCTGTGGTGACTTGCATTCAGAATGGTTTGAGAATTTGCTATCGATGATGACAAATGTCATCGACGAGGGACAAATATTAGATCATACAAACACATCAACACAAATATTCTATCGAGATATTACCACTATCACATACAAAGAGAACATTCTTACGTTCACTAAAATTCTAAACACTCTCAAAGTAATTGATTTCTCAAATAACTCATTTAGCGGTCCTATTCCTAAATCAATGGGGAAGCTCATTTCACTGTGTGGACTTAACATGTCACACAATGCCTTCACGGGACAAATTCCATCGCAGCTTAGTGCTTTGACTCGGCTGGAGTCGCTAGATCTCTCTTGGAACCAGCTCTCAGGGGAAATACCACATGAGTTAACTTCTCTCGCCTGGAAGAGTACCACAGGGCAACCAGTTCTTGTCATTTTCCAACAGTTCATTTGAAGGCAATGTGGGCCTCTGTGGAAGGCCACTATCCAAACAATGTGACACTTCAGGGTCGAGAACTCCGAGCACAGCAGCTTCTTCAGAAGGCAACAGTTGGTGGCAAGACAAAGTTGGGGTTATCCTACTGTTTGCCATTGGCGGCTTGGGGTTTGGAGTGGGCTTCACGTTGGCAGTCATATTTCTACTGGTTTGCCGGATAAAAGGAGTATCTACTATTGTTTGCTAGATCATACCGTTGAATCTACTTTTCTTTGACTTTTGAAAATAATGTTGTTTGCCGCTTCATTGCGTGCGCCTTACCTAAAAATTAGTGTGAATAGAGAAATGAGCTTATCTTTCCTAGTATAACTTACGGGCCCTATCTCTAAAACGCTTATTGTCTCAGAAATGATATTTCAAATTTCTTCTTGATGATATATATACTATTAGGGGAATGTTCAAATTTTCTGAGCTGGTCAATGGGTCCAGCACAGAATTTGGATTTAGGACAATTCTTACCAGTACTAATCGGCCAAGCCAGGTATATTTTTGTATTATTCAAACGGCACCAAGTATCAAAGAGATAACATGCCACGAGCATGGGATAGAGACCGTAAGCGGTAGTCATGGAACACTGGCGGATGGCGGCCTGGACCCTTGCGCTAGCCCAGGGGAGCCGTGCTAGATGGCCGAGGTACAGAGGAGGCCGTGGTCGAAATGCCGTAGTCGAAACCTGAAATGGTCGAAATCTGCTGATCAGACAAAACCGTTTGGACTACCGATTTCCAAGAGTGGCCGAAGCCAGCGGGTTAGACCGCTCAATACAAAGCGGTCAGACCATTAATATTGAATTCCAGATTAACAAAAATGCATTGACCAAAACTTTCACAAACGCAAATTTCAATACAACCCAAATATCAATTATTCATCATTACTAAACGCAGGACCACCACATGGTCTAACAAATCCTCTAAATGCCAAAACTAAGACTGGTTATACTTTAGCATGGTCTGTAGCAAGGTAAGGTTTGTCGCATGGTAAACTGATTAATTCCCTATATAACCTAGAGGCCACCCGGTTGGACTAAAATTTGGTGGCTTATGGTTGAAATTGCATTGTAACTGGCTGAAATTATATTGTAGTTGACAGTGGTTTATTTGACATAATTAATTTAAAAAAATCTAAAAATAGAAAAAAAAATAAGTTAGCCCATTACGTATAATGCAAACGAATACGGGAAAAAAGAACCGGTAAAAAGCTTTAAAAATACCAAAAAATTAGAAAAAGATAAAAATTATAAATAGTAAAAAATAAATCAGAAGTCTAAATTCAAATAAACAGGGCCTTAATCTGGGCTATCTGGCACGGTCACTGCCCCAGCTTTCCCATGCCTATCGCAAGGTAAATTGTGTGTGATTTCGACTTCCCCAGCCTTATTGGGTACCTGGCCCAATAATGCGAGGCAACCGTAGTTGTGGTCAGCAACTTCGGCCTATGCTGATGAATACTGTGAGGTCTCCGGCATATAGGACTACTGGATCCACATCGTTAGGTTTTTGACCTTTTGTGGTATTGTTTGAGGTGAAGACGAGGTTGACTGACCGGTGAAGTACTGATGGATAGAACACCCACGAAACTGGCGATCGATCTGTGGTCGCTAGTGGCTGGCCGTGATCCAAGTTTCTAGATATAAATTACCAATTCAACGAAAATGATTGAGATTTTAATCAACTTGAGATATACAGGTATTCTGACTGAGAAATTTCCTATTAATTGTCATCTTCAGTTATCAGTATATACCGCAAATGCAAATGTTAAAACTAACTACCATCCATGCTTGAAGGTACCTTCGGAACCTCCTGTTCAAGAGTGCCGTACACGTCAATCGTGATATGAAGCCTTATGTGGCTGTACGTGATATGAAGCCTTATGTGGCTGTAGCAGTGTAGCCTTGCTAACATTAACCGCTACATACCAATGGCAGCCAGACACATCTGATAGGTAACTATTACGTACCTTGACTTGTAACCGGAGAGAGCCGATTGGGCAAGTTGCATGGCCCATGATAACACCACAGATACCTTGGAAGTCGATACCTCCACAGTCATCCATGCTTGAGTTGGAAGTACATTTGGGAGCCATGGGTTGCCATGACCGCAGTCAATCGATAAAACGGCCAGAGCTAGGCTGCACCCCCTACTGTGTATATAAACAGGCGCAGGTAGAAATCTATCACCCTGCATAGAAGCTCACTTTTAAGTTTTAACCCATCCAATCAATCAAAGCTGCCATTAATTATATATATACCCTCCATAATGACCCATCCCGAGCCACCGTTGATGCTGCTGCTCCTACAGATTCAGCTCGTGGTCGTACACTCGCTTCTCCCTTCAGCTGATACGTACACCAACCACACTGCCGTACCGGCCGCCGTTCCATGCCTGCCGGACCAGGCGTCGGCGCTGCTCCTGCTGAAACGGTCCTTCTCCACCACCAACGACACCATCTGCGACTTCCAGTCGTGGAGGGCCGGCACAGACTGTTGCCGTTGGGAAGGTGTCCGCTGCGGCGACGAGAACGGCCGCGTGACTTCCCTTGATTTGGGTGACTGCGGCTTGGAGAGCGGCCACCTCGATACTGCGCTTTTCAAGCTAACCTCACTCAGGTACCTAAACCTCGCCTATAATGACTTCAATGGGTCCCAGCTCCCATCCAAAGGGTTTGAGCGCCTCACCAAGCTCACCCATCTCAACCTCTCCACCTCCAACTTTACAGGCCAGGTACCAACCGGCATCGGTCGCCTGACAAATTTGGTATCCCTCGACCTCTCTACTGGCTTTGAAGTTCTTGAGCTGCTCGATGATGGTTATATGTGGAGCTCAGATGACTATCGGCTTGTAGAGCCAAACTTTGAAACCTTAATCGCAAACCTTAGCAATTTAACAGAGCTCCACCTGGGCTGCGTGGACTTGTCCGACAATGGGGTACACTGGTGCAATGCTCTAGCCAAGTCATCTCCTAAACTTAAGGTTCTTAGCTTACCATTTTGTGGGCTCTCTGGTCCTATTTGTAGTTCACTTTCTAGCTTGCACTCACTTGCTATTATTGACCTACCGTATAATCAGTTATACGGTCCAATTCCAGATTTCTTTACCGACTTCTCCAACTTGAGTGTTCTCCAACTTAATTATAATCATCTTGAAGGATGGGTCTCTCCCGCAATATTTGAACACAAGAAACTAATGACAATTAATCTCTACTATAATTTTAAAATCTCTGGTTACTTGCCAAATTTCTCAGCTGGTAGTAAGTTGGAGAAATTGATTGTTACTAGAACCAATTTCTCAGGTACAATACCAACTTCCATTAGCAATCTCAGATCTTTGAAGGAGCTAGGCCTTGGTGCAAGTGGCTTTTCCGGAGAGCTACCCTCATCAATCGGTAATCTCAAATCCTTGAGTGTGTTAGAGATTTCTGGGATGGGAATAGTAGGGTCCATACCATCATGGGTTGCAAACCTAACCTCTTCGACGACCCTCCAATTTGCTGATTGTGGCTTATCCGGATCGGTACCTTCTTTCATAGGCGATTTGAGGAAATTGAGAAGATTAGTGTTATGTGATTGCAGCTTTTCTGGAGAAATACCTCCGCAAATCTTAAACTTAACTCAATTGCAAACACTCTTGCTTCGTTCAAACAATTTCATCGGCACAGTGAAGCTTACTTCATTTAGGAAACTGCCACTCCTTAGGTACTTGGATCTCTCTGATAATAATCTAGTTGTGGTGGATGGAGAAGATAATTCTTCATCAGTATCCTTTCCAAAAATGGGTCTCTTAAATTTATCAGGTTGCAACATGTCTAAATTCCCTAATTTCTTGAGGCATCAAGATGAAATCGAGGTGCTGGACCTCTCAGAAAACCAAATTCAGGGGGCTATACCACAGTGGGCATGGGAGACTTGGAGTGATCTTTTATATTTAACCCTAGCGAACAATGAATTTACTAGTGTTGGTTATGCCCCCTTTCTTCCTCCACATATAGAATTCTTAGTTCTTAGAAACAACATGTTTGAGGGGGCCATACCTATACCTCAAGGCTCTGCAATGGTGCTCGAGTACTCAAGCAACAGATTCTCGTCTGTACCTCCTAATTTCAGTTCTCATCTTACAGATGTTACCGTCTTCAAGGCCTCTGGAAACAACTTCTCTGGAAATATTCCACTATCCTTTTGTGGTCCAACGAATATACAACTCCTTGATCTCTCTTACAACAACTTCAGTGGCTCAATCCCTTCTTGTTTGATGGAGAATGTTAATGGGATGCAATCATTAAATCTAAAAGAAAATCAACTTCATGGGGGGTTCCCAGACAATATCAACAAAGGGTGCTCATTTGAGGCATTAGATTTCAGTGGCAACTGGATTGAAGGACAGCTGCCCAGATCTCTTGTTACTTGCAAAAACTTAGAGGTACTTGATGTTGGAAAAAATCAAATTAGTGACTCCTTTCCATGTTGGATGAGCACGCTTGATAGACTTGAAGTCCTTGTCCTGAGATCCAACAAGTTCTTTGGACAGGTCGCACAATCTCTTGCAGAAAAAAGTACTTGTGCGTTTCCAAGTGCAATAATTGTCGATCTGTCCTCAAACAACTTCTCTGGCCCATTGCCCCAAGACCAATGGTTTAAGAGGTTGAAGTCAATGCTATTTAGAGACTCAAATGTGCCATTGGTCATGGATCATGAAGTGCCAAACTCAGGACAAGGTTACCAATATACCGCTGCAGTCACATACAAAGGGCATGACACCACATTTACTAAGATATTAAGAACCCTTGTATTCATTGATGTCTCGAACAATGCATTCAGTGGTAGCATCCCTGAAGCTATTGGGGAGCTTGTTTTGTTACATGGGCTCAACATATCACACAACTCGCTCACGGGGCCGATTCCATCTCAGCTCGGTCGTCTGAAGCAGTTGGAGGCGTTGGACCTATCCTCAAATGAGCTTTCAGGAGTGATTCCACAGGAGCTAGCATCCTTGGACTTCCTCACAGTGTTGAACCTGTCCTACAACAAGCTGGAGGGAAGAATACCGGAATCACCACATTTCTTGACGTTCACCGAGAGCTCATTTCTGGGAAATGATGGTCTGTGTGGGCCTCCATTGTCGAAAGGATGCAGCAACATAACAACGCCCAATGTGGTACCTTCCAAGAAGAATTCTGCAGACATTATGCTATTCCTCCTTGCTGGATTGGGATTTGGTGTTGGGTTTGCAGTTGTAATTGTAGTGGGATGGGTACTCCCCATTAGAAAGAAATCTTGAAATAGTGCTCTGTTGTATTCGAATAAATAAAATCTTTGTACGAAGATCACTTACAATCTGAACGTCTGCACGTTACACTGAGGCCTATAACTTCAGCAGAAATGGTATGACATGCTGCTTTATCATGAAAATAAGGAATTTACATTTGGCATCGAGCCTGTTTGATTCATAATATCTTGTGTCGTTCACTCTTTATTCTCTCTCTTGATCGGGCGGTGCGCTGCGCGCAGACACGTAATATGAACTGTACAATATTGCAATAGAACATATTTCTATCTTGATAACCCAATCTTGTACAGATACATAAAAATGCTATGTAGAATAGCAGACCATATACGCCGATGACCAAATGCTAAAGGCAAACCACCTTATGTGTGGAATAAAATAAAACGGCAAATATAGCAGTTTGCTTTGGATATAATGTAAGTTTTTATCTCTGCGTATCTTTAGACATCACAGGTACAGTAATCAACAAAAAGGAGTTTTGCTGGAGCCATTCTCTCGTAGCTAATAGTAGTTCTGAGGGCTGATGGTACGAGCGAGCCATGAAAGTCTCTCTTGATTTCATTGGGGCTCACAACTGAAGTCCAGGCTTTAAGTTAGTGTATGCATAAGTGTGTAAATGTTATGAATATTATGTTTATTGCCATGAGACTCAAGGGGCTATATATATAGAAGGGTATAGGGGATAGCTATATACAAATAAGGAAACCAAAGCAGATAAGGAATCAAATAACAATTCTATTCTATCTCTTATTCTATCATTTCTATCTCTAACATAAAACATATCCACGGTTCGTAAAAGCATCCAGCTATTGTAAAATCAACCAACAGAAATACAAACAATGTTACTGTGCTATTTTAATGTTCTTTGTGTATGGGCATGGTAATCTGTTCCTATGAAAAAGTGAAAAAGGGAGAAGAATTACATATCTCTAGAAGAAGAATGAAAAAATACACGTGTTTACTAATGAGGATATGCTCTTTTTCATGGCACTATGGTAATGAAGATTTACCTCTGCATACCACACCTTGCTTATTTGACTCTCCTGCCTCCTTTTTCCTCTCGATGAAACTGTTGAAGTATAAGTGAATTATCCACTTTTCCTCATCAGCTTAAGCTTTTGGGTGAATTGGTTGGTGCATACAACTTAATATAGTATCAGAGCCAAGAGGTTTTGAGTTCGAGACCTGGCTGGCGTAATTAAAAATAAATAATTGCAGTCTACTTCTATTCCACGTCTTAGGCCTACATGTGAGGGGGAGTGTTGAAGTATAAGTGAATTGTCCACCTTTCCTCATCAGTTTAAGTTTTTTGGTGAACTGGTTAGTGCATGCAACTTAATAGAAACAGATATGGGCCTGTTCTTTTTTGCTGCGGCTGATGGCTTTTTGGCTGTTTGCGACAGAGATTACGGAAAAAGAGATACTCGCTTTCGATTTTTGATGGTACAGATATTAGGTTTTTAACGTGTACTACAATTAACTTGTAGACCCCATCTTAAAAAAAATTCTCTGTTTAAAAATTAGTTACTGTAACAAAAACCAAAAGCGGCTTTTAGAAGCCGCAAAAGAATAGGGCCTATATGCAATTCAGGGCAGCGTCGCATGTACCCTGGAAAGAAGCTACCATGTCCACTGCTATTTATGTAGTTCTGTTTCATTTGAATTAAATCGTCGTTGATCTAAAAACATCGTCATATGTGTTACCACTAACTACAATCATAGCCACAATAGCTATAGCTCTGCAACTCTCATATGTTCCATGCATGACCTACAACAAACAAACAGGAATTCTTTGGTACTATACATCTATCCAAATTTGTAATTTATCCAACTATCATTGAGCACCCAAGACAATAAGAATCATAGAGGCAAGAGAAAAACATAGATAAAATGAAAGGATATGAAGTGGCAGTTCACACCCAAAGTATCCTGAACCATTACTATGATAAAAGGAAATAACATTGTTTAACCTATAAGGTCTATAACACCCACGTTTCCAGGGGTGGTACTTACTGTTCATCTCACAACTGCCCAGGAAGTTAAGTCGTAAGGTATTATAGTTGAGTGTACATCATAGCCAATACTTGCACAAGAAAAGTAAATTTTTATTACAATATAGTGGCTTGGCGCAGCCGAAACTTACAGCAGGGCAGCGGCCCTTACAAAACAGAAAACAAAAGGCACTACAGGCAGACCTGAGCGCAGAACAACCCTAAAACAACACGTCATGCTCGTCGAAAGCGTCTTCGTCTTCAACTTCATAAATTCCTTGGTCTTGCAACGCATACTCTGTTTAATTTTTGTTTGCAAGTATGAGTACTACTATCGTACTCAACAAGTCACATGTGGAAGTGCTAAGTAATTACATGCAAGGGATTTCAATAAACTGGGTATAGTGGTTCTGTTATTTCATGTAGATGCAGTTTTGTTTCGTAAACATTTAGAGTTTAAAACAAGAAATTCATATATTTTATAATAAATGGGGGTTTTCATACTTGACTTTTCATACTTTACCATTACTAAAAATTCATCAAACCTTTTTAATCATACTTATGCATCACCAAAGGAATCACCACTGAACATAGCTTCGTATACCGGAAATACGGCGTATCAAAGATACGTATGTGATTACTCCGAAGAGTTTGCCTAGCTTTACCCACAAGATTTCAGAACCCTCATGACTGAGTTAAGAAAACAAGGTTGTTCACTGCTCATTTCTTTATTTAGTCTCCACTCGGTAGACCTCCACTTCGAACCCGGGCATCCACTAGCTAGGTCGAATGTTTTTCCTCTCGTCCTGAGTGGAATCTTACCGTATTTGGTATGATTTTACCCCCTCTCATACCAAATCCTTCCTTCTGCACATGCTTGGAGATTAAACCGATTTGAGCAGATACTAGACCAGAATTGATAAATCAAACTTATGGTTGAGCGATCACTATGTCCTTGCTGAGCATAAGTCTCTTCGATCTATCGGTCCCATCTACTTCAAACCATTTCCCTTTACCTTTTAAATCTTTTCCCCACTGTCCGACAACAATGTAAACCGATCGTCGCATAAAATACCATATTCTTTACTGGACTTTGTTTTCACTTTTCCAAGCTCACTTTTACAAAGATTACTGGCAAAATGCCCTTACTTGACAACATGAGATAATTGAATTTCCTATGCTACTATGATTAATTAAGTAGTATTATTGATATTACTAGGTTTTTGTCGAGGTGAATGTGGTTATTGAATAAAATGGGCTTTTGTCAGTGGTGGGAAATAACTAATATTGTGTTATTTGAATTATCCATTTGTACATAAAATAACGATGCAAAAATAGCATAATGAAAGTATGACATAATAAATAATTAAAGGAACATGGGTTCAATATGTTCAAAATCATGCGACTTGCCTTGCGAGTTAATAATTTCGAAAAATTCGTATTCTTCAAAATCTTGGTCTCGTGCCGAAGTTCCTTCCTCTTGAATTGGTTGATCTGCGGCGTCAAGGGCTAAGGCGAGAAACAATTAAACGATCTGAGTCCGCATTCCAAGGATTGATATTGGACCGAAAAGAAAAACAAAATAAAATAAATTCGAGCAAAATCCAAATAAAAGGGTTTAGGATTTTTAGAGGCTGGGTATGGGGAATTGGACTTTGAAAATGGGTTTACGGGCTCAAACTAGTCAAAATGGATATTTACATGCTTAACGGGCCTACTGTGAACAGTAACGGGTCTCTTCACTATTCACTACGGGTGTGGTTGCTACAGTGACCGAACCCGGTCACTGTTCATCTTCTCTACCCGCTCGGTCGCTCGATCGGAAGAACAGAGGGAGGTGGTGATAGCAATTGCCGAGGCTGCGACGACTTTCGACGGGATCGGCGGGCACGGGCGGATATTTGGGGTTCTAGGGAACCCATTTTTGGGGTCGGCACAACGAGGCAACAACGGGTGGGAAGACCGGGTGTGGGTGGCGGCAAACAAGGGCGGCGATGGGATATTTTTCAGACCGGCTACAGTGACTGTGCGAGAAAGTCGGTTGCAGGCGGTTCGACAGGTGAAATGGGTCGGGCTGGGTCGTAATAGGTGCAGGATTGGGCTAAGGGCGGGTTGGAAAGAAGATCCAAAGAGAAATCAAGAAATTTCAAATTTTGAGGTTTCGGTTTTGTTTCAAGGTCTCTCCCTAATCGGTACCTCATTGAGACATTCCGTTGAGCAGCTGGTCGAAAAGTCAGAGCTCAACACAAACATGCAGCCTAAGAATGAGGGGGAACAGCGAACAGCCTTGCAGAGATAGAAGAAGCTGATAAGAATGAACGGAACTCACGCACATCAATCCTAGATTCTTCTTAGTGACAATACTCTTCAGTTTGTTGATGGGAGGCATTTCACCAATCTGAAAGGAGCACGAAGTATATTTGTAATCATTGTATTTTTACTTGGATAAAAATAACTGCTAGAGAATATCTTTAAATATACTTGACATACAATGGATATTGACAACTAGAGAGCGGACTCTTAGAGTAGGCTGTATTTGATTGAATTGAGGAATAAAGTTAAAAAGTTTGGCTTGTGTCGAATAGAATAAAATAAAATAAAACAGGCATGAATTACTCTACATCTTAATGCGCCTAAATCATGGTTATTGAGGGATTTTGTTTTGAAATTCGTATGGAAAGCAAATTATAAATTTTCTTTTATTTTATTTATAATTTTAACAATTTGTAAATCGACAAATTTGCGAAGATAAGCTTGGTGTTTATGAGTTTTGAAAATGTGACTCACGAGGATTTGACATAAATATGCATGCGGTGCGTAAGTCGACCGTTGTAGTGGTCTATACGGTGATGCATGCTCTGATGGTCAAGAGATCTCTGGCGCCATATAGGAATTTCGCATCGAGGACTTACGTTTTTGTATCGAAGAGGACGAGCTTGACTGACTGGTGAATGGTGACAGATGGGACACCGACGAAACTGTCGACCCTCGCATTGCGGGTTTCTAGCATCGCTACTTGCTCCGATCCTCAATTCAACGAAAACGACTGAGTTTTTTTTAATCAACCTGAGATGACTGCATTCATACCATTTTTCTAACCAAGAAATTCCCCATGCATTAATATGTCACCTTCGGTGATCTCAATATATAACGTTGAGTAGGAAAATGCTAAACAACCAAGAAAGAGTAATGCCCTTATAGGAAAAACAAAAGAAGAAGATAAAATAGTATCGCATGCAGCATGAGCTATGATGCCTTGTCTCTCTAGTTGATGACTAAAATTTGATTCCAATCAACTACAGATTGAATAAGTTATTTGTGTGAAATTTTTACTATAGTTTTTCGGGATTTAAACCTATAACCTGTGGGTTCTGAGATTTATGTTAATTGCACTAGCTAGTTATTTCGATCGTCTCAAAAAATAAATAAACAAAAATGAAAAAGTAACGCATGTAGCATGCTTGAAGGTGTATACGAGATACGGTCCAACAACAGTGCGATATACGTTACTCTTGTCACTTTCTTGGACTACTAGTATGCATCTACTGACAGAACAAACCATACAGCCTTAATATTAGCGACGTCCACAAATACACAAACGTCAGGCAGGCAATTGCCGGATCAAATCGTCGCGTGCCAACGATGGAGGAAAATCCGTTGGGCATTGGCTGGCTTGACTTGCAACTGAAAGTCGATTGGCCAAGCAGCATGGCCCATGACAACGGCGCGCACACCCAATTCACTCACCTGTAAATTCGTAAGTCTGTAGACCACCCAAAGCTGCCACCAATATGTCCCATCACGAGCCACTAGTGTTCCTCCTACAGATCCAACTCGTAGCCGTGTACAGCCAGCCATACCGGCGGTTCCATGCCTGCCGGACCAGGCCACGGCGCTCCTCCGTCTGAAACTTCTGAATAAATTCAACACCATATACAGAATCCAACTCAGCCATCTGCCTATCTCTGATTAAAAAATCCAGCTGGCCCTAAAATGATTGGACCCGTTAAGCGTTTGTTAACTCGTATGAAGTTTACCAACCGCCAAATGATCAACCGATCCACGTGTTGTACACACGCATCAAATATTTTGTAGGACTGGTATGAAAGCAGAGAAGATAATGGTGGCTTTAAATTTTTCCCTAACTGCTCATCAATTTTTTTATTCTAATAGGTATAAAAAACTAACAAAATTAAGAACCATAAATTCCAAAAATCATTGTACTATAGTAATTTCAACTCATGAACAGTGAAAAAATAGTACTATTGCAAATCCAAAATATCTATAAAATTTTTTATCCATAGATTCAAAAAACTTGAGACTTAAACCAAAACTAGATCATAACCTTACGAACCTATCCCAACCAAAAATCTTAAAAGAACTTAAGAGAATTGAAATCTTTTGGTTCGTATAGATCATCTACACCAAAACCAGGTCAAAACATAAAATTGAGCTAACTCTCAAACCAAATCTCAAGTGAGTGACATACTCAAACTCAGGTCGACTAAGTCATTGAATCAAGAAATTTCGAATCTTGTTGTTTGCCTCTACATCGGATGTGATTACCTTGTTATTGGCCGACACCACATAAAGATTCTTAAATTTAATCCAAATAGCTGCTTGTAACAACTTGGAGGTCCTTGATGTCGCAAGCAATCAGAATAGTGACTCATTTCCATGTTGGATGAGCACACTTCGTAGACTTCAAGTCCTTGTCCTGAAATCTAATAAGTTCCTTGGACATGTGGAGCCTTCGCTTACAGAAGAGAAAATTAGTTGTGAATTTCCAGGTCTGCGAATTCTCGATATATCATCGAACAACTTCTCTCGAACGCTGACACAAGAGTGGTTTAAGAAATTTAAGTCCAGGATGGTTAAAACTCCTAATGAGACATTGGTTAAGAAGTATCTAACGTCCCCTTACTAAGATCTTGAGGACCGTTGTGCTCATCGATATCTGAAATAATGCATTCCATGGCAGCATTCCTAGTACCATTGGGGAGCTTGTTCTGCTACGTGCCTTGAACATGTCACACGACTCCCTCACAGGGTCAGTCCCATCTGATCAGCTTGGTGACCTGAACCAAATGGAGTCTTTGGACGCCTCATTACATGAGCTTTCAGGAGAGATTACATGGAGTCTTTGGACGCCTCATTACATGAGTATGTACCCGTTGAAAAATAAACCTCTATATATTTTATCCGAAAAATCACATTAATACTCGCAGAAGAAATCCAAATGATAATATGGTTATGGACCCTCAAGTAAAGGGCCTGGGCCTAGTCTATATCTGGGCCATCTGGCCGAAGGTAAACGTGACCGTCATGTACGGGCCCGATCGTGCAACTCCTCTCGCGGCCTGGCCGTCCTCGGCCATTGGGCGCACCACGTCCGCCAAAGCCCACAGTCCTCGACACGGTCAGGAACCGCGTGGCCTCCTTCACCATCCGGAGTAGCACCACCAGCGCGTCCCTCGTCCGCTGCTTCATGCGCCACACCGGAGGGCGGAGGCGAGGTGAGGTCGGCCTTGGCGCGCGAGCCGAGCACGTTCACGGCCTCCGTCATCTTGCCGCCGTGTGCCACATGTGCCTTGCGACTCGCGGCAACATCCTGTGAGCTGTGACCTCTTGCAATCTTGGCAGCGGTTGCGAGATCGATCTCCAATTAGTGGCGCACTGGAAGCCTCGAGAGGCATCGAAGCCCCCAACTCCCCGTAAATAATAGGCAAACTTGGTTACTAGATACTATTTCGTTTGTGACATTTACCAAAACACACTGCAAAATCGATATTCAGTTAATGAGCATTATAAAATTATGTGCATTTGCTACCACACATTTTGCCCACTAAAATACGTTTTTTAGGAATTGAAAGAGAAACATATCGAAATTTCGGAGCTACCCCGCTCTCTCCCTACTCCATCTGTGAAAGATGGTGGGCCCCTATGTTAGTAGCACAGGCCCTTCATTCGTTGTTGTGAGAGAGAAGAGAGGGAGGATGCAAGCAGGTGACATAGGTCAGCGATTGGGGGGATTGGCGGTGGGGTTGAAGAGATGGCAAAATGGAAAGAGGACGAAGAGGCGATTCTATTTGCTAGATGCTTCGAGGGAGAAGAAGCACAGGGGACGAGTTGACAGTGATGGGTGGCGGCGAGGGGCAGCTGGTGCTCATGGAGGCAACAGCTCAATGGCTGAGAGCGGTAAGTACACACATCAATATGATGAAATGGGGAAGGAGAGACTCGGGCGTGAAGGAATTGGACGGAGTCTCACCCACGGCGACGAAAGACGGCAAAGAAGTTGGCTAGAGATTGTCACGCATGATTTGGAGCTTAGCAAGAAGAAGATGAAGAGACAAGATAGAGCAGGAGATGTTGTGAGCTTGTGTAGTGGGCCTGATGGAGTGGAGTCGTTGTGTGTTGAGTTGGGTCAAGTGGAATAGCCCACTGCTCAGTGTCGGTAAGAAGTACTTAAAAGTGGGAGACCTGTACACAATTGAGGCATAGGAAAAAATGAATTAAACTTAGCTTTCCCCACATTTGTTGTTCTGTTCCCTATCTCCTCTATTTCTCACCCACCCCCAATCTTCCCAAATACTGCTACTTATTTGTATGATTGGAACTCTCAGTAGTTCGGGTCATACCAGAGATGGAGAACAAGAAGTTCAATTTTGCATTTTTTTTTCTTGTAAAGAAATCAAATTTAGTTTGGTTAGTGCGTGAACTTTATATTAAAGATCTTTCTCTAAGAAAATATCATGGTATTCTTTATTTTGGTCATTTCTCTCCCTCTGATGTTAAGATTTAATTTTACTTAATAGTATACTTCAAAATCCCCTTAGTATGAATACATGATATATAGAATTTCATATCCAATCTGATCCTAGCTACTGGGCCCAAAATGGTGTATGCTATGGTGGTGATTTTACATGAAAAATAATTGGTTTTTCTAATATGCACTAATCCTTGGTTGAGGGTTCTTTTTCTTAATACAATGAACTAGATATTTATTAATGTAATAGTATGAAAACTTCACATTTCTACTACTAGTATATTATCTCAAACATCTGATAGGTTATTAATCTGTAATAGTAGAAATATTCTAGCTTCTTATATATTGTCCAATATTATGATCCAGTTACTCATACTATGTTTCAAAATTTGGATCACTTAAAATTCGAGTTTTATGTTAACGCGACATGTTTGGACCTGCTCAAGTGCATTATGTTTTGACAGCATAATATACCTCTAAAGGATGCCTCAAGAGTATAAATATAACACTACCACATAAAACATGATCATCGATTAATCTACATGGAATATAATATATTCTACATTATTCTAATTTTAACCACCCAGATGGAACAATTATTCGCCAGGAATATATGTGATTAATTAGAAGGTAATTTATATATCTGTTATAATTTATAATGCCAAATAAGTATGACAGATTTAGATCATTCGAAATCATTAAAATCCAATAGATCATCTAGTATTTTGAGAGCTATATTTGCTTCAGGCAAATGGCTATAATTCCAGTGGCACTACAGTTGCAGATTGCATTTGCCAATATGCATGTGTAATATTATATTGGTATGGTATACTCCAATGTGTACCAATCTGGCATCTGTGCGGCAGCTTCATGCTACCGTATAATACTCATGTATGTGGTCACATGCTGACAACTAACATATTACTAGAGACAAATCAATTACCCTTCGAAGGTTGCAATGATTTGCCAACAGTGTGGATAGCAGTTTCAATTATCTCTCAAATTTATAGCTTCAAATTTATTGGCTTTTGGATTTGACCTAAGATATGCCACTATACTCATCATGACTCTTATTTTCAATATTTTCTTATGCCTCGAATGTTCAGTATTCCTCATATACCCAAATTCCTCCCCCTTTTTCACGCCAACCACAAAATTCTGAGTGAGAGCGCCTACTTCTAGCATTTGCATTGAATTAACCCAGAGTTTTAGCAATAAATTGCTATTATACTACTTTAAGAGTAAAATTTTATTGGCGTGAAACTAACATATACTTTGTAATATGGAAGATGGGGTTTATATACAAACTTCAAGACTTGGGGGTTCATATTGTTTTCTAGTCGAGGTGATCCTTCTGAGATTTAACATTTGACTAGATTCCTTATGTCTTCAAGAAGGACAATTTTTCTATTGCCATTTGGGAAATAATGCACAACGAACTAATGAACTAAGGCTTAGAAGATGTTAAGAGCACATGTTTAATAACTTCAAGTAAGGTTTGGCATATCATTCCTTTCAAATATCAAGCATAATATTTACAAATTTTATTTCATGTATGATTAATTATTTTACTACAAGTAAGATATGCTACTAGCAATGTGTTCTATTAAGCAACTGTTCAGCAGGGGTAAGGCTGTAATAGAACATCTTAGACCAAATATTATTTATGGCATCTAGGAAAATAATTATCTAATGCACAATTTAAGCCTAAAGTAAAAAATAAGAGGTGTTCTTCATGAGCAAGATTAAGCTCGACAGAAGTTGTATCTATACTATTGATGCAACTCATATAGGAAAATGACATCTCAATAAAGCTAAGGGATAACCAAGAGAATGCTACTAGTCTCCATATTGTTCACTAAGGGCGTATTCTTACTTATAAAATGCACCTATTTATTAGTAACATACGGGTATAAAATGCACCTATTTATTAGTAACATACGGGTTACCTAAACTTAGTCCAGAGATAATATGGTGCAAAGCGGAGTAATACTCGCGTATGGACCTCTAGTCCGAGAAATAGAAGTAGAACTGGGCAAAGTGTCTACAGGAACCTAGTAACATTTTATAGATTTGACCATCCTTTCAGAGAAGGCCCTTAGGCCTAATGGATCAATCAAAATCATAGTCATTCTTTAGGGTAGAATAGAGGCAATACCTCATAAACTACAAAATCTTTACTTTTCAGCAATAAAGGGTACAACTTCGTCAGCGTCAGACTTAACAGTAGTATGACAATGAAATAAGCTTAGGTGATACAATTGCAGCTATTTTTCTTACAATATTTAGGATTTTCTGATAATTATTAAGGTATTTAAGCATTTTTTAGAATTACTAACAGATTAAAAAAATCCCCAAACACATAATGCCAGGAAATAAACCTAAAAGAAATATGATGCTTTCAATGTGTGCTAAGTCTAAGGTTTCACAAATTTACGGAAGCTCATATACCTAAAAAATCAGGTTTTTAGGATTTTCTAGAATTTTTTGATAGTTTTAATGAATTTTTTGTTAATTAACAAGCAATTTTTCAAATTACTAATAAGCAGAAAGAATATTAAACAAAATAATCTAGAAAAATGATTAATACCAAAAGTGCTAAATAAGATTATAATGAACCTCATATAATCTAAAAACAATTTCTTTAGAAAGTTAGTCTGCTAGAGTTATTTGTTATATCAATAAACTTCAGGGTCAAATTTGCAATTATTTCCGCATTATTAACAAATATTCTTAATTGATTGAAACTTGAGAGGCTAATTTGCAAAAGTGCCAGACAGTTTTTTTTCCTTTTTTTCTCTTTTCTTTTTCGCCCCCACTTTTCATCTTCCTATCTAGCCTCCCCCTATCTTTTTCGGTTTCCGCCCACCCCCATCCCCTTTTGGGCCGAGCTCACTTGGCCTACTTGGATGCGGGCCCATGAGGCTAGGGTCAAAACCCTAGCCCTGGGACCTCCAGCGGCAACAGCCAAGAAGCGTAGTGGCGGCGGCGAGCACCTCGAGTGCGGGCGCGAGTATGGCGACCACCAAGGTGGCCTCAGGGCATGGCCAGGCGCAGGGCACAGAGGCGACGGCGGCCAAGCCCGACGGCAACCAGCGGGGCTGGGCTCGGGCGGAGACAACGGCGGCCGAGCGTGGTAGTAGCCATCGGGGTTGAGCGTGGGCGGAGGCGACGGCGGCCGAGCGGAGCGGCGACAATCGGGGCCAAGCGCGGGCGTCTGAGTATGGCGTTCAGCGCCGGCGTTGTCGAGTGCGGAGGAGGGCGATAAGGCGGCCTCAGTGATGGCACCGATGGGAGGGGACGTTATGTGGTGACTTTGGGTGCTGGCGGCACTCGGCGTAGCGTTGACTTCATGCGGTGACAGATCGGCCACAGCAGCGGCTTTGGGGAACCAATCGCACAGCAACAGAGGCGAGTTCCGGTGGCCGGTGACCAGCTGAAGATGCTTCAGTTGGCAGCTCGGGCCGGGCGGTGGCCTTGCGGCGGTCGGTGACCAGCGAGCTGCTAGCGGCTTTGGGCGCGGGGCATGGCAGCTGGGGACTTTGGATGCTGACGATGACAACATATTCTAACGCTGTGTGTGGGTGATTTCGGTTGCATGATTTAGATGATTGGTACATCGATCAAACCAATTCTAATCTATCTTGTCAAACCGATCTAGAACATAGATGTCTAATTCTATTAGATTAAAGGGTTTATTAATCATGCGTATAAATTGTAGATCAATCTGTGACTAGGAACAACTAAAGCAATATCGATCAAATCATGGCATTGCAAACGAATATAGAATCAATCTAGATTCAAATATGAATCATAATACACAATAGATTGGTTTGTAATCTGCGTACCTTGCACCTTATAAAGCAATTCATGCTAATAATGTGTTGAGAAATAGACGAATGGCGATGCAAATCCATGCAATCATTCACAAGAATACTAGAGAGATAATCACAAGGGAACAATTGAGAGAGAACACCAAAACATAGTCTTTATTAATTTTAGATCTATTTTCATTGTATGTAAGGCTATCTATTTATAGTCTAAACCTTTAGGGGTAGTTTTAATATTTACCCACATCGTAACCTTTTATGTTTTGTAATAGAAAGGATCCTTTTTTTGTCTAACATGATCGGATCGTAGAATTATGATTCTATCAAATTTGTAAAAGTATATATATTTTATATAAAAATTAAATTATATTTCTAAATATGCAAGTCTATAGTAGATTTTTGAATTTAATTTTATAATTTGAGTATTCTTATTCATGTTATATTGAATTAAGATTAATTTTTGAAACTTATTTAATTATTTTTAATAAATTAATATTCTAAAAATGTAATATATCGAAGATAATACTTTTTTATCTTAGAATAAGATGTAAACAACAAAACAAAAGAAATTAAACTAGTGTAAGTTAAATTAGTAATAGGTAATATCAAATTTTTATACTAATGTAGTTTATTGTCAGGATCACAATCCAACTATAAGTCTATCCGATCCTAATGATTCTACGAGTAGAACTACGATCTTACTACGATACTATTTGATTTCAATTATACTATGATTTATATCATCTGTCTTCGGTAGAATACATATCGGCGACATCCTTCGACAGAAAGCATGACATTGCCTTCATCCTTGCCAGATCGCTTCACGTGCCGTGTGGCCAGCTGATGGCGCACGCCGACCGAGACCAAGGACGAGATCGAGCGCGCGACGAGGACGGAGACCCACGCGTCGCGCGAGACCGACTGAGGGAATTCATGGCGACGTGTTGATCTGATGGCTTTGAATCAATCACGTAGCTAGTTTTCTTTGGTGGATCAATCCTTAGGTCATCTCCAATGATTTTAATTAAATACTATCTATAAAAATTCTATATCATCTATAAGTACACACTAAAAGTTAGCATTCTAAAGGACTATTTATAAGGGTAGTTATTTGATGTTTACATACACACACAATCATTTATAGATGCTGACTCGTTTTGCATTATAGACTAGAGACGAAATAGTAGCTAGCTGTTTGTGTTTTGCATACTCTCTTTCCTCTACATAGAATATATGCTAATATGTACATACAAATAGTCAGCTGACTCAGCATCATTGGAGATGCTCTTACGTGACTCCTTGGGCCGAGTGCATGTGCTGGTTGACGTTTGAGCCGAGTCGTGTACGTGCCGAGGACGAGACGTCGCTGTCTGAGTGTCGGCGAGGACGGAGAGAGACGAAGCAATATGACGCCGTGCGAGACGTGGACGGAGATAGACCAAGTCGCTGTCAGGCCCCGTAGAGGTGCAGACGGAATGAATTAATTATGACCCATCTGGCATTGAATTTAGTTGGTATTGAATATAAGAAGGTAATTTAATATTTGATATCAAATTCAGTTCGTATTGGATAATTATTGCTGGATATAGTAACAAAAATGACAGAGCTAAAATCCGACCGAATAGTATCGGTAAATGGTAAATCAGATACTATCCGATCGAATATCTGAACAAGCAAGTTAGTACTCTAACTGGTCCAACCCATCAACTATTACTGATACCAACCGGTTTAGATTTTATCAAAGTCGTAATCAGTCGCCACCAATGCTCCCCGCTTATGTTGAACTTGCATATGAATTTATTGGTTTTCGAACTAATGTTTGAATTTATTGGTTTTCATATTTATGTATGGATTTTATCGTTTATATTGAACTTGTGTTTATTGGCTATTATACTTAAGTAATATAGATGGATTTATTATTAGTTGAAGGTTTGAAGTGATATGGTATGGTTTAGCGTATATTCTTTTATGTATACACTGGACTAATAAATTTCCAATATAGAACTACAATTGCAGCTCAATGGTTTCACGTCAAAAAACTACAGATCAATGGTCAAGGAGAACTTAAGGGCCTGTTCTTTACGGCTTCTAAAAGCCGCTTTTAGCTTTTGCTATAGTAACTAACTTTTAAACGAAGTATTTTTTTAAGATGGGGTCTACAAGTTAATTGTAGTACATATTAAAAAATTAATATCTGTACCATCAAAAATCGCAAGCGAGTATCTTTCTTTCCGCAATCTCTGTCGTAAACAGCCAAAAAGCCATCAGCCACAGCTAAAAACCATCAACCGTAACAAAAAAGAATAGACCTTAAGATCAAAACATGGAAGCTACAGTCCACACATGGCTCCACTTCCTGCTGGTCACGGAGGAGTTTCACAGCCAACCTACACGTGTTGTGTGAGCACTGGCCTCTCCACATGGACTCTACTTGCTGCGCCACACGTTCTTTGCTCGCTATGTCGCATGAACTCCATCTGCGTGCAACCATCGTGCTTAACTCCTAATACGGGGTGCCTGATGTTTACGACGTAAAATCAAGGATTACTTTGAATTCATGTAATCAGATGAACTGATAACACTAACTACTATCTCAATACAACAATTTAGGATAAAAGAATACATCTAACCACATGTTTCATCCTTATCTACTCGGTCACATAAAAGTAGACATGTTTTTCTGCAAACGGGGGATTACAGGAAGATACTACAACACCTTAGCAGGAGGTCATTGCTTCACCTCGATGTCCTTCCAATCATCAGAGTCATTTTTATGATTGTATCGGGATGCTTTGCACACTAGACAAACATGTAAGCTAGTATACTCTTTACGGTACAAGATACAATCATTCGGACATGCATGTATTCTTTCTACTTCCATTTCTACTGGACAAAGAATCTTCTTGGCTTGGTAGGTGGTTTTCGGCAACACATTTTCCGTTGAAAGCATGTCCGCTAGGAGACCTAACAATACCGTGAAACTCTTGTCGGACCAACCATTACTTGCCTTCAATTTCAGCAGTTCTAGAACTGATGATAATTTTGTGTATTGCGACTTGCAGCCCGAGATCAAAGGTTTCTCCGAGTACTCCATCAAGCCTTCGAAGTTACCAAACTCTCTCTCGTTATAGTTCCCTTCTGCATCACGTAACATCTGATCCAAATTGTCATTCTGCGACCTATCCTCATGATCAAAAGCACAGTCCACAACTGGCATATCGTTGTCTCTCTCGACTATGTCATAACTATCTTTTTATGTACTCTTCTCTTCACCGTGACTGGTCCAATATTTGTAATCTTTTCTGAAACCTCTTCGAATCAAGTGAGTTTTGATCTGCGCTAAGTTGCTAAACATCTTGAGATTATCACAATCAATGCATGGACAGTACATATATTTCATCCCCTTCTTCAACATATCCAGCTCGACCGCTCTTCTAAAAGCAGACACGCCATTAATGTACTCTTCACTTACACGATTCTCAATGTACATCTAGCTTCGGTCCATCTACGCTACACAAGTAACAAATGGGTGTCAAAAATGATTATTGCCGCTACTACATAGCAAATCAGACTAGCTATATATACTTACACATACATGACATGCATATAAATAAGTTATTAAAAGTAATTGAATACTAATCTCTGATCAGATTACTAAGAAGACGGCGATATGTTTTCACCCTGAACTCCCAAAAGTCGGTCGTTTTGCTCCACCGATGCAGCGCAATGAAGACAGATCTGTGTCGACATCGAGCAAGTACACCCAATAATTAATAGTGCAGATTATCACAGACGGTTCCAACTACAAACGGTCTGTGAAACCAAATATCACAGACAATTCATGTTAATAACTGTCTGTGACGTATCACAGACGGTTATTAATACGAACCGTCTGTGATAATGAATATCAGAGACAGTTTGTTATACGAACCGTCTGTGATATCTCGATTATCACAGATGATTCGTGTTAAGAACTATCTGTGAAAGTTCACAGACGGTTATCAACACGAACTGTCTGTATTGTCTCGATTATCACAGACGGTTCTAATACGAACCGTCTGTAAAAGTTCACAGACAGTTATTAACACGAACCGTCTGTGTTGTCTCAATTATCACAGACGGTTTGTGTTAATAACCGTTTGTGAAAATATCACAGCCGGTTGATAGTATGAACCGTCTGTGATAGTTTAAGCACAGACGGTTCTTAATACGAACCGTCTGTGATGTACCCGTCCAGTATAGCCTGTTTTGTAGTAGTGTTACAAGAAGAACGTCGGTAATATTCAGATTGAAACTCCCTATTTTTTCAGTCATTATAACACAAGCTATAGAATCAATAGCAAAAACTTAAATATGAATAATGTGGTATGTGAACAAAAGCCTCACGCACAAAAATATTTGAAGGCCAGGTAGCCTACTCCACCTTTGGTTCGGTCCTTAAGGGACTGAAGGTACTCTAATCGGACTCAAAAGTGAAAAGGAAAATTACTTTTCGTTCGGCAAGAATAGGCATGCATAACACCTTTCTGGAGAAACCAACGTTCTAAACCGACTCGACGTGATCCACGCGCCTTCTCCGATTGACTCCGAGCCGGTCTCCTCTTTCTGTTTTTCTTCCTTCCCTTCCAAGGCAGCCATGATTCCCTTCCTTTCTTTCTTTCTTTCACGCACGGTCTACACCAGTTGGCGCCTTCCTTTTTTTTTCCCTTGTGCGCTTCACGTGTTTCTCCCGAGAGCCCGCGAGGCCCACGCGGAAAAATTGCAACGCCGTACATGGCCGAGTCCACGCGGCTTGCATGCACCCGGAATGCACTGGCATACTCACGTACGTCGTCGGTTCACCTGAGCCATACACATAGATACCTTTAGGCACGTTTGAAATAGCAATGATTTTTAATTTTTATTAAAATTTTACTATAACTGACTGATTTTTTACTGTAACTGAGTTGGTTTATTGAGCATAATTAAATATAAAAAAATATAAAAATAAAAACGGTATACTAATCTAAAGCGGACGATGCAAATAAATACGGGAAAAAAACAAAACACGAAAATACCAAAAAAACAAAAAAAATTTGAATAAGGACAAAATAGCGTATAGTGTTTTGAACGCTGAGCACAGTGCTTTCATCGCTATTGCCGCGATTGGAAGCCCATCTGAGCAGCGCCTTAGACTGCTCCACGTGAAGTCTTCTTTTGGCCTCGTTGCCCTCCATGCCTCCACTCGACACATATTTTTAGACAATAAATAATCTTCTCAGATCTTAAAATCTTCTCACACATAAATCTAAGAGCAATTAAAATACTGGTATTATGTAGTAATCAATTCTCACCAAAATCAAAGAAAGCTTGTTTAGGAGCGAATTCACCTATGAGTGTAATTTCTTGGCTTGTGCACATGCTATTGGACTTTTATGCAAATTATAATTAATATCTTGTATACTTAAAAAGATAGACAATGTACTAGTATCAGGGATCTCCTCGTCAACTCCCCACGATCCTTGTGCACTCACCGCGATGCCTGTGTAAGTGTGTGTTGGGAGAGAGATCACGAGGATGATATCAGCGCATGTGCGATGCCACATGGCAAAATCAAATGATGTTGCTGTCATAGTGGTAAAATCGCTCTCAAAACCGTACTTAGGGGTGAAGGGGGTTAATTCTTTCAGGCTATGGTTTATGATTTACGACTTAAAATTTTGAATTTTGATCGTTCGTGAGAGGTATTTCGTAGAGGAAAATAGTTGTATACGATTTTAACCAGTATAACTGAATTCATCATACTTTTTAGTACAAATTTTTTATTGATTCTGTCTAAAAAAACGTATCAATTAAAAGCTAATTACTGTAGCACGTATAAGCTAAGTAGGAGTATAAGGTAAGCACAACCGAACCCAGGCGTGATCCGGTATTAAAACTTTAGTGAGTTAAATGGATCAACTAAAACGTCAGGGCATAAATCACACAAACACGAAACTTCGAGGAGCAAACTGGACTTTTTTCAATTATATAGCAATTGGTTCAGACTGTAGTATTATTGTTCCCAACTGTTTGCTCTCTTCTGCAAGCAACTGTAGCTAGCGTTCAGCATTGCGATGAGAAGGTGTGTTCAACGATCAGAACACTGTAGCTAGCGATGAAAACACTGTAACACTTTTGTCTTTATTTATTTATTTTGTTTTTTAGTATTTTTATGTTTTATTTTTTTTCCCGTATTCCTTTGCATTGTCCGCTCTAGATTAATGTATCGTTTTTATTTTTACATTCTTTTAGATTTAATTATGTCTAATAAGCCAATTCAGTTACAGTAAAAAATCAACCAGTTTAGTAAAATTTCAGTAAAAACCAAAATCCATCGCTATTCCGAACGCCCCCATAATTAAAGAGTCATGGCCTAGTTGACCAACAAGGAGAATCTAGAGGCATGGTAGGCCCCGCTCTAAGCAACTTTGACTTTTGATTTTTTTTCTGACTTCCTACTTTTTTAAATTAGAAGTCAAATACTTTGGTTTCTAACCATTGTTTTTTTCTAACTTTTTGGACTTTTGCTTTTCCTCCCCTTTTCTTTTGCATTGTTTATAGAGATATAATGGCGTTTTTATTTTTTTCATTTTTCTTTATTTTCTTTTAATTGAATAATTCAAAAAAGCTAACAGTTGTTATAGTGTAATTTTAGCCAACAACCAGAAATCGCAGCCGAAAGCCATAGCCAACAGCTGGTTGGAGCAGATAAGGAACATGGTGTGATCAAAAGCATGTGGAAAAAAGAAAGAAAGGAGATGAATTCAGTCAGCAGCTAATTTTGCTCTTTAAATTTTAAGAACAACCTCATGGGCTTTTATTCTAGCATTTCAGCTAACTTGGACAATCAGCTTAGCAGACACACGGGATAAACAAATTGTAGCATCATATTTTTGTGCACAAAGGAATTCTGTACCTTCCCTCAAGTCGTCATCTCCCATCGAGATCTACGAGAAAAACAAGATGAGGTGCATCCCTAGTGGGAGGCTGCGACTCGTGAGGAAGGGAGGCGTCAGGAGCGAGACGAGGTGGCGATGAGAAGTTCCTGAGCAGCGCACACGAGCATATTTTCCTGCGAAAATGGCATGGATCAGGCCGGGAGATCGCTATCATATGGGCTTCTAAATGCATTTTCGTAGCTTGCTTTCTCGCTTTGACAAATGAGCAGCTAGCAAGCGTGAAGTTTAAACCAGCTCGGATTAATAATGTGCGTGCGTGTCAATATCTAGTTGCTTTTGAAACGAATTGTGGCTAGCAATTTCATAAGTGAATCAATGCTTTCATGTGCTCAAGTAATCAACTATGGCCGTGATTAGCTTAAAAAAAATAGATGAAAAAAAACAGCAGATCGTGTTGCACGCTTCCAATATCTAATTGCAGTCAACCAGACTGATGTACTAACTCTTTCAAGAGAATATACTCTCCATCGCTTGCTGTAATGTACAGGCTTTGTTTGGAACGCGGAAATTTTTCATGATTCATGCGAAGATTGAACTTTCATGCAAAATTCCTAGATTCGTCTCAACAGCAACATGCACCTGGAATTTCTTCGCCGTTACGCAGTTTTTTCTTCCCCAGCCTGTATGCAGCACCTTGACCTGACGATCGAATCTTCCGTGCATCAATCAAACTAGACTTATCCTATTATTCCTATTTATAGACTTCGTGCACCACTGGAAACCGCAAGCCAGTAGCAAAATGACTCCCACGGAGCAACACCTCCGCATCCTCATGCTCCTCCTCGTATGCTCTTCCTACTTTACACATACAGCAGCCAAGCATGACACCCCTTGCCTCCCAGATCAAGCCTCTTCCCTCCTCCAGCTAAAACGTTCCTTCATCGATGCAAACTTATCATCATGGCGAGCCGGAACGGACTGCTGCCACTGGGAGGGCGTCACCTGTGACATGGCCTTCGGAAGAGTCATTTCCCTAGACCTCGGTGAGTTTCACTTGAAGGGCCGTCGTCTTGACCCTGCACTCTTCAACCTCACCTCTCTCAGAAACCTCAGTCTTGCTTTCAACGACTTTATGAACGTTCAACTCCCAGAATCTGGGTTTGAGAGGCTCACAGATATCATCCACCTCAACTTCTCCTCTACCTATTTTTTTGGTAAGATCCCCATTGGAATCTCCCGCCTCAAGAACCTTGTCACTCTTGATTTTTCTTATAACGACGACTTGTATTTTCAAGAGCCTAGTTTCCAAACCTTCGTGGCAAATCTAAGCAATCTGAGGGAGCTCCATCTTGATGATGTGAGAATCCCCAACGTTGGATCGACTTGGTCCATTGCTTTAGCAGACTCTGTTCCTCAACTACAGATTCTTAGCTTGCCTTGGTGTTCTATATCTGGTTCTATCCATCCTTCCTTCTCAAAGCTTCGTTCACTAACGGCGATCAACCTCCGAGCCAACGGGGGACTCACTGGCAAAGTTCCTGAGTTCTTTGCTGAATTATCTTCCTTGAGCATTCTTGACATATCAGGCAATTATTTTGAAGGGCGATTTCCAACAAATATCTTCCAGCTAAAAAGTTTGAGAAAGCTCGATTTGTCTGAGAACCCCCGTCTTTCCGTGTGCTTACCAGATTTCCCAGTTGGAAATAATTTGGAAACGTTAAATCTAGCACAGATTTCCAATTTCTCTTGTGATATGCCGTCCTCATTTGTCAATCTCAAGACTTTGAAAATTTTGGGCCTTAACACGACAGGAACTCCCAAGGAGCTTCCCTCTTTAATAGGTAAGCTTCCTTCATTGACTGGACTGCAACTATACGGATCGGGCTTGGAGAAGCCGGTATTGTCTTGGGTAGGCAAACTTAAGCAACTGACAAATTTGGTGCTTGTCTACTACGACTTCTCCCAATCGATACCCTCTTGGATCGGCAACCTTACAAAGTTGGCAAGTTTGGAGTTCTGGAGTTGCAATTTCTCTGGGTCACCACCATACCAGATTAGCAATCTTGCAAATTTGACAAGCCTGGAGTTCACGACATGCGACTTCTCTGGGCAAAGAATACCGTCGTGGATCGGCAACCTTACAAAGTTGACAAGTTTGGAGATAGCCCAATGCAACTTCTCTGGGTCGATACCCTCAACAATCGGGAATCTGACCCAACTTGAAGATTTGATGATCCAATCCAGTAACATCATCGGTGAGACTCTATACCACGACTGCTTTTCTTCCTGATCGATACCATGATCGATACTTATGCAATTGTCGATGCTTAAACTGTCCAAAAGAAGAAGAGGAGGTCAACTAGACTTTTTAGCTGCATTTGAATTAAGCAGAATCACCTATTTTAATCATTAGCATGAAGCCAACCGACTGACCCACGGAAAACATGATCATGGCCTTGGGATGGAACGATGAGTATGTTATAGAACTTTGAGCAAATTTCATGTCTAATTCTTCCTAAAATGAGTAAACAAACACAACAATTTCTAAACTGCTTTGATTTTAAGCATGTGAAAATTTAAATTTGGGCATGTTATTGACTCTTTTTGTATTAAATTGTAGCTTGTATGTAGATCATATGGCATCCAGCTAATATCTTTTTTTTGCGAGGAGCTAATAGTATATTAATGGTGTTTATTTTAAAAAATTTACGAATATTGATCTATTTTTTTAAACTCAAATGAGTGAGTTGCTATTTTGGTTCAAGTGCATCCCGACTTTTAGTTTGAAAAGGCATTATTATAGTTCGAAACATTTTGACTAGTACTTTGCCCTTACATGCAGGACAAATTCCAAAATCTTTGTTCGCTCTTCCAGCGCTACAATTTCTTGGCCTTGATTCAAATCAGCTTTCTGGTTCTCTGGAAGAAATTCCTGCCCCTTTATCTTCACCCCTGTCGACAATAGACTTATACAACAATCAACTGACGGGCCTATTACCCAAATCATTCTTTCAGCTTAAACATCTTGAAATTCTCCACCTTGGAGCAAATAGATTGACAGGCACAGTGGAACTTAGCTCTTTCTGGAGGTTGAAGAGCCTCTATTACCTAAGTCTGTCTGATAACTTGCTATCAATCGTGGATGAAGAAGGTGAAAACGTATTACCCTCTCTCCCTAACATCAACATCTTATACCTTGCATCCTGCAACCTCACAAAACTTCCAGGTGCATTGAGATATCTAGATAAAGTTTCTTATCTTGACCTTTCCAGTAATCAAATTAATGGGGTTATACCAAGTTGGATATGGGAGAATTGGAAGGACAACCTTAATAGGTTGAACCTCTCGTGCAATATGTTTACTACTTTGGAAAAGTCTCCTCCTCTTGTTCATATGCCACATTTAAAAGTTCTTGATCTTAGTTATAATAGACTTCAAGGAAGCATACCAATACCAGTAACCTCAAACGATGGGGTTGTGTTGGATTACTCGAATAACAACTTCTCTGTCATTGTACCTAACTTTGGAAGATATCTTAGAAACGCCATCTATATTAATTTGTCCAATAATAAATTAAGTGGTCAAATACCATCTTCAATTTGTAGTGCAAGCAAACTCAATATCATGGACTTATCTTACAACAACTTTAGTGGATCCATCCCACCATGTCTAATAGAAAGTGGAAACTTGAGCGTATTGAAGTTGAGAGAAAATCAATTCCATGGGATGCAGCCTGAAAATATTATAGAGGAATGTAAGTTTCAGACAATAGATTTGAATGGAAATCAAATTGAAGGTAAACTACCTAGATCACTATCAAATTGCCAAGACTTAGAGCTCCTTGATGTTGGTAATAATCAGATTGTCGATTCTTTTCCATCTTGGTTGGGTACTCTTCCAAACCTTCGAGTTCTTATCTTGAGATCCAACCAACTAAATGGCACAATAAGGGATGTTAAAGGTGGTCATAGAATTAGCAACCACTTCAAGAGTTTGCATATAGTTGATTTGGCCTCCAACCATTTCTGTGGTGACTTGCATTCAGAATGGTTTGAGAATTTGCTATCGATGATGGCAAATGTCATCGACGAGGGACAAATATTAGATCATACAAACGCATCAACACAAATATTCTATCGAGATATTACCACTATCACATACAAAGAGAACATTCTTACGTTCACTAAAATTCTAAACACTCTCAAAGTAATTGATTTCTCAAATAACTCATTTAGCGGTCCTATTCCTAAATCAATGGGGAAGCTCATTTCACTGTGTGGACTTAACATGTCACACAATGCCTTCACGGGACAAATTCCATCGCAGCTTAGTGCCTTGACTCGGCTGGAGTCGCTAGATCTCTCTTGGAACCAGCTCTCAGGGGAAATACCACATGAGTTAACTTCTCTAACTTCTCTTGCTTGGCTGAATCTTTCATACAACAACTTGACTGGAAGAGTACCACAGGGCAACCAGTTCTTGTCATTTTCCAACAGTTCGTTTGAAGGCAATGTGGGCCTCTGTGGAAGGCCACTATCCAAACAATGTGACACTTCAGGTTCGAGAACTCCAGGCACAGCAGCTTCTTCAGAAGACAACAGTTGCTGGCAAGACAAAGTTGGGGTTGTCATATTGTTTGTCTTTGGCGGCTTGGGGTTTGGAGTGGGCTTCGCATTGGCAATCATATTTCTACTGGTTTGCCAGGTAAAAGGAGTATCTTTTGTTTGTTAGATGTTACCGCTGAATCTACTTTGCTTTGACTTTTGTAAATAATGTCGTTTGCCGCTTCATTGCGTGCACCTTACCTACAAATAATAGTGTGAATAGAGATATGAGCTTATCTTTCCTAGTATAACTTACAAGTCCTATCTCTAACATGTTTATTGTCTAAGAAATGAAATTTCGAATTCCTTCTTGATGATATATATATATAATATTAAGAGAATGTTCCAATTTCTGAGTTGGTCAATGAGTCCTGCACAGAATTAGAATTTAGGACAACAGTTATCAGTACTAATCGGGCAAGCCAGGTATATTTTTGTATTATCCAAACGGCACCAAGTATCAAAGAGATAACACAATCTCCATGTAAACTCTCACACACGTTGCATATTGTTGTTTTACAAAGGAAACTCAGCAGCTCAACTTATGTTGGACATCCATAGAAGCTGCTTCTTTCCAGCTTTTGATGTCACTTCCAAGCATGAACCCAAAAATATGGATACACTATAAGCAGCAATTTTGTCCAACAACACACAAAAGTGCATTTAAATAATCTCTAAAAAATTAATAGGAGCTCTAAATATACTCCAGTGTTTCTGTATTCACTAAAAACTAAAGGTAAGTCCAAGTTGAGTCCATCCAAGAAAAATGAACAATCATGCCTGAAAATTATACTGCATTACAGAATGTCCATTTTTCCATAAAATGATATTTTAAATTTATGTCAGGATGCAACAAGCATCAGATCTAAAAATACCCATTCCATCGTGTTCCTTCTGAGGAGCTATACGGTTCAGAAGGTAAATTTATGATTTCTCAAAAAGGTTCACAATGACCTATGCCAAAATAGTAACACAGACATCCAATCAGATATAGGCACCAAATCAATATATGACGCTTTTTCTAGTTTTATAAATGACGGCATTATCTTCTGGTTTCTTTAGAGGCAAGATAGTTGTTGTGGTTATAGACCAAATAGTAAATAAAGAAGTCTACAGGGAGGCCGCCGAGGGCCTACCCTGAGCCTTACAAACCGTGGAGATGGAAAATGGAAATATGTGCTCGTGTGTTAGAAGTTTGTACTACCTATGTTTGTCTGAAAAAGAGTGTTTTGTTCCCCCATCGTGCCCTAATACACATATATATCCATAGGGGGTTTGTTGCATAAACAACCCTACCTAGACCTATATTTATAGGGGCAAAAACGTCATTTCCCTGGCCTAAGGCCCTTGCTGCTTGTCAGGCCAGTCACTTAGCCTACTGGTGCAATGGACCGATTGGGCTAAGGTGGAGACCACTCCCCTGACAATAGCCTCTGATTGCTGAGGGACCCTATTTCCTGTGGACCGAAGCCATGCCAGGGTTCTTTGGCCCCTTTCGTCCTTTCAGCCCATTAAAAAGATGTGGCTATGTCTTTCCACCAAGATGATGTCAACTTGGTCTGCACACGTGACACCTGAGGCAGTTTGATTGTGGTGACTAGAGGTGGGCATTGGGTCGTGCCATGCCGACACGGCCCGAGCCCACCGTGCTTTGGGCCGTATCGTGCTATGCCGGCTCGGCCCAATTATCCCACCATGTCATGCTGTGTCGGCCCGCCTCGTCTTCGGTCAGGCCCAGGCACGGCCTAAAGCCCGCCATGCCAGCATTCGTACCGTGCCAGCCCAAGCTCAGTCCAAAATAACTATACATGACGAAGGCAGCGGCGATGGTGGTGGCGGCGGTGGCATCTTCATTTCTCTCGTACCAGTCTCATTAAAAATTAGTTAGAATTAAATTAGTTACGTAAAAACATAGGCACGTAAATATTTCGAGGAAAAAATAACAACATATATACAATATACTAGTCTTGTGGCATACATATGTGCTTGCCAAATGTAGATATATAAGGAATGTGACCGTATTGTATGTTGTATATTTATATAGATACTAAGAGTTTACTGGAGAGAGTGTGGAAATAGCAAGTATGTCTTTCCTTGATGTTAGGAAGGTCCTGAAATTTGGAAATGTTATTGTATCTATTAAACCTCAAACCAACAAAGTGGAAGAACAATAAAATCAGCAATAGTTGTATGCAAGAACAAAGATAGCGCTATTCGATTAAGCACCTTATGTCTACATATGTGTAATGAACTAATGACTCAAAAAACCTAAGTAGCTCAAGACTCACCTCGTACTCTAGTCCCTAAGAGTCTTGAGACGATGCTACCAATCTACCATCGCCAGCAAAAGAGATGCATTCATTAGCTATTTGAATGACATCTGAATGTGACAAGATGACACAACTAGCACTGCAAACAAATTCATCTGGAAAGAAAATAGAGAAAGAAAGTCACATGTATATATTTACTTCAACCGGCCCATGATTTACTCTGACCCAAGGAGCATGGCTACCTCGCTACAAAAACTGATTAGGGTTTGGAGGTAACGCCACCATCAATTTCTACCATTCTTAATAGGTTTCTACTATTTACATGTGATTACTAGATTAATTAATTATTTAAAGTCCCTGACCCCCTCCACCCGCACCGTTGCCCTCCTCCCTCAGCCCCCTCCACCCGCGCAAAAATGAAGAACAACAAAAGACACTTCATATCACAAGTGCAAAAATGAACTCGATTTAAATCATAGTATATCTCAATCACTTTTTTCAACCATTGGATTAAGATCCAACTATCCTCATCTTTCTCCTCATCTCATATATATACATCACACATTGATATCTCTAAAACGTAACTCAATCTTTAAATTTGGCATTCTAGGGACTTCTTCGTACAGATGTATATATCACAGCGGATATGTAGGATCTTTTCGCGATGAAATCAGAGTTTCTGAGGGCTAGAATAGAAAAAATCAAAATGAACAGAGACCTATTTATAAAATTCAGAAAACCTAAAGGGCTAAATCGCCAAAATTTATAAATCCCCGACCTCCCTAAATTCCCTTCGCCGCCACCAGCCTGGTTCATTTCTTCCCCTACCATCTTCGCCTCCCACCTCCCCAGATCCACCGGGCCCCCTCCACGGCTCTGTCTCCCTTCTCCCGTCCTATGCCCCCATCGCCTCCCTCCTCCCCAGATCCGCCCGACCCCCCTCCGCAGCTCTGCCTCCCTCCTCCCGTCCTTCGCCCCCATCACCTCCCTTCTCCCCGGCCCCCTCCTCCGCCGCCTCCCCCCGACCTCCTCCTCCCCCACAGCCCCCTCCTCCGCCGCCTCCTCCTCTCCCCCGGCCCCCTCCTCCGCCGCCACCTCCTCCTCCCCCCGGCCCCCTCCTCTGCCTCGGCCCCTCGCCGGCCCCCTCCTCCCCCCCTCCACCATGGACAACCGAAGGTGCCAGCACCGGCGCCAACGTAGGCCGCATCGCGACCTCACCCCCTCTGTTGACTCCTGATGCCGCATCACAGCTCCGGTGAACGGTACACACGAACACATCTTAAAGAACCCTAACCCTAATTTCTAGCTAAGTAAGGAATTAGCAGTAAAAAATAGATATATGTATATATTTCATTAAGCTTTATTACAAGTTGTGATTACAAAACTGCATTACATTCTCAAACTCTCTTTAGCAATAAAAATTACAACCTTTTGTTCAAAACTGTACAAAAGAAGAAAAAGAAAAAGAATTTGACTTCTAAATCTTCGGCTTGAGAGCGAGTAATTGCTTTCCTCGGCTGTCCCTGCAATTAGATTTCCATCAGTAGCAATCCGAACTCAAATTTATTTTTAGTAGCTAGAAAGTTATAAAACTAGCAATCCAAGGGAGAATAAAATAAAATAAAGAGCATTTGCCGTCAGTGCCCTTGGGCTGCCAGGGTCAAGTTGAGATCGTCTTAGAGGTTCCCAGACTGTCCCGGACCAGTCGACGCCTCTCGTCTCTGTGGACATCATCATTCGGTAATCTAAAGAGTTGGAAGCCCACAAAACTTACCTCAGCCCAAAACCCACAAACCATGCAATGCATTTCAGCCCACAGCTCACCATCATTTATTTCATTTCAGCCCACCAAAGCCCACAAGTTTATTTCCCTCATTTTAGCCCCACAAGCCCACAAATTCCTCACATTTTCCAGCCCAAACCGTAGCAACTGTGCCCAAACCATCCTTCAAACCAAAGGTCCTCTATCACATGAACACAAGACTCAGAAGAGGATAGACATCGAGAGCCAACTGCACACAACACAGCCCCAGATAACAGTAGGCCGAACACCACCTCCCCTTCCCCAGTTCAAAGAATTCAGCCCCCTGTGCATTCACAAGAGCAACCACTGCCACCAAAGCTAGCAGAACCCCGGACGGTGGCGATGCTGTGGACCGGACGGCAGCGGCGGGGCGAGAGAAGGAGGGCAGCGGTGGGGCAAGAGAAGGGAGGGAGGCGACGGGGCAAGAGAAGGAGGGAGGCGGCGTCGGGCGAGATCTAGAGGCGACGATGCAAGAAGGGGAGGGAGAGGTGGCGGCGCTAGAGGGGAAGGGGGAGGCGGCGGCACGAGAGGGGAACGGGAGAGGGGAAGGCGGCGGCGCGAGAGGGGAAGGGGGAGGCGGCGGTGCGAGAGGGGAAGGGGTGAGGGGAAGGCGGCGGCGTGAGAGGGGAATGGGAGAGGGGAACGGGAGAGGGGAAGGAGGGAGGCGGCGGGGGAACGGGAGAGGGGAGCAAGGGGTAGTTGAGTGGCATTTTGCGGGTAATTTCCATCTACTTCAATGGACAGATTTGATTAAGGGTAGACAGTTCCCCACGAGAATCCACCGTCTAGTTCATTTTGGAGAGTGCTTCTCGCAAGAAGCAGAATCTAGTCATTTTGAGAATCTGGGTGTTTGGCACAGCTCCTTAAGAATCTATTGAGAAGCTGGGAGCAGGAGCTGTACCAAGCACGCCCTAAGAGTAGGTCAAGGGGGGTAGTCTTCTAAAATTATTAGTTGTACTTATATTTATATATTTTCATTATTAAGTCGAGCATCGGCATTTCAGAGTTCGAGCAAGCACCAGCCGAGGGAGCAAATCCGATTTCTGACATTTCCAGCTTACACTACTACTCAGGAAAGCTTATTTTGATCATGCACATAATTATGTTAAATGTATGCAGTATTTCATGACTAATTGCTCTAAGTATGTCTAAACACATGAAAATCTTTTGCCAAAAAGAAATCAATGAGTAAAGATATTTAATATGAGATAAGTTGAGAAAAGAGAAGAAGAGAAAAAGCTGGTAATCATGGGACTGCTGCAAGGAGCAGCAGGCCCATGAACAAATATATGTTGGGTAAAAGGGTTCTGGGAAAGGAAGCAGAGAGGTTAGGCGGACCCTTTTACATAGGGCTATTATATAAGGATTTACCAAATTTTCACTTGGTTCAGAAACCGTAAACAACGTGCCAACCATTCCCCCGTCTCGGACGGGCAAAAAGTAGTATCCTGTTACGTTATCCATCTCACCACATAGGGTAAGTATTTATGTGTGAGTAAAGAGATGGATGAAGCTCAGGACCAGTAACGCAAGTCTGGATATGAGTAAGTCACAGACGCCATATACGTTAGGCGGAGTGTTGGGCCGGGAGCCGGTGCCAACCAAACACTATTGGAAATCGGTCGAGCTCGGGTGAGCGACCCGGTACACCGATAGACAATAGATGGGCTGGTGAATGGGGCAACGTAATCGGAGAAAGGTTCTATACTTTGAGCCTGATTCCACACCTAAGGCAGTGTGGGAAGTCTAGTTCAGAAGATTCAGAGTAGTTTTGGGTACAGTGGTATAAGCCTGCGCAGTGCTGAATAAAATCATTAATTCATGCCAGTCCACTGGAGTGTAGATTACGGTGATCACTAGGGATCTTACCTCACCGAGTGAATAATAGAGTTTCACAATTAAAAGATGACAGCTATTTTCGTAAGTTTAATTTCAGAATAAAAAGAATTAGAAGATGGACATAAGGACATGAGAGACATATCAGTGCATTTGCTAATACTATGCTTGCTTAGTACTGTAGTACTCACCCTTGCTATTAATTCCTTTGTTAGACCCCACTCCGCTCAAGGAATACTACGAGCGGGATGAAGGGGTAGCAGGTTCCGCAGAGGTCGAGGGAGAGGAGGATGGTGATTCAGAGGAGCCAGGCGAGGTGGACTCCGTATACTTCGGCTGGGACAAGTAGGCGGCCCAGTGAAGTGGGCGAGAGCACATTGGGGTATCACTTCCGTATCTTTTGCTTATCTTCTTTTGTAAAACCAGACTTTAGCCCTATGGCAACTGCTGTAATAAATGAGACAGTGTCTATCTTATTGTTCTACTGTGCTACTCTGGTAAGAGCGCATTATTTACCGAAGCAGTGTTTTACTGATCAGGTAAATAATGATTCGTACGCCGCCGCTCGATTATCCGAGGGGTAATGGCGTGGGGTATCACAACATCCTTCCCGTCTACTCCTTATTTGTGATGGATTGATGGTGTCATGGTGTGAGACTGTGGTAGGTTGTGGCCTTGTGGGGACTGGGGAATTTGGGATGATCGTGAGCGTGCTCAGTTGTAGTGGTCGATATGCGATGTCGTCGGGAGGGGGAGGTGAGGTGGAGGCTGAGGTGGCCCGACCACTGGTGTCGGCGTGCTCACCGTGCCGCCCGTGCTCCTCGGGCTGTGTTGGCCCGGGCACATCGTCGTGCCGCCTAACGGGCCGGCTGGTGTCGGCGTGCTCACCGTGCCGCCCGTGCTCCTCGGGCTGTGTTGGCCCGGGCACATCGTCGTGCCGCCTAACGGGCCGGCTTTCCAGGCCTGGCACGACCCATCATTCGTGTCATGCTGACACAGCCCACCACATGTCGTTCTCATGTCGTGTTTGGACCATGTCGGGCTGGCCTACAGTAACCCGGCTCAATTCTCATCTCTACTGGTGACGGTGCCGATGCACGCAGCGGTTGGTTTCTTGACTAGTGCGAGACGAGGCATCGCACCCACCCTGGCTAGGTGTGCGTCCTTGGTTCCCGCGTGCCCTGCACGGGTATTAACTGCTATTGTCTCGTCTTCCTCTTAAGCGCACACATCCTCCTCGTCTCCTCGTCCTCATCCCCCTCCTCTACTACCCGGACTACCTAGTGCTCAACCCCGTACCCCGTGCCCCCATTCTACGGTGAGTTCCAAGTGATGGTGGTTCTTGGGAATTGGGGTGTGTGGTGGTGATTGGAATGGGAGTGGGAGTGGGCAGAGTAATCCAAGTGGGAAGAAGCGGAGAGGGAAGTCTCACCACGGGCGGCGTGACGCAACGGCGCAGTCGGCGAGGGCGGCGCGCGCGCGCGTCGGGCAGAGCATGCACGAGGTATGTTGAGAGGATGACGTAGCCGCGCAAGCGCAGCACTTGACGAGCAGCAATCCCCGCGCGTAGCCGGCGATGCCGCGACACGCGCGGGGTGAGGGCCACGGGCAGGCAGATGAGAGACCCCGTCTTCAGGCATGCCGCTGTCGCCCCGTCGAGGCACAGCCTCTAGCACGGCCCGCCAGGAGGCATCCAACGTCGGATATGGCCGGGGCTCATCAGGTGCTCATCTTCTCGTAATATCGCTCGATTTCGCATGAATTTTGCAAAAGTTTTATAAAAAAACAGTTGATTTCCATAGAAACCCGGGAAATACCTTGTTTTCCAAACGGGCTTTAATTAGGTTTTTTTAGCAATCCGTGCATAGGGATCCAACTTTGAATCGTCCGCTACCCGGAACTCATCAAAGCCTCGGTTGCCTTTATGAGTCGTGACTCATAATTTGAGAAAATTTTACGAGTTCCTTTTGTATTTGATCCCAGATCACTGATTGTCTTACTGAACATTTTGTGCGAGCGTGCAGGAATGCAAATCCATCAAGTTCCATGTACGTGCTTGCCACGTTGCCCAGAATTTTACAGCAAAGATCAAAAGACTAAAATTTAAATAATAAATACGTACATTACGCATGAAGGGTTCGACATCAGAAGCAAACTAGAAGGGTGCCAAAAAAAATCACATCAGCCGTAAGCCCGTAACTTGTCCAGAATTCAGAAAGTCAGAACAAAACTTACAAAAGAAAAGGAGAACACCCGGCTCCGAATTACACACATCACCTTTCAAATCAAAAGCTAGCACGCCTGCGCTCACCAATGCCGGCCGTGCAGACGCATCGATCATTCTTACGCATGCATGCAGAACGCGCGTACAGGTACATGCATGCCGCATGCGTGCTTCACAGAAACGCACCGATCATTCTTTCTCCCGTGCCGATCGCTTGCGTGTCGACACGCTTTTGCCGCGGCCGCTTCGTCATCTTGGCTGGTATAGCGATGGCTCGCGGCGACGATCAACGTTCCCGGGCGCTGGTAGTGTTAGCTCAGTTGATCTCATCATCAACCGACCCCTTGTATGGAGAGGCACTTGTATGAAGAGCTCAATTAAAACAGAGTGATCTAATGACAGACTCGTCTTTTCCCCCTTTTTTTTGCGTGGAAAATGACATACTCATCTTAGACAGCAAGGCTACTGTTCCCTATGTTTTTACCACTATTTTTTTGAAGAGGCACTTGTATGAATGTTTGGCCGAAAAACACTTGAAAATTCACATGCTTCCGAAAAGAAGAAAGCGGCAATATTCTTTTAGCTTATAGCTGATAACTTTTGGTTCTAGCGTGAGTGATTGTATGAATAAACAAAATACTGATAAGTGGATAATACACTTCGAAAAGACTATCTCGATAAGATATCTTTAAAAAAGTAAAATAATATATATTTTATTTATTTAAGGGAAGATATAAGTCAAAGGTCTGCGTAGTGGGCTTAGGCATCCTCAATCGAAAGCCCAAAACCACACACTCTCCAACAAAACCGAGCCCACATCCAGTGAGAGCAAACCAATCTAACAGAAATCCTACTACAAATGAAACCCGGCCCGTCTTCGCGAGATATCCCTCCACGTCCGCCCTAATCCATCCACATCTCTCTACATCAGGAATACTCTGTTCTGTTCGCTCCTGCCTTCTCGAACACTCCCAAACCCTAGACCTGAGCCCATGTCGGGGTCGTACGCATCCGACGACTACCGCGGCGGCGGAGGCTATGGTGGACGAGGTCGCGTCTGGATCCTGTGACTCGTCTGCGTGTCTGCTTTTGGATCTACTCCTGATTGGTTCGCGATTGTGTTTGTGTAGGTGGCGGCGGTGGCGATCGTGGGCGAGGAGGCGGCGGAGGAGGAGGGTATGGCGGCGGTGGTGGAAGGTACGGCGGCGGTGGGAGAGGTGGTGGAGGAGGAGGAGGCTACGGCGGCGGCGGCGGCGGCGGGAGAGGTGGGGGTGGACGAGGCGGTGGCGGTGGCGGTGGCGGTGGCGGGCGCGGGGGAGGACGCGAAGGAGACTGGATTTGCCCTGACGCGAGGTGCGTTTCGTTTACTGGTTAATTTGTTCGACGATATTGCTCAGGATTCACTGATCTACTTGTGGTCTTCTGGACTGTCGTGAGAATTTGGGTGCGTAGGCATGGGATAAGTTACACTGCTGTAGCATGTTTATTTGCCGTGTTTAGGTGGTTAAATTGTTGTGCTATTCGATTTAGGGTTTGCTTGCGACATGGTGCGAAGTAGCCCCCCTGTTCTTTTAGTGTGATGTGTACCCACGTAGTTGGGCTGTACAGTTCCCTATGTTTGATTTGTCTTGGGATGGGTGGAACTTTCATGATATTTTATGATTCGGAGCCAAGGATGTAGTGTTGTGAATTGTGATTGTAATAGCAAAATACACTTCTTCATTCTGGTGGTGTGGTTTCAATTTCTGCTAGATTCCCTATAATTTTAACTCACAGTGCAATGATATTCAGGTGTAACATTTATGTTCAAATATATGGATGGATTATATATTATTGTAGTACATTTGTCTCCTATGCACTCCTTTTTTACACCAGAGCATAAAATTCATGCACGGTTTTATAACTTTGTTTGTTGTTATTGGGAGCATTGAAAAACACTGATGAACTATAGTTTCCCATAGCTATTTTTTTTTACACCAGAGCATAAACCAGAACTGTTGTTATTGCCTTATTGGAAGCATTGGAAAACACTGATAAGTAGTTTTCATGCTGAAGTGATTATCTTTTGCGGAAAGCTTAAAGAGAGTTACTTAATTTTCTTGGTTCCTCTTTGATACTCTTCCTAACAATATATAAACTCTTGATCCAGCTGTGGCAATGTGAACTTTGCAAGGAGGACTGAGTGCAACAAGTGTGGGGCACCTTGCCCGAGTGGAAGTGGAGGTGGAGGTGGCGGGTATAATAGTTCTGGTGGTGGAGGTGGAGGCTACAATCGCGGTGGTGGGGATTATGGTTCTGCTGCTGGTGGTGGTGGCTACAACAGAGGTGGTGGGGATTACAACTCTGGCCGTGGTGGTGGTGGGGATTACAACTCCAGTGGCCGTGGTGGTGGTGGAGGGGGAAGGGGAAGGGGAGGATATAATCGAGGTGGTGGTGGCGATCGTGGTTTTGATGATTACCGCAGTGGCAGGGGTGGTGGTTACGGAGGAAGAGACCAAGAGAATAACCAAAGGGGAGATGAAGGTGGTTATGATTCCGGTGGCTATGGACAGGGTCCTCCTTCCTATGGTGGGCCTCCAGGGGACTACACAGCGCCTCCAAGCTCTTATGGAGGCAACAATGCATACAATTCAGATTCTGCAGTGCCACCTCCTAGTAGCTATGGTGGTGGCACAGGCTCACACCCACCAAGCTATGGTGCCCCACCTCCAATCCCCCCATACAGTGGCGGTGCTCCAGGGGGCCAAGGAGGCCTGCCACCTACATATGATGGTGGGTACGGTGGTCGTTCAATGCCTGGGGTTGGAGGCCCAGGTGGTGCACCGCCACCTTATTATGGTGGTGGTGGTGGCGGCGGCGGAGGCGGCTATACTGGCAGTGCTGCTCCTGAGTCAGCTACAAAGGTTAAGCAGTGTGATGCAAGCTGTGATGAGACTTGTGACAATCCAAGGATTTACATCTCAAACTTGCCGCCTGATGTGACTGTTGAAGAACTGCAAGAGTTATTTGGAGGAATTGGCCAGGTATAACTTACCATCTATTGAATTCTTTAATATTTAGTGATCAAGAAGTGTATATTTCATGAATGTATGGATTGCTGACATGGTTTCTGTATTTTATAGTGATATTTCTAACCATATGCATTAGTTCTTTTTTCCCATTTTATTAGTTTCTGTTAAAATTATCTCTTTTTTTTCAGTGTTACTGTTACTCGTCGTTGTGGCAAATAATGTAAAGTGACCTTCCATGTTGACAAATCAATATTCACAGGTTGTGTGTTAACAATGATTTTTCTATAGTCACTACTGCTAGCAAATTTTAAGGCATGAGTTTGGGTACTATATGGTATATTTTTTTAAGACAAGGTGCTTATATACCAATTGTTAAGTTTTGTGGAGAGATGACAGTTAGATACCACATAGATTTGTTTGTTGATGAGGAAGTACATTGTTTATATTTTTTTATTAACTTTGCTTTTATAATTTTACTCCCATGTTGAGTTGATCATGTAATGTACTATATGCCAAAGAACTTGTGGTATGTCACCTCTGCTGTCGTTGATGGAAAATCTTTCAGGATACAGTTGTTTTAATGTATTACTGAGTTTTCATAGTTAAATCATATTTTTCATAATGTAGTATTGTTCCTATGTGTGTGTTCAAGTTATGAACCAATTTCTTTCTTTTTCGGTGATCGTTTGCTTTAGATGATTGTGTGGTTTGAATGCTTGCAACTACTTTCTTTTGAAAGGTTGGAAGGATCAAGCAGAAACGTGGCTACAAAGACCAGTGGCCCTGGAACATAAAAATCTATACTGATGAGTCTGGAAACAACAAAGGAGATGCTTGCCTTGCTTACGAAGATCCTTCTGCTGCTCATGCAGCTGGTGGATTCTATAACAGTAAGTTTGGTGTTGAGTTTGCAGTGATTCATGATATTCTTCTATTTAATTCAATGCATAGTGTTGTGCAATCCATAATGCATATATTCTATTCATTTTCCAGATTTTGACTTGAGAGGCTATAAAATTAGTGTTGCGATGGCTGAGAAATCGGCACCTAGAGCTCCTACATTTGGTCATGGGTAAGTACTTTTCAGTTGTTTAGCTGCTAAATGCAAATTCTGTAATGCCATGCCCAGTCGAGACATCTGATTATTCTGGGTAGGTAGTACATTGTATTGCAATTTGATAGACTAGAGATTTTCATTTGCCATGCACTGTCATATTATTCAGCAATGTGTGATTAAGAGTCACTTAAAAATGTGTGATTAGGAAGATATGCCATGCACTGTTGGATTATTTCATTTTGGCTTGGCTTTTACTTAAACTTTTAGATGGAGTGTACTGAATGTAGTACAACCAATTTAACCTTAACCAAATTGTGATATCATACACAAGTCACACTTGTGATTGATCTGGAACATAAAGCCCTAGCTTGGGACTGCTCATTGTGTGTTATTGTGATTTATAAGGGTAACCATGATAGTAGATGCTGAAACAATTGTCTTCTGTTACTTGAACTGTGTGTTCTTGATGCATAGAAGCTAATTTGTTGCACAAAGCAATTTGTCAAATGCATTGGAGTTGGGTGGGAAATAGGGTGAATGTGCAGGATCAGGAGGATAAATTAGGTACAGAGCAGTGCACACTTGTGCTACTCCTGCATTAAATTCTTGAAAATTCTCAATTCAAAATAATGTTTATGAACCATAATCTTTATTTCATATAAGCATTTGATCATATGCAAGGAGAAAACTGTACTAATATGTCACAATTAAAAAATTTGGGCTTTTATTTTAAGCAGTTGTGCTTTTAAGTTTTAACAGTGTATATCTTAGTGTATTGCAAACTCAAAGATTGTACATATCACTTTAGTACCTATAACTACAATCATGATTCATGTGGATGATGCATATATTTAATTTCTTCACTGCATTACGTGGTGTGCAGAGGTGGACGCGGTGGTGGCTATGGTGGGGATAGACGCAGGGATAACTTCAGAGATGGAGGAGGCCATGGGCCTAACAGACACCAGGGGGGTGGTTCACGTTCACGGCCATACTGAAAACAACTAATATAATTACTAAGATTGTCATCTGTGAGAAACCATTTCTATTCATGTTCTCCGGACTTGTACCCATACAGGAGCGTAAAAGGTAGGTTGCTGGTTTTCCCTGGACTTCTGTTTCATTGTCATACTCCCATGTTGGTCGGATGTTTGTTTGCCTTATCCAAAAGTGATTGATCTATGTTATGTGAATTTTTCCCTAGAGGCAGCTGGATAAGCTCCAAATGCTGGTAGGTTTGAGATGTTATTTCAGGTGAGTGCCGATCTGTTGTGACGCTGTAATGTTTTGCTTTCTTGGTGATTGCTTACCACTTTATTTCTGCGATTGCTCTCTTCTTGATCTAATGCTTACATTCCACATGGTACCTCAGCCGGTGGGTCACTCCTGTAAGCTTGGATTTTGCTGTGGAGAACAGCATTGATTAGTTAACGATGTGGTTCTGTGTATATTAGAATATTAGATGCATATAATGAATCTACCTAGGCCGTGTTGCACTTCCATTTTTTATTCGTGTCTTTATGGAATCAAATTTAGCATGTAATAGTTTCTTGTATTTAGCAAGAGTTAGATGCCTCTTCGCGATAACTATACTTGAAATAAACTCTCTTGAATGCTTAATTGGAACGTGAGGGTTTTTCTTGATTCCCGTAGGAATTGAATTGTTTCATGTGAAATTCTTATGTTCTAAATGGAGCTTTAGATCTTGGTGCGAAGCTTCGACTCTTGACTCTTGAAATTGCAGCTGCATAATGCGTGCAGCGACTAGTTGAACACCGTCAGCACGACATTGCTGTCTGCTCCTGTCAACGCCAGCGACAATTCTGAACCCACGGAGCCAGCCTCAATTCAATTGGCCTGCCGGCAGTGGATGAATCTTGCTCGTCTTTGGTGCTCCGATTTATGGAAGGCGGACACCAAGTATCTTATCAGTTGATTGTTCCCCCCTTTTCTCTCGTTCCATTCTTCCCTCTCAACAGTATGTTCTAGCGTGTCCTGGTCTGGCTTTCGCTTTCGCGTTATACGCAAGACTTTTCTTTTTATTTGACCTTTTTCCTTTGATCTCTTCCGTAACACAGATGTATGTATCTATTTATGTTGTATGACATTTGCTGAATAAAGTTTCACTTGATCCAATAATGTTCTGAGAAACTTAGTGACATTGCTCGTTGTTGATTTGCTGACATACGGCTAGTGACGTGTAAAAGGGTAGTAAGAGTAATCTATGCGTGGTCATGAGTGGTGTAATTATTAATGACTGCCCACTTCGGCGTGCGTAGCAGTGTAGGCGGGTCGTGTGCGAAAACAGAAACGAAACGAAATGCTACGTGCCATACTCGCAGATGGTTTCGAAGAAGACATTAGTATTCGCAGATTGTCGACACGTAAGTTGTTGGCTGTTTATACGTGAGCAGCAACAGCGTCCAATGCTGGTATTATTGCTAAGCTCAGACCTATTTGGAATGCAGAAAATAGTTCGATTCTTACAGCATAGGAAAAAAATTCCCGTTTTTCAAATGGGTAACGTGGAGGATCCGCCGGAGAACAAGTTGGACTTGGGTCTACGAGCAACAGTCGATTATTCTATGTCACCTGAACAGGCTCAGCCATCAGCCTAATTACCGCAAGTTCTCCCAGAACACACGGGGAGGTCAGCATAAAATTTTTCAGCAAAAAGATATCCCATGAAACTATGATGGTGGTTAACAATGTGTTTAGTTGCTTGTATCAAGTGGAACATGGAACCTGTTTCTTTGTAACATGCATCAATTCTGTGCAGAGTGACTCATGCTCATTGATCAAAATATATCACGAATCAAAATATTGAACTAAACTGGTAAAATTTCTTCCAAAGATAAATAGTACACATTTTCATCTCCTCTTGCTCTTCAGTTTACCCTTTCCTTCAAATTTCCTAGTCCCTCCTCTTACCTTTCCTCTCTGCTTGTGTTTCTTCTGCACCTTGTTGCCCCTCTCCTTTCTTTCGTCCAAGTCTGGCACATTGCCATCCGAAGAACCTTCATCATCAGTCTCTCCAAATCCTGTGAGCTTCTCATACTCGTCTTCATCGATCACTCCCCGCTTCAGCTTTTTCAAGAGCCGGTACTCATGTGCAAGCTCATCCAAGTCCTCCTTGGTTTGGACTGCTTGCCGCTGCTTACCTGTCTTCTTCCGCTTTGGTTTCTCGGGCTTCTCTGGAGCTTTCTTCTTCTCTGGCTTTGGCTTCTGAGCCAGCTCTTCTGATTTTCTTTTCAATGCCTTCTGGCGTTGTTTCTCTCGAGCTTTATCCCTGCAGTGAACCAACACAGGAATCATGTCAACCCCACTGTTGATACTTGCATTCAAGTAAAATATTGACACCATCTCTCAAGTAAAAGTTGCTGACTCCAAGATAGCTTCAATATTCACTCTAGAAATCGTGAAATGCAGAAGCACAATATTTGAGGGTTTCATTTTGAACAGATAGCTCTACACGTCTTGCATCACAAAATCTCTTGTTGAATGTTCGAATATGGATTTTCTATTGTACTAAAAGATCCAACACTAACGGAACTGTTCACTATACCGTCAGTGAATAAGCTATTACTAGAAAATGGATCAGGAGAAACAATAAACAATGTTATGTTTGTGGACTGAGTTCTTACTTGAACTTGATTTGTGTAACATCGATGTTATCAACAGGAATAAATCCCTCTATTGAAAGAGAATGGTGCTTCACTTCTGGCATGGAGGGGATCTGGAGTAAACCGTACTCCATGGCCAACTTTCCAATTTCGAGGTCTTTCCACCTGAAAATATAAGAGCAGTGGTGCTCCTTGTATGCTCGAACGAATGAGACAAAAGCTCTAAGCCCTTTCTCCATGACATTACGGTCTTCTGATGCAGCAGTTCTAATCTGCAGTACAAAATGGAATATTGGTTATTAGTCAGCACCAAGGTTCCAAATCCCACCGGCAACCGGTTTTACCGGTGCCGACCGGGAAAAAAACCACCGGTTTTTTTAATTCAAATTTAAACTTTTGATTGTAAAAATTAATTTCCCTAATGATGTTTACATTGTTCAACACTAATAGAATGTATTAGGAAGATGCATGAACTTTCTGTACTTGACTTCATACTTTTTGCCATGAATATATTAGGAATTTCCAAATTTTGAATGTAAAAGTTAGTTTTTCTAATGATATTTACATTGTTTAACACTAATGGAATATATTAGAAAAATGCATGCACCTCCTATACTTGACTTCATGTTTTTTTTGCCATGAATGTATTAGGAATTTCCAAATTTTGAATGTAAAAATTAGTTTCCCTAATGATTTTTACATTAATTAATACTAATGGAATGTACTAAGAAGATGCATACACCTCCCATACTTGAATTCATGCTTTTTGCTATGAATGTGTTAGGAAATTCCAATTTCAAATTTGAAAAACCGGTTTTTAGCGAGGTTTTCCGGTTTTTAGCAGTTTTTCTCCAGTTTTTGGGGCGGTAACCGGCCGGTTTTCCGGTTACCGATTTCAAATTCAAATTTTGACGCGTGAAATTCGACCAGTTTTTTTCCAGTTATCGCCCCCCCCCCCCCCCGGGCGGGATTTACCCCGGTAGCGGGATTTGGAACCTTGGTCAACACAATAGAATGATATTTAGGGTAACCGACCGGTTTTTCCGGTTACCGATTTCAAATTCACATTTTGACGCGTGAAATTCGACCGTTTTTTTTTCAGTTACCGGCCCCCCCGCAGGATTTGGAACCTTGGTCAGCACAACAGAATGATATTTCAAGTTGCATCTCAATTCAATTAGAAAACTTAAACTACCCAAAACAATAAAAGACAAACTCGCCTGTGGTACAATATCTACAATATTCGTGGAACACTCCCTTTCCGTGAGAGGAACACTTCGAAGCTTCAAGAACTCAACATAAGTATCCTCCTGCAGAGGAAGTAAGCTTTTAAGTATTTTTTTCTCAACAAGACAATCCAACATACATATAGATTTGCTGCATATAGGTGCATAGACAAATACATCCTTCAACTACTGACTTCAACTTGCAGAATGAAAAATGAACTCAACACAGTACGAAGTACCTTTGGTAAGAGAAATACAATAGCATCTCCTTCTTGATCATAGCGTGCGGTACGGCCAGCTCTATGTATGAAAACATTGGGATCTTGAGGTGGATCGTACTGGATGAGAGAACATGTTTTTTATCAACTGATGACCAAACATAAAGAAGCAGTTTAGAGGGGTAAAAGTATAATACTAGAATGTAACCTGCACAATCAGATCAACACGTGGTATGTCAAGACCCCTTGCTGCAACATCAGTGCAAACTAGAATACCACTTGAAAGAGCAGAAAATGATGCCAAAGCTTTCTCACGAGGGCCCTAGAGACCAGTAAAACAATAAGGTGGCGATCAGTATGAAGAAAGATTATGAGAAGTATGTCATTACAAAGTCTCCATATCTAGTCATTAGAAAAGCTCCATATCTATCAATAGTGCAACAAATCATGTGTTTTGCTATAACCTGCTTCATCTTCCCATGATAAGGAATTATTGGAGAACCTTTAAGTGAGTTCAGCATTGGAAGAACGGCAGCCCAGTAATCTACACAAGCACATGTTGCGAAATAGCTGCATTCGAGTAAGATTGAAGTCCACAAGTTAGCACAATGCTGCACATGGAACAAATAAGATAAGTGGACAAACAAAAAATTCAGTCTGTCATGTACTTACACCATTATTTTCTTTCCTGTGTTCTGCACAAGGAAATCAACAAGCTGTGATGACTTCTTCGATGCTTCGCATATCATATACTGCACCAAAACAAGGTTGTGATTTGCATGTGGTAGCTATGCATAAAGTCATGATCATCAATAAAACGAAATAAGTATATTCAACCAGTCAAATTGACAGTGGAAACCATCAATAACCATCCAACCGCTTGTACGAAAGCATCTAGCCATACCTCCAACCGGAGCCCCAGCGGTGTTTTTGATGGACCAAGATCTAGCTGAGCAGCATCTTTACTCATTGGCTTCGCCTCCGTCTTAACCTCAACCCTCACAGGATTCCTCAACCCTGCTTTTGACAGCTCCTCGACAGCCTCTGTCTGAGTAGCCGAAAAAAGCCCAGTCCTCCTCAGCTTCGGTAACTTTGAAATAATCGAAGTAATCTGCTTCTGAAACCCCATATCCAAGAGCCTATCAGCCTCATCCAGGATCAAAATCTGCCTCCAATACGCACAAAAGTGGAAAACAACATCAACATATGTCACACTTGCATCAAAGCAGAAATGAATCACGCAAAATTTCCATTGATTCCCAAAACCACCTCAAGATTCTTGTAGTCCAGAGTGTCCAAACGCTCCATTATATCGAACAGCTTCCCAGGAGTGCCCACCAGAATGTTTGCACCATCTTCCTCCACTTTCTTCAGCTCTGCCTTAATGTCCAACCCACCAACAAGAAGCATGGACGACACGCCCTTCAGCGTCGCGAAGAACCTCTGCGCTACATTGTATATTTGCGAGGACAATTCTCTCGTGGGAGAGATGATGATGCCAAGAACCTGTCGAAATTCGGTTCATTTGTTGATCAGAAGTGAACAAGACCTGGAATTTTGTAAGCAAAACAAGAACGGAACAGAGGAGAAAGCATGGAGGTCCGAGCTGACCTGGTGGGACTTGGGAGGTGAAGAGCGGCGGCGGAGGATCTCGACGACGGGGACGACGAAGGCTAGGGTCTTGCCGGAGCCGGTGGCGGCGTCGACGGCCACGTCCTTGTGCGACAGCAGCAGCGGGATGGCCGCCGCCTGCACCGGTGTGCACCGCCGGAAGCCGCCGCGCTTTAGGGCCTCCACCACCTCCGGGGATAGGGCAGGGCACAGCTCCGAGAACCTCTGCTCCGTCAGCGCGCGCTTCCGGGCGGCCGCTGCCGCCGGCGAGGACGAGGCCATGGCGAGTGCTGTGTTTGCGGCGGTCGGTGTGCTCGGTCGGACTCTGCCTCTAGGGTACACGAGGGTTTAGTCTTTAATTGATGCATTTTGGGTCGACCGCAAACAAAACGCGAACGCGTAATAGGAACAATACGTAAGTCGGCTTTGAAGGCGTGTTTACCTTGTCACCGAAATGAGACCTATAGGCGGATCCAAGCTATGCTGATCGAGCTTGAATGCGTATTTTCATTCCCATCAAACCCAATCTGAAAGGAGTGCGTATCCATGGGTGTATACAGGTGTATTTTGCTTCAGCTGCTTTCTGTGCAGTACAATACATCATGAACAAGTGTAAAAAGAAAAATAAAAAGGACGGCGCTTGAAGAGCTCGATCTCTCTCCACTCCTTTTCAGTCTTCATTTTGTTCAACGGATGCAACAGCAACAGCACTGTCTTGCTCATTCACCTTCTCTTCTACGTCCCCACCCTGCAAATCACACAAGAAAGAATCTCGAGGTGAAACAACATCATTTACATACCAAAATTGAATTATTTTGTAGATCTACCTCATCATCTGGAATCACCACTGTCTTCACTTGTGCAACGATGACTGTAATGTCATCCATCTTACCTCCTGCAGTGAAAGAATTTAGGCATCATGAGCTTACTGATTTTGCTGCATAGAAATATAGAACAGAGCATGGCAAGAGCTCATGCGTGCCTATTAGTTTGGCTCCAAGTAGTTTCTTCCACCAGGGGACATCAAAACCCTGCATGTAAGTAATCAGAATGAAACGTGTTACGTTATCTTTTTTAGCAAACAAATTGCAACAACCTGTAAATAGTGACAACAAAAACAGAGAATTTTGTCTTAAGAGATATTTGTTTCGCACCCTACTCCGGGCCTCCATTGAGTAGGGTGAATCGAAGGTAACATCCACCGAATGTTTTCTTGCAAGCTCCGCCAATGCTTTTGCTGTGGAAAACATCAAAACTTTCAGAAGGATTGGAAGGACTGGAACATGTGTTTTATGTTCCTAGTTGCAGAAGTGAGAGATTTACCAGCTTCATCTACCCCTGGAGACTCAGAAATGACAGAAATAATCTCTTGATCAAACATATTGTCAAAAAATCCATCTGAGCCACTGACAATCATATCACCCTCCATAAGATTTACAGTGCAAACCTGATAGATAAACCAAAGGGGTGAAAATCAGAAAGCAACTATCTTAAAAAATGCTTACATCTTGTTTGGCTATATTGACTACTGTAGTGAGGCTTGCTATATCTCAAATAAGAAGTGTACATATGTTCATATATACTGGCAAACGATCTTTACACACACTTAACTACTATTGACCTACAACATTAAAATCCAACAAAAAAAAACACTGGGCCTTCCTACCTGGTTGACTTTCATATATATGAACTGGGCACCTTTGGAGCTTAAACTTTGAGAGTGATGTCATGTCATATTGCTGGTGCTTCAACAGTACAAAAAAAAGAACACATGATTATAGTTTACAAGAGGGTACATACCAGTGCATCCTGATACGTTTGACCAGCTGCCTCGGAGCTTATCTGGTATGGACAGTCAAAGTAATGTTCTTGAGGGCATGTCGAGAACATAACTTGGCCTAGTATGTTATTGAAGAAGAGAAGAACAACAGATTAAAATTGGCATGAAGTGAGTATATTAAGAAACTTCAAGAGAATTATAATTTTAGTCATGTTCACCTTTCCGAATAACTTTCAAGCCACAATCTCCCACACTTGCAATTTTCAGAGTCCCAGTCTTCTCGAGCATTGCGATGATTCTGTTACCATTGCAAAAGAATTGTATAGCTTTTGAAATGTCTACCAGAACAAAGAGTGAACTGTATAGCTGTAACATATAGCACTGCAAAAAACAATACTTACACTGTTGCAGATCCAACAGAAGAAGTTGCAGCATGAGCCTTCATTAGAAGAATCTGAGGATCATGATTGACCTGTGAAGGATAGCAACTTCTATGTGATATGTAAACTTGTCACAAGAGTATAGCGTACATGACATAAACATACTTTATTTAGCAGTACTGATTTAGTAGTACCTCCTCATCCTTGAGAAAAGTAGAGCTGTTTGCCGTGAGCTCTCGAGAAAACAGAGCTGGATTGACATCCACTTCTGCCCATCTGTCAGTAGATAAGAGAATGACTAGCAGAATAAAAGCCGTGTGTCAATGCAAATTGCTGAAAGCAACATATATTTCTTGAGAAGTGCTGAAAGCAATCCAAAATATAAGAGAGAGAAAAGCACTGATCACAGTTCATTGCAGCACTTCTCGAGAAAAAAATGGGTTCATTGCAGCGAAGATGGCGTACCCTGAAACACCATCTGCAATGGCAAATACTCCACCAGCATCACCGTTCACAAAGAAAGCATCTTCTCCGCCAGTCTCAGCCTTGAGAATGTGAAAAAGGTTCAATATCAAACATGGGCAACTTAGATCTATAAATGGGAAAAAGAAAAAAGTTCCAGCAAAGATATGATCTGTAAACAACTAAAATTGTCGATTGTGTATATATCATAAATAGGCCAACCTTTCTTGGGTGTGGGATTAGATGAGTTCCAATCGATAACAGTGCTTCCAACCTACAATCACAGGTTGACATGACAAAATGCTGACAAAATACACCACAAATAATTTGAGAATCATAATTAGCAATGCCAACAATTGCTCCATCACTAAGCCGGAGCAAGCAACTTAGTTTTGCACCTTGTTGGCAATACGAGTTGATGGTAGGCAGAATCCATCAGTACAAATTCACTTGTCCACATTGAAAAAAAACAGCACTAACCATACACATGAACAGAATTACTGTTAAAATATAGATAGAGAGAGGCTCCCTTCTTTTTCACTTATGGCTTGTGGCTTATGCTACAGTAATTAGCTTTTAAACGGTGTGTTTTTTCAAAATGGAGTCAACTGAAGAATTATAGTAAAAAGAATACTGACAACTATACCAGCTAAAATAGCATGCGACTATTTTTTCTACGTACTGCCTCTCGCAAACAGTCAGAATTCAAAAAATTAAGTCATAGCCCAAAAGAACCCACCTATAATCTATGTTTGGTTGGAGATTAACTTGTATTTAATTGAACTTTGTTTCCGCTATTTGTTCTGTTCTGATACAGCCGTTGTCGCCACTGTAGCGTATCAGGCCAATATTGTTGGGCGTCATGCACATTGCCAACAATATCAGCATTCTGTTGTAACTCGATTTAGCCGGACTCTTTGATTATAAATATGAATACAAACCCTGTGGGGTATAGTGCATCAAACATTAAGTTTTCGTGGTATCAAAGTCAAACGTCCCACATCAACCATGTCGAACACCACAAGCAATCTATCCTCCTCAAGCACCTCCGCCCAATATTCAGTGTCAACAGGGAGCAGCTTTGCGCCGTCATCGTTTGGTCACTTTGTCATGGTGAAACTTAACCGTAAGAATCATCTGCTCTGCAAAGCACAGTTTGTTCCCTATCTGCGCAGCCAGGACCTACTTGGTTTCGTAGATGGAACTGAGTAGCCGCCGCCCAAGCTTGTTGTTGAACCTAAAGAAGAAATGAGGCTCATCAAATTCCAAACCCCAAGTATCGCGCATGGTTCCGGCAGGAGCAACTGGTGCTAAGCGCTCTTCTCTCGTCTATGACGGAATGGGTTCTCGGGCAAGTTCTTCTCTCCTTCGCAGCCAAAGTTTAGGAGGAGATTGAGGCCATGTTCGCCTCATAGAACAGAGGGAGGACGATGCAGATCAGGATTCAAATTGCAAACCTGAAAAAGAAGGATATGTCGATGCAAGAATACTTCCACAAGATGAAGGGGCTGGCTGACACTCTTACCTCGGCCAGTCATTCAATGCGAGAAGAAGAGATCGTGTCATACATGCTTACCGAGTTGGGAACAGATAACAACTCTCTCATTACATCTGTATCCACCAGTGTTGAGCCAATCGGGCTGAATGAGCTTTATGCTTACATGATCAACTACGAACTGTGCCATGAGCAGTTGGAGGCAATGCTGCAGATGATGTCGTCAACAAACAGCATTGTGCAACATGACAATCGTGGCAATGGAGGCTGTGGTCAGAAGCGCGAGCGAGGTGGTCGCGGCTGCGGTGATGGTGGGCATGGTTTTGGCCCGTCCAGGGGCAATAGAGCACGCCCCACATGCCAAGTCTATGGCAAATATGGCCACGATGTGCTGCGATGCTACCACAAATTTAACCATGCTTATCAATCTGAAGAATTAAAACTACCGCTGCTGCTGCCACCTCGTACAAGGTGGATCAAAATTGGTATGCTGATACCGGAGCAACGGATCATTTGGCCAGTGATCTAGACTGGCTGACTGTGAAGGAACACTAGCATGGAGGAGATCACGTCCAGGTTGCCAACGGTGCAGGTTCGTCGATATCTCATGTTGGTTATTCTTTTTTGCCGGTAATACTACTCCCTTATGTTAGTATCTAAAAGCCTGTTCTAGCAACAAAGTAGCCAAGATTATTCTTTATCACCTTCATAATAGTAGAATATATGCCACGAAAAAGGTGAATTTTAGCGAGAATAAGCAGAGTCCAGAATCCACTCATACAATCCTTCAAGTTAAATAAAACTATGAATTACAATGCACTTAAATTCCTAGTATAAACTGTATAATCATTACCCAATAGCCCTCATACTACTCGAGATTAAATTCTTATCCTAGATTCCAAGAATTGAGCACAATCAAACATTTCTGAATTGTGGTTTCTTGCAACAAAGGGGAAAAGAGAAGAAGATCGAAGGAAGGGGCATACTTGGCAGCGCGAAGAGGAGAGAAGCGCGAGCGGCGAATTGGAGGATGGAGAGAAGGGGAAGAGCAGTGGAGGCGAGGGAGCGAGAGGCGGCAAGCAGTGGAGGCCGCCATTGCTGCTGCTATTATATCTCCTCGCTTCCGTCGCCCGCGGCAAATGTGAAGCGCTAGTGGAGGCAGGCAGGCCACATCTTCTCGTGTGCGGTGTGGAACTGGAAACAGAGAAGAAAGCAGATGACTACTTGACTATGGGTTCGGTGATTGTGGTTAGGACTTGGGCTGCCTGCTCGTGTGTTGTGTATAGGTTGGCCCATGCCTGTGCTTTTGGAGTTGGGCTAACCTGGCACAAAAAAAAAATTGAGGGAAGCTCGCCCCGTTTACTAGGGCTTTACAAATTGTGAGTCAGATTTCACAGGCATACAGGCACACGTGATATCAGAATATGGGCACATTCTTTGCATGTGCGGTGATGACTTTTAGTGCGGTGATTGCTTTTTTTTATTTTCTGACGAGATTGCGGAAAGAGAGATACTCGCTTGTGATTTTTGATGATACAAATATTAGTTTTGTAACGTGTACTACAATTAACTTGTAGACTCCATCTTAAAAAAATACTCCGTTTAAAAGTTAGTTACTGTAGCAAAAGTCAAAAGCCGCTTCTAGAAGCCGCAAAGAACACCCCCTATATCTATGTCTACTAGTAAGGTACCCGTGCGTTGCAACAGAAAACTAAATAAAAAGTGATGCATACTATCAAAGCAAAAACCAATACAAATGTCTCCTTAGTCCGCCAAAGTTAGTTTAGAGTCACTACATTTACACCTTTGGTTTGTACATGCTGACCAAAGGTACCTAAACCATTAGCGTCAAGACACGCTATGCCTACAAAGATGTTCGAAGCGGTCCATGTGGCTCTCTGCGAGACTGAAATTCAAGAGAATATTGTACGGGCGGTGTTTGCGGTGTAATGATATTTGAGCTCGTGTGTTGTAAATTAACTAACAAAGACAACAATGCCATTTTTTTAAGGAATGAACAATGCCATTATCTCACATCTCTCACAAAACCAAATAAAAGTGATGCATACTATCAAATATAATCTCAAATTGAATAATAAATATCATTACACGGTGCGGGGACGGAGAGGAGGCGGCGCGCGGGGTTGGGGAGTAGGGAGGAGCGCCGGGGTAGAGGAGGAGGAGGCGGCGGCGGCGCGGGCTAGGGAGGAGGCGGTTCGGGGAGGAGGATGCGGCGGCGGCGCGGGCTAGGGAGGAGGCGGAGGTGGTGAGAGCGGAGGGAGGGGAGGAGGCGAGGGCGGTGCGACGACGGGAGGAGCGATGGAGATGAAGAAAGGTGGAAGAAACGAGGCAGGCGCGGGAGGAGCGACGGAGATCGCCGGCGGGAGGAGCAATGGAGATGGAGAAAGGCGGAAGAAACCAGGTAGGTGCGGGAGGAGCGATGGAGATGGAGAAAGCCGAAAGAAACCAGGCAGGCGCACGGGTTCGGTTAGGGAGGCAGCGCGGGTTTTAGGGTTGAAGGGGTTTACGGTCAAGATTTTATTGTTCAGATCAAATGACTAAGAAGAGATATAGGAGAGGACTCATCAACCACCAACTCCTTCTTTTATAATAGTAAAGATTACCCATGGGGCATGGCCGCGTGGCCACATCCTTTATACCTATGTCGTTGGGCATGGCCACATCCTTTATACCTATGTCTGTTGTGTCTCTTGGGTATAGTCGCATAGCCATATCTTTTGAATTATAGCTAATAGCTTTTGTCTGAATTTTTTGAGACAAAGAAGTCTTTGACGTAGATGGTGTGTAACACCTCAGTCCAACCTCCAAACCTAGAATGCTACCACGACCTTAAAACTGTACCATTTACATATATTGCTGCTAGAATTCAGCAGCAACTCCTCTGTTCCACTCAACGACGCGATAAAACACACATGCTTACAAGTGAGCATTGATGCAACAGTTCCCGATTTCCAACTATCAAAAGAGAGGCATAAGCCACACTATATGAGGCATTTCCCAACAAGACACGGTTTTAATGCTAACTACCAAAGCATACTATTAAAGTTTGATCATGACAATTAGAGGTGATATGTGAATTACTGTTGCACGTGGGAATATACGTATGCTACTCCCATTTATGTATATCATCTTCACTATACATGTAAAAAAACAACGAAGTAAGAGTAAATCCGAAAACTTATCAAGCACATCGCAAAATAGTGGCGACAACAAAACAATTTAGTAAACACCATATCTAGGATCTGCAAGACATAATCTCTGTAACTGTCGATAAATCCCATATCTGTGAACTGTAAGACATAATCTATGTAACTGATGATAAATATGTATCTGTTACTGTAAGACACAATCTCTATAATTGTACCATTGTTTTTGGTTATTTTCATGCAATGCAATGCGTCTGTAGTTGTATCCCTTTCCCTGTCACATTTATGCAATGCAATGCATCTGTAACTGTATCCCTTTCTGTCGCTTTCATGCAGTGCAATGCGATATGCTGTGTTTGTAACTATAGTTTATACCGGTATAATGGAGTGTCCACCCATCGATGGACCACTCATTCGCCCCGTCCTCTTTCATATGGGGTCTCAATCTCCACTCCCGTGGAGTGCCTACCGAAGTATGTCTTTATCTTCCTATTCTCATGGGATGCCTACCAGCGGTAAGTCCTATGTATGATGCAACATTCTTTCAATGTTGGCATTTAATTATAAATAGCACTCATGAGGGCAAGGATTAGTACATAATCATGAATAGCATCTCATGAATACTGTAAATCATGGCATAAAATATGAGTACCAAACATTCGTCATAATTCACTATTCTACCATGCACTTACCTATTAACCTAGCAGACGATGTGTGAACGACACTAAAACCGAACTACCACATGTACAAGTATCAACCCACCTCAATGTATCATAGTCATACATGCACACATTCTAATGGCAGGGTTCCTTCGCGCAAACCATGCCACACTCTTTTACTGGATACTGTCCCACTGTTCTGGTACTCAACCGACTGCATCTTTCAAACCCGAAGCCTAACATAGCAAATATTCGGTAATCTACACCACTTACTCTCGTAGGCTTGACTGTCACAATTTATAGACTATATCAATTAAATCATTGTTTTTAGTCCCGATGGCAGGGTTATCCCATATCGGCTGCGGCCAGCTTGAAGACATACTTTCAAAACCATACCATCGAACTCAACATCCCAACCTTCTATAGGGCTCTAGCAAGAGCATATGTTAATTAGTTCACACTAATTAACTCATACTACCTAATCATAGTAATCATTCGCTCTTCTCAATGACCACAAATTCTAATTACTTGCTTACTCTAATCATTCACTAATTAGCCTAATACTAATTAGTGATTCACTAACCACTCACTACACATTGATCGGTCACGTATGCACCGACACATCACCACACGACCATCGCACTTCGCTAGCTCTACACGTACATTGCCACAACACCACCGTGCTGCATATAAGATTCATGACAAGCCATGTTCTAACCATTGTTTATATCTGTCTCACTATTTGATGATTCAACCTCTACATCACTTAATAAACAAGCAAGGAAAAGGAATCGAAGTGTTACCCTAGTTTCATATAACTAGATCGGGCTCCTTTTCCCTTGTCTTGGATGGATTTGACGGACCAGGCACCAGATCAGTCCTCCCTTTCTTCTCCTTTTCCTCTTATCCTCTCTCCTTTTCTTTTCCTCACTTGGTCAGCCGGCTTCCCCTCTTCTATTTTTTCTTTCCCTCGCTGCTGGCCTCGCTTCTCTTCTTCCCTTTCTTCTTTTCTTTCCTCACGGTAGCACCTCATTTTTTCTTTCTTTCGGTCGATTGGTCTCTTGTTTGTCTCCTTTTCTTCTTCTCACAACCGAGTCCTCCCACCCCTGCTTCTTTTCTTCACTCGGATCGGCCGGCTCCTTTCCACTCTCGGCTACCCCTCCCACCTTCTCCTTCCTCCCTCCCCTTGACCGATGGGAGGAAGGCTGGTGCAAACAACCACGGTGGCTAAGGCAGCTCACAAAGGGAAGTGGCGGTGGCGGCACTCCAGCAGTGACCCTGGGGGATGATGGTGCACACGAGCTGGGTCAGCGCTCGGCAACCACGGGGAGGTGCGACAATGGGGTGGTGACAATGACTGGCCACGATAGCGCGCGCTGGCGAATGGGGCGGCGGCGTGGCAGCAGCAGCAGGGAATAGGTACCACAAGCCACACAAAATCACAAAAAAACTATAGAAAGCAAACTCAAAGTCAAACAAGGACAAGGGTTGTTCTTTTTTAGTTGTAACTTATGACTTTTAGCTGTTTGCAAGAGAGAGTATGGAGAGAAATACTTGCGTGTAATTTTGGCTGATATAAATGAAGTCGCTGAATTGTCTAATACAATATACTGTAGACTCAATCTTAAAAAAATACTTTATTTAAAAATTTGTTATTATAGAAAAATGGTCTTTAGAAGTTGAAAAGAAGAGTACCAAGTGATTTACAAAAGGGTTTGAAAACAAAACAAAAAAAGGGTAAAACAAAGAAGTGCTTTAAGATTCGCGCGAGCACGATCAGCGCCCACCCATCCAGGTCCAAATCATAAAGACAAGAAGACCCCGTTGTGTTGCCGGAGGCCAGCCCGTCTCGAAGGCAAATTCGTGAAGCGACGCCGCGATTCCGATCACCACCGCATCCGCCTCCTCCACTGCCGCCGCCGCCGCCGTGGTGAGCTCGCCGGAGAGCCATGTCGCGGTCCATGAGCATGAGGTCGCGCCGCGAGCTACCTCCTCCCCAGCAGGTGAGGGATCCCTCTCCCCTTCCCCCCTCTGCTTGTGCCCGTGCGTGGGTGCGTGCGTGCGTGCGCTTGTGTGTGTATACGCGTCTGCATTAGCGTGAGAGTGTGTGACTTGCGAGCGTGTGCGCGACGATCGAATTGGATCTCGGCGTAGCGACTCCTACGCCGTGGAGGAGTTGTGTCCCATGGCGAATTTGTTGGAACTAGGGTTCAAGTATCGATTCGTGTTCAATGCCTCGATTACACGGCGGTGTGGGCATGCGTGCGAGAAGAGAAATTTCAATATTAATGTTGAAATTGGTTCGGTAGAACTTGAGTGTCTATAGAAGAACAAATATCAGCAGCAAGGAGTAATCCTGGATAAAATTTCACTTTTGATGCTTTTGCCACCAGATTGACACTTCATAGTGGCCTTGGAACCAAGAATTTCTTTTATTCTTTGCTTTATTCTCTGAAATCCAGAGGTCATTGCTAGAATTGTTTTTCCCTCACGAAATCTTACTAGCCAGAGAAAGTAATATTATGAAAAGTCATTGATGTTGCGGTTTAATGGTAAAAATATTAATGAGGTACTCGCCCTACCACTTCGTTGTTTTGTGCCTTAGGGCAGAAAGGGAGTGCATCAGCAATGGCACCTCATCCTATACACCATGCAGTGTTTCTGTCAATGTTTTGTTGCGTTAGCAGTTAGCATCTAGGCATGTTCCTCGAGCTCCTTTGGCAACATTGATTAGTATTTTACACACATGATCTTTAGATTATTTTCTTAGCAGCTTTTGTAATCATGAGTTGTGCGTTTTCAGACAATTGAAAAGCTTGAGAATATGGTGGATGGAGGAAATTACTATGAAGCCCAACAAATGTACAAGTCAACAAGTGCAAGGTACTCTGTATATAATTTAACTGAAGCCACAGTGCTTAGCTCCCCTTTAAGCTTCCACCCTTTCACTGTTTCCAACCATCTCGCTTGTGCTTGCCTATTTCAAACTTTCTTAACAAATGAATAGAATTCAACCGTTACTTCTTCACATTATGTGAATTGGATCCACTAAACAATATGAGTTGGTTTAATGTAACACCTTCATTTTATAGCTACTGCAGTTATTCTGGATAATGTAATGTCTTAAGATACACTCATGCCAGGACATACTTAAAGCAAATTCAAAGTAAGACAAGGGCTGGAAGCCTGTAATGTTATCATTGGCATATTAGCATTATATGGACACTAGAGTTAGGTTCCATATGACCACAATGGCAAGTGTCATTCACACGCTGATTGTCCATATATGTCTTGGGCTAAAAGCTCAATGCATGCAGAGTAATCAGAGCAACTGTAACTTGAGGGTTTATACTGTAGATAAACCTAAATAAAATCAATTGAGGGGAAAAGATATAATATCTTGGACCAAAAGACACAACTGAACCGTTTTAACTTGTTTTGGCTCTTTTCATGCAGGTACATTGCTTCTCAGAGGTATTCGGAAGCCTTGGACATACTTCAGTCAGGAGCTTTAATTCAATTGAAGCATGGGCAGGTTGCTTTCTTGCCTTAGATGCATCTGCGCAATTTAACAGAGATTGTATACAGCTAATTTCATAGATCACTAAACACAAAGATATTCATTAATTCGATGTCAACCTATGTTTTCTTCTTTTTTCTGTGAAATTACCCAACTGCCCTGAGATCTTTTTTCTTTCTTTCTTTTGTTGTAAATATTTTATTATTTATTTAATATATTGCAGTAGGAGCCTCCCCTACTGTTTTCTGTCAAAAAAAACCAACTGTGTATATTTTCTTCAAAATCCCGAGGCTGCACAATCGACAATCGACCAAAAGCAGCCCAAAGCTCAGTCTTGGTTATTTTAAATTGTTCAATTGCTTCCTCTGCAGCATGCCTCTCTGGTTTGGAGCAATCAGCCCTCTTTTGTGTGTGTGTGTACTTTCTTTTCTGCTTTCTGTGCCCAATAGGCTACTATTAAAGTATGTTGTAGTGAAGGTACACATATCAACCTAAATTGGCATTTGGCCCAATTAATCGTTCAGATATTTACTTTCTTGCCTTATTGATCAAAGATTTCAATGCGGTTATATTATTACCAATTTCAGGTTACTTGCGGTGCTGAACTCACTGTGTTGTTTGTGGACACCCTTATCAAGGGACAACTTCCTTATAATGAAGAAACCTTTGGTCAGTTTTTATATTTAATCTTCATGTCAAAGTTGAGCACCTATGCATTGCTACGGGATACCCAACATAGGGAATAAGCTTTTATTAAGAATTAGAATAACATAGCAAGAATCTACATGATTGATTGATTATACCCATCACAAAGACTAATAGATCATCCATGCATGGGTGTAATTCCCAGAATCAAGCTCAGATAGAACTAAGAAAAGACTATGTTATTCTAATTCTTAATAAAGCTTGTTCCCTGTGTTGGGTATCCTGAAGCGATGCATGGGCACTTAACTAGTTTCACTATACTATCAGTTTTTCTTTTAAATTGCTTATCCATCCTGTAAGTAACAATGCATAGCACCATTTGATTTTTAGAACATATTTGCAGTGTATCATTCATAGCTTGCTCCTCGCGGGTCCATTATGTGTAAAGGTTTAAAGAACTTGCTTAAAATATCCTAATTGTGGTTTTAGATTTATTTTTAGTTCTTCTCTTCATTAGTTTGCCTGCAGATTTTTTTTCTTTTACTGTTCTAAATTAGTTGAATGAAGCATTCTTCTTTTTTACAAATAATGGCATGTTGTAAGTTTGGTTGTTGGATATCCCGCATTGTGATTGTAACTATATTGTATAACCTTAGATCGGATCAGAAAGATGTATGAGGCTTTCCCCAGGATATCTATTCCCCATTTCCTTGGAGATGATTATGACGATGATGGGCAGAAATTATCTGAAGCTATTTCTGCTGCAAAAGTGCGTGCTGAGAGTTGTTCATCGTTCCTAAAAGCAGCTATCAGGTAAGGTATACTAATTATAATAAATCCAAGTGAATCATAAATAAGCATTGAGCTTTGTCTTCCAAACTGGTATTTCTCAGTGGATTCTAGGACCAATACATCAAATTGTTGAGCAGCATGGATAGTTTGACCTGGAGTGTAAACCTTAGTGCTTGACCATTGCTGACATAGCAGAAAACACCTATGAGCTTATCATGATAGGAAAAATACATGGTTCTGAACTTCTTAATCCTTTTCATTTGCTCTCATGATAAAAGTCCATATGGAGATTGCATTGGTGAAGCCAAGAAGAAAATAAATTATTATTTTGCTCTAAATAATTGCGCTCAGCCACATGTTTTGATAACTATTTAATTGTAGCTTCATATTCATAAACCTTGGAGAACATAAAGCTAGAGTTGGTCATGAAATTGTTATTTGAATGTGAATTCAAGTTATGCAAATATATTTTAGTGTTGCAATACAAGAATCATTGCTATAAGATCTACTCTGTTACTGGACAAGGTGATTTTTCTTCTCCCTTTTCTGGCTGCCATATATATGGCACTAATAATGTATCCCCCCTGTATTAAGGTGGTCTGCTGAGTTTGGGGCATCAAGACATGGATCTCCTGAGCTACATGTTATGTTGGCTGAATACATATATTCTGAATCTCCAGAAACGGTACACTGTTCATAACTCTCTGGCTGATTGTGAATATATTCTATGTTAGAGCTTCAATTTTTATGGGTCATTGCTGCTGTTACTATTTTTACTGCTGTTGTGATAATGCTTCAAGGTTTCATGTGGAATACCCTTGACTGCAGGACATGACTAAAGTATCAAGTCATTTTGTGCGTGGAGATGATCCTAAAAAGTTTGCTTCTATGCTGGTGAACTTTATGGGCAAGGTAATGCTTTTGTTCTTAAAAAACAGATGTTACAAAAGATGCATTGGTAAATACTAAAGTCTGTTGAATTGTTATATTCTTGTATTCTCTGAGTAATGGAAAAAAGTTACCCTACTAAAATATTTCCTATGGCTTTTGCATACATAACATTTTTTATTTTCGTGCTGCTTAATACAACCAGTCATTGTTCAATATGATTAGTATGTTCATGTTCTCTACAATAATTTTCTTTTGTATTATGGGTTTCTTACTTATTGTTCAAAATGGAGGTCATCCTTTTCCAAAAGATAGAAACAGAACACAAGCACATGCTTGTTAAAGCAGCTATTCCAATCTGTTTTTGGGTTGGACCCCCAGTTCTAGATTCCTGTCCAACTTTCATATTGGTGTTAAACGGGATCCTGGTATGTTTTCAACAGTGCAATATATTAATCTTTTCTTCCTTATCATGCAGTGCTACCCTGGTGAAGATGATACTGCAATTGCACGTGGTGTCCTAATGTAAGATATCCTTTCTTCTTTTTTTCTTTTGAGATGGCATCCTTTCTTTGTATGAGAGGAGAATTTGAGAAAACCATTAAAGAAGGTGCATTTTGCAATGCAGAAACTGAATTTCGGAGGAAATTGTCTAAATTCTGTTCTGTTTACAATGATAGATACAGGTTAGTTAGCAGTGTGCTAGGGATGCATGCAATAGGAGCCTCAATGCAATATCCTGCTGTGTGATTTACAAATCCCGTTGGGGTCATAATCAAATGCATACAGGATAGTACTGAAAAGTAAACTGTTCCATTGATGGGATAAAATTATATTGGGATTTTGGGGATGGAGATGATCGATTTTCTGATAATGTTCTTTCTTTCAGGTACTTATCACAAGGGAATCTCAGAGATGCAAATTTACTTATGGATGAGATGAAGGAGCAACTAAAATCTGCTGACTTAGAATTTCCAAAAACAGATTTAATTCAGTTCATCAAGTATCTTTTACCAACGTAAGTCTTCCCTATCTTTCAGTTTGCGTTGTCTTTCAGGTGGTTTTTTCACATCTGCACATTTATTCTATGGAGTTCTCATGCATTCACATACAACTTATTGCGGAATGAATGTTGCCGTTTTGCATGATAGTTCTCAGATGTCAGCTGCAAATATGTTTTCATATTTCTGTCATTAGAAAGATAAAATTGCTGCTCGGAGGTATGTCAAATGCTTCCATGGCTTAGCTTTGTATGGGTACTTTACATAGTCTTGGATGATCATCCCACTTGAGATTCATGTCTATTTGCTCTTGATGACTTGATTAGGAACAATCAGTTCCAGCCCACCATATATGTTCATTTCCTGGTTCTTGTAGGAAATGTTTTGAGTGAGGATCATTAATACATATAAATATCCTATCGAAAGTTACATTGAAACCAAATATAAGTTTTTATTTTGATATATGCAAGGCCATAAACCAACTTAAATCTGGTAATGTGACAAGTATAACTTACCTCTCCCCAACTTCCTGGTGAGCCATTGGTTAAGTTTAGATTGTTCGATTTGGCTAATGTTAGATTGTATGTCGTCATGAGATGCAATACTTTCTGAATCATATAACAGGACTGTAGTAGTGTAGTTATATTCAAATGCCCAGGTCATAAAACACTGATACCATATTTTGACAGTGTCTTGTGTACTTCTATGTTTTGTCACCATATATAAATCTAGATTTGCTAGGTAGCTTTCTTTTCCTATGAACAAACTCATCCTATAGTTTGAATGTATTCAATTCATCATGCATGTTTGAAATAATCTTGATAAAACAATTTATGATAGTTTTGCATTTTATTACTTGTATGTACATAAATTGTCATGAAATCACTCTCCAATCTCAGGCACTATTTTATACAAGAACCAAGGAGCTATTTTGTCATTGTTTTTATCTTGTCATGGGCATAATTAACCACATTTTGTTGTTTTCAGGCTTGAAAGAGATGCTTATCCTCTTTTTAGGACACTTCGACAAAAGTATAAGACAAGTACAGATCGTGACCATGTATTTGAGGAGGTAGCATCTTTATCGAATATTTTGTAGCTTGATAAGAAAACCTGTTTAAGCACTATATGGCATGCTTTACTGTTTGTACCTTTTCATGTGTGTCACCGAGTGCTTGCCATCATCTGGAATTTTTTTTGGTGGGCCTTGAAAGTTGAAACATCTCAGTTAGCACCAGATCTCGTTGGATTTAGGTGGTTTTGGGTTTTAACTCTAATTGCAAACATGAACTTGATAGAAACTGAGAGAACTGACAAGCTATATATTTTTTAAAAAATTGTACATATATTGTATACGTGAAAGATGATGATGTTAGATCATTAGGGTCAGTGTGAATCATGTACAACTTAACGTAGCTCCACAAATTTGGCCTTGTTTACATGATCTGTCCATCAGGAAATATCTGTCCATCAGGAAATATCGGAACTATCGATAAAGGACCACCTGTTCTTACAATATGTTTGTTTAATTCTATATTGTTGCCCTCCTGCTCGACAAAAGAAGAGTAAAAGGTCGAAAAACTTAAGAACGTTGGAGCTAACTTGCTACCATATCAAAACAACAGAAAAGAAAAGGCAAACCGAAAGAGAGCTCATGATTGTACGGTTGCCTTTTGCAGTTATTGGATGAAATAGCCGCAAAATTTTATGGCATACGGCGCCAGAACCCTCTAGAAGGACTTTTTGGTGAATTGTTCAAGGTAATTGCTTACTTTCACGTGTTCATGCTGCTTGCTATGACTTGATTCCTTTTGAAGTTTGTGAAACTAGTGCCAAACACAGCTGGTTTTAGCCATACATTTATGTACCTTGTGTTCTGAACTTGTTCGTGCCAACATGACTCCTGAAGTGCATATCTAGAAGAAAACAAACCAGCTATTGTTTACAAAATTAAACTTACAGATGATCTAAGCATTTATAAATCTAAGTGCAAAGAATTCCCATGAAGTTCCATTTTCCCCCAAGCATATGAACTTATTAGTCACTGAATTTCACCGTTGAATAGAGAAAAAATGACAATGACTAATTTTATGGTTTTTGGTATCCTCGTTTCTTATTTGCTTTTGTCCCAAGTCTAATCCCTGGTACCTTCACTTCTTAATTTCACGTATTCCTAGTCGCCTAATTGCAATGGAGTGAGCAAATTCACAATATAAAGTTTAGTCAACAGTAACATTGCGTCGGGGTTGATCACCAACTTAAGCAAGTGCTCGGTGACCTCAATCCGATGCCACCAGCAGGACATGGAGATAGTGCAAGGATCCATCATTTGCAAAGTTCAAGAATTCCCTTGCAAATATCTTGGGCTCCCATTGTAAATCAAGAAACCCCCTAAATCTGGTTTTTACATGATAATTGACAAGATTGCTGACAAGCTTCCTGGATGGAAAGCTGCCATGATGCACCCAGATGGCCGAGCCACTCTTATTCGAGCGGTGCTCTCGGCAATTCCTATTTATCCACTCTTTGCACTGGAATTTCCTAAATAGGCAATTAAAGTAATTGACAAGATACATAGAGCTTTTCTATGGAAAGGTCGCAAGAAAGCAAATGGAAGACATTGCCTTGTCTCTTGGGACCGGGTCAAGAGACCAATTGAGTTTGGCGGATTGGGAATTCTTGATTTGGAAATCTCGGATGGGCACTGCGCATGAGGTGGCTGTGGCTCAAAAAGACCCAACCTGATCGCCCATGGGCGGCTTTGGACATTCAGGTGCACCCCAATTCAGCAGTTATGTTCTCTATATCGATCACTTCTATTGTGGGAGATGGCAGCATGACCCTCTTTTGGAGTGATAAATGGCTACATTGCAAATCCTTAATGGACCTTGCCCCCTCTATCTGCGCATGTGCCAAAGAGAATCGTCAGTCATCGAACGGTCCAAGAAGCTCTAACAGATAATACTTGGGTTCATGATATTAGAGGCAGTTTACCTACTGTAGTCCTGGAGGAGTTTCTTGGCCTTTGGGACGCTATAGCCCGAGTGAGGCTCACCCCTGGCGTGGAGAATCAGCATGTGTGGAAGTCATCCTCCTCAGGCAAGTTTTCAACTAAATCAGCTTACTGCCGTTTTTTTATGGGGGCTGCAAAATTTGAACCATGAAAGGATATTTGGAGAACCTGGGCTCCTCTTCGTTGCAAATTCTTTTTGTGGATAGTCTCACTCAATCGCTGTTGGACTGCTGATCGTTTGGCCCGTCGTGGTCTTCCTCATCCTGAGTACTGCCCACTGTGTGATCAAGTAGATGAGAACATTCAACACTTACTTACCTCTTGCGTCTTCATAAGAAGTGTTTGGTTCTCAGTGCTTTCACTGATGGGATTGCAGCAGTTAACTCCAGGTCCAGATGATTTGGTCTTTATCGTGTGGTGGCGTCAAACTTTGCACCAAGCCCCTAAACAGCAGCGCAAGGGTTTTAATTCTTTGGTCGTGTTGATGGCTTAGTGGATCTGGAAGCATAGGAATGATGCATTTTCGACGACGCCTCACCCAATGTCAGCATTGTCTTGCAAGACATTAGAGATGAGGCTAAATTGTGGTGCTTGGCGGGAGCCAGAGGCCTTAGTACCATATGGCCTTAGGTGCTGCGTTTGTTTTTGGTCGGCGGGCGGTCCTCTAGTTTTTGATCTTTTGTTTTTAACCTCGTCTTTTTGGTGAGGGGTTGTACGAGTCTTCTTAGACTCTTTTCTTCTTTTTAATATAATGATGCGCAGTTCTCCTGCGCGTTCGAGAGAAAAAAACATGTCAAGATAAGTTAACACTTCACAGTTCACACAGCAATGTAATAGATCGAATAATGTTATGGGAAGTTGGGAACGATAAGTTGGTAACCTTACTCCAAGACTAACCATCACTGATCTTGTTCTCTACATTGTGCAGATATAATAGATGAGGAAAGGATTTGACCATAATGCCTTCAGCGCAATCATTGACCGAAATAATACCATTGCTGCCATGGCACATTTTGTACGTTGATACGTCATTGCTGGGAGATCAGCGGTTGGTACTCACCAAGAACCTCAGAACAAGCGGTCTGTTGGCGCTTCCTCAGTCATGATTATCTGAGGTCGTACATTTATCATCAAACTGCACAACTGATCTCATGTAAAATCATTTTATTGGTTTTGATGGTTTCTAAACTGCAACTGATTTTCTTTTGAGATTGCCTGTAAGATACATGGTTTCGCCTCATTCTATGCTAGATTTGTCTTGGTAAAAGCGAAATCTAAAAGCACCATGTACTTGTGGTTCCAATTTTCCAGTTTGAATTCGCATGGTGGAGTGCAAAACGGCAAACCAATCCTGACAAGACACATTCCTGCCGAAAACCGGTCTATTTTTAACGGTGTTGTAATACCAGAAAAGAGAGAAAAATGCAAAGAATAAAAGCAATCCTAGAGAAAATAAAGGAGATAAGAGTAGAGTTTGCCGTTAGACCCATAAGCCTTAGAAATACTGAACGATTTAGCGCTCGCAAAGGTTCCTATACCGTCTGAGGCTAGTCGACACTAGCTCATGTTTTCAGTTTTCATCATCCGGCGGAAGGTTCCATTCTTACTTTTTACCAATTTACCTGTCGCAATATAAAAGCCCCAAAGCGTAGTACTGAGCCCTTTGGACCAAATAGCCCTGAAGGCAAACATCAATCAGAGAGAGGATAAAGCAGGGCATAAATGGCAATGCACAGTATAAGGGAAAGGAGGCAAATCGTGACCTCCTCACTTATAAGCCCAACCAACACTGCCATTCTCATTTCTCTCTCCCCCAGTTGAGAGCTCACCCAGAGAGCAAACCATTCTCGCTAGAGCTAGCACCAAAGAATAGCCATCCCTTTCCTTTTTCTTTCCCCACTAAACCCAACTGCCTCACAGCCATACCATTCAGCCGATGCAAGGTAAGAACAAGGTAAGGCCACCAATCACATAAGCATCATCATCCACCACACTCATGGACAAGGAGTAGAAGGGAGGTAGTAAGGGAAGGAGTGCCGAAGGTAAGGACGCTGTGTGCCGTCACCGACAAGCCACACGCTCCCGACCACCGACCCATGCCCCTGGCACACGAGAAGGCCTCAGGCTCTATTGTGGCAAACCTTGTTGCACACTATATCCACTCACCAAATCAATTCAAAGCAAAACATTGAACTAAAATAAATCAAGAAATAGAGAGAAGTAGTAGTAGATAGGGAAGAAAAGGAGCAGTGGCCGATGCTTGAAGGGTTGGCCATGGGAGCCGATAGTGCTCCAAGACGGCCACGACTGGAACCATGGGGGAAAAGCAAGCATGGGCTTCCGACTGGCCATGCGCCATCGCCGACAAGCTTGACGGAGAGTTGAAGGGGGTGGCAGGCCGACGTGTCGTCGGGCTCTTAGCCAATTGCGACTATGGCTGGCGCGCCCATGGAGGAGTGGCGCGAAGGGACACCGACGGCTGGCACTAACAAGCCCAACTATTGGACCGAGCCGGGGAAGCGCGATGGAGGGCGGCGGCTTGGAGTCGGAGGAGTGGGCAGAGGAGGTGCTAGATGGCCGGTGGCTCGGGTGGCGACGTCAGCGGAGCCCGAGCTGTGGGCAGGGTTAGTGCCGAGAGGAAGAGAGAGGAAGGAGAGGAGAGGAGAGGGGAATTGTGAGGAGAAGAAGGGGTTATAGGGGAGTTAGTCGGCAGCTGGTGGCTAGCAGTCGCCCCCAGATCCGAATCGATGGGGGGAGGAGCAGGCCATTTCGGCCAAGTGCAATGGAGAGGGAGAGAGTACCAGATAGAGTTAGGAATGGGGCATAATCCCTTCGGCCAAATAAAAAAAAAGAAAGGATTTGGCCAAGGGAAGAAAGGGAAAAGGGAAAAAGAGAAAAGAAAATAGGAGAAAAAGGGGAAAAAAATGGGGGGTTTGGTACCTGCGTGTCAGATCCTTAATATCGGGTATTTTATGCCAATGTCGGGTTTACGCGTAGGAACAATAACGTTCGTATACATGCATATATTACTACGATGTTTTGAGTTGGGTTGACTGCTTGTCCAGGCGGAGATCCTGAGTCGACGTCATTCGCATGTCGCTCTGCTCCGCTTGGTTGATAGACAAGTGCATGGTAGACCGTAGAGTTTATGAGATATGTGATGTTTACATGATGTGATGATGCTTATATGAAATTGCAATATTTACATGACATAATGATGCTTATTTAATGACGACAATGGTAATAGAGCGGGGTGAGCAGTGATGTCACCCTCCTGATGCTAATACTGATGAGAATGACAATGGTAATGGTAATTGACATTTGCATTTGCATCATGTGCACTAAAGAGTCAGGGCAGTGAGAGTCTCTAGCTATGAGTAAAACTAACTGACTAATCCGGTGTACTCTTGAGTAAGATCTACTTCGATAGGCCTCCTTGGGAGTGGAGAGACCCCATGCCAATAGGGGCAGGCCCCAATTGGGTGAACATCGACGGGTGTTTACTCGGCAATATCGGTATATACAATGAGATGAGCAAATGAGCATGTAGAATAGTGCTGCATTACAATAATGGTAAGGCAATGTTGGAACATGAGAATGATAAAATGACCATGATAATGTATGTGGAGGATGTTATGGCTGGTTAATTGCTTACATATTTAAGTATCATTTATCATTCTATTATATACTTGCTAAGTCTTCGGATTTACCCTTATTTTATTGTTTTTTTATGTGGTCAGTAAAGGCGTCATGCATGAGCAGGAGTAGCACATAAATAACTTCATGTACTAGCATCATTTGACATATCAGCTTTTGTTAGTATGTTTAAACCCCACTCGTATTCTAGAATGGTTGCTTAAAATAATATGATGTAAGTGGTTGCTGCATTATAAATAAAGTAATGTTTGCTTAAAGCGATTAGCAGTTGTAAAATAAGAAATATTATACAATGATGGTAACACTCTCGTCCAAAGAATAAGCGGGATGTTACAGGTGTTGGACTGCAGATCATGTGTGATTTGCCGTATCTATACTCGCTTGATTATGGTGATATTTGTACGAATACGAACGAATACAACGTGCCTGCATGCAAGCAGTAGCATATTGCAGTTAACCCTGTTAATCAAGTGATCTGCACCAAAAGTTCCCAAAAAAAAGTGATTTGCACCAAAGCCATAAGACTAGATGAGGTCCTGGTTGCGAGCATAAAAAGAACTAAGCGCGTAGCATGCCACCTGGAACTGTAGTTAAAATAAGTCAGCCTTCGCACAACGGTATCTAGCAGCAAAACAAAACAATATCCTAAATAAATGTAGCACCCCAAAATGAGTTTTCCGGAAAATCATGGTCACAAACAAAACAGGCCTAAAACTTAGCAATATACATCACATAACAACTTTATGCCAAAGTAAGGCCACATATAATTTGGAGCAAACGAGGCAACGATTTCAATTTCGACCCCGCTGCATAGAAATGCATCAATCCATTACATCAAAGGTATTACTCATCTGGAGACTGCGATAGCAAGTCCCTTGGTCTGTACTCGAATGATAATAAGAGGGTGGACAGAGGGGATGCAACAAAACATAACAAATGATCAAATTGAACAGCCACACATGCACCAGATAATTATAAGCAATCCTGGGTAGGCAGCTTGCCTTACAACGTTGCCCATGTACCAGAGACCACGCTACAAGTAAACAAGAAAGACGCCATCAAGATAAAGCTTGGGAACCGCAAGCCATGTCGGCCCCCAGGTGCTCGCAGGGATTGTCACTGCAATCCACGAGCTGTCAAGAGTGTTGAGTTGGAATGAGCAGCATAGGGCTCGTTGTTGTAAACAAGAATGAAACGCCAACTATGAGGGTAGCGCTCAAAACTCCATGAGGATGCATGCTGTCATCCTGAGTGCCAAACATGTCCTTGTCAGTTGAGGGAGATCTCTTCTGTTCCGCGAGCCCGCTGATCTGTCCTGCTCCACGTCACAAGCCCTGCACACGCGAAAGTACAATAACACTTATGGAGAATGGATACATAAGCATAATATGGAGTCCTAACCACGTGTTGCATCATTTCACAGACATTCGTGCGGTCCTAACTCCTAACCACGCGTTGCATCATTTCATAGATATTCGTGACCTTTGAGATTGCCACTGTATGCCATCTACTGGAAAACATCGTGACACAAGTTATCAGAAGCAAAATTTTACCTGGGGGTCGGGTAAGACCAAAAAAAACCAATTATCGGAATTTTTTGGAACATTTCAGGCCAACATTTTCAAACAAAATTTGGATTTCAAACTAGTTTCGGACGAAAATCACCGATAATCTGTTAAAAATACCGGCTGAAAATTTTGAAACAGGTTTCGGCAAAAACTTCTTCTAAATTTGAAAAAACTCGTGCAAAACAAATTTTTCGGAACCAGTTTGCGTTTTTATCCCACCGGGGGGGGGGGGGGGGGATACAGCCGATTATCAGAACTGTGGGCACAGGTGAGCACAGAACAGTCGTAAAATCTTTGCCTGGTAAGTAGAATGGATGCTGATCTTGTCGTAATGGTATTTTGCAATGCACATCATAGCTTACTCTACATATACTCTTATCGTGGTAAATAGAAAATATGAAGTTGGCAAAAGTGTTATCAACAGTGCGGCCTAAACCAACATACCTGTCGTCGATTCTCTTGTCCATCGGTTCATAATGACCAATGAGAATCCCACTGCCACAACCTTCATCCTGGTCCAGTGCTGGAAGCCTGGAACAACAGTACAACCAACAGTGACTATCTTCAGTGAGTAATTGGAAACTTAAAAAAAAAATAAGTAAATGCTGTAAACTCCCAACATTTTCTTACATTATTTCCAAAAGTGGCAGCATTCATAATACTTCAGCCACCACTATCACCAACTATGCATAAAACCCTATCCTTTAGCTGTTGAATTTTCTGAAAGGGATCATTCATTGCAGCACAAAAGTGAGTTACAACAGGACCATCAGAACATAGCACAAAAATATGATCTCTCTAATGTGAACAAACTTACAGGATAAGAACTTGAAGCCCATTTCTCAGCAGAAGTTGCAGCTTCTTTAAGATGTGATTTTTTAGAAATTTCATGGGAAAGAGTATAGGTAGAGCTCTCCGTTGCCTCGGCTACCCATATGCGCTTCGTCTGATCTTTCTGTCGCTTGACCAGATTACTAAAACCAACCTGAGCAATAGAGAATGGTAAGTTAAAGCTGCACTTGCATTAGAAAGGGATAAAGTTGAATAATGAAGTAGAGAGCCTGCAATGAAAAAATGCTGGCAATGAAGTCTTCAAATGTCTACACAGTGAATTTCATGAGGTGTTTTTTAATGCAGAGGTTTCATAACCATGACTAGTGCAGATATATATATATATATATATATATATATATATATATATATATATATATATATATATATATATATATATATATATATCACGTATGGGATCAACAAATTTCAGACTTGAAAGAACCATCAACTTGAAATATAGACAGCACAATCTGAGATCACATACTATATTTCCAGAAAGGGCGTAATTAAAAAAAGCAGAGTCATCGCCAGTGGTTGCGGAACAAAAGCTAACTGCTAGAAGACAGTCGTCTTGCTCTTTGGACTTTTGTGCCGACATAAATTTAGATCCATCTGTCAAAAAGAGCCACTGCCTTTTCTGGTTGCCACATAAATAAACATCGCCAACGTGCAAAACAACACCTGCAATGTCGAATTCACTGAAACAAACAGAAGTTACTCATAAGGAGGTTCATTACTACAAGGACATCGGTTTGAGCAGGTCAACTTGGGAATTGAGAACTAGACTGACCTTGCAAGCGGTACCTCACCAAAATTTGACATTTCAATTGCCTTACGAGGGGTGAAAAATGGTCTGCAACAAGAATCATTGTTAAGTGTGATCGATAAAAGATAATCATAGTGTGCAGTCTGGTCTCTTACTTAAAATCTGTAGTTTGTGTTGATGCTAAGGACTTCCACGTAGTAGATGATCCTCTAGCATGCAAGTAAAGAACTTCAGTGCAATAGGTTGAAGGCACCAGTCCTGTGACGGAATAAATTTGCCCCTCGACCAGGTCGGCTTTCTGTCAGTAGCAATAACGAAATGTAATAAGCTTTAATTCTGATTGCTCATAACTCGTAAGTACAATACTGAAGGAATATTCCAAAGCAAATTTAGCATAAGTGTTGGTCCAGAAAAATATATAGCAGCATAACAGCAAACAAAAGAGAAGTAAAAGGCAATTTTTTTTGTCAATGATATACAACAATAACAATAGCAAAGTCTTTTGTCCCAATTAAGTTAGGATAGGTTGGAAATAAAACCCCCTCGAGGTCAAAGAAACGAGCGCCTTGTAATAAAACTTACAAAAATAAAACCTAAACCCTACATTCTACCCTATGAATTGAGAGCCTAAAACACCGTCCCTAAACCTTCTTCTCGTGTCATGATTTCAATATGTGGATCGTTAACTTCCATACGCTCCTATCCAAAGCTAATTATTTGGATACATTTCAATCTCTCAAATTTCTTTTAACTGCTTCCTTCCACGTCAATCATGATCGACTTATACCTCTTCTTACATTTTCGGTTCGTCTTAAAATTTCACTACATACTGGTGCCTCAGAAGACCTCCGTTGGAGATGTCCAAACCATCTCAAGCATCAAATATTCACCCTTCTCTTCGCATAAGATAATAAAAATATTTTACAAAAATTACATGCTGCTATATGAAGCGGATGTTAGGTGACTAACAGACTGTTACGAATATTGTGTGTATATTGATATGAGGTCTAAAGGGCCATATATATAGAAGAGTATAGAAGGATATGCCATATAGAGATAAAGCATATATGGAATAGAATACAACTCTATCTCCTTAACACCCTCCTCAAATGCAAGACGTATGCAATAGCAATGCATTTGAAAAAGAGATGTTACTAAAATAGTAAACAAAATCCGAATACTTAGATGAATGTAAACAAAAGACTCAAAATCCTAAAAGACTCAAAATACTGAGCAGCAAAATACTAAGCAAAACCGAAAATGCCTAAGATCTGACGAGGAAGAGCCGCGACAGGCGGATCTGACAAGCGGACGAATCTAACGAGGCGCCGGGCGGTGGAGATCCAAAAAGATCTCCAGCCACCAACTATAAAACAAAAAAAATCTCCGACCACCAACTCCCTCTCCTGCACAAGCGGGAAAAAAATCCTCACAGGAAGGCGACACAGGCAGGCGACAATCGGCTCCCCACGACCCCGAATCTCCTCCAGGCAGCAGCGGGCCAGCGACACGGGCGGCGGCAAATCTGACGAGGCGGATCGACGGGAGGAAGAGCCGGCGGCGGATCAACGGGAGGAAGAGCCGGCGGCGGCGGGTCGACGGGCCCGCGACGCCTCCCCCACGACTCCCCCAAAGGCAACGGCAGATCTGACGAGGGAGCCGCCGAATCTGACGAGGCGGAGCTGGATTTGAAGGCGGAGCGTCAGCTGCCCTCTTTGGAGGCGAGGACAGCGGCCCCGGAGGACGACAGCAGGAGGCGGCGACCCCGGGCAAACGAGGTGAGGCGAGGAGCTCCAAACAGTTGGTGCGAGGAACCGGCGGCGTCGGACCAAAAAGCGCGAGGTGGAGCTGCATAGACGACGGGATCCGGCATCCGGCCAAGATCCAGTAGAGGAGTCGTCGAAGAAGTGGCCGCCCCCTCAGGAGTAGAAATTGATCCTCCCGGGGGTGGCGGCGGCGGAAGACGTACGGGACTAGATGTTAGGGTTTGAACCTTAGCTCTGATACCATGTTACGAATATTGTGTGTATATTGATATGAGGCCTAAGGGGCCATATATATAGAGTACAGGAGGATATGCCATATAGAGATAAGACATATATGGAATAGAATACAATTCTATCTCCTTAACACTATCTCCTTAACACAAACAACATATACAAAAGATGAGTGGAGCAGAAATGAGGATGTTGCGATGAATTTGTGATCACACGAGGTGGGATCTAATCCACAATAATGATATACGTGATAAGGTGAGGGTAACACCAATTGAAGAGAAGTTTATCCAACATCGTTTGAGGTGGTTTGAACATCTCCAATTAAGACCTTCTGAGACACCAGTACATAATAGAATTTTAAGATGTACCAAAAACATAAGAGGCAGAGGTCGACTAAAACTGACGTGGGAGGAAGCAGTCAGACTTGAGGGATTGGAATGGGAAGTTAGCGATCCACGTATCGGAACCATGACATCAGAAGAAAGTTTAGGGGTGATGTTTTAGGCTCTCGGTTCAGATAGTGGGATGTAGAGCTTAAGGTTTTAGCATTGTAAGTTTTATTATAAGGCTCTCGTTTCTTTGACCTTAAGGAGTTTTCATTCCTAATCTACCCTAACTTGTTTGAGATAAAAAATTTTATTGTTGTTGTTATACAGAACTTATATGCTGTTGGATGATGGTACCGTACTTGCTTCTCAGTAGGGTTCCAAATTGTTATTAGCCCTTCCTTGTTGCTGATTTTTGTAGCAGAGCTTTCACTGACAAGGCCCATCACCCTCACTTTAAGAAATGGTGTAACATCTCTTGAACTAAGGCCAGCAACTTCGAGAGCCTTTTCAACCTTCTTGGCAACTTCATTTTGCCTAACAACCTGCAATATAATGGCATAAATTTTTTTGCAACTTTTAAAGTATTAGATGATAGATGCTAGAGCTACTTATCCAGACCTTTTGCTTTGCTTGATAAGATGAGAAAGACATCATCTGTTCTGAAGTCATGCCTGCCATCATAACTTCAGGCTCAGCCGCACGCTCTAGCATTTTGCAAATCTTTGCCCCTTCCTCATTGTCATCAGTATTGTCACAGTTTTCTTGTTGTTCAGAAAGAATGTCTTCTGCAATCTTAGATACTCTACATGAGAAGATAATAGTTATTGCAATCGCATTAAAAAAGGGTAATATCAAACACAGAAAGAACAATAAAACTGATACAAATTTTTACTTCCATAACTTCGGGGCTCTAGTCTAAATGCATTCAACTGATTCTATGCAACATTGAGTCTATATATCCAATAAAACCATTTTTAACAAGAAAAAATCTTGTCCAAAAATAGCGGTAAAGTGGTAATTGTATGGTATCGACAGGCTACCCATAGCCATCAACAGTGCATATTTACACGATGCCACTTTGCTGGGAAATGAACATGTTTGCACGTGTATTTCTGCACATGGTTTCTCCAATAGTCCTGCGTATTGATTCTAAGAGAAAAAAGATTATTTATGAAAATACAGAACATGTGGTGCTCATGAATACTACGACACACTTAAATGAGTCTAACTGGCAATGAACCTTCTAAAACGACTGCAATCTTAGTTCATAAAAAGACAATGGTAGACGAAAGGCCAATTCTGAGCAATCAGGATTTAGGAAAAGAGGCAATTGACAAGAATCTCTACGTGAAAAAATGTAACTTTAACATCCCCATGCAAAAACATGTTGAGAATGTTCTGGACCGAAAATTTTCGTTAAGCCAGAAATATGCTTCGACACACTGGACATGTAACAGTGCTTGTATAGGTAATTGGCTACTTTAATAGATAATCTACTTCTACTTGAGATGTAATGAGCATCCAGTGTATTCAATTGTGTCATAATCGCTATAGTGACAAATAAATACCTTTGTTGGTACAGTTGTAGTGCCTTTCTTTCCATCCTTTCAGATCTCACAACACAACGACCATCAGGCAACCTGAATTAAGCAATTAAGTATGTGCCACTGAAAAATAATTTGGTAATGTTTTAAGTTTGCATCCAGTTGTATACCTCTCCTTGTACATAATAGGATATATCCTTGCAACTCCAACCAGTGTCCTAGGGACTCTACCACCAGAAGCTTTTATGCACTTGAATGCCAGCGGGAGTCCGACATGCTTGCCTGAGATACGTATGGAAGGCTATCAAGATAATCCAGCAGTTTGAGAAGGGACAAGCAGAACAGAGTGTAGAAGTATTCAGTTTTATACTAAAAGTACATACAGAATCCCAAAGGATCGTCCCATCTTGCACGATAGGTGCCATTTATATGGACCATCAATTTGACGGCACCAGATGCCTGAAATAAATGAGATCGTTGCAAGAAAATGTTTATATGGTTGTCTTTATTACAGCCAATGAAGGTGAAGGAGCAGGCAAACCTCATGAAATGACACAGGCCCAGCCCAACCACACAAAGAAGCTCCCCATATCTGTCGAGATGGAATACATATTAGTTCATGTACATTAAGCGTAATTATAGTCATGTCCCCATGACAAGTGAAAACAGCATAGTACCCGAAGCTTCTGTCCTATAAAAAGCTTTCTTTTCTCTAGTTGTTTTGAAAGTGCCACATCTAATGACGCCTCTAGTGAATACCTGTGAAAAGGCAAACACTGGAAGTTGTTGATATCTTTCAGTTTCAACTCAATGCAATAAGGAGAATGCAACCACATACCATCCATCAGTTAATTCAATTTTTGCAGACATATTTCTTTTAGCAGCTAACAAGCTTTTATTGTCATTGCTGTCTTCATTTGTATCTGCTCTGTCAGCCTCCAACTTAGAGTTCTTTTGGTCAGGACAAGAGTAAATAGCAGAAATGCACAGCACCATCATCAAAGATGGCAAAGCATTCCCCTCTAAAATTTTCTTTATTGCTGATCGATGGCCATTGTTCACTTCTCTGTCATACCTAACATGCATGAAATTTCATGAATTAAATCATATGCATCATTACAGTTGAAATGGCAGAAAAGGCATGCCCATTATCTCACCTATACTTCAGCTCCTCAAAAACATTAGCAACTGTCAAGAATTTGCTCGCAGCTCTAACTGGATAGCATCGCTCGAGTGAAGCAAGTTTCCACACAATCCATTTATAATGGTTGCTGACCCATCTAAAACAGGAAGATTCAAGTGATTTGATGTTTGGAAAGTACTTGTTACTTGGAGCCTCTCCAACCTCAAGTCTATGCTATGTCTGAGGAACACATTATGACGGTTTTTATTGGCATCCCGCATGCAGAGCATGTAAATCAATATAGATTAATCTTTGTGTGATACAGTGATGGAAACGAAGCAGAAAAGAATAGGACACAATTGAATACTGAGAGAACCATGAAAAACGTTTTTCATGAATTATGCAGTTCACTAGAAACACATGAAACAGGAAAGGTAATGGTCAGGCATTTTAAATCACTTATTAAGTAAAAGCAGAAAAAATGAAGTTATCTGTTATTCCGACCTCAAAAGGTCAATCTTGTATCATCGGTATGAAATATTGAAAATACGGCATTCAAGAATGATGCTTACTCTTTAATATGGCATTCAAGAATGATGCTTACTCTTTGGTTGCATGTGACAAAGAAGCGCCACAGGCAAGCAGCATCTTCTGAAATTCTTCTGCACCAGTATCTGCATTCTGAAACTTGTACTTCTCAGCTCTTTCTGTGTCCATGAGCTTCACTTCATCTGTTACAACTTCCGTCTGGTCACAAGATTAAAGAATCCTAGTTAACAAAGAGAGGAATATAGTGCACCTGAAGAAATGAAATGTAACATTGTATATACCAAATATTTGAAGCAAGGAGGACCACCAAAATATTCTTTATAGGTTTTCCTTTGATGTTGAAAAGGATAACATGCAGATAGCTTTGTTCGACAGGGACTGATCTGAGTTGGTGGTAGTTTGGATACTCCTGTGAACAATAGTTCAACTAATCAAGTAGGAATGAAGTTTCAGATGTGCCGATCTATGTATCAGCCATCAGCTTACCAGCAGAGGACAGTTTGTTGGTGTTTATAGGCGCGACGAACCTAACCAGTTTCATCAAGGACATATCAGAAGCATGGCATCAAGGAGTTTACAACTTGCTAACAGGAATGCAAATCAAAGGACCTGGAAGAACGGGGCCGTTTAAAGGGCGATATGGAGTTTCTTCCCCCAATTCTTCTCTTCTCATTAGCAAAGTGGTCCATATTTCCGGAATGTGTACCCATGTAGTTAGTGATGTCAACCAAAGCTCCAGCCGGCATATGGAGTCTTCGAGTCTTGTCTTTAGTGTCACTTGCATTGCCAGTTCCAGATAAACATCTGGAAGAAGGCTTCGGGATCTTTGGAATTTCATTGCTTGGACTATATTCTCTCCCCACATGAATAGCCTTTCCGTTAGTCATAGGGGTATCAGGTACAGAAAATCCAAAGGGACCAGTGTGCTTCCTATCAGGCATTGCTTGGTGGGAAAATGTTGCTGATTCAGTTTTGCCCTTTGCCCTACTTATTTTTGATAAATCAAGTTCATCTTCGTTTGGGGCAACAGTTGAAGTTGGCAGCTTCTCTTTACAAGCAGGTGCCAAAGAGTGACCTACTAAATCATTTGGTGAAACCGCCAAACCCGATTCACCCAGAAGGCTTTTCGCACGTTGAAGTGCATCACTAGAAATAGCCATTGATCTGCCCCCCGCAGTGCTGAACCTGATAGGATGTTCACCAGAATCAGAGACAGCATTTTTAGAAAATCCAAATGGCTGTTGTTGATCCATAAGTACTCGGCTTTCTGTTGGACAAGAACTTCTAGGGCAACCACCAGAAATTCCATGGACAGATGCAACACCAAGCCTGTGTTCTGGACTTTCCCGCTCAACAGTTATCTTGCTACCTAGTTTATTCCCCACGTGTCCAAAAAATTGTGTTGAAAGGGCATTCTCCTCCAAGCCCAACAAAGTAGAAGCTCGAGAAACACCAACTGAAGATATATTTACTGTTCTTGCACAGCTTGTCTTGAGAGGTGAAGCAAAGATTGCAAACTTTTTGTCCATGTTAAGCAGCTTGTGATTGTCTGACAAAGAACAACTCAAATCAGCAATCTTTAAAGGAAAATGTGTATAAGCTGAACAGCACAAAACAAACATTACTTATCCTTTCGAAACAATTCTTGCTAATACTGTGTAACAAACAACTTCATATTACCATATCATTATGCCACTCCAACACCTGATTAAACTGCCCACACTGATCATATGTCATGCATTTGAAATTTGGTACTACTGCAAACACTTGTCCATTTATTAACAATAATATAAAGCACAAAGAATAGGCTAACACAGCTGCCTCGAAAGCAATCAAAGAAGCGTACCATTCTAAATGAAAGCTGCAGCACAATCAGGGTACACATTGGTAGCTCATTACTAGTGTTGTGGTTATAGACCAAACAGTGGACAACGGGGGCTACAGGGAGGCCACAAAGGGGTTGTCTGGAGCCTGAAACTAGTAGTGAGAAGTAGATGTAGAAGATGTATATGTTATGCCTATGCTACCGCTTAGCTCTTTCTCTAAAAAATGAATCATCTCTCTCCCATAGCACTATAAGGAACGTATTTATAGCCATAAAGAGGTAGCTTATGTTAGATATATCTCATGTATATGTGTAATTACCCTGTTGTATAAAGAGTTTTCTGCATAGTAACATACCTATACGTGTATATATATTGGCCCATTGGCTTCATAATGAATACAAGTGATATTCATAATATGGTATCAGAGCCAGATCTAGAGTTTCGTTATACCTAGAGCTCTGCGCCATACTTGTCTCGTCCCGACCGCCGTCTCTACTCTTGACAGATCTTGTCGGATCTCGTCGGCCTCTCTTCGATTGCTGTCATCCGTGTGCGCGCCAGATCTGGTAGCAGCCATTGCCGTCTCTACTTTTGACGGATCTCACGCCAGATCTGGTAGCAACCACCAGTCAGGGTCTACCGCCGGCCGCCGGGTCTACTGCCGCTGCCCTTTGGATCCATTGCCGCCGCCTCAGGATCCGACGTCGTTGCTTCTTCCGGCATCTCGGGGCCGCCGCCACCACTGGATCTGGTCGCCGCCACAATCGGATCCGGCGACCGCAACCGACCTTCTTCCGGGATCCGCAGCCGCCTCTGTCCGGTGCAACAACATCACGTCACGCGTGACGCCATCGCCGGCGCGCCTGCACAAGAGGGTCTGGGCCGGGCTTTCGGCAAGAATAAGGACTCACTCGAGTCCTTTATGGTGAGTCCCTTTTGACCGGGCTTGTGGTCTTTTGACCGGTTCGGTCAGTCAAAAAAAAAGGAAAAAAACTATGTCTTCTTCTGCAGGCTCTGTTTCTGTTCCTCGTTGCCCGGTGATCTTCGACTGTCTCAACTATCGGGATTGGTTTCAACATATGCGTCTCCACATGCGTGGTCAGCGTCTTTGGGAGTTTCTTACCGGCGAGTTGCCTTGTCCGCCTCGCCCTACTCCACCTGCTGCACCTGTTCTCCCGAACGATGCTTCCGAAGACACTTGTACAAAGGCAACTGAGGCTTTTGAGATTGCCATGAAGACTTTTCAGTCCCAGTTTGCTGTTCACAAGACATGGATTGATGAGAATGCTCATGCTTCTGCTATCCTGGTTATTAGCATGGAGGTGCATCTCACTAAAGATATTATTGGTCTAACTTCCACCCACGCGATGTGAGCACATCTGCGCGCCCGCTACGAGCTATCTAGTGATTCCTTGTACCTTGCTGTTGTGCGTCAGGAGCAGTCGCTATAGCAGGGAGATGCCACTGTGGACGAGTTCTATGCTCAGCTATCCGCGATATGGCGTCAGATTGACTCTTTGGGGCCAGATGTTTGTCGCTTTGTCAATCTTTATCGTCGTCGCGATCTCATCCGAGCTTCATCGCATCTACGACTTCTTGACACGTCTCCGGTCAGAGTTTGAGCAAACCCGTGCTCAGTTGCTGGCTCGTCACCCTCGTGTGACTCTGTTGGAGGCCCTTACAGCTATTCATACTAAGGAGATCTGTCTTCGTGGTGCGGATCTACTGTCGTCATCGTCGTCTCCTTCAGTTTTAGTGGCTTCTTCAGCTTCTACTCCTGCTGTGTCGCCCATTACTTCTTCACCGATTGCGCCTTCACCAGTGACAGCTGCTGTTGGTAGGGGACTCCACTGCACTTATTGCAACAAGGACGGATATGTCGAGTAGTTTTGCTTCAAGAAGAAGAAGGATATTCGTCGTGGTGCTCGTCCGCCAAAGGACACTGAAGGTTTCTCTTCTCAGCGGAGTCCTGGTACCTCTGACACTCAGCAGTTTCTACAATTGCTAGGTCGCATGGTTGCTTCTGCATCGTCTGGTATTGCTGGTTCTGCTACTCAATCTTCGAGTGAAAGACCACCTTCTACTCCTTCCTCAGGTACATCACCTTGGATTCTTGATTCTAGAGCTTATTTTCATTTTCATATGACATCTGATTCCACCACTCTTACTTCTGTTAGCTCTCTAGTTGCTCCTATCACTGTTCAGACAGCAGACAGTACATCTCTCTCTGTCACAGGACGAGACACTCTTTCCAATTCATCTTTTCTTGTTCCTGCTGTTTCCCATGTCCCAAAACTAACCATGCAGCTCATATCTGTCGGCCAGCTCACTGATCATGATTGTCGTGTTATTCTCAATTCTGATTCTTGTTGTGTTCAGGATCGTCACACGGGGACTCTGATTGGTACTGGCCCTTGCTGTCGTGATTCCCAACGGCTCTGGGAGCTGGACTGGATTCGACTTCCTTCCACTGCCCCTGCCAGTCTGGTCGCCTCCACCACTACCTCCGCATCTGCTGCCACCTCCACCGCCTCTTTTGTTCAGTGGCATTATCGTTTGGGACATCTTTGTAAGTCACGTATGTCTTCTTTACTTCGTCGTGGTCTTTTATGATCTGTGTCTGGTGATGTCTATCTCCATCGTAAGGATTGTAAGCTTGACAAACAGATTCAACTCTCCTATCCTTCTAGCGAGTCAGTATCTCAGCGTCCTTTTGATCTTGTTCATTATAATGTATAGGGACCAACTCTTTTTGTCTCAAAAGGAGGTCATTGATACTATATCATTTTTATTGATGATTTTTCTAGGTATACATGGATATATTTTATGTCATCTCGTAGTGATATCTTATCCATCTATAAGATCTTTGCCACCATGGTCTGTACTCAGTTTGACTCTTTCATTCATGTTTTTCGTGCGGACTCTGCTGGGGAGTACTTATCTGGAGCTCTTCGTGCTTTTCTCGCTGAGCAGGGCACTCTTCCTCAGTTTTCTTGTCCCGGTGCTCATGCTCAGAATGGTGTGGCCGAACGCAAGTATCGCCATCTTCTTGAGACAGCTCGTGCTCTTATGCTTGCTTCTAATGTTCCACCACACTTCTAGGCTGAGGTTGTTTCCACCGCCACTTTTTTTATCAATATTCAACCCTCCTCTGCTCTTAAAGGAGGGATTCTCATCGAGCGCCTATATGGCAAGACCGCTGATTATTCCAGTCTTCGCCTCTTTGGGTGTGTGCTATGTTCTTCTTGCACCTCGTGAACGCACCAAGCTGACCGCTCAGTTTGTTAAGTGTGTTTTTTTGGGCTACAGTGCTGATCACAAGGGATATCGTTGTTGGGACCCTGTTGGCCAACGGATACGGATTTCTTGGGATGTTACTTTTGATGAGTCTCGTCCTTTCTATCCACACCCTTCTTCCTCCACTACAGCATCTATTGTCGAGCCACTTTTTTTCCTAGCTTTTCCTTCCACCGCTATAGTTGTCACTCCATCACCACAGCCTTTGGTCTCTCCGGTGCCTCCTTCCCAGTCGGCACCCTCTTCACCACTCGCATCCTCTCCTGTATCACCACTGCCTTTGGTCTCTCCGGTGCCTCCTTCCCAGTCGGCACCCTCTTCACCACCAACATCCTCTCCTGAGGTTAGTCCTGATCTTGTTCCTTCTTATCCTCTACTATTCCTGTCGTCCGCGGGTTCAGGACTCTTCTTATGTGCCCTCTTCTTCTGATGGGCCATCCTCTTCAGCATCTCGTTATACTCTTCGCGATCGCCAGTCTATTCGGCCTCCTACGAGTTTTGGTTTTGCTGCCACTGCACGTGTTAAACCGACTTCTTATCGTGATGCTATTATTCATCAGGAGTGGCAGCATGCGATGGCAGAGAAGATTGCTGCCCTTGAGCGTACTGGTACGCGGGATCTTATTCCTCTTCTTGCACGTGTCACTCCTATCACATGCAAGTGGATCTATAAGGTTAAAACAGGCTCCGATGGTTCTCTTGAGCGCTACAAGACTCGTCTTGTGGTGTGCAGTTTTCAGCAGGAGTATGGTCGTGACTATGATAAGACTTTTACTCCGGTTGCTCACATGACCACTGTTCGCACTCTTCTTGCTGTGGCCTCTGTTCACCAGTGGTCGATCTCCCAGTTGGACATCAAGAATGCCTTTCTAAATGGCGAGTTGCGTGAGGAGGTCTATATGCAACCGCCTACTGGGTATTTTGTTCCTGAGGGTATGGTTTGTCCTCTTTGCCGCTCTCTCTATGATCTCAAGCAAGCTCATCACTTGATTTAATCTTTTCTCTTCTGTTGTTACTGTAATTGGTTTCTCTGCCAGTGCTCACAATCCTGCTCTTTTTATTCACACTTCGCCTCGTGGTCGAACGCTTCTTTTGTTATATGTTGATGATATGATCATTACTGGAGATGATTTTCAGTACATCACTTTTATTAGGGAGCGTCTTCATGAGCAGTTTCTTATGTCTGATCTGGATCCACTTCGCTACTTTCTTGGGATTGAGGTTATCTCTACCCCTGAGGATTTCTATTTATCCCAAAAATATATATATATTCAGGATCTTCTTAAACGTGCATCTCTTACTGATCAGCGCACAACTGAGACTTCTATAGAACTTAATGTTCATCTTCGTCTTACTGATGGTGAGCCTCTTCTTGATCCTACTCGCTATCGTCACCTTGTTGAGAGTCTTGTTTATCTTGATGTTACTCGTCCTGACATTCGTATCATGTGCATATTTTGAGTTAGTTTGTTTCTGCTCCCACACAGCTCCACTACAGTCATCTCCTTCGTGTTCTACGATACCTTCATGGAACTATCTCTCGTCGTCTCTTTTTCCCTCGCTCTAGCTCTTTACAGCTCCAGGTATATTCTAATGCCCATGAGCTAGTGATCCCTCTGATCGCCAGTCTCTCTCCGCTTACTGTGTTTTTCTTGGTGGTTCTATCATTGCTTGGAAGACTAAGAAGTAAACAGCAGTTTCTCGTTCGAGTGCTGAGGCTGAGTTGCGAGCGATGGCGTTGTTGACTGCGAAGGTTACTTGGCTACGGTGGTTACTTGAGGATTTTGGTGTTTTGGTTCTACACCGACTCCTCTTTTGTCTAACAGTACATGTGCTATTAGTATTGCTAAAGATCCAGTGAAGCATGAGTTTACAAAGCATATTGGTGTTGATGTTTCATACATGCGAACACAGGTGTAGGATCAGGTTGTTGCTCTTCAGTATGTGCTTTCCGAGTTTCAGTTTGCAAACTTCTTCACAAAGGCACAGACTAGAGCTCAGCATAGTTTTCACCACTCTAAACTTAATGTTGTTGATCCACTATAAGTTTGAGAAGGTGTTAGATATATCTCATATATATGTGTAATTATCCTGTTGTATAAGAAGTTTTCTGCATAAATGATATATCTGTACGTGTATATATATTAGCCCCTTGGCTTCATGATGAATACAGGTGCTATTCATAACAGCTTACATAAATGCCCCTATTGGGGTTTGCAATAGTGAAGACAAACTTATCTTTTCCCTTGTCATAGCCCTCTTGGGCTTGCCACACAGTTACACCCTTAATGAACCTCTTGGCGCAGTGGGCCGATTGCGCCAAGGTGGGGGGCCACTCCCCCAACAACTAGCTTTTTCCTTTTGCAAACTGGGTCTAATTTTCAACTAAAAAGCAATTTAGGACCCTTGTATTACCACACTAGTCTAGCAATAAATGTTATATTTAAGTACTTAGTGATGGTTAGCTAACCTATCCATGCTTCCAATATTCTACAAAGAAACTACAGAAGTAAAGATTAGGCACTTCAACTATGCATGCACACTAAATTTTATGCAATACAATTTCTTTCTGTAACTGCATTAGTGACCATCTACCAATCACTAATCACCTAATGAAGTGAACCAAGAAAACACAACCAGAGGGCATAAGCTACTCCACTCATCTAGGCAATTGACGACCACCTCAGATTTCACAGTAGTGTGAAAGGTGACCTCTTATCATGATAGCGTGTCTTTCAAAAATATTCTTTACAGATACACACACTATTTTTATACCATTTTTACTGAACATGAAGTGTTAGTTTCTGCATCTGTGAAATAGCAACATAATATTTTGACAAGCATGATATGTACCTTTGTTTATATTGCCTTCCTCCAGAACAGCCCTTGCCTTCTGCACTGAGTTCTCACTAATCAAGACCGACTTTCCAGATCCTGTTCGAAACATTGGCAATTGGCTTCCACAGTCTTCGTATCCTTCTGAAATAATGTATATGTTAAAGGAATGGAAACAAAGATGTCTGGTTTGTTTTCTGAATCCAAATTTAAAACTGAATGTGTAAAAAGCCCCACAGTGTGACCCAGTAATTCCAAGACCTACCTTTGTTCGCAAAGTTTCCTTGCTCCAAGAGGATATTGGCCTTATGACTTGAACTTATATTTTGGGGTGCGAACTCTCGTATTCTAGCATGGAACGTTGGATCTTCAGCAAAGCCTTCTCTAGTGTCATTATTTACTGGTTTGCACATATGAGATCAATGTTAAATTGAGCATAGACTGTAGTGAAAGTTATTTTATACCAACTTTTTAATCCACGTAAAGGAACTCTTAATTCAGAACATGAAGTTACCATTTTTTGCTGCTACTTCAGCATCTAAGACAACATGTGCTTTCTTTCTCGAGTTCTCACTAGCTAAGATAGACCTTCCTGATCCAGTTTTGAACATTGGGGTGGCATGGCCACCATCTAGATTAGCTTCATCTAACAGAAAGAAAAATTGTTTGTTAAAAAGACATGCCTCATTTATCACACGCTAACTACAAAACTGTGATGTGCGATGTTTTGAGCGCAATTTACCTTCCAATTCCTTTGCAATGTTCCTTGGCTCCAGAACCACACTTGCCCTCTTAATTGAGCTCTTGCTAACTGAAACTGACCTCCCTAACCCAGTTTGAAACAACGGCAAGTGGACATCCTCATGAATTTTTTCTATTGGAGGACAAAGATCATTCAGTATGAAGAACATCTAAGATGTATCAATAGTAGTATTTTTATGTTGTTCAGACTTTGAGACTCAATGGTAACACACACAGACACAAAAAGAGACAAGATTTTACAATAAACTTGAGAAAATCACATACCTTGCATTGCAATATCCCCCTCTGGTGTAACAGTTCCATCATTCATAATCAAACTGCTATTCATCAAAACAGACTTCGGTGTTTCAGTCTGAAGAATTGTAGCACATCCACTGTTTTCTCCATGTCCTGAACCTCACAGAAAAAAGAAGCAAATTGTTAATCTTGTGCATTATGCATTAAACAAAAAATAAGACCATATGTGTATTTTTACCACTTCTTTTAATATTTTCTTCCTCCAATACTGTCCTTGCCTTCTGAATTGAGGTCTGGCACACAGCAACAGGCCTCCCTAGTCCTGTTTGGAACATTGGGAACTGGAAGTCAGTATCCCAATGTCCTTTTCACACAAAGAAGTAACCACTTAATATCAATTATTGAATTCAGATAAATTCAAAAACAGATATTACAATCTTACCACTGTTTTCAGCACCTCCCTCCACCACAGCCCTAAATCTCTCAGTAGATCTTTCACTGATCAAGACTGGTCTTCTCGAACCAGTTTGGAACGTCAGAGACTGGTCAGGCCTACCAAAACCCTCCATATTTCCTTATAGGAGAGGAAATCCATCACAACACCAAAAAAGGTATCGTTTTACAATAATTAGGCAAAAGCAATAACTACAAATTCGAATAGCAGAATTATTAAACCTTACCCTCACTTGCATTATTTTCCTCAAGGACAGACTTAGCTTTCTGAATAGATGCCACACTGACCAATACAGCTCTACCTGAACCAGTTTGGAATAATGGAAATTGTTCCATGCCATCCACAACTGCCACATCTGCTGACAGAGGGGCCAGTTATTCAAAAATTAAAGGCATGTTTGGAATTTTTGACCAAAATATTCAAAACTTTGCAAAATAAATATCTTATTCATCAGACCAACCTTGTTTTACAATTGTTTGTCCCCCCAAAACAGCTTTTGCCTTATCTATGGAGCTCCTGCTGACAGGTACCGACCTCCTCATTCCAGTATGGAACATTGGTTGTATGGCACAAGCAGCATTCTCTGTCTCATTATTTATGACACATTTGTCTAGTGGTACACAGCACAAATAAATCCTAAATTACTCAGAGCTAACTATATGTCATCATGCACAAAATAACAAAACACCGGCATTTACATAGAAAGTTCATAGGTGTTAACTTCCTACCTTCTAAAATAGCTCTTGCCTTCCGGATTGAGTCCTTGCTCAGCAAGACAGCTTTGCCTGATCCAGTTTGGAACATTGGGGGCGTGATATCTTTATGCACACCACCTAAATTTCATAAGATACAAAAGTGAATTCGTACTGCACAACCTCAAGAAAGTATAATTCATCAAAATTATCTAAAAGGTGGAAACAAGTCTTACCTCTAAATGAAACATCCGTTTCTCTCAAATCACCCTCGAAATCAACACCATCACCAAACGGTTGCTCTGCAATATAGAAACTCGTCAACACAATACAAGACATGGAGAAACGAACAGAAAGATAGCCAATTCCATGCTACGAAACACACAGCAGAACGCAACACTTTGACCATAGCAAACCAAAATTTGGGCACATGCGCTCTTACTTCTCTTGTTACTTGTCTCCACCGCCTCCTCCCCAACCAACGCCCTGGCCTTCCGTATGGCCCTGTCGCTGAGGGCCACGGATTTCCCCGACCCAGTGCAGAACATCCCACCCTTCCCTGCATCCTCAGTCGCTCCGCCCATCCCATCACCTTCAATCAGCTTGTCCCGAGCTGCGGATTCCATCAGTAAAAACATGCCACTTGCCAATTAGACACCATCACATTCACTTACACGCAAATGCCGGGAGCGGCGCGCACAGAGCAGCACGCGTGCAACCACAAGCAGTAGGCAAGCACGCTGGTGCTCACACACGGATGGACACGGAGGCGAGGGGATGAAAGGGGAGTACCTTCGGTGAGGAGGTCGGCCATGGACTGGACGCGGCATACGTCAGTGGCGTCCGGGCCTAGGGTTTCGGATCGGAGAAACGCGGAGTAAGGAGGGGTCAGTATTCAGGACCATTTCCCGATCGAAGTGGCGGCGAAGAGATATATAGATCGAACCTTTGATGAGTGCATCGTCGGAGGCGGGGGCGGGGGCTACCGGTGAGGCGGCCGACGGCAGCGAAATAGGAGGAAGAGGCGGAGCCGCGGCGAGCCGCGGCGGCGGCGGAGGAGCACAAGGCGCGTCGGAGGCCGGGACCCAGACGAGGCTACCGTCGAGCTGGCCCCAGACGTGCCACCTGCTCGGCATTCAAGTGGATTTATGGAGGATTTCGAGGAGGGAGACGCGGAATCGCTCGAGTCGGGGCAAGGAGAGGAGACGACGAGGAGGTTTTCCCCTTTTTCAAAATGGGGCGAGCGAGGCGAGGGAAATGTGATGCGAGACTGTCCCTCTTTTTTTATAGCCCTCTCAGTGGGCCCGCGGATTTAGCATGGACTCAGCCCAACTTCCTGTTTTGAGGTGGGAATGGGCCTAGCCCAACAAGAAACGACGGATCAGCCGATTGGCTCGGAGCCAGCACCGTGCGGTGCGCGTCGCCGCTGAGAATGGCTAGGGCTAGAGGTGGAAGTGGGCCGAGTTATTTTGGATTAGCTCGAAGCTCGGCCAACTCGACATAGCTCAAGCATGGTATAGACACACCATGTGGCAGGCCGTACCGATACAGCACGAACGGTGAGGTCGGACTGGGCCTGGAAACTTGGTCCGTTGGGTGGCACGGACAAGATATCGTCGTCGCGTGCTTGGGTCGATCCGCCGATGGAGCACGGTCGGCCAAGACGGCACGGCGATCGTGCGGGGCACGGTCGGCACGCCAGCATCCGCGGCCGCCTCGGCCTCCCCGGCTCTCCCTCCCACGTACCCCCTGCCCCTCCCGCCTCTCGTTGCCCTTCCGGCGTCAACCCATAGCCCATCACACATTCACATATCACAGAGCAAAGAGAGAGAGGGAATAGAGGGAATTAGGGAAGCAGTCTAGGGCGCCACGTCTAGGACACGTGGCATCTCTGACATCATCAATCAGCCAGCCAGCCTCCTCTCCTCCTCCCCCACCGCTACACGCCACTTCACCCATGGTAGTACCACTACTAGGACTAGCTAGAAGAACACCTCGAGATTAGGGAGTTGTTTCCGTCCTTTTCTCGATAGTTTTTGCGTAATTTTTAAAATATAATAAATAATAAATAGATGTTATTTATTTTTTACATGTTGTAATACTAATAGTATTTTTATTAGAGAGAAAAACATAAAATTATCGCTGTTATCATCCTCTCCAAATGGTAAAATATGGCATATGATGATGATGAGCAGACGATGACAGTGCCAATCGTAGCGAACCAAATCAGCGCAAATAAAAACCTATCTGGAGGCATATATGCAGCCGTCCCCATCCGTGGCAGGCACTCGTGTTGACTTGCCTGCGTGCCGGTGCCAGCATAGCCGCACCGCAGCTGGAGCCCACGTCACAACCCGAAGCCCAAAGGCCAAAGACAGAGCGGCGCCAGAGGGGGAGGGACACCGACACCTGCCTGCGCCGACGAGGCGAGGCAGATCCGGGTGCAACGTCCGTAGAAGATCTGGTTGGTACCCAGAACCAGAAGAGAACTAGCAGCAGCAAGAGAGAGGCGAGGGGAGGGGAGGAGACGAGAGGAGAGGAGAGGAGAGTAGAGTAGAGAGAGATTGGGGAGAGGGGTTGGAGAGGAAGTCGAAGGAGGAGGAGGAGATATCCTCTCCTCTCGCTTGATGGAGCGGGGAGATGGGAAGCGAGGAGATTGTTCCGGGCAAGAGAGGTGAGCATGGTCAATCTCTCCTTGCTTTCTTGTGCTGAATCTTTGAGCATTGCTGAGGCGGTGCCGCTGCGGTGGAGTAGTTGCGACATTGAATTGATGCGTGTTTTCTGTGCTTGTTGTGTCCTTGGTTGTTCCTAGTTGGTGCTATCAACTGCTCATGTTAAGCTTGAGCTATCGAATTAGTTGGATCACATCGCTCTAACCTGCTCTGTGGTTTTGCTACTATTTTTCAAGCTATGATTCTTGTCTTGTTTCAAAGAAAGAAAAGGGTTATGATTTTCCATTTCTTTTCAGTTGGGAATTAGAGTTCGATGAGATTTAGGACGTTGTTTAGCAATTGCCGGTGTTAAATCGGGGGAGGTAATGTCGTCCTTGAAATTGGATGTGAAAGTTTCTTGTGTTCATGGCGGTGCACGCCAATTGCTTGCTGGAATTCCGTGGCGGAAGAGGTGTTGGTGCACAGCATGTCGAAACCCCTCTTTTGGGAGGTCGATTACTGCTGGTTCCTGACAGTCTCCTTGATTTTTGGGGAAAACAAAATCGATCCTTTTTTTTGTTTGTTTGAACTTTACATGACTTTGATATCTCATGGTTTTAGTTTCTATGCTTCAATGTTTGGCTTTGTGAAATGAATTACCTTGTTGGTTCAGGAAGAAGAAAGTGCGCAGGAAAAGCACTGGCCCTGATTCAATTGCTGAAACCATCAAGCGGTGGAAGGAGCATAACCAGAAGCTTGAGGAAGAGAATTCTTCAAGGAAAGCACCAGCCAAGGGTTCCAAGAAAGGCTGCATGGCAGGGAAAGGAGGTCCTGAAAATTCAAATTGTGATTACCGCGGTGTGAGGCAACGGACATGGGGCAAATGGGTGGCTGAGATCCGTGAGCCCAACCGTGGCAAGCGCCTATGGCTAGGCTCATTCCCTACTGCATTGGACGCTGCACATGCATATGATGAGGCGGCAAGGGCAATGTATGGCTCCGCAGCACGTGTTAACTTTTCAGAGAATTCCACGGATGCCAACTCTGGTTGCACGTCAGCACCTTCATTGCTGATGTCTAATGGACCGACCACTGCGCTAAACCAGTCTGAAGAGAAGGATGAGTTGGAATCTCCTCCATTTCTGGTCTCCAATGGGCCGCCTGCTGCGTTGCATCGGTCTGATGAGAAGGATGAGTTGGAATCTGTACAGGCTAAGTTGCATGAGGTGAAAACAGAAGTGAGCGATGAGTTGGGAAGTATCCATGAGGAGCAGAAGACCCTGTTGGTATTTCAACCGGAGGGTAGTGTTCTACACACAGAAGTGAACGTAAGTAATGATTACTTCAATGTCGAAGAACTTCTCAAGATGATAATTGTGGAATTGAATGCTGATCAAAACATGGAAGTACATGAAGAATACCAAGATGGAGATGATGGGTTTAGTCTTTTCTCATATTAGGTTGCAGTCATGCAGAGCAATAGGAATAACTTCATTCTAGCTGCTAGGAAATACTTCAAATTATCTGCAACCTGAAGCTTTGTAGTCATTTATGGTTTACATCTTACTGGAAGATAGCTTTATACTATAAGCAGCGGGTACAAGAAGTTGTCCTGTGTGTTGAGTTCATGTACTATGGTAAAAATGAATCCATATTTAATAAACTTACTTTGTTGATAATTATGCTTATTCAGTTGAACTCAAGTTAGCTCTTGAAAAAGTGGTCGATACTTGATACTCAGAATAGGACTTCAGGGAATTCAGACTTAGGGTTACATTAAATTGCTCAAATAGGCATATTAGGGTTACCATAGAATGATCGTATTATTTATAACTCTTGCATGCATGGATTTGTAAATATTTAATGTACCAATAGAATAATCGAATTGTTTATAATGCTGATGTGCATGGATTTGTAAATACTTAACATACCAATAGAATAACCGTATTATTTATAACGCTTGCATGCATGGGTTTGTAAATACTTAACATAACACTATACCGCTATACAATCATTCAAAGTACTACAGATAAATTATGGAAACTTTGTAAGGGGAAGTTGCAGACATTCGCTGAATTCAAGCCGTCTTGTTTCACTGTGAAAGGTCCTTTGTTTGTTAGGCAAGTAGGTTAGCCAAATCCAGCCTCTGATCTCCCAGTCCATAGTCTTTCCTAATGCCGCACCGCAGACCTTCCACCAGACACTGTCTCCGTACTCATCACGTGCAAAAATGACGCCGCCTTGCTTTGTGAATGGGCGGTACGCATTCGAGTACCTGTCACGGAACCAGGCCCTTGGCTGAAGCAGTGAAATCTTGGAAGGCTTTGAAGAATAAACCTCCCTTCCATTTACACCATCATGCAGAAACCAGTTCAAGGTTGCAGTGTTTCCATGCACAGACTGTTCAAATTTCCAGGGTTTCATGGCCAGTGTGAGGCTTTCAGTAACAGATGCCTTCAGACCAAATGAGTTTGGGGGATCAAATGAACCCTCAATGCCCTTCTCAAGGCCAAACTCATGCGTGGGGTTGTCGGAGGACTTGCTGACTGAAACTGACAGTACATCTGATTGTTGCATAGGTGTGATTTGCAGCATGACACGTGATGGGAAGTGCTTCTCCTCAGATCCATATCCACGTTCTGCCATGAGGGTTTCAGAGACCAAAGAGTCCACATCACACCTGAGATGAATCCCACAGTAAGTGTTGTTCTTAGTTTTAGATAATTCACATATATGATTTTGAATTTTGCTTTGTACAGTTAGTTATAACTTGTGCAACAATTCAGTTGTTAGATTACAGTATGCTTTTGAATTTCTAGACAGTCTCCACGTGAGGTATTCAAAATTTCAAATTGAGTTTTACTCTCTCTAAGATCCATATGGTATATAGGAGAGAAACATGTTACAAAAATATACGTGGTTGATTGCTCAAGGTCAATGTTACCTTACCGTAGGCATCAACCAAATTTTCACTTGTTAAGGATCTCACGTGCTAGTTAAACATATGTTTTGACACCAAACATACGCAGATATGCTTTACATGTTACCATCAATATTTAATTGTTCTCCTTACTGAAATTGCTGCTACCTCAGGAAACATAAAGAAATTCAGGGTTTTTCCAGAATTAATAGGGTTTAAATAGTTCATGTAAGAAAGAGAATCAAATCCTTATATGTGAAAATCACTGACCTTATGTTATCAACCTTTACCTCAACATCAATCCAGTTCTCCCTTCTGATTGTTCTGTAGCCTAGCTGAATCACACCTTCAAGTTGCTGATATGTCAGCGAGAAGAGAAGGCGCTCATCCTGCGTTGCTACTGCTGGATCTTCCATGCCCATTGCAATAACTGGGCAGTACAGTTGGACCTTCCAGAGCCCGCTTGCTGAGAGAGAATACGAGAACAGTGGTGATGGCACCCCAAACGAGTGGTGTGAAGATTGCAGCTCAACAATCCAGTTAGTCACTGCAAGATTCATTGTCTGCATCCATTGGTCCTCAAGGTTTGCCCCGAGCATTTTGACAAGCGTCTTTGCAGCATCTCTGCACTTTGAGCCAGTCAGCTGTGTTTTCAGTGAGTCCAGGCATCCACGGCGGATATCATGGGGAGCCTCATAGATGCAAACCAGGAAGGCCAGGGACAAGAAAACTATGTTGAACACGTCCTTGAAGTTGCCATGTAGCTGTCGCCCAGGGAACCGAAAGGACAATTTGTTGTCAGGTCCATACCTCAGCACCCAGTTCACAGTGTCGACAAACAACTGTATCATATCTTGTTCGTCTAGAGATTGCTGTGTCTTTGTTTTCAGGTGGACTGGTTTTGACGTCCACAGAGAAATCGGCACAGAGTAGTTTGCAAAGATGGAGAAGGTGAGGTAGGAAGGCTGGGTGGGAGGTGTTTTAACAACTGAGATGCATATCGATGGCTGTGATGATGCCGATGCCGACGGCGTGGTGCAAATGCAAAGGGACATGGCGTAGGTGCGCCATTGGGAGAATGGAGGCAGGTTGGTGATCCAACCCCATACATCAGGGACGAAGTTGTAAGCCATTCTGGTGTTGGAAGCTTGAGCTGATGGTGTGATGATGGGAGTAGTATACTGCGCTTTTAAAGAGGAAGAAGGCGATGATACAGTGGATAGAACTTAGGTTCTTGTATATGATTGAGTCCAATGAGGCACGGCAAAGTTTGGGGTAAAGTAGATTCTCCGCTAGAATATCAAATCCCTCGGTTGAAAATTTTCAGTTATCAATTAGAACTTGCAGAATCTCCCCTTATGCTTCCGTTCAGCGCTAAAGGTAAATTGCCATAGCACGTGTCGAACTCAAGTTGGTGACTTGATGTTGCAATGAATTTTAAAGAGCAGAAAGGTGGATTCTGGATAATTTCGTCCGGTGATGCCCAACGATACGAATGGGTTGGTATATCTGATGTGTCTGATTGAGTCCAACGAGGCACTACAAAATTATCGGGGGAAGGTAGATTCTGCCATTCTGGAACGAGGAATGGATGGTGGTATTGCTTGGGAAACTTCTGTTGTCAATTGGGGATTGGAACATGAAGAATCTCACTCTGTGCTTTCGTGAAGCTTCAGAATTTATCCACTCCAGTCATTTACTCTCATCTTTAAAATTGATGTTATGTTTCGTGCATTTGGTTACAAGAAATCCTATTTATGCATGTGCAAAGACGTATAGTACAACCCTCAAATGGTGAACGCGTCGTAAAGCGTGGCCGTCGCGTATGTACTCAGAAATGCTCAGCCGGTGTTCGATTTCGACCATGCACTCCGCATCCTGGGGAAGAATCCTTGAACTGGAATCATGGCCGAAGTGACCATTGGAAATCTCGCACAGGCAACTTGTCGCTCAAGCTCGAGCAAAGCTTCGCTCCTATAATACGCAGTTAGGCAGGCCTGCAGATTAGGACTTTCGAGTTCGGACCATATTCTTTGCTTAGTGGCGCTGCATTTCTTTCACCAATACCGCACCGCACTGCTCCAGAAGTCCAGATTCCCCCAACTGCTCAAGACTATATGGCACAAAGGAGAAGAATACACTGCTAGTGGTAGTAGTTCACCGGCACAAATGCTGCAACCATTATCTCTAGCTAACTACCAGCAATAACAGAGCAAGACGAGAGAAGCTTCAACTTTCAGAATTCCAGTCTCACTCGTACACTGTAAACAGTTCAATTCGTTCATTCGAACCTGCGAAGTCACTCATGAACTGTAAACAACTCGAATTGTTCAGGCTATCATCTAGTCTTGGTCGCCTTTCGTATGCAATTTCTCAAAACAAACGGAGACAACGACGAACTGCCTGAACGCACAGCAGAGAAGCGAAAAATGGATGGGATGTGTCTGTACATCAGCAAGGGATGGGAAATTTTTATCAACGAGGGCATACTGTGACTGACGTGTCGCGCTGTACAGAACCCGCAAACAATGGAAGGGCAGATCCATAACTCTGGAAAACGTGAGCAAGATATGAGAACTGCAGTCCTGTCAAACGACAATAGCGGAGGCAAAGGACCTCTTCCCTATCGCGCTGTGACCAGGGATCGACCAGCCTTGCTTCTCGCTGTAAACTTCCACCTGTGAAACCAAAAAAAAAAATAGAAACAAGTGAGCCTTCAACAAATTGAAGAATGATCAATAATGGGGAGTAACCAGAGAAACCGTACAGTTTCAACACTTTCTTCATTGAGTTGGACCCCACCAATGAGGTACACATTATCATTCACTGTAAACGCGCATCCGTATCCTCTTGGGACGCTGAATGGGCTGCTTATCCTCCATGAATTGGCACGAGGGTCAAAAATCTCTACAGTGGAAAGCATGCGGTTTCCAGTGTGCCCTCCCAGAGCATATCTGAAACAGAAGCTGAAATGTTAAATTTAAGCAATGTTTATGCCGCAGAGCATGCCAGTTTTATGTTGAAGGAACGTCAAAAAAAGAGGTTTGCAAGAATTCAATTCAACTCTCGCCAACTATTATACTGTGCATGTAATTTGTTAGCATTTTGAGACTTGATCACATGGCCTCTGTGTTTATTACACCTTTCGCGCGCGCGCGCGTGAGAGAGAGAGACTCACAGGGCTTCCCCCAAGACAGCTACCGAATGGGATCCTCTTCTTGTCTTCATGCTTGGAAGCTGGGTCCAGAAACCTTCCCGTGGATCATACCTTTCTGCTGTTCTGTGTGTATTACGATCATTCATTCAATACGCAAGCTTAAAAGGTATTCAAGTTAAAATCATGTTAAACAAGTCGAGAATAGTGTGGGATCATAACTGTAAGTACTTGTTGCCATCAAAACCACCAACTACATAGATAATGCCATTTAATTCAGCTGCGGCAGGAGCAAATCGCTGGAACAACATGACAAAGCGATGGTCTACAGTTAGTTCTAATAGCAAAATATTGGGCAGAATACACAATGTAATGGAAAGATCCAACATGTATCCTTGTTCAACAGACCACAAATTCCAAAAAGTTCCATGATATGGCATCCATTTCTCTCCAGCAAATTGTAATGAAATATTTATAATCTATGCTCAAAAAATAGATTAGATTAGATGTATCCAAGCCTGTAGTACTAGTGCCTAAGCAGACACCCAACTCTCAGACACCAGCTTGGCTACTAATGCTCAAACAGCCATCTAAATTCTGAAGCATTCAATTGTTACTAATCGTACTATAAGATTGTCCTACTGATCTATGATAGTAAACAATAAAAATACAACAACACGAGAAACTATTCGGAGCATCATTCTTCTTGTAAATGATGAAGAATCCACAAGATGCAAGTGATTAGGAACCATTGGATATGCAGTTTAAACAGCCTCTCTTTATAACATTACTTCTCTGGTCTAGCTTATGTATCCTAAACCTTATCACATATCACAATAAGAACAAACAATAGTAAAGCCCCAGAATCAATATAAATGTCAAAGGGAGTGTGAGACCATACACATTGCCGCATAGACGGGCTGTATATCCAACTCCCAAGTGCTGGATCAAACATCTCAACTTCTGAAAAAGATTGAAGCCCATCACCACCACCAATAGCTAATATTTTATCATTCAAGGTAGCTCCAGCAAGACTTCCTTTCTCACGTTTCAAGTGGGGGCATGTTATCCATTCATTGTTCCCCCTGTTGTAGCATTCCACTGCAATAAAAGCAATACAGATAGTCAACAGCTTGAACGCATGTAAAGAATTTCATTTGGCATGTTGACGAATGCTTACCTGTATTGTACCACGAACTGCCATTCCCACCACCGCAAACAAAGACATGATCCTTCAATGCAGCAACAGCTGCATATCCCCGGGCTGATCGCATTGGCCTTAGAGGTTCTACTCTGTCCATTGTAGGGTAAAACAAGTCAAGGGATGACAACCAGGTAATGCCATTATGGCCACCTATTAGGAATATTGAAGGCCCTTCCACATTATCTCGTGTTCCACCAAGGAGCATTGCTGAAGAGTTGTACTCCAATTGTAGTTTCTCAAATTGGTATTCCAGTTGCTGTACTCTTCTTTCTGTGTTCTTTACTGATTCCTTCAATAACAGTATTTCTTGATCTGACTCAATCTGGAATGTAAAAGCAGTCAGGATGGGGGATTGCACACAGAGCATGCATGGATAACATAACTAACTCAACATCAAGCACATCTAACACATAACGAGAACACATATAATTCCACTTTCCAATAAATATTTGAACAGGATTCAAAATCCGCATAGTTGTGGGCATACCAACAAGAGCTTAAGCCAATGAGGAAAGCATCTTCATCCAGTTATACTTTATTTTCCAACAGATAATGATCCTACTGATTTTTACACCCAAAACAAGCAAGAAGAGGAGCACCTGCTTCTTCTCCATTGCTTCGATCTTCTTGGACAATTCATTAAAGATTTGAAGCACCTACAGACAAATATCAGAAATAGCATTACATAAGTGCCATACCAAACATTAGAAATCAAATCATTGATATGGAGAATAATGTGAAATAACTAAGGGCCAAGGGTAAGCAACAGAATGGAATAGCTTCAAGCACCTCAGCATTTCCGTGGCGTCGCTCAAAGGATGTGTTATCTTTTGCAGGTGCATCACCCTCCGAGGTGGCATTAAATGGATCTTTGGGGAAAGCAGCACCGCGTGCTTCTTGAGGTATGCTTTTATCTGATGTGAAATCAACAGCATCCTCGGAGGGTTGGGCCTCCTCCTGTTGTAAAACAGACAGCCCTTGCAATTTTTGGCCAACAGCCATTGTGTCATGCTGTTCATCATGCACTGGATTGATATGTTGATGGTCATCATTCACAGATTCTATTCCTTCCTTGGTCGCACCATCATCCAAATCATCCCAGCCTGAAGCCTCCTCATCAAGGTTGCTCTTTGATTTTATACTTGCGCCAGTATAGTCAGCATCTTGATCAGCCAAGTCGTAAGGAACCATATCATGTGAATGCGATGAAAGACCAAACTGATTGACATCCCTCGAATCGGACTCAATCTTCACTTGAACAGGAACAAGCTGTGCTTTTCTTGTTGGAGATGGCAGAGACCCGGAAAGACTCCATTTGTTTGGAACAGCACAAACAGGAGCAAGATGACGAGAAAAACTCTGTTTGTTTGGAACAGCACGGACAGGAGCAGGTATAAACAAAGAAACTAAGGCTCTTGTTTGTGCATGGTCTAGCTCAAAGTAGAAGTGGCCAAGGTTATGATAATTGCCACTGATCACACTTTTGTATTTGTTCTCTGGAAGTGGAAGGCACTGAGTCTTGGTAGAGACACGGACCTTGAGAACATAAATAAGTCACTCAAGTCACAATCAGTTTACGAAATTATAACCAGAAAAACCATGTATAAAAATTACAGTGCCAGATATATTGAACAAGAACCGTTATTTGATGATACCTGTGCAGGAAATTGTGTCTCCGTTCTACCATCACCACTCCAAGCAAATTGGTCAATGGCAAGCTGGCCAGAAGTTGCAGCCTCGAAAATGCCGTGCATTTTTCTGTTACTATAATTGAACAGAAATAGAGGTAAACCGGGTTTAACATTCTTCACATATGACCAATGACCTGGAGGCAAACCTATCAAACAAAAGGCAGCAAGCCAATGCATTCCAATTAAACGAGAAGTTCAACAAAATACTGATAAGGAACAAGTCAATGTACCAAAAAAAATCAAGCATTTATCTGGTGTCAGTATATGAAATTTATATAGTGTTAAGAGGATAATGATGTATTTGCAGTAATGGTGTTGCTGATTATACATGTCAAAAGGAATTTACTAACCAAATAGCTGTTTAGAGAGGCACTCGTCGATCGTGTCGTGCGTGCAACCAAAAATCACACCTCCTAGCTTATCTTGCCGGAGATTCCGTGCTGAAACAGATTGGTTTCCATGCCACCGTGTATTGGTTCGGTGTTGTGTTGGTGCTGCAGGGTTGTAGGTCTCGGTTTTCCTCCCAGCACCCATTCTTCAAAAAAATTATCAACAGTATGCAAAAAACGAATATTAGCAAACGTGCAGGTACACCGCAGCAACAAAATTACGTAGGGATGTTATCACAACAAGCAACACAAAAGTATTATAGTAAACATAAACTAGAAACTAGTAACAAGATAGGAACCACCAAACAGATACGAAGGGTGCTGATATAGTCAACATCATCTACTAACAGCAAAATCGTATAAAACAATCAAAATCCAACAGTTCAAAACAGCTCCCCCCTAAACCCTAGCCTTCCAAATTCCCAAAACCACAGCGATGGACAGTTACAAGCCTACAGTTGTGTTTGCGTCAGAAAATTTTTTGATTCAGTCTTTGTTCGAACACCCATTAGAACAAGGAATAATTGAGGATTTGCTACTGTAAAGACGTGCATTTGAAGATTTGCCAGCTGATATCTTACGGACATGCGTATAGAGTGGCAAATCCTTAAATGAACATCTTTTGCAGCAGTAAATACTCAAATCCCCCAGGAACAATACACAAACATTAATTAATATACATGCAGGTGCACCGCACGAACAATAACTGCAGAAATCCGAAAACTCCAGGACATGTGCAATCGGAGCCATGCCTAGAATAGCAAAGTGCAAAACCCCACCAAAAGTCCACCGCACAAAACTCCATGCCAACATTTCTGCCATGCTGAAAGCTCAGAGCCGCTACTCAAATCTTCAACCCAGTCTCATAAATCACAACCACGACACATCACAACATGCACTGAACTACCTTGCAATCCACCATGCAACCAGAATGAGGCACACCACCCACAAGCCATTTCCACCTTAAGGTCCTTAACACTAAAGAATAATAGTCACCAAAGGGTCATTACGAGAAACCCTCCAATGCAAAATTAGATCAAGTTTTAAAAAAAGGCTATTCATATACTCCACGTCATATGCGACAACATAATCGCACAAAAAATCGAAATCTTTTACATGTTTAATAAATACAGCTCCACTGATTTCGTAAAAGAAAAATCAAAAATCCAACAACTAAAATCTCGCCTCCATAAACCATGACCTCCCAAATTCCCCAAAATCACAGCGATCCACAGTTAGAAACTGGTAGAAATCATCTAAAACCGCGTTGCAGCACCGAGAAATCGCTGAAATGCCCCCCCCCCCCCCCCAAAAAAAAAATACAAACCCATGGCAACGACCACTAACAAACTGTTAAAAACCCCCCAAAAATCCACTAATACGACGCGTAAAACCAACGAACATCTCGTAGAAAAACGTCGAATCGCAGTTTCGCACTCACAAATACCGCACACTTGAACCCCAAAAGTCCCCAAAATGCAAAACCACCTCAACAAACTGCACCCCAAGCTTGCATTTTGCAAACCCCATCTCCTTAAACCCTAACCCCTAAGAGCACTAAACGGCACCGCATTGACCACTAATCCGCCGAACCATCCGTTCCAAAGCGATTCGCAACCCACCCCCAAGCCCCCGAGCCACTCCTACCACAAAACCCCACAAGAACCCCCACCAAAATGGGAAAATCCAGCACCAATCGCGCCCAAAATGAAGCGCGAACCAGCGGGAGGAGATCAATTACTTGCTCGCGCGCTAGGAACCGGCGGGATTGATCAGAGATTGTAGCTAGAGCCGCCGCTGATTTGATCACCTCGCCCGCGGACCGCCGCAACGGCGAGAACCAGCAAGCATCGATCGCTTTGTGTTGTCTGGGCAAATGGTTGGGCGTAACGCGACGCGTGCCAGCGCCTATTTATAGAGGCAGGCAGAGTTCGCCTGTGGAGTCTCGAAGACGGGGGGGTCGTGTAACCGCCATGACATGTCACCGCGAGCGCACGCGAGGCTGCTTGCGCGAGTGGGAGGTGGACTGGTGGTGGGGCCGTCCTGCGAGTGAGTCGCATGGGTTTGCGGGAGGTAAGCTGCGCGGGTGGTTAGGAGAAGCGACCAGCTGAAATGGCGCTGTATGTCTGTTAATCTTTTTCTGATATATTTAATTAAAAAACAGAAGTAAAATTTAAAAAAGAAAATACCGTTATATCCTCATAGATAATGAAAAGAAAAAGCATATTAAAAAGATAATATATTATAAATAACTTTTGATTTTTGAAAGACAGAAGTTACCACTGTTTGATACACGGTCGTAAACGGCGCGGCCGTGTCAGCGTGTGTGCTATGAGCATGATTCCGAACAGGGCTAACCGCTCGGATTTGAGTTAGTGTACCCTTAAATTCCGCAAATCATGCATCCAAACATCCAATGTGATTCGTTTGGTTGTTGGTAATAAGAGATGAATCATGCTTACTTTTGGAAGCTTAACTACAAATTAAAGATATAGGGTGGAACACCATATTGTAGAGGTAAGCTCTAACTTGAAATGTTATAGGGTTGAAATGGCCAAACTGGTGAATCTTTAGCTAACCTATAACCACACATATAGAGATTCCATATCGAAAGAGGTGGCCACTTCTCAGGTTGGTCTCAACGTAGCCCTGATCCTGGGTATAAGTGGGTACGTACATAAAGGCGCGACCAAATTGTTAAATACACGAAAGATAAGTGAGCAAAACTAATTAGTCGATCGAGTTAAGATGGTTGTGTATATATGGATGGTAGAAGACATGTACATCAAAGGCAGACAGCCAAGATAAAATGGCAAAAAAAAATTCTCACAAGCCTCTTTCTCTGTTTGTGGAAGGGATCAAGGAAGAATGTGAGCTGTGGAGATTAGCAGGTGCAAGGTGAATTAGCGGTTTATTTCATTAGTCTGGGCTGGTTGTTTGTTCGTAGTTGTTTCTCTCTGTAATCAGAGGGCGTTGTTGCCTGCCGTTGTTGTTGTTGGCTCAGGGGTTGCCGTTTTTTGTACAGTGACATTTTGTTGTTCCTTTCTTCTTCGTAACTCCGTGGTACGCAGAACTCCTACGTGCTCTCGGGAAAAAAAAGGGGGGGAAATGGCAATGGCAGTTTGAGATAGTGGTCCGTGAAAGTGGATGGTTGATCATGCATGCGGATATATAGCTAAATCTTTTACTATTATAAAAAAAGAAGTTGATGGTTGATCCGTCCTCTTCCACTCCTTCTCAGCTATCCAATTTGAGCGAGAGCAATGAACGTTCACGATTTACCCCTGCGAAGCGAGCCCACGGGCCAACGGCCGCGCCTCCCTGCGGGTGAGGCCGCGAGGCAACCGCCCACACCACCCGCATCCCCCACACGATTCCCACGCACACCACACCGTCTTCACAATCTCCACCCCCGCTCCCATCCCCCTCCGCCTCCCCCCAAATGCTCCCCTCCACTCTCCATCTCCGCCTCCCAAAACCCTAGCCCCTCGCCTCGCCGCACCGCGCCCCCCATGTCGCCTCCGCAGCCGCAGCCGCCGAACCAACCACTACGTCAAGAACTCAGATAAGTGCGTGCTTGCCCGCAAGGCCCTGCTGCAGCGCATTCGCTCCTAGGAGCTTGGTAAGAAGCTCCGCGAGATCCTCATCAACAAGATCAGGTCAGCGCCACCTCCTCTTCCACTATTTCCACCTACTATTACTCCATTCTTGTACCCTTGTAGTTGCGAGCTCTCGTGGATTCTTTGTTTGATCGGACTTTTTAGTGGGTTCTAAGGAGAAACCAAGGAGGCTTTTGTTGGTGCTTGCCAAGTGCTCGACGAAATGTCTAGCTCGGTTTTAGTTACAAGTCATGAGTCAAATTAGGTGAACATTACAAATGAGTGCTTACAGGATCATGCGAACCTCAGCGGAAGATGGAATGTGCTCCCCTTTGGCTTGTCGTGGGCAACAAACAGGCGCTTAGTATTGTAGAAGCTATAAGACATTGAACATGCAGTAGATTTTACTAAATAGTAGGGTGACTGCACCTGGGCAGCCCTAAGATTATAGATCTGTAGATGGATGAAGTTGGACTATACATCTCTGAGGTTTGTAACATGAACAAGCTTTCTTTTCAAGCTTCATGAATTATGTTTACTAGATGGCTTGTGCAGGACCCTTTCTTGTGCTCTACTCTTCTCCTCTGTAACTATGATATGCATTAGCAGCTCATTTTAACATTGCAATTTGCAATTTATGGATCTATATTGACGATTGGGGCAATGATTGGTGTTGTTACTAGCAGGTGCTTAGCAGACTTTCTAGGACGTAAAATGGTAAAATGGCTCAATTATCAATTGGGCTAATTGTGTATTTTTTTTAACTTCAGATTCATCTTCAAATTGTGTCTTTTTTTCATTTGTCAATGACCATGTGGATATCAGCTACTATTTGCATTTTTGGTTGGCTTTCTATACATTTTGCTAAGGTTTGTTATTTGGTAAAGTGATCTGATCTGAGTTCTTATGTATTTCCTATCGATATCTTACATTGGAATTTATGATGTAAAGGGTGCTATTATGCTCTACTTTGGAAGAACCTTACTGGGCTTTAATACTAGAGTTGTTTCTTATGTGGTATGTATCTCTTAATTCACTACCAATTCTCCTGTCTTCCCATCTTGTATCATTTGCAAAGTTCATGTTTTCCCATCTTGTATCATTTGTACCATTAGAATTCATTACGCCTATGGTTCTCTCTTTTTGGGTGGATCTTAGTTTGTTATTGGTTGGGTCTGAAGAGTAGTTCACATTTAGGTTGTTCACTTAGATAGCTCCTAGTGGAAAATCGTTAATCATTTCCATAGATGTATACCTAATTACAAAATAAAAAAATAATGGTTGGTTATTTGCAAGAGAAATAAGGTTATGATTGATTGCACGAAGAGAACAATTAGGTCCATTGCATGCAGGCCAATGTGCTAATCCACTAAAAAGGAATAATACATAAATGGTTAACTGCATGAAATGCGCAATTTGATTTGTTACTGCTTATTTTCCTTTTGTTTTCTTCATTCTGGTCATATTATTTTCTATCAACTACCTTTTTTCATTGAAAATCTGAATGGAGAAATCCCATGGCAACCAGCAAAACATTAATTCTGGGATCTTCATTGATCAAATGTACAATGCCATGGTTAATTTGAGAAACTAAATTGAAAGATATTAAGGATTAGTGGCCACTCTTTTTACAACGCAACTAGAGGAAAGAAAAAGCTTCTAGAGTGGGTAAATAAGAGAAAAAATCTCACCATTTTCTCAATGATAAGAAAATTTGGAAAAAAAATTGCTGAAGGGAGATTGTATGCTTTCTATCAAAGTAACTATGATGCTGCTAATAGACAAAACCATACTAGGAGAAAGGTCTATAGAAAAAAAGTAGATTACTGCGGGAAAAAATCCATTGCCCATACTATATGTGCCTTATCATAAAAGAAGGCGCGGCTTTTCCTACCCCTTTCTCATAAAAGAACTATGCTAACTGACGGATTTCTCCGTCCCACCGAACCCGTGCGCTCCTTCCCCCTTAATTCCTCCGCCCCACCGAACCCGTGCGATTCTCCCCTCTTAATTTCTTCGCCGCCGCCTCCCCTCCCTCCTCCGCCGCCGCCTGCCTGCTCCTCCGCCGGTTAATATTTATGGCATGATGTCTTATTTATCAATTGGTTTGTTATTCTTCAAGACAGTCTGACAGTTATTTATGTATTAATAATACTATAAAAAAATATTATTTACTATTATTTCTGTACATATTGTTGTATGTGGTGCTTGTTCTATCATACTTCATTAATATGATGCTTGATTTATTTACGAGTATGAACATGCATGTTTTGTTTGATACATGATGACGTAAGAAAAAGTTGATATTTATTATTCAGTTTGAAATCATATTTGATAGTATGCATCATTTTTATTTGGTTTTTCGTTGTAATGCACGTGCACCTTACTAGTAGCTAAACAAAGTTGGCTAGTAGCTCGATCAGTTGTTTGGTAAGAATGATGTCGGCAATATGAGCTAAATTAACAAAAGGTATCTGTGTAAAAATGGCAACTAGTACGTTTGAGCTAGCTGGAAATTGGTAGCGAGAGGTCGATATATATATATGTGTGTGTGTGTGTGTGTGTGTGTGTGTGTGTGTGTGTGTGTGTGTGTGTGTGTGTGTATTTTTAAGCTATAGCTTATAACTTTTGGTTACAATTTATTAGTCTAATGAATAGTGTTGGTGGGCTGATCTCCACCTGTACCTAATCAGCCCAACTGGTCTTGTAATATGGGGAAATAAATGTTTTGTGTGAGTCATGACCATACGTGGTCTTGTAATTAATGAGAGTCATATCAGATTAAGTAGTATGGGAGCAACATGTACTCTCACAAAGGGACACGTAGCCCTAAGTTGGATGGTAAGGATTCATATAAATACCCCCTGGAGGGGTCTTGACCGGGGGGAGGAAAAAAGACATCTTCTACTAGATCTTGTTCCCTCTAAAGAAAAGGTACTTTGTACCATCTGTTGTGTTCATACGACAACAAATAGTAATTACTAAAAAACTAGGTTTAGCTTTTAGTTTCTTAATTTCGTTTTTTTAGCTTTTTAAAACTTTTTTTCTTTTTTATTCCTTTACATTGTATGTAATAATGTAACTTTTTTATTTTAAAAATAATAATTATACTAAAAAACTTACAGTAACTATAGTATAAAAATAAACTCTAGAAAATACAACATAGCGTTGCATAAATCAGCCGAAGCTCATAGCTCCCGTGAGCTAACCAAAAGTTGGTTGACAAGTCTAGCTCCCATCTGCCTCAAAAGCCGAAAAAGGACGGGACGGTTGATCTTTGATGGGCCTAGCTGCTGCTAGGTAGCTAGCTCGCATTTGCCTGTGTGTTACCATTATGAAGTTTCTAACAATGGACAGATCCCGATAACACAAGTAATCCTACGTACGTACATACACGAAAGCATTCAGAGAAACTGACAGGTCAAGTGTCGATATTTTTTTGTACTGAAATCAAGTACGTGTTGATAGTAATTTGTTCGGGGTCATGCGTGTGGGCAAAAGAAAAGTATGCACACGCAAAGGCAACAAATAAACGTACAACTTTGTAGCGAGAATGGATGAATCGTGTGGGCCGTAGAAGACAAAGGTCCTGATTGTTTCGGTTTTTTTTGACTTTAGTTTCTAGTTTTAATTTTTTTTTTCATTATTCACTACACTATCCACTAACTCAGCTACAGTGTTTTTTCAGACAGCTACAGTGTTTTTTCAGCCAAAAGACATCGCTATTCCGATCACCCCCAAAGGCATCAAAGAAGACTAGCCAAAAAATGGCAAAGTCTGAGTCGTCGTAGATGACAAACGCACTTACTAGGCAGATAACTAATCAGCACAACCATCAACGAATCTAGAATAAAAATAACGTTGAGACACTATACTTTATTTATATATTTATTAATATATCCATTAATAATATAGTAGATAATAATGTGTTCTAAATTTTGTAACAGCCACTAACTTTATGACAAAGTTCAATAATAAATAACTATTTATCTGATAACTTATCAAAATCAAGAAATTCACTATTAGCGAAGCATCTATGGTGAACCCGAGAATAAAAGATAGTTAACATCGGCAAAAAAAAAAATCTAGCCCCATTGCCAACAAAATAGATATCAAAAGCAATAAGTGAGTAAAATTTCAAGTAAAATAATTACAGAATAATCGAATAAAGTGAACTAAATTATATTTTATAGGTAGTTTCGACAACTTCTCAAGTTCTGGAAGCGATCTATTATAGAATCATTGGTAACTCCCTCTATTTCACATTTCTCCACATAGCAAATAAGACTATCACTCATAAACTGGTCACCAATTCGGTTGTGTAAATCTGTTTTCATAATTTTCATGGCAAAAAAGCATCTTTCAACTGTAGCAGTGGTGACAGGAAAAACCTGTGCTAACTTCAAAAGTCGATAAACCAAATGATAGCAATGATGTTCCCTTGTCTCAACCATTACCTAAGAAAGTTCATTAATGGTCTATATGTTCGAGAAATCTATCGTTTGCTCATACATCGGCAATGTAGAGACAAATATGATGGTTAAGATCTCTCAAATCCTCAGAATTAAAATTATTGGGATAAAGTTTAGCTAGTCTCATCAAATAGTCCAAGTCAAAATCACAAATTAATCCTCTTAGACTCAAAGCGGCTGAACAAACAAGCAATTCAGAAGTAACCTTATTGCAGTGACTACTGAACTCTTAAAGTAGCCCATCAAGAACATCATTGAAACACTCCACCTTGTAATGGTGTGCATTGGTAATTCCAGTTTTTTTATCGTGGCTTCTTTGGGTTTACATACGCATCTTCCATGTCCAATTGTGAAACATCATCCTTCTCATAAAAGGCAACAGATGCCCACCCATGTTGTCTAAGCTCACCCAAATGGCTTTTCATTGATTTCACACATTTAATGGCATTCACAATATTTTGATCCTTCCATTGTAGAGTTAATGATAAGGTGTTTATGATTATTATGATAGTCAACATTAATTGCAAATAAAACACAAAGTCAAATGATTGAAAATATACAAGAAGACCCCATGCATGACTTCTATTTGTGTTGTCTCTATCCCCTTCTTCCACAAATTTTAGCACTATGACAAATCCTTAAAGAGTTTTATAATGAGAACTTCAACAAGTGTCTCAGCTTGAAGTAGCCCACAACCTAAGGCCTCCTACACTTGTTCTTAATTGATATCTCGAACCATGCCCCTTCTCTTGGAAGATCCACCCACCACATTCAATAAGACATTAATCATATCAAAAAAATACCAATACCTTTATGCTTTCTACAACAACTAACTAAAATTGGTGAGCAAAACAGTAAACATAATATGCCGAGGTACTTTGTATCATAATCAATTATTGCAAATCATTAAACTCACCTTTAGCTCCATCATATCTTTGACCTCAAATTTGCTTCAAGCTTATTCTATATTTCACAAATAAAGAACCAATAGAAGACTTGAGATAGGAAGAAATTATCTCTTTCACATGAATAGGACCAACAAATCTCTCTTTCGCAAGTCCACATTTATCAATATATCGCAAGACCACCTCTATTTGTTCTTTGCAAGAGACATCTCTAGACTCATCAACTAGCAAGCAAAACACATCATGTCCAATCTCTTTGAGAATATAATCTAGTATTTCCTTTGCAAAACAATGAACTATGTCCTCCTAAATGCATGTAGGCACCATTAGACTATTCCCTGGAGCATTCTTGCCTACCATCGCATTCTGCTCCGCTGTGTAAGCGTGAAATTCCCTAAAATTTTCTCCATTCTCAAATCCCTCGAACTCATCAAGGCCTCAAGAAGGCAATCCTTACTTCAATAATAATCTAGCAACATCAATTGAGGCATTTAGTCAAATACGATAAGCAATCCTAGTAGTATCACTTTGTCTTTCAAGAGCAACATTAATGTGCTGGTCTTGTGTCAACAAAGCATCATAATTTTTCAATGCATGTTGATGAGTGCTGTTAACATCGCCTACATAAAGAGCTAGCCTCTCTGTTTTATTCTAACTAGCAAAACCTATTGTCACAAATGCATTATGCCCATACTTGGTATGATTAATATCCCTAAACAAGTAACAACAAAAGTAATAAGTTCTATCTTTGGGCTCGCTATACTCAAGCCAACTACCATATCGATAAGCCATGCATGGTTAAATCTTCTCATTTTCTTCCCAAACATTGTATATGGAAAATCATATATGCGAGATTGGCAAAGCCCATTATCCAAATACTTTTTTTACCACATCTTTTTGATAGGAGAGATAGGCATTTATTCTTTTCATTTTCCTTAGATCAAACTGAATCTCCTCTTTCTAATTGATTTCTGGACTTTCTGTATTCGTAGTATTTGCACTTGAATATGGTGTCTTTCTTTTTATAAATCGCTCCATAACTACAAACTATCTGCCATAGGGAGATGACAATTATTGAAAGTAAAAACATGCTGAATTAGATATTGAAATATGCTGAAAAATTCCCTAATTCAATTGTTGCAAAAATCGAAACAATGCATCATAATATTAAAACCCCAACAAATATTTTCAAGATCATGAAATTGAAACCCTAAAATCTAAATCACAAAATTTAGCCCATGTCCTTGAAAGAAATAGGTAGAATTGAGAGGAACAAAGGGATCTTCGAGAAGATTGAAGCAATTACCTAGGCTGCACATTGGCCTGCGCCACAGGGGACGTGGGAGAAGTTCTGGACCATGTGCTGACCTGGGTCACTTGACTATAAGTTGTGGGGCACTGGTTTTTGGCATGAGGGGCATGCTATGTAAACTTAGGCTCTAATGAAGAAAAACTGAAATCAACCTGCCTATGCCCCCTCATAGTCATAGGCCTTAGTGGATCCTCCGCTGAGCACAACTGATGAATTCAGTGATAGACTTGTAGGGTGAGAGTGTGGTCATGTCGGGCGGCAATCAGTACATAATGTGAGCGTGTTGAAAGTCTTGAAGATAAGGGTAGGTTGCAAGGAAAAGTCATGGCCGAAGCTATGTTACGGGTGTGCACCTCCTGACTTATTTAGAACGAGAGAATTTTTTGAACTTTTGTAGAAAATAAACTATTTTCTGCCAAATTACATTAAATTCTTATGATTTGCAACATTTTAAAGGCACAAGTTGTTAACGAAATGCAAGAACACGCCTTCTCTCCTTCGGGCCACTTTACTGCGTAGCTTGATGCTTTTGGTAAGGAAAGGGTTGTGCTTAGGTTGGATGCCCATTTAAATATTTGGTGCTATTTGGGCTCGAAGCCTAGATGGGTGGCGAGTTTTCCTTTTCTTCTTGTTTGGAAAGAGAAACTAGGCAATACACAAGAGACTAGTTCCTTTCCATTCCTTCCCTTTCCACACAGCTCACCTCCTCAATCTTGGACCGGACCCGACCACCAACCTCCACGCCGTTGGTGCACTGGACAAGATGCATCAACGCATGGTGCGACGTAGCCGTCTGCAACGCTGTCAAAGAGAGAGATGGAGCGATAGCGCCGATCGATGACCATCGAATCCTCCAGTCTCTTCCCTAGAGACGCTATGGGTTGATTCTTTTTTGCTACGATTTATGGCTATAGCTGATAGTTTTTTTATTTTAACACGAGTATTTATACGAACGAACCGAATGCTGATAAGCCGCTTCGAAAAGATTATCTCAATAAATCATTTCGAAATAGCGATGAAGAAATCATTCTATTTGTTTGTTCGAAGAAAGTTATAAACTGAAAAGAACTGATCTTGTATATCGCGTGGCAACAAGCTGACACGTGCTCCCATTACACAGTGTACACCACGGTAAGTACGATGGCACATGTTTGGTGTACCCACCAATGGACGGACGAGGAAGGCGCCCACGTGAACCAGGGGCCCACGTGCGGCCTACGTGTCGCGACCGGGCGTGACGGATCGGATCGAGAGTCCTTCCCCACGCACCCTCCCACGTGTGGCCGGCACGTTTTACACGAAGCTATACGAGCATTGTTAGTACGTCTCACTAACTATTCGGTCAGGCAAAGAAAGCTAGTTCGAATTGAAGTGGGCATGCATGCAGGTCGATCGTGACCTCGTGTGGCTTCGGTTATCAAACTAGTTTCAGGCATGTATGACCTCAAAGACATTAGAGAAATACTAGCAAATTCCAAACCTAACTTTATAAACATCAGAATTTTCTATTTCACGGAGTACTATAAAATCGCCCTGTGGACGCAGTGAGTACTACGGGTGCGCTCAAGTTAGCTGCTAGAAGCCGCATTCGGCGTTAAAATCACTGTTCGGCGATGGAAGCAACTGTACACTATTTTGTCCTCTAGTGAATTTTTTGTTTTTTTGGTATTTTTATGTTTTGATTTTTTTTTCTCGTATTCCTTTGCATCGTCCACTCTAGATTAGCGTGCTATTTTTATTTTTACATTTTTTTAAATTTAATTATGCCCAATAAGCTAACTCAGCTACAGTAAAAAAATCAGTTAGTTATTGTAAAATTTCAGCAAAAGCCAAAAGCTATCGCTATTCCGAACGCCCCCTACGTAGTTTTAAGAAACAAGCACAGGAAAACCGAGGACATTCAGACGCCGCTCAATTTAGCTTCTGATTTCTGTTTACATTCAGGCGCCGCTCAATTTAGCTTCTGATTTCTATTTTTTTCTCTATTCATTAATTTTGTTTTTTGTTTTTTGGATTTTTTGCTTTTTCTTTTTTCCGTATTCCTTTGCATTATTCATGATAAGTTAATATATTTTTTCTATTTTAAATTTTTTAAAATTTAATTATACTAAATAAGCTAACACAGTTATAGTAAAAAAAATAAACTAATTACAATAAAAAAAAGTTAAAAATCAACTTTATTCTGAACATCCCTCGAAAAGATTTGGACTTGTGAGAAGTCAGTAGTAATAATTGAGGTCCATTTAAACTAAGGCGAGCTAGTAACTCGTCCTCTAACGCAATCTAGCAGAACCACGGTGGCACAGAAGCATCTCCCCGTGCATTGACCAAACCTAGCTGCACAATAATTTTTGTCACAGCTTGGCTTGTCGTTTATTTAGCGCGACTAATGACAATTAGTTCAGCGTATGGTGGCCCGTCGAATATAACAAGTATTTAATCTCCTATCAAGCTGGCTACGTACTAAGTAGTACTCTATAATCCAATAGAAGTAGCTTAGCTTAGCTTTGTAGGCTAGCTCACGGCCGGCTTCGTCCACCCTATTCTTGTGTTAGACCGGAAGGGTATTTTTATCTCTAAAAGCTAGTTTATGAGATAAAAAACTCTCTCATTTTTAAATTAAGAGAAAAGCGTAGAAACACTGCTCTTAAATTAAATATCTTGCACTTTCATAATCAATGTAAGGCTATTTCAAACACCTTGTGAAAAGGATGTTGTGCGACCGGGCTCGTTTTGGAACTTACGTACATAGGGATGCAGTGATGCACCAAACAATCAATCAATCAAAGCCCTAAATAATTCGTACCTAAACTCCCGCATACATCCAATTGTACATTCACACTTGCACCGTAGCCTGCAAGTCATGCATGCAAATGCAAGCACTCATCAGAGAGCTAGCATACATCCAAGATACAGCAAGGCAGCATGGCTGTGCGCATGATGTGGGAATTATTGAGGCCAACGGAGAGGAGTGAAAGGAGAAGAGGAGAGAAGGGAAACAAAAGGCATCGCTAGCTCCAAACGAAAAACAATCTTTATAAAAGATGAAGAAAAAATAATATATAGAAGAACATGGGTTAGTAGTACCCTTCTCCCTGATTAGATGAACATAAGTATGCTTAAGAATCTAGATAAGGCCAGGACACATGCACATGAAGGATGTGTGATGAGCCCAGCTGTATCTTGATATATAGGAACCTAAAATTAATAGTGCTGTCGCCTCACCAAACTGTGAACATTAGAATTATTCTTTGTCCTCTCCTACCTATATGTATACACGATGGTCGCCTCACACTGAAGAGAGGAAGCAAGCCAGGCACGCATCAACTGAGCAGAGCAAGAAAAATAAAATGGGGAATAACCTCAGATGCTGCCTAGCCTGCGTGCTCCCCTGCGGCGCGCTCGACCTGATCCGGATTGTGCACCTCAGCGGCCGCGTCGACGAGTACGGCCGCGCCGTCTCGGCCGGCGAGATCCTGGCCGCGCACCCGAACCACGTGCTCAGCAGGCCGTGCTCGTCGCGGCAAGGGGCGGTCGGCCGGCGGATACTCATCCTGTCGCCGGAGTCGGAGCTGGAGCGCGGCGAGATCTACTTCCTCATCCCGGCAGCCTCGGTGCCCGACGGGAAGAAGAGGGCCGGCGCCGTCGCGGGTCGTCGACACGTTCGCAGCAAGTCGGAAGGCAGTGCCGTCGCCGATCGGTTGGGCTATGGCAGCGCGTCGTCGCCGGAGAAGACGGCGCAGCAGCAGCAGCAGCACCGGAGGCGCATGAGCACCGGCAGCCACGCCTCGCCATGGCAGCCGCACCTTGCGTGCATCGCCGAGGACCCCTGATCGACCGAGCCTTCGATTCTCTCGAGGGAGGGTTGGCGTGCAGTCGTCGTGCCGGTACGAAGTGTTTTCTGCATGGTGTCATTCCTCTCGTGCGTGGTAAATATTTTCGTTCTCTCTCTCTTGTAACCCATTTTTTTTATTTCGTTCTATCCGAAGTGTACATTCGAGTGTCACGTGTGGATCGGAACTGGCCAACAACGCTGTGATGAGTTGTTTCTTGTATTTTTTGAGCTTCTGGTTTTTCAAAATTATACATGGGCTTTGTGACTCCTTTTGCCGTAAAAATATAAGGGGAACTACTGCCAACTTGTGCATATTATTGCAAAGCTATACTCATGTGTTAAATTCTTATGCCCCTTTCCTTTTCTACACAAAAAAAAAGAGGGGGTGCCAAAGAAATACTACGGGATCCATGCATCAATCTCGATCATAACACCGCAGCAAATAATGCTAGATCGATCACCATTGAGGTTCTGAGCAATGATTTGGGCGCTACTAGTGAAGACAGCTGGCATCATTAGGTGGAGATATGCGCTGTGGCCAGTGGCTTTCTCGATTGACCCAAAATACAGCCTAGCTAGCAATCAAGCATAGTCAGGTAACTGGGCCCAGATACTGGCCACATATGCAGGAGCTCATTAGGCCGGGACTCGGCATGGGCTCATCCGCAGGAGATTATTATTGGGCTGGAACTCGGCATGGGCCCATCTGCAGGAGCTTATTATTAGGCCGGACAGGATGATGGTCAGGCCGGACCTCATTGATCATGCCGGGTCGATAATAAAACGACACGCATGCGTGCGCTTATGGTATGTTCATAGTAGCTGTGCCGATGGTTTTTAATTATGATCATAATTTTTAGTTAAAAATAAATAGATAAAAAAGTGGTTTTTAAAAGGAATGGGATGCGCGATGCGTTCGTGACCTTCTGTCTTATCTTCAGAACGAGATGAGAGCGAAAGAAGTAAGAAGACGCTTCGAAAAACTAGATATTCAATACGACAATATGATAAGCTTTATAAACTAGAAGTAAAAGATAATATGACAAACTTTACAGCTTATGGTTTTTCTCAAATAAATAAATGGGATAGTAATTAGGAGTAGAAGTTAATACGAACAAGTTCTATGGCTTATAGTTTCCTTCGAATAAATAAATGGAATAATTTTTTCGTTAACATTTTGAAAAAATTTATCAGAATAATTTCTTTAAAATAATTTATCAATATTTAATTTATTCTTATAAATACTTATGCTAAAGCCATAGTAACAAACCATCGACAACACTTGAAAAAGAGGCGCGCTTGATCTTCTGCACATGAGTGCATAAACATTTGAACCAACACAAAGGTCAAGGTGCTTGGTCTAGCCGGTCTAACGTAAGTACGTAACTAGCTAAACTAGCTATTTTAGATAAGTATTAGCAGTAGGTAGTACGGAGTTACTGAGTCTATCTGTAATAGAATACTGGCCAGTAACTACAGAAAACGGATGAAACCATGTGAAGGTAGTAGTACCACTTGTCTACTTACGTGGGTAAATTGATCTCTGATGGAAATTGGGAGTGGATCATGCATGGGGATGATTAGCACTTCATTTCGCAGTGTTTACAGGTTGCAACTGTTCCATGATATGATATATCTACTACATTTTTGGCCCTATTTATTTTGATTTAAAACCAGCTTTTACTTTTGGTTTCTTTTTTTATTTACTATTCAATAATTTTATCTTTTACTAATTTTTTAGTTTTTTGGATTTTTTACCTTTTCTTTTTTTTTCATATTCCTTTGCATTATCCATCTTTCTCTTTGGGCTGAAACTCAACTAAGGCCCAGCCCTCCTCTTTTTTTCCCTACTAGCCCACTTTTCCTTCTCTGTCTCTTTCTTCCCCCACAGCCCAGCTGTCCAACTCTATATTTTGCAATGGTAGCATGGGCATAAGATAATATATCTAGTGATATCTATATTAGCATGAGATGTGTTAACTATTCCTGTCTCGGTAGTTTCTTCCGAATCTTCTTTCAGTTTTTATGTAAAGAATATTAGAGGAAAGAAAAACAAGTCTCACAACTAAGACGGTAGGAATACTCCTAATTGTCAAAGACTGGAAACAAGCTGATGCACGAGGTCAACACTCTGTAAAAAATACAGAGTTAGCAGACTCGTTCAACAATCATTATCTAGACAATGATACTTAGAACATTGATGCATGCAGAGTTATACGTTGTACTCTTTTTTCCTATGCCAAGGTTTTCTCAAACTAAGTTTTTACTTAGTAAAGTTTTTAATGAGACAACCATCTAAACATTAATGAAAGCTCTTCATTACACTTTCTATGTATTTGTCTACATTTGCAGTAGAATTATTTTTTAAAAATTTAAATTTGTATTTTTGAATTCTATACATATTTCTCGAATTATTGTAATTTTTCAAAAAATTTAAGCCAAGATGGGCTAAACGGGACCTACCATGGTCTATTCGGCTAAACGTGCCTAGGACAACATGACACGGCTTGTGAGCTCAGCATGCCCTACCTAGGTCTACGACTAAGCCCATAGGGCAGCACGACATGGTCAATTAATCTGTTAGGCCATGTGGATTGGGCCTAAATGGGCTTGTGCCATGTCGCCCATTTGGCCACCACAGGTGATACTCCACAATCCACAGAACACATGATGGGATCACATGGTAGTACTACACAAACCCAAATAAGAGGTCCTTTTTTTGGAGATATCCAAAGGGAAAGAGGTCATCAGGACTCGGAACAAACGCAGGGTGCGTAGCTCAGCTCAGCCATCCCTGACCCAAACTATCACACCCCTAAGGTTCCCCTACACCTAACGATGCTCAATCGCAAATGCTATTATCCTCTCAACCCGCCAGAACCTCTTATGCCATTCAAAAGTCCCGAGGAGGGAGGACCACACCGCCAATGATCGCTTGATTTCCAGCTACTTCCGACCCCAAAAGTGAAACTCTCAAACCACCAACAACTCATCCATGGCCTCAGAACCCATCACATATCACTTTAGCTCCTCCAATCGCCACCGTTTGCTTGCTCTGTTCTCAGCCACCGCAACAAGTCGGCCAAAGGTTGAAGACAGCCTTGGATGGACAGCTATATTAGGCGCACATTCGGATGGTCCAAACGACTGCGTGTTTGGACGATCCGAATAGCCACGCTCGCCCTCAGTAATCCAACAATCGGAGATTAGCAGTCCAAATGGGCGCGTATTTAGACGGTCCAAATAGCCGTGTGTTCAGACAGTCCGTACAACTACACCATGTCTGGGCTTTGTAGGTCGGCCCGCCCGACCGATTTGCTTAAAATGAAATTCCCGCACTATGCACTATTCAAGTCAGGCTAGCCCAGCATTGCAGCTACTGTTCATCCGACCCCAAAAATCAATATTGTATCTATTTTGACCATTTTGACCTCGTGAATCCATTTCCGACCTCCTTTCCACCAAACCAAACCTCAATAAAACCCTACCCCACTATTCCTTGATCAATTCGCCACCATATAGGTTTGCCTGTTACTATTCATCCCAAAAAATCCGCCTAAAGTATATACAACCATTTCGATTGTTTCAATCTCACCTAATCCAATGTAGCCTCCGATAAACTAGACCACACACCATCTAAATCTCGACCACCTAACCTAATTCTTTGTGTCATTTTAGTTATTTTATTTTTGTTTTGTTCCCAGCTTGCATTCTGCAAAGCAGGAACTTATTTGCATTTGTGTTTTGCGCTAGTATTCAGACCCGGCGAGTTGGTCAATAGAAGAATTGCAAGAGCAGTGTAACCTGAAGACTATAGTGAAATAATTAGAGATAATGGATAAAAAGGTAAGTCACATATTTTTTTAGCATATTTATCCTATATTTCTTTAATTATTTCATTATCAGTATTTTCATTATGTTGTTTACACACTGTTATTTCTTGTAGAATAAATGTTTAGAATAACATGATATTAGTTACGTCCTACCACCTAATAAAGCCTATTTTAATTTGATAGCTATATTTACCTTAATAAGACTTAGTAATATTAAATATACTACTTAAGTAATCATGGTAGATCAGGAACTCAATTGTTCTATACTACTAAGAGACTTGATACTTTGCCAGTAGAATTTTAAAATGGTTATAAGATAAGGAGATATTATGGGAAGCCATAGGATGGTTGGGTCCTATAATCTTGTCTTAGAGTGGAGGTTTGGACTGGAAAGGTGGCAGTGTGGATGGGCACTGAAACATTGGTTTGTGGATGGAAGTTGCCTCAGTAAAAAATATAAGGACTAGAACTTTATACAAAGTAAAGAACATAGTGATCGCTCAACCACAAATGTTGATTCGTCGAATCTGGTTTAGTAGCTGCTCAAATTCGATTGAATATCTACAAAGAAAAAGAGGGAGAAGGAAGGTATGTATAGGAGGTCGTTAACCACACAACAGTAGATTCGCAACAAGTAATGGGTAGAGGCTATATAAAGAATTAAGCAGTGAAAAGTTTATTTTTTTTAACTCAGTCATGAGGATTAAGAGATCTTATGAATAAAGCTAGGTAACTCTGTAGAGTCAAAACTTAATGGTATTCGAATACGTCGTGCTTCCAGTAAATAAAGCTGTATTTAATAGGTGATCCCAACAACGATGCATAAGTAAATTTGGAAACGTTGAAGTTTGGTAATGAAGTTGTTGAAACCCCAACTTTCTTAAGAAGTATAAGTCTTGTTATTTTGGGTTCAAAATGTTTACAAATAAAATTGCATCCATAAAATACTTAATAATAAAACCCTTATAACCCCATCATTTGAAAACCCTGGCAAGTAGTTATGTAGCATTACTCTATGTGACTTGTTGAGTACGGTTGATTGTATTCAGTCTTGTTTATTCCCCCCAACATAGAGATCTAAAGAAGCAAGGATGTTGCGAGAATCCGTGTTGGGGTTACGACCGCACTCAAGCGTTTCTGTGGGAGTGTTCTTCGGTTCTTCTCATTGTAAGTCAAGTTTTGAGTTTGGATGTCCGTAAAGTTGTTAAAATTGGTTGTTAGATCATATTTTAATCAAATTAACCATTTTGAATTATTCATTAGCAAATATGATACTTTTTTTATCTGCAACTGAACTCCTATGTTGTTGCGGGATGTTTCACACCCATGTTCTCCAAAATAAAGATGTTTCAAGGATGGAAGCCTAAATCCACCATAAAAGTCACATCAGCCGTTATCATAGCCACCTCCAACCCAAAATCCAGAGTCGAGAGAGAGCAAAAACCAAGAAGAAAGAGTCAAGATCGGCGGCCACCACAGGAGGGCGGAGGGGACGGCAGCAAAGAAGTCGACGCCAAATCACTCACTCTCAGGCTACGTCGGCCGAGAAACCAAAAAGAAACAAGCACCGCGATGTGGTCGTGCATGCCATCCTTAGAAAAGGGTACGTCAGGCTCCGAGGCCACGCATGTGCGGCGCACACGTGGGGAGCAGGGTGTCGGGGATTGTCGTCTGGTGCAGGAATCAAAAGCTTTTTTTTTTTATCGGCGTTCGGTCGGTGCCGGGTTCGTTGCATGCATCCGACGGTAAAGTTCAGAAATTGACTAGTAGTCCTTTTTCTTTTCGAGGGATAGTCGAGTAGTCGTACATGCTCACACAAACAATCGTGACGAGTGCCCGTGTACGGTGTACCTGCTGTGTGGCTTTGGCAGGCAAGCCCAGGCTTCAAGGGTCGAGTGCTCGTTCTTTCTTCTTCTTCTTGTTTTTTTTGGACTCGGGTGCTCGTGTTACAACTACAAAGGCCTGCGTAGGGCTAACGACCAGCATCAAATGAGCGCCTTTTGTTTTTCACCTATCTGGCATCTAATTTGTTCAATTTCATGTTACTTGGACGCGGCAACAAGCGGTTTTTGCGCAATCCAATAAGCTCAACAGTCTACCTTAAAAAACGACAAAAAAAAAAGCTCAATAGTCCATTTCCACAAATAACACACAGTAAATGGGGAGCTTGGGAAATAATTAATGCTCATCTCTCAAAATATTTGTTTTCAGAAAGAAATAAATTCTCGGCATTTTGTTTCTTTTTTTAAAAAAGAAGGAGCCGCCCTTTTGCTCCACTTATAAGAAGCAGCTCGAGTTGACTGATGGGTATGTTTGTACGAAACCGTTGTTGCTGAATTGCAAATGAAATTTTATTCATCAATGGAGGACTGGAGCTAGCACACTGTAAATAAAAACGCTATTCCACGGTAGGCTAGCTGCCCATCGATCATTCGTCATCAATTGAAATTATAAGTTACTCCTTTCGCTTTTTTCACTTATATTTTAGATTTTCTATAATATTAACTTTGATAGCTATTTTTTTATAATTTCACCGATACCATGCCCATCACAAAGAAATCCGCGAGAAGCTCCGTTCGGGGCTCGGCAAACCAGCCCTCGGCTTCCCGATGCGACGTCGGGCCCTGGCGATCGCCATTGCCACTATCCGGGCACGGTGGGACCCTCGCGGCGTCGGTGGTTCACGCGACGACGCAGCGAAGATGCCGCCGAAGCTGGGGAGCCTCATCCATGCGAGGACACGGCGCTTCTGCTGACCCGCCCTGTCGAGCCGGCCATGGGACGTCGAGTCGCCGACGTCGCCGGCTTGGTCGACGCCGGAGCTCTCTGCGCGCTTCCTTTTCACGCCCGGCACGGGGAGCTCGGCACCGCTGGCGGCGGAGTTCTGGCTTCTCCCTTGCTCCACGTAGGTGGCGGTGGCGGCTGGAGCAGAGTCCACGTCCATGGCGGCGACCGAGGTGGTGTCGAGCTGCAGGACCTTGACGAAGAGGTCGAGGTCGCCGCCGGGCCCGGCCAGGCGCTCAAGCTCCTCGACGGCCTCGGTGAGCCTGTTGACCTCGGCGCTGCAGACGAAGAGCGTCTTGATGCCGGCAAGGAACTTCCTGGCAGAGCCGACGACGGCGCAGGCGTCGCTGGTGGCGTCGAGCACGGCCTGCCCGCGAAGCGCCTCCTCGCGCAGCAGCTGGAGCCACGCGTTGAGCGAGCCTCCCCGAAGCGCCGTGCGGCCCTCGGCCGCATCGGCCACGCTGCGCACCATGGCCACCAGCAGCCGCAGGCGGCGGCGGCGCTGGTTGACGCGGGAGTTGCCGCCCCAGTTGGCCTTGAGGAAGGCGATGAACTCCCCCAACAACGGCGACTCCAGGATCTTCATCTCCAGGATAAAATGACAGATTGAGAGAGGGGTCCGTGAAAGTGGATGGGTCAATCCTGCACGCGGATATATAGGGGTCGTGTCACCGGCACGGCGAGCTCACGCGAGGCTGCTTTCGCGAGTCGGAGGTGGACTGTGGTGGGGCTGGTTGAGGGTGACTCCAGGAAAAAAAATGGCAATGACAGAGATTGAGCGAGTGGTCCGTGTAAGTGGATGGGTCAATCATGCACGCGGATAGATGAGATGGTCCGTGTATCTCTGGAGCCTGGTTTGGTTTGGAAGCCTAAAATCCCTGCCCATCCCTATCGATAGATGAGATGGATCAGGGATTTTGAGTCTAGACCGGTTCGGAAGCCCGGGCACCGCGAGCTCACGCGAGGCTGCTTTCGCGAGTGGCACGTGGTGGGACCGGCCTGCGAGTGACTCGCCTCAGTTTGCGGCTCCGCTTGGGAGAACCAACCAGCGTAAACGGCGCGGCCGTGTCAGCCTGTGTGCGTGATTCCGAGCTGGGTTAGCTGCTCGGATTTGAGTTAGTCCGTAAATTCCTTAAATCAAGCATCCAAACATCCAATGTGATTTGTTTGGTTGTTGGTAATGAGAGATGAATCGTGAATGTTATATTGTAGAAATGGCCGAAGTGGTGATGTTTTAGCTAGCCTGTAACTACACGTATAGAGATTCCATATTGAAAGAGCTAGCCACTTCTCCCCCTTCTCTGTGCACTCCAACGATCAACTGCCAATGAGCTCAGCTCATTCCTTCTCTCTCTTTCTTCCCCACGGCCCAGCTGCCCAACTCCCCTCTCCTGTCCTTCCCCCACGCGGCCTACGCTAGCTCGCCAGTCAAACCAGCAAGCGACCAGCCCGGTCCCATCTTCTCTCCCTCTTTTTCGCGCTCACTGACGAGCGCTCCATCTCGGCTCCACCTGTCAATGCAAAGGAGGCATTGTTTGTCTACTCCAAGCCATCTCTCTCACTCTTTGATGAGGACATCCATAGCATTTACCTATTTTCTCCTTTATCAAGTACTACATCAAGCATGCAAGCACCAATTATTCCTAGCGTACAAGCACCTAGTCGAGCAATCACAAGGGCAATGTTGCCGTGGAATACCAGGGCTAGCAAGAGCACTTCAATATTTTGCAATGGTAGCATAGGCATAAGATAATATATCTAGCGATATCTATATTAGTATGAGATGTGTTAACTGTTTCCGTCTCGATAGTTTCTTCCGAATCTTCTTTCAGTTTTTATGTAAAGAATATTAGAGGAAAGAAGAACAAGCCTCACAATTAAGACGGTAGAAATACTCCTAATTGTCAAAGATTGGCAACAAAATGATGTACAAGGTCAACACTCCGTAAAAAATACAGAGCTAGCGGACTCATTCGACAATCTTTATCTAGACAATGATACTTAGAACATCGATGCATGCAGAGTTATAGGTTGTACTCCTTTTTCTATGCTAAGGTTTTCTCAAACTGAATTTTTACTTGATAAAATTTTTAATGAGACAACCATCTAAACATTAATGAAAGCTCTTTATTACATTTTCGATGTATTTGTCTAGTTTTGTGGTAGAATTATTTTTTAAAAAAATTTTAATTTGTAATTTTGAATTCTATATATATTTCTCGAATTACTGCAATTTTTCAAAATTTTCAAGTCAAGACGGGCTAAACGGGCCCCGTTCGGCTAAACGTGCCTAGACCAATACGACATAGCCCGTGAACTTAGCATGCCCTATCTAGGTCTGCGACTGAGCCCACAGGGCAGCACAACATGATCATTTGATCTATTGGGCCAAGTGGATTAGACCTAAATGGGCCTATGCCGTGTCGCCCATTTAGCCACCACAGATGATACTCCACAATCCACAACAAACAGGATGGGATCACATGGTCGTACTGCACACATCCGAAGAAGAGGTCCTTTTTTTGGAGACATCCAAAGGGAAAGAGGTCGTCAGGACTCGGAACAAAGTTAGGGTGCGTAGCTTTTGCCCACCGAGTTCACTCACACCATCACTTTGGTATGCGGGACCTGGCCTAGCTTTTTCCCTGCCTGGCCGCGGATCGCAAAGCTCTGGCGAACTTCCGTTTTCTCGACGGACGAAGCAGATAGCACCAGCAAACTGGGGAGTTCATGTTCACCTGGTAGCAGCCAAACAGTAGCAGCCCTAACGTACAGTTGCACGGTTCATGGAATGGCCAGTGGAAGAGCATGCATTCTTGTACCGGCACTGTCATTTTGACTTTCACGCAGCACGCTAATGTTGAAATAACATGAGTCTGATGAGTCTGATCACCGTCGACCGAGTAATGTGCGTTCCATGGACGTGCGCATGCAGCTGAGGTGGGGGCAACGGCAACCACGTTCCACACGAGTTGACGCTTGCAATTGCGTGCCATACATTTGGAAAAGCGCCGGGAAGAAGGCCACCTACCTAGCTCGGCTCCATTCCATTTTTCTCTGAAGGGACGAGTTGATGCACCGGCGATACGCATGCTTGTGTCAATTACTCTCCTCAATACTAGATAGCCTACAATTCAGTTGACGGATGGCCATTATTTGATTAGAACTACATCATTTTTGGCAACTTAATTTTTGACTTTGCGGCGGACCGGGGAGCCCACATCGCCGTTGGAGTCGGACGAGGAGTCCACCTTGTACACGGAGTAGCCGGCGCCGAAGTGCTCTACAACGAGGTAGAGCGACCGAGCAGCCGTCGAACCACTGCTGCGCCCGCCGATGCTACGGTTGGTCTCGCTACTCCGCCGCCGCCGTCGCCAATGGATGTCTTGTCACTGAAAGCTTTGCCGCTTCGTCCAGCCTCTGCTTCTTCTTGTTCCTCGTCCCCCTGTGTATCATCTCGGTCGACGGTCGCCGCGCCAGAGACCGAAGTAGGCTAGGGTATCCTGTCGTATGTATACAAGTGTCGGCCGGCGTGTATGCTGGCTTGCGTTGTCGGCGGCTGCACTTTCCACCTATGAGATTATAATCTAACAACTGTTCATATAAATAACATTAAGTCATTTTTTTTTCAAATTTAGTTTCCATACATCCGTTTTATAAATCTAGTCTCCTCTTGGAGCTCGACAGCCACAGCAGGCAACACATATCACCTATTGTGCTATAGGAGCTCGGCAGGTAAGCACCTACCGAGCCACAGTTGCTCTGCTGCCGAGTTCTTTGAAAATTGGCATGTAATTAGGCTACTACATTAGTACTAATTAAATATGATTGGTACTACTTAAATACAATTAGCATTAATTAAAATATGATAAGCGCTAATTAAGCATATCACTAATTGGTGGCCGATGGTCTAACGAGCTTAAAAAAAGAACTAGATTTGTAAAAGCGGATATCTAGAAACTATTTTTTTTAAAAAAAAGTTACAATGCCTAAACAGTTCATGATATGAAGCCCGTGCTTGGTTGGGCTGGTGGGCTCCGAAAATAAATGTCCATGGATTTCATCATATTTTGGACTCTACCCAAGATGACAGTTTTGGGTCAGAAGTTTTGTTCGAAGCTTGGTCATGTTCCACGCGCCCCCAAACAGCCGAAAGGCCCAATTGTGTATTTGTACTCGACAAGTCATTCCTTCTCATCTTCCAAAATTTACTTTTAGAATTTTTTATAATAACTAACTTTTAAATAAAATATCTTTTCAATACAAGATCTATAAATTAATTGTAGTATATACTATATCGACCAAAATCGTATATGAGTTTTTATTACTCCGTATGAAACCGTATGCAATTGGCAATGCGTGATTGAGTTATTGATCTGAGAAGGCAATACACATATATACTCAAGCCTTTCCTTATCTCATCACTGGTTTATGGAAGTAGTGCCAGGGTGATTAGGAAAGCTAGAGACAATCACGGAAGGCATGCATGGAAAGAGCTAAAGACAATGACGGAAGGCATGCATGGAAAGACCTGGGCGACGCGAAGACGTAGGCGCAGCAGAAGTGTGCGCTAACACCGTACTCTCTCTCACACATAATCTAAAATCATAAGCTATAACCTGAAACAAAAAAAAAAATCCTACATCTATGACATTTTCTGGGCTCATAAATCATTGAGACCAAAACACCTCACCCAAAAATTTCGCTTACGAATGACTTGGGCATCCTAATTCCTCTCTGTTCTTTTCTTTGGTAAAAAATGTTCCTCTTGCAGTATAGAATGCATGGAAACATATGTTCGGGATACATGTGGAATGCACGTGCCTGTACAAAGGAAGACCCTGCATAATCCAACTGTCAATTTGAGCTTGACCTTTTGGAGCAATTATGCGCTGCAAATGTTGAAATTACAAAAGTTTTCGCCATCTAATAATGCGTTTCCATTCCATGTAAGTGCAGCTGAGGTGTCGCCAGCACATCCATCCAAATTGCCATTCGCAATTGCATACTTGCGTGCCACCTAGCAATGATACTGGAATTTTAAAGGAAAGCATTCCGAATTCGTTGGGAAGAAAGGACCTGTTGACGCCTGGACATGGAGACGTAGCCCGTACTCGCCATCGATGTAAGGCGCGGCGCAATCAGCGTTAGCAAGCGAAAATAGTAACTAAGCAAGCGACGCTCCCATCCAAACTCAACCTTGCTCCATAATAAATCTGGCGTAGCTAGTTTATATTGATTTCTACTTCTAACTTCTGTTTAAAGAAACCAAAATCTAATATAAATATCTGATTTTTGAAACGATTTATCTACTCCTTTCGCTCTGAGAATAAGACAAGGAAGACAAACGTATCACGCGATCAACTTCTCTCACTCCTATTCATACATATATCTCTTCCTCACTTTCTCCACCACTTATTTCTCTTTTTAAAACTCACTTCTTTCAGTTACTACTATTTATTTTAACCAAAAACCATTAGTGACCAACACAAACATATCCACAGTTATTTGGTCATAAAGAGCTTTTTTATAAGAGAGGACCTCAGTTAAGATCTCTTCTTATCCATCATTGCTCTGATAAAATCTATGTAAGGTCAATGGTGGGTAAGGAGAGTTGCGGCCAATTTTCTTTTTTGGCTCCCCTCCCCGGACAACACCTCCCAGCCAATGACCGTCCTCCACGTGCCCAGTCCCACATCAACTTGACATCTTAACTGCTTCCCGTACCCTGCACTTCTCTTTCTCGTGAAGGGAGCCGCTATTCCAAAACGGCTTAACGGCCACGTACACACGCAGAAGCTACCTTCCGCAGATCCACACAAAACCACCGGAAAATTTCAAATCCCAAAGCGGATTTCGCACAGAAACCCACCGCAATCCCGTCGCGTCGAGAAGAGAGGAGCGTAGCGGCCGCGTCGGGCCATGGGGAACAGCATATACAGGTTCCTGTGCGGCCTCTGCTCCCCGTCGTCGGGGCACGCCTTCCAGCCGCACGGCGCGCACGCCGCCGTCGCCTCGCTCGGCCGCGACATCCTCCATTTCGAGGCCACATCGCAGGTGAGCTGAATTATTGGTTGCGCTGCTGCTGCGGTTGTCATTGATGTTGCTGTTAATTACACGAGCTTAACAGTTTGCTTAATTTGGGGGGTTTTTGTGCGTGGCTAACTTTAAAGGTCCCGGAAGGGCTGAGCCGGCATGTGGTCTCCTCCAAGAAAGCACAGGCTAATTGGTAATTCGATTTTGTTTTTCGTGTTCTTCCTTCTTGTTTCGTGCTGTAAATTTAAAGCTGGTGAGGTTGTGAAAGATCAAGAAATAGTTGCCGTGGATGCGAGGGATTCGACGTGTGAAACCATGAAAGTGACGTCTGAGAGAAGAAAGGGATGGAAGAACATAGCATTCTTAAGAAAAAAAATATAAATTAGTATTTGCTGAATTTGGTGGTGGAAGACAGGAAGAGTGATTCAGTAAAGAGTAGCTACCAGATTTAACTGCAATTAAAACCAGCAGTTCTAAATGCTTGCGGTAATTGGCAGTAGGCACTGAGGGGTTTTCTGAAATTAATGGTGACATTGCACCATGATTGTAAAATGCTGTCATGGTAATTACATTTCTGGTGGTGATGAAAGGTATAAGAAGCTGCTAGTGGCATGGAAGAAAGCCAGGCCGACTCCGAGGACGCCGGAGGAAGCCGCGCGCCTCGTTGTACAGACTCTGAAGAATCATCAGAAAGCAGACGTTGAGGTACTGATCTGAAATTCAGAAAAACAGTTCTATCGAACTCGCAATGGCGGTGCACTGTAATTTGTAAGTCTGTAAATATGGATGTCTGCTTATGTTGTCCAGGGCTTCTTGGCTTTCTATGGCCTTCCTCATCCAAATGCAGCGTCAGCTGCTCCTGTGGCTCACACTGCTCCAACGCACAAACCTGAAGGCGCCAAGTATGAGCTGCACACGCTCCCGGTGAGACTGCTGTCCCTTTCTTTTCTCCTGATTTTTTCGTGTCTGTAAAGGCTATTGACTAACAAATGTGCCTGCTAGTTTCGCAGGTGGATGCAAAGGCTGTGGCCGACGGCGACACGATCACCGTGTACGTTGACACGGCCGACCCTCGTGAGTCCGGCAATGTGCCCCGTGAAGTGCAGAAAGCCGCGGCGGAGAGGACCAAGGCGCGTGCGGCCAAGAACTACCAGAAGGCTGACGCGCTGCAGAAGACCGTAGTTGATGCAGGATATAGGTCACTTAAAAGTTCACATTGATCAGTTATCTTCGTGTGGTTCATGTTGTGACAATTTCTGAAACTTCCGAATGTAGGCAAGTTCCTAACGCGAGAGGCGAAGAAGTGCTCGCGAAGAAGTACAGGATCAGACTAAGGTTCGTAATGCTACTTGATCAATGATCAAGAATTAATGCCTGCCTTTTTTTCTGCAGTTTTGATGTAGCGATATGAAATGTAATGCAGGGGGATTGATGCACCGGAGAGTTCAATGCCGTACGGCAAGGAGGCAAAAGAGGCGCTTGTGAAACTGGTACAGGGAAAGAGCTTAAAGATCTACGTGTATGATGATGACCGGTATGGTAGATCCGTCGGGGATATCTACTGCGATGGGGTGTTTGTGCAGGTAAGAATGCTCTGACATACATCTTTAGAATACCTTGTGGAGACTAGTATAACTAGAAGAAGCTACTTAGAAAGTACTGCAACATTTTTGCACCATGTGCCGTTGGCTTACGGCATCTCGATTACAGCTGTAGTAGTATTGTGATTCAATAAGTGGAGTGTAACATAGGGTCATGAAAAGCTTAGATGTTGGACAGAATAGAAGCAAAGTTTTTTCAAAACATTTTAATAGAAGCGAAGTGAAAAACTTTTGCTTCTGCATTCTGCAAGGAACTGTTGAAATGTTTCAGCCGACGATACATACTGAAACAGTTTGGCTTTTCTTGAATGTATGCACAAAGATTCAATTTTCCTTTTGCTTTCTGGATAGGAGCAAATGTTGAAGAAAGGCTTTGCATGGCACTACACTGCCTATGATCAACGCCCGGAGCTGGCCAAGGTAAAGTAGTACTAATCGACACTATACAGCTAGATTGTTCACTTGACTGAAAAAGATGGGTACATTAACACTCTGGAATCATGTATGCAAAGTTGCTGAAAGAAAGCCTTTCTTTCTCAGTGGGAGAAACAGGCGCAGGCTGGCCGCAAGGGCTTGTGGGCGTCGTCAAAGCCACAGAAACCATGGGAATGGAGGAAGGCGAAGCGCAACGGTACAGCATGAATAGGTTGCAGAGTTCCATGTTGTGTGTTGAACAGCTGGTTGATTTATAGCCTGCAGACCTGTAACCCAGAGCAATACATACACCGCTGTAGATTTGTGCAGTGTATTGTACACTAGCATGTCGGTACAGGGTTGTGAAGCAGGAAGGCATTTATTGGTGTGTTCTCTAATTGCATTCGGTGATTTGTGTTGTACACTAGTACTTGCATTGGACCATTGCGATTGCTGTAAAACGGAAACCGATAAGACTGTTGAAGTGAACGTCATGTTGTTCTCGACTTCTCGTGAACGTTGAATGACAATAAACCGAATGTACGTGCCGAAATGAATTTACTGTGGGTAGTGATTTTTTCTTCTGAGAACTGAAGTGCACAAATCCTAAATCAATGTAAATCTTCGTAAGAGATAAAACTATAAAGTTAGTACTGGAGTAGTGGACTGATGTCAATCAGATTCTCAATTTGCTGAAAAATCTTACCTTTTTTTTAAAGAGTGCTGCAGACACGAGGTGGTGCCGAAATGAAGACGGAGCAGTATTCTGCTTACTGGAGTAGTGTGCCGAAATGAATTTACTGTGGGTAGTCAGGCATGACACGCCGACTGTAAGCAGTGTTCTCCACAGTAAATCTCACCTTTCCGCACACTGTAAGCAGACACGCCGAGGAAGAGGGTGCCGTGCCGCCACTGCTCCGTCTCCATGTCGAACGCCTGCGCGCCGGCGGTCCCGTTGACGGAGAGCTGCAGGTGGGACGGACGCGCGTAGCGAGACGAGCAGCTGCGTCGGGGTGAGGCGCCAGGGAAAGCACGGCGGCCGCGGCAGAGGCCTCCACGAGGCAGGGAACTTATGTTCAAATGCCTCTCACAGTCTCTTTGTATCTATCATGTACATATACATATCACACAGACGATCAAAAAGAACGCCAAGAACACATCACACAAATATCATGGTATCTACTTTAAATTCATATTCCTGTTCAAGAGTAAGATCTTCCTCATATTTCCTGGAGGCAACCTAAAATACGTTCAAAGCCAAGAACCACAGATTAACTCTTGTTTCACACCACAGAACTTCTCTGATTTCATTGTCTCGGCAAAACAAGTCATTTTCATCATAAAGTGCCTATCAAATTCATAAATAGGTTTTTGAATTGTTAAATTATGTAACACTTTAGTGATTAAATAATTCTGTAGATAAATCATGACTACAAGAACAACACAAATACTAGATATGAGTAAAAAGAATAAGGCCCTGTTCTTTGCGGCTTCTAGAAGCGGCTTTTGACTTTTGCTACAGTAACTAACTTTTAAACGGAGTATTTTTTTAAGATAGGGTCTACAAGTTAATTGTAGTACACGTTAAAAAACTAATATCTAGATCATCAAAATCGCAGCGAGTATCTCTCTTTCCGTAATCTCTGCAAAATGACCAAAAGCCATCACCATGACCAAAAGCCATCACCATGATGCAAAGAACAGGCCCTAAATATGTTAGTACACACATGTATCTCAAAAATATGAACTAGCAGAATTAATAATATGAATATATATATATATATACATACATATATACATATATATATGTATGTATGTACTAAAAATTAAAGAAAACAGAAAAATACTAGATGTTACTGAAGTGAAACAAAGAATAGCGCAGAGAAGATGAAGTAGTTGCTGTAGAGAATGACGAGCAGCCGCGCAAGGCGTTTCTAAAAAAACCTGATTCGTCCTCTCTTACATGATCACAATGATGATAGCTTTGGAGATCTACTCTCCCCACGACCGATGTACACTAAAGAAGGGATGGGGTAGCCCAGAACAGCGCACAAACAGAGAAACTTGACTTTCAGAAACGTAATTTTTACTTAAATGCTCTAGAGAGAATATGTAGAACCTGATATAGACTTTATAAGGTGTCACTCTATCCTCAATGTAGTACTAAAGTATTCTACGTGCCATCATATACCAGTGGGTCTTGGAGATTTTCTTTGGAATTGCTAAAGCCCATTATTTCAACAGTAAGGTGGCAGGGAAGAACGGCGGCGGGGGCAGCGGTCTCCAGCCGGTCCCGCAGCCCCTGTCCTCGGGTCGCGCTCGCGAGGTCGAGGACGTCGAACAAGGGCTCGAAGTTGGTCGTGGGCACGGCGAAGGGGCGGGGCGCGACGGCGTAGACCTTGCCTTCGAGCGCGAGCAGGGCGGGCTTCATCTTCGGGGCGCCGAGCACGGCGCAACGGATCTCCTCGTACTGACTCGGGTCGTACATGACGGTGCGGCCCCAGACCCCGCCGACGCCGACGATGAAGGAACCGCGCAGCTAGTCCGCGGCGACGAAGGACATGCCGTGCTCGGAGAGATGCAGCCGGCGTGGTGGCGGGCGCGGCGCGCCGTGTAGCCGTCGTCGACATTGAATACGGAGTAGGCGGGGTCCTCGACGCCGTGCTCCACAACCAGCAGGTAGACCGGCATGGCGGGCTCGGATGGTGGTTTCACTTCCACCGCGTCGTCGTCGTCTCGTCGAGATGTTCTTGCCTCCTCTTCTTGGTCGTCATCTTAACTGGTGGTCGCCCTCGCGGAAAACGGCAAAAGGCGGCCGACCTTGGTGCCGGGACTAGGGTGTGGCAAAGCCCTAATCTTGAGAGAGAGAGAAGGAGAGCCCAAGATCGAGAGGCCCCGGCTGAGTAGGCCCAACGCAAACGACCATATGGCAGATGCCCAGCGGCCCACCATCCGCACTCGACACGGCCTGCTCGGCTCGCACGCGACACGCCGCACGCCACGCTCGCGCGGCGCAACCCCGCCGCCAACGGCCGCCTCGCCACAGCGTCCGCACGCTGCTGACCTAGCCTTGCCCGGCACCGGCGGGCCGCCCTTGACGCCTGCGCGCGGTGGCCAGCCGCGGGGCCCTCAGGCCTAGCTCCACGCGGCGCCACCGCCTCAGGTGCCCGGTGGCATGTACGCCACTCACAGGCATCGCCGCGACAGGGGAGCCCATGCCCATGGCGGCGGCGCCAAGAGGCACGCGCCTCTGTCGCCGGTGCTGTTGTGCTTCATCGGCGCCGTTCTCCTCCTCGCAAACACTTGCAACACCCTGCTCCCAAAGGTATTCATATTGCTTTCTCTTGGAAGTTGGATCCCCACTACTAGTTAGTGCAGGAAATTAGCACTGAGTTCTCGAAGCACGACCCAATGATTAGCTCGTGATCTTGGCATGAGGTTCCTTCTAATTAGCATTGTAGATCATTAGATTCAGAACATGTGAAGAAATCTGCCATATTTCTGCATGCCGTAATAATTGGTTGCTGATCCTTTCCTAAGGTTGCTAGTACCAACACAGATTCAGCTGGTGAAGAACGTACTGTCTTGATATGGGCTCCTGAATTCAGTTCATGGCTCGTGTTATTTTGGTGTTGCAGGAGGACTCGTGTCTTGGTTCCCGTTGGAGAAAATCATTGGCACCTGCTGCTCACACTCCCGCTCACAAACCTCAAGGTGTGAAGTATGAGCTGCACACGCTCCCTGTGAGATCTCCCTCTCTTCGTACCTCCTTTTACATTGTCGGTGAAGGTGAATGGCTGACAGATGTGTATGCTAGTTTCTTAGGTGGATGCTAAGGCTGTACCTGATGGCGACACGATTACCGTGTATGTTGACACGGCTGATCATCCAGAGTCTTGCAATGTGCCCAAGGAAGTGCAGAAAGCAGCGTTTGACCAGACCAAAGCACGGGCAGCCAAGAACTACCAGTGGGCTGACTCGTTGCAGAAGATCATACTGGATGCAGGATATAGGTCACTTAAAATTCACATCAATCAGTTACTTTTCTTCACATGATTTCTGCTTGTCACACTTCCGAAAATTTTCAGTGCAGGCAACTTCCTAACTCAAGAGGTGATCAAGTCCTCGCGAAGAAGTACAGGATCAGGCTAAGGTTTGTCCCCACTTCCCGTTCTCAATCAATGGACTTCTCTAACCGAGCCGCGGTTGTGATATAATGAAATGAAATTTGTGCAATGCAGAGGGATTGATGCACCAGAGAGCTCAATGCCTTATGGCAAAGAGGCAAAAGAGGAGCTAGTGAAGCTGGTGCAGGGAAAGAGCTTAAAGATTTCCATATATGGTAATGACAGATATGGTCGATTGGTTGGAGATGTTGATTGCAATGGGGTCTTCGTGCAGGTAATAAATCACACTAATGTGCCTTTGGAGTTCCATTTTGGAGGTCTAGCATAGTGGAAATGACCTACGGAAGTACTGGATCATCATTTGCCCCATGTGCTGATGCTCTCTTTTTTAAGATCTCTAAATTTGCAGTTGCAAGTTTAAATGCCTCTCTTACCTTGTTCAGGTTCTTGTACAGTACAAGATATCAAATGTATTCAAGATCATGCAATGCCTAGAACTTTCACAAGAACATAAATCAAAGTCATTAACTTTCGCTCTTAAATTCTGCAAGAAATTGTTGAACTGTCTCGGCCGAAGATACATTACTTTCTGGCTTTCTGTCTTTGGTTCTTAGCAATATTTTAACTGTGAAAGGAATTAACTTTATCTTTGCTTCCTCAATAGGAGCACATGCTGAAAAAAGGGCTCGCATGGCACTACACTTTCTATGATCAACGGATGGAGCTTGCCAAGGTAACTAGTACACTGGTACTTTTTCTGACGGTCATTAGCGCACTACAGTACTAATCAACGTAAGCACGCACAGCTGACAGCTCCATTTCACTTGGTACACGAAGTTCCTGATAAATAGAAATTTTCAGTGGGAGAGTCAGGCAAGGGTGAGCCGGATGGGCTTGTGGACGTTGCCAAACCCTAAGAAACCATGGGAATGGAGAAAGGAGAAGCGCATCGGGACAGTGTGAATCGGTTGTGAGTTGTGCCAAGAAGAGCTTGTCGATTTACTCTTCAGACGCCTAGAACAGTAGTTCCGTCAGTGTAGAATGTGTACAAAAAGTAAGGAGTATTGATGGGTGCCAGGTCCAATTGGGGATGGAGATTTGTTACAGTTGACTGTTGTAATTGCTGTAAAACGGGACCTGATTGATTGCTGTAACTTGATTGATTGTTGTAATGGATCTCATGTTGTTTCATAGTACGTCTTGAATAAATAAACTAGGCCTGTGTTGAAGTCATAAACATCAGGAGCAGAAATGTACTGTAGTGTGCAGTATGCAGCAGAAAGAACGTAAAACGGTATGCAAAGTGGTCAATCTGGATACCAGCGTATTCAGGGTGCTGTTGTTGTATATCGGCAAAATTTTCCTTGCGAATGTTTGCGATTCCTTATTGTCAAAGGTAACTCTTGGAAAATCACTCCCAATTAGTAGCGTTGAGTTTTCAGTATCTCAGGGACCTACCGAATTATCCACGACCAATTCAGATGTTCAGATGCGCTCATTGCAGAATGCTTGTATTTTCATGAGCTTCTTAGTAATACAAATTCAGATGTGAATAAATATGTTATGTTCATCAAGGACACACTTATTATACGTGCCTTGTTGGTGATGCTTGTATGATGTTGTTGGCACTTCAGATTCAGGTGGTGAAGATTATCCCTATGCTTGTGATTGTCCTACTTTAATGAGTGCCATGCTTAAATGTTTAAGGAGATTTTATGTCTTGGTTCCTTTTGGAACATTTCATTTGCTGTTGTCTTGGCAAAATTATTCGATACAAGCCTGTGAAGAAAGGTGGGTGCTGAGGTTGTGCTCTGTACTATATCTATTTTATGCGTTTTAGTGATTGTTTGTACTCCATTTTCACCTTAAAAGGTTTCATATAGAAATGAATATTCTTGTTTCTCAGCATCCATGTTGGAAATGCTTGTATGAAAGTGAAATTGCGTTCTTGTTATTGGATACCATGTTTAAGTTTGTGCAGTCATTGGTGGATCATGCCGGCTTTTGGGTTCAGCTAGAAGAACACTTTTGGAGGTATGACAGGGTGCGTTGAGATTCCGCTCAGACCGTCAGTATTTGTCGCTCATCAAATTTTAATGACATTTCAAGAACACTTGAATGATTGCAAACATATAGGTGGAAGTCAAGGCTTCACATAGCTAATGAAGTAAGCAATTATTTTCCTTTTAACACAAATAAGTATCGCTTGTTCGTACTTGTCGCTGACAAGGTTAAGTCCTGCAATGGATCAAGTTGTTTTGCTTTAACTGGAAATGACCATCGCAGACTCCCAATTTTCATTTTTAGTAGGTATCATATAAGCTACAGAAATAGGAGGTTTCATCCTTTTGTCTTCGTTACATCAAAGTTATATTTTTTGAAACAAGTTTACATCAAAGATATATTTCACAGTGGAAGAGTTCATCGCCAATTTGTGCTCATTGGCAAGATCCTTAAGCCGGTGCTGAATGAGTGTGTGACCCCTGTTACATGCTACTGGAGCTTGGCATTGCTTCTACGCGATGAAGACGAGCTCGTGCTTGTTTTTAAGGTAAGTCTTGTCTGCTTTCATTTGGTTTCTAGTGCACTGTGAGGCATCACTTTTCTGAATGATTTTCATTTGCCGACATTGCATCCACCAGTCAAAATGTTGGTTCCAATCTGGAAAGCTTTATGTGAGTTCACAAACTCCGATAGTACGAACCCTTCTGTACTTTCTCGACCAAATGATTTGCATAAACATGTTGAACAAGATTGTGGTGTGGAGTCCAAAGGAAGATGTGATTCACTGAAGACTTTACCGACAACAGAAACTTAAGTTTTGTTACAAATGAGAAATGACAAGTTAAATTACAAAGTGAGAGAATGTTAGTGATGCAGGGGCTCTGGTTCTTCGTTGGAAGAAGCCGGATTATTTTGGTTTATCTGCAGGAATTTAGTGATCCACTTGTAACTCTGGCCATGTGTAGTTCTGTGCTCTGAAGATTCATAGTAGAATGTACTGTACTGGTTTCGGGTTCCTACTTGGGAATTCATGTTCTGCACATTATAAATTCATTTGAGGGTGCCATTCCTGATACTAAAAGCTTGGCCACTTGCATGCGATCAGATCTGTTCTACTGATTATTTTTTCCTTAGACCAAGATGCGAAATTAAACTAGAAATCATCTGCCTAGTGCAGAATGCCAAACTACACGGCCAGGCCTGCCACTGCAATAACCTAAGAACGAGAATTTTTTTAGTCACGCGTGTCCTGAGTTTCTTGTTCTTTCTGGTTCTTGGTAACGAGTCTAACGACTACCTTGGCATAACTCTAATACACTGCTAATCGTTTACCTGCCAGTCCATGAATACCAGTTTATGCCTAGCTAGACTAATAATTGCAGCGGATCTGAAGATCCAGAAATGGAGATCTGTACTTGCCATTGTTCCAAAGAACTCACGAGGTCATCATCATGCCAACCATGCCATCACCATCGTCACAAACTTCCAACAATTGGCATAACTGAACCGGACAAATGGTTAGGTAAAATCTCAAGTACCTGCACCCCCACGCCTCATGAAATGAACAGCTGCAATGAGATTCTTGGGTCAGTCTGAACACCCCTTGCCCATTGAGCGTGTCAGCATACGGAGCATTTGAAAGTGCTCCGTATGAAAGGCCGACATGCCAGTGACTGTTCGTAGCGAAAACCGATTGTTCGTACGTGTAGCAGTGCCTCATACCCACACCAGCATATTTTGGGGGGAAATGTTGGATCACCGACACCGAGAATCACACACATGGTTCCGGGTCACTGTCGATGTGGGCCCTGATTTTGGGGGGGGGGGGGGGCATGACTAAGTAACATCCATTGTGAGGGTGTTCTTTTAGGCTGTCGCCGATAATTTTTGGTTATAGCTGATAACTTTCGTTTGTATTTTTTGACACATTAGTGGACAGCGGAGGCGTCGACCCGGATGGCGCATATGGTTTTAGTCTCAGAAAGTCTTTTGGAGAATTCGCTTTAAAATACCGTCTGATTTCGATGTTTGGCTTTTAGAAGCCAAAAAACTAGAAGGAATAGGGCCATGGGAAGGACAAGCAAGACTATAATAACGAGAATAAAATGTAATGATAGCGTGCGTCTCCATTGTTGCCCCTAGTCAAGGAAAATAAATTTATAAGGATCAGGCATGTTTCCATCCATATGGCTAGGCTTAGGTCAATTTACCTTTTTCTCCCCACTGTGCTTAGTGCTCATTGTGCTTTCAGAGTTTCAGGCCTAGATTGGCACTGCGGTTCGTGCTTGCTGACATTGTGACTTGTGAGTAAAAAGCATTCTAGAGGTTTGTAAATGTACATTACAACATGACACGGTATCACTGAGTGCACATCTGTCGCTAAAGGCAACATATATCTCTCGGCAAAGGAGGTAAGCCATGAAAATTGGAATTGGTGGTGTTCTCTGATGAGAGTTCAAGCTGCACATAATGTATTTTTTATGTTTCAAATATTGAATAATTTGTGGTGTGTAGGTTTGCCAGACTAAAAAATTTGGATGAAGATGGATAATATTATATTTTTAAGGGCTCAATATCTAACTTAATTTGTGACAACTCTTTGAGTACTAATATTTTCAGCGTTAGGCAGAACTGTTCAAAACACACACTACTCTTAAGGAAAGTCTTTTCTTTCTGTTCTCTAAACTGTCCTTTACCTACTACTAATACTACATGTGATGACAAAGGTTAAAGATTCTGTTCCTTGATCACTCATTCTCTCCTTCGATTCCCCTTTTGGATCGCTCGTTTATTTGTTCCAATTGGTGGCTAGAGTAACGAAGCTTTCAACCCCTCCCAATCACATCACTGGATGTTAGTCTTCTCTCTTATTATTTGCACTTTTTCTCTCTCTCTTTTGATCTCAAATCCAGTGAGCGGTGAGGAATACGTGTAGCTGGATGTCAACTGCCAAGTCCTAAGTCTAACATGTGGAAGGAACAAAACTGGACAGTAGTGGCAAGTGCATCAACGACCATATAACATAGACATCGCAACAGTTCTGAACTGTTCCCTGAAACTAGTGAACAGCAACCCCGTGCTGGCACAACTGCTGTAACAAAGTAAATGTCAAAAGAAAAATACAACTGTTATGTGATACAAGCACATAGTACATCTTGTCGCCAGACAGCTCGGGGGTAGCTCTCTCCTTAGATAACCCCTTAACCAAACCTTCAGGTGAGATCGAACTCTGGTCTTTTGCACAGCAACTCACAGTTATAATATTGAAATTGATAAATTCAATAAACTGATAAACTGGCACATAAACTGATAAATTCCTCTGTACTTCAACATTCTCACTCCATAATATTGAAACATGGGCTCTTTATGAACAGACATGCAATGGATGGCTTTTATGATCTGAGATATCTGATGTATGTCCCATTCTGACCCGAGAATAAGAGGAACTGAACTACCAGTGCAGCTAATTATCAAACACATGCACTTCTGTTCACGTGTCACATTTCATCGATCGGTATGTGTACAAGAGAGCTTTATGAGCAAGTATGCCTTCGTTTTTTTTTTACAAAAAAGAAAGAAATTGTTTTTGCAAGTGTAACATCAGAGAGAGAGAGAGAGAGAGAGAGAGACAGGGCAATTACAACAGCAACGTAGGACAATCATTAGCACCTGTCGTTTCGTTGGACGACAAACACCAGGAAGTAGTACGTAGCTAGTAGCTCGTAGCGTGTGCATTTTGGTCATCTTTTAGCTTATGATTTATAAATTATGGTTTTCTTTGAACAAATCAACGGAAGAGTTTCTTCATTGTTATTTTAAAGCGGTTTATCGGAACAGTTTTTTTGAAGTGGTTTATTGGTATCCGATTCATTTGCATAAACACACATGTTAGAATAAAAACTATACGATCGATCTGACAATTTGTCCCGTACAACAAGTCGAGGCTGGAGAGTCTAAAAGATTACATGTGGAACAATGTACTACCAACCTAGATACTAAATTGCACGAATCTTAAGGCACACGCGGTTAGTCGGCTAATTAAGCATGCAAAGATGATGGGTTAAGGGAGATCGTTCCAGTAGCGCAAGGAAAAATGATTCGACAATTAATTGGACAGTGGGCGCGGTGGAATTGCTCCTTCCGGCCTTTGGAAATTGAATGCCGTGCCCTCGCATAGCTGCAATTAATCTGCAGGAAACGAAGCCCTGAAAACAACAGCTACCATCGCAGGGTGCACTCACGGCCACGGAGCAAAATTCAGAAAGAGATCACATCGTTGTCTGCCTTCTGAAAAAGATACTAGATACAGGTTACACTGAACTGAAAAGAACAGCAGCATTTCGTCAGGCAGTAGCCTGAATTTTTTTTTCTGCATGTCGTACCGCCCCTTCAACTACGGATTAGGTTCGGGAATCGGGAACCAGATCAATGTATAGTAGTTGACAGTGGACTTAAAAGCTCAGGATTACCAACGCGAGATGACTACATCGTTTACAGATTCAGAGCTGCGGCACATGATGCAATTACCAGCGACAGATAACTAAATCATTGACAGATTCAGATTTATTGAGAATAGATTAGGAGACAAGCTCCTTAGATTCAGCCAAATTAATTACTATCACCACTCCATCCTGCAACCTCAACTGTACGCTGCCGTTTCACTTTTATGAGATTTTAAACATACCTAGAAACAACAACTTCCAACAAACGGTGATGTCGTTCTTGAGCTGCCTTAAGAACATCCTAGCAAAGCTCGTTGTTACATGAATGAAAACTGCCCAATTTTACCAGCATTTCACTGGCCCGCTTGAATTACGGCGATCATGCAACCATTTGTTTTTGTTCTGACGAGTACAGATTTGTACAGGTTAGCATAGCCTTCAGATGTAGAAGTGACTAATAACATAATTGCATAAGTACAGACATATACCAATAGATGCATATACACTTTGATCTAAAGCAACAGATCAGTAATGCAGCACAGAGGCACGGTGTTACTTTGTGACAAATGACGGTGCTACATTGAATGCGGTACTCAATGAGTTGGATGGTTCATGCATTTCGGTGATATGATTTGTCGCTGCTGCGCATTTGATCCAATCCTTGTGATGCCTTGTATATCACGCAAAAGCAATACTTAAGCAAATTAAGCAATCTATCACACGAATCAGCAATACATGGTTATGCTATATAACCATAGCTACTAGCTTTGCCATTGCAACACTTGTTTGGAACAAGTACAACCAAGTTGCATAAGTTGTTAAAATGTATCAAAAACAAAATCACGTGATAGCTTAGCGGAGAAACTAAGACTAGCTGCCGGTTGTTCACAAGCTTTTAATATCTTAATCTGTCATTAGAGTCGACTTAGCAGCGTCGTCGTCGAAGGTTCGCCTGGGTTAAATTAACCGGATCAATTAATTAGGGTCAACACGAAATTAAATAGGGGAACATATGTATTTGTCAAGTGAGCTGGTTGGTGGCAGAGGAGGCATTGAATAGTGTCTTGTCCAAGAGTTCTTGCTGTGTCTCGTCCATGTCCTGATGTCCCTCACATGGGGCAATCTATGGCCAAAGAGGAAAAGAGAGAGGTGCTTCTACTAGTAGCCATATTAGCTAGCCCATACTCCTCAACACAAGTTCTGTATATATATTGGGCATGAGTTCCTTGTATCATACATGCCAAAATTGTTGTGAGGTGTTAAGAATAATCCCATATTGGTTATAGAAGAGGAAAAAACACAACTTATAAATATGAGAGAGCCTTCACCCATTGGACTAGTTTTTTTGGGGGAGAAGATATAATATCACTTATAAGGTTATTGCTCAATTACTCCGTGGGTTTAGCTGTGTTCAGTCCATTTAGACCTGTGGTCCAGGAAGTAAACCCGTTGGACCTAGGCATACGGCCAGGGTCTAGATCTAACAAATGGTATCAGAGCCCAGACGTCTAACATCTCCTTGGACCTTATGGTTGTAGAAGTGTCCAACCAATGTGTGAGGGAGAGATTGTTAGGAATAATCCCACATTGGTTGTGGGAGAGGAGAAAACACAACTTATAAGTGTGAGAGAGTCCCCACCCATTTGACTAGTCTTTTGTGGGGAGAATGCCCAATATCACTAATAAGGTTGTTGATCCGTTGCTCTGTAGACTTAGTTGTGTTCAGCTCATTTAGACCTGTGGCCCGGGAAGTAAACCCGGATGGACCAAGGCATGCGGTCAGGGTCCGGATCTAACATATTGTTACACTTTTTGTCCCAGAAGAAAACGCACACCTCGCAAATAAACTGAGAGAACACGGGGGGATTTCTGAATTTCTATATTCTCTTACTTGCTCCCCCGATTAAACTGATTACAAGTATCTCAATATATAGTCTAACTAGCCTACTTATTCAGACTCTAAGTAGGACTCGGACTCTAAGTAGGACTCGACTTCTACTTGAGTTACACATGGAGACGGACTCAACTTCGTCTTAGACTCAGAGTCAAGATTATTTGTAACAATCTCCCCCCTAATCTTGACTCTCTAATTTATTGAGTTTGCTTGAGTTCGAGTGGCGACGCATCTTCTCAACACTCCAGACTCATCTCATCATTTAGAACACTGTTGATTCATCATCGCTGAGCGCTTCGGCAAGAGACACTTTCCCCTTCATCGGCTTGTGGTATTCTGAAGCAAAGTGTCCGTAATCATTACAGTTATAACACCTCATATTTGCCTTATCAAACCTCTGATTCTGATAGCCTGGGTCATTGGAAGTGTTCTTGCCTTCACGCTTTGATTGGATCTCCCATTCGGCGCGGGTCAATAAAACCTATCCTTCGTTGCTGTTACGATTGTTGAAGATGCATTCCTCATACGTCTTAAGACGACCGATGACCTCCTCCATGGTTATTGTCTTTAGGTCTCCAAATTGCTCTATGACTGAAGTAATTGGGAGAAACTGTGAAGGAACAACACAAAGGAATTTTTTCACTACGTATAACTCTTCCACCTTCTTGCCAAGGGCTCGTATCTTGTTGGCGATGACCACCAACTGGATGGCGAAATCATTGATCGACTCTGTTTCCTTTATACGTAGTACCTCAAACTCGGTTCTGAGAGTTTGTACCTTTGTTTCCTTCACACGATCAGCTCCAAGATGCATCGTCTTCAACGCCTCCCACGCATCTTTGGCCGTTTCCTTTTCGGTCAGTAGGAAGAGTGTCTCTTCTGGGATACCCTGATAGATGGCCGCTAATGCCATCTGATCCTTGCGCACGTCAACGTTGCCATTCTCGATCGTGTCCCATACTCCTTAAGCCCTCATGAACACCTTCATCTTGATTGCTCATGCTGCATAATTGCTCGTCGTGAGCATCGGATAATGCAGCGTGACAACAGAACTCTCCTTCGCCGTCATCCTGGATGATGCCTCGTCCCCGGTGGCACCACTTCCCGAAGAATGTGACATGATCTTGGGCACGGATCAAAAATTAGGCTAACTTAAGGTGAATCTTGGGAACTTCGAGAAAATATGCTTCACAACTCTGATCACGTCAAAATTTCTTGTTGACGTAATTGTCGCTTGCGCTTTGATGTGCTGCTTCTGATCTTAGAGATTTCTTTGCGCTGTGCTTCTTCACTTGGACTTGATCTTGAACCTTTAGCTCTGATACCAATTGTTACACTTTTTGCCCTAGGAGGACACATGGGGATTTCTAAATTTCTGTATTCTCTTACTTGCTCACCTGATTAAACTGATTACAAGCATTTCAATATATAGCCTAACTAACATACATATTCGGACTCTAAGTAGGACTCGACTTCTCCTTGAGTTACACATGGAGACGGACTCAACTTCGTCTTGGACTCGGAGTCAAGATTATTTGTAACATGAGGACTGAGGAATAAATGTTCACAGTATCAAGGCAGAAGACACAGTAGACATGATTTTTTGGGGGTGTGTGTGTTTGAGAAAGCATGCAAATGACAGCATTATGAAAATGCAGTGGGAAAAGTGTTACCACCGAGGGCATTTTGGGAATTCCCCATTTAAATTTTCATATTAAAAAAGAGAAAAAGAGGGGCCCACTTGTCACTAAGAGAGAGGAAGAGGATAAGGAGCCTCTGGTTCATTCTGTTTGCCAGATCAAGATGGAGATGGGGATCGTGAGGATTGATTCGATCCCTACCTCCTCAACTTGGTGGCCTCGGCGCTAGCCATTGGTAGCACAGTCCTCCTCTTTATTTCCATCTTATTATACCAGTTTGGGATCTCCTCCTAGAAGGGGATGAAGATCCAATCGAGTTTCCTCATCTCTCTTCTTCCCCCTCCTTTACCAAGTGATTAATCTGGTATTTAAGCCGAATCCAAGCGGCAGCGTTGATGTGTCTTCGATCTTAGGCTGCGGCTTTGTGCCAGCTTTGTGTTGTGGCAGCGCCAATTTTGCTAGCTTGGAGGTGGCCTGGTGTGTACTATCCCCAAATTAATTCTCAAGGACCTATGTATAAATAGTATAAAAGGATGCTTCGAAAAGGGGATGCAGGTTTTGAGGGGAGTTGGTTTCCTAGACTGAGTCATACAGAAATTTAGAGGTGGAGTCATTTCGGTCCTATGTTAAATAGAGTTCATGGGTTGGGTTAAGCCCAAAAGCAAACAATTTGAAACCCTAACAACTTTTGTTAATTTTCTTCCACAGCGCCACCTCCCCAGATGTTCTTTGTGCCAACTATAGTTCTTTGCCTCGATCGCCAAATCCACATGTCGGTCTAGCGCCTGCTTCCTCCACACGCAGGCACTGTCTCGCCTAGGCCTTCGCCCGGCACTCGCTTCGCAGACTTGTCGTCGACATGCTTAGTGAAAGGGCTGGCCGCATCCACGTGTGGCAACTGTCAGCAAGCTTGGCCTACCACGCGCGATAATAACTTGGCACTCCAGTGCAGGGTGGCATGCAAGCGCGTTAGTGTGTGTTGGGAGCCGCATAGTCTTCTCGAGCAACGTCTAGTGGCTAGGTTGCAAGTGCATAGTAAAATGATAGTTTACGGTTGATAATTGCTATTCTACTTATGTTATGCAATATTTGATCATATTCTACTCCATATGATGTTGACGTGATGACAATTGCAATTTGTGATAAAATAATGGTACATGATATTCATGACATGACATGTGCATTACGAGCCAGAGTGGTGAGAAAGTCAATAGCTATAACTAAAGTTATGCAACTATTCTGACGTGCTTTTGAGAAAGACTTACTTCGATAGACTCCTCCACGAGATAGAGGAAAGACCTATTTCGGTAGGTACCTCGACGGGATAGAGAAAAAACCTATTTCGGTAGACACCTCTATGGGATAGAAGTAGAGGGTGATATCAACGGATGTACTCTTCACTTTATTGGTATAAGCTGCAAAGAAGACATAAGCATGAGTATTGCATTGCCCTAAAAGAAATTGAGATGAGAAAAGAGAATGGTGAAATATTGAATAAATGATAAATTAAATATGCTATTGATGCTATTATTTTATTGTGTACTTACTTGCTAAGCCGTGGATTCACACTAGCTTTATTTGTTATTTTTAGGTGAACGTTAAAGATGATATGCATGGGAGGGAGTAGCACAAGGATATTTGTACTTTATAGCTCATCACTGCGTCGAGCGATGTATCACTTTTATCTATGAATAATTTAGTTTCATTCATTGTAATAATTGGTTAACTTATGGTTCCCTTTAGCCTCTTATAGACCGTAATATTGCTAGATGTGGCATTACTTGGTTTAGACTTATTTATGATATTTTTGGTAATTATTTAGTTCATATTTAGTTAAATTTATGGTTTATCATGTTGCTGAAGTTTATGTTCAAGTTTGTGTGGAATGTTGTTTCTTAATACCTAGATGTCATTAATTCTTGCTTATAGGTTTAAAATTTGATAGTGTGGTAGTTGTAGGTGACATCTTGAAATTTTGTTAAGCCGAAGTGTTACACGGTGGTGTTCTTGCATGGTCTTGTTCGACGATGTTTGTGCTTGTGTGTTTCAGCAACCTTGGTGCTTGGCCAGTGCTGAGGTTGGGTCTTGTGCGGTATTCTCCTACTCTCGACTTCACGTCTGTGGTATTAGCTGACTCGTGTGAGTGGCTTTGTACCTTCAAGAACTACACCATTGTGCAAACGATGGCGATAGGTTTCTTGGATAGCATCGACTTTGGCATGCCTAGCCTTGCTACCTTCTAGCAGTTGCGAGTGCCGTCACATCGTGAGTTGCCTTCAGTTCTTGTTGTTATTGTGCATTTGTCAAACGTTCTAGTGTACTTTAGTATTTGATATTTGAATCGCTAGTTTTGGGAGACAATTGTATCCTAATATGTGATATTAACATTTGCCCAATCAATGACAATGCATGGTTTATATAAGATTAAGATGATGCTTTAGGATATTCTGCTGGTACTTTTAGAAGTTGGTAGCCACTGTTGGAGTTGTCTTGGTTCTTACCATAGATTTAATCATTAATCTAACTGTGATACTGCTCACTATTTGCTTCGATTAAGCTTCTGTGATATATATACATATATATATATATATATATATATATATATATATATATATAGGAAGATTCTTTTTTTACTCCCAAGAGTAGTTACTCTCTGTATCGTATCTCATAATGTAAGGAGTATTTCGCATAACAGGGAGCATGTACGTGTTGTATACAAGTATATAAGATCATCTAGGTGGTATGTATATTTTTTCAAAGGTGGTATATATATTTTTAGACATACTCCTTTTTATGTGTATATATAAAGGTATTTGCAAAATATGCTAAAAACTATTGACTCGCTTATATATTTTTTTTATGGTTCACATTGAAGAATCTTATAATTAGCATATGAGTATACTCAAAATAATAAAAGAGTATGTCAAGTTCGTTTCTATGGTATATCAGATATGGGAGTGTATGTATGTATGTACGTATGTACATATGTAGGGAACATGAGCTATGCACTCAAGCTTACGATGCAGTCACGATGAACTCCAATTAAAAAATATCATAAAAAATTCTAAATGTACTTTATGGTTTACTCCACCTATGTATAAAATTTTAAGTTTAAATTTATTCTATATTAAGAGTAAAAAAGAGAAATCTAACAAATTTGAACTCTTAACATTTATCAGATTTTTCTCTTTTTTATCACTCTTAACATAGAATGAATTTAAATTTAAAATTTTATATATAGGTAGAGCAAGTTTAGGAGTGCATTAAGAATTTTTTGTGAATTTTTTTACTTGAAGTGCACTATGATTGCACTGTAAGCTTGAGTGCATAGCGCATGTGTGCGTGCGTGCGCATGTACATACTTGCTGATCTTTGATTTAACCATTGGAAAAAGTCCAAATTACTACCCCCAAGTATAGCCTAAGTCCGGATAACCCCCCAAGGAATAAAAAGGTTTACTTAACCCTCTGTGTTTGCTAAATCAGATCAAAGTTCACCTTTTACCCATCTCCAAAACTGATTTTGCTGAGTTGGCCGGTTTTGTTGACTAGGATTGACACATAAGATATCCTACATGGCAATCATATTCTGTCGACTTGGTTTGCAAGCTGCACAGGTTTCAGGAAAGTGTTTGTCCATTTCTGGCACAATATTATGTTTGCATTTGCTCTATACTATGTAGTTGCTTTCCTTGTTAGGTTTCTGTAGAAGCTATGGAATTACATGTTGTGTTGAAATTGAAATGCAGATTAGTACCAGTTTGCTTTACAGATAATCTTATTTCCCCCCATTTTTAATAACTAGGCTGCATCATGCCATTCCATTACGATGATAGTTGTTTGAAACCCTTGTGTATCTTTCTAGCACATTTCTTGTTTAGATTCGGGGCTGATCATTTCATCTAATGTGTGCAGGACATGGGCTTCAGTTTGTTCCATTAGGTGCGCTACAATCTCGTGTTATCATCGGTACTAGTCCTCTTAGATATTTTGGGGGAATCCTTGGATTCTACCTTGTACGTTTGGTTAAACTTGGGAAACACCGGCTGGAACATGCTTTCGGGATTCATCTGTTTTGTTCTGTAGTAATTCAGATGCACGATATGGTACCGATAATTGTATTGGTTGAACCATATACTTGGGGGATAGCTTATGTGTCAATCCTAGTCAATAAAACCGGCTAACTTAGCAAAACCAGTTTTGAAGATGGGTAAAAGATGAACTTTGATCTGGTTTAGCAAACACAGGGGGTTAAGTAAACATTTTCATTCTTTAGGGGGTTATCCGGACTTAGGTTATACTTGAGGGTAGTAATTTGGACTTTTTCCTTAACCATTCAAGTATAATCTTTGAATGTGCATTCCATTATTTGTTTAGTTGCATTGAATTGCATCTGATTATTGTGGTAAGATAGTTGACTCAAAACTAGCAGAATATCTAGATATCATTGTTTCATTCTGTGATTAGATATAGACCACCGTGTTGAGAATGCCTTATGTTAAATAAGTGCAACCAACATCAGAGAACAATAATTAAAAAAATCACAATTTAAGTACTATGCTAATTGTTAATTTATATTCAGTAGTTCTATTGAGTGCGATTTCATATTAAAATGACATGGTAAAGATTTGTGATATTGCAATTATTTTATTTTGCACCTGTCATTTAATATGTATACCGGAAACATGCTTTATTTTTCATTTATAATTCAGAAATTTTATTTAAATATTTGTTGAAACCGCTTTCTCTACCAAAAAAAAGTTGTACGCAAGAACAAAGCTCCAGATTGTGAAGGATACAGTTGAGTGGATCATCAAGTTCCATGTTCGGTAAGGCAGAGACAGAACAACGTGAAATTTGCGCAGAATTGCACATGAGAGGAATGGGGAGAAAAGGAGATGGAAGCTAGCATCTGCGTTTTTCAGTGAACACCGTAGTTTAGTGCTCAAATTTATGTGGAAATTGAGTGAGAAGCATAAAATTGGCATGTGGAAGTAACTGCAAGAGTTAAATCAGATCCATGTGAAGTAACTAAGCACACCGAGCCCAAACTTGCAAACTGTATGGAATCATTCATGCATGTCCAAAATATCTAGTCCAAATCAACCACAAATTTGTACCCCCAAACATCAAATAATGTCCCAAATCTCTCTCTCACTCCCTCTATTTGTGTGATTCAGCATAGCTTAACCACTACTGTCTTGTTCTTGGTAGCACCCACGACATGGTAACAAACACTTTTCCTTGTCAACTCATAAATCTGGGAATAGAATTGAAACAGGCATGGCATTAAGCTAAGAAAAATAAATTCCCTCATTTAATTCCCTGGAACTGTTACATCCACGAAATCTGAATGTCTCTTTTCATCACTGTGAGGCATTGATTTCCTAACCACACAAGTAGGAGGAAATTAATCAGTGTACGTTCTAGAATAACTCTTATAATTGGGTCTCTTTCAGAGGCATCCGATCGATTAAAACGAAACATGTAGAGAGATATATTTCCGTGTACGAGGTAAAATACACAGTATTATATACTCCTACATGATGTGCATGGAAAAACAATTGGAGGTTTTTTTTTCCAAACTTGAAAGGGAAAAGAGCAAAATGTAAACCAAGAACCATCCATACGCAGGATGATCAGTTCCAAGGAAATAGCAGCTAGGACACATTAGACATGATTTGCAAAGAGATCTAACATAACCATGCTCACAATTTTATTGTTATATATACTATTACAAACTTAAGCATAACATTTTTTTTTGATAAATTCCTCTTCCATGCACGCATATTATAATGAAAGACATGGTACTACACCGTTAAAAATTGCGAAGTAGAGTACACTGGATACAGCACCATATGTGCACTACGAGGTTAGACCCCTCTGTGCAGTGCTAGAGCCACCGACGGACGCCAATGCGCTTCTCACCGTCATGGCGACGCGGCAGCCCTTGAACGCCCTGAAGCTCTCGTGCCGCACCCTGAAGCACGCCGTCATCATGTCCTCCTCGTCATCCCCGACCGAGAACGACGCATGTCTGTTGCTACCTCGCATCGACGAGCACGCCGACGACTGCGTGCTGCGAAACGACAATGACGACGACGATGACAAGGAGCAAGACGACGAGGGTGAGCTCGACGACCTGGCTTTTCTCAGGATGATCTTGGGCAGGATGGAGCTGAGAAGGCCGGGCTTGGACTTCTTGCCGCCGGCTGCAGCGGTGGCCGCGGTCTTGTGGGACGTGTCCTTGGCGGCGCCGATATAGTAGGACGGCGGCGGCGTAAGAGGCGGCAGTGTGGTCGTGGAGATGGTGTTCTTGGGCGTGCCCGGCTGCGACTCCCACAGGAACGGCACCGAGCCGGCCGAGGCCACGCCGTAGTACACCCTGAAGGACGGCGCGGCGACGGAGCTCTCCTTGGTGAGCAGCTTGGAGAAGAGCTTGCTCCCTTGCTTCAGGTGGAGAGGCTCCTCCTTATCCTTGGTGATGGCCGCCATGGATGAGGGGGGGGGGGGGTTGCAACTTGCAAGGGAGAAAGAAATGAATCAAACACTGAGACGAGAGTGCGCAGCTCGAGTGGGTTTTATGCTCTTCGTCAGGGGGTATAATAATGGAACAGTTGGCCATTTGCACGTCTCCCGTAGTTATCTGCTCGTTATTACTGTTCACCTATTCAGATCCGAGCATGTACAGCTGAGCTGACTTTTGACTTCAGTAGTACAAGGATGGACCAAACTGTAATTTACAGGAAATTGTACTGCGTGAAACAAACAGCGCAAGTAATTAGGGCATCTCCAATGGTCTGAGTCAGCTGGCTATTTGCATGTACATACCAGCATAAATCCTATGTGGAGGAAAGAGAGTATGCAAAAAAAATCGAGCCGGCTCTTCCTTAAGCACTAAGCTATAACAGAAAACGAGGCAGTCTCTATAAATGACTGTGTGTGCATGTAAGTATCAAATAGCTATCCTTATAGACAGTTCTTTGTATACTAGCTATTTGGTTGATGATGTGGAAGTTCTTCTAGTTAGTTACTAGCTAGGACCATTGGAGATGCCCTTACGATGCTAGCCCTTGCAAACTCACAATTCTACCATCGACATAACTTAATATTGTAAAGCGCTTTCCTAGGGTTCGATCCCGAGTAGAAGGCGAAAAAACACACTAGCTTTTAGTAAGGAAGTTGTGATGAGCACACATACTTAGATCCAGTTTCGATTTCTAGCAAGAGGGGCTAAAAACACTATTGCTTAAGGGAAAAAAGTGTTTATAATTACTTCCTCCAATCACAGGAGAGTGACGTTGCTACTATAAGACCACCACCGTCTTCTCATCCGATGCACATTAATAGTACTCATCTGCCTCCGCGTCTACATGGAGGTGAGAAAACGGATCCATGCACCACCCATAAGTCATAAATTCCAAAATTTTGGCCCACAAAAGCTTGATTTAGACATTTAGGGCATTTTCAGTAATGATATCTTAGTTATCTCTTAACTATATTAAATGGATAGAATTCTATATAAAGGAGAGAGGAGATAAGAGAGAAAATATGCTGTCTCTTATGCAAAAGATGACTTGAACCCGCAAAACAACGTAAATAGTGAGAGGATGTAAGACATAAAGTCATGGTAAAAATAATATAAAATAGCTAAATGAATAATTTGTTGTTGGAGAGATTATCTTTAATGCTCTTTTTAGGTAAGATAAAAACCCTAAACATAATTCTAAGAGAGACACATGCTCTTAGTAGTATCTTTTGCTTCAATTAAATTTGTTGGATGGATAGAGCTAACTTTGTGATTTAGCTTCTTCTAGTTAGTAGTAGGTAGGTAGCTCTTAATTCAGACTATCGCGCTTTTTCGCAAGTCCCTTTGTAGCACGTATGTGTGCATCTGTACAAGGACGTGTATGCCGATAAATAGGCGAATGTATATGGCACAAACTAAATCTTGATCAACAAGTTAAGGCAAATATTTTTTTGAAGTAAATCCTGATCTAATCAAATGTACATGCCAGAAGCCCATAATCCTACCAAATGCTTGCTGGGATCACGGTAATTTGAGCCCTCCATTTTATTATTCTTTATCATTTAAAAAGAATCATTTTTTTATTTGGATAGATGACTTTTTGTCTATGGTTGATGGTTTTTTTTAATGCTTTCCGATATGAAGGCAGACGGTGGAGGGGCTAATACAAACAGCACACACAATTTTAAAATCGAGAAGCCGTTTAGAGAATTCGCTTCAAGAAGTCGCTCCGTTTATTTTAACTTTTGGAGAAGCTAAAAGCCTAAGGGGGTGATCGGAATAGCGATGGCTTTTGGCTTTTGGCTGAAAAAACACTGTAGCTGGCTGAAAAAATACTGTAGCTGAGTTAGTGGATAGTGTAGTGAATAGTGAAAAAAAAGCTGAAGCTAGAAGCTGAAGCCGAAAAAAAGCCAAACCGATCACCCCCTAAAAGTACACAGCACAATATGGCATTCCCACCTCAATCTATACATTCATATTGCAGGGCTCCCTACAAGGTTGGTTTCCTCTTTATCACAGAGAATCGTCATGTAATGGCAAAACCAAACAAAAGAGAATCAAGTTCGTTCTCGAGATCATCTAGCGGCAGGCATGATCAACTACCTTGATCACAGGACATATACATTTATTACATATACGACCCCACAAAGAGGAGGCTAATAATCAACATTTTGTACGTTCATTGAAGAGCCTAATGATCTGGTTAGTTGTTAATGGAAGTGGGGTTTGGATAGTACATGGACATCAATGTAGTATGATGCATTGTCCCCCACAAGATTGGTCTCAACAAAGCCCAGCTTTTGTTTGGTTTTGGGTAGCTGGACTTCTCACCAAATGGTCTGCAGGCTTTCAATGTCAGTGTCAGGGCTCGACATTTTTTTTGGATAGGTCAGGGTACAACATTAGAGAATCAGGTACCTGCAGAGCTGTACAATTATTTATGTGAGTCTATCCTCAAGATTGTACCTAGGACTTGATAATGTAAATCCCTAATTTCAAATAGGCCTGCCTAGATCTACTCGCACTTGTACAAACTCCGCTTATATTTTCATTCTCGTTTTACATAAAAGAGTTAATTCAGAGGTTAGAATGTATTTAGCAATCGAAGTTATATGTTGATTTAACTTTTGCTCAACTAGCAAAGTGGAACTAAACTCCCAACTCTCCCATGTACATGCCCCGACATAGGCTCAGTTCACCCCTCTCACAGGCATGGTCTCCCAGCTAGTAACTGATTTGGAGTATTATACTCCATTTTTGTTTACTACAACTAGAAAGTTAATAGTAGTTTCTTACTAAAATTTTCCTTGGTTAAGCCAAAGAGGAATCTTGCCGTTACTTATTCAGCCTACTTTCGAAGGTTGACTAGATCTAAGAGAAAGCGAAACGGTAAAGTATTTTTCAGTAACAATTCGGATTACATAAAAGAAAAAGAGAATATGGAGTCGTGCGGTTGCTCTGCTGGCAACTGCTGCTCTGCGCGTGACTCTGCGCTGTGCGATCGTGCGGTTGCGTGCCTGCCCGCCTCCGCCCCTCCACGTGCCCGCCCCCGCCGCCGCTTGGCCGCACGCGGCGCTCCCGTTGACGCCTCTCGGCTCCGTCGTTGCCGGGAAGGAGCACAGGAGGATGGGAATCGAGCTGGTCTTGGTCACCTCTCTTTTGAGAGGAATGGTCTTCGTCACTCGGGCTCAGCTCCTGTCTCTCCCATCCCATAGGCCTCGTGACATGGTAGTAACATAGCCCAGAGTCACAAACAGCCCAACTCGCCCCTCGAGGCCTGAGTCTTCTTCAACCTCACTCCTCTCCTCTCACTCGAGCCTTGCTTCTCTGCTTCATGCGTCATCACCGCCCGGTCGCCGCCACGAATGCCGCTGAAAATGGACGGAGGTAGCGGCTAGAGCCGGTGCGCCAACCCCCTGGTGCGTCGAAGATAAAAAAAATATAATTAAATAGAAAAAGAAAAGATAAAAAAACTAGAAAAGATAAAATTATTAAATAGTAAAAGAACAAAAATAAAAAAATAGAAGTTAACTTTAAACTATTTTAAATAGCGCCCTAAGGGTATCTCCAATGGTCTGAGTCAGCTGACTATTTGCATGTACACATCAGCATAAATCCTATGTGGAGGAAAGAGAGTATGCAAAAAAAATCGAGCCGGCTCTTCCTTAAGCACTAGGCTATAACAGAAAACGAGGCAGTCTCTATAAATGACTGTATGTGCATGTAAGTATCAAATAGCTATCCTTATAGACAGTCCTTTGTATGCTAGCTATTTGGTTGATGATGTGGAAGTCTCCTAATTAGTTGCTAATTAGGATCATTGAAGATGCTCTAAGGCGAGTCCTCTGTCTAGCCTTGGTGTGCGCATACATAATGTTGCGTTGTGGTCAGAGCCATCCGAGTGAATCATCGTGCAGGTCATTTGTTTGGCGATTCGGTTCTCGATGCAGGCGCGACATGGGGACGGCCAAATCTAGGTCGTCCATACATTAATGATCTTCCGCACATCCAAGAACAACATTTCTTTATCCGCCCTTGCAGGCGCTCCGTATTTTGCATTACTCCCGTGCCTGTAATAAATAATCCTACAAGACCCGTCTCTGAAACACCTGCGAATGTAGCATTTTTCAGAAAGACTTCTCTGAAACGAAGAGTACCAGTAAGACATCGCTAAACTACGTACTCTTCGTTTACTAAACTTCTCTGAAACGAAGACTACCGGTACGACTCCTCTGGATTTTTCAGGAAGACTTCTCTGAAACGATGTAACAGATTTACCAAACTTACTGTCCCTGTTCTTTTGAATTTTGATTTCTGTATTTTCGAAACTTAAAATAAACGTAACACTTTTTCTAAATGATTCTCGAACCTGTTTCTCTAAATAACTTTTTAAATCTCTTAACACGTGCGTTACCTACGTTAATATCTCAATTATCCATCGCTTCTCAAAAAAACACGGCTAAAAGAGCGTCAACCAACCCAAAAGAACATGCCACTGTCAGGCTGAACAGTGCTAGTCCACGTTCTACTCCAGCATGCTGTGCGAGTTATCCGTCTGTAATCGTCGGCACTCTATTTGCATTTAGAAGTACGAAGAAAGGAGGAAAAACCAGCGTTGTACTGTACAGGGAGCATCTACATCTCCTGTTCGGCTCCCTCTATCCCCTGCCGCTCTGCTGTGCTGCTCCGTGGTGCAGTTCGAGGTTACTTTTAAGGATGGCCATGCATCCAGCACTTCTGCTGCCATTCCCAATTTCCCATGAATTCGCAGTTATCGCCTCGGGAACAGGAGCTAGGTAGGCAGCTGGACTGGCGGGCGGTTATGGATTGAATACAGTAGCAGTAGCAATCTAGCATCCGGTTCCAAAGGCGACCGAGCTAGGAGACGAGATGGAATTAACGACGGAGCCGAGGCGGCGATGGCATGAACAGCGAACGCATCATGAGAAGTAGGACGGTTGCTCAGTAGTAGACAGTAGCGGCTGCTGCTGCTACTGTTAAAAATATGGGTACTAGATTTTACTAATAGATAAATATCATAAATAAGTAGTAATATATAGTTTATAATTAATAGCAGTAGGTAAATCATACTGTATTTCAAATAACATGATAACAAAATTATAACATAGTCATCGAATACACGAACGACTTACAGTAAAGTCAAATATACACGATAGTAAAATTATACTGGAAACATAAACGACTTACAGTATATTCTAATGAAGAATATAAATCAACGTAGACTCGATGCCGCACCTGTGTGTAAGCGTGCGTCACAAATTACGCAATTTTCTAAGAGAAAATACGTGAATACATGTGCATGCACGTGTGCCTAAAGTCCTCCTCATACCATCCCATACATGTTATATATTTAAGAAGTGGCAAGAACTCTATTTTATATATTATCTTCACTTTATTTAACTAGAAAAATATGATACTAAACTATATATACTTTAAAATTATAAAAAATAGATCTCACACTCATATGAACTTAATTTGTAACACCTGCACTATCCCCTCAGGTGGAATCGTATTTTACTTCGTCTCTTGCCGACAACAGCAGGAGGAGGATTTCTCCTGTTGGTGAGTAGACGAGCAGTACATATTCCCGTAACTAATAGTAGCTGCGGCCTGCAGCTGAGGCGGCTGCCGAACTCGATGGACCTTTAGGCCCACTAAACTCGTAGGTGTTGGGCTTTTGCAGGCTTTGTACGTCTGATAGCCTGCTCAAACGTGTCGTGCTGCTTGGCGCCCATTTAATCCTTTGCGCGTCCCCTTTCTTTTGGGCGTTCTGGTCCATAATCCTTTGCAAAGTATTTGGACTATTAGTTGGGCTATGTGACAGCAAGCGTCGATATGTCCGAGTGGTTAAGGAGACAGACTTGAAATCTGTTGGGCTTCGCCCGCGCAGGTTCGATCCCTGCTGTCGACGTAATTCTTTTTCTCATTCTTTTTATTCCAACTTTTTTTTCCTTTTTCTTGGTAGGATTATTTTCTTAGTTTACATAATTATCTGTTCCTTTTAAATCCTAAATGTTTTTAGATTGAATTATGTACGTTCAGTTTGCCCATACTTTTTCACTTTCCTCTTTACCCTAAACTTGTTTATGGAGCTACTTGCATGTAAGTTTTCATGAAAAAGAAGAGCTCCAAAACTCTATGGAGACAACAATGATCTTTTTTATTTTAGTTCGGTAGGTGTCCTGTTAGTATTGGACCTGCCAATTACCTATGGAGTACATCATTCTGAAAAAGAAACAATTTCAAGAAATACGAGTATTGAGTAATCTCTACAGAAGGGATATTCTTTGGTGGCACGTCTAACCTGTGGAACAATAACACTCAAATCAGCATCTTTCGTCCGAAGTGGAATATAAAATCTATCCATGACAAATGAAATGCATTTTTCTGAGAGGGCCATTGTAATTTATTATCCTGAAAGGGCCTTTGAAGCAACATATGTGTGTGATTCTAGCTAAATTCTAAACCTCTCATTTTTCATCTCATCATGAGTTTGGAAAGGTTACCAAAAAATAAAATGATTTTCATCTTAAAATAAAAGTGGTTTATTTCTGGAGGATTTGTTCAGTAGGAAAATCCACGAAATAAAAGTAAAAATATTTGTTTCTTTAAGGGGGGCAAAAAAATTATTTTCTTTGAGCCATTCAGCTGCTGCAATCTTCAATGACACCACTCCTGTCTTTGTTCACCTTACCTTGTAGAAAAAGGTACCTTTCTTCCTCTCAATTATGATAATCTTACATGCATCCTCATCTAATAATATCTTGAAGCTTAAGAAAAATGAATTCAATAGCTACAGGAAGACTCCCAAGCTGCTCTCCTCCATTCCATCCCAAGAGCAGAGCAGACAGGAGAGTGGAGGAGAGAATAGTAAAGTCAACCGGTGAGCTGCTTCTTGATTTCCTGATCCATTGTAGCCTCCTCTTTGCGACTATTTGTTGCTACTTGATATGCTCTGTCTAGTACGGACCCTGTCCAAAGCTCTGGAGGTTCGATTTTAGTAGCATGAACTGTTGATTTCCTGTCTCCCAAACCAATCTAACATGGAAAATGTGGAGAGAAAATAAGGAACAAAGAAAGCGTTGTGCTTGATGAATTTGCTAGTTCGAGTATCTGCAGTGATGGCAAAAGAGTTTTTTTTTTTTTGGATCTTTTTAGCGTTGTTTCGTTGTGGGGATGGAGCTTTTGGTGGTGGGAATGAGCCGAATCTGGTGAATTTGGTGCTCAAGATTAGGGCCTACTCAAGATGCGTATGTATTGTGAGGCCTAGTCCGGACTTGTAATCCAACCTTGCCCAAGTTACCGAACTGGAGCAAAAATGGAGCTTGAAATTGGCCGAGTTCAATTACATTGGGACTTTGAAACGTTCCTGTACTGTAAGATCTAATGCTTGATTTACATGGTGTGGTGAGAGGCCTAAGGAATCTGTTCGATGCTTTTTTTGCTTTTTCCGGAGAAATTTGAGTTAAGCAAAAGAGGCTAGGGCTACCTGATTACCCCTTGCTCTGCATTTCTGTTAACAACTTACTGCATGATTACTCTGTTAAGAGCACTCTCTGGTTGCATTCTGGCTGTCTGATGTACACATTTTTCAACTGTTCAGATGCTGCAAACTGATAACAGTAGGATAGTTTTCAGGTTCTTGCTCTGCATTTCTGTTTACAACTTACTGCATGATTACCCTTTTGAGAGCACTCTCTGGTTGCATTCTGGCTGTCTGATGTACACATTTTTCAACTGTTCAGATGCTGCAAACTGATATCAATAGGCCAGTTTTCAGGTAGTTCTGATTCTCTGAACTGGCAAACTTGTAAGCAGGTATGATGTGTTCTACAAGGAGGCTTGCGTTTGTACTTGCTTTGGCCTTTTCAACTGCACTCCTTGATACCAGAAGCACGCATTTCAGTTTACGTTAAATACTTGCAGAGTTAGCACTGAATTCAACAAACTACAAATGTTACATTTAGTTGTCCCTTCAACCAGAATAGCAATTCCGATTCCAAAAATTCTAGAATGCTCGTCGCAAATCTGCTGACATGTCAGTAGTTGCAACTTGCAAGAGTAAATTTCACACTTCACAGTGCAGGACTAGAGACACAAAAGCCCAGGCCAAACTTGATAATGAACTTATCACATGACTATCATAGGATCGCTAAAATGGTGCACAACCACGTCTTCATTTAGACCCTAAAGATATACACATACTGCGAGCCAATATCACAAGTAGAGTTTGCAGATGTGCTAATGAGATCTGCTCTCATTGCAACCTCTCCTTTCTAAGCCTCTCAATCTCCTTCACCGTATGCCAGTGCTCCATAGAAAGACTCTTCTCACCAAAGCTTGAAGCCATTATCTGTGCCATTGTTAGCCATCTGCAGATCAGCATAACCAAAGTTAGTTGGGTAAATGTTCACAAGCTTCCGTGTAAAAGTAACTGTAGGATGTTAGATGCCCACGCCTGATGGCATAGTTGGATAAATGTTCACAAGCTTCCGTGTAAAAGTAATTGTAGGATGTTAGATGCCCACGCCTGATGGCATGAAAAAAGTACCTGCTAAGTTCAGAACAACCCAAGCTCCTATCACTGCCCATGGCACTGACCATTTCATCTTGAATCATCTACAATTAAGATACACACACACTATGCAGCTCATTACCGGTTTAAACTGTGTCATGCAAAAAAATAAAATCTGAAAGTTTTGATTCAGCATTGTTGCAATCCGCATGCTGAGTTCACATCATGTTCAAAATAATGAAAATTTAAGGTCTATTCCTGAACAACTGATAAGTGTATTGCTAGATAAAAAGTGGAGTGAGGGATAACTACCTGGTAAGTCTCAGGTTCGGTTGACTGAGGAAGAGACCTAACTGTGGCCAAGAACCATCTCCAACTCTCAAGTTCCTCAGAGCTTGCACTTACTGCAGGAACGGAGGATGGACGGAATGGCACTATCAAGTCAGAAGGCAGGATGTTTGATTTTCCCTCAGAAAGAGTAAGTAGCTGCACATCAGTCGCCATTTCCAGCTTGTAGTACTCAAAATCATACTCAACCTGCAAGTAAAATCAAAGAAAATTCACAGATCTGATCTAAATTGATCAGCAATGGTAGTTTGGAGTTTCATGCTTACGAATACTGTTGTGGCATCGTTGCTGCATTTTTACATCTTTTTTGCGATCTATCCATGCACAATAGATACTAGTACCTTATGAATTGTTTATAAATGGTTACACCTTGCACCTAAAGCCAGTAAGTGCAAATGGTCACAACTGGAAATTTGATTCAATATTATTGTATCATGTGGGCAATGACCTAAATGGATGATATTGATATGTAAGCTGGCAAAATATCTAAGCACTTCTCAGATGAGCATAGAAGTGCTTGCCAAAATAATGCACTGCATTCTTGTGACTATAATTCTAAATAGCAAATAGTACTAGGATTATTACCATCTGCGTCTCCATCAAATTCTTAAGCAGCACAGTATTCTCCACACCTTTAGATGTCAAAGATCCAGACTGCAAGAGAGTCTCATCAAAGGTCAGGTGGGTGCCCTGTGGTAGCTGCAGAACTCCTGTAACCAACCTACAACAAATTTTTGGGGTAGTATAGGTTAAACTTTAGCTTTTGATGATGAAGATATCAGGTGTTAAGTGTTACATTCTTGACAAGACAAACAAAACGAGATGTACCTTCCTGACTTGTTGTCCTTTCTAGGTTGAAGTGTGGCTGTGTTTAGATACTCAATCGATAGAGGAATAGCTTGTGAGTATGGCAGAAGTCTCTGGACCAAAGTATGTAGCCGATTTCCAAAAATGGAAGCACTTTCTCTGTTAAAGCCAGTGAGATTCAAGGAGAGCCTGCCAACGGTAACCACATCCACCCTATTACGAAGCTGCATGGACATAGAAAGGACCAATAAATTATTAAATTGAATATGAAATGTTTTAGCAAGAATCTTGCAAGGAAAGCAACGTGTAGTGTTAGGGCATACTCTGGATAGAAGATGCAACAGCAAACACTGAGCTGCCAGTTCATCTTTCCCTAATGCCAGAGTGAGATGCGAGAGCAAAGATTGGCGGATGCCTTTTAGTAGGCTTGGTGAAGGCTGCATGATCTGAACAAATAGGTTAGCTATTTTAGCCAATGGTTAAAAGCTGTACAAGGCCATCAATACATGGTTAAACTAGTAAGCCCACTTCTGAGTTCAAGATTTTAAATTCAGTAATATGTACCTCAACAACCGAAGGCCTTGCTAGAAAATCATGAGAAGATAATTTTCGCCAGACCAAACAGTGAAGTCGGGGCACCTACAAAAACATTTTAAGGCACTAGAAGGTAAAATCTCAAATATGGATGGAAATTTAATTTTTCACTGTTATACATGAAATCGGTCGCTTTGTACTCTGTAATTTACATACCTTGCTGGGAGGCAGCTGAGCCGTTACATCTTCTATGAGGTCAAACATTATATCATCCGAATTATCACTAGGAGCAGCAAGTTCTGGGTCAAATGTATATACACCTATGAACTCAGCAACATCATTTAGTTTCACTTGACTTTCAGGCATGTCATAGACCTGCAAAGAAGAAACAAGACTGTAAACAACAGATGACACAAGAGAAAAAGAAGGACAGCAAATTAATTGGCTAATGTGCATTTCACATACAAAAGTTTACATGCTTTACCTTCACTAGACATGAAAAGAAGCTTCCAGGAATATGATCTCCCCCATTTATCTCTGGCACGTGATCTTCACTTACTGGTATTTTTGCTGAACTAGATGCGGTCTGGACATCATCTTCCCTCTGAGGAAAAGGGAAGACAGGTTAAATCAGATTACCTATTACTTCATTTATATGTGTTACAAATAATCTTGACCCTGAGTCCAAGACGAAGTTAAGTCTGTCTCCGTGTGTAACTTAAGTAGAAGTCGAGTCCTACTTAGAGTCTGAATTCTACTTAGAGTCCGAATAGATGTGCTAGTTAAACTATATATTATGATGCTTGTAATCAGTTTAATCAGAGAAGCAAATAAGATAATAAAGAAATTCATAAATCCCCACGTGTTTTCTCAATTTATTTACGAGGTGTGCGTTTTCTCTTGAGGCAAAGTGTAACAATTGGTATCAGAGCTAAAGGTTCAAAATCAAGTCTAAGCGAAAAGCACAGCGCAAAGAAATCTTCAAAATCAGAAGCAGCACGTCAAAGCGCAAGCGACAATTATATCAACAGAAAATTTTAACATGATCAAAGTTGTGAAGTATATTTTCTTAAAGTTTCCAAGATTCACCTCAAAATAGCCTGATTTTTTATCCGTGCCCAAAATCATATCACGTTCTTCGGAAAGTGATGCCACCGGGGACGAGGCATCATCCAGGATGACGACGAAGGAGAGTTTCGCTATCACGCTGCATTATCCGATGTTCACAACGAGCAATTATGCAGTATAGGCAATCAAGATAAAGGTATTTATGAGGGCTCAAGGAGTATAGGACGCGATCGAGAATGGCAACATTGACGTGCACAAGAATAATATGGCATTGGTGACCATCTATCAGGATATCCTAAAGGAGGCACCTTCCTACTGGCCGAAAAGGAGACGACCAAAGATACGTGGGAGGCGTTGAAGACGATACATCTTGGAGCTGATCGTGTGAAGGAAGAAAAGGTACAAACTCTCAGAACCGAGTTCGAGATGCTACGTATGAAGGAAACGGAGTTGATCGACAATTTCGCCGTCCGATTGGTGGTCATCGCCAACAAGATACGAGCCCTTAGCGAGAAGGTAAAAGAGTTATACGTGGTGAAAATTCCTTCATGCTGTTCCCTCACAGTTTCTTCCAAGTGCTTCAGTCATAAAGCAATGTAGAGACCTAAAGACAATGACCATAAAGAAGATCATCAGTCGTCTTAAGGCGTATGAGGAATGCATCTCCAACAATCGTAACAACAATGAAGAACATGTTTTATTGACCCGCGCTGAATGGGAGATCCAATCAAAGCGTGAAGACAAGAACACTTCTAATGACCGAGAGTATCAAAATCAGAGGTTTCATAAGGTAAAAGTGAGATGTTATAATTGTAATGATTACGAACACTTTCCTTCAGAATACCACAAGCCGATAAAGGGGAAAACGTCTTTTGCCAAAGCGCTCAGCTATGATAAATCAATAATGCTCTAAATGATGAGATAAGTCTGAGGTGTTGAGAAGATGTGTCGCCACCCAAACTCAGGTAAACTCAATAAATTAGAGAGTCAAGTTTAGGAGGGTGATTGTTACAAATAATCTTGACTCTGAGTCCAAGACGAAGTTGGGTCCGTATCCGTGTGTAACTCAAATAGAAGTCAAATCCTACTTAGAGTCCGAATACTACTTAGAGTCTGAATAGGTGTGCTAGTTAGACTATATATTGAGATGCTTGTAATCAATTTAATCGAGGGAGCAAATAAGAGAATAAAAAAATCAGAAATCCCTCTGTGTTCTCTCAATTTATTTACGAGGTGTGCGTTTTCTCTTGGGGCAAAGTGTAACAATATGACTTATGGAGAAAATAGAGCAGTCTAGTTAACTAAATATGTTATGATTTAATTGATATAGCTTAATTGTCTTATTTTGTTAGCACCCAGATCTATATCCAAACAAGTTGAGAACTCTCTTGGGGTGCAATGGTGGGCACACAAGGTTGTGATCACACCCACCCAAGCTGGAGTCCCACTTATTGAGTTGCATGTATCAACCAGTTCACTCAAAAGAAGCTGATAAGGAAAGGTAAGCAATTCACTTATACTTCAACACTCCCCCTCACGTGTAGACTCTCTCAAACCTAAGATGTGAAATAGAAATAGACTACAATTATTATTTTTAATTACGTCAACCGAATCTCGAACTCAAGATCTCTTAGCTCTGATACTATATTGAGTTGCATGCAATAGCCTATTCACTCAAAAGCTTAAGCTGATGAAGAAAGATAGACAATTCACTTATACTTCAACACCACTTCTCCCTTAAATTTGAAATGTGTGGAGAATAAGTCTAATCCAGTCACATCTAAAAAAACTTACCCTTCACAATGAAAGCAAATTGAGTTCAGTTCTTACCGGTTTCTTACTGAATGAAGAACAGTCGCCATTCCCATTTTCTGAAACCTATAAGCAAGCAATGCATTAGATGGCAATATTGGTTATTGGACCAAGCGTCAAAAAAGAATTGTTGCACTGAACTTGACAAAGAGCTTACATCCATGGCATCACTATCTCCATTCCTCTTCCTTTTCTCCCTTTGTTCAAATGTCGAGCAGCTCAACATTCTGCGCAAGTCAGGTCCAGGGGAAGACTCCAGTGTCCAAGAATTCTGTCCAGGCACCTGAAAGAAGCCAATCACACGATCCATGTGAATTCCACCAGCTTGTCCTTTCAACAAAGAACTTATAGGATTAGTAAGAAACGAAAAATAAGTGCTCATGGGAGAAGTAACATACAGGCACACAGTGGAAGAGATGGCGCTCCCAAAGATGTGAATCACACGGGTGTGGCATTGAGAACGGTGAGAAATCTGTGAACTTGTTCGTCCTCCAAGTTGACCCATCCTTCACGAACGTTAGCTTAAAATAAGAAGCACTAGTTGCAGCTTAACAACAGGTTATGAGATCAGTTCAGTACCTTGAATGCGCCAATGTAGAACTCATTCCCGAGCATGTCCTGAATCATTCCCCGGAACCGAACGAGGGTATTCGGTTTGATCAATCCATGATTTGATGCATCCAACACCGGAACCTGGACAAGACAACATTTTTTGGACTGAGAAATCTCATTTACACCAAGTCACCCACAACGCGAAATCTCCATAATTTGTGCAGCAAACATAAACACAGTTCACTCTGATCTGAAATAGCAAAAATGTCCCTTTCCCCCACCTTGGATCTGTATGAGAACATAAGTTCCTAACCACATTTGGTCCTACTGACAACACCAGATTCAATCGAAGATCCTAAGTTCTTCAAGCATTTTCCTTTATTTTTTTATAATAGTCATTTTTTCCCCGTTCACAATGCAGATCACCGATACCACACATTAAAAGATCACACCTTTGATAGTTTATTATGCGATCAATCGATCTAAAATTTCATTTACAAACGCCAACCAGATCACGAATATCACAACTGAACTAAACTTGCGTAACGTAACACAGCAGAAAAACCAAGAAAAGAAAGAACAAGGATCATTGCCTTGTCGAGGCTGCCTTGCTCGAAGAGGAAGGAGCGGAACACCTCGCTGGCGCCCCAGTCCTTCCCCCGAAACGCCGCCACCGGGTCGGCTCCTCCGGATTCGGCGACGGCCGCGGCCGCCCTCTCGAAGGTGGCGCGCACCGCGCCCAAGGGGTTCCCGACGAGGTCGTACTGTGGCCCCACCATCCTCCCTCTGTCTCTCTCTCTGTCGCTCTTTGGAAGATTGGGAGCCGCAGTGAAGCGAGGGGAGAGGAGTTATATACTGGTTGGGGGTTTCGCGCCACTGGCGGCGGCGCTTCCCGCTGTTTCTTGTTATGCTTCCCGCCAATCCTGCTAGGATGGGTCTATCTTTTGGGCCGAATTAGAAGGCCCAGTTTTTGGCACGTCGGCTGAAAGAAAAGGAAGCGGGCCAAGATTCATAAAACGAGACAACACTGGGAAAACGGAGGTGCAACATGCGTGCCATCCTCCGTGGTGGATCAGAAAATTTGGTCTCTTTTTGCCCCTCCAAATCTTCTTATGATATCTGCAATGGCCTCTCTCGATGTAGCGTAGCGCATGGCCCTGTTCTTTTAGTTTCGGTCGTTGATGACTTTTTTGACTAGATAGTTTTTATTTATATTTTTCAAGATAATAAAAGATAATAGAGATATTGATATAAACAGCGTATATAATTATAGATTTGAAAAGTAATTTTAAAAAAAAGCTTCAAGAAGTTACCCCATTTACTTAGACTTCTAAGAAAAGTCAAAACCAAAAAGGATCAGCGTATGTACCCAAAGACGAGAAAACAAAAGTGTACTCACATATATATAGGAAGGCTTTTTTCTACTTCCAAATATAATTATACCATATATCGTATCTCACAACGTAGTAAGTATCTCACGTAATTGAGGGTATATACATATAGTATATGAGTATTTAAGAATATCTAGGTGGTATAAATAATTTTTCATAGATGATATATATATACTCTTTTTATGTATGCATATAATATATATATATATATATATATATATATATATATATATATATATATATATATATATGGACGCGAATATTGATGTGCACAAGCATGTATAGGCGCGTGTGTTAACCAAGCTGCTCGGTCACATATATTATTCACGCTTCCATGGTCGCGTTCGCTGCTTGAGCAATCGCCCGTGAAGGGGTCCTTGCAGAGCTCGCCGTAGAAGCGGCAGACCATGTCGACTTAACACCGGCGAGGAGGGGCTGCCCCACCACCGCGTCAGCTCCTCCACGTCCGCCAGATCCCCCACCTAGCCCTCCTCCGCCAGTATATCGACCAGGCACCGCTCGAACATCCTGCACGCCTCCTCGACGTCGCTCCCGCCGCCACGCGCGGGCGCCTGATCAGCGCCATGCGCAGGTACGCCGGCGTGGCCGTTTAGATGTATTCTCGGGGAAAAAATGTTTGGGCGCATGACGTGGGAGGGGACAGTCGCGAACAGTTTAGGCTAGGCAGCTCTCCTGTCATGTGCATTGTTGAGAAAAGTCGTGAATGCGTGAATCGTAATGAACGCATCAGCAGAGTTACGAAGAACCGATTTGACGAGATAAACGAAGAATAATCAGAAGCACAAAGCACGAAGAATTAACAAAAATCTTTATGCGGAAAAACACAAACATACAATCTGTGAAATCATTATATAAAAGAGAAGTTACATAATATTTTTGACATATTACATATATAGATAACCTGTGGTGCTTTCTCAGTTTATATCATTATATAAACAAAGAATAATCAGAAGCACAAAGCACGAAGAGACTTACAGAGGTATAAATAACTTTAGAAATAAAAGTCTCAGACAAAGAAATAACAGAGCCATAGTCGGCAATAGAAAAAAAAAAGACCTACTCAGAAACTGGAATAGCAGTCTACTCAAAGACAAAATAGAGTATCAGAAGAGGATGGTAAAAAGTTTTAGTCAAAAATGTCTTAAGTAGCTATATTTAACTCCAGTCGACGTAAATATCTTTGAACATCAGGGCATGTGCTAATTACGAACTCAAAAATGATCAAATCATTTTTTTTGACCAGTTTGCGTAACCAACCGGTCATACTTATCGAAATATACACTTTTAAGAAAAATTTAACCAGACTCTCTAAATATTCCGACCAGATCCAAATCACAAAACCAACCAGCAGTCTTACTGTAGTCTCATGACCACCTCCACAGACCACAGTTTACCCCCTCCAAGCCAAGGGGTCCAACAGTTGCACCGCGTCCTCAGGGCGCGCGTTGAATTCAGATGGATCATCGGTCACGAGGCCGCGCGTCCAGCTGTGCCCCGCGCTGATCGGCTCCTGTCACGCAGACCAACACGTACGCGCGTCCAGCTGTGCCCCACCCCAAAACCAACCTCGACCGCGCGGCGTGCGTCCCCTCCCCTCCCGCGGCCAGGGCACCGTTCGATTGCACTCCCGTCTCATCTGGATGCCGCTCAGATATACCAACGATCTGACTGACAAATTTGCAATCCTAGCCTGGCTCGACCCTATCTCATCTTCACTGCAGCGAACAAATGGTCACATAATAAATCGAGCTTTATGTCGCAAACTACAATCCCAACATCGCTCTAAATCATCTGAACATTTGGTACAAAAGAATGTAAACTACGTGTTGATATCATGTCTTGCTACCAAGTTACAGTGGCGAAGCTGATGCTCGACATATGAAAAACATTACAAGAGATCTCCTGTCCTGTGCAGGCCTTGTGTCTAGCTTCAAGCTAGATCTGCCTTCTGGAATAGAGGTAATAATACCCTCTAAAGAGTGTGATCCATTTACTAACTGCGCCACATGGTACCCCCAAAAAAAAGAAAGAAAAGAAAAAAGCCCGGAACTTCATTACACTCAGGGTTGGCTTCCAACCCTAATATCTGCCTACTAAGCTGAGTTCTGTATAATACCATACACTAATATCACAGCAGTGTTCATGCCCTCGAGTACTTTGAGCTCCACATAGGTACCTTCAGGGGCTCATCGTCGACTGCACTGCCCCCATTCTCAGCTGTGCTTAAAGAGTCTGAGATCAAAGGGTCCGATTCGCCTTCTTTCACCTGCAATGTAGATGACATGCGAGGTAAATTACAAGAAAACGATAGCAATGACATGGCTAAAGGATCAGAGGACCACCATATGTATACATATGAAGCACAGTAAACAAAAATGCTTAACATCAAAAATATTAAATACCCCACTTCCACCATTAAAATTGCTATGGAACAAGTCGAAGGAATCTAACACAAAATAAAAAGGACAACGAAAATTGACAGAGCTTAAACAAACTGTACTGTGAGAGTGTGGCTCATGTTAAGTGGTTATGCTTGATCCTTAAGCATGACATACTAACAGATTTGAGTTTCAAACCGCAGGAAATTTTATCTGCTCAAAACACAATAAGATTATCCACAGAATTCAGTTAAGACTAAACCATTGCAAAACGTACCTGAATGGCTTGTGGAGAGGCTTCAGTGGGTTTTTGCTGAGTCTCTAAAGTGCAAAAGTACGAATATAATACCATCCCAATCACTGCAATTAGGATTCCAAGTATATTTCTCCAGCTAAATGGATCATGAAGCAAAACATAGCCAAAGGTGAGAACCAAGCATGTTTTAAGATGGCCAAGGACTTGGTAAGTTACAGGAGATGTCTTCCCAATCACCAGGAAAGTGCTGAAGTTTACTGAGACTGACATCAGGCACGACAACACGATGAAAAACTGCAAGCGTGATAAGAGCAAACTCTGGATCAGATTAAAGCTATGTCAACAATCAACATAAGTTTCCATAGCCTGGTTCACTGCTTACCAGAACTTGAGGTGTGTAATCAAAAGCAAAGACATTTTGGTTAGTCAAAAACCCATCGAGGAATGGGCCGGTAATGAACAGGGTCAATGCTTGGTATGGGCATGATTGGTACAGCAGCTGGGTTGAAGATACCTTGAACTTCTTCTGAATTGTATTCGTCATCTGATAGCTTGTTAAGGACTCAAATCATACACCATAGAACAATGCAATACTCAAACGAAATGGTGTTTCAGCATTGTAAGGAAGAAGTATGCATGAGTAGGATAAAAAATCTACACCATCTATTTTATGTTCAACAGGCAAACTAGAAATACAGTGGCAGTAGGAAGTAGCTTCTATTCATTAGCATTTTGCCTATTTTTAATATTAACAAACATGTCGCTAGCTACATGTAAAATTTACTATATGCAGACGATTTAGCAAACAGACAATGTTTTGCAGGAGAAAATAACAACTACAGTTGAAAGGATACAATTTGAGCAATGCAGGTCGTGACGATTGCCAGCAAAGACAGTACAGATCCCAAAGCATTGAGTTGCAAATCAGTAACAGTTGCAACGCCAACACCGAAAAGGAGCACACTAAGGGAGAGCTGGATTTTCTGACTGCACAGTAAAATCAGAAAAATAATCAGATGGTAATTATCAAGCTGCACAAAGGACACGATGTATCAAAATACCAACCTAAATTTCTTCCTGAAGAAAAGAGTCTCCAATATAACAGTACAGGGAATAATGGCCAGCTTTGTCATCTGGACATAAAGGGCATTTTAGCATGAGCTTGGTGGAGTGATTACTGTAAGGTCGAATGACATTAACTGCATCACACATGTAATAACTTAACTGAAACCCTTTTCCTAAGAAGTTGTTTGCCCATGATAATATAGCAGTGACAGTATATCAGTTAAAAAGACAAGTTATATTCCGTACACCCAACCAAGGCAACCATTGCCATTCCAGATAAGGAATGTGTGCCAAGCCACTGAATTTTTATTTAACTACTAATGTTTTTACTAGTACAGACACAATGAAAGCAAAAACAATGTGTACCTGGTAGAAACCAACAGAATTGAAACCTAGACTCAAGTTGAGAAGCCCAATTGAGATGCCATTGAGCACTCCAAATCCCATAACGGTCCTTGCATCAAAAGGTTTGTGCTCAAAGAACTTCATACATAATGCCACATGAAGAGAACAAAATGTAACCAGGAGATGCCAGCTTGTCAAAGTAGTGGCTGCATAACAAACAACAAAGTTGAGTAAAATTGGACGGAAACCTACCTAGTTCTCTTTTATTAATCTGTTTAGACGAACTAGTACTTTGCCGGACCACAATCTTACAACATAATGAACAGTAACACCAGGGAGATGTAGGTTAACAGGAATAAATTCCACCACTAAATTAAATAAAAAAACGTATCAACGTGTAATCAACCACAAAAGTAGGATGTGTTTTCCTTCTCAACAGACCATTCGGTATCATTTAAGCTCACCCTAGCTCCTTTTCCTCAACATATTCATTCCAACAAGTTACCCTAGCTGTATCATCTAAGCTCGACAGACAGTGGTTCCCCTCAACACAGAGCCTAATTCGCACTTGTCACTAAAAAATTCTCACAAAACCAATCTCCCCACATCACCTCAAACTACACATATACCTCCCAAGATTTCCACTGCACCCTGAACACACCTGCACCAAATCTCAACCTCGCATATCAACAAACAATACGAGTGAAACATGGAGCACAAGCATCCAAGAAAGCAGACGCTAGCAAGGAGTAAAGTATCTCGAGACAAGATTGGATCTTAAACGGTTATACCGAAGGTGAATCCGAGGGAGCTCATGAGGGCCTTGTTGCAGATGACAATGGAAACCGAGGACACCACCGAGAGGCTCAGCGCCCCCACCGTCCCCAGCTGGAACTTCTCCCCTGCCACCCCCATCTCTACCGCGCTCCAAAAGCACTAAGGAACAACCAGAGCGGAGGAAGAACCAAAACTTCCCGACCAAAACCACCGAATCACGCCACCCACAGAACCTGCGCATCATGAAGATCACATTTTGATCCAGCAATTCCAGCAAGAACACCAAGTAGCGGCCAAGAAACGGGCTTTCCCGGTCAAAACTACCAACCTCTCTGTTCCCGAGCACAAAATTCGAATACTCGAAGCTGGATCTGGAAGAGGAGTGCGTGAATCTCAGTAGGGAATTGGCAATGGTGGGGAGATCTGAGAAGCAAGCAGGAGTAGGAGGGATCGCGTCGGCTCGCTGCTGCTTGTGCTGTGCGGCGTTCTTCGTCTCCTCCTCTCTCCTAATCGGAGAGGGAGACGGGGGCTTTTATATAAAAGAGATCTTTGTTTGGTCGTTTCGGGTTGGTGGCGGCGAGGCGAGGGCCTCATATGCAATTATTAATTTGTCATGGGAGTGATTAGTGATACCTTTGGGATACATTCGATTACAAGTAGTTATTGTTCGTGTCCACGTGTTTAATGAGATTTGTGATCCTTCGTTTGTTAATTTGTTTGGTGAGATGCTTAATCATTGTTGTTTGGTGGACTCAGCTGATAAATACTGTTTTAAGATTTGGTGCAATTTATTTATTTTTTGAGCATAAGAGCTTAAACTTGTCAATTATAGTTTCGAGTAATCCAAGTAATTACAATGTTTTATAGGGTTTTGTAAAACTATCTGTTAATATTTGGTACCTGCAAATAACAGTTCATGATTTCCCATTGTTGATTTTATTTAGTTAGGTGATTTGTACTCGCTAGTTTGTTTTAGTGGCTAATTGCCAGTTGGTATGTTTTGCACAAGTCCCTACATATTATATAAATAGCAGTCAGCCCCGCAGTTTGTCTTTGTAATGGTTGGCATCTGGGGTTTGGCAGTCGTGTATCGAAAGTCATAACCAATACGAAAGCAATTGCTCATAACTACGCATATCTATGTGACAAAATCAGTTTGACTAAGGTAAAAGTAAAATTGCTGATGTGCTCTGTCTTACCAGGTCAATTTTGACCAGGGATTTTACTGCGTCGTGTCAATCTCCTCGCGTTTTTGTAGGTGCAGGGATTTATGGAGTAGACAGGAGGGGTGTACTTCTTACCTATTTTCCTTTTCCAATGGTACAGTGAGTTACTTACTAGAGTCAAACATAGTATAGGAGAAATTTAACAGTCAAAACGCTGACAGCTAATTGCACAGGAATCTTTCATGTTTGAAGGAATATTCGAACAGTGATCCGTACTAGAGCCAATGTAGTCACACATAGGTAGCTAGGAATTCATGAATTAGCTCACAATTATCAGCACTAGCTTGTAAAGTCCTTCTTTTCGGTGCATAGCTTATGATTTATTTTTTAATAAATAAATAGGATATGTTTTTGTTATTTTTTAAAATAATTTATCGAGACAACTTTTCGAAACAGCTTATTGATATTCTATTCATTCGCATAAATGTTCACGTTATATCTAAAAACCATTAGCTACAGATATAAACTATCGATCGTAGTTGAACAGAATACACTCCAAATGTAGCCATTTCAGCTTGCAGAATTTCTTATAAGGGATTCTTTATTTTTCCTGCTTTTTATTGAACTAGAAATATAGAATTCATGTGTTGTAAACAAGCTCTAAATATAGTTGTCCCAATGGAATACAGACATTCATGTGTTCTAAACAAGCTCTATATATAGTTGTCCCATTGATACATTCAGATCTAGCGACAAATTGTTGGCGCCTTTCATAAGCAATAATGCAAAAAAGAAAAACACACACACATCATATCAAACTGACCGAATTTGGCATGGTAGAAGGTAACAAACACGAAATAATACAATAATTTACACAAAAAAAGGACATAAGGAATGATGGCACAATTGACAGATCTTTTTTTTTTCTTAATTTCTCTCCTGGCCTCTTGCAAAACAAGATGTTTTCTCCTTGGTTGGCCGGGTGTGGATAAGGAGAGGAAGAGAGATGGCGCTAGCGTTAGAGGGTTAGGTGGCACGCCATTCTCCCTGCAAAAACCAGGTTTCCTTGGGATTAATTAATTAAACAGCGTGACGCCAAGTTGTTCGTTGGGTTTGGGTCCTATTCGTTCAGAGCCTAACCAGGGCAGGTTCCACCGACACTCCCCTCTCAAGAGTCCGAAAGCCTATTCAGAGGTTAGGTTTGGGAGGCTGGCACTGAAGCATTGGCCTTATAGTGACGGAGCCGGCATAAAAATAGAGACGGAGCCAGCATAAAAATAGAGGACAGCCTCAAAACCTCTGCTTATTTATATAGATGGTTATATGGTATAATTTAGTTTAGATAATCATAAAAATCGGTTTTTATTTAATTAGGAGTGTACATTCACGTGATATAATATCTCGTGCTCCATCTGCACTTATCCAATTTTACCCTCGCCCTAGCCTAAAATTAGTTTATTTTATTTTATAAGCCAATGAAGTACCTATTGCCACAAATTTCTCAGAGTAACTTGAATAAAGATGTAATATTATTTTTCACCCATAAGGTTATAATGACTGATAAGCTTATCCAAGTAATTCAAACGTTTTAAACTGGTCCAGATTATATTATCAATATTTGGATTAGCATACTTTAGGGTGACAATGGTACATGGATATTAATATCAAATAAGGGTATAACAAACATCGGATTAACTAACAATCTTAAAATAAAAGTTATCATTTTTATGTGAAATAGTGATGCATAATAAATTTCAAACAGTAAAATAAATTTTATAAACATGGGTATAACACGATAAAGGAAGAATTGCCTTCATTGACATTAGATTGGACTTTCTTCCTACTGGTCGGGATACTCTTCGACAGTCCCAGACTCTACACGCAAACAAGAACACAACAAATAAACAAATAAAATTAGAAAAAAATATAAAATAGGTACTGAAAGGTAGATTATGAATTTAGATAAATTTAGGAATTTGAATCATTCGAATCAAAGTTCGAACGATGGAGAATGGGTCATTAGAAGATTTGCCAGAGAATGCTCGCGACGGTGGGGTGACAACGGTGAGGAAGAGGTGACGGTGGTGGCCCTCCTTAGCGATGCATTGGCCAAGCCAAGCTGAGAGAAGAATAGAGAAGATGGTGAGGATGATTGAAATGCGAGGAGTCGAAGTTTGGCTCACCAAAGATGATGAATCGATGGCGAGAGGTGAATTCGGCCGGTTTCAGGAAAAATTCGATTCTCAGCGATTCACTACACGAAAACCAAATTAATTTAAGATGAAGGTAGATGAGACTCGAGAACATGAGATGACGCAAGTAATGTTTGAAGAATTTCACCAAAGAGGGTGAAACGCGAGTCGAAGCAACTGTGGCTATGTGGGGCATCAATGGCGGCGGGATTGGGGACATGCGGGAGGTTGGGCTGAAGCTTGATGAAGCCTACCCAGTGTATCCGCCCCTGATTGGCCTAGACATGCACTCTCATTCGATGTAGGCCTATACAGCGATGACTTTTTGGCTTCTGTGGTTTTTACAAGACAAAAGTCATTTAAAATACATTGGCTTCTTAGCGCTGTTTTTTCCATTTTTCCGTTGCATTATCTGTGGAGATATAACGATATTTTTTATTTTTCTTTAATTAAATATCTTAGAAAAAACTAGTAGCTACTATAGGGTTATTTCAGATAAAAAAGCACAACCAAAAGCTACATACTTTGGAACGGGCTGTAGTCATGTTACAACTTACAGTTACCACGATAGGCCACTGGATCTGTAGATCTATTTGAAACACATGAAATAGTTTAATTACCGTAGAAATCAGAACAAATTTCAGCGTTTGAAACCAGGCCTTAGTGTTTAGGATTTGTGTTATTGATTATGGTTAAAAAAAAAAGAGAAACGGTTGTGTTTTAGCGGATCGCTCATCTGAACCGTCGATTTATACGTGATTGAATGGCTTACAATATGGACAACCTCTTGCGAGCACGCAATAGCCAGCTTGTCACCAACACAACCAATCCTATAGCAGAATCCATGAATGTGAGTTTACTTCAAATCAATGTAAGGGGGTATTCACCCCGTTAAATGTTGATTGATATGGACAATGATGATATGAATATGGGCAGATCATAGTCACTGTAGCATAGTACGACTATTCCTACGCCAATGCATGTGCTTTCTTTTCTCTCATAATACTTCTTTTCGATTATGATTTATAACTACGATTGATGGCTTTTAATCCTATATAAATGTTTATGTAAATAAATCGAATACCGATAAACCATTTTAAAAAGACTGTTCCGATAACTCGTTTCAAAATAGTGTCTTGTTTTTATATTTGAAGAAAACAATGGCATTGGTTTATGGCTTTTTATTGTAGCTGAATTGGTTTATTTAGCATAACTAAATTAAAAAAATTAAAAATAGAAAAATATATTAGCCTATCACAGACAATGTAAAGAAATACGAGAAAATAAGAAAAAGCAAAAAAGCCTAAAAAATCTAAACAAATCAGAAAAAATAAAATTACTGAATAATGAAAAAAAAGTAAAAACCAGATACAGAAGTTGACTTTAAACTAAAAATGAGCGGGATCTATAAAAATAGGCCTTACATCACTAGCAGTGCCACTGAAATCCATGAAACTACGCAAGTAACCTTGGTAATAGGGTTTGGTAGTACTGCATTAGGGTCAAATATATCTTGGCACGCAAAGTTGTTGCTTAACTAATAATGGAGCATTTAGAGGGACCAAACATCGATGCAGCAACATATACCAGGCGCCGACCCACTAGAGTTTTTTAGGGTAGAAATGGAAATCGGTTTGGTGTAGCTTTATGCTTTGCCATCCTTTTTAAAACTTAAAGCTTTGCTTTTTTGTACAAATACAGAAGTTGAAAATTTCGAAACAGGGTGTTGGCCTAGCAACAGTTACAAGTGCTGGCCCCAGGCGTTGGATTAGAATCAGACGATGCACAAGCTCTGTGAACTCCATAGGAGGAACCTCGATGGATACCAATATTTTGGCCCCTTTTGGAAAACTGGAAATATAGCGAAACTTTGCAGGAAACCTCACATCTATATACCTTCCGGATAGGACTTACAAATTGGCTGTAATTTTTTTTCTAAAGAACATAGAAAGACGTAGAAAAAAAAAGCAGAACGTAATATTGCAACTAAAATCCTCATAATGTATGAAAAATCGAAAAAGGAGGAGAAAGAAGCTGGAGTGGGGAAAGAAGGAAGAAAAGGGACAGCCAGCTAGAAGAACCCAAGGGGGACCATGTGGATCAGCTGACTCTGGCCAACTGCGAATCAACCAAGTGAGAAGAAAGTGTTAATTATCTCGGTGGCCGGGCACATGGATCGAACGGTGGATTTTCTTCTAGAAACCATTTTAAAAAATCTTATATTTAATTTAGCTTTTAGCTTCTGAAATCGAAGTCATTTTAAATAATCTTGTATTTGTTCCTACTTTTTTTTTGGCTGCCGATAATTCGGCTTTTGGCTTCTAGAGCCGAAGCCATTTCAAATGACCTTGTATTTGTTCCTACTTCTTCTGGCTGCCGACATTTCCCTCGATAGACCTACGTGATCATGCATGCGTGGATTTCTGTTGAAGTGTCATTACCAGGAATTAATCAGCTTCAACTGCAATATCACCATCGAGTGTCAACGGCATGTCATCTCAAGAACAAAGCGTCAGTGGCATGTTGGCATCGTTCTCCTACTTTCTAGTCCAGATTGGCAGAGTGGAAAATCGTTCGTGGATCATGACCCGTGCTTTTCAGTAGGAAGCTAATCAGGCGTTCATACGTTCGTGTTAAGGGAGGGAGATCGTCTCGGCACATCAAATGGACAGTGAAAAGGGCACAGTTGATCATAAGATTGACTATCTACGTACGGACAGTAACGACTGCTGTTTCCTTAAGGGGGTGTTCGTTTTAGCGATAGCTTCTAACTTTTGGTTGAAATTTTAATGTAGTTACTTTTTTTTACTGCAGCGGATTTGACTTTTTAGGTATAATTAAATTTAAAAAAATGTAAAAATAGAAAAAGTATGTTAGTCTATCATAGACAATGCAAAGGAACACAGGAAAAAAAAGAAAAATACAAAAAGCTTAAAAAATCTAAAAAATTCAGAAAAAGACAAATTATTGAATAGTGAAAAAAATTGAAGCTGAAAAAAAAACTAAAACGAGCAGAGATAAACCAACGGAATGCTTTTTAACCGTCCCATTGCATCGAGATTCGTGCCAGTACCTTAGCCCTCTTCCCCTTGACGATAACCCACAAGGGGCCTATAGCAGAGTAAAATTCCTTAAACGAGCAAATATTCTGCCAATCAGAAGACAACTCTATTCGTTTTCCATTTTGAGATAAGCAGTGGTAGAAATTAATCAGCGCCCTTAGCTAGCTAGAGACACTGACTGGCCATCTGAGAAAGTTTCCCGCAAAATTTCTACAGAGATCCATCGTGTAAGGTTGCTTTTGGCTTCTAGCATTCATGAACCAAAAGCAAGCCATTTATAATTCGTTAGCTTTTTAGTATGATTTTTGTTTCTTTTTTATATTATCTGTGAAAATACAACAATACTTTTGAATTTCTCGTTTTTCCTTTATTTTTTAATTAAATGTCGTAGGAAAAGCTAACCGTCGCAATAATATCATTTTACTAAAAAAATCTAGCAGAAAAAACCGAATTAACGAGGCCTAAATGGGACCTCACTGCAGTGCAGCATTTTACTGTTTCTATATAGATTTTTATGTGAAATTTCTGGGTTAGAAACAAGCCCTTGTTGGAGATACCATACCAGCCGTCCTCGCGCAATCGGACGGTGGAGCGAGGTGGAATCGGACGGTGGAGCGAGGCACCCTGGTCGCCACTCGACCGTTGCTCCGTCTCCAAACCGACCACACAAAAGCGAAGGCACAAGGGGAAAGCAAGCGCTCCAACCACCAGATGCCGCCGCCGCCGCCGCCGAGGTGGTCGGTCACCGTGTGCCTGAGGCACCGCAGTGGGCTGGAGATCCAGGCGGACGCGGAGAACGTCCTCCCTGGGTGGGGCCACGGCGGCGAGCGCCTCTCCTTCCTCCTCCGCCTCCGCCGCCGCCTCCGCCTCGCCGTCACCTCGCATTGCGGCCGCGCTCCCGCGTCCACCGAGCCCGAGAAGCCGCGCGCCTGCAGGATCCTCCGCTTCCTGCGGAGCAGGTGGGCGCGAGTGCCGCGGTTCCCCTCCATTTGGCGCCGCAAGAAGCCGCTGGTGCGCGCCATTGCCGCTTCCGAGCCGGGCTCTCGCTCTCAGGTGATCCCCTCTCTCTTGGTTTGGCTAAGTTAACGTCTCCAATTACACCGTTAGCGTCCTAATTACTTGGCGTATGTGTGTGTGTTGGCTGCAGAATTGCGCGTTGATGCGGCTGGCTCATCGTGAGAAGGTATGGACGGCGAAGACGACGACGGTGCTGTGCTTCGTCGCCGTGCTCGCCGCCGCCGCCGCAGCTTCCATCGCGGTGTTTCGATCCACGGTGCAGTATACTACATACATTGTGCATCTGTGCTCTGTTTTACTTTGTAAATGGCCTAGTTCTTCTGCCATCTGCACGTCTGCAATCTGCAGGATGATACACCACAATGCTGCTATCTGCAAACAATTACGATAGCATTTGGGTTTCGTTCTGACTGAACTGTGCTGCGTGTTGTATCTTGCAGACTGGGTATCACTGCACGTCATGGAGATGCTTTTTAGCGAAGAGATTCGCCGAGTTCTTGGAGCCTCCTCCTCTGCACGAGTGGCTCACGAAGCTTGCCCTGAAGTGGCTCCTGAACAAGTAGAAACCTAGCTAGGAGGGTTCGTGCTTACATGCAGACTAATTTAATTTATGTTTATATTAGAGATGATTGAGGAGATTAAGTGTCTTTCTGACAAGCATGGCTAATACTCCGGGAACAGAGTCGTATTGGCTAGTCGCTTCAGTGTGATCTGAACTTCGTGTTCTGCAGTACTAATTTAATATCACTGCACAATGGGAACCAGTAAGAATGTTAAAGTTCGGACTTGAAAGCCTGGGACAGTTCGTTTGCGCAGTCGGATGGGCAGCTTTGGAGAACAATATGTTAACAATAGGACCTCAGATCAGATTACCCTCCAAAATCCTTAAAAACGTGAACCAAAATTCTACCAGTATACAACGCAGCGAATATGCGACAAAAAATCAACACTACAAAAAGTACCAAACCAATAGAACAACGAATTCTTGATATTATGGAACAGAAACATTATCGAGAGTCATCAGTCAGGTGCGCGCAAAACAAGCATTTAGACATGTAGGCAACTAACTAGACGTAGATAGGTCTTTGCTCATTCATTTTTACCGGGGTGTCAAATGATTGCAGATAAAACCCCTGCATTGTCATTTCCCCTCTAATAATCACACAGGTTGAAGCAGGTACACGGATGAATGCTGAACACACTTAATTCCATTTCAATTTCTGATTTGATGAATCGCACTCAAGTCACTTGAACACAAGAAGATCTTACAAGACATCGTATTCCTAGTATTTAACTGTATAGACGTTTTTTGCAAGGACATGAGATCCATCCTCCATCATCCTGAAGTGCTTATAATACTGCACGGAGGTACTGACCTTGGCTGAGAATTTGAAGAATAGCAGCAAAATTTATGATAAACTCAACTTTATCCAAAAGGCGTATTACACGCTTCAGAAATTAATAGCATTTCTTATTCTTCTTTTAACAGGTTCATATTCAAGAGAGGAGCATATAAACGTATTCTAATTCTAATATAGTAATTACATTAATTAAAATGTTTTGAGGTTGATAGTTTATTTGTTGGAGAAGAGTCGATCCTTCTCTTCTCATTTCAGGATTGACCATCTCGAGTCATCTATTGAGGATGGAAATTCAATAATAAATAAGTCTTAAGCAAACTTGTTTATTTGGACGTTCTGCATGTTTGGACCTGAAATGTATCTATGTTGAAATACCATATGCACAAGAAAATAAGAAAGGCATGATGAATCCCCTTGACTGATATACAGAAGGCTGTACTCTTACTTGCTTCCTTTTGATTGCTATCATATGAAGAAGTGATCTTCTTTAGCTCCTCTAGAGGGGAAGCATTTAAATTAGTGCAATCCACTTCTGAAGCAGCACTATCTGCATCTGAAATAATAGTAAAACGATCATTCTAAGAAAAATCGAGAGGTTAAAAGTAGGACAGACATTCAGATTCACGATGAAACATGCAACATTAATGATGCAAGAGTGCTCCCAAAAAGTCACCATGCAAAACAAAATAAGGCACAGAAAGTGCATTGTAAAATCCATGTCCATTAAATAAATTACAATGTCGATTACTTGATTTTATATTTACAATGTAGCCCAGTAAACTCTCGCTAATTATCATATGTGGTTTCAAGAACATTGTGCTCTAACTTCTAATCATCAAGAAAATCAGATCCACTACATTGTTTGTTGGGTTCAAATATGTCCCAGATTTGCTCTAAGCTCCTAACGTTCCAAAATAATTGAATTTTTCTATTTGTCAAGAGTGGCATTAGTCAATGTACCTTATCAGAAATTCCAGAGATTGTGCTAGAAGAGAAAAGTGGATTAACCATGGAAAATCATGCGCAGCAAGTTCATTCCTAAAGACTGCAAAAAAAAAAAAAAGAGTAGAGAAACTCACTTTCAGAGCCATTGTGACTGATGACCGATTGGAGTCGACAAAATGTTCAAGCTTAGAACATCAAGCGGCCGAGGCACCTGATCATGATAAGCTTGGCTGCCCGTGCCTTCTATGTCAATCTGGTTCTCTAGTCCTGGCCTCTGTTGTTGCCTTTTCTTTTGTTCAAAGTACTGCCTCTGCCTGCCGAGCATGTTGTTGTGATAATCAGTTACATCGACACTGTCGCAGCAGCATAAACTTCACAACTTGAGATCGGCAAGATTAGCAACGTTACCTGCTCTGTGTTGATTTCCTTTTCAGGGCCAAACATGCAGAACGTCCGATTTCAAAACATAACCAAACGTTAGTGCTTTGTTACGAAAAATACTGCAACATTGTGAACAAATGCATCGAACGATTATTTTAAAGTTCACATTCAGATCATGCTAAATCCCCAAATTAATTGTGGTTGGAGTGCAGCGTAAAGGAAAGGCGGAGGTCTGAAAACTCACGGTCTACACCTTCCTCCTCGAACCGCCCATCCATTGCAGCATTGTGAACAAACTATGAGCAGTGAGCTTATCTCCCAGCTGCGAAATCGACGCGAGGGATCGATTCAGTATGCGAGTTTTCAGCAATAGAGGAATGTCTAGCGTATCAGAAATTCAGAATTCCAAAGTACGATTTGAAGAGGCGAACGCACTCGGGGCTGGGGCCATGGGCGGACACAACGTCGAGGTGGCAGGCGTGCTTCGTTGGAAGGAGGCCTGGAGGCGTGTTCGGCGAAGAGGGTTCGATGATGATGACGATGACGTGACGCAAACGGGGAAGCCGTGAGGAAGTAGGTCGCCGCCGCCGTCGTGAGAGGAAGACGATAAGGCGCGCGGCGAGGGCGTGGAAGAGCGGGAGCAGCGAAGGGGGGAAGGGTTGAAGCCGGGGTGGCGGCCGAGCGGAGGGCTCCTGGGCGGAGGAATGCGCGAATCGAATCAAATGGGATTGGAACAGAGATTATTGCTGACGAACAAAGACAGAATTCGCAATGAAGCAAGCTTACCAAGGAGGAGGAGGAAGACGACCAGGCTAGCCGGAGCACGCAGCCTCCTGTACCGGTTGCTAGAATGGCAGGAATTCTCAGGGATCCAGAAGCTTCGGCGCGGCGGCTTCGATCGGCGGAGGCTGCGTAAACGAATTCTTGATGATTACTTCGGAGGCGATTCGAAAGAGCAAGTTAGTTCCTAATTCCAACAGTGAGTAAACGAAGGCGCCGTTCGTATTCGGTTTTAAAAACTGTTTTTCTAAGATAAATAGTTTTTTTACATTATTAACTTTTGAACGAGTGTCTTATCAAGATAAGATATACTAGTCGATTACACTACACACTACAGTAACTTCGTTTATATCGACCAAAATCACATCTAGGTATCTCTCTTTACAAGCTATTACTATCATAAATCAAAATATAGTATGAACAGTCCGAATACTCTAGGCTAGATTGGATATATAAAAATATACAATTAGATCATCTTGAAAAGTACTTTTATAATATTATTAGATTTTATAACCAAAATTATTTTTAAGGAGCAGTCGATGTTCAAAACTATGTTTTGTGAACTACAGAGAGTCCACAGAACTGGAGAGTACAAAGTGCAAAAGCGTCCGGGTAGGTATCAGTTTGTTGGAGAACGCAGATTTGCATCTTTCAGATTGTAGAATGCTAGAACGCAAGTCGCTTCCATTTGATCACTAGCAGCAAGGTTTCACACGACGATTGATTCTTACTGCCATGTTTCTTCTGCACAGCTGCACTGCAACGAACAATGAAATTCCCTTTCCTTGAGCAGCCACGAGGAAGGAGTGTGTGACTTGGTATCCGAATAATTCTCAAGTGATCGACGGCTCAATGCATCGTCGTCCCGTTTTCTGCTGCAGCAGCAGCAGGCTGCCTGAAGCAACCGTAGTAGATGTCACACACCTTGCTCAGGTCCGCGGCGCTCGCCGTCCACACGTGCCCCGGCGACGCCTCCGGGAGGCCCGTCCCCTCGCACCTCTCCTCGACCAGCGCCGCCTCCCGGAGCTTCCCCTCCCTCCACAGGCTCTTCACCAGCAGCGCCTTGGTGGGCGCGTCCGGCGCGATCCCGGCGCCGCGCATCTCGTCGAACAGCCTCAGCGCCAGCGCCGCGCGCTCCTGGTTGCAGTAGGACCTCACCAGCACGCTGTACATGTGCCCGTCGGGCTGCAGCTCGCACTGCCGCACCAGGCCCAACAGCCTGTGCACGCCCTTGAGGTCGCCGGCGCTGGCCAGGTGCTCCATCAAGCCGGAGAACGTCTGCAGGTCCGGGAGGACGCCCTGAGTCATCATCTCCTCGAGGAGCTCCATGGCGTCGAGCCCTCTCCGGCATTTCGCCATCGTCCTCAGCAGCGACGAGCACAGCAGCACGACGTTGGGCCTCGACACGGGGCCGCAGATTGCGTCGGCGTCCCGGAACACCCTGACCGCCGCGTCGGCCTTCTTGGAGAGCCCGTAGAAGTCGATGACCAGCCGCACGGTGGCGAACGGGAGGAGGATACCGTCCGACCGCACCTTGGTGAGCAGCCGTTCCACCAGCTCGACGTGCCCGGCGCGGGCGAGGATGGCGACCATCCTCGCCACGGTGTGCCGGTCGTGCGCGAAGCCGCCGGGGCGGCACGCCACCCAGCAGAAGAACTCCCACGCCGTCTCTGCCTTCTTGAACGCGCGCAGGAGCTTGCACACCAGCCGCGGCGTCCAGACGAGCCCGGCGGCCTCCAGCTCGGCCACCTCCCTTGGGTCCCAGCCTTCCAACGCCCTGGCGAGCTCGCGCGGATCCAGCCATGGCTTCAGCGTCTCCTTAGCTCCGCCTCTGTGGACCTTATCACCATCGACCGCGCCTTCGTCCTCCTCCTCGCTGTCTCCCTCGCCCTCAACGTCGTCCACGGCGTACCCGATTCTTGCGTCCGGTGAAAGCTCCTCGACGAAGTCCTCCGTGGCCTCCGTGTGCCCCGCTTCCCGCATGGCGGCGATGGCGGCCCGCGTTTGCGGCCCGGGCATGACGCCATCGACGGCCGCCATCTCGCGGACGAGCCACCGGAGCTCGTCGAACCTCCCTGCCGATGCAAGCGCCTCGGCCAGCACGTTGTACTGCCGGGTGGACCGCCGCGCGCGCAGCGAGGGCAGGAGGCGGAACACCTCGAGCGCCTGGTCCACGAACCCCGCGGAGGCGAGGTGGGCGATGACGACAGTGTAGGTGCGGGCGTTGGGGAGCGCGCCCTCGCGGACCATGGCGCGGAACGCCTCCACGGCGGCGGCATGGTCGGCGGCGCGCGCGTGGAGATCGATGAGGAGGTTGTGTGCCTCGGCGGGGCGGCGCGGGGTGGCCGGAAGGGACGCGAAGGCGGCGAGGGCGGAAGGCTGGTCCCCCGCGGCGGCGAGGAGGCGGAGGCGCGCGAGCGGGGGCGGGGGCAGGGGAAAGGAGGCGAGGAGGGAGCGGAGGTTGGGGAGGTCCGCGAGGGAAGCGAGGCGGGAGGCGAGGGCGTGGAACAGCGGGAGCGGCGCGGGCGAGGGTAGGGCGCGGAAGAGGGAGAGCGCCGACGCCGGCGTGGGCGCGGCGCGGATGGCGTGGAGCGCTACCACGGGGTCGTCGGGTGGGGGCGGCGGCGGCGGGGATGAAGGGGAGCGGAGGCGGAGGCGCAGGGAGTCGATGAGGCGGGCGCGGCGGAGATAGAGGGCGACGCGGCTGGCGGGCGCGGGCGGCGAGGGCATCGCGTCGCCCGCGTGCGGCCGGTCGGTCGGTTTCGCCGCGCGGGCAGGCAGACAAGACGGCGGTGGCGGCGCGGGATGCTTCAGAGTCGTATGCGAAGAGCGGCTGATAGCCTGCCGTGTACAAGAAAGAGATCGTCCAAGAAGATTTGGAACGAACTACTCATGAACCCTGCAAAATGCAGCTATTAGCGAATTCAATAGAACGTCAAAAAAAGATTCATAATTCAATCGTGTACATCGCAAGCTGTTTAGATCTTTTATTGCAAATGATTATTCACATTTCGTTCAGTTTATCACATAATTTCAGAACATCTATATTCGGTTTATTATGCATAATTTTCGTTCAGTTCATCCTGATTCAGTTTTATCATATTTTTTGTGGGGAGAAGAACAAGGCTGGCCTAGTTCGACTCAAAACAAAATATGATAGGATTGTCTGAGGAACAGAAGCAACTGAATCGTACAACACAACACATCATACGATGGGGAGCAACCAGTGAGGGGAAAGATACTTGTGGATCAGTAGATGATTTGCAAACTGCAACCATAGCTAGAGGCACATACATGGACTCACATGTACAGTTCAGTACAACTAATGGTTCCATGGACTATCAAAAATGCTTCATTCCCACCTTAATTTTCTGGAGAATCATGCAGTCTTGGAACAAAGGCAGCTGCTAGCTCATTGAAAGTGCACTGGAGAAAGCTCTTATGTCGGGTATCATCTTTTCAACCTCTAAAAGCTAATTTTCGATTTTTCTACCGTACCTAACTTTTAAATTATCTTTTAAAAATAGAATATATGAATTATTATAGTACATACTGTAACGATTTTATTTATATCGACCAAAACCACATATGAATTTTTGTTACTCTGTACCCTATCTTATAAACAGCTCAAAAATTATAGACCACAACCATAAGCTATAAACTGAAGCTAAAAAGAATAAGCCTATCTGAGCTGATTGCTCCATCTTTGCAACATGTGATCGAAGCATCAGGAACAAAGATCACCAACCTCTCGGAGTAACCGCCGGCCAGATGTAGTGAGTTTACTTCATGTTTCCATTGCAGATATGAGAAGAAAATAAGCAATAAAGCGCGCGTCATATACTGTAGTATCCTGCCAGCATACCATATCAAGGGAATAAAGAATGGGCTTTGTTAGCAAGAATTCATAGGTTAAATCGTAAAATCAAAAAACGTGCAACAGTTACATAGTTCATCACAGAGCATACATCATTACATCCTACAACTGCCTAGAAGAAAAAGAGAGAACCCACGTCGCTTCTGAAGCCACAAGCGTTAAACTTGTCAGAGCCATGAACTGTTGAACTCGCTAACCATGTCCTTCCTTCAGCCCACAGCTTCTTATGACACAAAACACACAGGCCCGGCAATTTTCCAAAAAAACCGGTACGCAGAGAAGAACAGCCCAAGAGTCTTTTACACAATGGTCCAACACTACAACAGAGGCAGACAGCAGGGAACAAGGTTAAATTGAAGGAAGTGCTCTATGACTACCCAACAAGAGCAGCAAAACCATAAGTCTAAATCACTCACCAAACAGTTCTCATCTTGGACCTGATCTGCCCCTCTTCCTCTTGTCTGATGACCTTGAATGAACTGTGCTGTTCGCTTGTGCGTGGCCAGCCTGACTTTGAGCCCGCTTCTCAGACTCGGGGCCAGACTCAGTCTCCTGATCAGGCACCATGGAATGATTTATCTCTTCCTCCTTATCCCTCTGATGCTCCACCTCTGGTTCAGCTGCAGCAGTTTCTGTTGTCGATGAGCATGGAATCATATCAGCAATGTCGCAAAGTGACGAACCACCAAGTTCCCCAATAACTTCTACACACGTTCTAGTGACTCGCTCAACAAAAGCATGACATTCACTTCTGGCGCAGCCTTTTTGAGCAGCTGCCTTCTTCGCCAGGATAGTGAGTTTGTCGGTCTGGGACCAAAAATGGATGCATCAGAGATATCCACGTAAATGCAAAAGAAGGCAATATGAAGCTCCACGCTTGATAATAGCATGATTTATGTACATTGTGAACCGAATCACTCTTACAAGTAGGATGTCTTACCACTGAGTGGATCAAATGAGCCCTGGGGGTATACCGAAGATGAGAAGCACGAAAAGGATCTTCAGAATAAGCAATTGAATTTCCCCCGGATGCCCCATCCTTGTGACCATTACTTATCCTCCTTGGTGTGCAGAGGCGGACACGCGTTGATCGTCTGTACCACCGCAAATAATCCATGTAGTTGGCATGATTGTATGGTCGTTCTTCCATGATAACGTGTTGCTCCTTTGCTTCCCACATATCCACAAAAGATTTGTGCTTCTGTGCCCAATCATTATGAATCCTTCCACGACGACACCTGCAAAATCATCGGAAAACCTTATGGTCAGCTACTGGTAGACAAACTATAACTTCCTAAAACACAATCATGCACAACCAATGCAGGAGAAGATAAAATTTAGCAAAGTTATCTTTTGAACATACCAATGGAGTTCCATGCTAGTGTCCCGTAATTGTGGTGGGCACTCCTGATGGAGACCAAATTGGCGCATCACTCTCTCAGGTGTGTAAACCTCCACCATAAAGAAATAAATTAGAGGTGCTTGGGTCAGCCATAAATGAGAATCCTGGGTACATATAGGGGCAAGCTGTAGTTCCTTCACCCGTTCCTCCCTATATGGGCACCAAACAACTTGGTCATCCATTAACAAGTCAAACTCATTTGTGAAGTGCTCATAGCAACGTGCTGGAGCTGCTCGACGCGCACACACACCCACAACCCATCGGAGACCAACTGTGGGTCTATCCCTCTCATCCTCTAGCTCCTCCACATTTGGGTATTTTAACTTTACCATATCTGGCCTGCCAATTGGGAAACGCTCCCATGACCAAAATTGAAGGAGCAAAAGACAACCAGTCAGATTACTTTGATCTGATTGCCTCCTGCAAGCATCACACATTGCCCTGTAGAGATATGCCAGAGTAGCAGAACCCCAACTGTATGAACCAATATTCTCAAGATCAGCAATCAGTGGTAAGGGATAGAAGGTGTACATGTCACCAGAAGCATCAGGAAACAATAGACCACCAATCAGGCTAAGGATGTATGCCCTGGCATGCTGCTTTACAGTCTCCTCGTCAGCATCTTCTGGACAGTTATTAAACTCAGCTCTGACCCATGAAACCCTCAACCCAGGACGGGGCCTATCTGATGGAGGTGCCTTCCCAAGGTATCGCTCAACCAATTCATTCTGGGACTCTGTTTGGTTTACAGTGACAGCACGGCCAGCAATAGGCAGTCCAAGAATCATCGCAACATCCTGTAGTGTGATTGTGACCTCACCACAAGGCATGTGAAAAGTGTGGGTCTCAGGTCTCCACCTATCAACTAGTGCAGAGACGAGTGCACGATCAATGGAGGGCAGTCCAGCCCTACAAATGTTCACCAGCCCCATCAGCCCAGCAGGCCTAAGGTAACATTCATACCGCTTGTCAAACCGGAGAGGCTCACGGGTACGAGGGTTGAGCTCAGTTAGATGCTGTGCCAAACCATGGAAGTTACAAATCAGTAGTTTATTGTTACATGGCAATAATTTGTAATATAAATGCTATAAGTTCTCTTTGATCTACCTGGCCTGATGCTAAAGCACGAGCACGATGATCCTCATCATACAACCCAATTAAAGGATAGGAAGTCATATCAACAGTCTCTGAAGCTCCACTTTGATCTTGACCAGACTGAACCTCTGCATCTACAACCTGTTCACCATTGCCAGCACAGGACCTGGTGCTCCTTCTTGGTTTTCGCAGTCGAGCATGTGCATTTGGTGGAATGGCGATCATCATTGAAGGAATAACAAAAGAAGTGCCCTGTTCAGGATTTCGTGGCTGGGCGTTTTGACGTTGCACATACAGTGGTTCACTATCCATTAATGCAGGCTCTGAGGAAATCGCCTCTGTAGAGCAACTCTTCTCTGCTTGAACATAAATATCTAGACAATTCCATTCAGTCCCATTGAAAACTGCTTTGACATAGCTACTCCAGGACATGTCATCATCAACAGGAACCATGATGAAGTGCCGATGAGCACCCCCACCAACATTCATTCTTCCCTGCGCACGGATGTTGTGCGTCGTGGGTTTCCACCCGAGCTTCTTGTACACAGCATCAATTAGCTCATAGTATGTGGGTGATGTCTTGAACCATATACCCTCCTCTGGGAGGTTCCCAAACTCCACACCGTTTGGACCCTTCACCAGCTCTCCGCCGCTGTAAACTCGCACAAATCTGTCCATTGCTCCTGCCAAGCATGAATGCACCCCAAAACGAGGTCAGCCCAAATTCAGATTAGTAATCTAAAACAAGAACAATGATGAATAAGTATGTTAGATAACAAAAGCAAGTTTATCTACCCAATCGAGGTAGGATTAGTGAACATTTTGCCAAGAACCACTCCAAGACACCGCAAAGCTTTCTTGGTCTAGTCACCTAAGCACCGCAACATCTCAACTGTTCTAAACCTTAGGTTTCCCCCCCACTTAACTCACACTACACCATGAGTGACCAACAGCTTAGCTTTCTTCTCACTGTCACTGACGCAGCACAGCATCTGGCGGAACAAAGGAAGAATTTCTAATCGGAATTCTACCCAAATATTTGCCCGGACAACTCGCATGCGAGGACGAGAAGAAAGAGGGCATTCTTCTGGGAGGGCGGAGCTTACCGACGGCGCCGAAAGATTTCGCGGCGGCAGCGGCAGCGCCGGGGACGGCGGCGGCGAGTGGGAAGGGCTGTATCTTCTTTCCCCTCTCTTTCCCTTGCCGGGGCTGGGTAAGAGGGAAGACGGCCTCGGTTTTAGCGTTTCTTCCGTGGGTTAGCACTTAGCAAGGGCGTTAACCCGGCGTCGTTGTATTCCACGCTGGGCTGTTCAGCGTCTGTGTGAAGTAGCCCTGAAATTTTTTGTTTTTTTTGTCAAGGACCATCGGCGTACCGTTCGTTCTTAAACGAAGAGAAGATCTTGTAACTCATGCTTAGTCACTGAAGTAAATGTAGAACTCCAGCTAACTCAAAGTACACGGGTAAAAAAACAAAGCTAGATCATCCGTTGTTCATGCTAACAACTTCACATCACTACTGAAGAGTTGCAAAATAGTTCATCAGTCATTATCACAAGTCCACAGAACCACAAGGAAATTACACAACCAGGAAGACCAATGAGTTGATACAACGACAAAACTCATATTAAATCAGAAGAGGCTTATCAAAATGGCAAAGATCAATCACTCATGTCACAGGTTTACAACTGACATCAGTTCATCAGCATTTGAAAGAGCAACCATAGCATTCAGTTCACAAACTCGCAGCAGCAACAGACAGATTGAATAAAAAAGGAATACCATGATTATCCATAGCTCATTACAGTCCACACATCATAGGGTACCAGTAGCTGAAGTAACTACAGTCTACAGAACACAAGTTTTACTCAAACTATATAGGAGCAGAAGGAAGCTACAAGAAGGGGGAAGGAAAAGGGAGGTTTACATTACATTGACAGATTGATTTTAGGCATCCAGAAAGAAGGATCCAGCAAGCTAGCTAGTTACTCAAGTCGCCATCACCATCGGCCTTTTGTGGCCCTGCAGGAGCTGCCGGAGCTGCTCATACCCATGGCGGTAGTGCTCAAGTGAGAAGCACAGCTGCCTGATTGCCTCCCGCTTCCCCTCTGCACTGTCAGAGATAATAAGCTTTTGCTTCTCAACCTCTTCCTCAAGCTCACACACCCGTGCACGCAGATCCGAAACAGCCTTCCGTGCAACATCTGCCTCTGCAATCAGCTTGGCATGCTCCAGGTGCCGCTGATGCAAATGGCTGTCCATCTCCTTAATCTTTTCATCACGAGTAGTGACATCAGTCAGCAAGCTGGACAACTTGCTATCAACTGCAGCTTTCTCTGAAGACAATAGTTCAAGCTTTGTCTTAAGATTGGCAATGTCTTGATTCAATGCAGAGATTTGCTTCTCACTCTCAAGGGATGCTTCTACCTTGTCGGCGTGAAGTTGTTCAAGCTGTGCCTGTGTGGATGCCCACTTGCTTTCAAGAGAAGCATTAGCTTCCGACAGTTTTAGGATCTCAGCACTGAGAAAGGACTTCTCCAGCGAGAATTCCTCCAAATCACGAGCAGTTACTTGTTCCAGATCCTTGACACAGCCCTCCAGCTGTGATTTCTCTTGCACAGCTCTTTCCAGGTCAGTTTTTAGGTTCTTGATTGTAGCTTGTAGCTTTGCCACCTCAGCCCTTGAATCCTCCAACTCCCTACGAACTTGCTCAAACGCTATAACACGTTCCTCAAGCACTCTCTTCTCATTTGAATCATTTTCCAATCTTGCTTGCAGATCCTTGATTGTTTCTTGTAAATTCATAATCTCAGAAGACGAATCATCTAGGCTGTGAGAAGCTTGTTCAAGTTCTACAACCCGAGCCTCAAGCTGCAGTTTCTCTTCTGACACTTTTTCTAGGTCACCTTCAAAATTATTGAGGACTTCCTGGAGCTTTCTAATTTCAGTCTCAAGAGTAGACTTATCATGGAAATACTTTTGAGAAACTTGTTCAAGCTCCTGCTTGCACTTCTCAATTTCAAGGTCACGCTGTGCCAGTTGGGCTTCATAATGCTTAGCTGCTGAGGCCATTTCTCCTTTTAGACCCTCAATCTCATTCTTGTTTGCCAGAACTGCAGCTTCCAAACCTTGCTTCTCACTGCAAACTTCTTTGAAACTCTCCAAAGAACGGACTTTTTCTTCAAGATCCTTCTGAAGGCTGTTGATTTCTGAATGCGAAGCCTGCAACTTCTCCTCAAGTTTTTCACGTTGGCAGTGCATGTTCTTTTCCTCGAGTGCCTCAAGTTTTTCCCTTGCTTCATGAAGCTCATCTTCGAGCTCAATAATACGTTCGTTCAGTGCATAAGAAACTCCATCGCCATTTTCTTCTCCCGCTTCATCAACATCGGAATCAGATTCGGAAGAAGACGATGATGACCTGTCACTCCCCTTCTTGGAAATGTCTGAGCTTCCACCAGAACCAAGGAAGACATCAAAGCCAGCTGCTCTTGTTTTATGCTTCTGCTGTGGTGTCTTTTGTTCCAAATTGGGCTCTGGAGATGGGGAAGGAGATTGTGTCTCAGAATCAGATTCAGATATACCAACAGAGCCTTGTGATTGGAGAGATGATGGGATGTTCTTTCGTAATTCCCCAGTCACATTGTCATAACGCTCAGCAAGAGCACGATACATGCGATAGAAATTTTCGACATGAGTGACAAGCAAAGGTCGTCGTTGGTAATACATCTCAGCCTTCTTTGCAAAAGAATCACCTTCCTCCTCGATGAGCCTCAGCATCTCTTTAACTTGCTTATCCATCTCTGTTTGTTCAAAAGGTTGTGCTATCAATAATTAGATTACAAGCAGAAATATCAGAAACATATGTGACCATTGTCCTAAAGATTGTTACGCCCAACAATTAACAAAAGTCTCTCAGTACATAGTACATACTGCCATTCAAGAAACAAGAAGAGAGACATTACCTTCTAGATTCTCAGCTAGCCATTTGGAGTTTTTGGGACTAATATGGCTGTCCCACCACCATGAATGGGGCTTCCTCGTTGGCATTCTGTGCATGCGCTTCATTCTCACAGAAAATAAGAAAATCTCCTCTAAGGTAGACCTAATCACGATGAAGGCAAAAATGAACGTACAGGTGGATTAGTCTTAATTATGATAATCTGCAGCTACTAAACAAATATTTGCTCTGTAGTTTTGTGGCAAAATTTTGGGAAAACAAAAAAACTACAATGTTAAAACTAGATCACAGCCGAGTATTGGTGACAAAGTAAACAAGAAACCACGACCAGTAACATCCATAAGAAGTAAAAGTGGAAAGAAAATATCCAAAATGCAGAAAAACCATGCACAGTATGAACTTATCCAGAAATAAAGCAACTTGCTTGCATGTAAAAAGATTTTAAAGTGTGATACAGTAACAATCAAAGTAGGTCTTGCACTGCCTATGTACAGAGAAGTACTGCATCCACTCTATTCAAGAGGACGAGGAAAAAACAAGACATGTCAACCTCCATAATACAGGGACCAGCACATTGATTAGCTACCAAAGAGATGCAAACCATCATATCATCCATGAATCATGGTCTTATCATCTAATCAGCAATGATTGTCAGAAAACCAAGGACCAGAAAATTGATTAACATCAGCTACCTAAGGAGAAAACGGTGAGTGACTGAAAGTGAAAAAACTAACCTGTCAAATGGCAAAGGAAAATATATCAACTTTGTTGAAGCCGATGGAGAATGAAATAACACGCTTATCTTCTTTCACACAAAAGTAGCAACTATAAACTAACCATTATGATTATTTAATGTTTATGATAAGAACATTTGTCAGGGAATCATTACGTGAAGGAGATTAACATAGGCTATAGCATGTCCCAAATAGATAGGAATAATGGTAGACTCAAAAGACCAAGCTTCTCAAAATAAACTAAACAAGTATGGAAAAAAGAAAATATCCATTGTGAAAACTAATGAAAGTGAAGTCAATCAAATCTTGTAGATACCTATTAGTTGGAAAACTCATTCATGGAACAAACATGGCAAGGACTTGGTTATCACACACCACAGCACATAAGATGTGGCAACTACCTTTCTTTTGTTAGGTCAGACCGAAGACTAACTCAGTGAGCTCAGAATAAACTTAGGCACAGCCAAGGACAGCAAATTTGTTCTGCCCCCACATAGATCAAAAGATCAGGGTTCAAGCTAAAATTTGCAATTGCAGATGTTCTTGTCAATCTCTATCCACCCAATAATTGAGCCCAGTCAATTTTAGTAAAAACTTAATTCTTTGTGATCCACAAACCATGGCCTGGTTTACTCCTAGATGGACACATGCAGGCACGGGGTGAGAGGTATCACCATACGACAAGTCGACTCACTAGTACATTCTAATCAAAATTGCATTTTTCTAGTCATATTGTGATAGCCGAAATAGACACACCTATCTTTATGAGACCATGTGGAGGTCACCCCATGTGTATGATAAGTATTTAACTTTACTTGCACTTGGTGTCAAAGTTTGAGTTTAATTTTGTGTCATTCTCTTTGGTTTTTTCTGTCAGCTGGGCAGCGATCTGACCGGTGTGCTGGAGCGATATGACCGGCCGTGGGCGGCAATCCGATTGGATATGCGGTGCAACCGATTTCAAGTTGGTGGTACATTTATTTCATAGAGGTGCTCGTTATGTTGCGATGAGTTTTTGAGAGCGGTGTGACCAGCCATGTGATGACAGTCTGACTGGAGGTCATCGATGGTCTGGCCGGCATAAGTGCCGCAATCAAATCAGTCTACTATTATCGGGAGGTTTTAAGTTGGTTAGTAGCGGTCTGACTAGCCATTGGTTAGCGGTTAAACCGGCCTCTGGTGAAATTGAGTGAGTTGAGCTGGTTTCGATTGTGTCAGTCATGGTGGGAGTCCATGCATTATAAGAATCTTAACGTGAGTGTCAAGTAGTGCATGCTTGCATCAACTTTATTGATGTGCTCGAGACGATTGCTTGTTCTTTGATGTATAAGACGCTTGGTGATTGTTGCGATCAATGGAAAGATTGAGGCTAGAGGAGGTACCCTGAGGCCATGGAGGGTCACGTAAACCCGAGTAGAGCATCATCTCAAGCGAAGAAGCACGAATGAGAGACATGGATCATAATGAGGCAAATGTATACATGTAGTGTACCATTAGACTTAGGCGTTTCAAGTTGTAAGAATCCTCGAAGCAGGCGTATGATTTGAGCGGCAAGTTATTAGGCATCATGGATTTCATTATGATGGTTGCTTCGAAGAAAAGCACCATGAAGACCAATAGGTGGCAATTGAGGAAATTATCTGATACTGTGAATGCAAAACCGTGGTGGTGGACCAAGTGATTTAGATCACATCTTCGAGGATGCAGTGTCTTATCGGGCTATTGAAACCATGTGAAAGTCACGCTTTGAAAAATATGCAAATGTGTATAAAACCCATTTGCATGTGAGTTCTCATATTTCGCCTTTGTAAGTGGTTGTATCCACTAAGTGTTGCTAGTTGTTAGGGTTTGGTGGATAGTGAGGAGTCTCTACTATATAAACTCTTGTATGTGTTGAGAGAGTGAAGCTCTCAAAAGAGTTTCCTTCGGTTGAAGTTTTGTGTGTGTGTGCGCTTTAGGTTTAAAGCTTTATCCTCAGTAAGAGAGTGACTGTAAAACATTTCTCTCAGTGAAATAAACATCCAAACTTCGTCCAACTGAGTTGTGATATGGATTCTTTCTTGTATATTTAATTTGCTTGGTTTTTTTGTTTGGATTTCATCTCCTCTTGATGTGGAGATATCTCTTGAAGATCAAATCTCTTGATGTGAAAATTCTTATGATTATCCAGTTTTTCTCAAGATATGGATGATCTTGGGATTTTGAACTTGAAGATGTTTTGTCTTGAGTTCATGTTATGATCTATCCTACTATGACATATGAGAACTCATCTAAGAAGGTCGTCGAGCAAGAGTAGATCAAGATTTCTTTCTTTTACCCGATTTTGATGCAACCTTCCTTGTTTTGGATAAAAGTTTGAACTTTGACATTGATCTTCATAATTCATAATTAGAATATGTTCCTAACATCTTAGGAAGGATTTGTACTAAGTTTCATCCTGTTTAGATCTTTGGTTTTAGAGTTAACCATTTTTTTGGTCGTGTGTAGTGTTGAATTCACCTTCTGTTCTGCGAGCTATCGACCGCTGTGGCTTGAGCGGTCCGACCGTCCTGATCAATCCAACTGGAGACTCTTGCAGTCAGACCGACTGAGCGGTCCGACCGCCCCTGGCCGGCGGTCAAACCGGTGAGACTGTTGTCTCGAATGACTTTGTGATCTTTGGCTCTTAGCTGTGGCATAACTTGTGAGTTTGTGTTTTCCGTTGCATTGTGTTGCTGATACCAGAGGAAGATTTTAAGAAATCATTCACCCCACTCCAACTCGCCATACCTAATCTTACAATCTTGGGTCTCAGGGAATTGTATTATATCTTAATTTCTTGGGGGGCATTTGGCCATGCATGTAAAGATGGCAATAATTAATTAACACAGCTAGGCATGCAAATGAAGCAATCTTGCAAATAAGTTGCAATACCCGTTGATAAATGTGTTATGAATATTGTGTGTGTATTGATATGAGACCCAAGGGACCATATATATAGGAGTACAAAGAGATATGCCATATAAAGATAAGGCATTTGTGGAATAGAATACAAACTCTATATCCTACTACAACTCTACTCTATATCCTTAACACCCCCCCTCAAATGCAAGGCGTATGCAATAGCATTGCATTTGAAAGAGTTAACACAAATCCAAAATCCAAGTCTTGAAATGTCGTCGTAGCATGCGGCTCTTGAAAGTTGTGTTGAAAATAGAAGATCTCCATCCGAGGTCGTGCGGTAGCCCATGAAGCAGCTCGAAGCCCGAGACGGCAGCGACGCAGTGCACAAGAAGCGCAATAGAAACGCAGTGCAGAAGAAGCGTGGCGGCTTTAAAAGCTCAGGGCGACGGCTCAGAAAGAAGAGCGGCGACATCATAAACCGAGACGGCGGCGGCGCAGTGCATAAGAAGCGCAATAGAAACGCAGTGCACAAGAAGCGCGACGACCTTTAAAGCTCGGGGATGCGACGCGAGAGGCCACCCACGGAGGAGTTCGGATCCAGCATGAATGAGACTGGATCCGAACGGGGCAAGGCCAGATCCGGCGAAGACGAACCGGAGAAGAGCCATACAGACGCGAGAGAGGCGGCACCGACCATACAAAATCCTAAAAGATGGACTGAGGCTAACAAAGCAACCGACCGACTGACACAAAAAAATTTGTGGACACGCATGGCTTAGACGAATTGAAGATAGAGACTATGGATTTAAATGGACTTGAATGGACGCAGCGGAAGACTGATAGACAATGAATACTAAGCGGCAAAATCAAAAGCTCCCAACTCCGGAAGATCTCCTTCCTCCGTGGATGAGCACCACAATGTAGCCTCCTGTGGATGTACTAGCAAACACAAAGCCTTATATTGGAGGTGGATCCGCAGCTCAGCAAATATAAGCAACATCTAGAGACCACCACTTAACACCGATCGAAGGCCACCACTATAAGAAAACCACCCATGCTCCTTGCTCCTCGGCGGATCGAGAGGAGCCACCGCATGCGCGGGAGAGGCTTGACGCGCGCGGGCGGCCCGGTGAGCGAGCGTAGGATCCGTCGCGGTCGTGCGGTGGAGAGCACGATGAAGGCCCAGAGCGGTGCAAGCGCGCGCACACCGGGCGAAACGGCGTGCGCGCGAACACTGGCAGCGGTGGAGAGGCGACACAACAGCGGGAAGAGGCGGCGGCCGGATCAAGCGAGAGGTCGGCGACTTAGCATGGCCAGCGGCAGCGGCCCGGCGGCGCGCAGGCTCGCGCAGCGCGGCGCGGCGGACTCCGGCGAGAAAGCCGAGAAGAGCTGCGATCGTGGCGAGCGGCGAGCGGCGATGGGCCGACTCCCTAGGAGAGCCAAGCAAAGACAATGCAGAGAGCGGTGAAGTCGGCCGACCCACCCGAGCAGTGGCGTCGGCGAGAGCCCCACCCGAGAGCGGCGTCTAGATCCCGGCACCGTGAGCCGAGCGGCGTCCGGATCCCAAGCGGCGAGTGAGTGGCGTGCGATCGCAAAGAGATCAGTGAGGCGGCCTCGGCGGTGTCCCCGCTCGAATCTCGGCACTCAGATCCATTGCGGATGCGACCGTCTGCGCGGAGGCGCGCGAGATGGAAGAGCGGCGGCGCGGCGGAGGAGTTCGATGAGGAGCGCGCGGTTCCAAGGGCCGATGAGCGCCTCAAGGCCCGCGAGCGCCAGAGCCCGAGATGTCAGTGCAAGGTCGGTGACGACCGGATCGATGAGGTCGTCGCCCGAAAAACGAGGTGGCCGCCCCCGGGAGTAGAGATGATCCTCCCGGGGGCAGCGGGAGTGGAAGATTTGCGGAGAGGCTAGGGCTAGAGAGGTTTAAACCTTAGCTCTGATACCATGTTATGAATATTGTGTGTGTATTGATATGAGACCCAAGGGACCATATATATAGGAGTACAAAGAGATATGCCATATAGAGATAAGGCATATGTGGAATAGAATACAAACTCTATATCCTACTACAACTCTACTCTATATCCTTAACAAAATGGACCCAAACAAACACAGCTAATTCAAGGAAGACAATCATCAATAGGTGTAAATTTTTTGGAGCAAAAATTTATTCATACTAACAACTTGTCAGAACTAACAACCATAAAAGAGAAAAAAAACCAGTAAGATAATGAATCCAAAACTATTGCAGGTCTTCTAATCCAAACAGTTGTCAATGGGCACATGCACCAGCTAAGGTGGTCACTAATATGCATGTTCTAGAACCAGTCTGGCAATAATCAAGTCCCGAATAACCAAAATTCACACTCCATCAGGTTGATCTCTGCTATGAAGACCCCATGAGACCACGGGCACAAGAAGTTCAGTGGTGTCTTGAGTAAATAAGGCTACACAGACCAGGGATTATTTGCTACGCTTGAATCTACCAACATCAGGAGAGAAGCTTTCTAATGGTGACATTTGAGTAACCTTAATCAAGTTCTTTATGTACGAATAATGTAAATAAACTACTTTGTCATGGTCAATTGAAAAGACGGGGGGTTTAAAAGGTCAAATTAAGCTGAAAAAGGTCTCTCTCTATCTCTCTGTCGGCGTCATGCAGAACCATCCAAATGAATCTAGATACTGTACTAATCACACCAAAAGTCTAAAATCATTATGCCTTTTCCTGGGTACTATGGGTATGGAGCGAACATTGCGACAGTGTGTAACACATGTGGAAGAAATTAACAAACACGTAGTACATATCACCATCTCGAGTGAGTGAGTGACCCAACGAAACATATCACCATCTCGAGTGACCCAACGAAAAGGAGATAGCACGGATCAAACGCAAAAATCCTGCGGGAAAATATGATGAACTCGGCGCATAATCCATATTTTTTTTGGAAACCGAAACATCTCTGCCCAAGAACCAAACAGAAACCACCGTTTCTTGCCAAGAACCACGGAATAAACACAGGTAGATCGCAAAACAACACTAGAATATAAACACAGCGGAGCGAAGGCTGCAAGAGCTTACCGAAGATGGAGGAGATCAGGCAAGCCTACTCCTTCTCCTTCCCCCGAGCTGGAGAGGACAGATGAGACCGCGAGAGTGATTAAGGCCTTAAACCCGTTCGTGTTAAGCGTGGTGGGTGGGTTTTGAAAGGGAGGGAGGGAAGCGTGGCGCGAAATGACGAGAATGCCCTCGTGGGGCAGATGGGACGGACGGTGAGGCTTTGGTACGCGCTACGCGACGATGAGCTGGACGCGTTTTGAGTCGCGGGGCAGGTGGTCAGGGAACGTAAGACAGGCGGTGATCGTCTTTAATACATCGTCGTATAATATATACACACACATATATGATTAAAGTTCCGCTTATTTTGATGTGAGTTTCTAATTTATTTTTTATTATTTTTAAATTTCGTTTTTTTAACTTTTTAAGCTTTTTTTATCAGTTCTTTTTGTATTCATTTATATTATACGTGATGAACTAATCTATTTTTTATTTTTAATTTTTTAACATGTAATTATATCAAATAAACAACTATCAGTTACAGTGTAAATAAACCAGCTATGGTATAAATTCAGTTATAAATCACTATTTTTTAGCCTAATTGAGCAGGCTCTAAAGATAACTTATACAATATATTATTTATATATTCATCTGTAATAGTTTTGTATTATCTATATATAAGATTGAAGATAACACATATAATGAATTATTTATATTGTTATATGTAATAATTTCATATAATTAATAAGTTATCTATATAATAATATAAATAATAGAAGCCGTCTATAAAACTGTTTGTTACATACTTCATAGGCAGCAATTATTTTCTTTTCTTCGTATCATTTAAAATTCTACGTGGCATAACTTACAAATAACTAACATGTAACATTGCACATGTCCTTATAGGGAGATTAACATGTGGAATGGGATTGATTGGTGAGCTAATTAAATCGAGTGGTGGCCGCATAGGAGTGGGACCCACGCGGGCCAGCTGCGTGGTCCTCGATTGTGAGACTGGGAAGGGTTTGAATTTGAATCTTGTTGCCGCGGCTGGGCTCTCATGATGTATTGGATTCTTTTAGTTTTGCCATTATTTGAGGGGATTTTACAAGCGAAAAAACCACCGGTAATGTAGCATATGATGATAGTATTGTCTTTTTATTGCTTTGCCATGATAAATCGAATCAAGTGTACTATCTGATAGAAGTAGGATCTTTTCTATTTAGTTGCGGCCGGTGGCTTTTGGTTTTGGCTTATGAATATTAACAACTGATAAAGAATCCGTGAGAGAGTATGGAGTAAGAGAAACTCACGTATAGTTTTGATTGATATAAATAAAGTTACTATAGTATCTAATACAATCAACTTTGTAGACCTCGCCTTAAAAAACACTTCATTTAAAAGTAGTTAATGTAGAAAAGCCAAAAATAGAAATTGAGAAGAAGGTGCCCGTAATTTAATGATCAAATGCTTTCGGTCTATTGCACAGTCAACTAGTTTTTCCCTTCACTCTTAATCATTTTTTTATCCATTGGATGAGTATCCTCTAACGTCTCCCTCTTTGAAGATGAAGATTAGTACTATGCAACTTTAGATGACTGAAAGGTAAAAAAAATTTCAATCGACCGTGCAATAACAAAACTGATTCCAAATTTCCTAGGGAGAAACCACCCATTTCCCTTCGAATGGCGATTCTGACTTATGAGCATTCTTTTTTCATTTACAGCCTTTGGAAGCTTGACACATGAATGTAGTTCAATTAGGCATAAGGATTGTTGTCAATCGGTCATGTATCGCTTGGTTGGGCTAAAATTTGGTGGTTTATAGCTGAGATTGTGTTGTAACTAGCTGAAATTATATTATAGCTGACAGTGGATTATTTGGTATAATTAATTTTAAATAAATCTAAAAATAAAAAAATAGGTTAGCCCATCACGTATAATACAAACGAATATAAAAAACGGTAATAAAAGCTCAAAAAACATTGAAAAATTAGAAGAAGAAAAAACAAAAAAACAATAAATAATTAAAAAAATAAACCAGAAGCTCCCGATTGAGCGGGGCCTTAGGGGTGTTCGTTTCAGTGATGGCTTTTGGTTGAAATTTCACTGTAGCTGGCTTTTTTTACTGTAACTGATTTGGCTTTTTTGGTATAATTAATTTTTTTAAAAAAATAGAAAAAATATGTTAGACCATCACGGACAATGCAAAGGAACACGGGGAAAAATACAAAAATACAAAAAATCTTTAAAAAATTCAGAAAAAGACAAATTACTGAATAGTAAAATAAACTGAAACTGAAAAAAAAACTGAAACCATCGGGGTCTAAAGTCATGCCTCACGCGTATATATTGAACTAGTACAACTCCCACATCTTAATTCACATTTCTCATGATGTGGTCACATGCATGATCGTTGACCAACCAGTGCAATGCAAGCATATCATGTGGACAAACAGCTCAAATCATAATTCCTGATGCGTGGAGAGGGGTTGTTTTAAGAACTCAGAAATTAAAAGATCAACGAGATACTACACCAGAGTGCTCACACACAACCACCACTGGTCAGTAGTATAAATGTTGTTCCATGATGTTCTTTGAATATAAGATTGCTATTTTCACAAGAGTTTCACTGAAAAAACATACAGAACAAATCAATTTATCATTTTACTATTAAATCAAAACAAATATTGCTTTGTGGAGTGTGGAGTCCCCTTCATATGTTAGGACACGTGAAGCTTCCAGTTAAGTTCCAAATCAGATGAAACAGGAGGCAATTGCTCCTTTTTCTACAAATGGTTTTCCTGAGTAAATAAATAGGATAATGTCTCTACTATTTTTTAAAACAGTTTATTATTATAATTTTTTAAAATAGTTTATCAACTTATTAATATTTAATTTATTTATATAAATACTTACGTTTGAAACAAAAAAAATCATCCGTCGCAGTAAAAAAACACATGTTAAGACATGCGGTCGAGACTGTAGCAGCAGTACATGACAAAAAGAGGAGCGCCGTTGCCAGGTGACAGATAATTAAGCCGAGTCGAAGGGCAGTTTGGGAAATTCGAGCGGCAGGGCAAGAGGAGCCCTCGCGCGGCGTGAATCACGTAGACACAGCTCGGGCCCCACGGTCAGTGTGGCTAGCGCTAGGCACGGGGACCGCCTCACAGTGGCGTTGGGCGCCGGCCGCGTACGGGGTCCTTGTTTCGAAAATTTCGTGGCGGGGAGAGAAGCTCACCCGACTGTTTCGAAAAACATTGTCTACACATCAACTTTTGTTGAAACACATGGGGGCTTGATAGATAATACACATCTGCGCCCATCCCGCTGCATGGGATCCTCTGCTGCACCACCAGTACGTTTCACCTATCATGCCGTGCTTTGTTCACCACGTCTCGCAGGGGCTACATAGATAATACACAACACATTGTCGTGCAATAGCTACATGACTATCTGACCAATGTTTTTAGATGTCTAGGTATCCATTATACATTATTCCTCATTTATGCGGCTTTAATAGGATTTGACTTTCTGATGGACGGTCGAAAGAAAATACAAATATATGGTGCCAAATTCTCTAATGCCTTGACCTCAGGTTGGACATGCATCCTCTGCCATGACGGAGGACCTTCAATTTCTCGTCTGCTATAATTTGGACCGCCCGATCTCAATCCAACGGTCATTGTTGGGTGCCATTTCCGCCTTGCCATGCCTTCGTAAGGCAGAGTATACGCATCCCCTCGGGATTGCAGCCAATCCACTTCCCTTATTGATGTGTAGAGAATTTTAAGGGCATCTCCAATGGTGCTGAGTCAGCTGGCTATTTGCATGTACATATCAGCATATATCCTATGTGGAGGAAAGAGAGTATGCAAAACACAAACAGCTAGCTACTATTTCGTCTCTAGTCTATAACGCAAAACGAGGCAGACTCTATAATGACTGTGTGTGCATGTGAACATCAAATAGCTATCCTTATAGATAGTCCTTTGGAATGCTAGCTTTTAGTATGCACTCTATAGATGATGTGGAATCCTTATAGATAGTACTTAGCTAGAATCATTGGAGATGCCATAAGTTAGTCATGTACAGTAGTATCTATAAATCTGGTGCATGTCGTGCATTTATGGGTGTGAGCATTGCATTTTACTTCTGTTCAGCTACTAACGTTTTATTTAATTACTCTTTGAATTGTTCTTATTATCATGTCTTCTACTTTATTGTTTGATCTTGCTGAGTATGTTTAAGGCCCCACTTACAACAGCATCGGCTTCCACGTTTTTCACTGTTGAGCATTTGGTTTACTGTTTGTTCTTTTCTGTTTTTTTAGTATTTTTGTGTTTTATTTTTTTCTTTATTCCTTTGCATTATCCGTGATACGCTAACATGTCGCTTCTATTTTTAAATTTTTTTAAATTTAATTATGCCCAATAAGCCAACTCAGTTACAGCAAAAATTCAGACAGCTACAACAAAACATCAGCCAAAAACTATAAACCATTGCTATTCCGAACGCCACCTAAGCATGCTCATCTGTTTGCCCGGTGATTTGCGTAGTGAAAGTGTGGTGGTTTTGATGTCGAGGTGACGATAGAAGAGTAAAACTCCAACCATATGTACTAAGCTTTTCGCTTCTGTATACGACTGTTGGGTTGATTTTTTGTGTAGCCTTGACATGCCTGTGGGACGAGACCCATATGTTTGTGGCGGCTGTCACTCCCTAGACCGTCTTCTTCGGAGACGTGACAGTTACCGTGGTGTCAAGAGCAGTAAGCCACAGACCTAAGTTTCCACCCTAGCTACCATTGTAGCAAGTCCTGGTTTCGCGTCCACCAGTCTGTGTGATCTAAGTTTACAGAGGAATCGAAGGCATGTGAATTAGCCAATTCAGAGGGAGAATGGCTTATGCAGGATGCATTGCTGAAGCAAGCATGAGTCTCGCTGCAGTGGCCGCAGCTTGTGTATTGCTGAAACGAGCATGATCGTCCTCTTTGGAAGCCATGGAAGTGCAAATTATGGTAGCCGTGTTGTTATCAGAACGCACGATGAACCAATTGATGTGCACGTTTTGCTTGACGATGCTCCTAGCTTAGAGTGACAATTTACCAAGAGGAAAGAAACAGGGGAGTCTGCCAATGGTCATAGTACTAGTGTAAATGTGTGTATATCTAGAGCAGGCTGACCATTTCAGATATGTACTGCATGCATGGCCTTCTTGGTTGGTGTTAGTCATGCATGCTGTCCTGTAGCGCATATGTATCTTGCACTAAGAAGTAAGCAAAGCCTTGTGTTTATCAGCAATTATACACAGTGCAATCAAAGGCTTAGTTCTTTTCAGCTGATGGATGATGTCTTCCCTCGAGCAAACAAACAAGACGGTTTTGAAGTGGCTTATCGGGACAGCATTTTCGAAGCGGTTTATTGGCAATCCATTCAATCACACAAGCGCTCACGCTAGTGTCAAAAACTATAAGTCATAGTTGAAAAGTAACACACCCAAAGAGTCTAATGGCTAAAAGATAATAAGGTTGAACTCAGCTAATTAGGTTACCTAAACATACAGAGTGCAGCAGTAGTGCATACTCATTAATTTAAGGGGCACCTGTGCATGGATTAGTAACCACAGAGATAATAGGTGATTTTGTTATCTTGATATTTGTAGCTGTACTTGTAAGGTAAGCAAACTTGTACCTACATGTCACTGATTGTGCCAGTAGGGAAACTACAACATATGACTGCACCATGTAATTGTACTGCATCACAGACTAATCCTAAGGGATTAACATCTTCTATTTCCAGACAGATTCAAATTGATGACTTGACATGATTCGTGATTTACTTAGTTTGTAATTAATGACCTCCGTATAAGATGCCCTTCTGTGACAGCAGTTAGCAATTAAGCCATCTTTGTCTAATACACAAGTGCAGTTGACCAATGCCTGTATGTTTCCAGTATATCGATTGGTGAATAATCATGCTTAACCATGTCACTTGGCTTGCGTAGCCTGAAGTAAAGGAATGCCCTTTTTTCATGTATGCTTAATACTGACGCGAGGTAAATCACACTGGAGCATCACTTGGTGGGACAGTGTTGGGAATCACAAGGTGACGAGGCACTCAATTTTTAGCAGCACACACACACACACATATGAAGCTAACTAGCTTCTTCACTAAAGCTCATGGCTTGAGTATGTATTACAATATATCTACTACTACTTACAAGAAGTGTTACAAGCCTTTTATAGGCATAAAACCAACCGACTTAAACCAGGATGATGCTCATCTTTTTACAGCTGCTACTCACTAGCTGGACACGTATTAAAACATCTAACATTGCATCTCTTATACAACAAGCAAAAGGAGCTTCCTGGAAACTAGAAGTTTCATGCATCCAGAGTTGAGAGCTCCTTGCCGACGTATATCTGGCATTGTGTTCATACCTTGCCGACATGCTTTGTGAAACATCCAGAGTTTGCTAGCTAACTCATGCATACAAGCTTTCAAGTAAATCTTGCCGACATGTATATTCATCACATATTATTTTCCCTCAACTGGAAGCTTCAAGTGCTAACATGAAGCATGCTGATATATCTAGTGCTCACACATGCATGATAATATATATATATATATATATATATAGCTTCAAGTTTGGATCTGTTCCAGTTCGAGCTTGGCTCGTATAGCCGGGTACCACTTGAAGCGGGGGAGGGAACTTCCATGGAGCCTTGGGAGTGCCCTAGTGTTTGGATATGAATAAATGATTAGAGCCACGTAAGCAATATATAAATCTGATGCATGGTGTGCATTTATGCGTGCGAGTATTGCATTTTACTTCTGTTCAGGTACTAATGTTTTATTTAATTACGTTTCGAACTGTCATCATTATGATGCCTCCTACTTTATTGTTTGATCTTGCTGAGTATGTTTAAGCGTACTCGCTTGCTTGGTGATTTGTGCAGTGGAAGCGAGGTGGTTTTGATGTTAGGTTGACAATAGCGGCCATGTAAGAGTGAGGACCAGTAAAGCTCCAATCGTATGTATTAAGGGTGCATTCGGAATGGCGTTGATTTATAATTTTTTTATTATAGTTGGTTTATTTTTTTACTGTAGCTGAGTTAGCTTATTTAACATAATTAAATTTAAAAAATTTTAAAATAGAAAAAACATGTTAGCTCATCACGAACAATACAAAGTAATACGGGAAAAAAGGCAAAAAAGTCTTAAAAAATCCAAAAAAGATGAAATTACCGAATAATGAAAAAAAGCAAAAGTCAGAAGTAGAAGCTGACTTTAAACTGAAATGAGCGGTGCTAAGTTTTTTTTTAGAGTTGCTACATTTTGTGCGTGCGTTTTTTGTGATTTTAGAACGCAGACTTCTGTTACTATTTTTGAAGGAGGAGAGATTGGGAGTGAGGCTCATCTGCTTTTTTTACAGGAAGGGTGTGAGCTGCACTCTGTTTATCCATCCAATGCACGGGCAAAATCAAGAATTCCCATTAAGTTTTTCGCTTTTGCTGTGATACACCACTGTTGGATGGTTTCTAGCGTAGCCTTAACATGCTTGTGGGCCAAGGCACACGTGTGTGGCGGCTATCACTCCTACGCTGTGTTGACGTGACACGGCAGCTGACGGCCAGTGCCAGACCAGCTATTTTAGGCCTGATCGTTTCGGTTTTTTTTGGCTTCAGTTTCTAGTTTCAGCTTTTTTTTCACTATTCACTACACTATCCACTAACTCAGCTACAGTGTTTTTTCAGCCAGCTACAGTGTTTTTTCAACCAAAAGCCAAAAGCCATCGCTATTCCGATCACCCCCTTAGTGTGATCAAGATGATCTTCACTGACAACCTGGCTCTGTTTTTTTTTGTTTTTAATGGTTTTTAACTTTTTTTCAACTATTACTATTTATTAAACTAATAAGTTACAGTCTAAAAGAGCAAACTCTATTTTTGCTCTTATGCACAGAAAAATTCCCAGTTTCCAGACGAAGGAAACATACATTTCTGACATTACGTCATGAAACGGCAGCACGGTTTTGCGCAGCCTGTATCCTATTTAGAGTCCTATTTGAAACTCTGGAATGTCATATGAATGATTTTTTTTTAAAAAAAGGAAAAACCCTCCAAAATCCCTATGGTTCCAAATAGGGCATTTCAATCCCAAGACGTTGACGAACAAAGTTCATGTGGCACACATACTCCTCTTCTACACATTCGACCCAATAACAGGGCCCATTACCTCTAGACCGTCCCATCAACACCCATGTACTCCTTGCCACATTATCCTGCTTCACCTGTTCTTACATAGATAGATCACCAAGAAGTCAAGAACCCATGATCACCATCCCTGACATCTTCCGTGCAGTTGTCAACCGTATCCAGCAACACGATTTGTATCAGCTAGCGGTATGTGTTTGTTCACAAATCACGTCTCGTGTGTGTGTAAAAACCAGACATGAAGAATGGTGCTGAAATGGCATATCGATCATAAGTGTAATTTCCACAGAAATAACAAGACACCATTACCCGGGAATAACTGTACAGTCTGTACATCGCAAAAAAAAAAATGCATGCAGACAGAGTGAGAAGAAATACGCAAGCAGAATGACACATGCAGGCTGATGATATCTGCCGAGAAGGACGTCTGAACTTCGAGGTTTCTCGTCAGGTCTGTTGTCACTTGCCCCCGACGGCATCGGCAAGCGCGGCCACCTTCTTCTCGAGCTCAGGTTTGTTGGCCCCGACGAGCTTGTCCACCTGCTTCCCGTTCTTAAGGAAGAAGAACGTCGGGGTCGCTCGGATGTCCCACGACGAGCTGAAGTCCTGCAGGAAATTCGAGAGAGGGTTACTGGTTTCACCATCGAATTATCTGGTGTAACATGTGATAAAAATAGCTCAGATGAGAAAAGCATCAGAGCATATCAACTGTTCTTAGGTGGTCAGATCAAGCGCCCAAAGGGTTTCTCCGCAGAAGTTTTTGAAGGGCATTATCAATTGTGTAGAGCATGTAGCTGTCGGTAGTGTGCGATATAATTTCTGAACACGTTACATGTCGTTACAACACTGAAATTTGACTAACGTTGGAGCATTATTGAAAAGTGAGTGTGTGGTATCTTAAACACCTATGTAAATGCTAAACCTAAACACTTTCGGCATTTCTTCTTAATATATTGATGTGCAGCTCTCCTACGCGTTCGAGAAAAAAAACACTTTCGGCATGAAAGAAATAAGGATGTCTTCAGGAATCAGAATGTCGGGAAGTCCACAGAAGATGAAACTACTTGCATAAAAATTGGGAAAAGATTTCGAGAGCATTGGTTACCGTTAGCTCGTCGACATCCACTGTCAAGAACATGAGTTGGGGATATGTCTGTGACATCTCAGCATAAACGGGTGAAATGACCCGGCATGGCCCACACCAGGAAGCACTAAAATTTGCAACAACCTACAAAAGGTCCATCAATTCATCATTTATAGTACAAATCATATAAAAAACTTATCAGCTTAAATACCACGCTTTATTAAAAAAAAGCTAATGTATCTGTTTTTTCCCCACCAAGACAGTGTCTCATTAGCTTATCACAGTGGCCACAATTTTCAGCAGTGGATGGCACATATGCTTGGGAGCAGAAATACTTGTAGTGTTGAGTGTGTCCTTTTCAGCAGAAAGTTGTATACTCAAAACATAAAAACCTACGAACACTGCAACTTAAAGAAGCGAGGAGGTTTTAAGACAGAAGGGAGGAGGATTTAAGACTTATCAATATAAGCAATATGGACACCTTTTGGCACTAATCAATTTGGCCAATTCTTAACTTTCAGTAGTCAAGACTTTATTTAAGAATAAGAAAGGCAGATCCCTCAGGAATCAGGACTAAGCATGCCAATTCCTATTTACACAAGATGGAAAGCTGCTGTAAACATATAAACTATACTACTGTTTTTGTAGGTTCCAAGACTGAACAGAAAATGACTTCATTGTACATTTTGTATAAGTATGTTATAGTATAAGTAAGCAAGCAAACGCATTATGCACTCTAATTCCTAAGCCAACACGCTGCAGTGGCTATCCAATCCGCAATCTCTAAAAATGACAAAGTGATTTTCTCCAGGTTTGCCTTTGCATTATCAGATTTTGAGCAAAGCCTACCTCTATTCACTCAGATGTGGGGCTAGTTGCTATTCGTATCATATACAAATAAATAGGAAAGCGGCATGCCAGCATATTGTCTACGCATTTGTATTGTTCCCATTTCCCAAGAATGGGAGCATGATGATTAACATGGGACAGATACAACCATAAATACATTAGTTGCATAGTATAGCATGGAACAAATGTAAATTGGCAAGCTAGACCCACTCATACATATTGTAGATAGGAATTATTCATCATATACCCTCCTCTTAGACTGAAATTCAGGATTTACCCTCCGGCCCACATGTCAGTGACTCATCCCGACCCCACGTGTCAGTGACTCGGGAGGGTAAATCCTGAAACTCTCAAATGTGAGGAGGGTATATGACATGCACCTTGTAGATATTGTGAGGAAACGTCAAGTACCTCCCATATTAAACATATGGTCTCCAAGACACAGGGTAGGTTTACTTACAATTTTTCCATCCTTGATTGCCTCTGCATTTTTTTGGTCCCAATTCTCCTTGCTTGTTATGACATGCACATTGCCACCTTTGAAATCAATCTTCTCTTCGTCATCAGTGTGTTCCTGTACAGGAAGAAAAACATGAGAAGCACTGGAAAGTGCAAGCTACTTGAGGATTTTAAAACAGACACCAACAAAATTGCATTACAGTCGGTCAGATAGAGTTGCTTGTTCAGAAGAAGGCTGACCTTTCCCATGCAGCAACCCATAGTGAACTTCAATGAAAAAAACCGGGAAACTGCACTCAGCAAGTGACTCCTGGACAAACTGCAAATTCCATTAGAGTCTGCTTCAAACAGTAAAGTGTTTCTAAAGCTACGACAAGAACAAAACTCACGCAACATTATGTCACAGTTAACAAAAGGGTTGTTGATGATACAGGTACATGTTCAAGTGACAACCTCCTAATCTAAAGCAACATTACTGTTGAGAGAGGTGACTCATATCCTAACCTATTAGGACTTAGAGAGGTGTGCTAGAAAGATTTCTAGATGAATTCTAATTGAATTAAGATTCTTACTTCTCTTTGGAGAAAGACTAGGGGACTATATAAAACCATGAGGTGTGGCCATGGAGAACAAAGCTACAAACCAACTCATCCACGCACGAGAGGATTAAAAGCTAGATTATTCTTTAGCACTGAATTCTTATGTAGGGTAAAGATCCAAGGATCTTAAAAGGTTCGAGAGGGTCATGACATAGCAACAATCCCTTACACTTTTTTTGAGATTGTGCTTAAGGAATTTGCGGCCGGCTTCGCCAAATCTTTCTCTTTGTGATTATTTCAGCATCATTATTTCCGCTCTCTACGAGATTTATGTACTTCATTCTTAATACCGTGCACAGTTGTACTGCATCTCGCAACTTAGATCCAATCTGGGGCTGCTGCGTATAAAGAGGGGTATAGGAGGATAAGAACTACTTTCACCCATTATCTAACTTCCAAACATCTGCTACTGTAAAGATCATAGGACTAACCTGCTAAGTCCTAACCAACTACTGGACGTAGCAACGACAGAAAGAGGTTTAATTCTAGTTGGTCGTACTGGTACTCTGGTAGGTTATCATACAAGACCAAACTACAATCACCTCCATACCACAACAATCTGAAAAGTATGGCGTCTAATTCAACCTAGTTACTCTCCAAGATCCAGATTTCAGCTAAATTGGAGCCTAGAAGCCAAGAATTCACATATTCGTCAACCAACCAACAAAACAGAAGCATCAGGAATCCATGGACATGGAGAAAAAAAATATTAGCTCCCAATAACCGCATCGAGTAGCACAGACAGAGGCGGATTCGATTAGGCTTTGAACCTGGAGCGATTTACCTGGAATTGAAGGGGTGGATTTGGCGCCAACAAGACCCAAAGCCGCGAAGCTGGCAGAGTTGGGGAAAGTTGCTATACCTGCTGTACTAAATAGATTGTTAGTATAAAACTCCCCCGATACTTGCCGCGAAGCAGGCAGTAATCATTCTGTAATCAATGATGAGGGCGTGTTTTACGAATTGTGCTAAAGAAAATGGAAAAGAAAAGGAGAGGACAAGGGTGACTTGGACCCTTGTCCATTTCCTTGGCTGGTAGCTGACTGACATGTATGTGGAGACGACGACACGACTCCCCGATCAGTATGGTGATGAAAATACTGTTCAGCGATTAAATTACTGTAGTAACGATTAAAATACTGTAGCACTTTTGTCACGTAATGAATTTTTTTTCGTTTTTTGATTTTTTTTTGTGTTCCGTTTTTTTTCTCATATTCCTTTGCATTGTCCGCACTAGACTAGCAAGCCATTTTTATTTTTACATTTTTTTAAATTTAATTATACCTAATATGCAACTCAGCTATAGTGTTTTTTCAGTTAGCTACAGTATTTTTTCAGCAAAAACCAAAAGCCATCGTTATTCCGATCACCCCTACTGGTCGGTGGCAATGCTCGAGATTTTCTGGGATTAAAGAGAGTTTTACGTGAGTTATTAGAGAAGCTCTTTCCGTTTAATTTAGTCTATAACTCTATATGTTCTATCGACCTTAATTACGTGGCTCGTTTTCCTTGCATTTGTTTTATGTCTGAATGTTTTGGATCGTACCGCATTAACAACTTGCTTAATTTTCCAATCAAAGCATTTCCTTTGCAACAAGAGTATGCCCCCAGTATGTCAGTTCAGACTTGAAAGTCTGAAATCTGTTTGTCTGGTTAAATCCATCACCCATATAAGACTTCACAGAAACAATGTGTTTGTGTTATGGGATTATCTTATTATAACCTTTTGTAGACATCCAACTACGACTTTGTTATCAGAGCTCGACTGCTTAAGCAGACCAGCAACGTGGCACAAAAGACAGCTTGCCTGAATGCATGGCCTATCAAACCGAAGAGGTACAAAACGTGACAAGAGCATAGTAGCACGGCAACAAATACCGACAAACACATTGGCTTAAATGCATCTGAAAGCATCAGGGATCGGCAGCACAAAGGATAACCATTAAGCAGTCACTAGGTTACAATGCACTCCAGGTAATCCGTTGAGGAACAGCCAAATTATTGCTTTCTCGACACGCTGTGAATGGTGAAGGCAAAATTGCCTCCCTGAAACTCAGAAGCAATCTTCTGTTGCTGTGGAAACGCTGATCGCTACATTGTGAAGAAAAAAAAAAAGCACAACACGGAAAATTGATGCAGTTAATTCTGTCAAGTGGCTTTCTGCAGGTTCTCGGCTTCTCGCCTCCTCCTCTCTTCAGCCTCCTCACGCAATCTTTCCTCCTCACGCCTCAATGCTTCGGCTTCCTCTTCCTGTTGCCTTCTCTCAGCTTCCTCGCGCTCCCTACGTTCATCCTCTGCATCCTCTCTTTCATCAAGATAATCAAACTCCTCCTTTGCAGCCATAGCTTTTACTATAGGGTCTCGCAGCTCAGATATCAAGCCCCCACCCACCTTGTACTCCTGCTCGTCACCGACAAGGAATAGCCGCTGATCAGGCCCTGACGCCACTGGTATGTCAACAGCAAGTAGCTTCATGTCATACTGCAACGGAATTAGAATAAGGTCAGAAGACTTGCTGTCATCAGGAAAAATATAAACATATTAGCAATACCACTCATTTGCTCACTGCTTGAAGCAAGCTGAGATGCTATGTTAGTTTTCTTCAAATAGTACTAAAAAGATTGATTTCTGGATGGCAAGGGACAGGAAAAACTGATACGACAAAAAAGAACTAAACTAGTTGGATACAGTGTCAAGGGCCATCCATGTACTACGACCAGCAAAACTCTTTTAACTTTGTATGCAAAACTTCATTCATTTCTACAAAAGAGCTGTCAACAATTCTCCACAAACATAACACAGTGCCATTAAATTTGATGACAAACCAACATTTGCTCTACTTATATCAATAAGGGGAAATATGCTTCATTTAACTCTGCTTTTGCAACATTTGTTCAAGCTTTCGTTCATTCACTAAAGGCCCAGTACTTTAATTATATTGTGCACGCATAAGTATCAGATTGTTCAATCTAGAGGCAATGAAGTCATGTTTGCTACAAAAATAGAGAAGGATGATTTAAATACCTGTCCTTTTTTCTTCTTGACTTCAACACTTACAAGACCTTTTCTTTCTGATCCTTTGATTGGGAAGATAAGAAAGCACCGCTTGCCACCAAGCCTAAATTTGAAGTCCTTTAGTTTAGGGCCCCCTCCAGACATAACATATGCTCTGACGTCAGTACCAGTTAAGGGTGCACCCATGACTTCAAGGATTGCAGCAGATGTATTGAGCTTTGTCATCGCAATCCTATAAACCTTGTCAGGATTTATGGTGAACCTTGCACGTACGTACATACCCTATAACAAACATAGGCAATTGAAATCATTTGCTCCCCCAAAAAAACGAGGCATCATGAGTCAAGAAAAGTTGCACTGAAAAGCTTAGATTGTCACCATTTTATGGGTACTCAACATGATAATACAGCAGAGAGGCATACAAAAAGTTTAACATAAAATTGGCAACAAGCTATAACGTGCCCCAAGCAAACTGGTCTGTCAATAATTTCCCATTTAAAAAGAATTCTGCAGTCTAGTTCACATTTCTGACATTTCATATTCTGTTGCTACACCTCAGCAGACTCTTTGCAATTTCACCATAAAATTAACCAAGGACACGAGCACCCAAAATGACAAAAACATGAAGGCGATTTAGGAAGTGTTGCGATTTAGGAAGCATGACATACACATCACACAGTTTCAAAGGACAAAACATCGGCATCCCAAGAAATGAACCACCTAGAATATTCTCGAAGGTCACCTAGAACACTTCATCCAGTTATATCATGAACATACCCCCGTCACATTACCGGAACCTCTTCATCGCATGAACAAGATATCATAGTTACCTCGTCTGTAGCTAAACCGAGAAGAGAAGGGCACTCACGACGAATGCGACAATGGCGGTGGCGAGGGCGAGGAAGCCGTACTTGGCCATTCCCTCGGAAAGCCCGACGAACGTGCTGGCGATGCCGAACATGACCCTCCACAGCGCGATGCAGACGACGACGGCGCCGGCGCCGACGAGCACCATGTAGTTGCGCCTCCAGAAGGCCTCGACCTGCAGCCCCACGGCCTCCCGGTACCGCGCCGCGGCGCTCCTCGCCGCCTCCACCGGTCGCCCCAGCCCCTTCACCCCCTGCCCCAGCGGCGCCAGCTTGGAGCCGCCGCTCGCGACAGACCGGACCCCGCCCACGAGCCGCTGCGGCGGCGGCGGCCGCGGCGGCACCAGCATGTGCCGTAGCCCCGCCTGGGGACGCGTGGTGGTGAAGGAACGGAAGGCGGAGGAGGTGGGAAGGGAGGGGAAGTGGCGGGGGATGGGAGTGGGAGGAGGGCGGACGGCGGCGGGGTGGAGGAGGCGGCGGCGGTGCAGGGTGTGCAGGGCTCGCCGCGAGGAGGAGAGCGCGGCGGCCATGGGAGAGTGGGGGATCGAGAACGGGTTCGCAGGGGAGGAGAGGAAGAAAGGAAGGATGGTTTGGTTGGACTCGCGAGCCTAGGCGGCTTGGACACAATTTGGCTTGCTTGTTTTTTCCCTGAATTTTACCCCACTTTTTAGCTTGTGCTTTGATCTGTATGGTGTAGCTTCTGAGGTATTGCCCTAGTTTGTGACAAAACTAGGCTGGTTGTTAAGGAATGTGATTCTAGACTTTAGCTCATTGTTTAGGAGCTATAGAGGAATTATTATATTAACAATAAAAATATGCTTCTATGTTTTTCTGAAATGTTCTTAAACTCGATAGATGTATCAACAGGCCAAACAGCTCAATCAAGATAACTTCCCACGCTAGAAAAATTTTAAACGAAAACTCAACAGCCTTCGAGACGCGAACAGTAATACCTGAACGTGCACACGTCCGTGTACCCCTCGTGAAAGCACTGTTCACCCGTTAAAGTGTGAAAACCCAGGCTCGAACCCGGCCGTGATGACCGCAAACCGCGAGCCTTCGCCACTGAGCCAGGGAGTGGCCTCCGGTGCCGCCCAGTGATCAAACCCAGGCTGGCTGTTGGCCCGCGCCTCCACGCTTCTCCCTGGGACACATCCAACCTTCGATCAACTCGTCTTTGTCTTTTCTTTTGCGTTAATCGTGAGCGTTCTCATCCTCGTAACAAGAAAACACCAATCGTGTGTGTTTGGCTTTTTTTACCTCGGTAATTCAATAGGAGATTAAACAGTGCTATAGCAAAAAAAATTAAGAATACACAAAAGACTTATATATCATTTCATTATAGAAGGAGAAGGAGTACGGGCGGCGTTAGCCTTAGCACGGCGGGGCCATCTCCCCTAGTAGCCTTAGCATGATAGGGCTATAGAGGTCTTCCCTGGGATCCCTCTGTTGTCACCCCTATTTTTTACCGTAGAACTCCTAAAATATTTTGTAAAGAGCGAAATTTATTATTGTATACCATTGCATTTCTTTTTTTCATAATAATATCAAAAAACTAGGATCATTATTGTGTCGAAACATTTCTTGTGATCCTTCTAAACAATACTCCGAGCAGATAGTCCGGCCCTAAGCAAGCAGCAGCAGCACCGGCTCTACGAAGTCCGAATCGAATCTTTCGGTTGGCTTTCCCGTGAATAAGAATTGTTGGGCGCTTGACATGAGAAAAAGGCAAAGGCATAGTAGATACTGCAGTAATAAGCGTTCGATTTTTGATGGCAACCAGTGAGGGAATATATTAAAATTGTGCAAACAAGGAGGGCAGCTAACTAAAGCAAAATATACTTTGCGTAAAGTTGTTAGAACTTAAAAGCACAGCTAAAATTATTATCAAAAGTAAAGAGAAAAAATATTGGATGAAGCCAAGTGGTTGTGTACTACACTCGACCAAAGAAAAATCAATTAAAAAGAAGAAGAAGAGACAAAGCGGCGGGCTTTCTGTCCTGTCCACATGGGCCAAGCAACCATGGGCCGGGCCTAATTCCATCACAGCCGTGAATTCATTTTGCAGGGGAGTTTGCCTGATGTGTGAAGAAATTCGGCGAATTTTATGGTTTTTCTGCCATGTATGTCACGCCATGCAATGAATTCAAAGCACTATATCAGGGACAAATGCGATTGCTGTCGATTTTGCTTGATAGATAGCTACTCTAAGGGGGTGATCGGAATAGCGATGGCTTTTGGCTGAAAAAACACTGTAGTTGGCTGAAAAAACACTGTAGCTGAGTTAGTGGATAGTGTAGTGAATAGTGAAAAAAAAGCAGAAGCTAAAAGCTGAAGCCGAAAAAAAGCCGAAATGAGCGGGACCTAAGTCTGCGTGTAGAACCCTGTGGTAAGTAATGATTGTCAGCTTCAGGTAGCACGGATTTACCTGTGCATTCTTTCCCTATCTCAGTTCGATGCCGAGGCCGATTTATATGCAAAGTATCGGCTCTCTTATTTAAGACTGTGGTTGATAGCTGTAGTTAATAGTTTTTTTCTTTAACATTAGTATTTATACGAACGAACCAAATACTGATAAACTGATTCAAAAATATTATCCTAATAAATCACTTTAAAAACACTAAAAAATTATCTTATTTATTTGTTTAAAAGAAAACTTAAATCATAAGTTGAGAAAAGAGTAGATTTGAACCTGCTCTGCATCTGTACGGATCGCCTATCTACGTACAGAGCCGCATCTCTTCCATATCAGCGTGTTTTTTATCTGTTCGCAAATGAGTAATCATGCATGCGTTGATGCGTATGTATGAGCATCTTGGATTATCCTCAACTGGGTGGATTTTCCTGAATCATCTATTAGTAGCATCTCCTTTTCCCGATGAAAGCAACTGAAGCTACACGCCTTTCTCCGGTGGTGAAGCCATAAACACGACGAATTAAAAGGTATGGCTCATGGTCCTGCGGTATCTCTGCTTCTAAACGTTTGGTTGTACAGTTTGGACCAGTGGCGGAGCGGTAAAGTGTTGGACCTAACAGGCTATACTAATGTAAATTAAAAATTTATGATGTAAAATAGAAAGTTATATTTTTTAGAAAACAGAATAAATATTTCGGCCTTGATCATTCCAGGAATGACTACAGCCAAAAGGTACCAACAAAGTACTCAGGCCACACTCCACCAACCAGTGGTACAAAACCTCTCACACATTGAACTTGCGACCAAGGACTTAACCCTGCAATCTAAAACAACTACTCCATCCAAACTTGTTGAAAATCTCCATCATCACTCTTTCAATTCTTTTGCAGCGGTTTAAGAGTTCACTTCTCGCTTCCTCTTTAGATGGTTGCGACCAGCACCTGATCCAGTAAATCCCCCTGAAAATGACCTGCAAGAAAAAATGAGAAAAGATCATTTTGAACACGGCGTCATTTCTATTCAACCACAATGCCCAGCTAATAGCCACTATACCAACTAGAATATGCTTTCTCAGTTTCAAAGAAAAACTTCTAAGCCAAGAACCAAACAACAACACAATAGTAGTAGGCGGTTGAACTCCAAGGCTAATGCTTACCACATTCCAAACAGCCCGAGCCACATGGCAATCGAAAAAAAGATGCTGAATGCTCTCATTAGAGGGACAAAAACAACATTTGATACTTCCTTGCTATTGTCTTTTTGCAAGATTATCTTTTGTTAAGATAACTCCTTTCTTCAAGTACCAAAGAAATACTTTGATTTTAAGCGGTATTTTTGCTTTCCAAAATAAATTCTTTTCTGGAATGCTTTTTCTTTCCATGAGATCTCTGTACAATGAATGAATAGAGAAAGACCCATTTTTGTGTAAGTTCCAAACTAGAATATCTTCTTGCTCATTCAGAGAAACTCGCTCAATCAAATGAACCAACTTAATCCACGCATTCAGCCTTTCACCTACTAACGCTCTCCTAAAAGAAACATTTAGTGGCGCTCTACTTAGCACTTGTGCCACCGACATATCCTTTTTTCTAACAATTCTATATAACTTAGGAAATTTTGTCATTAGCGCTCCCTTCTCAATCCAAATGTCCTCCCAAAATCTCGTTTGTTGACCATTGTTGACCTTGAAATTGCATCTTATTAAAAAAAGATCTTTGACCTCCATAAGGCTGCTCCAAAAATGAGAGTCCCCTGGCTGTTTAACCACTTGTGACAAGGTCTTACTTTTCAAGTACTTTTTCTTAATCATTTTCTGCCAAAGGCCATCCTCATTCAACAACTTAAACAACCACTTACTTAAAAGACAACAATTCTGAACTTCAAGATTTAAAATACCCAACCCCCCATACATTTTGGTTGACTAAGGATATCCCATCTGGCCAATCTATACTTTTTTATTCCCATCACTTTGCCAAAAAAATCTGGATCGATAATAATCCAATTTCTTAATGATTCCTTTAGGAATCTTGAAAAAGGACATCATAAACACCGGGAGACGTGATAAAACCGAATTTATTAAAACAAGCATGCCACCCACTGATAATAATTTGCTCTTCCAACCACTAAGCCCTTTTTGAAACCTTTCTTTGACATCCCTCCAATCCTTGTTTAAAATTTTCCAGTGATGCAAAGGAAGACCTAAGTACCTAAACGGTAAAGACCCCTCCTTGCATCCAAAAAGTTCAACAAGTTCTGCGCTACTACCCTTAGCGTCTCCAAAACAGAATAACTCACTTTTATGGAAATTTATTTTGATGCCCGATAGCTCCTCGAAAGTGCTTAGCACTAATTTTAGGTTCTTTGCCTCTTCTAAATCATTTTCCATAAAGAGAATAGTATCATCCACATACTGGAGAATTGACAACCCGTCATCAACCAAATTAGGAACTAAACCTCTAAACTGCCCACTGCCTTTGGCTCTATCCATAAGAATTGCCAACATATCCGCCACTAGATTAAAAAAGGATTGGCGACAGAGGATCCCCTTGTCTCAAACCTTTTCTCGTCTGAAAGTAATGACCTATGTTATCATTCACCTTAACCCCAACACTGCCTCCACTCACTATTGATTCGATCCAATTGCACCAAGTAGCCGAAAAACCTCGCATCCTCAAAACCTGCTGCAAAAAAGTCCAACTCACCTTATCGTAGGCCTTTTTCAAAATCTAGTTTGAGGATTATCCCACCCATTTTTTCTTTTTTATCTCATGCAACGTTTCATGCAAAACAACTACACCTTCCATAATATTCCTCCCCGGAATAAAAGCCGTTTGTGACGGTCTAATCACATTGCTAAATAGAAAGTTATATAAATAAAGAATTATAAATCATTACCACTAAAGGCACAGTGCAGTGGAAGAAGAGTTGAAACAGCTCGATTCAATATAGTACACGTCGATGTAGTAAAAATAGTCGATCTCTACGAGTCAACCCTATGTTAGGAGCCCAACAAGATGCAAAGTCCATTTGACCCATTGTAACAGATCTAATCTGAATTGATGTATTTCAATCCGTTAAGTGTGTAACCCTGTAGGTTCATGTATATTCGGTTGCAATTCGAAAACTCTTTTTCCGTCCACAAGTCGGCAGCGCTTCCTAGTAGGATATATCGACTCCCAAATATATATATAGGAGGTGTTTGTATTGGCTGCGACTGATGGCTTTTGGCAGAAAATAAATAGTAATGCCTGAAAGGAGCGCTTTTAGAAGGAGAGAGTGAGTAGTAGGAAAAGTGAGAGAGAGATACGTGCACATGACGAAAGCGAGAGGAGTGGGTGCGTAATGTGCCCCGTGACTCCATGTCTTATCCTCGGAGCAAGACAGGAGCAAGGTGAGTGAAGAAGCTATTTTAAGAAGTCATGTGCTCATATTGTCCCCAAATATCATATCGAACAAATTTATATAGTGTTTATGTACCGATCTCTTTGCTTCACGATATCAGATTGAACTCAAGGTAAGAACTGTGCCATCTTATGATTGTTAGAAATAGGCCTATAGAGTGAGGCTCATCTTCTTAATACCAAAGCATGCAAGGTTTAGTACCATATTACTAAAGCAAAGTGGGGAAGATCAATTTATAAGGTGGAGTCTATGCCACTCATTGAATTATAGATAGGGGTGGCATGAGGAAGGCTTTGACTAATCATACATGTGTGCACGCACATGTGCGCGTATATTCGCATATTTTCGCGTGAAAATTACGTGACTTATTGTGACATAGTGCGTTACTTGGTAGATCAAGTCCACCTTTATTTTTGCTGAACCGTGCATCTCTCTCTCTCTCACTGTGTCTGTTTGAATGAGATTCAAAACGTTTGAATTTGGGGCTTTGGGTTTGATGACAGGCAGTTACCAGTGGGCAAATAATTAGTTAAATATATCAATTACCAATAGGTAAATGACTATTTAATCGTATCAATTATCAGTCTGTGTATATATATATATATATATATATATATATATATGTCTGGAGACGTCCAGAATATACAACCAAGAATCTCATTGCCTCTATTCTTTTTCTCTTGCGAAGTTGTGCTGCGTTGTTAAGCCTTATCGACTCTTTTTCTCGGCATGCACCATAAAAAAGAGGAGCGGTATCTTCGAGTCGTTGCCGTCGTGAAAACCTACACGAGGGCAGCAATAAGGTTTCTGCGCAGCGCACATCTGTTTGACTGCTCATTGCACTGCATTATCTACATTTTGCACTGCATCACACCTACGTTGCTTCCTGCTCTTCATCAAGCCCAATAATAAGTCGTTCGTGCGTTTGATCGACTTTCATACTATAGTTCCCTTGTGTATTTTTTGAAATATAATAAGTAGACTGCCGTTAGTTACGAGTTTTGCATCACTAGTTTTATATTGTATTTGTCTCCTAGTAAAAATTGGAGTTAAAATATTGCTTACATTTCCAACAATGATTACTCAATTATTCACTCGAAACCATAGTGGTTTACTCAGTTGTGATTAACTACTCTACCACATTTGCATGAACATGTATTTTCTTAATTCAACCATATCGAGAAATCCAAATATCTCCGGTTATATAGGAAGGATGAGTTTCATCCTGAATGCTCATACTCCTCTCAATATTTTACCATAAACACAAAAACTACCTTTATGACCATCAATTATGGAGTAGTGTTTGATAATCCTTAAGTAAACTATTATATATGTACAAAATTATGACGATTCTAGGTCTACAAATCCTACATACACTAATATTGGACTGACTAATGGCACTTAAAAACATAACAATTCCCGCAGTATCTAATGGTAGGTCAATCTAACACTATATTCTCTAACATGTATCTATATTATTAATTTGATATTTCTATATCCATAATCCGTAAAACATGGTTATCAATCAATACATGTGTTGATCTATAAATCATAATTACCCCACTTAATGATATAAAGCTTAGAGATAATTTAGAATAACATTAAAACAAGAATAAAGAGTTTCATAAACAAATTACATCCTTTTTGATTAATATAAAAGATATATATTTAAAATAATATATTGTTAAAAAAAATCATAAATATAAAAATAATACAATCATCTCTATAATCCTTTTTAGGGTATACCACTAATACAAAGTTAGAGAACCTAGGCATGCGCACATCTACAATGCACTTCTCCGCGGCCTGCGCTCTGGCTGGCGGCGGCGGACCCCTACGGCTTGCCGCCGGCGAACCCGGGCAAGGTGGCTCTGATTAATTGGAAGCATCAGTTAGGCATTGAAGCGAGACGCACAAAGATATTGCTGATTGATCTGGGGCTGGATCTCCTCTCGGATGCTGGCAAGCACCGAGGAGGCGACGAAGGAAGGAAGCAAGCGATCACGGTGTACATACTCTCACACCGACGGCATCATTGCCTCGCGCGGCAGCTTCTTCAATGCCCTCAAAGCATTCTCATTGATGCTGTCATGGTATTGTTGGTCCCCTCGATTCTGATTGGAGAAAGGAGAAAGGGAGATGAAATATCACTGCCAGTGTAAGCGCGGTGAAGCAGGGCTGAAGGATTCAAGGAAGGGTTATGCAAGAGCTAGTCACCGTCAAGACATGTCAGTTTGGTTCTTCTATTCTGAACTATATTTACAGGAAACTGACTAAAAACAGAGTTAAATCGTGCGCAGAGAATACACCACGTATGAATGAAATTATACGAGCAAAGTACAAACATAACATAAAACTGACAAAATCCTCTGCCGAGCCTGTCTAATTACCGTGGTTTATACGAAATTACATTCGTGCGCATAGCATCGCAAAGCATCATGCCCCTGAACAGAGGAACGGTGAAGCAACTACTTAAGCTCCTTTTTTCTGAATGAAAAGGAAGAACATGAGGTTGGTGGCCGCGTATTTTCGTCCCTGTATATGCATGTTTGGTTGGTGGTATGGTATGGGCGATAAGATACTAAATTGGGACTGGATTAGGCTAAGCTGGTACTTAAGTACCTACGTTAAAAATAATAAACCGGGTGCCTTCCCATGCGCTTGTCAAATCAGGTTGTTAACGAGTGTATTCGCTTTGGTTTGTCAGTAGTTGATGTGTTTCGTCATTCCACTCGACAGGGGAGCTACCACTGCTAGTGCTAGTGCTGAGCTGGTCCAAGTGTTGACTTGATAGCAAACCAGAGGTTATCATGTAATTTACCACCATTTCTCATTTTAAGATACTTAGCAGTTCATTCAACTCTCAAACCTCTTTCGAAACACGCAGGAATTTCGTATGAAATTTACATGTTCACATCAAACAATTCAGTTCCTGCATAAATCGAAAAAAAATAAATCCAACCTCCCAAACAGTCCCTCACTGTTTCCTTAACTAATCCACGTCTTAATTGCTACAATACTTGCTACAGTGTGTTTCATTTTCCTACTGATGGACTGTTTGTAAGAGAAATGGTCCAGGTGTACGAGCTGAGAAATGTCTTATTAGACAAAAAGAACCTTCTTCTCCAATCAGGTACTCCGGTGCCCAAGCCGACAAATTAGACGCTTAATTAAAAGGAAAGACCCGCACCAAACAAACGATTAATTAAACCGAACGCAAGCAAGCAAGCAAGAGTAAAGGACGATAGATAAGCAAATGGTTTTTTTTAAAACTATGGCTTATAGTTTTTAGCTTAAAATTTTTAATTCTGGTTATTTGTAAAAAAAAGTACAGGAGAAATACTCATGTGCAATTTTATCTGATACAGATGAAGTCAGGATTATATCTTCTACAATTAACTTGTAAATCTCACATTAAAAAATACTTTGTTTAAAAACTTAGTTAATATAGAAAATCAAACCATAAGCCAAAAGAATCCACCCTCTCTAGCCACCATGTTGCTCGTTTATTTACGAAAACAAAAAAGAAAAACTATCAAACGATATACCGTTTGACGGTATACCATCCCTTACTCATGGTCCTTCTACCTCTTGAAGCACCGCCGCTCCCTCCTCATCGTCGTCATCCTTTTACTCTTCTCTGCTGCCAGATCTGGTTCCACCGCTATGGGTTCATCCTTCTCCCAGGCGTAGAAGGAGGTTAGGGGAGACGGTGGCCAGACGGTGGGCGACAGCGGGGGCGATAGATAGGGTAGGAGGGTGTTAGTATTGGCGGCTATAGCAGATAGGTTAGACAAGGTGGTACAATGAGATAACGATGGCATTACTGATTGTGGGTGGTGGTAAAAAGGGCAGAGGCTGCGGAGAATACACGTAAAATTACTCTAGAGTAGAAGAGAGAAAAGAGGAAAGGTGCGACGGTGTTTAAGAGGAGAAAAAGAGGGAGGGGGCGGGGAAAGGGAGAGAGTACGCCGTCGGGAGTACTGTACTACTGTGGGTAGTACTTCCCAAACAAAACCCACGCTCGAAAAAAAAAAAGATCAAAAAGGCGGACTGAAAAATATCCTAAAAGCCTCCGGAAATTCCTCCCACTGCGGCCACGACGACGACGACGACGACGAGCACGGGACACCTCCACCGCCTCCGCCTCCGCCTCGCCGCGTGCCTCTGCGCCTCCCCGACGCCGTCCACGTCGTCTCCCCCCTCCGACGCGGCGCCGCCCGCCCTCCGCCACCGCCGCCGCCGCCTCTGGAAGCTGCCGTCCCGTCCCCCACACCCGATGGACGCGCCGCCCCAGCCACCGCGGCCTCCGTCCCCGCCTCCCCCGTCGCCTCCCCCCGTGGCCGCGGCGTCCAGGAGGTACGGCGTGCACTTCTCCGCCTCCAGCTTCATCCAGGCGCCGCTCTCCGCGCTGCTCGAGTACTCTGGCATCCTCCGCGCCGACCCCGGCGGTGGGCCCCACCAGGCGGGGCGCGGGGGAGGTGAGGTGTCGATCCGGATTGTCGGGGCCGGCGAGGCGGGGGCGTCGTCTGAGAGGGGGGAGGACGGGGTCGTGGAGGAGGAGGGAGACGCCGCGAGGGCGCACCCCTCCGCGCCGGCGCCGCCGACGGGCGGCGGGGAGGGCGGAAGGGAGTCCTCGTCCTCGTATCAGAGGTACGACATACAGCAGGTGGCGCGGTGGGTGGAGCAGATACTGCCCTTCTCCCTGCTGCTGCTCGTCGTCTTCATCAGACAGCACTTGCAAGGTCGTGCCCCCTTGTTTTCCCTTGTCCACAAGCTCAAATCGATATGTTATCGTGTCTTTGGAGCATATATTATTGCATTTGTTTCTTTCAGTGCGAGAATCGCAGAGGAAATGTTGAATGTTGGTTAATTTTGATTTGGGTTGTTTTGTGCAGGTTTCTTCGTGACGATTTGGATTGCTGCGGTGATGTTCAAGTCCAACGATATCCTGCGCAAGCAGACAGCTTTGAAGGTTCATCCATGTTTTGTTGAATTTTGGTGTAACTAACCCATGACTTAGTGTGACAAGAGTATTGAGTAATGAAATAAATCCAGTTTGTTGAATGCTATCATGCTGCTTAGTGTTAATTTGGTGTAATGTATATATTTGAATGTAGCGAATCTTTGAATGAACGCGATGGTGATATTTTGGTTATTTGGTCACATCACCATTGTATTGAGCATTTTTCATGGATTTTCTGTATTCCAACACATTCTCATTCCATGCTTGGGTTTAGCAATCACTAGAGCTATGCTGTGCTTTGCACTTGTGTTGTGCTGTTGTCCAAGGATAAATTAACTGGATTTCGTTGCTGGTTTATAACCTCGGTCCTACAGCCAACAAATGGCAATGGCTACATGCATGTATATAAATTAATATGCTGTCTGTTAGTTTGAGCTTTACTGAAGCGATTAATCAATTCCTGAAATTGCTTGACGGTTCTAGTTGTATAGGGGCTCGTAATTAGCTTCATGTTCCTGCCCTTTCCAGCATGCACTTAAGTTACAACAACTCGCGAGCTTTGTTGCTTTCTGATCCTTTTGTAAAGATGTTCTCTGTTATTGACAATATGGTGCTTAACTATAATCCTTTTTTTCCATTTGGCTAATTTTGCTTGTTTCTTCTGCTTGATGCAGGGGGAGAGAAAATTTTCAGTTCTTGTTGGGATTACAATATTATTTGTCATTCATGTATTTGGAGTTTACTGGTGTTACAAGAATGGTGACCTTATTAGACCTCTGGTGATGCTTCCTCCAAAAGAAATACCACCATTTTGGCATGCGATATTCATCATCTTGGTGAATGGTATTTTCTTTTATCCCATGGTGCTTGAACATATTTAGTTTTTGGCACTGAGATGGCTTGTAAATTCACACTGTTTATATCAGTAAAGTCATACTGCCTGAACACATTTAGTTTTTGGCACTAGTGTTTTCATTTTGTGATCTGGCTCAAGTGTTCACCTGGATTTACTTAATGTGGATATTATGTACAAATAATTTGGGTTGTTTTCTATGTTGTAAGTGGTAACATGCCCCTATAAGCATGGCCATTTATATTTAGTGGACGACATAGGTCAAAGTTTTTAATCACTTGGGTTTCTTCTAATTTTATGCAGATACAATGGTACGCCAAGCTGCTATGGTCATCAAGTGCATGCTGCTGATGTACTATAAAAACAGCAAGGGCCGTAGCTATCGTAGGCAGGTAGGCCATTCTACATTTGCAATCCTAGATTTTCTGTGATGTATCTTGGTGTGTTTTTCCCTGATAGCTCCAGGTGCAGCGTTATTGTTTCTGTATAATCGGGGAGCTATAACCAATTTTCCATTTGTTCAGGGTCAAATGTTAACAGTTGTGGAATATTTTCTACTTCTGTACCGTGCATTATTGCCTACTCCTGTATGGTACCGTTTTTTCCTGAACAAGGAGTATGGAAGCCTATTTTCTTCTCTAACCACTGGATTGTATCTTACTTTCAAGTTGACATCTGTTGTGGAAAAGGTGCTGCACCTTCCCTATCTAATTTCAGAAGCGATGCGGCCTTTTCGAGTGAACGCCTTCTAACACTTAACTGTTTCTTTGTCAGGTTCAATCATTTTTGACAGCATTGAGGGCATTGTCTCTTAAAGACTTTCATTATGGTTCGTATGCAACGAGTGAGCAGGTAACTAAAATGCTTTAAGCACTAAGCAGTGGTTGGTTGTCACCTGTCACCAAATGTCCACAAGTAATGATGGCTTGTGAAATATGCATCGCATGGGACATTGCATAGTGGAACTTTTGACGCGCGTTATTTCTTTACCTAAATGGTGTGTGGTTCCAGGTTCTTGCTGCTGGAGATATGTGTGCTATATGCCAAGAAAAGATGCATGCTCCCATTCTTTTGTGTTGTAAACATGTCTTCTGCGAAGATTGTGTCTCTGAATGGTAATCCACACGCATTCGATCTCTCTTTTACCTCCGTATACATCTTTTATCGATTTCGCGTCTTTAACTTCCAGTCAGTCTTGTATTCCTTTCTCATAACACTTTCTGGACGACGGCAGGTTTGAGAGAGAGAGGACATGCCCGCTGTGCAGAACATTGGTGAAACCAGCAGACCTCCGGTCTTACGGCGATGGTTCGACAAGCCTCTTTTTCCAGCTGTTCTAGGCAACCGAAGCCTCTACTCTGAGCAGACAAGAAGGCAGATGTTAGGTGCGCGTGCGTGCGTGCGTTTTGTTCGCACTTGCGAGCAGAGCAGCCCGGTGTGGTGCTGAATGAATCTTTCCACGTCTTTCTCAGCTGAAGGAGTACACGAGTGTGGTTCTTAGTGTACATATCATCCCCCTGTATTGTATAGGCTCTTGCGGGATATGCTTGTGCTGTTGTGCAGATCACTAGTATAAGACAATTTACCTGACCCTATACGAATTACATGAAGTAAACAGAAATAAAAACACAAGTATATGTGTGTATTCCAGACGAGTAATAATGAACTGTTATTAGATATGCCTAACGAATAGAAGTGAACATTGAAGTATGCTCGAGCGTTCCAGACGATCCGGACTGGACGGCGATGTGTAGTTTACTATCTGGAGGAGTCACAGTCGTGTCGTGTGAACCTAGAGAGACTCGAAGGCCCGGTCTCTCTCTCTCTCTCTCTCTCCGTAGTACTAACGAAGACCCATTCATTCGTAAGAAAGAACACGTCTCAAAAAATAATGGCGAGTTAACGATAAAATTAGAAGATGGAGGTTAAATTTTGACTTATAGTTGTGGTTGATGATTTTTTCTGTAAAGCGAGTGTTTGTGTGAACGAATTGAATACCGATAAATCGATAAGTAGTTTGAAAAGATTGTCCTGATAAGCCATTATGAAAAGACGATGAAAAAATTATCTCGTATGTTTGTTTGAAGACATAGGCCACATTTGGAATTATTTTTCTTATGGCTTATGGCTTCTGAACAGCTGGGCTTCTTTCCCTGCACACGTGTGAGCGTGTCCCACCCCACCAACAAGAAAGCCGACCGGTCCCCTCGCGTGGGTAGGGTGCTTTGCGGTGTGCCTCCCTTTCCTAGATCTACTCCTCTCTCCCTTTGCCGCCCTTGCTCTCTACGCCTTTGGCGCCAGAATGCATACCAATTTGGGTGGTAGTGAGGGCTCGGGAAAAAAGAGTGTCCATGTGCTTGGTGATTTGGGTAGATTTTTTTTTCTTAAGATGAGATTTGGGTAGAATAACCTTCTCACGGTCACAACATAAGTTACTTTCTTACACTTATCTGAAAAGATATCATGCTTCTAGGCACGCCATTGTCTTACCACACATCAGTTTGTAGCCGTCTGATGCTTCTGCGTGGTAGTGGGCAGGCGGGGATAGTTGTTGGCTACGGAATCGTTCAGCCTTTTCAATATGGGCACAATGTTGGAAGTCAACATATCAAATGATAGGTAGGACCATGTAATATTGGGCACACTTTTACATTGAGATATATGCAGCATTTGCTAGAGCACATACAAATGGGTAGTGTGGACACTACATCTCGGGGCCACAAATTCAATTGCTATACTTGTTCTGATCCTCTTTTTCACCACTGTAACAAATGCATGAGGCAATTACAGTTTCACACAATAGGTATAGATGAAATTATTTTTTGAAAAAAGTATAGACGGAAACTTATACCTTTAGGGTTATTTTTCTTGAGAAAATTCACGATTTACCACTAAATAATTATATGATTTACAATATGCCATTCATTGTGCGAAAATTCTACAGCGCACCAAGCTGCATATTAGTCATAATAAACACGCAACTTCGTTGCCATCAGATGGGTCACATGGGGGACAAACGGGTGCAAATAAAATGGACACGGCAAACTCATTTTATTGGATCGAATTGGGGTCTTTTTTTGAGCCGTCCGTGCGCGTGGCACACATAGAAATGAATACCCGTGTCACAGTAGGTGGGGCCAAATAATGTGGGCCCAATTCATAGATGCACAGGGCAACAATGCATGTGAGGTTGGAGAGTTCAACAGTTGATTGTGTATACACAATTTCATGCACACACATTTTTTCTTTTCTTTTTTTGATATTCAACTGATCTATAGGGCCAATCATGTGAGAGGTCCATTGATCAGTCACGTACTCATGTTGCCAATCATGTGAGAGGTCCATTGATCAGTCACGTACTCATGTTGCCAATCATGTGAGTGGTCCATTGATCAGTCACGTACTCATGTTGGGATCGATCACAGGGTAAGATAATGTAAAACCACTATGTAGAGGGGTTTGTTGAATTATTTAAAAATATAGATGGTCATTTAGGGTGTAACTGATGGTATTTTTTGAATTTTATTTTAAATTAAAAATATGATAACTTCTGAACTTAGGGTGGTAGCTTGTTAAAATTGCAGCTGATAATTTAGGATCAGACTGATGGTGAGTTTTGAATGTTCAAGTTTTTTTGGTTTAAAAGCGATAATATCATAACATCATGTAAATTTTAGAAATTAGGGTGGTCATTTATTAAAAATGCAGATGATAACTTAGCGTGCAACTAATGGAGTGATGGTAACTTTAGCGCAACTGATGATAAGTTTTAAAATATTCCATACTTATTGAAATTGATTGTGGTAATTTTGAATTTATGGTGATAATCTCTTAAAAGATAATTTAGGGTTCAAATAATGGTAATTCCTAAAATTTTCTTAAATTCATTTACTAATGGTAATTTTAAAACTTATGTTCGTTATTTGTTAAGCTATTGGTGTTAACTTAGGATTTAACCGATGGTAATTTATGTGACTTTTGCCTAGTAATTTATTAAAAATCTAGATGATACCTTTTATTTTTAGTTGTATTTTTAATTTTTTTAAAATTATATGATATAATTTAGTGGTAATTATTATGAATAGAATATTAAATATTTCTAAAATTATTTTATAGAAATGAGAGTACAAGACTGAAAAACACCTAGGTGCTCTACAGACATATAGCTAATCCAAAGGAAAAAAAGGAAAATCAGGAACACTGTGCTTTTCCTTGCCGACTCGCCCTTCCTCCGTTGCTTGCCTAGCCTACTACTAGGCTTCCCTTTCCCTCCCCGTCCTCCCTTCCGCCGCGCGCACTGGCGATTCCTCTCTCCCGCATCCGCGTCGCCTCCCGCGAGCGCAAGAGGTACCACCCCGCCCGCTCCCTTCCCGTACCATCCTCCGAAACCTTGGGGATTCGGATCTCCCTGCCGTGCCGTGCCGATTTGGTTTTTGGCGCTTCTGGAACCTTCCGCGGCTATCATTTTTGGGGATCGGGATCCTCGGTCCCTGCTAGGGTTCCCTTCACTTGTCCTGGAAGCTAGTTTCGTGCCGTGGGAGACGGGCGCGCGCGCGAGTCGTCGAGCCATTCGAGAGGGGTCGGGAGGTGGTGCTGTTGGTTACCCTTGCCCGTTGATTTGGGCGGTCCGCGATTCGGGTGCCGCCGACGCGAATCGCGCGGGTTTGAGCCGAAATTAAATTAATGAGTGTTTCGCAGCAGTTTGTGGAGTAACAGGGCACTAATCAATCGTCTTGTTGATTTGGGGTTATAGGGTCAGGTAGCACTGGCCACGAGTAGAATCGCATGATCGTATGATCTTTCAGCAAGTCGATCTCACACTCTTGTAACAAGTTTAAGCACCACGATGCAATATATGCATCCCAATAATCTGAGGTTCTCGTGTGCATCGAGCTCCACTGGTCGTCTTTTGATGCAATGCACTCGACGGTCCAATAATTATTGGCATTGTATCTAGATTTTAACACTTGTTTGAATGGTTAGTGTTATTGGTTTGGGAGGGGGTTCGAGTAACCAGTTGATCACACTCATTGTAAGGTGTTTTTATTTTAGCTGCTATTTATGTTCCCTCCTTGCTGCAGGTTCTCCAAAAACTTAACCATGTTCTTTCTTGCAGTCGCTGACACAGCAGCAACCTTTGGCGTAGCTGAGCTCGTTGCATTCGGAGTTGATTGGTTTGGCTTGTCTGCCCTCCTTATGAGCTCACAAGTCTCCACGTCACAGGATTTACAAACCCCAGGCAAGCTTGGGACATTTGAGTCCCCTCACAGATGGCCACTGTCAGCTCCTACGAGCCAGGCTGAAGCAGGCAGCGGTGATAACCAGGAGGTCAGGCTGTTGTCGGTTTCTTGGAATCAGGACTTCGGTTGCTTCGCTGCTGGCACCAGCAATGGCTTCAGGATCTTTAACTGCGATCCTTTTAAGGAAACTTTCAGGAGGGATCTTAAGAGTGGTGGTTTTGGAATTGTTGAGATGCTGTTCCGTTGCAACATCCTTGCTCTTGTAGGTGGTGGCTCAAATTTGCAGTATCCGCCGAACAAGGTGATGATCTGGGATGATCACCAGAGCCGTTGTATTGGAGAGTTTGCCTTCCGCTCTGATGTTCGGGCTGTAAAATTGGGGAAGGACTACATAGTGATTGTTCTTGAGCGGAAGATATACGTTTACAACTTCACGGATTTGAAGCTGCTATATCAGATCGAGACCCAGTCAAATCCTAAAGGATTGTGCTGCCTCTCTCATCACTCCAATACCTCAGTGTTGGCCTGCCCTGGGCTGCAACAGGGACATGTTCGGGTAGAGCATTTCGGGCTGAAGGTGACAAAGATGATCACAGCTCATGATTCACACATTTCTTGCATGGCATTGACTATGGATGGTCTCCTACTGGCAACTGCAAGCATGAAGGGTACTTTGATCAGAATATTCAACACAATGGATGGCACTCGCCTGCAAGAGGTGAGAAATATTATCTATCACTCTGTATGATGATATCTTGGATGGCACTCGCCTGCAGCAGGGACGTCTTTTTTTTTTTTTTTGCCTCACCAGTGTTCTTAGTATATGTAATTCATGTATGTTTAGCATGAGCCTGTAATGATCTATTTGTCTAAATGACTTGTAGGTGCGCAGAGGGCTTGACAAAGCAGAGATATACAGCATTGCGCTATCGCCCAATATGCAGTGGTTGGCAGTGTCCAGCGACAAAGGAACACTTCATATTTTCAGTCTGAGAGTCAGAGTTGCAGGGGAAGATGCAAGTAATGAGCAGCGTAGTCTTGAAGGTCCAAGGATGGATCACCAGAACTCTTCTAGTTCTATCGATCCTCTCATACAAACAAACACTGGATCCAATGCGAGCTCATCATTGTCTTTCATGAAAGGTTAGAATGTTACTCTTGTTTGCACTGTTTCTTAGTTGATCTGGTCTGCATCTCATGTGAGTTTTGTGTAGCTTTTGGCATAAATGAAAACCAAAATTCATTAACTGGCTGCACAGGTTTCCGCAATTTTGCATGCTGCTTATGAAATGGTATGATGAATATTGAGTCTAGCTTTTGCTTGAAAGGTATGTGAAAAATATAAGATAATAAGATTTAAGAAGTGATGTCAAAACATAAGATCAGGCAAACTGCTACTCTGCTGTTGCTGTGAAAAACTATTGAACAAAGCCAACTTCGAGCAGCAAGAGCACGTGTGTTATTATCAACTCTCTGAGTTCTCTTTAGAACCTATTGGATTAGTATGTATACATGTTGAGAGTATTCTTTGCTTTTGTTTTATAATCTTTATAAACTATTGGGCTGGATTCTCAAAGAACTCAAGTCATTAACTTGCTGTGCTGAATTTCTCCAGGGATTCTGCCGAAGTATTTCAGTTCAGAGTGGTCATTTGCTCAATTCCATTTACCAGAAGTCACACGCTACATAGTAGCTTTTGGCGCTCATAACACTGTAATGATGGTTGGTCTGGATGGCAGGTACTCACCTCTAAGGATTAAATTTTATTTACAAGATTGTCCTTTGAGCAAATGCAACATAGAAATGAAATATGGACCTGTATGCTGTAGCACATGTTATTCAGTCAACCTTTGCTGTTAATAGTCATTGACTTTGTAGCTATGTGGGATTTTCACTGCACAATGTCATGGCAATTGTGTTGTATTTAGCTACAGAAAAATACAGCAGTCAATATAAAAAGGGGAAAAGTCCACTTCCTTAAAAGTATCGCGTTTGTCCACTTAACCCTCTGAACTTTTTTGGTCCTCTTAAGTCTTAATCCCCTGAACATCACTTTATCCCCTGAGGCCTGTTTTGAAAGCGGTTTTTCCACCGTGGCCACCAGGTAACCTGTTTTGCCGCTGTGTCATCACACATGGATGCTGATATCATCTCATACATATCCGCTCTGTTTAGATTGGAGTAAAGTGGACAGTGTACCTTGCAGGCATGCAGCGTAAAACAGTTTCCGTTTAGCTAATTTAGTTGATTTGGCAGATATTTTCTTTGTCAAATGGATGTCTCAGCATATTCCTCCTGCGTTTGTTGAAAGTTTTGCTGCTTTATCTAATTGCATCGACCTTGGCATTTTCAGCTTCTACAGGTGCAGCTTTGACCAAGTAAATGGCGGGCAGATGTTGCAGAAGGAATATTTCCGGTTTCTGAAGGCGGACAGCCCTCCCGTGAGGTCCTTGACCACCTGAACTGCCTGATGATATGATATCGCCTTGACGACATGTACATAGAAGGTTGTGCTGAGTTCATTGTATATATCGTCTTCTCACCGGCGAAGTTCTAGGTTTGCCGGAATAAGGAGAGCTGGGTGTCGGACCGCAACCTATTTCCTTTTCCATTTTGCAGCATTTGTCCTCCCATCCAAATTGTAATGTTTATTTGATCACTTTTCCTTTCTATGAACAAGAACGTCCATTGATATATAACATAAAAGTTTTAAGGAGGAATACAAATACGAGCTTGTCTGCAAGGCCGTTACAATTCTCAGACCTTTTCCTGTCAGCACTCAGCAGATTATTAATCTGACTGCTACCTTGTCGTAGCAGATTATTAATCTGACTGCTACCTTGTCGTGCAATGCACTAATGCCATTGTGGATTTCAGCATATTGTGACATGCATTTTCTAAAAAGTTTCAGATGACTAGATGAATCATGAATGTACTGAATGTATGGCTTCATTCTAAACATTGATGATTTCTGGTTTTTAAACGCTAAAAACTGTTTGGAACATGTTGTCTTTTTATTATTTTCTTTTTTTTCTTATTTTCTTTGGATTACTTATGACGATATAACGGTCTTAGAAAAGCTAATGGCCGTTACAATATTATTTTATCTAAAACTTACAACACTTTAGAATAGTCTCTCTCTCTATATGTATATATAGTATATTTCTAGTTTGGGTTGGTATGTCTGGTTTTTGTGCTTGGCATGTTTGATTGATGGGAATTACTGGCAAGCATACGTCTGATGGTATCGGGTGCTAGTAACTAAAGCCTACTAGACAGCAAACATCACCCTATCCAGTCTCCTCCTTTGACATCTTCCCAAAATATAACAAACCTCTCTATCTACATCCCAACTCCTCACTCTCCTCTTTGGTGGCTTACTAGTCGGAGTCTCATACCTCTCCCATGGGACTTCCTCATCCTCGCCAAGCATCGTTACAGTGAGCTCCAACCAAATCGTTACAAGAGTGTTCAATTCATGCTTAAGAGGAGCCTTCCGCTATAGCTAGAGCTCATCGGAGGTTTCCCCTTTTTTGAGTAGCAAAGCTCAATAGATTTGTAGCTATCGCAGTGGTAGCACACCAGATCTGAAGGAGAAGCGACAGTGCTACAATCTGCAACCATTGGGCACAGTTGGCTAGGGTGCGCAAATCGTGGCCATTGCCGCCTCATCCTCCCTTGAGCTTGGTTCGTTATCGACGACCGAATGACCAATCTCCTCCATTGGTATGCTTGTTGCAAGCATTTTTTGGATTTGTTGTACAACTTTATCACATTGTTGCATAAGGCATTTCATTTTTGTTGCAGTGTGTCTTTGCAAATATTGTAGCAAAAGAGAATTTTGTTACAGTTGGGTTGTAGATTTGTTACACAAGAATTTCTTTGTTGCAGTAGGTTTGCTACATTAGTGCATCGTATTTGTTGTAATAGATTGTTGCAACTGTAGAGGAATTTTGTTTCATGTTCATTAGATTGATGTTATGCCTCACTGTAAATTTGTGTGCATATTCAATTATTTACATGATCTGCTTCGGTTTGTTATAGATTTATCTTGGTTGTTGTATCTTTGTAAATAATGTTGCATCAATTATTATTGGATGTTGCCATCATTATTTTTAAATATTGCAATGTTGTAACATCAAAATTTGTTTGTTTGAGATATTTGAATTTGTTTTAAAAATGTAGCTAAGATCCAAGTTAATGGTTTCATGTAATTTTGGTGAGAAGATATTTTTTAAAATTTTTATCGAGCATTGTGTTGTTTTAGGTGTATTTTATTGCATATATTGATTAAAATTATTATATATATTATCTAAAAATGTTTATGTCGGAGTGTATGATATAAATGCTTTCACAGTACTCGGACGCTAGCAATGCCCTTGATCCATTCTTCGTGCCCGTGCTATTTAACATGTGTTGCTCTTTTTTAAGGAAGCTGTGCATGTGTTGCTCAAGAACATGACTAGGATTTAGATCTAAGTGGAGCTATTTAACATGATTGCGAAGGGATCTGTCAGAAATAGAATGATTCGATAAGATTGTCTTGCCTGCCGTTTGATAGTGCTAGCTGCAGTGAAAAGATAATGGAGCGCTCAGAATGACGATATCTTATGATTTTTTTTAACTATAGTTAATTTATTTTTTACTATAACTGAGATGACTTATTTAGTATAATTAAGTTTTAAAAAATAGATTAGCTCATTACAAATAATATAAGGAATACAAAAAAAAGCAAAAAGTCCTAAAACAAAAAACCAGAAAAGGATGTAATTAAAAAATAGTAAAATAAAAATAAAAACTAGAAACCAACGTCAAAACGGACGGCGCCAATGAAGTCAACTAAAGTGAGAAACTACTTCTTTTCAATAAACAGTACTGCACTTATTTATGCACGAACGCGCCCTATATATTCAAAAAAAAAAAATCTGGTAAAATTTCGCAACGAACAACGCGATTAAGAGGTCTACCTGCATCTGCTCGAGGTGCAGTACACTGTTCTGGTACAGCTCATATAAATTCCCGTGAAAACAACATCTGACCGGTTGCTCCGTGCTGCCCTTATCTTGGATCCAACCCTTTCCTCCCATTCACGAGCAGGGCGGTCCATTTCTTCGGCGTCCATCTCTCTCCGGTGGTTGCGTCTCAACTCCCTCTCCTGCCACCACCCCTCGCAGTGTGCTAGTCTTATCAGCCGGAAAACCACACATTACTATCTCTTCTCTTGAGATGAGCGAAGCCGTGGATTAGATTAAGCCCCAAATCTCGCCAGCACGACTGAAAAGCAACACTTTATCATACCTTCGAGATGACACATCCCTCTGAAATCGACCTGTAGATAGTCAGCAGTTGCTGTTACGAGATCACGGAGGACAATAGCTTGTAGATGCAACCCCTCATCGCTGGAAACCGAGAGAATAAAGAAGACTGAGAAACAAGCAAGGAAGAAGAGAAGTACAGGGCTACCGTTACTCTATCATGCAATTATTTTGCCTTGGCAGTGCGGTCAACCTGAAGCTTCAGCATCTGAAAATGGCAGCCGGCCGCAGCTCCATCACGAGGCACACTTGTTTTACTTTATAGTCTGCTCACATGAAGCAACACCCCTGGTTCACCACGTAGAATGGACTCAGACATATAAATAAAGCTATCTTAATGATAGCATTTTAATCTATTTTAAAGCTATCCAGTATAGTATGCTATGCACTCCTATAAAACTTATTAATAGCCACAACCATACATGCGTAAGTTGGTTGACAGTAAAAACAACGTACCATAGTTAAAAGGTCATGAACCGCAATGTAAAAAAAAAAAGCACCCAGATACCCGTGCAAGTCCTCTCCAACCTGGAGATCGAAAAAAAAAAAAGCCGTGCAAGTCCTCTCCAACCTGGAGATCGAAGAAAAAGTTCTCTCCGCCGTACAGATCCGTCAGGAAACCGGGAGTACCTGTCACTAACGAGGAGGAATGGCTAATTAGATTAAAATCAATTTAATTGCAGTGTTTAAGGGTCGTACTACTAGGCATCCTCCAAACGCTAACGTCGTGCCTACCCTTCCACGACCACGAGTCCGCTTCGTTTCATTTCTCTATTTCTTCTTCCCACAACGAAGTCCAAAACTCTTGTGGTTGATTTATACTAAACTAAGCTAGTATAGTATAGCTAATTTGGCATAAGCACCATCGCCTTCCACTCTAATTCCTCGCCTCCCAGAGGCGAGAGGCCGCGGAGGAGGAGATGGTGGCGGCGGCGGCGCTCGGCGGGGGGCGGCGGAGGCCGGTGTGGCGGTGGGCCATGCGGGCGGCGGCCAGCGCGGTGGTGTGGACGGCGGTGGTGCAGCTGGCGTCCGTCGCCGGGCTCTGGCGGCCGCGGGTCCTCGCGGACCGCGGAGGAGGAGGCGCCGCCGGCCTCGCCGCGCTCGCCGGCGAGGACCGGGTCGCGGCGCGGCTCTCGCCGCTGGCGCTCGTGCCCAGGAGTGAGTGCTTGCTTGCTTCTTCTTCTTGCTCCCCTGCTCCTTCTCGCTTTCGTAGTGTGTAGTTTGCGCGATCAGGGGAAGCTCGTGGTTCTCGGATTTGGGCGGAGGGCGAGTCAAATGCGGCCGTTTGCTGGTTAAAGGAGGCGCCTTTCCTGGTGATTCGGCTCAATCGCGGGCTCGAATTGGCGATTTTGGCGTAAATTTCGTGCCCTTTTGGGGATCTCGGGTTTGGATTGGGTGTAAACGTTATGAATTTGCGATTGGTTCGTGGGATATGGCATGGCGTACTACAGTTTATCCCTTTGGTAGCTCAAAGGAGGTGCCTTTCTGAACCTTGACCTAAATGTGGCTTCATATCCTATTTCCTCTGTTGCTCATATGCTATATTTAGTGCTGATTCGGTAAGCCCGACGCTTAGGCTGGACTGGAAATGAACTCTGTAACTGGCGCTGTGGAATGATCGGGGGACTTCTTTGCTTCACAGTTTGTTATGCACCTCGAATACATTTCCTTAGACATGCGGCACATGAGGAAATCAAATGTACGGCTCTCGATGTGCCAAACTATCTCTGATTGCTGTAGACTTCTACCGGTTATACAGTGGAGTAGATATTTGCAGTATTCAAGCAGCTTCCTTGTAGAGATGCATAACTAGAAGAAAATTGATACATCTTGTTGTCTCAGCCCTTTTGTTGGCACTACAGCTGATTATGGCCTTGTTGCTTTCTTCAGGAATTTATAAAAGCAATGGCTATCTACAAGTGACTTGCAATGGAGGCCTCAATCAAATGCGAGCTGGGGTTTGTATTAGCTATAGTAGCTACTTGTTACTTTCTCGCCCTGGTTACAGGCTGCGAGCGAGCACAACTGTTCATTTTTTATTCGGTTGTAAATTGCTTATGAAACGGTATCTTGCAGATATGTGATATGGTAACCATAGCACGCTATCTGAATCTAACATTAGTGGTGCCTGAACTGGATAAAAGATCCTTCTGGGCTGATCCAAGGTAAAGTTTTCCATATAACATTGTTTCAGTAAGATCAACATTGTACCTGTTTGATGAGCTGTCTGTCCTGATTTGCTTTCTGAAAATACTCGAAACATGAGTTATGATCTTGTGCTGTTGTAAAACAGCTTTCCTCTCCATATTTCAGAACAATAGGATTTTTGTGTGTGAAAAATGTTTGCTGAATTGGAGCTATTTATTTCATTAAACGTTTATTTGCAAATTAGTTTGCTCTTTTCATTTTGCAGTGAATTTGGAGATATTTTTGACGTGAATTACTTCATTAATTCCTTAAGAGATGAGCTGATGATTGTTAAAGAACTGCCTTTGAAACTCCAGCTAAAAACTAAGAGAAGACTTTACTCGATGCCTCCTATCAGCTGGTCAAATGAAACGTACTACCGAAAGCGGGTACGGATGATTTTTCTTACTGCAGGTTGCATGTAGCAGCATAGAAAAAGTTACAACCATATGATCTGAAAGCTCCTCTCCTGCAGATATTACCTCTTGCAAGGAAGCACAAAGTAATCCATTTCAATAAAACAGATGCTCGCCTTGCAAACAATGGCCTTCCTGTCCAGCTCCAAATGTTGCGTTGCCGTGTCAACTTTGAGGCTTTGAGATTCACCCCACAGATTGAGGCCCTAGGCAGAAAACTTATCTCCACCCTTCAGAGAAGTGGGCAATTTGTTGTGCTCCACTTACGCTATGAAATGGATATGCTCTCCTTTTCAGGCTGCACACATGGCTGTTCTGATGAAGAAACCGAGGAGCTCACTAGAATGAGGTTGTCTTTTGTATTACAAATTTAGTACTTACACGCTTTACTGCTTTGCTGCTTCAATAGATATAAACTAACCACATTTGAACTACAGATATGCATATCCATGGTGGAAAGAAAAGGAGATTGATTCTGAAGTGAAGAGGCTCCAGGGACTTTGCCCCCTCACACCTGAGGAAACTACTCTAGTGCTTAAAGCCCTAGGATTTACAAAGGATACACTGATATATATTGCCTCTGGTGAAATCTACGGAGGTGAAAGGCGGTTGGCAGCTTTGAAGGCTGCATATCCTAGATTGGTGATCACCTTTTCTTTCTTTTATGTTGTTCCCTGATATTTTACTTGGGTGCTAGTTTGCTCAGTTTTGTCTGATATTAGGTAAGGAAGGAGAAACTTTTATCTCCTGATGAATTGCGGCCATTCCAGAACCATTCAACCCAGATGGCAGCACTGGACTACATGGTTTCAATAGCAAGTGATGTTTTCATCCCCAGTTATGATGGGAACATGGCAAGGGTTGTTGAAGGTCACCGTAGGTCTGCTTCTTCAGAATATGATAGGATGTTTTTACTTGTTTGGGTACATTAGTCAAGAAAAAGTTTGGAATTGTGTAAACTTTGAATTCTTAGAGGAGTAACTGCAAAGTTTTGTCTCTGCTTTCTAGTGACTTCGAAACTACTGCCGTTGAGATAATACTGATGAGCCTTTTCATCAATCCATTTTAGGTATACGGGCTTCCGCAAGACCATCCTATTAAACAGGATGAAACTTGTCGAACTTTTGGATCTTTTCCAAGGAGGTGCATTGTCCTGGGATGAATTCTCTGCTGCTGTGAAGCAGGCACACCAGAATCACATGGGCCAACCTACAGACAGAAGGATCATCCCTGGCCGGCCCAAGGAAGAGGACTATTTCTATGCTAATCCCCAAGAATGCCTTGGTTCCAACAGGGGATTAAGAGATATTCTCTGATAGAGTGATAGTGCTTCCTGGAAAAGCATTGTCATTGATAATTGGTGCCTTAACCTGATAGTGTAGCGTGTTCCCTCGGCGACACCATCACTTTTGTACCGCTGACCAAAGTTCTTTCTGCGTACTGAGCATTTACTTCCAAGTACAGGCAGGCTTACATGCCAAATGTTTATATCCAGATTTCCTCACAGAATAAAGCTGAAAAGAAGCTCAAGACCTCCGGGTTCAGAAAGAAGTGATGCCGGAGGAGCAGCCAATCTGCTCTTTTCCCACCTTCAGTTACACTTGTTGTTCTTCATTAATTGGTCAGTTTTTTTTATTATTTCATTCCCGCCTTCTGCTTCTTCCATGCTCATTGTTTAGGGACAGTAGCTCTGACTCTGATCATGCGTGTAGAAGTTCAGTTTCCTCAAAAGTGTTTTTTTCATCTAAAAAGTGTTTCTTTTTCGGCGAGGAGTTTCCTCAAATTTTTTGTAATAGTCGCAAAGACCATTAAATTTTTTCAGCTCACGCAGAAATTTCCTGACAAACATTACTCTGCAGGGATCAAGATATGAAGATCGATTTGATTCTTTCCTGCAACTGATTCACGGATGATATGCTTGTTTTATCGAACAATATGCGAATTAAAAACGTCAGATGTGGTTATTGCCATGTTTTGTACATTGACCAGCAACTGCATACGAATCAGCTGATTCCAAGTTCCTTGCACGCCCCGTCTCAACCTAATGATGATCTCTTGGCAGTTTGGTAGCAGAAAAGTATATGCTTGAAACGAATCAGCTGATCCCATCTTGTTATATGCGTGACAATGATTCCTCCACATCTGTATAAAGTTTTGTGAATCATGCGATGAGTAATCCAATGTGTGTTTCGTCCGAGAAAGTTTTGTCTCGGTCATTTTCTGCTGGAGTCAGAAATTTGCTTAGTCTAGTTGATGGTCCAACGCTTGTTGACCTGGAGATCATTTCGTGCTCGATTTGAACATTTTAAAAGTAAGAGGGTGTTTGGATGAGGGGTTTTCTTCCGGTATTTAGTACAGATTTTCTAAGGAATCTATATCAGTTCTAGCGCATGGGCTCCATTTTCGCGATGATCGCTGCGGGACGTTTCTGGCCTCGGCAACCATGGCTGCTCGGCACTGATTTTCGCCAGCCGTGGTGTCTATTTTTGGTGCCTGCCTTGTAGCAAGGTAAAAGACACTCCCAGCTCAGGTGTTATATTTTCCAAAAATAGCAAAAAAGAGAGAAAAACCCTTTTGAAAAACCGTCGCTGTATCAATAAAAAGATCATACGATGACATGACGCCATATCATGCTTTAAGCACAGATGCTTATGTTGCTGATTTAGCGTGAGGATTTTGAGGTAGTAATAAAATCATTTGGAAATAAAAGAAGTAAAATATGAGGGCCCAGCCGGTGGACCTATTGATCTGCAGTCAATTGCTCTACCACTGAGCTATGGACCCAGTTGTTGTGCACAGCCCTGGAACATGAACCACAAAATTTCTATTTCTTTGGGTGCTCATTTTGGCTTATTAAGCTGGTTTATGATTGAATCTGCACTGTAACTAGTTTATTTTATATTATAGCTGATGATGACTTATTTAGTATAATTAAATTTAAAAAAACATGTTACCCCATCATGACAATACAAATAAATACAGAAAAAGATCCGATAAAAAAACTAAAAAAACCGAAAAATTCGAAACAGACGAATTTTAGGAACATGCGTCTATCTAACAATAACTTGACATCCAATGTACAGCGGGAGAAAAATGGACCGTATAAAACTCAAATTGATTAAGAAACGGCAGAACGCGATACTTGAAACAAAAAACATTTTCATCCTTACACCCTCAATTACTACTGCATCCATGGGATCTCTTCTCTCTCTCTCAAAACCAGCAGGAAATTAATTGGAAGAAACACACAAGGAATTAAAACTAAGACTGCCCTGCACTCTATTTTGCAGCGGCGGCAGCATCAGAAGAAGGCAGCAAGAAGTTGAGGACGATCTCGTTGAAGAGCTTGGGATCCTCCTGATTCGCCAAGTGCCCCGTGTTTGGAATTATCTTCACCGTCGCCTTCTCCCCAAGCTTCCTGTAAAATTAACCAAACGATTGAAATTAAGGTGTGGGTACTGAATTACTGATCACTGAAGAAATTATTAACTGGTTGCAGAAGCTTACTCTTTCACTTTGTGTGCTTTCTCCACCGGGAAAATCTGATCGAACTCTCCCCAGATGATCAAGACTTCCTGCAAAGTGCAAGATCGTATTAATGCTGTTTATGTTTTTTGTTTCTGGAAAAGGGAATGAATAACCTTAATTTGTTGGTGGTAATTACTTGAGGGAGAGGAGTGATTTGGAAGCCTTCGCCGGTGACGATCCCCTTGATGAGTTGTATCTTCTCCTCTCTTCGGTCCGCGAAATATTTCTGCATGCAGTACACAATTGCAATCAATCGAGCAGATTGAAAAACTAAACCGCGAAATGTTTCTGCATGCAGTACACAATTGCAATCAATCGAGCAGATTGAAAAACTAAACCGCGAAATGTTTCTGCATGCAGTACACAATCGCAATCAATCGAGCAAATTGAAAACAAACTTGCATTCTTTTATTCTATCTGAAAACTCGACCTTGCTCTCTTTTTTTACGCCGAGGGATCTATGCGCTCTCTGTGTAAATAATTATCATACTTCCATTACCACTAATCACAACTTAAGCGGGGTTATTTGTATGAATTATTGACAATATTTTGTAGGATTTGAACCAGTTACGTTTAGATTGTGAAGAAGACGACTGCGCTAGCACCCTGTTCCCATCTATAAAAGGCGTAGAAACGGTCCGAACTCCAAAACAAATGTCTATTCATATTGACTGTAACTAATATTTTATAGTAAAAAATAAATAGTAATAATTAAAAAAAGTTTTTTTGAAAAAGAGAAATGGCAATATAAGTATATACGCAATATAAGATACGTGATACGTCTCTTGTTTCTAAAGTAAGACAGAAGTAAGAAATGTGAAAATATAAACCAATATACGGAAGTAACATCATGCTTGCGTCATGGTGGCGAATCATACTTTGTGTACGTACTCCACTATATATATTAGGAGCGAAGTGCGGATTGTCAGTGGCAGTCAGATCAGATGTGATTGGCCACCAAATGGTTGATAGGCTATCATGACTTCCACCTTCCATGGCCTCAACGCGACGTCGTTTACTTGACTAGTAATTGTGTATTTTTTTTAAAAAAAATTCTATATTTCGAATTTTATCATATTAATTTAATTATAAAATTAGTAATATATGATACTCATTTAATTTTATCATTAAATTAATATAAATTAATGTGGTAAATTTGGAGCATATAAAATTCTCAAAAAAATTATACAATTAATATGGTTGTGTCGGGAGGTTTCGCGTAAAATTTTGTAGTTTTTGAAGCTCGATTGCTATATACAACAGCTCCTACGAATATTTAAGCAACATTCATAGTGTATAAAACTATAAAAAAATTACACATTTAACTATATTGTAATTTTTGTAATTTTTCAAACTCATTTATTATATAAAAAAGGCAAATGATTAAGTTAATTAATGGCTAATCACCTGTCGTCTCCTTATGGGCGACAGCCCTCCTGCCGTCTGCTGGTGGAGCGGTAGGAGGCCTACTGTCTATCTATATGATGGTAAGGCCACGCGTCACTCCTTTATTGCTGCTACTCGGTTACCGAACGACGAAAATATTATTTTTGTTAATACTATTTTTATAATTTTAATTAAAAACAGTAATAAATCTGACAAAAATTCCTCCTTTCTGTAGCATACTACTTATACGTAGGCAAATGCAATGCATGTACGGGGTCCGTACGCACCCTGAGGAGGTCGCGGACGAGGCACTCGGGGATGTACTTGGGCGGGCGGTGCACGCAGAGCGCCATGAGCCGCCGCAGCGCCTTGCTGTCCGCCGGCGCCATCAGCTCCGTCACCTCCGCCACGCCGCCCTTCGCCGCCAGCGCCCTGTCGTCCTCCGCGCCCTTCGCCGCGTCCGCGTCGCACAGCACCACCTTCCCCACCCTGCCGCCGCCCAGCGTCCGCGCCAGGTGGTACGCCACGAGCCCGCCGTAGCTGGTGCCCACCACGTGCACCTCCCGCCCCTCGTCGAGCCCGCGGAGGTGCTTCCCGCCGGTGAGGAGGGCGGCGACGGCGGCGGCCTGGAAGGCGTCGGAGCGGTCCGGGGCGCGCGTGGTGGAGGCGCCGAAGAATAGGAGCGTGGGGACGACCAGGTCGAAATGGCGCGAGAGCGGGCCCACCTGCGTCGCCCACTGCCACGTGGGGTCAGGGCCGAAGCCGTGGATGAGCACCACCACCGGCCGCTGCTTGGAGCTGGAGGTGGTGTTGCCGTTGCCGTTCTTGGAAGAGGGGAGGAGGGAGGAGTGGGCCCAGAAGTGGAGGGTGGTGTCGGCGTCGACGGCGGCGGAGTGCGGGCGGAGGCCGGCGGAGGTGAACATGCGCCGGAACACGGCATTGAGGAGGGACACGCAGAACCCCATTGCTTCTCCACCGATCTCCTCTTTCTCTAATGCTTCTTCTGCAGTTATAGTTTGGTTAGATATATGGGTTTAAATATTAAATATTAGGGTTTGTTTGGCTTAATTAGTTTCTGATGTTATTCTAGGTAGGTAGGTGTGCTTAATTAGTTTGTGTTTCGAGAGTTGGGAGGGAAAGTTAAGAGACAGCTGATGGTAATGAATGATTAGCTGCTGGTGTGGTGGGGAATAATGCTGTTCTTCTTTCTTTTGCTTTTCTTCTTTTTGGTCAAGTGGTGTGTTATGGTTGCCTTTTTTTTTCCTGCCTATTTATACAGCTTAATGTAGACCTTTTGTATCCAGCAAGTCAGCATACAAATGCGTTTTTTGCCCTGCCTTGCAGGCACAATACAATGTCATTAGTCAAACTGATCTGCTTGTATTTCTTACAGATAATATATAGTTCCATTCATACATATAATTAAGTTGATATATATGTTCAAAAGTACACTTGGTTCAGAAAAACCTCGAGAACAAGAGCTCTTTGCTTTCACTTTTGTTCTCATTTTCCTTGAGAGAAGCTTTCTGTTTTGCTGGAGAGGAATGACCATGCTTTTTTTTTTTTGCTTTTTAATGATTTTTTTGTTTCTCTTAACAATTACTTTTTATTAGACTAATAAGTCATATTCAAAAGTCATAAAACACAGTAAAATAATAAAGACCCATCAACTAACAGAGCTTATAATCAGGCACACACTATTATTATATCTGGAGTCTGCACTGAACATAGAAGAAAGTTGCATGCATGGTCCACATTTGACTGCAGTCTACAGGCACTCCGACTACTTGGGGCCTGGCCCACTTATCGGACGAACATATGTGGAAGGTTTCCATTTTGTTTGATGACTAGCAGCATCGGTGGTTGTCCAAACAGTCTAGTTTGGTAAGACGGTGGCAAGTACTAGATCTGCAGACTAGTGTCTCTGAACAGTGGCGTTAGTTTCTAGAAGGTTTGTCAGTTGGGAGGTCGACGGCGAGTGATTAACAAGTGAAGTGCGCTCCACTACTTGCATTTCCAATCCTACCGCACGGCAGCCACGCACGCAGGCGCTGTCAGGTAGTGCACGAAATCGACCTGCCTCCTAGCTCGATCTCATTTCTTCTCTGGTCTCTGATGACGAGTACCAGTTACTTAGCTTCCCTTCAGTTCTACTGCTCTTGAAGTCTCAGTACTCCGCTTTGTCTTAGCTAGCTTTTGCCCTCCTTGTGACGGGCTGAAACCAGTTCTCACCCGGCTGTACGGTCTCAACGCCGTTGTAATTAGCTGAGCTTTTTGTTTTCTCTCCTACAATGAACGGCAGAGCTCCTGCCATTGCCTTCAAAAAATAAAAAATAAAAAATCCTAGCTTCCCTTCAGTTTTCAGTCTTGGAATCAACCTATCTACGTTTGGAACAGCTGTTCCAGTTTTGGGCCCAGAGCTCCGATGGGAAGTTGAGCAATGGAAAGGGCGGCCCAACCCGACTGCATTACACGCACTAGATTCTTCCATTACTTGGGCCGGGCGGGAGCTGGCTAGCTAGGACTGCCTTGTTCCATAACTAATTACTTGAGTACAAAGAGAACATGACATCTGTGAAATATTTCTTCTCGATCCGTCACGATCCTGATGATCGATTAATTAACTGGTAGTAAAAAGACTAAAAGTAGAAGAAGTTAGCCATGTCATGCAGTAAACTACGTGCTTAATTGTGTAGGCACGCTGACGATAGCTAGCTGGTCATGCGTGCATGCACGCGGAGTTAAATGGAAAATTAATCAAACAGGGAGGCTCGTAGAGCAGGTAAGCACGTGCATGATATGATAATTTGGATGCATTAGTATAGAAATGATTTTGTAGGAACTAGTATATAAAGAGAAGGAAAAAAATAGTAGGTAACTCAAATAGTCCTAAACATTTTACTTGTTCCATAGTGTTGCCAAATATGCTCGATTAAATCCCTCTTTAGTTGAATATGTGTTGGCCCAGCACGAATAGAGAAATTTCTCTGTAGCACGTTCGTGAAGCAAATGTTAGAGCCATTATTGACTTTCGACGGTAGAATGAAAGGTGTCCTCGTTCTCTTATTAAAGTCCAAAGGAGTAATGACTGATTTTCGCGTTGGATAGAGAGAGAGAGAAAAGAGGGAGGGCGTACTGGATCGGGAAGGCTTACAAAATGCGTCGACATAGACGGCTCTTTCGTCGGCTTCCGTACAAAGGCAGCAGGAGTCATCGATTGCGCTCCTTGTTACTCGTGACAGAGTCGACTACTGTATGATTGGCCATCTTTTGCTCTTTTTATTCTCTTTTATTCACATCAGCTAAAATCTTATGTGATATAGACTATAGACACTGATGCAAATCCATTGTACATGCCTGACCACTTGTGCATGCAGGTCCATCGATCGATATGAATCGATGCATATATTTATCTAAAAAGAAACAATTAACTTTGCTGTCGCACGTAATACTGTCTCGTGCAGCATGTGCCCTTCAATTCTGCAGTGGCCATCAGCCACGTATATGCATGCGTGATTACAGTTTGATTAGCTAATCTCATTGAGTAATTTGCAGACGGCCGTCAGCTGTGGAAGCGGCAGATATATACTTGGTACAAAATTGTTCGGGAAACTCTAGATGACACTGTGAAATTTGTTTCAGAGAGTGAGAGCACTCGAGCGAAATATACCTGGAAAATAAACATTTCGACGAGCATATAACAACTCTCATCCCAGCTGCATGTTAGCTCTCAGTTGTCAGTCTGGCTAAGGAATGTAAACTAGCATTTCTCCTGGTACTTTCTTACACGTGCCCTCCAATTGTACTCGAATCGAAAAGAGAAACTGAATGAACAGATTTAACACGATCGATTCACTTAACAGACGATTGGTTGACACACAATGTGGCTAGCAAGGTACGTACAAATGTAATTGAACACATTTACCAACAGCTAATCCTCTTGAACGCTGGGCTAATTGACAAGTAATAAATTAACAATGCTCAAATTTTGCACAGTAGAGTTCACTCTCCCATGCATCCAGTACTTCCGGCACATCCATGAACAGATCAGCCGGGTACTCGAGATCATCGAACGAGAGGAGATGGGTCATGTCGCTGTCGCCGTTGCCGTTGCCGGTGCAGTAGCTGTGCTTCTGCGCATCCTCGCCGCCGTTGCCGACGCTCACCTCGCTCTCTGAACCGGCGTTCTGCTCATGGGTTGTGGTCGACTGGGTGCCTGCAGTAATGGCGTCCCCGCCGCCTCCGCCGTGTAGCTGGCACGCGAACACCGGGAACTGTACCGGGATAGGAGGCGCGGCAGTGGCCTCACTGATCGGTTCCTTCTCTCTGCAAGCAGGTGTTAGCTCGAAGGTCTCGGCTGGGAGGACGTCACCCTCAGTGCAGCCGCCACCGGCATTAGTATTCTGGCGCCGCTTCCTGATGCGGGAGTTCCAGTAGTTCTTGATCTCGTTGTCCGTCCTGCCCGGCATCCTGGACGCGATCACCGACCACCTGCAGCGCCATCAATGGATGCAAACTAAATTACACGGTAATTGAGCCTCCATGATCGAGTTAGATTGTCTAGCTAAAGAATGGGATCAAGCATGAATCAGAGCATGGATTTTAGCACTGATGTATGCGTATATGTACCTGTTGCCTAGGACTTTTTGCAAGGAGATGATGATCTCCTCCTCTCGCTTGGACATGGGCTCCTTCTTGAGGTCCGGCCGCAGGTAGTTCATCCACCGCAGCCGGCAGCTCTTGCCGCTCCTCCTCAACCCTGCTCATCATGCAGATTGCGATGCAATGCTAGCTTGTCAGATAAATGCACGGAAATAATCGTTAATTTCTAGTGTTCATATGTACTAAGTTGTCAGCAAATTAAGCTAGTTAAGTTCTTGCCTGCAAGCTGCGCGACGGAGCTCCAGGTGGAGACGCCGTGGCTGGTGATTTGGGTGCACAGCCGCTCGTCCTCCTCCGGCGACCACAGCCCCTTCCTCTCTTTCTCCTCCGCGCCGCCGTCGGCATGGCTGATCGGCTTCCGCGCCATTCTTGGTGCTTAGCTAGCTACTCCTGAGGTGATGGAAAGTTCTGATAGGTTGGTTGCTGCTGAACTATGTGATGATTGGATCTGAAGTATACTAGCTAGCTAGCTGTTTGCTGCTATACATACACACAAGTATGGTGATGCATTTATATATAGGAGATCGAGGTATATGCTCTCCTGCATTGCCCTACCTGTAGGAGCTAGTAGGGAGCAGGAGTATGTACATGTATGTATAGAAAAATTAATTAAACATCGTGTTAATCAAGTTGGTCTTATTGTATATACTAATCTTAGTTCGGTGAAGGTATCCATCCATTGCTACAGTACTATATATGAGCATCAGAGCATGTGCTTAATTACATGTATTTGTGTATATTCATCATGTACCTGACAAGTACGTACTAGTACCTGCTTTCCAGGTGCGTGTAATGGCAGTCTATGTATATGACAATTGTACGGTTGCATCGCACCGAAAGTATAGTACTATGCATGTGCAGATAGGACAAGATTATGGAGGCTACGCGTACTAATTAAGTGGATCGAGCTAGCAATCCATGATCGATCGAACATGAAAACTGATTATTATTACTCCATCATTACCATGCTGCTGGTTGTGCATGGCATGGCAGCCGGCGAAAATATAAATTTAGTACACTGAATATAGAGGACACATGGTTACTGTTTCTGATAAGGATGGAATTTGTTATAAAAAAACAATGCGTGTTAGTGCAATTAAGTTCACTGATTCAATTATTAACCCAGCGATTTGGACAATTTATTTTTTTTTTTGCATTGTTATTTTTACAAACTAAGAAACCGTATCATCAGCATCAATGTGTTAACTGTTATGTGCTTGGTTGTTTTGTGTTTGTATACATACCTGTGCGTGCAGGGAAGGTACCAGGGCTAGTACGTGGTATATAACGAGAAGAGGTGGGGCTGCTCAAGTTAGTTTAAAGGTAATTTCTGTTTCAGTCTTCTGCTTTTTTTATTATTCAGTAATTTTATTTTTTAAAAGATTTTTTGGACTTTTTTATCTTTTTTCGTATTCCTTTGTATTATTCATGATGAGTTATCATATTTTTTTCTATTTTTCTATTTTTTAATTTAATTATGCTAAATAAACCAACTCAACTACAATAAAAAAATAAATCAGCTACAGTAAAAAAAACTATAAGCCAATGATAAACTGAACGCTACCATAATAATTATGTATAGCAGAGACTTGGTAGTTCTATCCAGCAAATACTGGTCTGTTCTTTATAGCTGCGATTTATAAAAAAAACTTGACCTACGGGGGGTAAGACAACCCCTGGGCATTTGCTTAAGAAGAAGATCTTCTCAGGTAGATCGAGAAAACCCCTAAACCTCTGCTCCACCCTTACACAGCGGCACCGTCACCCGCGTGAGTATAGCTGCGATTTATGATTTTTAGCTAAAATTTTTGAATTTTAGTTGTTCATGACAGATATTACGGAGAGAAATATTCGCTTACGATTTTAGCTAGTACAGATGTTGGAGTTTTAAAATGTACTATAATTAACTTGTAAATTCTATCTAAAAAATTTAAAAATTAAATACTATAGTATAAATCAAAAACTACTTTTAAAAACCACATCAAACAGGCCCACTAAAATGCACCACTCTCAATCATTACAATAGTACTTCCATATCTAGCTAACTTGGCACATCACATCTAACTACACTAATAGCATGCACTAAATGTTTATGTTCGTGATGAAATCTTTGTAACCATTTAAAAACACTCGTGACTATGACTTCATAACCCAGCCAATGTAATTACACAATGAAAAACTTTTGTTTCTGTCACTCAAATATATGTAATATTGTTTTTGCCATTAAAAATCTGCTCATTTCATTTTTTTTACCATCCTTCCGTCCATATATATTTTATTTTTATCACTCTGTCTAATTTTCCATCAAGTCGATAGGCTTTGACCATGCGCAGCAGGTGACATGTGTCACGGAATGAAAAAAATAAAATAAGTATGAACGGAAGGATAGCAAAAATAAAATAAACAGATTTTCAATGATAAAAATGATATTGTACATGTTTTCGATGATAGAAAAAAAATTTCCCCTTATCCGATGGATGATCACATGTAGTCACAAACCTAATATCAACTATCGAAAGAGCACCCCGCAGCTAGCTAGCTTTTGTCAGCTACTCCATATGATGAAGTGCTGGTCAATTTGATGGTCACAATGCTTGCACTGGACCGTTGGCTATGTATTGGTATCAACCAGTAGCTACCCAACTACTCCAACTTGAACTTAGTACTCCCTCCAGGAAGAGACAAAAGCATACAACCTGAGAGCCAAATTGCTACGGCACATTCAATGGAGGGGACATACATAAGGCCATCAGGTTCGACATCCCACTAAATTTGCAGTACTAAAGAGCAAAGATTTTAGTCGAGTCACGCCCTTTCTACTAGTAGGCAGATACAAATAATTAAATTTAGATAAAATTAGCTACAGGACACTATAATTTTATGGTATTTATTAGGAGACACTAAAATTTTGTGTTTTTACCGAAACACACTGAAAAAATGTCTCTTTACCGTAGGACATCACACCCATTATAATATCATTATCGGTTGAGTTGGAAATTTTTTTTTGTAAATGACAATGGGTACCCTTGGAGCTATCCGGATGTGGTTGAACCAAGTAGGCCAGGCCTACATCCGGCCGCACCAGCTTATACCTCCAAAACCCTAGCCCTCCAAAACCCTAGCCGCATTCCTCATTCCTCCCATCATCTCCTCCGCTCCCAATCCCCGCAATGGGTTCAACCCAAAGGGCATACTTGGCATTTCGCTAGCCTTCTCTCTCTTTACTCAACTGAAAATGATATTATAAATGGGTGTGGTATCCTACAACAAAGAGCCACATTTTTGCAGTGTGTTTCAATAAATACATGAATTTTCAATGTCCCACAACAAATGCCACAAAATTATAGTGTCATATATCTAATTTTGCCTGAAATTTACACACATATATCAATGTATACTAGATGGATGCACGTACGTTGCTATGTATAAAAGTTATTTTACATGTTTTAAATTCTCCAAAAATAAAAGTGGCTTTCTTTGGCACTTGTTCTTGTTTAACATGTCCTTGTTTTCTTTGGCAGTGGTACCAACTTCTTATGGTCGGAAAAAATTTGTTTTGATTAGAAGTATGATATATAGTTCCCACAATGGAAAGAAAATATGATATATAGTTCTCAAAATGGTTGGATCCCATATATGACCCAAGAGTCTCATATACATATGAAATAGCACTGTTATGAAAATATATTCCAAAAATTATTTAAAATGATATTGTAGAATCCTTTTCTTGGTTGATAAAAAGGGCAAAAACATAACTCATTTCAATTCATCCCGTACATTCATTTCAGAGATCATATATCCACTTCAGAGATGATGTGAAGGGAACCAAACATCCTAGATTAGCAACAAAAAAAAAGGAAAATGCAGAGGGTACATCAATAAGTATTTCAAGTAGATAAAAAATTTTACAAAGAAGATATCTTGACAACATTTTAAGTTGAAGGACTTGAGAATCATGCATTCCTCAGGAATCACGTTGTTGCCTCTGTTGCTAGTTTAGAATCCCTTTTATGAAGACCACCTTTCAGAAATCAGAGTGATCATCAATATGTAGTTATTTTCTACCTATGAAGGGGAAAAACCTATATTACAAATTGAATCAACACATGACAACCAACAACAATTACTGAAATGAAATAAGGTCAACATATCAGCATAATATGGTGCGTACCTCAAAAATAGCCTGACATAATGTGAATAAATGACATAAACCGTTTCTATGTTCTCCATGAGATTGGTTGACATTTCAATGTTTTTATTTTGTACTAACATGCATTATATCACAAAGCTATAAGTAAGCACAAACTGATCAGATTAAGTGAAAAAAGAGTGTTGCATAATTTCGTCTGGACCAATACATGTGACTGCTTCCCTGTATGTTAATTATGGCATCAAACTATGAAAGATGAGGTAAGGGGTAGTGCCTGAAAATAAAGGGAAATAATAAAAAAAGCTACCTCAACCTTGTCTTTCCACCATTACATGCATCCATGTTTAATTCAATAGGCAAAACATGTCCTGAGGTGAAAACAACTCAATAGCTTTTACTTGTAACATATATATCATTTTTCAAGTAAATGTCCAAAAACTTTGTTATCGATAAACATCACAGCTACATTACTAATATAATATTCTAAAAAAAACTAAAGAGCAAACAATTGTTCCAATAATTTTGTTGTGCAGTTACAGTTCAACAACTCACTGAGGCATAGGCAAAACTATAGATATAATTATAGACGGACTAAGTCACCACTAAATAAAAGTAAAAAAAACACCAGCAACCTACGAAAAAGGAAGAGAAATTTAAGTCATCTACCTTGCAATGCTAAGTGCAATCTCTCCATTTATGTTCAGGCTATTCCTTGTCTTGTGGTAGGCAATCTCTCCATTTATGTTCAGGCTATCCTCCTACCGTCCTGTCTCCCCTCTAAATCCAGGCTCAGTGAATCTCAAACCTTAACTTGATGAACTCAAGCCCGAATCCTATGAACCCCACTCTAACTTAGTGAAACCCCACTCTAACTTAGTGAATCTCAAACCTTAACTTGATGAACTAGAACCCGAATCCTATGAACCCCACTCTAACTTACCACCGCTGCCGTTGGAGAAGATGACTTCATTGGCCGGAGTACAAACCACCAAGCAAATTATAATTAAGGTCAGAAATTTGAATCACTTACGCAAGAATTATCATTAGACTGATGTCCATCAATCCTGCTATATTAAGGTCTCTACATAGTCAAATCTGTACTGCTCCCAGCTAGCTTTTCTTATATATGCTCTAGCTCCAATAGACTGCTACCATAATTAATTAAGCCTCCATTTACGTGTGTGTGGAGAGAGAGCGCACGTAGGACAAACTTGTGGCGGCCTCTGTCTGTATTCGCACTAATTTATACTTACGAAGGCTGCACCATTTCCTTGTCTAAGCGCATGTATTGGAAGAGACATTATACTACTATATATTCAGTACAGAAGTTGCGATATGCTATAGCTAGCTGGCTAACCTGAATTAAAAGAAAGCAGCACAAATAATGCAACTTGCGTGTATGATCGATCAAATTATGCAGCACTGCATGCCATACGTGTATATGCATGCATCTACCTGCCTGCCTGCGGTACGCTGGATCTGGCATCGATTAATACTAAATTAACCGTAGACGGGAGCACTAATTAATCTTTGACAAGACAAAGATTAGTACGTATATAAATATGCCCCAACATGGCCATTAATTAGCTAGCCTGACAGCGCATGGCTGACATGTGTGCCCCTTTTGTCTCATGCTGCTGCATGCTCCTGTTGCGCGCGGTACAGACATCACAAAAGTTTAGTCTGGGGCGCGTTGTTAATTAGTCGATAATCTCTGGTCATTAGTCCCATGACAGCCATCTCGGTCGATGATTGGCGATCAATTCTGCACGAATCATACATCCTAATTAAAGCATCAAGAGATTCCCGCAATGATCTACGGTGCCTTTTCCTTGGATCTGGATGCCCGGCCCATTGCTTTTTAGGGGGGAGAGATCGTTTAATTATTGGGCTAATTAAGGAGCTGCAAGTTGTCGATCGATTCGGAGTTAGGATAATCCATCGGAATCTAATGATGCGTGGTAGTAGGTAAACATGGGGTTGATCTCAGCATTGGCCATCGATCGGCTGGTTAGAAATTTGTCGTCGATCGGGGGGAAAAGAACCAAATGAAACGATTACTGTATGTCTCACCTTAGCTGCATGAATAGTGGTGGGTTTAATTACATGCAACCACCTACTACTGACGTGTACTATGATCCGCTACTGCAAAAACAACTTTATCTTCTTTGAGAAATATTGGGTGGTTTCTTTTCGCTGCGGCTTATAGCTTTTGGTCTTAGTATGAGTGGTTTTGTAGATGAATGGAATGCTGATAAGCCGTTTTAAAAAGGTTGCCTTGATGAGTCGCTCCAAAAAATCTGTTCTGATAAGCTGCTTCGAAATGGTGACAGAGAAACTGTCAAGTTTGTTTGTTTGACAGAAGCCATAAGTTGGAAATAAACCGTCCATTACATTTTTCACCCTACACTACACCATGACACGGCTAGCCTTAAAATAGGCAGAAAACATGTAAAATTAACTTGTCTTGGGGTTAGTTTGGCATTGCGATATTATGGTGACTTATGCTTTCTTAAATATAAGTTACATGTTTGAACATTGGATCAATCTAGCATGAGACGCACATATCTCAAAGCTACTCGAAGAGAGAAAAAAATGACTTAGAGTGTAAGGAAAACAGACTACTTACGAATAGCAAACCCGAAAGAGAAAAGCACTTCATCTAAATCTCACGCACAAGTCTCATGGACGCATATGCATGTCTTCGTATATATGTGCCTGGGACAACAGTGTGTGTACATATATATTTTAAGTCCCACATGGCACATTGGAACGTGAAAATACGGTAGAGCGTATCCATGAAAGGACCCATCGTAAAAAGTTTTCCCGGTCTGCTTCTGTCATGCATGCATGTACATGCACCTCCGCCAGCATGTTGTCGGATTCTGAGGTCTTAGTAATTTGTTAAGGGTGTTGATAAAAAATCATCTAGATATTTTTTTCTAAATAATTATTTAAAATTTTATTTTTGGATATACGTGATGATTTGTGCTCTGCCAAGAATCCCCCTCCAATTATATAGTAAAGAGGAAATGATAAGAGTCAATAGAACTTAATATAAAAATCATAAATTTAGATAATTATTTAAAATAAAACATCCGGGTAACTAGACGCACCCATTTGTTAATTTGAGTCAAGTCGGTATGCAGATCGATTGTTACTTTCTCGCACATTATTCATATATGGGCTGACTAGTCTACACAGGTTCTTAGCTGTTTGGTGTTGTAATCAATGGTCTAGACTCTAGGTTAAGGTATTGGCCCACCATGATGACTCGGAAGATCAAGAAGTCCCTATTGTTGTTTTTTTTTTTTTTGCTTGAGAGGCCAGTATTGCAATCTCCGGAGAAAGATCAATCGCAGCGGTTACACTTATCGGTGGATTCCAGTAAAATTTTAAACCAGTCAATAAATTCCAGTTTCACCTAAAATTCATCTAACAATTCAAGAATTCAAAATTTTTAATTAAAAATTCTTGATTGAAAAAAAATCCAGTAACCAGTGGTTAGCAGTTGTATCACTACCATCCGATAAAAACTTTCAAACTGATATATTTTTCCCTGTCCATCTCTCGGCTACGAGATCAAAATTTCCAATATCGCAGTGGAAAATTCGAAGAAATATCCCACCTATCATATAGAAATATGTAGAACACTGACTGAAGTGCCACACTGATTGAACTATACAGACAGCGGTTGGCATGAAGTCTCTCGCGCGCGCCATTGCGACGAACCAGTGTCCTTCTGAATCACTACAGCTCTCTCAGCCATCTCTCACTAGATTTCAGTATACATATTGATCATTTCTTAATGAAAAATATATACATATGAACATGGACAATGGAGATGATTGATCGATATATGGGAATTAATCTAGTACCACATGGCAGTTGCTATCCCGGAATACAAGTGGATGATAGCATGACGAGTCAAAAGTGTCGGATGCTGTTTCACATCGATCTACATGCATGCATGCATAAAAGTTGATGATCTCACGACTGGTTAGGTAACATAACGGCCCTACGCACATATATAGAACCCTAACGCTACATATTCGAGCACCTTTACGCATTGGCTGACACATCTGCGCTAGAGACAAGATTTTCCAGTAATTCATACTTCAGCATGCGTCCACAGTCGACAGACATGCACATATGTGGACGTACGTCTTAATTAAACTAATTAATCCATCAAGGAATAATACTACTAATTGTTAAAGATTGCAGAGAGGGGGGCATCATTCCACGCTAACCATGGACCTGTTGTTTCTTGGCCATACATCGCATATATTGGAGTATTTATGCTACGTACGATATCATCATATCGTGCATGTGTGGTCAATTGAATTATGCCTGCAAAAGAAATGTAAAAGGTGATAGAAAAGGCAGTACACACACACACACACACTAATTCCTTCCCAATAATTCTCCGTGCATGTATAAGCGCGTGATCATCAGAATGGACGCAGCTAGAGACACGAGTGGTTGTTGAGGGCCAAGCTTTTGCGATGGCATCATGGCGACACCTACTGCTAATTGCATGTAATTACACTCTAATCATGGGTGCTTTACAGCCAATACTAGATAATTTCCCGGTTACAATAAGACGCACAAGTGCATTACTTAATCAAAGTGCAGGATGCAGCAGCTAGCTGCCCTGTTTCCTATGCACGTTTCTTTATTATGATAGCTTGGCAGACAGCAGTGCCATCGATGGAGAACTATCTAGATAGCTAGTCAATAAAGATCTCTCATCGTCATCGATCGCCAACGACGTTAAGAACAGGAGTGGCTGCAGACTGCCGCTGCTTGCGTAATAATAGATGGGGAGAGTCTGCTCGGAGAAGAAGCTTCGGAAGGGGCTGTGGTCGCCGGAGGAGGACGGGAGGCTGGCGTCCCACATAGCCCGGTTCGGCGTCAGCTGCTGGAGCTCCATCCCCGACCTCGCCGGCCTGCAGCGGTGCGGCAAGAGCTGCCGCCTGCGGTGGATGAACTACCTCCGGCCGGACCTCAAGAGGGGCCGCTTCTCCCAGCAAGAGGAGGACCTCATCATGGCTCTCCACAACACACTCGGCAATAGGTAACCACTAATTACTACTCTTACAAATTAGCTGAATTTACAGATCATTAATTATCTACATGCTAATGCATCATGTGTTTGTGCATTGATTGATTGCAGCTGGTCCCAGATCGCGGCGAGGCTGCCGGGGAGGTCGGACAACGATATCAAGAACTTCTGGAACGCGCGGCTGCGCAAGAAGCTCCGGCAGAAGGAGACCACGGCCGAGACCCGCCGCGGCGGCGAGGCCGACCGGAAGCCAGCAGCAGTGTTCAATCCCTTCCCTCATCATTCAGCTCACCAAGATCAGGCGAGCCCTGCAGGCCACAACGCCGACAGGAGCAGCTGCACTACTACTGTCGGCAATGCGGTTCCTCAGGCAGGTGATGAAGCAAAAGGTGCTGTTTTTCTTGCGGATGCTGACCACCGGAACTCGGCGGCGGAGTCGGTGACGCCACCGAGCACGAGCGCGAGCACGGAGGCGACGCGGGATCACGGCGACGACGGGTTCCTGGCGGTGATGGTGGACGACGAGGCCAGCCTCCTGCTCGGGGAGTACTACCTCGACGGCTCCCATGATGGATTCGGCTTCTGGGGAGGGCAGGTGTTCAGTTGATTTGTGTATGTCAAATTAAGTGTGCAAAACAAAACGGAATAAAAAGGTTAATCTGCACTTGTTCAGTTGCTGCTGTAAGGATCCATTTCATTAATTTTCGGGGCAATGCAGGCTGCTTGTGTATGTCAAATTAAGTGTGCAAAACTAAACGGAATAAAAAGGTTAATATGCACTTGTTCATTCTGTTTAATTTGCATAATTATTAGTCGCAACAATTGATGCGTCAATCCGAATCAAAACGGGGTGTGTAACAAGGTTGCATCGGTAATTGGAACGAACTAATTAAGTGCACCTTAAACAACTACGTACTCCGTGTATATGACGTGCTAATTAAGTCACCAAAGTTTCAACAAAAAATTAAAAGTCAGTACAAAATCGATACTACCGGTAGCTCTGTATATTTGGCTTCCTGCCCAGCCAATTCGACGGAGATCCCAGCTAATCGATCGAGTATATATTCAGTGGTCGCTGACGCCTACTAGATGCTTAATTTATTTTCTTCTTTATTTCTTTTAGAACCACTATAAGCTTTTTTTAAAAACACTATATGTTTAATTTCTTGAATCAGTTATTTTTTTTGAGACATTCTTGAATTAGTTATAATTTTTACTCGAGTTGCAAACTGCAGTTAATGACTTGATGTGGCAGTTTCAAAGCAGCTTTTTCCTTAGACCAAATTATCGATTTGAGCCGAGTGTGGGCCTCCCCTAACCGCAACTAGGTCAGCATGGGCTTGGGCTAGATCGCATGCGCGTGGCAGAGCGGACGGGCGCGGCAGCACACAGCCAGGCGCGGCAGGCGGGGCCGGGGCTACAGCCTGCCGAGCCGCCCGGCGGCTGGCCGGCTCGGGCAGGGGCAGGAAGCAGCAGCAAGAACAGACTATCACGGTCGGAACTTGGAATTCATGTCCACGAACAGAAAAGATGCAATGCTTAGAGAAAGCAAGGGACATCAAAACTTACTGTCTTTGTGCATCACCAAGGTAGCAAGGGATGGCAGAATGACAATCTGTTTCATGAATTGTCTCGAGGGCTCACAAGTTAGGGGAAAAGATAGTTTTTGATTCACAAAAGAAACAACGCCTTGTTGTCAGATATGGCTCGATCACCTGTCCTTGAGAAACCAAACAGTACATGCCACATATGTTTACCTTTAGGATAGGGAGAACTGCTGTATCGAATGACAAGGCGAGCACTCAGAAATGGGTGGAAATAAGTCAAATGAGAGGAAAAGCGCCATAATCTAGTCATACCTGAACAGAGGATTTCACACTGAAAACTCTCATCCCCATGCAACAAACCGTCATGCTAAAGATCTGGGATAATTCGTGCAGTGTAAATTTAAAACACTTCTATGCAAAAGAATTTTTGTACCAAGCAAGCTAATTTACCAAAATAAGGTCCGCCAAGGATGTCTGGGTCCTGGAGCATCGTGGATCAGAGTAAAAATGTTTATCCATGGCAATGTAGGACTAAATGGCTTCACTCCAGATTTTTGTCCTGAAACTTTGCAGTGTTATGAGACAACATTCCAAACAATGCATGAAGCCATGAACCTCAAAAATGAGAAATAAATGGGCCTATTTTCTTGGAGAAGAATCACATGTTGAGGGTTTCATTTAGCACATGCACTCCCTGAGAAGTGTTGAATTGTAAAAACAAAGTCCATGAATAATGAAAAGGCATTTTATAGAGCAATACAATTGTTGCAGATGAAAGTATAGGTAGGAATATGGACATTTGGTAATTTTCGGTGTCACCTCAGACAGTCAGATGTCGTATAAAAAGTGCATCATTCAGCAAAAGATCGCGACAAAGGTATTAAATTGACAGCCACAGTATAACACGGAATTGATCTGTTAGAATGATCTCAACCGTTTGGTCCAACGGCCAAACGGGCCCCCTTGTTCGCACCCTGATCGGGGGCGCCCAGCCCAATAGGCTGGTGGGCCCCTGTTGCTAGCGTCACAATAAATAGAGGTGGGGGTCGGGGTGTCACGTACGACGAGGTTCACCGTGCCGCCACACACCCCACCAACAAAACCCTAGACCCGATCTAAGAGGGTGCGCTACAGCGACGGGAAGCTCCACCGTGCCGTCACCGTCGCCGCGCACCGGGAGACGCCGTTCTTCCCCGACCGTCGCTGCCCGTGCGCAGACCTCACCGACGAACCTGAGATGGCCACCTCCTCCTCCACGCAATCAGACGGTCAGTACCCCTACCTCTCTTCCTCTCGGTGTTATCTCAAGAAACCCCAAGAACAGTGCTACCCAACAATGGTATTAGAGCGGGCAAAGAATCCCAAATCCAACCCGAGTTCCAGATCGGGGAAGAAACAAAAAGGGGTACTGCGTCGCCGCCGCCGCCGCTCGCGCGTCGTCGGCCTGCGCTGCGCTGCGTCGCCCTGCGCGCCGCCGCCGCCTCCTGCGCGCGAGTTCGAGCCCGCTCGGCCAGCTGCGCTGTCTTGCGCTGCAGCGCGCGTCTTGTCTGGCATCATCGCTTCGCGCCTTCGCCCGGCCACACCGACCTTGCGCTTGCTGCCCACCGCGCTGGCGCGGGACCCCTCTGCGCGCGCGCGCCCCGTGCATGCGCTGCGCGCGCGCGCGCCGCGCCGCCGCGCGCGCCGGCCGCTGCGCTGCTCTCCCGGCTGGCGCGCTGAAGCGCCGCCGAAGGCTGCGCTGTTCATACGGCCGCCGCCGAGGGCTCAGCCGCCGCCAACCTCCTGCGCAGCCCATGCGACCCCAACTCTCTGGCTCAGATCCGTTTTTCACGGGAATGTGGAGCTTTTTGGGGGGATCATTTTTGACCAGGGAGGTCTCAGGAAGGTCACAGGAAGCTTCCCTCTGTTTGTGTGGTGGAGCTTTCGTGGGGATTGTTTTTTAACCAGGCACAGCTTCAAAGGATGGATTAATTTGTTTCTTTTATGTGTTACCCTTTTGGCATATAGTCTTTGTTTTCTTATGTATATATATATTCAGTATATATATATATATATATATATATATATATATATATATATATATATATATATATACTTGAAATTGTTTTATGGTGTATTTTGAGTATATATATATACATTGAATTATTGTTTAATGGTATGCGTACTTTTAGATATATTTGATATATCTAAAAGAAAAGATAAAATTTTCATTATTAAATTCGAACCAACGGGAGAATTTAATTTTGGAAAAATAGATATAATTTTTTAATTGATGTTTCCGCTGCAAAAGTTAAATGGTGATTAGTCCTTAAATTGAGAATTGTTGTGAATTATAATATTGTTATTTTCTGACCAACGTTGATAATAACAGTATTATAATTTAATTAATGATTTTATGCATTATTTTATTTCTGCCCAACGATGATGTAGATTTAATGTATAGATAAAATTGATTTAATTGTATGTCGTATTTTTGACCAACATTGGAAATAAGGCATATAATTTTCCTGTTATGTTCTCACTTTATTTGAAATATTTTTCAGACGGATACAACTTGATGAGTTGTATCAGAGAAATCCCCACTCTTAAAGGAGATAATTATGGAGAGTGGAAGAAAAAGATAGACTTAGCGTTTATCTTGGCTGAAGTGGATTGGGTCCTCACTACAGCACGTCCCACTGAGCCTATGGCACCAGTGAGGGATCAAAATGAGGATGATACTGCTTGGCAGAAAAGACAGAGAGATCATGCTCCCTTACAGATGTCTTATGATCTTGAGCATAAGAAATGGACTACAGCCAACAAGAAATGTATGACTGTGATAAAGAACACGATTGAGCCTGCTATTGTGGGCTCAATCGCAGAGTGTGACACTGTCACAGAGTACCTTGAGAGAATAAAGAGTCAGTTTACTGGCTCTTCAAAGACTTATGCTACACAGCTGATTAAACAGCTTGTGACAGAAAGGTACTCTGGTGGTGGCAGTGGCATAAGAGAGCACATACTGAGGATGAGTAACATGTCATCCAAGCTTAAACCAATGGATTTGGCTCTCAAGGATGAGTTCCTTATTCATTTAGTTTTTGCTTCCTTGCCGAAAGAGTTTGACACTTTTGTTGTCAACTACAATATGCAGCCCGAGAAATGGGACTTGGAAAAGTGCATAGCTATGTGTGTGCAAGAGGAGGAAAGAATTAAATCCTCACATGGTGGTTCTATCAACTATGTGAAGGATAACAAGAAAAGGAATTTCAACAATAACTCCTTCTCAAAGAACAAGGGAAAAATCTCTATCCATCAGCCTCAACAGAATAAGTTTGCTGTAGACAAAGATCAGTGTCTTCACTGCAAGAAGACAGGACACTACAAGAAGAACTGTCCTGATTACTTAAAGATGATAATGGCAAAGAAAGGTGAGAACATTATTACCTATATAAATGAATCCCTGTATGTGCAATATTCGAAATCCACTTGGTGGATTGACTCAGGAAATTGTTCATGTTGCTAATTCTTTACAGGGATTCCGTTCGACGAGGACTACGCAAAGAAAAGAAAAATGCATTAAAGTCGCAAATGGAGTCCAAGCTGAAGTTGAAGCCGTTGGCGATCTTTCATTAGAGCTAGCTGATGGCTTCACTCTTTTACTTAGAGATGTTCTTTATGTACCCTCTTTACAGAGGAATTTGATTAGTGTTTCAAATTTGGACAATGATGGTTATGATTGTCATTTTGGAAATGGCAAATGTGAAATAATGTTTAATGATAAATGCATTGGTCTTGCCATCAAACAAGACGAGCTTTATTTATTGTCACTTCGTGAAAATGTAAATTCCGTATGTGATGTGAATGAGCGTGTATCCTCGCCTGTAAATGCGAACAGAAAACGAAAGAGAACTCATAATGAATCGACGAAATTATGGAACTATCGTTTAGGCCATATTTCGAGGGGGAGAATAGAAAGACTAGTTAAGAATGAAATTCTTCCTCTATTAGAGTTCTCAGACTTAGAGCAATGCAGAGAATGCATTAAAGGAAAATATGTAAAGAAAATTAAGAAAGACGCCAAAAGAAGCACAGGAGTTCTACAAATTATTCACACAGATATTTGTGGTCCTTTTCCTGTGAAAAGTGTGGATGGATATGACTCGTTCATAACATTCACGGATGATTACTCCCGTTATGGATATATTTATCCAATCAAAGAAAGAAATGAAGCCTTGGATAAATTCAAGATATTTAAGGCTGAAGTTGAAAACCAACATGATTTAAAGATTAAGATAGTTCGATCTGATCGTGGGGGGGAGTAGTACGGTCGACATACCCCATATGGACAAGTTCCTGGACCTTTTGCAAGGTTTTTACAGAAAAATGGCATAGTAGCCCAGTATTCTACACCGAGCGAACCTCAGCAAAATGGAGTAGCTGAAAGACGCAACCATACCCTGATGGATATGGTGCGAAGCATGATGAGCTATTCCACACTGCCATTGAGTTTATGGATGGAGGCGTTGAAAACCGCCATTCATATTCTTAATAGAGTGCCTAGTAAGTCGGTGCCCAAAACACCGTACGAGTTGTGGACAGGAAGAGTTCCCTCACTACACCACTTACGTGTGTGGGGGAGTCCTGCTGAGGCTAAAGTATTTAACCCAAATCTTGGGAACCTTGATCCCAAAACAGTAAGCTGCCATTTCATTGGCTACCCTGAAAAGTCAAAAGGTTTCCGTTTCTACTGTCCAGACCGATATATAAAGTTTGTAGAAATGAGACACGCTGTCTTCTTAGAGGATGAAATGATGAGGGGAAGCATGGTAACTCGAGGGATTGACCTTGAGGAGAAGCAGGCGTATGTGCCCACTCCGATGATTCAAGAGCCATTCTTCGCAGTACCTGCTGTCGCTGCACCGACAAGCGGTGCAAGACAACGTGGTGCCGAGACTGCATCGTTCCTCCTGTGGCAACAATAAATGAGAATGAGGAACCTGTTCTTCAGGATCCTACAGAACCCATTGCCACAGATGAGGGGGAGCAACAGCAGCCCCAAACAGAAGATGTACCAAATGTGGAGGTCCCGAGGAGGTCTCAAAGAGTAAGAAGATCAGCTATTTCTGATGATTATCCGATCTATCATACAGACAAATTTCAAATGGAGGATGATCCCACCTCATTTGAAGAAGCAATGAGAAGCGAAAATTCTTCAAAATGGCTTGAAGCCATGGTAGAGGAAATGAGGTGCATGAAGACTAATAAAGTTTGGGACTTGGAAATTATTCCTAAAGGAGCCAAAACAGTAGGCTGTAAATGGGTCTACAAGACAAAACTTGACTCCCAAGGGAATATAGAAAGATACAAAGCGCGACTTGTGGCAAAAGGCTTTACGCAAAGAGAAGGGATTGATTACAATGAGACCTTTTCTCCAGTCTCATGTAAAGACTCCTTCAGAATCATAATGGCATTAGTAGCACATTATGATTTAGAGTTACATCAGATGGATGTAAAGACGGCATTTCTTAATGGGGATTTGGAGGAAAATGTTTACATGGCACAACCGAAAGGTTTTGTCGTGGAAGGAAATGAAAGAATGGGATGCCGCCTAAAGAAATCGATTTATGGGTTAAAGCAAGCTTCAAGACAATGGTACTTGAAGTTTGACAGTACAATAAAAAAATTTGGGTTTAAAGAGAATATAGAGGACAACTGTGTTTATGCAAAGTTTAAAGATGGGAAGTTTACCTTCCTAATCCTGTATGTAGATGATATCCTACTAGCTAGTAGTGATGTCAGTCTGCTACTGGAGACAAAGAAGTTTTTGTCCTCACACTTTGATATGAAAGATCTTGGTGAAGCTTCGTTCGTTGTAGGAATCGAAATTCACCGAGATGGAAACAAAGGGACATTGGGACTGTCACAAAAGGCATACATAGAGAAAGTCTTAAAGAAATTTGGTATGCATAAATGTAGTCCTTCACCTGCACATATAGTCAAGGGCGACAGATATGGGGATTTTCAATGCCCCAGGAACCAGTACGAGCTCGATCAAATGAAATCGGTTCCATATGCTTCAGCTGTCGGAAGCTTGCAGTATGCTCAAGTGTGCACGCGCCCTGACTTAGCGTTTGTTAACGGGTTACTTGGCAGATTCCAGAGCAATTCTGGAATAGAACATTGGAAATTGGTAAAGAAAGTCTTGCGTTATTTGCAAGGAACAAAAGGCCTCATGATAACATACAGAAGATCAGATTTACTCCATATAGTGGGGTATACAGATTCTGATTATGCGGGAGATGATAGAAAGTCAACATCCGGATATGTATTCACTCTCGCTGGAGGAGCTATATCGTGGAAAAGCTCAAAGCAAACCGTCACTACATCGTCCACAATGTATGCCGAGTTTGTAGCATGTTATGAGGCTATGGGGCAGGTGAACTGGCTTAAGAAGTTCATACCCGGTTTAAAAGTGGTTGACGACATCAATAGACCACTTAAGTTGTACTGCGACAATGAACCCGCAGTAATGTATGCCCACAACAATAAGTCAAGTGGTGCTGCCAAACACATTGACATAAAGTATTATATTATGAAAGATAAAGTTCGGGATCAAATTATAAGTCTTGAGCATATAAGTACCGCAAAGATGTTAGCGGATCCGCTTACTAAAGGCTTACCACCCAACGTGTTCAGAGAACATGTAGCCGGCATGGGTTTAAGGGAAAGCCTATGATTCCTGGACTAAAAGATGGTCCAAAAGATTAAAGTAACTATTTCAGAACAGAGAGGTGTATTGTAGCTGTTGAATCTATCGGCGATTGACCATGACGATGAGACATGCTCTATGCACTAATCTGTAATGGAATGAGTAAAGTCAAAAGTAATTAAAGTATAGATTGAGATCAAGGGGGAGAATGTTAGAATGATCTCAACCGTTTGGCCCAACGGCCAAACGGGCCCCCTTGTTCGCGCTCGATCGGGGCCCCACCAATAGGTCAGTGGGCCCTGTCGCTAGCGCCACAATAAATAGAGGTGGGGGGTCGGGGTGTCACGTACGACGAGGTTCACCGTGCCGCCACACACCCCACCAACAAAACCCTAGACCCGATCTAAGAGGGTGCGCTACAGCGACGGGAAGCTCCACCGTGTCGTCACCGTCGCCGCGCACCGGGAGACGCCGTTCTTCCCCGACCGTCGCTGCCCGTGCGCAGACCTCACCGACGAACCCGAGATGGCCACCTCCTCCTCCACGCAATCAGACGGTCAGTACCCCTACCTCTCTTCCTCTCGGTGTTATCTCAAGAAACCCCAAGAACAGTGCTACCCAACATGATCATCATCACCTCGGAGTTGCAATGTAAGCATAAGAATCTTGGAACTTTGTTGCTTCCTGTTACAAGAGCAACCCTGCTCCCAGCAAGTTCTCAAAAGTGACCTGTGCCACTAAGTACTCAGCAATCAGTCAACGTGGTAGATAAGATTTGTTCCACCTATACGGAATTGGAACAATAACCATTTTAAACTTTTGAGAAGGAAAACATGAAGTGGAAACTAAGGGCATGGTATTGTGCGAATCTAAGAAAAGAAGCTAAATTTGTCACATCATTATCTCATCACACGAGAGCTAATTTAGCTATTTTACTTCAGTGTTTAGCTCCTCACCTTTTCCTTTGCTAAGATTTTCTTAAGTTGAGTTTTTACTTAATATAATTTTTAACGAAACAACCATTTAAATATTAATAAAAGCTTGTTATCACATTTCTATAATGTGTTTTTGTCTTTTTAAATTCTACATATTTTTAAAAATTATTATATTTTTTTTCATAACTTTCAGACCAAAACAGGCCAAACAGGCCTCTATAGCCTGTAAGCTCTCTAAGCTATGCCTAAACCATTACCTCAGCTCACAAATCAGTACAACACGATCTATTTAGACTAACGGACTAAGTAAATCATGCCTAGCAAACCCATGCCATATCTGGACCATTTGGCCAGAACTGTACTGGATAAAGAAGTCGCGTTGCACTCTCCCAAAAAGAAGACGACGACGACGTTACCAGAACTTTTTTTTAGAGGCAAAAGAGAGGACCTTAACTATGCGTATCAGAGTGCGGCCCAAAACATTTTTCTACTAGCTCTAATAAGTAATAATGTTAGCTCGCTGTTGATGTAACCAACCGCGCGCAGGTTGGATCGGCCCGTGCATTTCTTCGCGTCTCTAAGGATCTCCAATGATTCTAATCAGCAACTAACTAGAAGATTTTTATATCATTTATATAGTATATACTAAAATCTAGGATTTCAAAGAACTATCTATAAGGATAGCTATTTGATGCTTACATACATACACAATTATTTATAGATGTTGCTTCGTTTTACGTTATAGATTAGAGATGAAATAGTAGCTAGCTGTTTGTGTTTTGCATACTCTCTTTTCTTCATATAGAATATATACTAATGTGTACATACAAATAGCTAGCTGAATCAGTATTATTAGAGATGCCCTAAGAAACGCAGGCACATAGACCCATCCACAATTCAAGGGTTTAATGACTAGTATCAACTAACAAAGCCGCTGGTTGCCTGGCTCCACCGAAAGAAAAAAAAATAACGCTAGCCGCAGCTCCATCGGTCCGTTGCCGGCCCTTCTCTAATCTTCTCGGGCTCTCTAGGAGTGTGGAGAACCGTTTATTTCTATAAATAAGTTTAGATTTTTTTTAATTTATTCCGTGTTTTATTCTAGATCAAATTGTTCTGGTATTTGTTCTTCCGGAGAGTTCCCGCTCAGATTTTGTTTATCTGTGATGGGTTCTAATTAACCGACTCAATGAGAAATGAGAACGACTATGTCTTCACTGAAGATCGACACCAAGCTGAGTTAACGTAAATGTATCTTCACTGATTTTTTTCACGAAGAACATAGCTAGCAAGGCGCAAGTCTTGCAAAATAGCTACGAAAGCCTCGCCATATGTCAAGCCGTGACTAATGCCATACGGTCACTGTACGGCATTTTGCCATGTGTCGGGTCAGAGCTAATGCCGCACGGTGACCATGTGATACTTAGCCATATGTCGGTCTGGAGCTAATACCGTACAGTGACTGTGCAGTGGAGAACGTTATTTTTGCAATTATGATTATGAAGATGTTTTTTTACTAATCACACTTTAAAATTTACCATTTCGGCCCTTGCCTCACTTCTTCCTATAAGTACGGCAAGCTAGCTCCAGGGAATAAAAGGCTAGTTGTTGCTCGATAGCTTTGGGCGCTCGTTTTAGCGATGGCTTCTGGCTTTTGACTGAAATTTCACTGTAGCTGGCTTTTTTTACTGCAGCTGATTTGGCTTTTTGGACATAATTAATTTTAAAAAATGTAAAAATAGAAAAAAATATGTTAACCCATTAGGGACAATACAAAGGAACACGGAAAAAAGAAAAATACAAAAAAGCCTAAAATATCTAAAAAAATTCAGAAAAAGACAAAATACTGAATAGTGAAAAAAAAAAGCAGAAGCTGAAAAAAGTCGAAACGAGCGAGGCTACTAGTATATTCATTCCGTTCGCCTGGGACTTATGGCTGGGTTTACAGTTTTTTATTCTAATACAAGCGCTTGTGCAAAATAAATCAAAAACCGATAAGTTACTTATAAAATACTATCCTGATAAACTGTTTCGAAATAGCAATAAAAAAAGCTAGTTTTGTTCAAGAGAAGCCATAAAGCATAAGCATAAGGGGCATTTTTTTAGCCAGCGACTTATAGCTTGTGGTTGTGTCTTATTAGTTTAATAAATAGTAATTGTTGAAAGAAGTTAAAGGCAAAAATTAACTGAAAAGTGGAAAAGAATGGGACCGTACTGCTGATATGATCAATTCCATGTAGTGCATTCTGTTCGCTATTAATTGTTAATGGAGTTGTTTGCTCCTCGACAGCTGCCAGTTCTGCTCGTAGCCATCCTGCTACTGCTGCTCGTTGTCTTGCCCCGTGTCAAGAGCTTTTTGCACTTTTAGTGCTTTTTAAACATGTATTTATAAGAATAGCAATAGTCACATAAAATTAGCAAAAATATCACTTTATCATGCGGTGGACGTGTGGCAGCCTCGAGGGGCGACACGTGGCCTCTTACATATCATGCACTTGATTGTCTTATATATTCTGCTGGCATCCATGTCATTCCGGAAGTACCACGTCTACTGACGTCCCTTTTCAGTTGTCTTTAAGTCCTTGTTGGGGGGCTATCACATCATGTCCGATCAAAGATCCGTATAATTCATGTTCAAGTCCTTCTTAAAGTGAATTTTTCAAACGATTTTCTGAGCATAAAATCATATATGTTGTTTACGTTAACACTCTACCATCCACAACTATTTTAAAAATACAGACAAAAATTATAGTCTAAAAGAACAGGATGACCCAATTTCCCTACTGTATATTGTCCCGGCCCAGCGTCCCAGCTAGAGGCAGGCATGGGTCCATAGCCCAGGAGGCCCACTATTTCAGAGCCTAATTTTAACTAGGTCTGATGGGCTGCAGCCCACATACGGCCCATAACTCAAGTGCATTACCAATATATTGTTTGTTGTGCTCAGCCGTAGCAGCAAGAAAAAAAACTGAAGAAAACACTTGCAGCTATGCTTTCAAGTTGCAACTTATTGCACGCCCTTTTCTCCTTTCTTGTCTTATCCACAATTTTATTTCATTATATTAAGACACAAGATTCCCACGTATGGTTTGGTCAGCCAATATAGACACTTACTTCTAAAACGGCTTATCCACTATTTCCGTCTTTATCTTTCTTCGGGATAAGACAAAGAACTACAAACATATCAGGTATCTCACTTTTCTTGTTTCCATTTCACGCGTATATATTTTTCCTACTTTTCCCATCATGTTTACAATGTTCTAGAAAATGTTCAGAATAACGTTGGCTTATGACTTTTTTACTGTAGATGAGTTAGCTTATTTGGCTAATTATTTTTTTTAAAAAAAGAAAAAATATATTAACCTATCACGAATAATACAAAGAAATACGAAAAAAAATAAAAAAATCTAAATAATAAATAGTAAAAAAATAAAAACAAAAATCAGAAGCTAAATTAAGGGGGTGATCGGAATAGCGATGGCTTTTGGCTTTTAATGAAAAACATCAGTATTGTGGTGAAAAACATCAGAATGAGTTAGTGGATAGTGTAGTGAATAGTGAAAAAAAAGCTAAAGCTAGAAGCTGAAGCCGAAAAAAGCCGAAACGATCACCCCCTAAAATGGTGTCCTGAATCCAAAATGAAAAGCTGGCTAGCCACTGTCTACACGAAGTGCATGCATGTAAATGCTTCTACCGAAGAGATAAAGAACGCCACGCCTAACGTGGCTAGAGGTAGACCTTATGCTAGGCCAAAGCATGGGAGGGCACAAATGGGCGCGCAGGTGCACGCGCAAGCAAAGCAAACTCCGTCTCATCCCTGTCTGCCGGTACGCCTGCAGTGAAATCATGGCCGTCAGCTTACTACAAATCTCGACCTGCCTGCCCGCCTTCCTTCATATTCCGTCGTACAAGTGTCACGCTAACACAAGCTCAATTATGCATGCACGTACAGTGAGGCATCTGTGAGGTGCACGCTAGCAGACAGAGATCTCACAAAGAGACAGGCTAAGCAACCTGAGCACTCTGAATGTTCTATATATATCCAAGTGTCCAGCATACGTAGCCCCTCCTCTTTTTTCAGATGTCAGAGACCCCTAGCTAGCGGCTAGCTACACCTCACCGGACTCGTAGGCGCTCTAGCCTCCTGCTTTTCGGAAGAGCTGACAAAAAAAATTTTTTTTACTAAACCCAGTCAAAGAAACTGTTAGCCGGCTCTGGCGGCTTTATGGATGCTTTGTGATGGATGTAAAATGACAGCACGCTGAATTCCATGCATTGTTATACGACGTAACGACAACGGGACAAAAGTAAAGGGCGAGTGAGATTTCTGCAGGCTCTTGTTAGTTTTGGTTGTTTGCTAGCTGCTACATAGAGAGAGAGAGTACTGCTCTGCTCTGCTTTCTCGTTCTTTATTGTGCATATATGCGTGATCATGGTTCGGTGGTCAAAGAGCCTGAACTCGATACTATCGTTTTGTGGTCCGAGAACTTGAGCTCGCTCCTGATTATTATCTCTCCCTTGCTTCTCTGCTTTTGTTTTTACTATTTTTTAATTTTGCTCTTTTCTGGTTTTTTTTACTTTTAGGGTTTTGTGTTTTTTTCGTATTCTTTTTACGTTATCCGTGATAGGTTAATCTATTTTTATATTTTTTTAATTTTTTAATTTAATTACGCTAAAAAAAACACCTCAGCTACAGTAAAAAAACTATAAATCATCGTTATTCTGAAAAACCCCCTTAACGTAGGGGTGCAGTCGGAGCAGATACGGACGGATATCGCTCATCCTGTATCCTTTTCTGTATTTTTTTTTCTCAAAATCAGAATCGAACACGGATAGTGCCAGATACCTATTAACCTCTTCCATATCCGCTTAGTGAGTCTTCGGTCGGTAGGACGAAAACTATCCGCTTCTTTACATATGACATTGGACAGTAGAGTGCGATCTAAGTGAGCAGAGAGAGAGATTAATCACCGAGATATCAAAGTAAGAGCACTCAGTATTATCTGCATGTTTAGATTTGACAATCTACCTATATGTTATATTGTTCCTAAGTGAAGTCACAAAAGACTTCCTCATATCACTTGACATACGGATATATACGGACGGATATCGTTCATCCCGTATCCTTTTTCATATTTTTTTTCTCAGAGTTAGAATCAGATACGGATAATATCGGATACCTCTTCCATATCACTTTCACAAGCCTTCAATCGGTCAGAAAATATCGACTCTGTTTGCAACCCCTACCTCAACGTAATGGTAAAACTCGATGGCTACGACGGAATCGATGTAGGTCAGGAAAGAGGAGGAACAGTCGAAGAACACAGGAACAGTGCCGTTGAGCTGGAGAGGCAGCGCCGAGCAGCCTTCACGTCGCGACCCCATGCGACGTGACCGCTACTCCTTGTGTGTGTCACCGTCACGACCGATCGACCCAACCCCTAAAAGAAGAGAGCGCTAGCCTGGCCTAGCACAATAGCATGTGCACTGTGCGAGCCCTAGGCCTGCTCGGCACCAGTAGCCTCACTTCGTGGGTCGCCTGCCCCATCATGCGCCCATTAGTTGCCATGCTACGGCCGATCCAACAGTCGGGATCCCAACCAACGCTCGGATTGGCCCTGATTATTTCGGCTTTTTTTAATTTTAACTTTTAATTTTAACTTTTTTTCACTATTTACTAACTTAGCTACAGTATTTTTTCAACCAGCTACAATATTTTTTTAACCAAAAGTTAAAAACCATCGCTGTTCCGATCACCCCTCATGAATTGGTTCTACCTTCTCACACGCACGCTCCCTCCCCTCTCCCTGCTTTGCATGTGTACTTTGTGTTCGCCTGACCTTTTCATTTCTGGCCTCTCTGTACTTACCACGCCGCGCGTCGTCCTGGCTCGATCGATTTGACCGCGGCGGAGGATAACGCGGAGCAAGCTGGGCGGCATTCCTCTCGGCCGAATTCTCGCCCGCAGAAATCTGTTGCTTCTGGGAAGCTTTTTTTTTTCTTTCAAGTTTAGTTACCGATGTTTTTCTAAATATTTAAACTAGATATTAAAAACTGTAGTCGATAGTATATATTTATCGTAAAAAGTAAAAATTAGTTATTGAAGTTGTGTTTGGGACAATGTTAATACCTAGAATGACATGTTTTTTTTTATGACCGGAGAGAGTACTCCACTTCGAGCGCTTCGCTTTCTTGGAGTATTTGCCATTTCATACCTTTCGATGGATAATTTTTTTGTTTTGGCTCTTATTAGTTGTCCCTGTTCTCTCCGTCCATGATACACCCAAGGTCAACTTACATTAGCTATCTTTTGGTTTTATTTGGATGAAAAGTTTATATTCATTTTTTATCTTTTGAGTTTTGATTTCTCTAAAAATCGAAACAAGTAAGATGTTTCTTTAAGCCGATTCTTCAAACGGTTTTTCGTATTCAAAACAGTGTGTGTTATCCACGACAATGTCTCCACCGTTCACTGCTATCTCGAAAGACACAGATAAAACTATCAACCATAGCTAAAAGGGATCGTATCGATGCCTAGGGCTATAAACGAGACAAACTCAAGCGAGCTTAGACTTCTAAGCTCGAGCTCGGTAGAAACTCAAGCCTAGCTCGAGCCGATCTTGAGTTGGGGTCTAAGCCTGGACCTGGGCTCGAGCTCGGCTCGGTCTAAGCTCGAGTAGGCTTGAACTCAGCTCGTTGAAGCTCGATAATAATTAAAATAATTTATTATGCACTAATTTTCAAAAATAAGAAAGATTTGAGTTTAAACTCGGATCAAGTAACCTCGATAGCAATTAAAATAATTTAAATATATACTAATTTTCAATAATAAAAAAAGCTCAAACTCGAGTTCTGCTCAGGTAAACTCGGTAAGAGTTAGTATATATCATTATTTAAGCTCGAATCGAGACTCGCGAACTATTCGAGCTCGCCTCGATGAAGCTCGCGAGTTCGAAATCAAGCTCAAGTTCGGCTTGTTTAAAACTTAAGCTGAGCTCGAATTGAGCCTTAAACGAGTCGAGTTTAAGTAGCTCGCGAGTCTTAAGTTTTTTTTATAGCCTTATCGATACCCAAAACGATGTGTTTTTTTGCTGGAGTACTCCACTTTTGACCACTTCATTTTCTCGTAGTATTTGCCATTTCATACTTTTCGATGCATAATTTTTCATTTTCGGTCTTATTAGTTATCCCTGTTCTCTCCGCCCGTGATATGCCAAAGGTCCATTTAGATTAGCTACATTTTGGTATTATTTGATAGAAAAGTTTATCGCCAGATATTGGTCTGTTCTTTTAGATTTTTGTCTCTTGGCTATTGGTTTTTCTAAAAATCAAAATAAATTGGTTGGTTTCTTAAAGCAGATTCTTTATCGAATTTAAAATCATATGTGTCATCTATATCAATGTCTTCATTATCTATTGTGTTAAAACAAATAGACAAAAGTCATCCATCATAGCTAAAAGGGACTGTATTCATGCTCAAAACATATGTTTTTTATGGCAAAGGAATACTTCACTTTTGATCGCTCCATTTTCTCGGTGTATTTGTCATTTCATACTTTTCGACGCATAACTTTTAGTTTTCGCTCTCATTAGTTATCCCCGTTCTCTCCGCCCGTGATACACCTAAGGCCAATTTAGATTGGCTACATTTTGCTCTTATTTGGTTGAAAAGTTTATTGCCTAGACATGGGCTGTATTTTTTGACTGTGACTTATAATTTTTGGTTGAAATTTTTGAATTTTAGCTGTTTACGACAGAGATTATGGAGGGAGAGATATTCACTTACGATTTTAGATGGTACAGATGTTGTGCTTTTAACGTGTATTATAATTAACTTGTAGACTCTATCTTAAAAAAAATACTACGTTTAAAAGTTAAATACTGTAGCAAAAGCCAAAAGCTGTTTTGAGAAACTGAAAAGAACATATCATTGTTCCGTCCTCTTCTATTTTTTTAAATAGAATAATTTTTAAAACGGATTCTCTAAACGATTTTTTAAACCTAAAATTATATATATTTTATATTAATATCTTTATTATTTACTGTTATTTCAAAAAATAAATAAAAATTATTAACTATAGCTAAAAGCTACCCACAGCAGCAAAAAGAAGAGGCCTCGAATGTATCCATCGAGGTCGGGAGCATGTACGCTGCGATAGTCACAGCGGTGGGGCTGGGTGGCAGCAAAGCGAAGCAATGCGTTGTTGGGCTGGGCCCACCAGCGAGGTGGGCTGGGCCCCACACCCCTCAACGAGGAACAGCGATCCATACCCACGCGCGCGATGCGATGTGACCGACGCCGGCCTCTCCCCGTCTCCGTCCCACGGTACGGTGCGCGCGACTGTCACACGCACCTGGCCACTCCTCGCACTGTGACCATGCCGTGCCTGTAGGTCGTAGTGCTTCGCAGCCTAACCTAAACCGCCCATGCATACGTGTATCACGTGTTGTGTGCTTCTCCCCTACGCCACAGACGTCCGTCCAACACCTGCGTACGTACCTAGCTACAATCGTACACTGTATTGATTGTACTGTACATGCATGCGGTACGCTGTCCCACAAACGTATGTACTAGTCCTCCGAGTAAAAACCGGTCGTAGCATATAAGTATCTGCCATTCATGCACACAGTCATTCTACAAATTTGACCTGGGTAGTCGGTGAAGAAACCTAGCTTGGCCCTGTATGGAACTTGATATAGGTGCCGATCAGAACAGCTTTTGCTTCTAGTGACGGACGGATTTTTCACTGTAGCGCGCACAGTACACGCTACAGTGAATTTTTTTTATTTTTTTGGATTTTTTTAAAAAAATTTACTTATATTTTTTTTCATTTTTCATTTTCGGTTTTTTTACATTTAATTATACCCAATAAACCAACTCAGTTATAGTGTTTTTTCAGTCAGTTATAGTGTTTTTTCAGTAAAAACCAAAAACCATCGCTATTTCAATCACCCCCATAAGCTTTACAGAAGTATGTGAAAGTTCTTCGAAATTCATTCGTACAGAATCTCTGTTCTAAATTAACAAGCCTAAGTGTAGCTAAATTATTCTGTAACCGATATGTATCACAAATAACACGATACCATGGTACATGAACACCACGATTTAATATAGATACTTTCCTTAGGTATCATGTACGAAAAATTTTAGGATTCTTTAGGTGTTGAGTTTAACTTGCTTACTAACTAATTCAAATAAATTTAAATTAAAATTTCTTTTTGTCCATATAGGGTACGTATTTTATATAAAAAATATCAGCAAAGCATGTGATTGAATTCGAGCATATTTTGTCAAAGGTACGTATTTTATTTAAAATGCTGTAAATGGGTATATATATATATCCTAAAACTAAAATATTCAAAACATATATATAAATTAAATTTATGTATTTAAAATCATAGTGTCCGGACACTATGGTGTCCCGTTTGGGCATCACATACACACCAGGAAAATTCAGCGCATATTAATTGTGTTATTTGTAGTATGTTATTTAATTACTACAGTGATAGTGTACTAGAAAGCTTTGCCATGGATCAGTAGAGGACGTGTACTAATCATGGTACGCCCGGTCGGCCGGTGCTACGGCCGTCCCTTCATAATCGTTACACACATATATTTCCTCCGTTCTTATTTTACTTAATTTTCTAAAATTTAATCAATAAATTTAAAACTGTCTAGATTAGTTATATAAAAATTATATCATTAAATTTATTATTAAAAATATTTTTATCTCTACTACTTAAAAAAAATTAGTAGTGATAATTTGGTGGCGGTTCATCTGGCCTCCTCTCCTCCTTACAAGAAAAAGCTATGTGTTAACACGCGGGCCCAAACAAACCGAGCGGAAAACCTGATCATGGCTGTTGCGCTTGCATCACAATTGCATACATCAGCATCACAACGCTCCACTTAGCTTCCCAGGGAAGAATGGAGCATGCCCATGAAGAACAAAGCAACTCATGTGGGCATCGACGTGGCACGACTCGGCCAAATAGCAAAATGAGTCAAGAGGTCCTTGGGGAAGGCATAAGAGGTGACGTCGCAGCAAACGACAGCGGACAGTGTGGTGACAGCAAAGTTTCGGTGATGGCCGACAATGGCAAATGCGAGCATGGGCACGTCCTCAGCCTGAAGAATGCATTGGTGGAGTCGGCTTGGTCGGGGAATGGCCGGAACTGCATCGCAATGGTGACCCGCCATGGCAAATGGAATGACACCAGTGACAATTCTCCTCGGTGATGCATTGGGCAAATTGATGCATGGCACACGAAGGGGAGATGGTGGTGATGGTGTAGGGGGAGTAATTGAAATTTGTCTCACCAGAGGTGACGAATCGACGATGGAAGGCGATTTTCAATCGATTTTAGGAAAAGCTCTATTCATGGTGATTCTCTGCACAAAAATCAAATTAATTTGACATGAGAGTTGATGAGACTCAGGAATACGATATGACGTCAACGAATTTTTAAAAACTTCACCGAAGTGGTCGAAGCGCAAGTTGGGGTGACGGTTGATTTCTGGAACGATGGGCTCACGGTGACGATGATGTTTGGAAGCTCTAGAAAATTTGAGGAAGGTGTGAAGTGATGCAATGCAGTCATAGGAACCCAATTTGAAGGCTTGGTGGAGATGAAAACTGATGCGCATTCATGGGCATTGTGGTTGACAGTTTTGGCATTCAAATTGGAAACAAATGATGGGTAACTGAAGGTTTTTAAGGTAACGAATTGGAAAGGAATTGATCGCATGCATCATTAGAGACATTCTTCATACAGGCAAAGAAGGGAAAGGAGGCTCAACTCCCTGGCTTGGTACAAGTGGCACCATGGCGCTACCGCTCTCGTTTGACCGAACAAAGGAAGTAGGAAGGGAAAACTAGAAGAGAGAGAGAGAAAGGAAGGAAGGAAGGAAAGAAAGAAAGAAAGAGGGAAAAGAAAAGGAAAGTATGGGCCTGGCCGGAAGAAAATTGGGTTGGGACCAAGGAAAAAGGAAATAGGCTTGGCCCAATGAAGAAATTATTTTTCGATTTTGTATTTGGAAGTTGTGTAACTCACGTTGTGTGCGACCAACAGTGGTGGTTCTCAACGTCATGGCCACTGTGGTGCAGGTGAGGCGTGTTGCTCCTGCAGTCGAGGCGAAGGCATTGGTGGTGCATGCCGACAGGTATGCCCACTCAAGTATTCTATTTTCTTGGCATGGCATTGGTATTAGATGATGCTTGGGTTGGATTCCAAGTTGCCGTATCGATCCAAAGTGAGCTCAAACGTGTGGAATTGGTTCCAACTTACAAGGGGCATCCATTCACTTCCCCATTAAAACCTAGTGTTTCGCATGTTGCAGATGCCTTGTCTACCCTCTGTTGTCAGATCTTTTGGTTTCAACATTATGATGAATGCAGATGGACATAGAATTTTGCAACCTTTTAGTTCAATTATGGTTAATTTCTACATATAGGAGTATATATTTTGTGAATTGAGCAAAACATATCCGATCATATCGCTATGTAATTCTGCAACTATTCATGGTTTGTCCATGATTTAATATGGAGAAAATAACTTGCTATTATGTGGGTTGCTAGAAAATAAATCATGGAGAAAACAACTTGCTGCTACGTGGGTTGCTAGAAATATATGCTTTGATGCCGTATTCGCTCCCTGTTTTTACTGTTCATAGCAATAACTAGCATTTATTTGTTGTGCTTGCACTACATTAGTCACGGGATATTGGTTAACTGATTCATAAACCTTTTGTTATTTAGCATGTGTATTTCATAGCAATTGTTTTATTTTGTGGGCTATAGCGGAGCTCAGTCAGGTGTGGTGGTAGAGCCCTCCGTACATATGGCACAACATAGCTAAACCCGGTGTGATAGTGAAGTTGACGTAGTGCAGGCTAAACACGACAGAGGAGGCATGGCATGAGCCGGGTTGTGGCTTAGGTGCACTCCGATGGAGTTAACGGTGTGCTACAAGCGCGCAAAACCGGTGATGATCGCTTGATGTGTTAGAGGCCAAAAGTAATATAATTTCTAAATCGATAGTAATGCATGGCCATTTTGGCTATAATATTACAATTTGAAGTCATAAAAATAGTGGTCAAAATTGCAACTTAAATACCATAAAAATTGAAACGTTAAGTAAAAAAAAAAAGGACGAACAGAGCAGTTTGCGAGAGGCCACCAACGGATCAACGACACAAGCATTAATTGCACGAATGTGTAGCCGCTACAGAACATGTTTTTTTAGGTGAGGGCTAGCTGACGATTTATTGCCATTTTATTTATGACCGATCGATCATCCACGGTGGCAAAAATACACATGCATGCGTGTACCTGGCCTTACGAACAATCCAATTATTCATCTACATAAGCAGTGTGCAAAAGCAGTTGCCTCCTGCAGACTATTCAACTGACCGGTAGAGAGCCGACACTGCAGGTACACGCAAGGGCCTCATGTATGCATCGATGTCTTCTTCTTTTTTTTTTCCTTTTGAAATAGATTGTCTGTTACATATTACTCCCAATCGATACATGAGTGTATACGCACAAGGCAAGTATATGGTTTAATTAACTGCGCATAAATCGTAGCAGAATTAATTCTGCAAGATAAATAAATATGTTGAGATCGATGCGAATTTAATATGCATGTTTGGTCTGGAGCTTGAGGACCGAGGTGGCTCAATGGGAGCCACGGAACTCAACGTGAGGACAGGAGGGACGCGAGCGCGTGCGTACGTGTGTCGTCTAGCTTGCGCGATCGCTCGATGGATCGCGCGTGATAGGTTGGCCTTGCATCGGTCACGTCAAATCGGGGCAACAGCGTGGCGTATGTGAAGAGAAGCCGGCCACTACATATACAGTATGTAGTAGCATGGACTGTGTACTGCATGTACACCTTGTACAGACCGGCCGGCGTATACTGCGGCATACATGCATATATACATGTACAGCTTTGTATGTATGTATGTATGTATGTACGTATGTAATACGTATACATGCATGCATGCTGGATCTAGATAGCTAGGTAGCTACTTGCCTTTTCTTTCCCTGCATGCTCAGTAGGAGAGACACTGGCTGTGTAAGTAATGTTTTCGTTTTTGTACAGGCAGCTCGAATACGAGGAACCGTGACATGTTTAATCTGGTACAGCAAGTGCACCTGTGCATGCAAATAATGCATGGTCGATGCAACCGTGACACCCTATGTATAAGTTTAATTGTAGGCAATCTTTTTTTCGCTAAACTTGTTATTGCAAGAATATATGCCCTTTTTAATCATTTTTGTTGTTGTTTCTGTCTTTAAATTTGAACAATGTATTTGAATTCCAAATCGCTTCACTTGGCTGGCTGCAATTCTATATTTATTGCATCTTTGATCGAAATTCATGTTTCAGAAGCTGTTCTACAAACAACTTTTATCTAAAAAAGTTTCTAAACTTCTTGCTAGATTAATAACACACACATATTCCAAACTTCGACATCCGAAAAGTTCTAAAACTTTCCACGCGATACCTAGGGGACATTTATTTTAGATCATGGCACGTGCGTGTATATGAATCATCTACAAACAACTTTTATCTACATTCTACAGATTAAAGTTTCCACTCCCCACTTTTCCTGCTTGTAATATGAGTAGTGGAAAAATATACGCATGTTCAAATTCATACGTATATGTATAAATCTTTCGTACTCTCGGGAATACATATTTCTACTTTTAATATATCACTTAAACGAATAAGTTATACCTTTTTACCACTTTCAGTATATTTAAATATTAATTCTAAAATACTCCAATACAACTTGGTTGAAGATTTTTCATTGAAACTTTTATATTTTGCTATATACCTTTTTTCATGTATAAAAAAAGCATATGCATAAATTATGTTATAAAAAGTGCAATTTCATGAATTTTTTTTTATGAAACTCACTTTACAGTGTCTTATAATCATTATTAAAGTAGAGCCAAATAGATAAAATGTTATAACAATACCATTTAAGCGGTATATAAGAAGTGGGAGTACATACTACCAAGAGTATTTCAAAACATAGAGAATATCTCATGTTTACATGGAGGGTATATAGGTGTAATATACAAGCATATAAGACCATTTAAGTGGTATATATATTTTTCAGAGGTAAAATGTATATTTTTTAGATACACTCCTTTTATGTGCGTATATAAAGGTATTTGTAAAATACAGTAAAAACTATATATCCCCTTGTAATTTTTCTATGTAGTTCATATTTGAGTATTTTATAATTAATATATAAGTATAACCAAAGTGATAAATGAGTATATTAAGTTCGTTTAGATAGTATATCAGTTATGGAAGTAACTACCCACAAGGAGAAGGTATTTATATATATATATATATATATATATAGAGGGAGAGGGGGGAGAAGCCTTTTTTGTACTCCCGGAAGTATATACTTTCACTTATAATATACCACTTAAATGAATATTTTATACCGCTTTATCACTTTTGATACATTTAAATACTAATTCTAAGATACTCCAATGTGACTTAATTGAAAATTTTTCATCAGAGTTCTTTATTTTGTTATGTACACTTTTTCATGTATAAAAATAATACATACATAAATTATGTTATAAAAAAACTTTGATAAAAATTTTCATATAACTCACTTTGAAATATCTTATAATCATTATTACAATATGTTCAAATAGATAAAGAGAAATAACAATACCATTAAAGGAGTATATTAGAAGTAGGAGTACGCACTCTCAGGAGTATAAAACTATTTTCATCTATATATCTATCTACACACACATACATACATACACACACACACACACACACACACACACACACACACACACACACACACACACACATATATATATATATATATATATATGTGTGTGTGTGTGTGTGTGTGTGTGTGTGTGTGTGTGTGTATATATATATGTATGTATATATGTACATATGTATATATGTATATCTGGTGTAATTACACCCTATATCGTATATCACAATGTAGGGAGTTTCTCACATAACGGAGGGTATGTATGTATAGCATGCAAGTATTTAAAATCATATAGGTGGTATGAATAACTTTTTAGAGGTGGTATGTATATTTTTTTGACATACTCCTTTTTATGTGTGTATATAAAGGTATTTACAAAATACGCTAAAAACTATGGACTCCCGTGTAATTTTTTCATGTGGTTCACATTGAAATATCTTATAATTAGTACATGAGTATATCCAGGGTGATAAAGGAGTATTTCAAATTCGTTTAGGTGGTATATTAGAGGTGGGTGTAATTACACCCGGGTGTAAAAAATATTTTTCATATATATATATATATATATATATATATATATACACACACACATACACACACAACTGATTGGACACCAACGGAGATATAATCCTGGGCGATCATTATCTTCAGTCCCAACAAATCACATTTGTTATTCTTATATTAATTAGGAGCCCGACATATAAAAACAAGACATGGTGAATCATGTCAGGGTATTAAACTATTAATGTCCTACGATAACTGACGATCAGCGTTAATGCATTGATTTTAGTGGTGCTCTTAAGGGCTTATAAACTCAGGTTTTTAGTTTTTTTATTGTAGTTATTACAAATATATTGTAACTGTTGTTAATTTTTTCTACATAATTAATATTAAAAATAAATAAGTTATATCATACGGATAATATAAAAGAATAAAAAAGAAAAAAAAGAAAAGAAACAAAAACTCAAAAACCAAAAAAAAACTTTAAAAAGACGAAATTAAAAAACCAGAAACAGAAGCCCATGAGAGCAAGACTATTTTTTTGGCTGATATCTTAAATATTTAAATTCTGACTGTTCGTAAGAAGCAGTACGCAGAGAGATTATAAATAGTTGCATATGATTTTTATCGATACAGTTGAATTCAATACACTTTTTAATATATTTTTTCTATTAACCCTATCTTAAAAATATATTATTTAAAAATTAATGAATATAGATATTATAAATATAAATTATATATAAACTGAAAAGAATCTAATCTAAACAACTTTTAGATGGGAGGTCCGATTTGCAATGCCGTGCAATGTATCAATAAAAGGGTCCTGTGAGGAGAGTTCTCACGTGAGGACCCACTCGAAGGACCATTTGATAAGGCGTACCATTGGGAAGATATCACAGTGGACCCAGTAATCAGTACCGTTTGGCTCGAATGGTCCTTTTAATGGGTCCGGTACTAGTGCCGGGTGGGTTTTTTATAGCTAATAGCTTTTAATTTTAATATAAATAAATTAAATACTAATAAATCAATAAATTATTTTTAAAAACTATTTTAATAAGATTATAAAAAATTATCTTACTTACTTATTTAAAAAAGGATAGACCATAAGTTAAAAAGAAGAAACGTTGTCACGATCAGCCGGTCCTAAGGGGGCGTTCGGAATAGTGATGATTTTTGGCTGAAATTTCACTGTATTTGGCTAATTTTTTACTGTAATTGAGTTGTCTTATTGGGCGTAATTAAATTTAAAAAATGTAAAAATAAAAGCGGTATGCTAATCTATCACGGACAATGCAAAGGAATACAAGAAAAAAATAAAACACAAAAATTCCAAAAAAAGAAACGAGACAAAAACGCTATAGTGATTTGGAAGCTGGCCAAACGGCAAACACTGCCATCCACCGCTCTTTTGAGCAGGGCCTAAGTGGGTCCTCGACACAATGTCCTTGTAGAAGAATTTTCACAAATAAAACCCATGGTTATCTATATATTATCTGTCTTATCAGTTTGCAAAGTAATAACTATCGAGAAGATGACAAATCGGGGCGCACACAAAGTATACGTGATAGGCAGGAAATCATTCATGGTTAGGAATTAAGCACTAAGTAATTGGTGGACCGAAGAGAGTCCAGTCATGCAGAAATGTAAAGATTGTGTGTAATGTTTGCGTCTTCCAATACGCGTAACCTATGAGCTCGTTCGCAACCGAGTCATTGACGGCTCTTTTCGTTTTCCACAAGATCAAAGTTAACTTTAAGCGTGTGCATGCCTGAACAAGGGAAGGCTTTGGAGCTAATACAATTTCTTGGAAGAAATAAGCATACCTTTTTCTTCCAAATGCCACGCTAGCTGTTTAATTGTGTATATAGGATGGCTATTCTCATTCTCAAAAATATTTTCAACTCTACATGCATTTACTACCACAGGAATATCACACATTCTAGCAAATAAATATGTAGAACTTTTGTCGATCTTTATCCATATTTTCAATTCATTCAAATATAATTTAAAAGTGGATGAGTATACAGATTCACTTTTTAACTCAAAAGCCGTACTAGCTAGTTTAACATTCTTCTGTACATTTTTGCAAACAAACACATATTTGAAATGTTTTTCCTGTATAATTTCAATAAATTCCTGGATAATTGATGTTTGATGGTTTGCAAACGTGCATTTTTTTTACACTAATATATATACAACTTAAAAACCTCTCAATCATGGAAGCTATGTTTGAAGAAACATGTCAACTGCAAGGCGCTGTTTGAACCATAAGAAATTCACGCGAAACAATTCAATTCCCGTGAAAATGTAGGAAATTCCCAGTGCTCCAAAAAGACCTAAAAACACACAAAGAATTAAGGAAATCTTATAAAAGAAGAATGGAAGAATTGGCCCAGATATCTAAGAATTTCCTCTTGGGTCATATACAAGAGAAGCCCCACAGACAGTGAAACTTAGCTTCAGTTATATGGATAAAGTTCGAGCATAAATTAAGTCAAATGGTAAAGAGGTGATCAATAAGTTTGCCCTCTTGAACGGTCCTTGTACATCCTACTCCTGGTTTCTCTCTTTTTTGTTTTTGCTTGGAAATCAACCCTCCTTTTATATATTTTTAATATATACACAGTAGGAGCCCCGCGGGGGGGGGGGGGTGATCAGCATCAAGAACTGCACAAGCTTCAAACTACGAGTGAAATCAAACTCGTGAACGATTTCAACAAATTCAGCACAACAAGATCTGAACCCTCACAACAGCACGTAAGCATGAAAAGTGACTGCAGCGCTAGCAAACCAAATCCCCAGCCTTTAAAGAAAAAAAAACAATCAATCCCAATGAAAGAAAATTCTAGATCATCGAATAAATACATGTACAATGCACAACAGTGAGATCCATAAAAAGATCTGGGACCTATAAGAATAGTGCCGGGAATACTGCTTTTTCCCACACCTATACAGTTTACTAACATGGAAGGGAAGAATGTCTGCAAAACAAATGATGTGATGCTCTCCATAAACAACTGTTTTAATCTTGCTCCCTGACCATTAAGCATCTCAAGATGATATATCTGGAGCATATATGGAAACATAGGCCACTGGTGACTATGACATATGATATAAGATGCAGATCGTGTAGCCTTTAATTAGCCGCAGCCCATTAGCTTAGTACTCCTCGTGCATGCAAGTAGGATCTTTTCACATATCGATGTGTTCGGTGGACTGCTTATTTGGCCTAAAGGTGGTTATTTTCTTAGCATAAAGCATGCCATACGTACTAATGACTGATGGATCCTGCGAAACCAAATTAATCATGAAAAGAAGAGAGATCAAGATCTCGATTTGATTACATAGTACTCCAAAGTTTGGTTTGGACAACATGCAAAAAGGGACACGGATATATATAATTCATGCCAGCTATATATAGATAGATAGATAGATAGATAGATTGATCGATAGATTGCCTCTTTAGCTCTTAATTAACCTGAGAATGGGCTCCCATCTCCCTGAAGCTTCCTTCACCGAGTACTCCCTCGTTAAGGCCAAAGCGCATAGCTCCACATCTAGAGTGTGGGAGTGACGATCCACTGCACAAGACCCGCATATAACACAGATAACTCATAAAACACACGCATACATGCATGATTGCAATGCAACAATTTACTTAAATCACTTACTACTTGCGGCGCTTCACATGCTGCTATCACCTCCTTCCTTGTGATCCATCCCGATGCTCTCTGATCCAGAGGTTGTGGTGGTGGTGCTAATGGCGTTCACGGCCCAATTAGCCATGGAAGCGTAAGGCAGCACGGCCGCCACGTCAGCGCCGACGCTACCAGCGTTGTTCCGCATGTAGTAGCACCCGGTGGGCGGAGGCGGCAGCGGCGCTATCCCATCGACGACCCCGAGCCTCCGGCCGCCGTACATGCCGGCGCTGGCCGCGGCGAGCTGGCCTGGGGCCGGCATTGCCGTGGCGAGCCTGGGGGCGGCGGTGACGGGAAGCGCGGTGGCGATACCGACTTCGCCGCAGGCGTAGCGGAGGAGCTCCGTGTGCGCGGCGTCGAGCTCCTTCTGAAGGCGGTGGACCTGGCGCTGGAGCACGGAGATGGCGCCGACGCAGCCGTAGACGGGGTCCTTGACGCGCGCCTCCGCCTCGTAGGCGAGCGAGCTCACCGCGTCCTCGCGCTGGTGCGGCAGCAGCTCGTTGAGCAGCTTGGTGACGTTGCTGGCGCCGAACACCTTGTGCACGTTCGCAAACTTCTGCGGCTCCTCCGGCGGGAAGTAGGGAGCGAACACGCATCCCGGCAGGCACTTGCGCCGAAGGAACTTGCAAGCCGCGCACGGCGACCCGGCCCCCGGCGTCGTCGCCGCCGCCGCCGCGACCACTGGGGAGACGGCGGAGTTTCCGGTGCTCGACAATGATGCCATTGCCGGCGGCCTGGCTACCTATAGATGCAAATTAAAGAAAGGTGTTGAATTGTTAGTTCTTTTCCCGAAGAAATGCGTGTTTTCTATACCACTTCTTCTAGGGTTAGGGTTTTCTTGGACTGAGGATCGTTCTGGGAAGGTAGAAGGAGGAGGAGATTAGGGTTTGGGATCTTAAGGCGTTCTGATCTGATCTTGTGCAAACTTTGGATGCAAGAAATGAGGAAATTAGTAATATCTTTTTTTTAACTTCAGAACAAGGAGGGGGCGCAAAAACTGTAGATTTCATAGCAGTAGGAATGATTTGATATAGGAGGACTTCAGAGAATTAATGGCCTGATGAAAACAAATGCATGGAGGGTGATCCACTGTATGAATGCATATGTGTGCATGTATGATGACAGGGCACAAGAAGCGCAAATTTCCAAGTAAAAATAACCTGATGTTTGCTCAAATCTCAATGAGCAAGGATAATATATTAGTAGCAAGAAAAGAGGACTAGACTGCAAACTTTCTTTTCTCAAATTTCTCTCAGGTGCATCTAGAGAGCTGGTAAAAAAAAAAAAAAAAATCTGCTCATCCTTACCGCTTTGGGGGGTCAGAGGGAGGACAGATCTGATGATCTGATGAACAAGGATATAGAAATATTTGGGAGGAGTTTTCTCTCTCCTTGTTGCTGCTCGTTTCCTCCCAGATTCACTGCTATGCAACAAGCTGCAGAATGGAAAAGAGAAGGGGGGAAATAGAAATAGAAAAAACAAACAAGATTAGCAACTCTTGTCTCTGTTTGGAAGTGAATCAAAGAATTGTAGGAGGAGCTAGCATATGATCAGGTAGGACAGCCTAACTCTTGTCTCTCTGGTAGTGATCTGTGGGGAGAGAGATATAGAGATCAGCCTCCTCTCCTGCAACTGCAGCAAGGGAAAGGTGAGGTGTAGACAACAAAATATGAAAAAGAAAGCCAGCATGAAGTGAGGGAGTGCGAGTTGAAGAATATCGTGGAGATGTTGCAAAAAAGGGAGGGCAGGGAGAGAAGGGGGGTAGAGAAAGAGAGTAAACAGATAAATAAGGACAAATCGAGATTAATGGCAGTACAAGCAAAAGTGTGAGGTTGACATTGCCACTACTCGTAAGAATATCTACCACAGTACCTCCTCATCGCATCACCAGTCACAAATAGTTCCTACTGCGTACGTGTCGCTAAAGACGTATGTATATATGTACACATACCTCTTTGAAAATATACGGAGATTTAATTAACCAACGTACCCTAGCTGCATATTAATCTTGAATGTATATATACATTCTCTTTTTTTAAAAGCAACTTCTATGTATATACTCACTAGCTGCCTTTAATCATGCTTAGCATAAAGCACATGCAGCCGGTATATAACTTTTGCTTTGTAATGCCAGGCATTATTGATCTCAACTGGAACAAGGAAAAAAAGGTAAAAACTTCATGTAGGTAATAAGAGATTGAAGGTTAATATAATACGCAGTGATCAACGCAGTACTGATTTCAGCACAGTTTCTTAAACGGTCACACTCCGTTTAAAAACAAGTAATTTCTCCTAAGTGCATCCGGTTTTAGAGTAATGACGCCCTCTCAAGCATGAGCGAGTTTGCTTAATTTTAATCCAGCGCTTTGCCTAAGCAAGCAACACAAGCATAAATAAGCCAACGATGTATGTAGACACTGACACCGTGTGGCGATCAATAGCACAGAGGCCGGGTGTGCGATGCTGCTAACTAATTAATCTTTGTTTATGACTTCGATCTCATAATTAAAAGCGCGGCAGCATAATTCGCAATCATTTGTTAGGAATCCATCAAAGTATATACAATAAAATGACACCAATTATCTGTAAGCTTTGTCACATAAGATATGAGATAAAAAAGAGAAGCACTGAGAATTAGACATGTAGTCTCGTATAGTAGTTAACTATAACATACAAAAATAAGATATATTGTACATAAAAGAGTTATCTATAAAAACGTAAAAAAATAATTTATTATAGAAACTGTTTTTAATAGCGTATTATATGGATGGTTACCAGTATGCATTGTCATGTTCCATTTATACCTAGGGAATTAAGTGAGATTCTTATTAATCAGGTCTAGCTAGCTAGGCGCTACAGATGTTCTCCGGTTAATGATTAACTTTGGACCCAAGCTGCACCAGTGTACAGTGTATAATAGTTAAAATATCAAACAATGTACATGTCACACGTTAAAGCAATAATTGAATTTGCACATAGAATTCACTGATTCTAAATAGTACAGAAAGCATTGCGCTTAGTGCCGTGTACGGCATCCAACTCAAAAAGGTAATTCATACATTTCTACCCATGGTCCAGCAGTCTAGCAGTCAAAGTTATTCTCATTTCGAGCAGCTTGGAATGGAGGGATTTCATAGAAAATAACAGGCGCGATTCATCCAGAATTCCTAAAAAAATCTTAAAATTAATTTCACATCAAAACACCTGGAGGTTATTAGACTTAGAGGGTATTTAGAATGATGTTGGTTTATAATTTTTTTTACTGTAGTTGGTTTATATTTTACTATTACTAAATTGACTTATTTGGTATAATTAAAATTAAAAAATTAAAAACAGAAATAGCATGTTAACCTATCACGGACAATATAAAAGAATACGAAAAAATAAAAAAAATAAAAAAAGAGATAAATTAATGAATAGTGAAAAAAGTAGAAGTTAGAAGTTAAATTAAATGGTGCCTTATGCTCACCGTATACACTCTGCCCCCAACAGCCTCCCAAACAGATTATTGTCGATTTTTTACTTTGCAAATCGATGTCTCGGTGACGAGCACGTCTGATAAAATAACATGTGGCCCTCAATGATGGCTACTGTTGCAGCATGCTGGCTTAGGCTTAGATTTTGTCATTTTTGTCATTTATAGGTACGTTGCTGAAGCTTATATATAATTAGCATCATCATGATCTACATGCCATCTCAACACCACGTAATTACTACTTGCCGCAAAGTTTCTAAAGCCAAATGGTTGTTAAAAGTACCCGTAATCGAGTCTGGCCAACAATCATACAGATCACTGGGAACAAATCAAGTGACAGTGTTCATACCTCCATAGACTTCTTTATGAAATTAATAGAGAAATAATATTATGATATATATCATAGTTAATTCACCTCCTGTACTAGCTAATTGAAACTATACACCTACTAGCTGCAACAGTAATCAAGCGCACTGTAACAACAGTTTTTGAACCAGTAGAACTATATAGTTAGGTCAATTTAACTTCCCCAAAAAGAAAAGTCAAGTCAATTTGAGTAGTCAGAAGATCAAACATGTAAAAGTTTCTCAAGAAAGAGATATCACATTCTCCAAGAAGGCAAGAACAGACAAGTATGGATTCACATCACTATCTCACAGTAGTAACAGCAAGCCCTAAGAGGAGGAAGGCTCCACCACTATGATATATAGCTCTACTATATATGTAGCTAGGCCGCCTTGATCTCCACATGTACAATGATGCCGCATGACATATATGTGCATGAAACGAAAAAGGGCTCAATTATGACATGCAATCGCACAAGCAAGATTTGATACCATCTCTCCTGGAAGCCATACATGCACATATAGGCTGTCATGTTATGATACGATTTTATTAAGAAGTTGCAGCGTGAGAAACCGTAAGATCTTCCTAAGATCCCCCATAAGAACACAAGATTTCGTGTGCAAGCCACTTTCCCAGTACACCAACATTAATTCGATCCTGAAATCCACAGCCCATCAAATCGTTGGAGACCGACCAAGACGTGCTACTGGGCTAAGCTAGGAGCCCTACATTTTTGTGTCTGGATTAGGAAAAACAATTTGACTTGGAAAATACCGCTCCGAGAAAATTGAATTACGAAAATTTCGGTTTTTGATAAATTTTGGTTAAAATATTCAAAAAATTAAATATATTTGAAAATTATGAAATTTCGGCGAAAATAGAAGATGACCAACTCCTTGCCGGTTACATGGCCACCTCCCCCTCTCTTGCTAGCGTTGCCTCCCCTCCTCCTTTGCGGATGCCACTCCTCCCTATCGGCGCTATTGTCACCTTCCTTGACGACGCCGCTCCCTCCTATCGGCGCTATGGTCACCTCCCTTGCCGAGCATCATATCTGCCTCTCATGCCGACGCCGGCACCGATTTTGGAGGATAGGGAATGAGAGAGAGGGGAGATAGGGGATGAGAGAGAGAGAGAGGGACCTGATGGTATTGATGTGTGGGTTGGATGGACCAAAAAAATTCAAAATGGGTAATTTTTTTTACAGAATTAGGTTTTTTTTAGAGTGGATCGAGAAAACCGAATTTTTCATGAAATTTCGGGAGAAATTGATTTCCCTGGTCTTAATGCATGCATGGGACCAGACTTTCCCAACTTCACAACCTAGCCACCCCCTTGCAACTTGCATCCAAGTGCTAAAACCCAATCATCACCAACAAAATGACAAATCTTTCAGTGGAACCAGCAGTTAGTACCGTGTTAGTAGCTTGCCATAGCCCATAGACATGTTTGGGTTCGCTGGCTTAGCTGAGCTCTTCCATAAGTTAGCTTTCTCAGAAAAACTAGTGCAGGGGATTTCAGCCTCGTAAGTACGAAATGAGTAGTCTCAGTTTACTTAGAAAATCACCTTATCTACACTATCTGTAAAAGGCCCAAACTTATGGTAACTCCGAGCTGCAGTTGAAACTCCAGTTTAGGTGGGTCATGCCCAATGTTTTTGAGACATTGAGGTGAGGCAAAAGGAACCATGCATGCAAGTAAATCGATCGATACTAGGGTGAAAGATGATACCTATCTCTGTGTGGTTGTGTGAAAAATATATTGGGCTGAGCTGATGGGTCCTTGTGGTACAGATGCAAGGTGAAACTGCACTGTGGGAGGGCACAGTCCCTTTGAATTCTGGTCACAAGGGGCACGCAGTGGGGACCGGGTTGAGGGGTTGTGCACGGGCGTGCAAGGAACCGTACTTTGTCGATAAAGAAACCTGTCTGTCTGGCCAGTCCATGGGAGGGAGGCTACCTAGCTATTGTTATCGGCGCTGTTCACCGTGCTTTCATCTTTCAAATCCTTCCGGATCACAAGACATCTCGCGGAGTGGTTTTGCTGGTGCGATGCATCATGCAGAAAATAGTTGCCAAATATAGCATCACTGACCTGCGCCTGCAGAGTCCCACGTTGATTGTCGAAACATAGTGGTGACGTTTTGGTTGATTAGGGCTAGCTGATCATCTCATATGACATATCCGATGCCATCTTGATAAACAGCTTTGGCTGCATCTGGCCTCTGTGGAGCCGGAGCTATTCGCGTCAATCAAATTTTGAGTGGCCTGTCACAAGTCATGTTAACCAATCAATCAAGCAAAATTAAAAGACCTCCTTGGCGATTTACTCGCGGAAAAACAGAAAAACGTAGCTTTCCGCTTACATTACATGGAGCCCACCGCATCTTCATGTGTCGGTCCCGCTCGTTTTTTTGGGTGATAACATCTGATTTCTGCTTTTATTTTACTATTTTTTAATTTTATCTTTTTCTGTTTTTTTTGTTTTTAGAGCTTTTTGTCTTTTTTGCTTGTATTTTTTTGCATTGTTTGTGATAGGTTAATCTGTTTTTTTTTTCTATTTTTAAAATTTTTTTAAAATTTAATTACGCTAAATAAGTCACCTCAGCTACAGTAAAAAAATATGATATAGTAAAAAAATTCATAAGCTATCATCATTCTAAACTCCCGATTAAGGCTCTAAGCTATTGATCATGTTGTCAAATCGTCCATATTGCATGTAAGCCCTCGTGTTTTTTCATCATTCCCAATGGATCATCGATAGCATGGGAATCAAGTCTAATTTTGATCCTTCTCTTTCAGCAAACTAAATCAGATCAAGTCCGAGAATGTATTAACTACAAATGCATTCACCTCGATTATAATTAAATTCCCTTGAAAGGATATTGGTGTGCTCTAAATCATGATCACCATTACACAGTGCATAGATGCCCCCAAACCATTGATAGCCACAAGGATAAATTATTGGGCCTTTCAGTGATCTAGCTATTGGACACGCAGCCATGTGTTTGGTTGCACTTTGGGGCCAGGTGCTATGATAGCTAGGCTCATGTTATACTTAAGGGATAAAATAAGATGATAGTGAAAGGGCAAGGCTTTGATAATTAGATTGTTGGCAGAATCTGTTAACCAGTACATGCACATAGATATCATACTCAAAAAGGGTAGCAAAGCAAGGTTTCTTGAGACATATAATTGGTTCTTTCATGGAAACATCTCAGTAAAGATGTTTGTAGGCAGCCGCGAGGCTACACTTGCCAGCATATCTGATCACAATATATAAAGGGAGAGATCCATCAAGATAGGAGAATCTACAAGAAAGCATAGAAGGTTTAACAGTGCTAATCTGGCAAAGTCTCTTGGGTTAGTGGAAGGGGCACACTACTATATCAACAGGTATAGAACAAGAGAGTTGATAAACATCATTTTGATGTTTTCTTTTAAATTATTATCCAGATTTCTGATCGTTAGATCGGAGATCTAATGATCGAAGTTCTAATGGCCACGAACCCCCCTCTAAAAAATCCTCCTTCAAAAAAAGAAATCATTAAATTTTTAATCTAACAGTTAAAAATTTAAATAATTATTTTAAAAACAATATTCAGGTGGATGATAACTAGACACTCCATGGAACAACAGAGAGATTGATTCCGTTGGATTTCTTTATCACTCGTCCGTACAAGAGTTGAGGGCTAGATGGATGGAAGCTACCTAGCTACGTGAAGTGACATCTAGCTCGCTCTATCCTAGATCTGACATTGTCTATTCGATTTTTTTCCTTTCCAGGAAGAGTTCCAATTTTTCTAATTACCACTTCTAATTCTATCCTTCTCCAGCTAATGCACAACAGAATACATTTCTCGAGACATCTTTTTTGTAGTAGTAAAAGAAATGGGTACTAGCCTTTCTGCGTTTAGTTTCTTTCTATTTTTAGAAACACTGAAGTTCTTAAAAAAAAAGAATGCATCAAATAAAAAGTTAGTGAGAGAAACTTTTAATGAAAACGGTGGGAGGAATTTAAGCACCAAATGCTATGCTTGCGTGAGTTCTTTCTGCAAGAATGAGAATCATTATTAGTGATTGCTTTTATATCGAGCATTTGTATATTGATGTGATCTTTTTTATAGAGCAGGATATCATACTTATCGATCCACACCATAGTTTTTTTCTCTTTGTTTTTCGGGAGTAAGAGGAAATGGTTAAATTTTGTACCTGTCTACCTGCAAGGTGTAGCCAAGGAGATGGCGGGAACAAATCCCAGAAGGCTCAAATGTAACCCACAACAATCGGATGTCTTACTGGGCTATCAACGATCAGTGATCCACGCTGCATTCGAAAACGATGGTAATATCTTCAAAGTATAGGCGAGTCCCCATCATATTCTGATTCAAGCGCAACGTCCCTGTAGCATATTAAATGTAAGCACATTTAGAGAAACATAGGTCAGAACTATATAGAAAACATAATGGCATATCATGATTAGATTCACCTCTAATACGATCCAGGTAAACCTACACTCCAGCCTTCTCCATCTCAGTCGAGGCCTCTGATGACTCCCGTTTGTTTCAACACACTGCTCTCTCGAACTGTTGGGCACTAAGAAACTGCTCTTTAATTGTTTGGCGAAAAGAGAGTGCTCTCAAATTAATGCAACAAGATAATTCTAATCTCTATTTTCCATCAGATCATCCGTTACTCCAGGAACATCAAATTTTTGTTTGCCTAGGGTGAGATTGTTAAAGCTAAATTATGTACAGAAAAGGCATTGCTACATCACCAGTGGGAACAACAAAAAGCATGCGTTTTAGACAAATATGCTACGACATACATAACATAAAAATGAAAACACTTCTCCTTATGATCATAGTGCCTCCAGGTTTGCAAGCTTTAGCTGCTTATCAACAGCCAAGTGGTCTTCCACTGCAATGCATGTAGCACGCAGCACATTGCCAAGAAAATTTGCCATCTCAGCTTCACTTCCATGAATATGATCATGGCAAGGGAGGCCCTCTCCATGAGTCAATTGTTCTGCCCAAGTGTAGATGCGAGTGGTCAACAACCATAGCTTATCGGCCACAGAATTCCTGACGTCATCCCATATGCTGCTGGAGAGAAAGGAAGGCAGGGTGACGGGCAGGTCACTCAGTACATTTGTTGGATTAACAATGAGAAGTGGCATATAGATGCAGCAGCTACCACATAGCAGGCCAACAAAACGCAGTGCCTGCAATATTAGAACAAGGGAGTTAAAAGTGTTTGTATTTGCGGTAAAGCAATGCGTGAGGGTAAGCAAGTTCATGTTTGCGGTCAAGCATTGTGAGGATACATTGCAACTGAACATTTACCGTGGAGGGATGAGCTGTAACGCAGCCGATATCTAATGCATCCAGAAGCCACTGCTTTTTTATACTATTGTCAGCAGAGTATACAGCTGCAGCAACCTCAACAAGGACGTTCCACCAGACACCTGCAACAGTATTCGTCAGCTTTCTGAAACAATATAAAGTTCACCCATAAATACCTAGAATGGGAGAAAAAACATGAGAAAGGAAAAGATAGAAGACTAAGCACTACTCCTAAGCATGGACCAACAACATACAAGCAGAAAGTTTTGAAGTATAAATCAAAGCTATGGGATGCAGTTACCGCTTACCATCAGCCATTGTACTCAATATGGCAGTCTTTATGTTCCCCAGCTCATGAGCAGAAACACAACCGATCGAACATAATCTTGCTCTGATGAGAATCTTCTTTGCCAAATAAACGTGTTCTCCTTCACTAAAGGATGCTGTATTGGAAACCTGAAAAGAAAGGTGAACACGGCATTGCTAAATAGATATTACATGAAAAACATAAACTTGCTAGGGGGCGTTCGTGTTAACTTTTACTGGTGGCTTTTAGCTGAAAATGAATGGTAATGTCTGGAAGAAGTAGCTTTTAAAAGAAGGAGGTGAGCGGTGGAAAAGATGAGTGAGAGATGCATACGTATGACAGGAACGAGAGGAGTGGGATACATGATGCACCCGTAACCTCCTATCTTATCCCCAAAACAAGACAGTAGCGAAAGAAATGAAGAAGACGTTTCGAGAAGTCAGGCGTCCGTATTGGATTTTGGTTTTTCTACGCAGAAACCAATACGAACAGGGTCTAAAACAAATAACTAGTGCAGAATTATTTATTAAGTGTTGAAGACAGACTAGAGCACCTGCAGCATATCACCCAGCCAACTTTTCTGGGCAACAGTAAGACACTTGATAGCCGCAGACCACTCCATGAATTCAGGTTGACCATCGTTACAGAGACTCAAGAGAGGTAACAAGCATTCAATGCATTTCTTAATATATGAGAAACTGCCAGACTCTTCAGTGACCACCTCCACCAGGCACTTGCAAATGCCTTTCCAGAATGACATTCTTAACATGCTTCTCTGCTCAGATGAGTAATCCAAGTATGAAGATGTGGGCAAACAAAAGTACTCAACAAAATCGTCATACAGTTTCTCCAATCTTGAATCAGAGAAGAGCTTCATTAGGTTTGACAAATATTGGAGCAATATAGATTGCACGTTTATTTCTAATCTCCTGAACCTGGGTAAGTCTGTCAGATCATCCAAAAATTGCAGAAGGGGACTGATATGATTAGCATGAGCTAGCGAAAAATATAAACATTCTTCCCTTAATAATTTAGGATCCCGATGATTGGATGACTTATGAGGCATATGGGACTCAACTTTCATGCACCGCCGAATAATAACCCCCCAGTCTATAGCTGGCAATCTAGAAGCTTTGGAAAGGCATTTCAAAACTGTTGCAATTGTACTTACTGGCACCATACCACCAGGCTGTAGATAGTAAAATAACAAAAGTCAATAGAAAAGAACTATCAAAACAAGAATTACTCTTCTAACTCTTAACAACCCTATAAGTAGCAAGATGACTCGCCCACAATGACAAACTGTACTCTGCTTCGCTAAAAAAATATCAACGCACCATGACAATTTGTCTGTGGAGTTCGAAATTTAATATCCAAGAACCAAAATTACCATATATAATGTAGCACCATGACAAGTTGTCTGTGGAGTTCAAAATTTAATATCCAAGAACCAAAATTACCATATATTATGTAGAAGAGCATATGCATTATTAGATAGTTGCATCAAAGTAAAAGAAAAAGAAAACAATACAAGATATGCATGTGCATTAAGAGAAATGCAAAACGACCTGTATGGGAAGGTGCTCCCACTATCCAAACCATCAAATGTGCCTCGAGATTGGTGCATTAGTTAGGATACTTTACATCAAATCCAAAATCACGACAGTAAAAGATATCACCCGGTTCACCCATTGCAGCGGTAGAGGTATGCAAATCACTCTCAAGTGTCAGGAAAAGGAAAGGAGAAATAGAATCTCTCAAAACAAAAAGAGAGAAATAGAATGCTACAGTGCTTGTGAAGCACAGCTCCTAATGTGCTTAGATGTTTTAAGTTGTACATTTATGCCTATTTTCAGCAAATAATGGTACATACTTCAAAATCATCTGATTGTTTTCTTCAATGCACATTTTAGCATATAAAAATGAACATCTTAGCTTATGAAAACTGCAAAGTTGAATAAAATGTACTATTTATTTCTAGAATGTTTTCTGTAACAAATGTATGGCGAAAAAGCCTGTTTTCAACAACAGCACCATAGTCATTCTCTTCAAGAAGATTAATAACAAACCTTTTCGAAGTTAATATCCCTCAACCAGAGACTTAAATTCCACACTAAGCTTTCATCAGAAAAACTTGTAGATTGACTGGAGGCAATGGAACTTCTTTGAGAACAATTGTCATCATAAAGTCTCTGATTCTTTAATAACCACCTGCTTCTAAGAAATGAAATAGCCCATGCAGCATAATTTTGTATGTGGTTATCCTCCACATCCTTAGCAAGAAGAAATATTTCCTGAACCATTGACATTGAAAGAGTCTCACTAATAGGACTTGTGAGTACAGGACCTCTCACCAAAGATGACTCCTGTGCACATAACGAAACAGATTATTCTAACGGTTACAGAAAAGTAAATTGTTAGGGTGTGCAGACAAGGAAAGATACCTTCTCATGCTTTATCTGCATATTCATGGGTTGCCAGCACATTCCAGTGAGGTCTCCAGCACCTGCACCAAAGGCGTTGACAGCACCAAACATGCCTCCCAAATGGACAAGAGGAGGATATGGATGGGTATATATATGTTTAAGAGTGTCAAGAAAATTTTTAACATCAGTAAATTTCATCGAGTGCACCCCATCATTCAATATGCAAGACAGGAAAGATCCAGCACCAATACAGATCGCCATCAATAAATTCTGAAAGACTGTTCCAGATTTCTTGAGGTTCAGGAGCTCGGTAGCTAAAGAAGTGTAGCGATTGAACAGAGCATCTAAGTCATCTTTCAGCAACTCCACTCTCTGGCAAAAAGCTATAACAGATGGGAGAGCAATACAAGAGCCCATACAAAGTGATACTGATTTTTTTTCATCAAATAATACAGAGCTTGAATCAACATCTGGTATCCATGATATCAAAATGTTCTTGACGTCAATAACAGCTTCATAAGCTCCAAGCCTATATAGAGCAAGTACAGAGTTTCCCAGACCAAGAACCAATCCTGCAACAGCCCAAGGATCATCATCTAAACTATCATAATTTTCTTCCATTCCTTCCATGGAGCCTATTCCACAAACACTTAGTTTCTTGAGAGAATAACATGAGGATGGACATAGCTTAACTAATGAAGCAGTCAAAGTGTGAAGAATTTCTTCAACTGATGCTCGCTCATTGAGTTGTGTAGTTGCTTCTAATTCTGAATCAGCTGCATTATCTGCTTTGGTTAAAAGACCTTGGCAAGCATAACCTAATCCCAGTCCACAAGCTCCTTTTACAAGACAACTTTCAGTTTTTGAGATAACCTGAATGCAAAAGGGCATAGGACATGATGAGAAACAATTCATGACATAATTTGAAGGTAACCTTGTTATATAAAAAAAATCAAGAAAACATGTGAACATGAGCTGCCAGCAACCATAGAAAGTGACAGCATGAACATTCTGGAATGAAATGGATTGGTCCAGTTGTACCCATCTGGGAACATGAAATAATGGATGTGTTCTTTTGGGCTGAGCCTTATGGCTTATGGTTGTGGTTTTTGAATTCTGACTTGTCCGTAAGAGGCAGTACGCAGAGGAAAATAATCGCATACGATTTTGGCCGGTACAACTGAATTCGGTACAGTTTGTATTACAATTTACCTGTAGACCCCATATTAAAAAAACACACCGTTTAACAGTGAGTTACTGTAGAAATAGAAGTCAAAGCCTAAGCATTAGCCCAAAAGAATTGAGCCATTTACTAGGCACTGTTTGCAGCATGAAGCAAGGTCATAAGCTCCTAACAATCCAGTGAAGCTGGCTGGTTTGTATAACAGAAGCTATACGTGTAGGCTAGTAGCAAGCAGTCTGGCACTACAATATAGCTGGCAACTTGGTATATCTATGGTCTATCATGTTATGGAATTATGGTATGGCATCGTGTATAGCTACAAGCAGTGAGTGCCGTCCACGTGTGCAACACAAGTGTTTGTGTGTGCATTAAGGTGCTGGTGAACATAATGCATCAAAATTGCTAATATCTAGTTCCACACATTTTGAAAAATGAATGCGGTCAACCTAGTCCAAAAAATTCAATTGTCAGGAGAAGATATTGTACCTCAAAGAGTCCACTGATAACCTGAAACTTGCTCTTTTTGTCCGTGGGATGGAAACAATTGAATATTAGTCCCAGAGAGATAGCTGCAGACCACTGTTGGTGCTCATGCTCATATTGGAACAGCCATTTCAAAAGAAAATCTGAAGCAGAAGATATTACTAGATGGGCAGTTGGAGGAACAGCCTGGCAATAAGATATGATGACAACAATTACATCAGAATTGGAAATCACCAGCAATACACCGGAACAGGTGTATTCATCATAGCTAAAAGGCTAAAAGTGAAGAAAAATAATGCATAGCCTGTATCCATCAGTCAGATCTTGATTTCTGTGAGCTCTAGGCATATTTCTAGAGTTATGTTTCTGTAAACATTTAACATTGTAAGTTTGTAACTCTTCCAGAATCCCGGTTGCTATATAGTGTACATTAGCTGAGTTGTGAATACTAAAGAAAATTAAAATTGGTTAACAGACTGCTCGAAAAGCAAATGACAGTTGAAATGCGAAGAATGTAGTATGGCGTCGGTACATTACACTGTCTGCATTCATGATCACCTATCTTTGGGAATGACTAAAATGCGAAGAAAAACACCTTACCAAGCACAGTGCTCCAATAGCAAGAGCAATGTTAACAGCAACTCTAGGAGTAGACACAGGAATGCACTTGCACAGAATCTGCAATCACAATTAGGAAAACTTACGGGAAAAAAAGCAACCATTAACATGGTAACGAAGCTAACTTTGTTCATGAAGGGACAAGGTGCACCTTCAATATGTCAATAGCTGCTTTTAAAGCTTTGTTCAACTTCGAAGATTCTTTAATGTCAAGCAAAGCTACAACTGCTTGCATCCAATGGGAAACAAATGATTTCCACGAATGCAATGCAAGAAGAGCTACCACTATGTTTCTTGATATATACATAGATTCAGCCATCTCCACTAATGCTTGCTCATATGCAGCATGCACTCTAGCTAAATCCTGCAAATGAATATAGAATATAACAGATAAATAGAAAATATAAAGGATACAGCTTTTGGTAATTACAGATATAAGTACTAAAAAAACTCAACTTCACAGGCTACTACCTTAGATTTCCCTTCATGAAGGGTGTCTTTTGGGGCAAAACTGAGAGTTAAAAGAGCTGCACCAGGCAACTGATGATGTGACGACTTTCCTACACTTTGAAAAGTTTAGTCAATTAAAAGCTGAAGCTAACACCAGATCGTATTAAACATATAACAGAACAAAACTATGAATTTTTTCATATTAAACATAAAAGAGAACAAGCTAAATATTTTGAGAAACATAATACATCGGACAGAATATGAGGCGTTCACTTTTTTACTTCTGCAAAATTAATTCATTTGACTCTGACAAGCATACCTTTAAACACGGCCTGAGGAAAAACGTCCAGTAGCTTCTCAAATTTATGCACTGTGGTTCTTTTTTCTTTTTCTACTCTACGATGGTTTCTGGATATGTAGGGAAAACCTCAGTTAAGGGTGTATATAAGCATCTGAACTCAGGACTTGTGAAAAATATACTAACATGTGCTCAAATTTGATAATCTCAGCTTGAAAGTTCTCTATGGATTTGAGAACTTCCAGATTATATTCATTAGTAAAGCACTCATAGTTTCTTCTCCAGAAATCAGGAATAGCATCTTGAATAAGTGAGACCTGAAAATAACAATTGTTAAGAAGATCCAAAGAAGTGTGCAAACATATGAAATATAATTTCCAATCAAAAGGTAGCACATATGCAGAATTGCAGATAATAGCACAACAAAGTGCAGCATAACCTTGTAGTGGGACAAGGAGTGGAAAGCACTTCCTCTTGCTTTAATCCAGAGAGGGTCAGCAATATTTTTCTTATATGTTCCAATGCTCCACAATGTTTGTATCAGGTTCTTCGACGTTCCAGAATATGCTTCAGCATCCATAGCTCCCCATCTCAACAGAATGCATAAGCTAAAAAATGGAAGAAAAGGTAGAGATAGTAAGAAACAGACTGTCAACAGATACCTGAACATTGGTAGCCACAGACCAAACTAGTGTGGACATTTGCATTAAATGCAACATTCTCAGTGGTCTTACCCATGTGAAACAGTAGGATCGCTTGAATAATCAAGCAGCTCCTTTGATATAACTTTCCAGGCAGTATAGAAATCTGATATACAATGAGCAACTGGCCTCAGAAGTGAAGTTCAGAAGACATGACTTCTTAAGTTCTTATACCATATTTTACTCTTTGTTGGTTTACAGAGGACATGGCTTCTTATAACAGCATGATATTTCTAGAAGGCAACAACTTACTGATTTCTAGAACATTCGTCACAAACCAACATTCTAACAAACTGATGGAAAGTCCGAGTTGAACTTACCGACCACATCTGCCTCACAGAGATAGGAGAGGCTCTCCAGGCCAAGAGCTTGAACCACAGAGTCACGACTCTCAATACAAGACTAAAAGGAAAGTGTTAGAAAGCAGACCAAGTCAAGAATACATGGTCAACAAAAAGATCTAGAAAATACACACCGAGACGGATAATATGAGATCAACGCCTCTATCTGGGTTCTGCTTGCAAACATCACGTACAGATGCAGCAATACTTGTGAAAATTTCTCTGTCGGTGATGAAATTGGAAAATGTTTCAGGATCCAGAATTCCCTATTTTAGAAATCGAAAGTTAGTAGCAATCTTATAACAGTAATCCAAGGAAATGACAAATGTCAACTAATTATACCAATGATGTGCATATCTTCATGAACATTACATGACAATCTTTGTTTAAAATTCAATGATAAAACCTCATTACAAGTTATGCTGGTAAATAAGAAACATAAGTTGAATACAAGCTATGACCAAAAAGAGTTATATCGACCGTTGCACCCTGTTGTCCTAAGAAAAGGACTGGCAAAGGGCCTCTATTATTTGTTATGAATATTGTATATATATTCATGAGGCCCAAAAGACAATATATATTGAGAGTATAAGGGGATATACAGAGAAATATGACATATACAGATAAGAAAATCGAGACATTTAAGGAAACAAATAACACAATCATATTCTATCATTAACATCCCCCCTTAAACTCATGGTAGATCACACACACTGAGTTTGGAGAGAAATACAAATGTTGTGCCTTTGTCTGCAGCTCCTTGAAAAAGTCAACAAACTGTAACTCTGAAGGCACAAACTGTAGAGTAAATACTCTCTCCTGCACCTGTGAGTGAGTGTATGAAGCATCCACACCAATGTGCTTGGTGAGCTCATGCTTCACTCGATCACGAGTAATACTGATAGCACCTGTACTTTCAGACATAAGAGTCGTTGGTCCCCTCACAGGTACTCCAAAGTTTGCAAATAGCCAACTCAACCAAGTAATCTCTGTTGTCATTGTTGCCAAAGCTCTCAACTCAGCCTCTGCACTCGAACCGGAAACTGCAGTCTGCTTCTTTGTCTTCCAGGCAATCAAAGAGGAGCTAAGAAAAACACAGTAAGCAGAAAGAGAACGACGATCAGAAAGATTACTAGCCCAGGTCACATCAGAATATGCTTGAAGCTATAGTGAGGTGGAGTTAATAAAAAACAAACGACAAGAGAAAGTTCAACGCAAATAGCCAAGAACACGAAGAAAGTGGCTGTAGTGAAGATGAATAAGACGAGCCATGAACAGACTCAATATATGAACAGCATGAGCAATATCAAGACGAGTGCTCACAAGATATGCCAAACTCCAAACAAGATTACAATATCGAGTATAATCCTCAAGAAGATCACCATCAATAGCGTGAAGCTGAAGGGAGAGCTCCATAGGAGTCTCAACAGTGCGAGTATCAGTCAGACTAGACCGATCAAGTAGTTCCTGAACATACTTTTGTTGGGAGAGGTGGTAGCCCTCAGGCGTGGAAGAAATCTCAATCCCAAGGAAGTTCGTAAGTAAACCAAGATCAATCATCAGAAACTGCTCACTGAGATACTTCTTCACATATGTGATAAATGAAGAATCGTCACCAGTGATGAGCATATCATTCACAGAGAAGCAGTATCCTACCCCGAGGTGAGACATGGACAAAAAGGGTAGGGTCATGGTCACTGACAGCGAAACCAACAGCAGTAATCACTGAGGTAAAACGCGCAAACCAAGCACAAGGAGCCTGTTTGAGGCCATAAAAAGCACGACGAAGACAATAGGGGCATGCACACGACCGTACACCTGCTGAAAACCGTGAGTCACAAGACAAGCCTTGTAGTGCTCGATAGTACCATCATACCATATCTTAATCTTGTACACCCATTTGCACTTTGATATGACGAGCATGCACAAGTAGGGATGGCAATCGGGTGCAACGGGTACGGGTAGTGCTCACCCATACACATACCTGCGACCCTGATTTACACCCACAGGTAGGGGTGCAAACGGAGCGGATATTTTCCGATCGTCTGTTCGTCCGTTTTAATTCAGATAGAATTCGGAGGAAATTTTCGATATTTTTTGCTGGATACGGATTTGGAACAAACATTATCTGACGGATACGGAACTATCCAGATATTTTTCCGGATAGTTACCGGATATTCTTTTTGGATAGTTACCGGATTCAAATTCGGATTCAACTCAGAACTGAATTCGGATTCGGTTCGGGACAGCTCAACAGGCACTTACGAAAAAGGTCATAACTTTCACAAACGGAGTCCGATTCGGGTGTTCTTGTATTCATTGGAAAGCTTATTTCAAGACCTATGCAATGGATAGGCCCTCATCTTCAAATACATCACGAATCATCTGGTATGACCGAAACAATGTGATGACTGTAAAATCTAGTTTCCTTTTTGTGTGAGTTCGAGTTTAAAACAATATAGCGTTGAATTGTATTCGATTTAGGGACCATATGGACGTCCCAAGGGGCTATATAAGCCTTGTAATCGTAGCTTCTAAGGCTCAGACTACATTTGAAAAAAATTAATCTACTAAAGTTTGTTCGAATTCATCATTGCTGCCGAAATTCCATATGGAATTAAGAGTGTTCTTCAATCAAGATCGTTCAGCCTTTCCGTTGAGAATTGAGTGCACGGTAGATCTTCGCTTGGTAGTCGGTGAAATCAACGCGAGCGTATTTTGGCGGATTAAAGAGTGTTCGTCCCTTACTCTAGCATTGGAGGATCATTATAATTCATAAAGACTCCCGCGAGTATCCATCCTACATCGAGAAGATCGGGCGACCCCGTATCAAGTGATGTACTTGACTACTTGGTTATGGCTAATTCTTACTTTCGAACTGTGTGGCATGTAGCTAGTTAGCTACTACTTATTTAACTAGTCTCTATCATTTACATGCTACTTTGTTAACTAGAATTTACTAGTTGCTTAACTTGTCCCTGTTATCGTGTGAAATTTACCTGTTAAGCTACTAATGTAGTTCCATTATGGATATGTAGTATGATGATTGATTCTTACACATGTGATATACATGATTTTTGTTTTCACGCATTATCCGACTAAATATGCGTGACAGAGACTAACCGTATTCGGAGCGGCATGTATTCGCTCTGTATTCGTGACCGAGAATATCCGTATTTGTATTCGAATTCGGTATTATCCGTGTCCGATTTTGACTCCGACAAAAAATATGGAAAAGGATACGGAATGAGCAATATCCGTCCGTATCCGCTCCGTTTGCACTCCTACCCACAGGCATACCCACGAAGAATGACGAGCAAAGAACCTCACCCATACCAGTTGCCCGCGGGTACCCGTCGCCCACAGGCATGCCCATTTACCCGCGAACTGAGAGTCAGCATATGAGAATTAAATTAATGACAGATACATAAAAAACAACAGTTGTTGCTAGGAAATATAAAAGCATCACATTCAAATTCATACATATAAGCATCATATTCACATCAAATATATATATCCTTAAGAAAGTAATTTTCACACATACATAGCATTCGATCTGTCAAATCGTGGACTCGTGGGTAAACGGGCGAGACGGGTACGGGTGGAGCTCTCTCATACCCATACCCGTTTACCCGATGGGTAAAAAGTTTCCCCCATTTTTATACTTGTGGGTAAAAAATACATCCCATACCCAACTCTATTAGGGTATTTACCCGTGGGTACGCAGGTAAATGGGTACAATTGCCATCCCTATGCACAGGTGTCGGTACAATATCCCAGGTCTCCGAATGTCGAAGAGCATCAAATTCCTCTGCCATAGCAAGCTGCCACTCAGAATGAAAAGCACCATCACAGAGCTAGGCTCAGTGACAGAGAGAACATGAGGTGATACCAAACTAATGAAGAAAGATGGGACCCACACAGGCAACCTAAATGGTGATACCACTGCGCAAAGACTCCAGAGGTGGTGGCATTAGTGGCAGTGGAGGTAGACGTGGTAGGAGCAACTAAAGTGGATGGAAGGTGAAGACGGTCGAGAATGTAGAGACCCTGACGATCCCTACGGCGCTGACTAGTTCCAAATATCGTCCCTGTCTGTCGATCCTGGACGAAACAGGTGCAAAGGTCAAAACCAAACCTACAACCGAGATCAGTGAGCTGTCCCACCGAAAGAAGCTGCATGGTAAGCTGAGGAATACGGAAAACAGCTGGAACAGAAAAATCAGTGGAAAAAAAGTGCCATGACAGTTAAAAGACAAGGAAGTACCGTCAGTTGTCTGAACAGAGATAGGAAAAGCATGAGGTCCTACTAAAGTGAGAGATGTGAAGTCCAATGTCATGTAGAAAGAGGCATCAAAATCTAGAACCCAAGAGGTACCTGGAGGAGACATCTGAGCTAGACTGGCAAAACCCGCTGACCTGTGAGAGAGCTGAAGTAGAGCCTAGCAGAGCTACTGAACAGAGTCACCTCGCTGAAAACCTGACGAGCCGATCTGTCCTGCTGTGAAGGGTCTCCCTGCCCCCCTTGGATCGTCCACCTAGGAAGGGACACAACTCTGGTAGTCATGCCCGAAATTCTTGCAGTAGTTGCACTGAACTCCAGTTGGTGAGGAAACAGGATCATAGGAAGAGACCATAGTCGAATCAGAAAACATCGGTGTAGCCGAAAGAGTAACAAGCATAGTCGGGAACAGACTGTGCTGCTAACTCAAGGCGAAGCTCCTCAACCCGAAGCGTTGAAAGGGCCTCAATGACAGTCGATCGCAACGAGCCCTAACAGGCTCAAACTCTAAACGAAGACGACAGACGAAATCATAAAAACGAAGACATCATGATCCACTTTTTGCACTTTATAACGCTCCTGATAAAGTAGAGAAGCCAGCTCATCCAACTAGTGCTAGAAACTAGCCAGGGCTGGGAAGAAGTCGATGGAAGGATCTCCTTGGCAAAACATCTCCAACTCATGCTGAAGCGTAAAAAACTGAGCATCACTGCTCTGCTGGCATCTCCCACGCACGTACTCCCAGATCTATTAAGTAGACCGCAGATCAACAATGTCTGGCTAGATGGAGTCATCAACGCTGACCACCAGAATGGCGCGAATACGGGCCTCATCAGCACACCAGCGCTCGAAAGCGTCGATGGCATACTAAAAAGTCTCATCAGTAGCGTCAACAGCAGCAACAGCCTCTGCCTCCTTGGCAACCTCATCGTCTGCAAGAGGTGCAGAAGGAGACTGCCTGGGAGGAGGCTGGACCGGAGATGGCAGAAAAGGTCGTGCACCGGTGATATGCCCCTAGAGACGAAGATCATCGAGCGTGATCTCCATAAGAGAAGACCACAACCTGTAGTTAGTCCCATATAGTTTTATTTCCAAGAAGGGGATCGCAGCTGATTGAACTGAAGCCATCGGTAGACGGCGTTGGACAGCGCGGTGACCAAAGCAATGAAGTCTTAACATGCGGCACTGGACAGTACAGCGGTTAGATCAACGTTTTTTCTCTCTTGTTTTCTTTTTTTAGTTTCTTTCTTTTTTTTTTTGCTAATATATCAAACGGATTGCTAAATAAATCAAATCGATCGGATCTAATCGGTTATCCCCACCGAGCGGACACCAGATGGCGGGCAGGCGGGCGGCAACCATCACACGGTGAGCGGCCAAACGGTGAGCAACGGCGGACACCAGTCGGTGGGCTTCAGTCGTCGGGTGCTGAACGGCAGGCGGCCGGGCGGTGGACAGCGGTCTTCGACTGGAGATGCAATGGCCGAGCAAGAAGCGTTGGGCATCGAATGGTGGACCAACGAACGACGGCGTCCCCGCAGGAGACGACCAGATCCTGCGAATGACGACGTCGGATCGAGCGGGCTGCGCCGGATCGAGTAGGTGACAGCGACCGGAGACGGCGACGGCGGCCTAGACAAAAGCAATTAAAGTGGAGACAACGGCGGCTTGGGTGACGTCAAAGGCAGCGGAAGAAAAAGTCGGAGCTCTAGCTCTGATGCAATATTATGAATAGTGTGTATATATTCATGAGGCTCAAAGGGCAATATATATAGGGAATACAAGAGGATATACAGTGGAATATGCTATATACATATAAGAAAGCTGAAGTATATAAGGAAGCAAATAGCACAGTCCTATTCTATGTGCACAATCCTATTCTATCCTTAACATTATTTACATAACAACACAACATGGTGGTAGTTAACGACTTGACTTTTTCATATTTCCACTATAACTCTAGGGAGAAGTGACAAGATTATCTGCTTATCAGTCTGAATTGGATATTTTTTGGAAATTAAGGAACATAAAGGCATAGATTTATCACTCTATACTGTCAGATTAAAGCTTGTGACAATGGCAAAACAAGATTTAAATATTCAATTTAAAGTATGTTCTAACTTGTAAGTTTGGAAATGCCCAATCAGTGATGATCCATATCTTGCAAAGCAATCGAACAGCTATAGCATATAGAACCCTGCAGGATAGAAAACAGAAGATCATATAACATAACAACAAAGAGAAGATCATGTATTAAAAAAATTATGGTGTCAGCACATGCAGTCATGATAATAATGCCTAATTCAACCTATTACGACAATTAAAAACTTGCAAAATATCAAGACAGAAATTCATCATACTCGAGAGTATTGTTGTTTATTGAAGTTAACCAACATTTCAAAATTGACTTCATTTTCCTTCTTCAAAATATCACTGGTGAGTTAAAATGAGAATGTGCATAAGATATGTGTTTTTTGATATATTGGACAGGCTTGCAGAATCTGGAGAAGTCACAAAACCATGTTTTGTATCTTGGGCAAGTTGTTTGTTAATGAATGCAGAACACTCGTAGACTACTAGGCTGTCTTTACACCTTGCATGGCACTTTCTGTTTGTGCTGAAAACAATGATGTTGTCATGAATATTGTGTGTATTGATATGAGACCCAAAGGGCTATATATATAGCAGGATACAAAGGAATATGTCATATAGAGATAAGGCATATATGTAATAGAATACAAACTCTATATCCTAGTACAACTCTATCTCCTTAACACCCCCCCCCTCAAATACAAGGCGTATACAATAGCATTATATTTGAAAAGAGTTGTTACTAAAATAGTAAAACAAAAATCCGAAATCCGAGTCTTGATAATATTATCATAGCGTGCAGTTCTTGAAAAGTACTGTTAAAGCAAGCCTAAGAGGAATGATAGAAGCATGACGGCGTAGATCGAAACCCAAGAGGCGGCGACGCAGTGCACAAGGTGCAAGAGAAGCGCGGCGGCTTTAAAAGCTCGGGGCGGCAGCTACAGAAACGGCGGCATCATACGACTTCTACGATCTACACGCGGTTCAGAGGAGCGGCGGCTGCTGCCATGGAATAGATAGAAGCATAGCAGCAGCAGATCGAAGCCCAAGACAACGGCGGCGTAATGCACAAGGTGTAGGAGAAGCGCGGTGGCCTTAAAAGCTCGGGGCGGCGGCTAAAGTAGCGACGACATCATAACGATTTCTACGATCTGCACGCCACTCAGAGAAAAGAACGGCGACTGCTGTCATGCAAAACAAAATTTCTATGCTTTTTGATTGACAATAAATTTTGTAGACTCGCACGGCTTGGACGAACTGAAGGATAGAGATTATGGATTTCGGATGGATGCAACATAACGGATGAAGTGGAGACGACGGCGGCCTGGGCAGCGGCAGCGGCGAGATCGGGAAGGAGACGACGCCGCACACGGAGGGCAGCGAAGTGGACGCCGCACACAGAGGGCAGCGAAGTGGAGACGACACCGGCTTAGGCGGCGGCGGCAGCGGATTGGGAGATCGGGAAGGAAACGATGCTGCACACGGAGGGCAGCGAAGTGGAGGACGCCGCACACGGAGGGCAGCGAAGTGGAGGACGCCGCACACAGAGAGCAGCGAAGTGGAGGACGCCGTACGCAGAGGGCAGCGAAGTGGAGACGACACTGGCTTGAGCGGCGGCAAATACGGCTCGGCGCGCGCGCCGAGATAGCGTCGGCGATGGAAGGACCAGATCAAAACCTCTTTTTTTCTTTTTTTTAAGGCCTACTTAAGTTTCACAGATCTGAACTCAAATCGGATCTGAGCAAAACCCGAAGAAGGTGGACCTGATGACGGCGGCGATGGTTGATCGCACTGCACGGCGCGGGCCGATGCAAGCACCAAGCCGACAACGGCGGAGGCGGCGCGAGTGGAGCTCCGCGATAGGCTCGGCGGAGTACCGATTGGCGGCGGCGCGGCGGTGTGGCGCGAGCGGCGGCGCAGAGCGGAGCTCCAGCAGCAGCGCCCGACAAGAGCGGCGCGCGCGGAGGCGGACGCGGCTACTCGACTTCGGCGGTGGCGGCCACTGTCGCAGCCACGGCGAGCGCAGACCACGCCGCCGCTTCTGCCGGGGGCGCTTCACCCGAGCGGAGATGAGGTGATCTCGGCACCGCTTGTCCTGGGAGCCCTGTGCCGCCTCTCGTCAGCGCCTCCATCGCTGGGGTTTCTTGATCGGGGACGAGGGGGCTCATGAATAGCGGAGGCGGTGATGGGGCTCTGATTTGGTTATTCCTCCCCTTTTTTTTGTCTCTCTTCAAGATGGTTTGGAACGGATGAAGCCGCCGGAGAAATCCGCTGAGGGCGTCGACTAGATGCAAGCATCCGATAAATGCACCAGGCAGGCAGCAAAGGAAGAAATCACCGCCCCCAGGAGTCGAGATTGATCCACCCGAGGGCAGTAGCAGCGGAAAAGCAATAGAGACTAGAGTTTTAATCTAAGCTCTGATATCATATTATGAATATTGTGTGTATTGATATGAGGCCCAAGGGATCATATATATAGGAGGGTATAAGGGGATATACCATATAGAGATAAGGCATATATGTAATAGAATATAAACTCTATATCCTAGTACAACTCCATTTCCTTAACAGATATAATGTGCACGTTGTTGGGTGCTTTTTTATTATTCTTAAATTTGCTGAAACTAGCCCAGTCCATGTGTTGGAAATGGGTTGGTTCATGCTGTATAAATGCTAAACTCTATTTTTCTGCTTCCTAATATAGGAAAGAGGTGTTAGTTGACCCTTGTTCAAAAATAAGGGAAAGTGAAAACAAAGTACATGTGCTCCATAAATGTCAGAACTAGACAGCCCAGCTCACTAAGACAGGCAAATAAGAAAAATCAACTGGAAACTTGAGTTGAGCTCAGTGACGTCGAAAGAAAATTGGAAAAAGGATTCAAGACACTTACGATTTTGCATCCTTTTTAAGCATTGGTGATATCAACTGCAGAGTGAGTGGAAGCACAAAACCATGTATAGCGAGTGAAGGCAATGACTCTAGCAAACTGAGCTGCAAATGACAAGGGAAAAATATCTGTCAGATATTCTACTCTACTTGCAGTCTGAGATACTATTTCTCTTACTTGTATTAAGCTAATTACGCCAAAGTTGGAAAAGAATTGTTGTATATTTCATATTCATAGAAATAATTAACCATGACCCCCTTTGCAAATTGATATCCAGAATATATGGTCTTTACAACTGTGACTTCCCTATTTGCAAGACATATTAATTTAGATAGGTTCCTAAAAATATTAATTTAGATAGCTAAAAAATATTAATTTAGATAGTGATGATCTGTGTCAAACCAGTGTCCTAGGATTTGGCATCTAATTCAAGTCCATTCTGGTGCATTTTAATTTTCTTATTTTATGACTTCATCACTCACCAGCACACAAATACAGAACAAACATGAACTTACAGTACTCACCAAGATATTTGTTGAGAAGCTGTCATTGCTGTATAGAATCTTGCTATAGAAGAGGATAACTACCAACAATGGCATACCCAATTTCGGATATGATGCACCAAGAATACCCAAGGACTGAGCGGCAGAAGTACCAAGTTTCGGGTGCATTACCAAAACAGATACTACAGAGCTTACCAGTGATGATATTGCTACTGCAAGTAATTGGATGGAGTAAAGTTAGTACCCGTTTTGAGGATTACGTACAGTGAAAAGACAAGGCAACATATATAAAGCACAAGTACACTTATCAACCTGATGACATCTTTTTTGAAGAAGAGCCATCCAATGTAAGCTTTTCTCTGCCAAGGACTGACAGATACTCATTTATTCGGTTTGTCCAATAATTAGCTTCCAAATAGTTCCCAGCAGACTCAGGAAACCCCTTGCGAGTTGCGTACTTCATATAAAAGAATCCTGATGAAAATGACTGCAACCAGAAAGCAGAAATAGTATAAAAACATATGAGCACATAGCACAGCAGTTATGAATTCAAAGCGGGCATTTCTGGGGAGAGAAGTTGAGTGCGTACGGAGAAAACAATGGATAAACCTACATCCACATGAAAATGTCTCTTTTTTTCCTTCCAGATTTGGATCTAGGGCAAGAATTTACGTGAATGTAGACTCAGAATAAACCAAAGGGGCAAAGAGATCGATGAAACAATAGGCCTGTTCTTTTTAGCTTCGACTTATGTCTTATAGCTTTTGATTTTTAGACTGTTCATGAGAAAGAGTACAGAGTAACGGAAACCCACGTGTGGTTTTGGCCGATATAAATAAAATCGCTATAGTGTATACTACAATTAACTTGTAAACCCTGCCTTAAAAAGGACACTCCATTTGAAAGCTAGTTCAACCAGCTTTTAGAAGCTGAAAAAAAGAGACCCAATAAGGTCGGCTAATCACATTGGCCTCTAGGGATGTCCGTTTTGGTTTGTGACACCTTCAGTAGAAAATAAAACTTTCCTGATAACTAGGTTGGGTGACGTCAGATATGGTTGTAAAATTTAGAAATACTATAGAACCTTGTACTAGGATTCTGAAAGTATTGCAGATTAAGCATATCCAATTATCCATATATGTATAAAAGTAGAGCTCTACCATGCCACATCAGCATCTATAATTGCTGAGGATGCAAAGTGTTGGTTTGCCACCCTCTGATAATTCAGATGTCAATCCAAACATTTCAACCCACATCGCGTGCAGAAGGAGCAAAAAAGGTCACACAACCATTTTCATCTTTCTACCCAGTGATTGACATAAAGGGAGGAAAGGAGCAGAGTCACAACACTAGGACAGCATAGCAAAAAAGTAAGCTGCAAAACATCACCTGAGACCATAGATGATGTACGAGTTTTGGAAGAATAAGTGTAGGTTTGCTTATGTGGTGAACCATTGAACTGTCTTGTTGCTCTGATGAAAAAGAAGTAGGCAAATCTAAAACAAGCAAGCTAAATCTTGACAGAACATGAGATGCCACTGCTTTGACAGATTTTGATGGCGAAATAATAAGGTTGATAACTGGCAGAACACAGAGAAGCTCCTCGCTGAAGTAATGTACTACTTCATTTGTTTTGAGCGCTGCAACCAAAAACATCAAACATTATGAGCATTGCTGTCTTCCTGGCAATATGACATTGTATCACAATGATGTTAACAAAATAAAAAAGGTTGGTTGACTGTGCAACTGAAAAAAAGGATAGAAATAAATAATTCATATGTTACTCACTCTTTCCAAATGTAAGCCACTATGGTGTGTGTGCGGTCAAACATTCTCAACTTTAACCAAAACAGTATACAAGCATCTACGTCTATTTCATGAAAATGGTATGCGTAGATTTGCCATAAAATTATTTTCATATTTTTTACTACAATATTGTTATAAAAATCAATGGTCAAAATCATACTTTGGCGACCGTGAAGGCATGAAAAGTCAAAAACTATTTACTTTTGGAAAAGGTAGGGAGCACATGTCATTTTTTACTTTTCACAGTCCCCAGATACAAGCCAGATACAAGTTTGTTCAATGATTTTTATAAGGACATATTAGTAAAAGTTATAAATTTACAATATTAATGTACTTTTTGAACACTGATCTGCTAATATCATTGTGTAGCCAGTCTAGATAGCTTTTATTAGATTAATATGAGACTGAAGAATATGCTACAAACACTTTCGATGGGGAGTATTAGATGCACAAGGTAATGTGCATTGAAGCTTTCATCAATTTTAAAGCAGAAGAAGCTGGTAGCCTTCCAGACTTCCCATGATGCCCAGTTTACTTGTGATTCTACCTACTTTGGAAACTCTTGCATTTCATATGCAAAAAAGGCTATTCATAAGAAACAAAAAGATGGTAGTTTAGGATAAAGCCAAGCCTGTAGTGTCTGCAACAATATGAAAGAAAACCAACTTGGTAGCGTCTCCAACAAATTGAAATTTAAGTTGTATGTTGCACAGTTACCAGTGTTCTAAAAACGGGTCTACTAGACCGTATACTCGGCCATGTACAAGTAACAGGTGCTCCTACCTGTTAACTGATTATCTGCATAATCGGGCTAGTTATACCGTGTAATAAGCCGATTATGTCGTATAATCACTACTAAGTTGGGTAACCAGTTACCAATTTTTAGAACATTGACGGTTACCCATGAGAGGGAGAGAGGGGTCCTAAAAATTAGGAATGTACCATTATCATGTCTCCACTCAATCAAAAAGGCCAGAAGTTTCAATCCAGCCAATTGCTCATGTTCAAACTCCAGCCCACTGAGTGTGCAAGAAAGAGAACTGAGAACAACAGAAATCTCGGGCAGATAGCATAAACCAAGGTCCTTTTGCACTGAAAACAAATGTTTTGATAATCCAAGAACTACAGAAGCAATTCCCAGAAGTTGGTGATGAAGTGAACATTGAGATAGAAGTGTTTCTATCAACTCCACACTGCTTGCTTGGGCATCACAGGTTGGCTGTTAAAAGAAGAAAGTTATAGCACATCTATGATGCATTATTGATAAACAAAAGCTATATAAGCATTTGAACTCAAGTAACCGTAAGGGAAAAAACCTATAACTAACTGATCAGTTGCCTACCTACCTCTTACTTCACCAATGAATGATAAAACATAGAGGAGGCGAATGCAGCAGTAAAATCTTAGTGTTGTCACTATGAGTTTCCAGAGCTCAGCAAGGATCCAATGCTTCAGGAGAAAATGAAGTGGCAGCTCACAAGAGTTCATTGTACAGACAAAGTACTCATATATTTAGCACTCCCACTGAAAGAAGTATGCTCATAACAATTATAGAACTACCCATTACAATGATGTAGTTTCTGTTTCTCAGAAAGTTTGCTACTAATAGCTCAAATACATAGCATAGGACTTAATACACTGGAAATTTCAACAAATTGAATAGAATAGTATTTCAACTGAAGATATAAATTTTATGGTAGATTGTTGTTTGTATATCGGCTATAAATTGCAATATTAAATTCAGAGAAGGATAAAGGACAAAGTTTAACTTAGAACTCTCCAAAAAGAATATTTGTATCAAAACCGTTTTGGTGTGTTTTCAGTATAAAACAAGTGCAGAAGCGTACTAATCAGTATGTAGGCAGTATAAAACAAGTACGTACACACGTTTTGGTCGTGTTTTCAATATAAAACAAGTGCAGCACCATACTAATCAGTATGGGTGAGTTCATGAAGGAAAGTACATAACCTTTGCACAAATTAAGTTTTCGGAGGGTGATAAATTTTTGCGAGGGAAGCACTATTCCATATCATATAAATATATAAAATTAGTAATGCATCCATTTAAATAACTCCTAGGTCCTAGAAGACAAAGCTCTATAAAGAGAGCACAAGTAAACTGTTCGGTGCTTACTTAAGAAGAACAGCCTAGAATATGAATTACCTGAATATCTAACATTTTAAAATATCAATAAGCCAGGAATACATTTCTTTTCAAAACTAAGCAATTGGCTGAGAGCAGTACCATTTGAGCATGAGCCAACTTCCTCAATAATACCACATAAGCATCCACCAAGCACTCCACAGAACTAAGCCAGAGCCTCACTTCCTGAAAAAAAGCAGGCACAAGTAAGCTCAGAGTAAGCTAATTACCCTTTGAGGATTTGACAATTACATAATACACTACCAAATACATTCCCAATTATGCACTATGAGATACATAAACTTCCATGTTTTTCCTGAAATGTGCTCTATCTACTAATCCAAATAATAACATTAACATCCATGGAAACAGGAACCGATCACCCTCATAATTGCTTGCACACCACAACCGTCATCGTCAGGGCTGCTCGAACACAACAAAATGCACATCGACGAGAGTATGGCCAACTGTTGCATCACCCAGAGCATCAATAGTACCATACACGAGAGAAATGAGACCACGATACATACCTCACCATCCCCGCGGCCGAAATGCAGCAAGCTCTCGACGAGCAATTTCAGCACAGGGACTGCAGAATCCGGCTTTGCAGCTGCAGCGGCCGTGGCAGCTAGTGCGGCGATCAAATCCCTCGCGAACGCAGCGTCCCCCTTCCTCACCACAGCAAACATCACGAACGGCCTAAGGAACCCCACCACCCCGTCCACCCCCTCGGCGACCATCCTGGCCGCCTGCCGCGTCAGCTCCGAGCGCGCGCCGTCGGCCCCCGACGCGAGCGCCTGGACGAAGGGGTGGTCGTGGGGCGGGAAGCGTGAGCAGGCGGGGCCGGAGCGGAGGACGCAGGAAGCGAGCGCGGCGACGGCCTTGACGAGGCAGGAGGCGAGGCGGGGGGAGGGGGAGGCGGAGAGGGGCGCGAGGAGGAGCGGGAGGGCGAGGTCGGGAGGGATGAGGTCGGCGCGGGCCGCGGCGAGGCGGGCGAGGGAGGCCGCAGTGTGGGCGGCTACGGCGGGGTGGGGAGAGGAGAGGAAGGAGGAGAGGGCGTCGTGGGCCGCGGCGGGGAGGGGTGGGGGCAGCGAGAGGAGGTGGCGGAAGAAGGCCGCGACGGCGTGGCGCTGCAGGGTGGGGTCCGGGACACGGGTGCGGTCGACGAGGCGGGAGAAAGCCGCGGCGCCGGAGGATGAGGAGGAGGAGGCCATGGCGACGCGGTGGCCGGAGACGGAGGTGGCCGTGGACTGTGGCCTGTGGGGAGAACGGGGTGGCGCTAGGTTTTGTATTGTTCGTATCGTAACTCTTAAGCTACTTGGCCCATCAAGTCGTCGAGATAAAATGGGCCAAACGTTCAGTACGAGTGGCCACAACTCGACGTCCACGGAGGAGAACAACCCGAGTCAGAGAGCAAGGAAACGGCCAGATGCCGTCCTGCGAGGTGTCCATCCGGATTCGATCCCTATAATGGTTCCGAGTGTCTCACCACGTATACACGTGTATCCAATAATATATATATACAAACGCCCAGGAATCCCCCCTTTGATTTACGAGTATATCTGCACTTTATACTAAATAAATTCAAAATTTATTCAGCGATATTTACTTAAGTCTTAGAATATATTTCAGTATAACGCACATAAATATATGAGTGTGATGTGTATAAGTATGTGTTCATCATTATCTCTACTCCTTAAAAGAATAGGTTGGTAGTGGTTCATCACCCCTCCAAACTCTCTTGGTGATGGTTCATCTACCTTCCAAAATCATTAAATCTATGCCATCCGTCGCGATCCGCTCCGCTGCTTCACCTTTTTTCGATTCAACTTCAGTTTGATTTTTTCACTATTCATGAATTGTCTTTTCTGAATTTTTTGGGCTTTTTGTATTTTTTTTCTTCTTTTTTTCCCGTGTTCCTTTGCATTGTCTATGATGGTCTAACATATTTTTTTCTATTTTTTTTAAATTTAATTATGTCCAAAAAGCCAAATCAGCTACAGTAAAATTTCAGCTAAAAGCCATCGCTAAAACAAACGCCCCCTATAGATCCAAAATCCACAGACGCCGTACCCTCAATCTAAGTCATACCCACGCTCCTCCACTGCTCCCTCATGTGCTAGTAACCTCCTCCACCATGATTGCCATGATCCTGGCCTTATCTATCCGTTGACCACCATGTCAAGTTCGCGATGATGAGTTTTTAGTGCTTTCCTTTGCAGCAAGGATACAAGGCTCGGGCTATTATCATCTTTCAGTGAATGGCAGATACCATCGCCACTGCTTATGCTGCGTAGCCTCTTCGTCTCTGCTGTGGCCGCGTAATGGATCTCTCTGAGCAGCCTCTAAGGAGTGATTTATACCCGCACATCGAGCCTTACGACTCTAACCATCCTAGACATCCACACCATCTACTACGAGAAGTCTAAGAACCCCATGGGCATGTGAGTGTAATGTGATAGTTCTTAATTTCGATACCACGCTCGCTCACGCTAAGGATCATCGCACGTGTTGGGAGAGTAGACTTACGGGGTTGAATTGTAAGGGATTAGTTTTTTTTTCTCTTTTCCAATTTACTAGCCCTCTTGCCTTGTGTGATGATTGATACGTTGGTATGGTATGACTTACTCAGACTTGTACAGTTGTGCTACTCTCTTAGATGAACTCTTCTCGTCAATTTTGCAGCCTGTTATCTTCCTCCATAGGGGACCTAGAGCCCGGAGTTTTATAGGATCATGTTGTTTGACCAGGTTATTTTCATTCCTCCCTTGTCTTTATTTATTGTAATGCCGACAAGATTTTGTTTCTGGATTTGAATTGTGTTTACTTGCAGAGAGGTACGGGCAGAAGTACTCCTCATGCTTGTTTAGAAGAGAACATTACTTGGGACTTTGGTTGCTGACATTGAGAAGCTTAGAGAGCATCTTGATATTCCAGAGTGCAATTGCAGTCTTCTTTTTCAAGAATTTTTCATTTGTATCCCTTTCGGTAATGAAACTCATAATTCTCAGAAAAGGTGTAGGTGTTTGACGGTTCGTGGGGAAGCACCTTGGCTGGTGGGCAATTTACTGTCCGTTGCAATTTTGTGTGAACATGAAATTGATTGAAAAAAATTATGAATGCAAGCTATATTGTACATCTTACTAATAGTATACTCTCATGGGTGCTTGCTAGGTCACTGGCATTATTCTAAGAGGCATTTTGTTGCTTAGGAAAGAGGAGCTTTATTGGTTATACAAGGACGGTGCAGTAACCATTTTTCCAGATGCTATGTCCTTGAGCTATTCCACTTGAAGAGCTGAAGTTAACTAATATAATATAGAAATATGATGAGTAGTCAATCTATTCTGTTTTCTTCTAAAGTCACTTCACTTTCTTATTTCATGAAACATAAAGCCACTTCTATGTATAAGGATAAAGTATCATAAATATCTTGCTATTACATAAGTTACGAGGAATTCAAATCCGACTGAATTGTGTAAGTACACAATTTATATTCTTTTTTGAGAATATTAGAGTTCATATTTGTATTCACTTAAAAACATGAATGCCTATACAGAAATACCACTATTCCATTTATATTCAACGTGTCAACACCTCTAGTTCCAGTTGGCGTCCTTGTGTTGTTTTTTGTCCAGGGTTGTTTTTGTTCTACGCAGGAACTTTATTAGTTCAGCGTTTGTTAAGACCTTCTTTCCTTCTTCAACGCAGGGCAGAGATACTGCCGTTCTTTCGTTCGTGGCCTCTTTGCAGTGAGGATACCGATCAGCTGTTTAGCAATCTCAGACCAGGAGCAAGTAATACCGATCAGTATAGCTACTGTTTCATTACTAGAAGCGAACAGTATTATCAGTTAGTTAACAGAGGTGATGTGATCGAACGTTCCATGTACGAAGCGATAGGCGATCGTTGGCTTGATAGGGTCGAACATTTTTACGTATCATAAGATTTTATACATATTTAACCATATGTAAAGTTTTCAAATACATACGTAAAGCTTACGGAGGTGCTTTGCTACGGATGAAAAGAATTTTTAGGGTGGATGATTTATTATTATTTTTTGTAGATTGTTTGTACTATTTTTTACGAATTTTTAAGGGGGTGTAGGGGAGAGTTGGAAGAGGCGAATGAACCTCCTCCACTAACTCCTTTTACGGATCATGTGATTTCCAGTACATTTAATCCATACTAAAGTTTTGAAATACATCTTCGAATTTTATCGGTTACCGAGGGATTCAGTTAGCGCTTGAGATGAACTAGCGCCCGATTCAGTTAGCGCTTCAGATGAGTCGGCGCCTGATTCAGTTACAGAGAGATTCCAGTTTTAGAGGAGCGCTTCTGATAAATTCCATATCGTGTGCGACTCGGCAACCCAATCAGTTAAACTAGCTATCCTTTGATTGATCATCCGATTCAGTTCCAGAGAGATTCGTTCTAATATCTTCCGTAACCTGTACGACTAGGCAACAGACCTTAAATACCCAAGCAGTTAACCCAGCGACCCTTCGACGACACAACTAGACATCCGTTATGGGAGCTACATCAAATGCCGACGTCAAGAGGAACCAGCCCCCGCACGAAGTTAAGGTAAGCAACATATAGACATTAAATCCGTGAAAATTTTCTAATTTGTGAGTTCATGACTAGCAAAAAACTGATACATTCATACAGTACTTGAGATGCTCCCACATTGACTCAATTATTGTGTAAAAACTGATATAGGCCTGGAAGATAGATATAACAATGACTGATGCGTTAGTTGATACAACACTGGAGGCAACAAAATGCAAGACAAGTTTGCAGTAAGCAACCTGTAATAAAACAAAATGCAAGACAATTTGGTGTCATTTACATGGCTCAAGGCAAAGGTATATTATACCGCGTAGTTGCATGGCTGAATATTATGATATAGTCATTTTTGATATACAACACTACTTTTTATAACATAAATGCAATTGTATTTTTTATATAACTCTAATATTTATATATGATTAAACTGTACCGTTATAATTTGGTCTTACAAAAATAAGTGGTAGAGATTATTATCTTTTTCTTTCGATTAATGTAATAATTTGTAGAATTTTTTAGGATTGTTGTAGAATTTTCTTACCCTCGAAAGGACATCTGAGATATCACCAGTTGTTTTATCGATATAGATACGAGCACAAGACCCTAGGGCAGGGGAAAAAAAACGAGCACAAGACGCATCCGATTCTACCATCAGGTCCATCGCTCGTCGTGTAGTTCACATGCTGCATCATGGTGCGGCTCACCAAGAATGGAGCGTGCTTCTTATGACCGTCTTCATCTTGATCGAAAAAGAATTACCGCCCTGATCGGGTGCAGAGGAAGAAGGTGCGTCGTCTTCAACGCCTTGTCCATCGATCACTGCAGCTCAGTTCCTCATGGTCCATCGCCTTCAATGTCGCAGACGCGCGCGCGCGCACGTCCATCGCTGGCGAAGGCGACGACCGGCAGCGGCTCTCGGCGGCCGGCCGTGACCGCTGCCAATACCAGTAAGGAAACTGAAGGATACTAGCTCTTAAATATTCGTCTATTTTTCTCCTTTTAGTTTCTTCCTGTGCTATTCCCATGTGAGCTCAAAATTTCGCCTGAAAAGGAGCGCGACAGGCCCCAGACATAACCACGACGAGCGTCCGGCATGGGGGACGGATCGGAGCGTCGGCCACTGATGGAACCGAGTCTTCTGCTTGGGCCGTACATGGGCCTGGATCACATAGAGATGGGCTCTCGTATAATTGGGATTGGGCTTTATGTCTTGCTCCACTAAGCTTCTGTTTATGACTCCTAGGTTTTTTTTGCTTTTTTTTGTTTCTCTTATTCCTCTGTATTCTCCCAAGCCTCTTCACCTGATAGAGGATAGGCGCTTCACAAAGATGTCGAAGGCGTCGTCCCTGTCGAGCATGCTGACCCGGACGTACCTCGGATCCGCACCGAACTGACTGCCACTCCGGGTCAGTATCTTGTGGCCGCCGAGGAAGCTCGCGCAGTCTTGGACGTCTTCCCTGTCGCAGCGCAGCCATGCGAATGCTGCAAGCAGGCCAGGAAATGGAGGTGAGATCGAGCTGCACGATGCGCAAGCCTCATGCCTTGAGGGCGTGGGCAGTGTGCTACCACATACCAGGATTAGTCGACGCCATTTCCTTGGTGAAGTTGCAGTAGCCTGAAGTCTCCTCGGGCAGGCTGAAGATGCCCGAGGCGGCTGCGGCTGCGCGCAGCATCTTCCAGCGCTCCACCATTTGGCGTCGCCCAAAGTCGAACAAACGAGGGGTCTCTCTGGCCTCCGAGAGCTCATAGCCATCGGAGACCGCCCTGAGGACCCTGGCAGCGCGCAGCTGAGAGTCCTTGGACACCCCAATGGTGTTAAGCTCAATGAACTTGGTCATCTTCCGCGCAATGTCGCGGTCCTTCACCAAAGCCCACCTGCAGAGGGTCACCGAATCAGTAACTGCGGCGATTCAGGTCGGCACGCAGCGGAGGGACATTCCTGGCTGAAGTTGCAGCGAAGAGCCTTACCCGATCCTCGTCCCAGCATGCCCTGTACTCTTCGACACCGTGAAGAGCATAATGCCATGGTCAGCTCGTTCAGTGATGGGCGTGTACTGCGGCCAGTAGTACGCGAAGTCATGGATTGTCTTGCCGTTCTTGGAAGTCAGCACAGCTTCCCGGATGGCGCCGTCAGGATTGTTCGGGGAGCATACCAGCTCGATGTAGTTGTCTCCCTTGAATGAGTTGGCATCCCCGGCCCAACGGAAGAGCCCAGATCGGAGGAACTCCGTCACGGCAGGATATGACTACATCCAAGATCAGATCAAGTCAGTGAGTTGACTCGCAATCAGGTAGCACTACTGTTTTCTTATCAATTATTGGTATGCTTCAGAATACTATCAACTGTACACCGACACCCAAAACAGAACACATGATTTTAGCAATAGATATGGAACAGACACATGACACTGGAGCCATAGAAATAGAATGCCTGTACTTTCCTGTTCTCCCATGTTAGCTATAGATCAATCGTATCACATGTACGTCAACAGAAATCGCATACGGCGGTCCGCCTAACATGCTGACCGGATCTAAGATTCAGATTTTATTCTAGAAGCTTATGATCATTGTCTAAAGAAACATGTCGGCCACCTGCAAATCACGCGACTGGCGACACACCATATGCTTGATCACCAACCGATCACATGACCACATAGCCGTTTGGGACAGGAATAATTAAGGGAACAAAAATAACTGGCACTACCAGTGTCACTTATGAGCCTGTTTATATTGGCTACAGCTGATATCTTTTGGCTAAAAATAAATAGTAGTAGTCGAAATAAGTGATTTTTAGAAAAAGAGTATGAGCCGTGAGAAAAATAAGAAAAAGATGAGTGCGCGAGACGAGGACAAGGTAAGTGTGAAAATCACTTTGAAAAGCCGGATGATCATATTTCCTCCTGGCTTCTCCTTGAATAAATCAGAAAGAGGAGCTATTAGGGCAGTCTCAATGCTTGAAACCATGACTAGTTTCTAATCTTCTAAGACACTATGATACAAACTACAGTTTTTAATCCATGGTTTCTTCGTGTGGGACCAGATCGAATTGTGACCAATCATTTTCATTCTCTTCCTGCACATGCATTGGCTGTTTCTTCTAAGACACTATTATAAGAAACCAAGTTCGCTGCAGCGCATCTTTTGCTAGTTTCCTCGGCTTTAGACCTCGTGAAGAAATAGTTTCCTCATGAAGAAACCGTTTTCTTATCTCTCCTCTTTAATTACTATGCTATGTCACCAAAATACTTACATGGCAAGCCTAATTAATGTAAAAAACTATAGTATTGGAACTGCCCTTAGGGCAGTCCCAATACTTGAAACTGCCCTTAGGGCAGTCCCAATGCTTGAAACCATGACTAGTTTCTAATCTTCTAAGACACTATGATACAAACTATAACTCTAATCCATGGTTTCTTCGTGTAGGACTAGATCGAATCGTGACCAATCATTTTCATTCCTTTCCTGCACATGCATTGACTGTTTCTTCTAAAATACTAGGATAAGAAACTAAGTTCGCTGCAGCGCATATTTTGCTGGTTTCCTCGGCTTTGGACTTCGTGAAGAAATAGTTTCCTCATGAAGAAACCATTTCCTTATCTCTCCTCTTTAATTACTATGTCATGTCACCAAAATACTTACGTGACAAGCCTAATTAATGTAAGAAATTATAGCATTAGGACTGCCCTTATCAACAGACACTGTGACTTAACTTCTGCTCTATCTCCTCATCATTAAGTGGGGAATGATAAGATAATGACAGGCCTTGCCATCCTAGTCATACGACAATTCATCAGCCCAATGCATTATTTTTATGCCATCGAAAATACTCCGCGGCGACAGACTCGACGGTGATGCATCTCACTGTCTTCCTGTTTGTTTTTCCACTTACTCCACTTACCGAGAAAAATGGCGCCGTGGACACGACGCTCATCGGCTCGTCGGCATCTGCAGGCGACAGCGCGTAGAGGGCCGCCATGAAGAGCTGCGTGGAGCCGGTGCCGACCAGGACATGGTACCCGTGCACCGCTGCGTTGCCCACCAGCCGGTGGAGGCGGCGCACCTGCTGATCGAACTCCGGCTCAAGGAACCAGCAGACGTTGGCCACGTCGGAGAAGTAGCTCATCGTCTGCCACCCCGGGATAACGATCTCAGCCGCATCCCCTGTCTCCCTCCAGAAGGCCTCAAACATGGTGGGGTCCCCGCTGCAGCCGGCAGGACAAATGTCAAATGCATTGTATAATCAATCGAGCAACCGGGATTTAAATTTGCATCAGCAGTGGGAAAAAGTGGTAAAAATCGGGCTATAGGTGCATGCATCGTGAGTAAATCTGCACAATCTTGGCATCAATCGGCCCTAGATGGGCGTTCATTCCTCCTAGACATTGACATTGCACCAGGACATGCTTCGTGGGGGAAGAACACCCCACGCTCACAAATTGCAGATATTATAACGAAGAAATGTAAAATTTTTGTATGGCTGACGCTGCAAAACAGGCTATAGACTGCAAACCCTCTATCCTTGAGAGGGGTGGTCAAACCAAGTAGTCTGTCTCTTCGTCGAATATCACTACACAACAAGAATTTAGACCCTCATCATTTGTTGAACTGCTTCTAACTCTATAGACCTGGCGTCTTAGCACACCTTTGTTTTCATCCGGCATTGGTGGGAGTCCACTATCCTAAAGTCAGGTGTGCCACAGAAATCACTAGCTATATTGATGATGCTCATCACTTAGGATCTGGAAAGAACGAAATTCCCGCGTTTTCTGTTCAGTAGCATCCTTTCCCAAGTCATTGACCGCCAAGATTAAGGAGGAGACTAAAATTTGGATTCTAGCGGACCGAAGAGACTAACGGAGTGAGCATCTGCCTCTATAACACCTTAATTTCTGTTCCTAAGGTGCAGCCTGTCTTTAGCCAGACACTCCCAACGCCCTTTACATGCATGTAACTTTTCCTTTCTACTTTTAATACCTTTTAATATAAGGCAGTTCTTCTGCCCTTTCAAAAAAATACAACGAAGAAATAAGAAAGGAGCAAGAAAGACTCACTGGTCAAGGTTAATCAAGGAATCCGGCGTCACTGCCGGCTTCCCGGTGGACGGCGCCCTCATCATGTAATCCCTCGACTCCTCCTGCCGCGCCGGCGCGCCGTTCTTGCACTTGCTGCCTTCGCCGCTGGCATCAGATTGCAGGAGGCTGGTGCGGTGGTGTTGGTGGGGAGAAATAACGGCGGGATGGTGGTGGTGGTGGTTGGCGTAGTGGTGGAGCAGGAGGGGGAGGGTGGTGACGTTCAACGCGACGGAGGCAAAGATGGAGACGCGCCAGAGCGGCATGCGGCCGGTCCGCCTTCTGGCCTTGGCCGCGGGGAGCATATTGCCTCTCGGCTTTGCCCGGCGCGCCGCGCCTTTCGCTGCCACCGCGGCGAGCGCGGGCTCCTCCCGATTTGGCGCGTTTCTGGGCGCGTCAGGAGTGGCGAGGAGGCGCGACGGTATGCCGCCATTCCCTTGAAACTTCCCTTCAACCGTCGGTGTGCCTAAGCGTAATGCCGCCATGCCGGCGAAAGAAGCGGTGTTGCTTCCCTCGTGACCGAGTTGACTCTCCCTGTTTCTTGGGGAAAAGAAGCAAACCTTTTGGCAAGAAAAGCTTCTGGGATGGAAACGGAAGCGAACGGAGATGGGAACGAGGATCGAGACAGGAGAAACCGGGCTACTTCGAACAAGCTCAGAAATCACACTTATTTCTCTTTCCCTGCTGCAAATTTACCCGGCTCTTATTTCTCTTTCCTCCTCCAGCTAGTGCCGCAAATTCGGTAGCTCTAAGCTCTGACTGTTGGTAACCAACTCGCAAGAACAGCTGAACAGGAGCAAATGGAAGGGAAGGAGGGGAGAGAAGACGAGAGAAGAAGTAAGTTTTGGTGATGCAAACGATACGATGTTGGAGGTCTGGGTCTTGCCGCGGTGCAGACTGCAGACCTTCGCCGCACAGCTCCTTTATAAAGGTCGCCCCCACCTTGGAACCAGAGTTGAAGATACAATATCCGGGGCCTCTGCTTTCTAACCTCTCGCGTCGCTTTTTCGTCTTTTTACAATAGTTAGCTTTTAAATAAAATAATTTTAAAATAGAATCTATAAATTAATTATAGATATATACTATAATAATTTTATTTATATTAGTCAAAATCATACATAAATTTCTGTTACTCCATGCTCTATCTCATGAACAACCTAAAAACTATAAGTCATAAGTTGAAGTCAAAAAGAACAGGTCCAAGTATTTTAGGCCTGCTCTTTTGTATTACAGCTAGTGGCTTTTAGCTGTGGTTGATAGATCTGATTAATAGTATATACAATAGAAATCGAAGCTAAAAATAACTAAAAAGATGAAAAGAACATACGTTTTATTTCCATAATAACAATTGTTAGGAGTTTGCTACATGTAGAACTAATATCCCTTAATTTTTCTCTTTTATTTCAGATTCTGATAAACAATCGATTGCCTTTTTAGGTGAGTTCCACTTTCGAATATCAAACGCATGTCATTAGCCAAATGATTATTCTGATACAAAGTAGCCAAACACCTAATTGGTAAAAGCTAAGCTTTTTCGGACGCATCAGTAACAAAAAAAGAAAAGAAACTGAATAGACACTTTGCATCGGTACCAGCTGATGGCTTATGACTGCGGTTTATAATTTTAGTCCTATCGTAAGCGTTTGTATGAATAAACTGAATGTTGATAAACTATTTTAAAAAATTCTCTCGATAAGTCGCTTCGAAAAGATGATAAAGAAATCATCACATTTATTTAAGAGAAGTCATAAGCTAAAAAAGAATAAAGATAAACAATTGTTAAGAGAGAAGCCTCTGCTTTACAGCCGCAACCAAATGCAAGACCTTTAGGTTTGGTTCTTCCATTTTTTTTAAAAAAAAAGGTGTAGTGCTTCCTTTTTGTTATTATACCTCAGCTTTTTAAAAGTTTGTGATGGCTTTTGCTTAGTTTATAATTAAAAGCATTGTGTTTATCATTTATGTATGATGACATGTGGGTAAAAAGATGGTGAACGAGCTTAGGAAAAGGACCACTCAATAAAGCATCAATCAAGCAATCAGACAATGATTCGTATGATGATTAGGTAAACACCCCTAAAAAATTTCCCAACAACGTGTATATGCTAATAAGAGATGTGCTAATGAGAGATGAGAATAAAATGAATCTAGAAACTATATAGACTAATTTGAAGTTGTGGTTTAAAAAGCTAAATAAGATAAAATGCAAAGACACAAAATATTTTAGGACCCGTCAAAAAACCAAGAATTTTGTTAGGAATAGACCAATTTCTCTAAAACTTCTATTTAAAAAAATCATTTTCCTAATCAGGGCCAACTGCTATACGATTGGTCAACGTGGCCTTTGGATGTTTTCTGTTTATCTTCCAGACATTACCAACCAATGTTAGCAGCGAATTTATACCAGCATGTGTTCCAACAGCAAATTGGACAAAAATCGATAGCAGCGAGCTGATCAAAGGACCGGGCAGAAAATATCTGGACTGGTAATTCTTCTAATTTGTTGCTATCGAAGGGTTGTGTAAAAATATTGGTTGACTGATCTAGATTAGCACATGAAGAATAATTGTGGGGAAAAAGTGGTCCGTCCATTTGGGAGCAGACCAATCAATCACACGTCAATATATACGACGTGATGTGCAATTGGGAATGGCCATTGAGAGGTGCTCCACAGGATGCGATGGTCCATGATAGATACTAGAGTAGCTGGTAGTCCACTTGGCCCTAAACCACTTTTCATATTCCTTGAATTTTTCTTTCCTTGATATAAGGCTTCGCTTGTTTCGAATTTTTTTCGGTTTCTGATTTTAACTTTTTTTTTCACTATTTAGTATTTTATCTTTTTTTAAATTTTTTTAGATATTTTAGACTTTTTTGTATTTTTATTCCCGTGTTCATTTGTATTGTCCCTAATGGGTTAACATGCTTTTTCTATTTTTGCATTTTTTTAAATTAATTATGCCTAAAAAGCCAAATCAGCTACAGTAAAAAAGCCAGCTACAGTGAAATTTCAGTCAAAAATCAGAAGCCATCGCTAAAACGAGTGCCCCTTAAATATGGTAGCGTTCGAAATAGCAACGGCTTTTAGTTTTGCTAAAATTTTACTGTAGCTGGCTGATTTTTTTACTGTAGCTGGCTGATTTTTTTACTGTAGCTGAGTTGGATTATTGGGTATAATTAAATCTAAAAAATATAAAAATAAAAGTAGCATACTAATTTAAAACGGACGATGCAAAGGAATACGGAAAAAAAACAAAACACGAAAATACCAAAAAACAAAAAAAAGAATAAAGATAAATTGCTATAATACCTTGAACGTGCGCTACAGTGCATTTGGTCGATGAACGCCATCGCCGGTCGCTACTCTGAGTGTGGCCTATGGCAATTATATTGCTTGCTCCAAAATCCCTCTGAAACTCTTGTGTTCCAAACAATCTTTAAGGAAGGTGTTAAATAGTCTACCTTTTTTTGTCTAAAAATTACATTTTTGTTTTGATATAGTAATTTCAAACAATGTGGAATTATTAGGTATACTTTATTTGAAATATCATAGAAGCACAACAGTTATACCTACCCGTCTTGGAATGCCGCATATAAATCTTGTTCTTGGTGTACATCAAAGCGAGAGGATAGATTGATAAAGATGAAACATGTGTTTTGATGTGAGGAGTAAAAAAGAAAGAAAGATAACATTTTTTAAAAAAATTATGTAAGTTTTTTCCTTCATCTGTAGTGTCATCTTCCATGTCCCATTTAACTCATGGTTATAAATAGAGCTGTAAAAAAAGTTCGAAACTTACAAGTTGTTCGAGCTCTAAACTCAATTTGAGTTTAGCTCGAGCTTGATCCCGAGCTGGCGAACTTTAATGAGCCAAACTCGAATAACTCGTGAGCTTTGAGTTTTTTTTGCAGTTCACATACATACTAATTCTTACTAAATTTACTTGAGCCGAGTACGAGCTTTTCTATTATTGAAAATTAGTACATGTTAAATTATTTTTTACTATTATCGAGCTTATTTGAATCGAGGTCGAGCTTAAGTTTTTTTTATTATTTAAAATTAGTGTATGTTAAACTAGTTTTACTATTATCGAGCTTATTCGAGCTGAGCTCTACGTTCGGATCTTAACTTAGGCTCGTTTAAGCTCAACTCGAGTTTCTACAGAGCTTAAGCTTAAAAGACTAGGCTTGCTTGAACTTGACTCGTTTATATCGCTAGATATAAACATTCTGTCCAGATATGTAGGCACCACTAGTAAATAATGGTTGCTCCTTTGATTTTTAATGGATGCTCCTTTGATAAAAGTAACTTATTCTCAACGAAAAAAGGAAAGAAGAAAAAGGTTTCTTTTGAAATGTGACCCATGCATATATACATCTCCAAATACTCCAAATTAAACTCGTTTTCTTCGTTGCTACGCATTTCAAAAGCCATCACAAATAATGGCGGGATGGTGGTGGCGGTTGGCGTACTGGTTGCTCGAGCTCAGTTTGAGCTTGATTCCGAGCTGATGAGTTTTAATGAGTTGAACTTGAATAACTCATGAGTTTCAAGTTTTTTTGCAGTTCACATTCATACTAACTCTTACCAAGTTTACTCGAGCCGAGTATGAGCTTTTCTATTATTGGAAATTAGTGTATGTTAAATTATTTTTTTGCTGTTATCGAGTTTATTTAAGGCGAACTTGAGTTTAAGTTTTTCTTATTATTTAAAATTAGTGTTTGTTAAATTATTTTTACTATTATCGAGTTTATTCGAGCTGAGCTTCAGATTCGGACCCTAACTCAGGCTCGTTCGAGCTCAGCTTGAGTTTCTACAGAGCTTAAGCTGGGAAGACTAGACTCGCTTAAACTCGACTCGTTTACAGCCCTAGATATAAACATTCTGTCCAGCTACGTAGGCACCACTAGTAAATAATGGTTGCTGCTTTGATTTTTAATGGATGCTCCTTTGATAAAAGTAACTTATTCTCAACGAAAAAAAGAGAGAAGAAAAAGGTTTCTTTTGAAATGTGACCCATGCATATATACATCTCCAAATACTCCAAATTGAACTCGTTTTCTTCGTTGCTACGCATTTCGTCTATGTAATTTATTGTCTCTTCACACTGCATTATTGGGCGTTCTGCGTACGCCACGTTATATTAGCAAAGCTCCTCGCGTTTTGTACTTCCAGGCAGCTTCATATATAAGCACCAGATAAATTAAAGCAAAGGCCTCCTTATATTTGATGTTATCTTCCACATGTGCAAATGCCCATAGGTATATTTCTATGGTACACGATAAAATAGAGAGAACAAATCTCCTATAGCATCAGCAGTGTATGTGGCCATGACCCGGATCCATGCACACCAATATAATACCTGAAAAGTGACTCACCAAATCTTGTTTTTTCCTTACGAGCATCGCTAGAATTTTTTTTAAGGTAGTTGGGCCCTAAGGAGAACATCGCCAATACGGCAGATATGGAGGTGGTATCAATGCGGGGCGAGAAGAAAAAGATGGAGGAGAAAAGGAGCAGGATGTAGGGCTGAAAATGCAAAAGAGAATAGTGAATGGTATCGACTAAGGGGGTGATCGGAATAGCGATGGCTTTTGGCTTTTGGCTGAAAAAACATCAGAATTGGTGAAAAAACATCAGTAGTGAGTTAGTGGATAGTGTAGTGAATAGTGAAAAAAAAGCTAAAGCTAGAAGCTGAAGCCAAAAAAAGCCATTCCGATCACCCCCTAAATTTTTTTTCTAAGTATTTTGGATTCTCTTTTTAAATAAAAACAGAGTAACTGAGAATCAAATCCAAACCCAAAAATCCTAGACAAATCGCTCAAGAATACAAAATATAGAAGAACTTGGTTCCTAGAAGCCAGATCTCCAATTAGAGGATGGTTTGACCTCTAGTTCAATGGCGGGTTGACCGCTACGAACAATGAAATCAAGTTTATGAACAGTAAAATCGACATGGGAGTGAGATTTTAAATCAACGTAAGTTTTGATTGGGTGATCCAAAAGTCGTAAAACTTTGTACACATCTTGCTTAAGGTCTCAAAAATATATTCCATACATAGATCGCAAGTTAAGACTTTTTTGAGATTTAAACAAGGATGCACCAAAAGTAATATAAAAACAAAATCGATGATCAAGATTTGCTCGTGGGCAGAGAGAGGATAACCAAGATGGGTTTAGATATGTTTTCACATCTCACAACAAGTAAGAGTAATGAAGAAATTACTTCAAAACTCTCAAATTAAGAAATCACTTAGAATGTCAATAACATGCAAAAATTGAGTTTTATGATGAACTTGCTACCAAAGTACTTAGGATGTGGAGGATGATTCCCAGAGGATTTTTCTACCTCTTATACGTTCTTGGCATAGCAAGATCAAAAAGAGAGTAAGGGAAGAGAGAAAAACACCAAAATAAGAGCAAATCAATCAAATAAAAAGATAGTCATGGCCATGGAGAATATCAAAGATTGATTCTAGGAGAAAAATTTTATAGTCACTCCATCTTAAAGTACAGATATCATACCATGAACTCAAAACTCTAACTCTAAAACAAGAAAGCACAAGAAAAGTAGGTTGGATGGTTAATCATATGTCTTCATCTTAGCCCTCTTTTATAGATGAGCTAGCCAGCCACATCTACCTCTTAGTAGATACTATTTACTTAGCACAATGGGGGGAACTCGTTAACCCTCTACACATGGATTTTATTCAGACATATTTACTTATGTACGCTTTTCAAAATGTATAACCTTAAATTCATTAAATTCTTAGTTTTGATCCGTCTTGATCAAACCAACTCTGTCTTGACCTAAACCGCTCTTACAAGCGCTATTCATGCACAACGGTTTCGATCCAAGGTAATTTCTGGTATTTTGGTGAAACTACTAAAATACCCCTTGTTGACCCAGTTATTACCATCCATTGCAAGCAATCATCATGCTTGCTACATGTAGATGCACCAATAGCTTTCTACATGTCACCAAGTCTATTCCATTTTGATTCCACCAAACTATGGCTTATTTGGACCATCCAATCCTTATAGAGCAATCCCGCCGTTCAAACTCACTTTCAATATTTTCTATCTTTCTTGTGCCATGCTTGAGCTCACCGTCCCACCAAGCATCCTTGATCGTTCTAGGGCTCAACTCCTCTATAAGCCTAGCCCCGATCCTCGCCGCCGATCACGGTTGACTTCAAGCGACCCTACACATCTAAAGATAAAAAAAATAGTTTTCGGGCACAAATTCTTCACAACTTGATCTACGTTAGTTGTAACATAACTCATGCAATATAAAACTATTGACCTTACTCACCAAAACCTATTTCTCAATCCAAAATCCACAAATACCATAAACTATCCAAACTAGACATTCCTCAGCCAGTCAGACCGCCAACCATGGGGCGGTAAGACCGCTGACATGGGTCGGTCTGACCGCTCCACCCAGACGGTCTGACTGTTGATACCAACCAGTTAGACCGGTGGTATAATGTCGGTCTAACTGACCTTCCTCTTCACCGATCAGCAACACTGCCATTCAGTTTTCAAATCTCTTAAATTACAATGATCCATCACATCATAAACTAAGATCTTCCCACATTGTCCTTTAGATGAGGAGGAGAAAAGAGGAGGAGAAATAGTAATCGGGATGTGTGTGTGTGTATATATTCAGTATTTACCAACTCTCAAAAAACAAATGAAATACTTTGGTGAGATATCAAGCGCCATGGTGCTATCGGCGAAAGTGCTGTATGACGCCATCAACTACCATCAATTATCAAGCGCCGGTGAGAAAGCAAAGGACCCGAGTGATCATACCGGGCGAACACAGGCGTTCGTTCGCGCACAACGAAGCGACACGGTCAACGCGGTTCACGCATGGTGGAGGCGTAGTAATGCCCTGTGACGCAATGCAGCGATGCGCGTGACGCGACATCCGTGTGACGCGCCACTTAATTGGAACGACACATCACACACCTGCGTTGCACCAAGGCACGCGCCTCGTGCTGCCGACCAATCCACTCGAACCGAAAGCGTACTCGATCGGGATCGCCATCATAAGCCAGACGATCTCCTGACCGTAGCCGAGTGAGCATTCCCGGTTTATCGTCCCAGAAAGGTTGGGAAATCGCTACCCGTTGTGGCTGACATGTAGGTATTGTGGCTATTAGCAGAGCGTGACAGCCAGTCTGGTAAGGGCTCTGTTTGTTCTGAACAGATGAGCCATGGGGATCGACCAGTCCATTTGGCCGAGATTGCCATGCGTACTTAGGCTATGTTTGACACGACTTTCGTTGAGAGGTTCGTCGATGTAATGCTTACTTGGGAATAGATATATTGCTTCCTCGAGTTGATTGTCACCATGGGAACTTTGCGGTGATTTTTGATCAAAATATTTAGATTCGTCGCTAGAAATTTTTTTTTTACGTGGCTCAGTGAGTAGTCGTCGTCGCAAGATCCGCATTGCGTCACAAGCTCACGGGCTCACAGCGCATGCACCCTGTAGCACCTGTAGGTATTGCTATCGCAACTATGCTACCGTATGCACTCATCTTGTGTTCATGACGGGGTTCTTCGGCGCTTTAGGTTTTTTATAATTTTTAATTTATAATAGAGTAGTTATCTTTTAAATAGTATATCTTTTTAAAATAGAGTTTATAAATTAATTATAGTAGATATTGTATTAAATTTATTTATATTAACTAAAATCACATACAAATATCTCTTTTCATACTCTCTCTTGTAAACAATCAGAATTTAAACATTTGAATAAAAAACTATAAGCTACGGCCAAACATGCGCGATTGACCCAACCATCGTATAGGCCACCTCAACTCTCTTGTGATGGCTAGAGTTTTATTCCACACACGCACAGGATTAGCTACATGCATTTTTCTATATGATTTTTCGTAATTTGGATCCGTGATACACGGATTGTGAACCTTAATTAATATTGCCCAACTTGCTGATGGGTACGAGGAATGGACCGGGCGAGTTGAGAGAATCGGATGACCCAACTTGCTGATGGGTACGGGCAGCAGTGCTGCGACTTCTGTCCGTCGAAATCTCGGATGTGGGCAACCAACCAACCAGCGCCATGCGACGGACGGACGGATGGACCACGCTCTATCGAGGACGCTGTGCTGATCATTAGATCGGGACCATCCATATTGCCCATCAATGACGGAACCAGAATTTAATCATGCTTAGACTGTACTCTAACAATATAAAACGAATATCTATTTATACTTATATCACGATATAATAAAAGTATATCATAATTACATTATTGATATAAAACTGAAGTTCAATACTAAAACATAAAGTATAATAAAACAACATGACATGATGTCAAAATATAAATAATGTAACATAATAAAGATATAATTTAAGTACCTAAATCATGAAGATTTGCTTTCTATCCTATCCCGCCATTTCTTCATTGATAATTGGATATGAATAAGAACATGTAAATATAATATATGAAAGTAAATCAAACAAATGTATAAATAAATACGAACAACATGAAATTTACATTTATAAGAAGCTAACTTACCATTAGCATGAGATAGTTATTTCTTACGTAACATCATCCCTTGAAAACGTTTCAAAATCTTATCATCATTAATTGTTGCAAATATATCTCATTCGATATAACATACTATGGTATGATTCATCCACTCATCATTCATCTTATTCCGTAAATCAGTCTTAATAATCTTTATAGCCAAAAAGGCTTTTTTTACGGTTGTTGTTGCCATCAGCAAAATCAAGGCCAATTTAATAAGATGATATACAATTAAAAAAACTGTGTGTCCATCAATCTCAACCATCTTCACAGCAAGATTTTTAAGATCAGTATAATTTACAAAATCTAGATCACCTCTCACATCAGCAATAAATGTACCAAATTGGTCCTTAAAGACTACACAATCATATTCAGAGAAGTCATCACCATACATTTTCTACGTTAGTTACAATGTTGTTTGGCAATTCATCCCCAGAAAGCCTGAACATTTTCTATTTTTCCATATGCAGTATGAATGTATCCCTGGTTTTATGTATGATCTACAATTTCACATTCATTTGTAAGGTTTCAAAATTTTTACCTGAAGTCTGGGAGACGGGCGGCGCAAGTCGAGAGGGGACGGCACTGGCCGAGAGGGGGAGCGCTGGGGCGGCGCTGGCTGGGAGGTGGGTGGCGCAAGCCAGGAGGCGGGGCGGCGCAGGCTGGGAGGGGGGCGTTGGGTCGACGCTGGTCGGGAGGCGCGTGGCGCAGGCCAGGAGGGAGTCAAGAGATGGCTACTCGATTAGGGACACCAGTGGCAAGACCAGACTAGGGTCTCCGTCTCCCCAAAAGAGTCTTATAAGTGCTGGTCTGATCGTACTATCCAAACATAGCTACCGTTCGATCAACATCGTCCAAACAGCATGAGAGGACTCTTTGGACTATCTGAATAGCGCTACCCTTTCGACCGTTATATCTGGATCGGACCATCAGTAAAGCATACCTCTTCGAACGATCCAAACATTACCAATAATCTTTCGGCCATTGAATGTACATTGGACGATCAGCAGAGCATGACTCTTCGGACTGGACGATCGGCTAAGTAACCCTTGACTATTGGATCTGGATTGAACGACTGTCAACCGATACCTCTTCATGAGTTACTGGGCTAAATCCTAGCAATTCTACCTCAAGCTAGGATGAAAATACCTGGGTTATACACTATGTATTTTTTTCACGCTCCGAGCTTTAGCCTACCTTACCAGGGGCCCAATTCCGCCTCTGTTGCCGATGATCAGGGTGTTCTTATGCACTTCTACCTTATGACTTTTGGTTTATTTATAGTAAATAGTTTTTAAACAGTGTCTTTTTAGGTTGAAGTCTACAAGTAGATTATAATATATATTATATCGACTTCAGCTATATTGACCAAAATCATATGTAAGTATTTCTCTCTATACTTTAACTTGCAGCTAGAATTTAAAATTTTTAGCAAAAGACATAGAACCGCGGACTAAAACAACGTCCCCGTGAAATGCGCCCGCTCTGCTCCTGCTGTTTGCCTGCTGCCTCCGTGCATGGCAGACACGTGCGGCACGTGACGACACATGGCCGCCACAGCGCACGCCGCCACGTGATCTCTCGTCAACCAAGCAAGCATCCCGTCTGTGCGCACCTGCACAGCAACGAGAGCTGATGCGTGGCTCCATGAGAGCCATACTTGGATAGATACTGTATTGCTATGTCACTCACCGGTCACCGGTCAGAAACCCGGCACTTCCCTTTAGGTTTGACCAGCGCTTGCTCCAAGAGTGCGACGCGGATGAGTCGATGAGACCTTGTCCAGCATACACATGACATCGTGATCAAGCAAGTGGCGAGGGGAAAAAATCTCATCTCTTGACAGTTATCAGAGATCAGACCCATGGACGCCAGATTCAGGGAGCTTAAAAAAAACACGCTAAATATTGTTTATTAACAGAGCACAAGAAAGAAATAATTGTTAGAGTTCTCATATATCACCACCACATATATAGAAAAAAGAACAAGGGCATCCATTGAGAGAATATCACTCATTAACAACACCTGTAGTTGTTTTGACGAAAGATAGCAGCAACCGAGGGCGGGCAGGAAACCTAATTATACCCCTGTTCACGTTCTTCAGGCCGTAATAATCTGAATGCCAAGATCGTCGCGCGGCGGAGGATTCACATAACATTTTTAATATTATACACAAACTGCGGGGGATGAGAATACGGCTGCCGCATCTCAACTTATCGCCCGAACCACCCTTTCTGCGGCTGGACGACATCGCTGTCGTTCATCAGCTTGTCGAGCACCACGTTCAGATCTACATTCTGCCCATTCTCTGTCAACCTCCGCACAGTTGCCCGCACTTGCTCTCTTGAGAATCCCATTGTTGCGACCTTCTCGACAACATCATCAAGTGGCACCCTGTTGCCTGAAGAGCCACTCGGGCTGGAGCTGACTGGCACCGCTTGCGGTAGTATCTGAGCTGTGGGGAGCCTGCTGTAGTTGCCACTTCCCCCGGACGAGGGTCCTGAGGGAGCAAAAGGCGAAGGCGACTTCACTCCAGCACTGCCGCGGTGGGAAGGAGATCCAGTGTAACCGTATGATTCAGAGAAACCACTTCCCCCCTGTGGCCCATACCCACCGGCACCATAGGATGTCGGTGGCCCAGAGCTAGGCCTGACTGCAGGAGGTTCATACATGCTAGGATTTTGTCCATAGAATGGAGGGGCAGGTCCACTAGGCTGTGGCATATAAGGTGGAGGAGGGCGAACATTTGGTGGATAGCTCTGAGGCGGCGGCGCATATGGCATGGTTTCTTCTGGCTGCTGGGGCGCAGGGGGTGCAAGTGGAGGGTTAACATTTGCAGACTGAGGCGGTTGCGAGTATTGAGAAAATTGAGATGGGGGTTGATACTGCTGAGGCGGTGCTGGAGGTGCCTGTGGCTGTGGAACCGGAGGGGCTTGATACTGCTGGTGCATGGTTTCAGTTGGTTGAGCAGGTGGAGTGTAGTAGGGATCCCGTGGTAAAGCTGGCACTGAGGGAACCGGTGCAACAGGTGGTACTGATGGTACCTGCGAATGAGGTAAATGGCCTGGAAACTGTGACGGATGTTGGCTTTGAAGGGTTGGGGGTGGAGGCGGCGCATTTGGAGCAGGAAGGGCAGGAAGTGCCGGTGGTTGGGAAGGGGTCAGGACTTGATGTTGTTGCTGAATGGCTGCATGTGGTGGAGCTACTGGTTGCTGACGTGAGTCTGCCTGTCCAGCCCCGCTATTTTCTGATGACTGGTTCTCAGTTTTGGGTGTCTGGAGCTTTGCAAGATGGAGCTGTGTTTCAACAATTTCCTGCTTGTCGCGCAAAATCTGCACACCTGCTTGGACCTGCATGTAGTAATCGAAAAATTAACTCTCATAGCAGTACCAACAGAATTACTGTTACTAAGCACTGAACTGATACCTTCTAACGCTGATGATACTAAAAAAATGTGCATAAGTGGTTATTACATTAAAGGTGAATATGTGTGGCGTCATCATGACAAAAGATGAACCATACAACATGAATGCACAGATAAAAGGGAAAAGAAAGTTAAAATAAGGTTGAGATGCAACTATGCATCTAACAAGATGAAGCCTGAAGCATTTTATTTATGTATCACCGAATGGGCCAAAGCCTCGGAAGTCGAAACAAACAAATGTGTAGTTAACTACTTATCATGGAGCTCAAAGAAAAAGACTAGTACAAAAACTCATGCAAGCTATATATATTTATGAGTAATTTTTAACTTATTCTTCAAGTATAGCATCATATCTATTGACAACAATGACCAATGGTGATAGCAGCACTATGACCTATGTACTGAAAAAATTAAATAGCTGGACAACTCGCATGGAAAGATAAACACTAAATAAGAACAGTAGCATGCAACAAGTCAAATAAGTAAAACTGTCATAGGTAGACAGGCGTGATAAATCCTAATATCCTATGCGCCGCCACAAATAAATGACTTTGATGCAGGAGGAGACAGAGTTACAGCAATAAATATGAGGAACAGGACAATCCATTGTGAATGACAATATGACATACATTATCTACAATATATAGTTGAGAAGATAAGCAGTAAAGAATAGCAGTAGCATATGTGAAACAGGAAAAGATGATTATGAACAAATCCAAAGGAGCATAAATGTTTTTCCCTCTAATTACAAAAACTTATTCCAATATGACATCAGCTGCACTGCTTAGCAAGCACAATCATTGTATGATCTATCAACATTATCTCAGAGAGGGAGGGAGAGGGAGAGTCAAAGGAAGCATACCTCCCTCAGCATGTTCTCAAGTTGCCTCAGTTTTCCATCAGTGCTGCCATTACAGTTGCCGATTGTTAACTTCAACTCATCAACAGAATTTTCAAGATGGTGTGTTCTACCCTCCAGCTTTGAAAGCCTTGAGCTTACACCTTCCAGTGCATGCAACAGGTTGTCAGAATACTTCTTCATGGTTCGATCAATATCTGCCATAGTTACCATTCCAAAGTTACTCCTGTCCTCCTCGTGACTAACTTTCTTCAGCACATGAGGCTCCAATATGCCAGCACTCTTCCAATCAGAAGAAAATTTGTAAATATGTTATTTATATGATAAAGGATAGGTACTAATATTATCAAGTAACCATGAATCATGAACAGTTCATTCCATGCAATCAAATACTTCAGAACCAATGGATGCCTAAAAAGTAAAATATCTCTATTTTGTAAACATCAATAGTTAGCTGATAGCCAGTAATGGTTATATGACACTAACAGCAATAGCCAGTAATGGTTATATGACACTAACTAATAAAACGTTACAAGAGCGCATATGAGCTTGTAAATGGGAGAAATGGGGGAAACATGTATGTATCATTTGGATATCGGATGTGCTCAATTCAAATCAGTCATAGGCGAAAGAGCTCAGTTAAGTTATGTGTAGTCTTTTTACAATCTCAGCATAAATCTCATAGCACAAATGTACTAGCAGCTAGCAGCTTACAAAGAAAACTCAACATAAAAATCTACATAAGTATAGTCTCCTTAATAGTCTCTCCAACGGAGAAGCATTGACACATGGAACAAATTACAAATTCAGCGAGGTATGTTTTGCAAAAGTACAAATTAATTTGTAGACTGGTGTAGAAATGTGCAAATGCGATTATGCAAATCATTCGGCAGTGCTCAGTTGATATCATGTAGACAACACAGTCAGAACTTTCCAGCCCATCCTATATGATACACTAACACGGCCACAAAATTTAGGAGTAGCAGCTAGAAGTATCCACCAGTGTGTCTCGTGTATCTTTTATCCAGCAGAACAGCATCTACTTATGGCGTATATTACCCAGAAATTCTACATCACAAAACTGTTGACGAACTACGAGTTGAGTTTTCTCTTACCAAACTAGGCGCCTTTGTACACAAAAGAGTTGGATTTTTTTCTATTCGATTTGGGATGCAACTACATGAAACACAGCTAGATCGAGAGATCTAACGGGGGAAGGAACCACCGATTAAAAAAAAGTACCTTGAGGTTGTAGGAGGCGGAGGCGGCCTTGGAGTTGGAGTCCAGAGACGCCCAGGAGGGCGGTGCGGCGGTAGGGGCGGCGGACGAAGCAGCGGTGCGGATGGGCTGGAAGTCGTAGCTGGGCAGCACGTCGTCGGCGCTGCCGTTGGAGCTGTGGCTGCGGCGGCGGCAGTCCTCGGTATCCTCCTGGGGGTTGGGGCTCATCAGATCGAGGAGCTCCGCGGCAGCGCCGCCGCCGCCGGCGGCAACGGAGGAGGAGGGGGAGGCGGAGGCGGCGAGGCCGAGGATCTGCTTGTCCATGAAGTGCGACGTGTTCATCGTTAGAGATCGCCTCGTCGGCGGCGGGAGAGGGTGGGATGCGGTGTGCGGCGTTTGGTGGGGCTTGGAAGGGAGCTGGGAACTGATGGCGAAGTGAGAGGAACGAGGAGGAGGGTGGAATCCAGCTGGGACGGCGAGACGAGACGGGACGGAACGGCGAGTGAATCGCTTGGTTTGCTGCTCGTACTACTCCCCTTTATTGGGCCTGATTTGGGTGGGCTTTTGTCGGCTCCAGGTTTTCTAGGCCGGATGAGGTTTAGTGGTTGGTTTTATTGGGCCTTCTTTTCTCTTCTTCCTCGTTTTTCCAAGTGAGAGAGAGAATTTCCTTGCTTCTTGAATCGTGCACAAAGGAACTCGTGGAGAATTGTCACGGCCACATCATACGACCTCAATTGGTGACTACGGCTGACCATGGATGATGAAGATTTAAGGCATCTAACATGTCAGGTGCATTTTTGAGCCGTGTTAGCAGCTGGGCTTTAGAGGCCCATTTGCAACTGTAGCATGAAGAGAGGGGCAAACTGAGAAGACTCGTCCTTTTCGGCTTTTAAGCCAGTTTATGCTTTAGACTTCTTTTAATAATTATTATTTATTAGATTAATAAATAGTGATCAAAATGCAATGGAATGTATTCCCCATTCCAGCCTTCTTCCTCCGCGAGTTCCTCTCTGTCTAGTCTTCCCCTGAACCCCTGCCATTCTACTCCAAATTCCTTGCTCTTCCCAGTATAAACTCTGTTCCTTCTCTCTTGCTACCAATTACCGATCGGGTTCGTAACGTATTCTTTTTTGAATGAAAAGCAGGAGAGCTGCCTTCATTTCATTGATAAGGAGGAGGAACAGTTAAAGCGAAAGCTTAGAAAGAAAACAAACTATACAGAGGTAAGCGTAGAGGTTTGCAAGAGTTAAGACTGGTTGATGATATTCGCCATCAAACAATTAGAAACTATTTCTTCAACATCCCACATTCTTGATGGGTCAGTGTAATACTTTTCAGATTTTCTAGAAAGAATGCGTAATTTGTAGTGCGCAAATACGAGATCCTCAGCATATCCAGGGTTAAGCCTACAACAATACTATTGCAATGAAATCCAATGCTTATGTAAGAAATGGTAAATTAAGAAAAGAAGGTAAGTGTAGAACCTATTCCTCATTGAACTATGGATTAAACCATACGTGCTTCAATTTTTTTCAGTGCAAGAAGATGATGTTGGCTGTCCAAGTAACCTCAATGCCAATTTTCTCAAATATGGAGCATAGTTACCATAAATTCCCCACTATTGCTTTGGTACTAGATGGGCTCTATCCTTAATTGAGTCAAAGAAATTAAATTCACTTCTAAACAAAGATAAATATATAAATTGTTGTTTGATATATCGCAACTTATCACCAACAAAAAACCTCCCAAAACATTCATTCCTCATGTCCAAAATTTTAATGTCCATATGAGGAGCTTGGTGGTTTAGAATCTCATCAAGCCAAAATTTCACTATAATATCTAAAAAAGAACGCAACATGAGGTTTGGAACACTCAACACGTGCACCAGCTGGACGAGGGCCTCCACTCCCCATCTCTAGGTGTTCGGCATCGACAACGTCAAGGTCGACTACAGGGGCGCTCGTTTTAGCAATAGCTTTTGGCTTTTGGCTGAAATTTCACTGTAGCTGGCTTTTTTTACTATAGTTGATTTGGCTTTTTAGGCATAATTAATTTTTAAAAAATGTAAAAATAGAAAAAAAACATGTTAACCCATTAGGGACAATACAAAGGAACACGAAAAAAAGAAAATACAAAAAAGCCTAAAATATCTAAAAAAATTCAGAAAAAAACGAAATACTGAATAGTGAAAAAAAGTAGAAGTTAAAAGCTGAAGCTGAAAAAAAACCAAAATGAGCGGGCCGTAATACATGTAAGTTTAATTGTCTTGCAATTAAAAAAAGAAACCCTCCTCGACTTGATAATAAAAATTAAATGTATATGTTGAGGTAGTAGTATAGGAACTATGGACTCCGGTGGCGCGGACCAGACCTACGACCCTCGCTCCCACCTCCAGGTTGTCCGGCAGCGTCAAGGTCGACGGTTGGTTAACTTGCCATTATAAAACGAAACCCTCCTCGACTTGAAGGCAACTGTACACCGAGCCCTGCTTTCGCAATGGGCTGCGATGAATTCATCCTCGACTCCGGCGCGTCGTGCCACGCCACCGGCGACATGGAACTCCTCGTCGACTTCACGCCTGCGCCGCAGACCGGCCGTTCCGTCCGCGTGGCCAACGGCTCTCTGCTGCCGATACTCGGCCATGGGTGTGTTCGTCTCCAAGGATCAGTCACCCTCCCCGGCGTGCTGTACGTTCCCGGCCTGGCCAAGAACATAGTGTCAGTGTCCAGGCTCGGTGAGCTCGATTACAGCGTCACATTCTCCCCGACCAGATGCTTCATCTGGGAGGCCTGTGATGGCGCGGTGGTCGGCGAGGGCCGGCGAGTCAACGGGCTGTTTCAGTTGGACTACCTGCGAGTCCCACTTGGTAGAGCTCGCTGTGCGGCCTGTACGCACCTCGGCTCCGAGTGAACGCATGCCGTTTGCAAGGTGCCGCTACTACTGAATTCGAGTACGATTTTGTGCAACCAGCTTGTCTGTTACTTTGGTCGATGCTAAGATACACATGGTTCCGATGCGCCATGTGTTTGTACCGAATAAACTTCTCTCAGTGCGTGCCGGTGCACGCGCTATTATGTTCACGAACTGAGTTTTCTGTTACCAAACTAGGCGACTTTGTACACAAAAGTGTTGGATTTTTTTTTTCTGTTCGATTTGGGATGCAACTACATGAAACACAGGCACACAACTAGATCTGCTTGTCCATGAACTGCGACGTGTTCATCGTTAGAGATCGCCTCGTCGGCGGCGGGAGAGGGTGGGATGCGGTGTGCGGCGTTCGGGTGGGCTTTTGTGGGCTCTGGGTTATCTGGCGGATGAGGTTTAGTGGTTGGATTTTTGGCCTTCTTTTCTCTTTTTCTCCCTCCTCATTTTTGAAGAGAGAGAGAGAGAGAATTTCCTTGCTTTGCTTCTTGAATCGTGCACAAAGGTGTTCGTGGAGAATTGTCACGACCACATCATACGACCTCAATTGGTGACTACGGCTGGCCATGGGTGATAAAGTGCCTGTTCTTTTGCGGATTCTAAAAATCGTTTTTAACTTTTGCTACAGTAATTAACTTTTAAATAGAGTATTTTTTTAAGATAGGGTCTACAAGTTAATTGTAGTACACGTTAAAAACCTAATATCTGTATCATCAAAAATCGTAAGCAAGTATCTCTCTTTCCGCAATCTCTGTTGCAAACAGCCAAAAAACCATCAGCCACAGCCAAAAACTATCAGCCGCAGCCAAAAAGAATAGGCCCGAAGATTAAGTCACCGAACGTGTCATGTGGACTTTTGAGCCGTGTTAGCAGATGGGCTTTGGAGGCCCATTTGCAACTTTAGCATGGAGAGGGAGGGGGGGCGAGCTGAGAAGATAGGTTCTTTTCGACTTTTCAACCAGTTATTGCTTTTAACTTTTTCAAAAATTATTATTTATTAGACTAATAACTATAGCTAAAATACAATCGAATCTATTCCCCATTCCTGCCTCTTCCTCCCTGAGTTCCTCTGTCTAGTCTTCCCCTGAAACCCTGCTATTCTACCCCAAATTCCTTGCTCTTCCCAGTATAAACTCTATTCCTTCTCTCCTGGCTACCAATTACTGATAGGGTTCGTAACCAATTTTTTTTAATGAAAAGCAGGAGAGCTGCCTTCATTTCATTGATAAGGAGGGGGAACAGTTAAAGCGAAAGCAAAGAAAGAAAACAAACTATACAGGGGTAAGCGCAGAGGTTTGCAAGATTGATGATATCCTGCAAACGTTTGCAAGAGTAACTGAGTGAGCGCAGCGTTCAGAGTTGATCCTGCCTATTGTCGTAAGGCAGGGGAAACCGCATCAGATCGTAAAGGTAAGGGTTCCGGCGTCGACAGCAATCTGATGAACTGTGTGCGACATTGTCTCAGGCAGAGTTGCAGCATTGTTCCGATGCGGTGGCGGCGGCGGCATCGGTTTATGTAGAGGTCAGCGCTCGTGTGGCAACGACAATTTGATCAACTTTGCCCCGCAATCTCCCGCAGGGCTAGCAGCATCTGTTCTGCTCTGCTCTGCTTGTACTTAGAAACAGAGCATGGTTACCAAGACAGGTGCCCTGTTCGAATTACTCTGCCTGCATCAATTTTCGCAGAAGCTCTGCACCTACAGGTGCAATGGAGTACTACTCTTTTTGAGTCATGGAGGACATTCGGTAATGTTGTAATCTAACTCAAAAATCAGAAACTTCAATCCTTGTCATAACTCATAACTCAGGAGGAAGAAGCCACACAATCCATGTATAATCAAAACGAATCAGGAAGAAAAAACACGCTTTCATTGATTCGAATAAGCGGATATAATCTTACAAAACGCAAAAAAACCAATACCATAAGAGCTAAACAACTTGGAAGCTCTCACACATAATTGTTTCGACCCGAAGGTAGATACCAGGAGTGCATCATTACCTTAGGGCATCCATAATGTATGAAAAAAGGGGTTTTAAGTCAGTTTAAGGTCAACCTTATACATTACAGGATTAGCCTTAAAAAGGTCATAAGCAAAAAAAGCTTAAGACCAACCCTCAAACTAAAGATCTGGCCATAAACATTAAAATACAATTTTTCTTGTGTATTCTGTCCTTCTCTCTCCTAAGTAGAACCCTTCCTTAGAGCCCAGTGATGATCTTAAATAGGGCCGGTTCTGAGATTTTTAAGGTCCAGAGCGAAACTAGAAATAGGAGCCCTAGTATAAATATCTATATATATATATATATATATATATATATATATATATATATATATATATATATACACACACACACACACACAAACACACACACATCCTGTTAGATCACGTGGAGGCGAGCATAAGCAGCTGTGCATCCACATTACTCAAACGTTGAAGTATCTCAGGACAACTTTAATATATTACCCTTTTTCACTCATACGTACCGGCAGATCAACAACAATTCAAGGCAATCTCTATTTCACAAATAGGATATCCTATAAGTACACAGAGATTACTAAACTAATGGGAGTCCATTAATCGAGCAACACAGACGAAGCATACCAGAAAGAAGATGTGTCATCGATATAATACGACCGCCAATGCATGGTACAACCTTAAGCAACCAGTCTCCACTCTTCAAATCAACAGGTGTTTTCGAGAGCTCAGCACCTTCCTGTCCTGATGGTTCGCCTATATCAGGTATAGGCTGAATCATCTCTGTACAACCATCAGAAGATAGCAATGTAAGCCGAGTTCAGACTATTTAACTACAGCAATAGTAAGCACTTCCAGATCTGAAATATTAGAATCATAGCGCAGGGGTAGGATAGATACCCAAACGGTTCTTGTGCTCAAGTTCAGTTGTTGCAACTAAGCTAGACACTTCAGACTCAGAAGGCATTGTAAGATGTACTTCTTCACCATCAACACCATGTGAACTTATCTGAGTTCAACAAAATAATAATTAAAACACTTACAATCAAGAACTGTTTATGTCCTGATGTGGCAAAAACATAGTTAACCAATAGACATACCATAGCACCTCCACCAAGTAATATACTTATGTTTAAGTTACGTTTTGGTCTCTTCCAGGATCCTTCAGTTTTCAGAACTTTCACAGAAACCACTGATGAGTGGAGTTCGGCAACATAATATGTCAAAAGATAGTTCCCTGTGAACCCATATCCATCCCAAATCTTGAAGAGGACACCTTGACTTTACTCAAAACGATTAGTCATGGTGCGAGCGTAACATCTCGCACACAAGAACATGACATTTCAAATCGAGCTTGAACACGTAAAATAAGGCTAACTAATGCAGAAAACATGAGATATAATGGAAATGTAGATTAGTTTGTTGCGGTCAGATCTGTTATCTTATCCGTTCAAACACATATGAGCATTTACAGATCACTAAAAGTAACTAGATCTGATCTTCACAAAGGGGAAACGGAGGTTTGGTTGTGACTGGCATTTGAACATAACCAACCTCCCGATACACCACAAATCACAAAGCCAACGGAGTTCAGACTGAAGAGGAAGTCCCCGGGGCGCGCGTCCCCAACGAACCGCGCCAGCGCACGGCGGATATTGGCGTCGGTGGGCTACGGCGCGGAGGGGTCGAGGGCCCCTAGATTTTGGGGGCCTGAGGCGGCCGCCCCGCTCGCCCCCCCTAGGGCCGGCCCTGATCTTAAACATAACAGATGGAACCTTAAGCATTAGATGAGGTCCACCTTAAAACCTATTGAGACCTTACACACTACTGATACCCTTACTAAACCTCAATAGACATAGTCGACACGACACAGCTTGGACGACGACCCCGACCACGGCACATCGACGGTCACCATGCCGTCCTTGTACGCGAACTCGGCATCCTGGCCGTCCACCCTGCACAGCCTGGGCCTCGCTGACGAGTACGCCACCATCTCCCCGGCGCCTTTCACCGCCACCTCCGCCACCTCCGCCGTCACGTCGCCGCTCCCCTCCTTCCTCGCCTCGAAGGCCTGCACCGCGCCGCCGGTGTTGAGCATGTTGGCGAGCCCGATGGGCGCGAACAGGATGGACCTCTCCGGCGAGATGACCCTCACGGGGGCCACGACGAGGAGCTCGTAGGTGAAGGGCTCGAGCGTCAGCTCCACGCCTTCCTCCGGGAGGAGCAGCTCCAGCTTCCTGGCCTCCACGAAGTACGCGGCGAACTGCGTGACGCCCTTGACGGAGATGGGGTTCTTGCCGCTCCTCCACTCGATGTCCGCCGGCCGCGCGCGCGCCGTCACGGGGACGGAGAACTGCGACGCGCACTTGTTCCGCCGCGCCTCGGGGCTCCACCCGCCGCCCTGGCAGTTGAACGCGCCGAGAACTCCCGAGAATTTATTCAGGTTCCATATCTTGAGCATGGTCTGGCCGTCGTGGAGCGGGTCCCGGAAGAGGCAGTCGCGGGTGGGGAGAGCGTAGTGGTCGCAGCGGAGGATGGTGCCGTCGGGGAGGGCGAGGCGGCGGAGGAGCGCAAAGTCGTGGCTGCCGACGGAGTCGCTGATGTAGATGGGCCCGCCGGAGACGGCGCGGGAGGCGGCGTGGAAGGCGGCGCAGGGGTGGGTGGACTGGAACATGTCCCAGTCGGGGTGGATGAAGTTGCCCATCCAGAGGCTGTTGTAGGCGCAGTGCACCATGTGGCAGCCCTGCAGCCAGAAGGTGCCGTTGGGGTCGCCGGAGGGGTCGGTGCACCAGAAGTCGTCGCCGACGCGGCCCAGCGAGATGGCCTCCGTGCCCAGCAGCATGAAGTCGTTGCAGTGCTCCATGCTCGCGATCACGCCGTTGCCGTTGAAGTGGCGCCGGACCGACTCCGTCAGCCCGCGGAAGTAGGCCTTGGCAAGATCCACCCGGCCGCCGTACTCCTCGCACACCATCTCCAGCAGCTGCAACGCACTAGTCAGTACCTTTTTTCAGCCGACACTGTCAAAATCATGGTTTTTTCTTCTTTTTTATCGATTGCAGAAAAATTAACATGTTCTTTTGTTGTCGGTGTAAAACTGGATTAAATATGTGCCAATAGCATTCTTGTGGTTCTAATTAAGCACATTAACGCGTGAGGGAGCAAGAAATCGACGTGGTGTTGTCAAATGTCAAATGGGCTGTTTTCCCTACCGTTCAGGTCACTGGCTGTTGAAAAACTTCGAACTGTCATCACAAAAGTAGAGGGGGATAGCCTCCGGAATTGAACATGACACAACATAAATGTTGTGGATCACATGTATTCTGACATTAATTTGGACAAGAATTCTGAAAATATTTAACAGTTATCACATGAGAAAGGCAGAATAGGACTGGATTGCCAAATGAAAACAGAGTATTTTGGCCTACGTGCTATTGAATCAACTAGTTAGGGTTGCTCATTATGGTAGTGCTTTTCTAATTATCATGGCACAAAATATATCTGCACCATAGCGACAAACTCTGCTCTGTAGTGGATGCGATTTCAGACCCAAAACTATGGACTTACGTGATCAGTTTTCGATTAGGACAAAACTAACAATTTTTCTTCTAATGTAGCGCATGCAATTCTCAAACGGGTGGACCCAGTCGGTTCCCGGTTCATACGGTTATTAGTCGGGAAACCTCAAGAACCCTCACCCTAGTCATGTGCACCGCTCCATGAACAGTGAACATTCTTGTGCTAATCCATCCACTAATTAAGCACGTACTAGTGATAAAATCGAAGCTATAAAAGAAGAAGAGTTCATTAAAGACTTACATGTATGACGTCGATCTTGACGCCGTCGATGCCGGAGGCCTGGAGGTGGGAGTGGAGGCCCTCGTAGAGCTCGTGCGCGCGCCTGGGGTCCACGAGCCCGACGCCGTTGTTGACGATCTTGTTGACGGCGAGGTCCTCCATGGTGCGCTGCAGCCCCGGCGAGAGCTTCGGCGTGACGGCCTTCGCCGGCGGCAGCCCCGGCGCGCCGGGTCGGAGCCCGCCCCAGTACCCGCACAGCGCGTGCCACACGTACACCTGCTCCACCGTCGGGAACGCCGCCTTCATCTCCCGCACGAACCCGCCCATGCCGCCCTTGTAGCCCCGGAACTTGTGGTTCTCCTGGAACTTGATCAGCCGGCACGGCATCTGCTCGCCGGCCGACGTCCGGTTCATGCCCTCGGAGCCATCGCTCGGGTCGTCCTCGTCGTGGCAGATGGACTGCCATCCGTCGTCGATCAGCACGAGCCCCGGCGGGCACCCGCCCTCGGCGAGCCGCCGCACGCCCTCCCAGACGCCCTCCGGGTGCACCTTCAGGTAGAAGGCGTCCCACGTGCACCACCCGAACTTGTCCACGATCGGCGGCGGCGTCTTCTCCTCCAGCAGCCGGAACGTGCCGAGGTGGGCGCGCACCACCTTCATGGCCTCCTTGGCCAGCTCAAACGGGTCGTCCCCTGCGTGAAGATACAGGGCGCTCCGGAACACGGAGCCCCTCACAGTGGACGACCCGCTCTCCAAGCACACGTCCACGTAGTTCTCCACCTTCCCCGACTCGAGGCAGGCCCGGAAGGGACCCTCGACGATGGGGAGGAGGAGGACGTAGGGCCGGCCGGTCGACTCTGACCGCTCGACGATCATCATCTGGGTCTCGTTCTCCACGTCCTTGCCGTTTGTACCCACCCAGTGGGTCGACCACCACACCTTGAAACGGAAAATGCTCATGAACCTTGTGTCGCGGAGCTTACCGATGGGCACCACGTGCCGGCTCTTGGGCGTCGGCGCGTCGAAGCCGAGGAAGCTACCGTCGGCGGCGCCGCTCACGTCGGCGGTGGGCACGAGGGTCGACGCCGGGGTGATGCGGATGTTGGCGGGGACGTCGAGGAGGACAGGGTGGCCGTCCACGGCGAGGTCCTTGCCCTTGATGGCGAAGCGCGACGGCTTGAAGCCGTCGACGGCCACGTCGCCGACCTGGTCGTCGGTGGCCTTGCTGAGGTTGGGAGCCATGGCGAGGTGATCGGCTTTCTTGGCTCGCTGCTTGAACCGGTGGCTTCGAGAGAACTAGAAGAGATCCGAGGTATAGGCTTTGCTTGCTCGTTGCTAAGCTTGGTTGGTGCTTTGCCGAAGAGACGAGAAGCCAATTGGCGCAAATTTATAGAGGGGTTGTGCGCGCCCCAGAAGGAAAGCTCCATTGGGTTTTTTTCGGTTTATGATAGTTTATTATTTCTCTTAAACTAATAAACGAAACAGAAAACAATCATTTATGTTAGGATGTAAAAAAAAAACCACCTCTTCTTCGTGATGGTTACATGGAAACAGGAGTAAATTTCACCGCCCTAATCGTGTATGTCGATCGAGCTTGCATCCTCTAATTGTCCCCTTCAGATTTTTTTTCCTCCCTTATTTCCTTGTTGGAAGTACCGCTGCAGGGTATCTGAATTTTCATTGGGTGATATATCACGCATGGAAGATCTCGAGCAATCGACAGCCGATAGCGTAGCATTCTCCTAATTAATGACCGAGATCTTGTAGCGTGCGTGATTTTGTTCTCTTTTATACCAAGCGGACGATTTTGTTCGGGGGGATGCTATCATCGTATCATGCCGAAATTTACTGCCCCCTAAGATTTTGCTGCGAAAGAAAGGCACCGAATCCCAACGATTTTTCCACCATTGACGCGCATCCATGTTTGGGTGTATCGTGTGTATGTGCAATTTTGGGTTTATGCGGGCGTGCTGCGACTCAGGGACGGAGACGGACGGCGCCTGTTGCATACCGTAACCGTGGTGATGTGCCGGAGTGCCGGCGAAGGAGAGCGTCTTTCACCGTACATTATCCGTCTGTTCCAAGGAGTTTATAAGCTAGAGCTTATGATTTTTTTTGTATGTATTATGGCTACAAAAATACCGCATGGCTGTTATTTATTGTGAATTAAAAATAGAAAAAGTAGCAAACAATTCATCAAAATTAGAAAAATATTGCTATATCTTTTAGAATAATGTAAAGGAATAAAAGAAAAATAAAAAAGCTAGAAAAATAAAATTTTAGAAGCTAAATAACTGAAACTGTTTGGAGCAGAGTGTTACACGTGACGGCGGAAGAAACGACGAAGTAAACAAGATCAATCGCAGAGAGACACAAGATTTAACGTGGAAAACCCTCCCAATGCGAGAGGGGAAAAACCACGGGCGCCAGCCAGCAACAATCTTCACTATATCGGGTGAGGTTACAACGCCGGGAATTTACAACTCTAATACTCTATCCCAAACGGCGGCTTACAGGATATATATAACAAGAAAACCCTACCTAAGCCTCCGGCGACGGGCCTCCGCTACGCTCTGTCCAGAAACTGGTCTAATTGATATATAGAATTTGGATCACAAATCAACACAGAGCTTGCTAAAAACCTTTTGCTTTGGTCTTTTGTTGATGGTGGTTAACTGAATTAGCAACCTTTAGACTATGGGGCAGTACAAATCAAACGGATGGTGCAGTAAAATTTATAGGGTAATTTTAACCTTTAGGCACACAAGTGTTGTCATGTTCCGAAAGCGTGTGTGACTGTGGTGATCGGAACGGCTTCTAAAAGCTTCAGCTTCTAGTTTCAGCTTTTTTTTCACTATTCACTACACTATCCACTAACTCATTTACATGTGTTTTTCACCACTCGGTGTTTTTTCAATTTAAGCCAAAAGCCATCGCTATTCCGATCACCCCCTGTGTGTGAACTCCAGGCCCCAGAGTGCGTCGGGTGGGTCAGGTCAGGTGCCTACTCGAACGAGCTCCGCGCCTCCGCGCGACACGTCGACTACAATGTGTTCTGAAGACACCTGTTGTTGCGTGCCTCCCTAGTTCCATGTGGCACCCGCTACTCTCGGTTACTGATACGTTAGTCATGTCTCTGGGTTAATTAACTTTGACTAAAAAAATCCTCTTCGACTTGAGATTTTTGCCTCACCAAAGGGTCGGTTCTTTTGTTTTTTTGGTCTCACCAAACGGAAAGTATTCTCCGGACAGTTTTTTAAAACTATTTATTCAATTGATTTCATAAATTTAAAATTATATATATTCTCTATCATTATGTTAAAACATACACACAGAAATTGTCGGTCATAATAAAGAACCAACAGCCGCAAAAATAAGCAGAGCCAAAGTCAGCCGTCGAGGCCTTCCCAGAAGGCCAGAAGAGTTCTGGACGTATGGGCGTGGGCCACATGTGGCCCCACGCGGATGCTGCAATCCCGCTTTTTTTCTTTTTTATTCTTCGAGAAAGTGGTTTGGTTGGTAGACTACTGTATTGTGTTGCACGTTGCAACTCTGGCGGTGCTGCCCTTCATTTCAGCCGTATGCCCCTGCTCAGGTTATACAGTGTTGCGCTGCTAAGCATTTCAGCCACTGCGAGGCGTGTGTTATGATCTGAGATGATTGTTATGCACAGTATCTATTACTAATACTTGTTTTTTACTAATACTTGTTTAAAACGAATGAATTTTATACATACTTTACGAGGGCCGGTTAAAGTCTGCCTGGATAAAAAAGAATCAACATTAAATGAAAAAGTGCTAGGTGCTGTATCGGTAGCTTTTGACTGATTACGAGAGAGCTTGAGGATGTAAGAACACTCACGTTAAGAAGCCACTTTAATTAAAAAAAACTCCTACAATGACTTACAAACAACATATACAATATGTATTACGAAATTTTTGAAACATAGGAATTTTATACATATTTTACAAGAGCCAGTTAAGCCCTACATGAATCGAAAAAGATTCATGCATTAAATGAAAAAGTGATGTTTAAAAGTGTTATAGCTGTAGCTTTTAGTTGATTGTGGGAGAGTTTGAGGATATAAGGATACTCACCTTAAGAAACTACTCTATTTAAAATAACTCTTATAGTGATTTCAATAAATGATATATGGAAATCATATTAAAAAGTTAATTTATTCAAAAACCAATTTATAAAAAGGCAAAAGACAAAAGTTATTTAGAACCGATCTAATTATATGCGGCAAAAGCCCCAGGCTCCATCCAGAGGGACCGAGCTAGTCCGTTGGCGGTTGATAGGTACTGCAACTGCTGTAGGGGGTGATTGTTTTAGCGATGGCTTCTGGCTTTTGGCTGAAATTTCACTGTAGCTGGCTTTTTTTTATTGTAGCTAATTTAGCTTTTTAGGTATAATTAAATTTAAAAAATATAAAAATAGAAAAAATATGTTAGCCCATCACGGACAATGCAAAGGAACACGGGAAAAAAAGAAAAATATAAAAAAGTTCAAAAAATTTAAAAAAATTAAGAAAAAGATAAATTACTGAATAGTGAAAAAAAAACTGAAACTAGAAGCTGAAACTGAAAAAAAGCTGAAACCAGCGGGCCGTAATCAAATGGAACTTTTCAACGAAGAACCGTCGACGTGGTTAAGATGGATGGATGTGCGACGTGTACGTCCCATAGGCATGCAGGTGTCGGTGTAAACATGCAACGACTAACGTCCCGTTTCGGACGGCTTTGGTCTTCTGTCTTTTAGATTCTAGAGATGAAAGTCGTTTGAAACATATTTATTTTTTAATTAGTTTTTTTATTGTTTATAAAAATATAATATCATTTTTTATTTTTCTTTCATAAAATAATTTTTTAAAAAATTAACAATCATTATACGGAATCATTTTAATCATGAACCCATCAAAAGGCCGAATTGAACGGGCCTAATTCAACTAATAATCCAAGAGCCTGGAAAGCTTGGTCGGTGCAGGTCACGTGAGTGAAGCGATCCAAAGAGTTAACTGGCCAATGGAGGAGTAACGTGCGTGGCTGCGTGCCAAGAGCCTAGAGCACTGCAACCAAACGGGTAAACTAACGCCACCGACCGATGCAACTTATCGGTGAAAATTCGAAACCGTGTCGTCGTAACGCTCCAGCCGTGTGCGCACCGACCTCTCGATAGCGACCTGCCCTGCACGTACAGTACAGTGCAGCAGCTGATTCAAGATCCTATCCAGAAACATGCCACGGACGCAGAAACCGAAGCGGATGGCCAGTGGGGCCACCGCGGCAGTCGTGGCTGGCACTGGCACAACACACGGCATGCGGGGGGGTCTGGCCGGCCAGTGGCGCGCGTCCGGAGGAAGCTTACACTTGTTCAGCTCTCTCGCCTCGCGCGGTCTGCCAGCTTACGTACATGCCTTGTCGACGCGAAGACGTGCAGCGAGCTGCTAGCCATACAGGATGTTGACTTGTCACTTTGCGCCTACTAGTAAGGTGCCCGTGCGTTGCAACGGAAAACAAAATAAAAGTGATGCATACTATCAAATATGCATACATAATACAAAATCTGGTAGCAACATCTATATTACCCCATTCTAAATGCATACATAATACAAAATCTGGCATTATCCTTTTAAGCCGTTGGTTCATACTTAAGGGAAAATCCAGTACATCTAAGTATCCAACTATAACTCTTTCTGTTGTATATATTAAGTGGTCTGCAGGTTATCATTTGAATATTGTGAAATGTAAGCAAAATGTATGTTCAAACTCACTATTTTGTATAACAAAATATGATCCATGGGACCTGGACATTCAAAACTGCCTTGAACCATCTTATACACCATTCCACCGGAATTTTTCAGTTAGTGGCTTCGGAATGCATTTATGGAACATTACTCGGAGTTTTGAATTACTCGGAGTTTCAAAAAAGTAGTGCACCTGTAATGTCACACCTAAAACTCTTTTAACCCTAAACCCCTTTAACCCTAAAACCCATCTCCTACACCACCCATCCCCGTGCGCTGTGTTCATTCCGCCTTCTCCCTACCTCTTCTTCCGCCTCGCCTTCCGCCTCTCCATCCCTCCCGCATTCGTGCCTTTCGCCTCCTCCCTGCCTCTTCTTCCGCCTCTCTCCATCGCCCCTCCCGCCGCCGCGCCTTCCGCCTCTCTCCATCGCCTCCTCCGCGCGCGCGCCTCGCCTCCTCCCGTCCGCCTCCCACCGAACTCATGCGCCTTTCTCCATCGCGACTCCGCGCCGCGCGCGCCTCGCCTCCTCCTCCTCCGCCTCGCCACCTCCGCCCCGCGCCGCATCATCCTCCTCCCGCGCCGCCTCCTCCTCTACCCGGACGCCTCCTCCCTACTCCGCCTCTCCATCGCCCCTCCGCGCCGCGCCTCTCGCCTCCTCCCATCTGCCTCCCCAACCGAACCCGTGCGCCTTTCTCCATCGCGACTCCCGCCGTCGCGCCACCCTCGCCTCCTTCCTCCCTCCGCCTCGCCACCTCCGCCCCGCGCCGCCGCATCATCCTCCCGGTGCCGCCTCCTCCCTAGCCCGCGCCGCCGCCACCTCCTTCTCTACCCATGCGAATCGAATATGACACAGGCACATAGCACATAAGCATTTCATTATATCAACAACTATATTAAACAATAAATCTAATGCAAACTAACAATTTCAGCAAACAGTTTTGCAACCTTGTAGAGCATAACAATTTCAACAATTTTAGTTGGGTCTTGACGGAGCTCAGCTGGTTCACCTTCACGGCGAGCAGATCCTTCTGCAAATCACCACGACACAACAACACAAACGCACGATTCATTTGTAATTTCAGCACGTGAAGACTCGTCCGGATCAAGAACCAACCCAACCCAGAAGGAAGTGCGCGAGAGACGGGGGGAGAGCAGGAGGAGAAGAAAAGGGCGGGACCTTGTGGAAGTCGGCGGGAGCGACGCCGGGGAGGTAGAACCCGCGGGCGGCGCCGGCGGAGTAGGCGAGAACGAGGAGGAGCACCAGTTGGGCCGCCATGGGTGGGGTGGGGGATCACCACTTGGAGGACGAAGGCGCGGCCCATGGCGGCGTCGACGAATCGGTCCTCCAGGTGCCGCACCTCCCCGGCGAACACCACCAACGGGAAGGTCTCGATCGTCTTGAGCACCGCTTCGGCTCCTCTGGCTCGGGTACTCGGGAGTTGCGGCGCCTTCTTCGTCTTCCAAGCGTCCATCGTTCACCTCTGCGCGCGCGGCTTCTTATCCGGCGCCACCGTCGAACGAAGTCTTGGCCGCGGAGGAGGGGAGGATGCGGCGCGGAGGAGGGAGAGGGATGGGGTAGGAGGCGGCGGCGCGGGGACGGAGAGGGGAGGCGGCGCGCGGGGTTGGGGAGGAGGAGGAGGCGCTGGGGCTGGAGGTAGAGGCGGCGCGCTGGGAGGAGGAGGAGGAGGAGGAGGCGCCGCGGGGTGGGAGGGAGGGGAGGAGGCGGCGGCACGGGTGGGGAGGGGAGGAGGCGGGGCGCGAGGAGAGCGAGGCGGCGGGAGAGAGCGGGGAGGCGGGGCGCAGCGGCGCGGGGGGGGGGGAGGAGGCCGCGGGGAGAGCGAGGGGAGGCGTGGGGCGGCGGGAGGAAGAGCGAGGAGGAGGCGTGGGGGCGGCGGGGGGAAGAGCGAGGGGTAGGCGTGGGGGCGGAGGGGTGACGTTGGGATTTTAGGGTTTAATCAGATCATGTGGCTGAGAAGAGAGGAGAAAGATCGAATGGTTAAGAAGTGAGGGAGGTGGACGTGACGGCAACCACCAACTCCTTCTTTTTAAATAGTAAAGATACGACACGACATCTGCACGCGGGTACGAGTACGCCGAACGGTTTATGATTTTTTTCACTGTATTGATAGTTTTTTATTATACCTTTTTAAGATTGTAATAAATGATATTTAAAATAGTAGACTTAAAAGATCGTTTGAAGAAAACTATTTCAAAAATATGCCTCATTTCTTTTGGTCGAAAGATAAACTAAAGCTAAAAATTTCGCTATGAATAGTCGCAATGTTGGTCGGTTGGTGTCCGGCCACCTGCGAGTCAACACAAAACGAATTAAGGAAGGCACCAGGTGGTACGAGTAGTATATGCGTGTGCAACAACGAAATTGGACTTTAGTGCGTGCGTACGCCTGGTCGGCTGCTGCGTTCACCGAGAGGAGTCTTCCAGGTGTCTACACAGGATAGAGGCACGTACGCCACTGTTCCATTCATCTCCTCTTGTGCCACTTGTACGAATCTGCTGCTCGTGAAATTCACTGGTCACAGGCGTGTATACATCTGGCACGGGGGAGATAAAGATGAGAAGACGTATGCACGGAATATGTTCTCCTTTGCTCAAAGTAGAAAGGGAAAAAAGAAAGAAAAGGATAAAGTGAACAGGGATCCATATACTTTGAGTATGAGGGTATTTTCTGGTTTTGAGCTCCGGTGGCAGTGATCTGATTCGGCACTCTATCTTCAGCAACTTGAAGTTTCACTCTCGGTTTAGTGCGTTGGTGAGCTGTGCTTCAGTGAGAGCGGAGCGTGGGAGCTGGATCGAGGCGGCAATGACTCAGGCTTTGGATCGGGTCAAGGCTGTGATGATGTCAGCGGTGCACAATGTCTAGGCAGTGGGACAAGTAAGCCACGACATCGCCGGTCCAAGTGTCGATTTTGCGGTAGTGTTTTTGTGGCTCAACCGTGACAATGGAGGTTTCGGTCGTGTTTGTGTGGTGTTCTTGCTTGTTTAGCATTTGGCCGATGCTAGGTCTTGATCTTGTACAGCGTTCTCCGACCCTTGACCTCACTACCGTGGTATCTGTCGGTTCGTGTGAGTGGATTTGTATATCTGAGAATCGCACCGCGGTGCAAACGACGGTGATAAGTTTTCTAGGACAGTGTCGACTTCGGTATGCCTAGCCTTGCTGCCTTCTGGACAACTTCGACTGTCGTCACCTCGTGAGTTGCCTTTGGTTCTTGTTGTTATTTGTGTGATTGTGAGCCATTCTAGTGTATTTTAGTGTTTGATAATATTATCACTAGTTATGGAAGACAATTATATGGGAATATGTGGGATTAACGATTGCTCGATGACGATTCATGGTCTATTTGAGTTTGCAATGATAATTTAGAAGTATTCTACCCCTACTCATTAGAGTTTCTGCTTCTGGCTTCTAACTTCTTACTTTCGTCTTTTTTAGCGATATGCTTTTTGGTGCTTTTTTGCCTTTTCTTTTCCCCCTTATTCCTTTTCATTGTTTGTGATGATATATTTTTTTTATTTTTTAAAATTTACTTACGCTAAAAAGTCTACCAGTCGCTATAGTGCAAAATAAGTTATAAGCCAGGACTTTTAAACTTAAATGAGCACCACCTTAATCTTGTCATACTGCCTTCGATTAATACTATCTTCATCTTCTTTTGAGCCATACTTAGTGTTGTTATGTTATTGTTATTATATTCAAAGTGCAATTGATTAATTTGGTAAGTAGTAGAGCTCAAACCAGCAAAATATCTAGAGGTTATCATTATGATTATTGATTAAATTAGACATTGTGTCAAGGGGGCCTTGTATCAAAATACAAGAGCAAACAACATCTAAAAGCAGTTATCATTTAAATAACAATTTGAGCAATATGCTAATTGTTCTTTTATTTTCAACAGCTCTGTTAAGTATGACTTCATACTTAAATAACTTGGAAGTGATTTATGATCTTGTAATTATTTTAATATTGCTCTTGTCATTTAATTTATATTGGAAACATACTTTATTACACATTTATAGTGTTGTCGCCAAGAGCATTTGGGGAATTTTCTATTTGGTTTTTCGTATTAAAAAAAGAGTAAGGGTGGGGCCCACCCGTCACTCTATCAGCCTGAGAAAGGAAGAGATAAGGGAGACGGTTGGCTTCCCGTGCGCTCGACATGGGGTTGTGGGGATCGATCCCGATCTCCATGCCCACACTAGCATTTTCAGCGAGTTGGTGGCAGTGACGCCCCACTCCTCCTTTTAACTAATTCTGGTTCCTCCTCTTCCAAGAGCCAGATCAATCAAGTTTCCCTTCCTCTTTCTTCACTTCCACCGTGAGCAAACCTAGGGGATTGGGCTCTTGCGGTGATGTCCCAGTTTGGTTCCTTAGCTCCAGCACCCTGAGGCCTTGTCCTCGATGAGGGAAGAGCTCTTCAGTACTAGATCTAGGTGACTTCGTCTTCAAATTTGAGCCAAATCCAAATGGCGGTGCCGACGAGTCTTTGGTCTTTGGGATGCGGCTTTGTGCCAGTTTTAAGCTATGGTGGCGCTAATTTGTTGGCTTGGAGTTGGTCCGGTGGTGGTGGTATTGTTGCACGGTCTTGTTCGTCATGTTTGTGCTTGTGTGTTTCGACAACGTTGGTGCTTGGTTGGTGTTGAGGTTAGGTCTTCTGCGGCATTCTTCTACCCTTGATTGCACGTAGGTGGTGTTAGTCAGCTTGTGTGATTGTCTTGTGGGTAAAGCTGTACAATCTCTGCAGAGTGCATAAAATTTTCTGGATAGCCGTGCCCACGGTCATGGGCAAGCTAAATAAAATTTTTTACAGATTAGACTTTGATTATCAAAATAGTTTCTGAAAAGGCATATGGATGGATGGAATCTATACGAGATTAAAAAGCATAAGAATGAATGAAATCCTAATGAGATCTTTTGAAATTTTTTTTGACCAGATGGGATATCTATGAATAGGTTAGTGTTTAGTTGGAGCCTGTACTAATGATATTATTTGGTTAAATTACTATTTCTATATATTGTATCAAATTCAAAATTTTGAATCTATTACGGTTTTTACTTAAATTCCTTTTTCGCTCAAACAAATCTATTATGCCTTCTATTGTCAATCCTTATGCATGCATCAACTCCGTTAAACCTCCTGGTGTAACTTGTTGAGTGTTTTATGTACTAATGTTGTTTAATTCACTATTTTTAGAAGATACCTTCATCAACTTTGGTGAGGATAACGATGAGCAGGCCACGTTTTATAGTCGTTCGCCTGTGGGCTGGCAGGATGGACTACTGCTTTATTATTCTTGTTTTGCTGCTTATATTTAATTTTGGTTTATGAATCATCGCTGTAAACTTTGGTCATTAGGATCATATTTAGTTAATGAATAAATGTCATTGCGCATGATATGAATCTTTGTTATCCACTGTGTGCACTAACTTGATTCTGAACTAGTGCAATTTACACAGGAGATCCTGGAGTCGTTGCTTCGGGATCCGACACTACTTGACTCACTCTTTGGGAGGTAACTTATCAACTAGCTAATTGGGCTGGATGATTTTCAAAGTTCATCACCAGTAGTAGGAGTACTAGGTAATCTTGCTCTGAACAATCTCAATTGTTGTATGACTGTAAGAGGATCCACTTGTTTTGATTTTGATTTGATTTGGCTTGGCCCATAAATGAGGAGTGAATACTGATACAAGATGGACTTAGATGTTCATAAGTCAGAACAAGAATTCGTCAATAGATGGTAGTAGCAGTTGTTTTTGTTGTTACAGTAATGTATTTGCTCTAAGCAAATCTGGACAATGTCATCTTTTGTAGCACCTCACATACCAATGTGAGACACTAATATGGAACATCATCGCCAAAGTGAGGGATAAACAATAAAAGCAACAATAGAATTTGCGATGAAATTAGAACTTTAAAAGTACTTTATTAGAGAACCAGCGGAAGCTGAAATAAATGTTTGAAATATGGGACCGGTCCACTTCTAACCCAAACGAAGAACAAATGAAATAACAAAATAGTGACAAACCACGGTGCTCGAAACTCGAGTGTCCCCACACATGCATGATTCTATCACTTCACTAGTCTTTTACCTGAGAATGGAAAGAGCAAGCATGAGATTTGAAAATATCAATAAGTACCCAACAATGGTCGCAACACCTTGAGAAAATGATAAGTAATACAAGTAAGTAATTGACACAGGTTAATTACAAACATTGATACTGATAGGAGACAGAGGTAACATGAACTGTGGAAATAAGGATATTTGTTATATAGCAAGTTATGGCAATAACACTGACAATTACTTCTCACATACCCGGTTATACGAGAGTAGTCAGACACGTCGCTATCATCGACTGTATAACCACAGACAGGGTGTAATATCCTGAGTAAAGAAAGTGTACGACCCCCTGTACGTTACTAGGTGAGTGAAAATTTTCCCTATATATGGGCAACCCTAGGCCAAATAACTATTATATTCTTACTAGATTGTTGGGAGTAAATTGAAGGAAACTAAGAAAATGCTAAGATAAGATTATGGGAAATAAATGGATTTGTTAATGTTGAAAGTATAAGGGCCTAATACCTGATAGGGGTGATGCGAAATGATAATATAGTGATAAGGTAATTGTTATCTTATAGACAGATTATATAATATGAATTTAAGAAAACTAAGGAATGATGAAGATAAGACTATGATAAGTGAAAAGTTTTGCTGAGGCTGGAAACTGAAAGTATAACTCCCGATAAGAGGGCAGTAAAGAATGATAATAAGGTGGTAGAGATATAGGAATAAAGATAAAATGAGTTTTATAACATAGCTCACGTAAGGGTTGTCAACCATTTAAGTTTTATCATGTGATAAGTGATTATTAGTCAGATTAACAGGTATCATGTATATATAAATCCGTCATGGCTCATATACAACATCATACAGTTAATGAATCATGGTATCAGGAACTAAAACATACCAGTCCTAATGTAAAAAGAGTGCTAATAGTTTTAAACCTAAATTAAACATGTTCAAATGTTACACCATTAATGATTGAAGCATTAATTCTAAACCACTAATTAAAAAGCATAAATTGTAGAACATAATTAATCGAGCATCCTAATAAGCCTAAAAGCATGTAAAACCGGATAACCTATATCATTAGGGCACAAATACTATACTAGCAGTTTAAGAACAGGCGTGCACTAATAATATGATACTAACCAGGTAATCCTTAGTGATATCATAATAACCAAGTAAGCACGAGTGATATGATAATTATACTCAATGGCAAGGTGATAAGTAATCTGGAAACACGTGGCATGTGAAACTGAAAGGTTACGGCCACGAGGTACTTGCCTTGAGCATGTTCGGCAGACTCGTTGCACAAGAGGTCCGAGATGCGCAATTACCCGAACGTTTCCTCAAAGGCCACATGTGAACCTGTGAGAAGGAGATGGAGACGAATCAAGCGAAGGTGAAGATAAAATTATAGATGGACAAAAGATTGCTTGGCCGAAAAAGATTGCGTTCGCCAAGACTTTGTCGTGCGAATCAATGTTCGGCTGCGTGAATCACAAAACCGCTGCGCGAATCCACGACACCATGCGAAACTTTATTCGGTCACGCCCTATACCAACCGAACCACGTTGCCATGGGTAATAGCTGCATGGCCACCGTGTTGCCTCCCCGGCCGCCGCACATGCGCCACACAACCGACTGCCCATGCGCCTCTGATCGCTCCCTGCTGCCACACGAGAGAGAGAGATATAGGCCTTGTTCTTTGCGGCTTCTAAGCCGCTTTTGGTTTTTGCTACAGTAACTAACTTTTAAATGGAGTATTTTTTTTAAGATAGAGTCTACAAGTTAATTATAGTATACGTTAAAAAACTAATATCTGTATCATCAAAAATCACAAGCGAGTATCTCTCTTTCCACAATCTCCGTCGCAAACAGCCAAAAAGCCATCAACCGCAGCGAAAAGCCATCAGCCGTAGCCAAAAAGAACAGGCCCATATATTTATTTGGTGAGGATAGGAGAGAGAGAACCTGAGGAAAGGAATAGTGGTGGCTGGTTTGGAGAAAATGTTTACCCTTTTAATGAGTCTTTAACCTAAATTAGGAACTAATTAGGGTTTGCAAATGACCCCTTCTAAAAATATCAAGGTGCTACATCTGTCGGTATGCAACTAGTGTTTAGGCCCCGCTCGTTTCAGCTTTTTTTCAGCTTCAGCTTTTTTTTTTCACTATTCAGTAATTCGTCTTTTTCTAAATTTTTTTAGATTTTTTAGGTTTTTTTACATTTTTCTTTTTTTCTCGTGTTTCTTTGCATTGTCCGTGATGGGCTAACAAATTTTTTCTATTTTTACATTTTTTTTAATTTAATTATGCCGAAAAAACCAAATCAGCTACAGTAAAAAAAAGCCAGCTACAGTGAAATTTCAGCTAAAAACTAAAAACCATCGCTAAAATAATCACCCCTAAAAGAATCAACTTGTTCTGATCAAAGACTTAGTTTGGTCCTTTGAATATCGCATCATCATTCAAGATGAATTTTTGTGTGCATGGATGCTCGGTGATTAAGCATTTATTTATGTGTGGCTATGCCCTGTCTCGGTGGGAATTGACGAAGGAAGCGGCAAAGTCGGCCACGTTTCTTTGTGGCCTTTTAGCTTTAGTTTTTACCTTCTACGAAAATTAAAACAGTGAGATGATTTTTTGAAATAGATTTTCTATATAACTTTTTGAATTAAAATTATGTATACTGTCTATATCAATATTTTTACTATCTACTGCTATCTTAAAAAATATATATAAATTATTAGTTGCAATCAAAAGTGGCTGGAAAAACAGAGCTGTCAAGTCATCAAGGAAACCAACAGCAACCGAGTGCTGTGCCACAGTAATAGGGAAATCAACGGAGCTAGCAGCATCCGTACGTAGTCCGCATCATTCCCTCTTTTGAAGAATATGTGGAGAAAGTTCAGGAGGCATCTAGCTAGCGTTCATTTGGATTTTCTTTTTTGAGCAAGTAATTTGTTTGCCCTGTGTGGTCCACATCCAGCATTTCTTTCAGCACCTCCTGTGCTTCTGTCGCTCGCTTGCTACATGAATTAGTTCACGTGAAATTCTTGACAAATATCAAACCAATATTTTGGAGGAATTGCACCGATTCCTACAAAATCATGTAAAACTTAAGTGTTCCAAACTGGCCTGATCTTTCCAATTTGCCAAACTCGAGCAGCCGAGCCCATGAAAGCCACTGCCAAGCCTGGCCCAGGTGAAGAGGTGCCTCGTAACAAATGGTCCTGCCCGGTGTGGCCACCGCCCACGAAGATCATGTTAGATCGAAGTGCTCCCCAACGAAACCATACTTATTTTTCAAGCCCATTTCCTTCGGCCCATGAACCACCACGACGAAACCGCTGGGGGAAGCGTCTCCACCCGCGAGCGGCGGCGAGGCTGGGGAGGAGAGAGGCGCCGGCTTCGAGTGGGACGCCGACTCCCAGCTCTGCTACCACGCCAGGTTCCCCTCGTGCCCCTTATCGCTTGCTTAGTTTCTCTCCCCAAACTTCGATGCTTCGCACTTTGGGCGTCGCGAGCAGTTGCTACTACTCGGACCCGTGCTTGCATGAAATTTTACGCGTTTGTAATTTGTGATCTTTGTAATTTGTGATCGTTGTTGCTTGCGCGTGCAATTTGAGCTGCAGGCGTTGATGCGTGATATGGCCATTTTGTTACAGAACAGCATATGTTGGAAGTTCCCACGAAATTTGGGGATAGTAATTATGCACACTACTTGCGATTATGTGCAATTATTGATTAAATCTCGTGCAGTTGTGATTTCTGCTTGAATCCATACTTGTCTCTGCTGTTATGCAATTGGGAGTTGAATCTCTCCTGCAAATATGCTTAGTTGCGCATGCGCACACGCTGCAGCCTGAAAGGTTTTTTTTTATGATGCATAATAATTAGCAGTACGAGAGTATCGGGCTACTGCCATCTCTGAGACATCTCTGAGATTTAAGAGTGTGCTGCCGTGTTGGTTCTGTGTAAATAGCTGGTTGTTAATCATATGGAGTGTGCTTTAAGGTATCATCATAACCGTCCGGGTGGCCTTTTTGACTGCGCTAATGCAATCATCCTTTTATATGCTCCTTATGGTATATAGAGGTTTGGTGATAAATGGATGTACCACTCACCAGTCACCTCATTCTTACTTGCATGGCGAATGAGTTGGCGGAGAATATTGAGCGCAAATTGCTAGGCGTTTACGCAGCTTTTCTTTGTTGCCTTGCTTTTATAGACCCAATTCATTCATTAGATACATTTCAAGATATAGAAGGCCTTCTCTGTCTAAACCTCTTCTGAATCCCTTTTTACTTCAGCATATTTGTTTTGTTTTAAGTATTGCTTTTTTTCTTTCACTTTACATTTTGGTCACTACCATAGTTATGTTTTGAATTTTACTTCTGATATTTACTTGAATGTATCATTTTCAGTACTGGGTTTTAGCATGACCCTGTTGCTGGATGGTGCTGCAGCAGCAGAGATGGGCAGTACTACATCTATGAGAATGGAAATTTCATGCCCTGGATGTCAGATGCGGTAATCAGGACTTCAAGTGGTTCCTCCAAATTTCACAGCTTGTCATTGGCTCATGTGTCTTTTATAATCTTACATCCATATTCAAACAGGGCAATGAACCCAAACATTATCCATGCGATGAAGCTAACCAAGGTTTCCTCGAACACTCTTGTAATTGTCATCATTCGAAAATGCCACAATTTTTTGGGGACATATTTATTCAGCATATCTAGTAATTCACCAAATTTTGGTCTTCATTTCATTATAATCTTACTATCTTTCCCTTGAAATTTTTTGAAAAAGGAACATATAATCTTGTAATTCAGATCACTGACACTAATGACATGTGAAATCTGTGAAAAGGGGACCTGTAGTCTGTAAACTTGGGGGTTTTCTAATAGAAAATGGGCCAGACTACTTTTTTTTGGGAAACAAATTATGGAAAAGATAATTCTTTGTACAATCGGCATTGGAAAAATAATGTGATTGCTTTTCATGTTTAATAGCAGGATTGGAACCAGATATACCAGATGACCAGAATGAAACACAGCAACCACCATCAGAATGGTTATTTCATAAAAAATGCCTCTCTTATTTGATGAACATTTTTGTGCAGATCTTCTGATATTTTGTGCTTGCCTTCTTTTTCTATGGGATGGAGGACACACTAATCAATATGTATTTGTCAGGCTACTCTAGTATAGATGTCAGTGCTGAAAGTTCACTGGGAGACTCGCAAGCAAATGGTTGGTACGAATTTTACTCTCTTTTTTCCACTTTGTTTTGTTGTGTTGGAAGGAACTGAAATTTGTACCGTCAATCCTAATTGATTTATTTTCACCAAAGGAAGACAAAAGCGAGACAGTTGAAAACAAACTTGGTAGCTTGGCTTCAGACAACGCACCAGCCTCTCTAAACGATGCTACACTGCAACAAATGGAAGATGAAATGCAAACTGAGAATTTCACAGCTGTGCATGAATCTTTGGGGCTTTGGGAAAAGGTGAGGGTCATTCTGTTACCGCCTTCGTTTTCCAGGTGTATTGAGTATCGAAATTGAATATCATATTAGTGATTATCTGGTGTACTTTTTCATTTCTTGAGCTTGATATTTGGTTTCAAATAATATTTCCCCAGAGGAAGAGAAATGGCTCTCTCAGTATGGTCAAGTCAAGCGAGTAAATGATGATCAGCCAGTATTTCCGAGCATCGATACGTGGGATTGGGATATGGTCACAGAACCAGTTAGCAAAGGTCAACCCATGGTTAGGCTTGTGGGATGTTTAGTTATGGGTTTTAGGAAGCTTCATCCTTCTCTGCCTGCTCGTGGTGGCCTTCTAAGAACTGCCCCTGTGCGTGTAGTTCGTCTTGATATTGTATGTGTTTCATCAGGTAAGACTTGAGAGGCTGCAGAAAGACAGGAAATGCACAATTCTTTAAATACTAAGAACTAGTTTGTTTTCCTTCCTAATATAAGCAAGCTTGCCTTATGCTAGCAAATATCACTAATTAAGATAAGAAAACAAATTTATCTCTTTTTTCTTTCAATCTCTAAAAGACAGAATATTGTTAAGGGAACTTCCATTTCTTTCTGCTTGACAATTTTGGGGCCTGACGCTACCATGTATTGCACTATTGCTTACAATTACTTGTCCTATCATGAGGGAAGCTGTACAGGCTAAGGAACCCTAGCAGAAAATATTTAGCCTCTTTATCAGCATATGACTCTTCCAACACTACAAAAGATTGAGGTTTTCCTGATATATGTGCCAATCCTGATGATAGCTTTCATAAACAGTCAACTGCACAGTGCCAATCTGAAGTTGATGCTGAATATTCTATCTGGAGGGGTGTTTCAGCTGCTAGTGGCAAGGTAAGATTTAACTGGTTTTACTGCTAAAGTAATGTTCAGCTTACTTCTTGCCCCAACAATATGGTGAAAGCTGTTAAGGGTATTAGTGTCATTTCCTTTTGTCCTAGGGTTTCCATGTATTATCTATATATTGCCCCTGTAGGGCTGTGCAATACAACATAACATTCTTCCATTCCATTGCTGCTCTAACATTAACAAAAGCGAAACCTATCTGTTGACTTTATGTGCCTTCTATGTCCAAATATGCAACTCATGTTTTTCCTGTTCCCTTTTCAGGGACTAAAGTTGCCTTGGGCTATGTCCCAACCTTATGCTATTTTCAATCTGTTAATGAATTTGAATAATGCAATTTAGTTATTAGGGCATGTCATGATGATTTGGATATGATTGAAAGCAATAGTTAAAACAAGAAGAAGAATGAAAAGCTAGAAGAAGCATAGAGGCTTTTCTGACTACTTCTAGGTATTGTGCTTTGTTATTCTCTGCACGAGACAGTTTGTTAGGATTATTAATAGCTTTATCTCTCTTCTCTTACAACAGTTCAAATTGGTAGATTACGGGCTTACATACAACATGCAACCCTGATTCTGTGCTGTAAAACAACGTGTAGGCACTGTAGTTATCAAATGTTGCACAGTGTCAACATGTCAAGGCACTTTTTTTAAGGGTTTTTTTACCATGCTAAGACTTGTGGCTATAAAACCCTAACTACTTGTGCATTGGACTGAAGAACACAGAGAGATTATGTGTTTCAAATTGCCATATTGTTTCTTTGTAACTTCATTTGCTATCTTACAGTCAGCAATCCACTAGAGTTTTGGGTTCTTGTTGGAGGAGGGTCCCCGCGCTATCTCAGGCCCACAACCTCCTTGGAGTGGCAACGTCCGATGGAAGGTCTACCTCGAGCCAAGTCCGGGGCCAACCTCGGGCGGAGTACGCGGAACCGACCCTAGGATGCGCTTGGGGCCGAACCCGGGTGGAGTATACAGGATCGACCCTAGGAGGCGTCCGGGGCCAACCCCGAGCGGAGTACACAAGACTAGCCCTGGAGGCGTCCGGAGTCAACCCTGGGTGAAGTACGCAAGACTGTCCCAGGGAGGATCCCGGGCAAACCTTGGGCGAAGTATGCAAGACCGTCCCTAAGAGGACCTTAGGCCGACCCCGAGCGAAGTATGTAAGACTGTCCCGGGGAGGACTCCAGGCTGATCCTAGGTGAAGTATGCAAGACCGTCCCTAACAGGATCTTGGGTCAACCCCAGGGTCCTAGACTCGGCGAGGCCTGCACGGAGCAAATGACCGAAATACCCTCAGGAGTAGGCCAAACCCTAAGGGCAAAGTTGTAACTACGCTAGCCTCCTCTCCCCCTATAAATAGGATCTCTTGTAATAGAAGAGGGGGGCCATTTTGTAATCCTAGAACACTCATATGAAATACACTTGGGGGGGAGAGGAGGCCGCCTTCTGCAAGGACTTCGGGGTTGTGTGCTTCTCTCGAGGTCGCTTCGCACCCGTGGTGGTCTTCGTATTCGATCGGGGTGCGGGTGCCTACAAGTTTTCCATTTTTATAATATTTTTTTTATAAAAATACATCGATAGCGCCAGGTTTTCCATTTTTATAATCTTTTTTTACAAAAAGTAATATCTATAGCATTTTGAAGTATGTAAAATTGGCCGTTTTTTCTGGGTTGTTAGCACTCATTTGTTGAACTGTTCCCCTATATGGCTATGTATCTACCATAAGTGACAAAACACAAAGCATCAGTATTAATGTTCTTGACATCAGCAATATTTTGAGATTTTTATAAGATTTGTAGGAGCACAAGATAAATGCTTATAGGGACAGAGCTGCTGAGAGAAGGATCACCATAGCTTTGGGATAGGACGTGGACAGAAGCAAATTAACAGCATCAATTCTGATGAATATGAGCATAGAAGTGAAGACATGGATCCAGTGAGAGCTGCACCAGTAGATGTGAACTTCCGTTCCAGTGGTTTGAATTCTGCCAAGAGAATCATGGAGAACATGGGCTGGAAGGAAGTATGTGTCTATATTATCTGCACTGTTGGACTTGGTAAATGCCTTTGAATTTTAGGATGTTGGGGGCAATTGCTTTCAGAACATCTGCAGTACAGCGAGAAAAAATATCTGTTTTTCATTCTATGTATGTAGTTTTGTGTAAATACCAGCTCCCTCAAATCTCAGTGCCTGAGGATGTCAGGGCAGATATATCAAGTACAGAGGTTACGCATTGCCTGCAGATATTCCCCCCTTTGTGACTGGGCATTTGTCTTGGTGCTAATATACCTTTTCTGAACCAAGGGCAATAAGCAATTAATAACAATAATGTTTGGTGAAGGATGTTTTTCATTGATCATTTTTTTAGAAACACGGGGCAAATCATTAATCAGGTTTCTATTTTCAGAGTAAATATTTGACTTTTCTATTAATTACCTTTCATTTTGTCAAATTTGTTTTGGGAGAGGCCCTTGGAAAAAGCAGAAAGGGTATTGTAGAACCCATACAGCCTACCATCAACAAACATAGTGCTGGTTTGGGATAGAATCAAATCCGCTAAGATGTTTCTGATCTCTGAACTCCTTTGGTAATTTCAGGGCATGTTGAGGCAAATCTATACTGTATCACATAAAACAATGAGGAACATCAAACTTGTTTTTTTCCATTAGTTTTGGCTGTCTCTCATATAGTTTAAAAATGGGCACTTTATGCTTAAAAAATCATATGCTTTAGTATAATTTGCCATCTGAGACATGGAAATGTGCTAAACTATTGTCTTTGTGTGCAATTTTTAAAGCGTATGTAATAACTTGCCAAATCTTGGTGTCATTGATTCAGGTGTAACTCCTTCCATGAAAGAAATAATGTAATGTAACTGACTCTTGGTCATCTTGGTAATTATGGCCCTTCTTGGAGGGCGTTATATTTACTGAGGTAGTAAAGGTTTTGCTTCCTATGTATGTTTAATTTGTGCCATACTGCATCTAGGAAGTTTGTCGTGTAGCTGAAATTGTCTGGATTAAAATCCTGCAGAAGGTTAGTTGTTATTGGATTGATGGAAGGCCCATGTTATGAGAAAGAACACAATGGGTGGGTTCGGTTGGGTTTTGGCTTTAGCTTATTATTACCTGTTACAGTAATTAGTTTTTAAATGGTGCATTTTTTTAAGGCGGGGTCTTTAGGTAAATTGTAATAGACATTGTACCGAGTTCACTTATACCGGCTAAAATTATATGCAACTATTCTCTTTGCATGTTGTCTTTTGCGAACAGTTAGAATCTGAAAACCATAAGCCAAAAGAACCCACCCAATAACAACTTTCTTAACAAAAGAATTGGAAAGCAAGCTAACTTGACTTCAATTTTGTCTGCTTTTGAGACCCTAACATACTGCCATAATTTTAAGACTGTTGAAATGTAAGTGCTGCCATACTTTTTGAGGGGGTTTTCTTTTCTCCTCGGCTGTCAATTTTTAAAGTGTGGTCCAAAACCACGATCTCACTATTCTTACATTCAAATTATACAGTGCACACGTCCCATTATTCACAACCTTTTTTGGGGTCTATTTTCCTTCTGACAACATAAAGTTTGCATTGTTCTTGAGTGGATACTGTTATATTTATTCTAGATGGTTTGTTGTTCATCTGCAAATTGATAAAACGTGAGACGACTTGGAATTGCTCTTTGTAACTTTTTTGTATTTATTTATGTATCTGTAATGTAGTAGAAATACACTTAAGCGTGTCGATCTTTGATAAAGAGTTTCTTATGTGTAGTTTGCTGTAGATGCAATTATTTTTCTACTTTCGAGATGCTAACATATATTTGTTTTGGAAGTAGAAGTATACTTTGGATTTCAGCTTGATTATCTTATTTGATGTCCTTTGACCATGACACGTGCCATAATTTTTCAAGAAAATTACATACATTTATTTGTTTTATTGTGATCATGAATCATGACATGGGGCATAAGTATGATGACTGTGTCTTCAAATCAATGTAGAACAGTAGCCGAGCTTCATAAAAATGCTGGAGTGGAACTTTTTTATGTGCCACTGCCACAGCATAAGTGCAAGAGCATTTGTGGCCTACTAGGATTAGTCATCCTGCACTTCCTGATGTGTGAATTAGTACCTTTGACAAGCAAGCCTCTTTCAGCCTAGTAGTATAATGAAAAGTGAAGGTAGTCTTTCTTGGGAGTGATTAACAATTATTTTAGGAGAAGGCTGGAGCTGCTGATTGTGAGCAAGTAAGGTATATATACTGCATATGATAAAAGGCGATGAGATCACAACGAAAAAGGGTGGGAAGAAGGTGGTTAGGACTATATTATATGCGTACTTTTGGCCTAGTTGCTTTTTTTAGGGCGGAAATAAATCGAAGGGCTCAATTCCACCACCCTCAAAACCCGGGCACTGCTCCCAATATGGTTCTGTGAAGAACAATTATCTTGATTTACTAATCGTTAAAGATGTGGGTTCAACTGCTCAAGTGTGAATTGACCCTAAACCAACTCTGTACTCTACATTTGAATCCATAATGATGCACTTCAGTGCATAATTGATCGTGAGTTGTGAATTACTCCTAATGACTATCTGCAACTCGGTGGCTTTTGCTTTGAGTATCTTTTGTTGCTAAGATTCACCAGATTTATGTGTCTTTGTTGCACTTGCAGGCACCAGTGGAAACTGGAAATCGATAGAAGCCGTGAATTTCTTTGTAAAGAATTGACTGAACATTGCGTTCTGCCTGCGCTTTTCTTAACTTTTTTCATGCTATATATGAATATTTCTTTCTTTTCTTTTTTCGAGACCCAAGTTACATGTAGTTTCTTGAACCACATTTTGCAAACTTCGTGTCACATTTGAACAGAATCATAAAATCTTATCTGATTAACATTTGCTGAATGTGGAATCTGGTCCTCTTATATGTGAAATTGAAGAGGACGAGAGAAAAAAATCAACCAAATAACCAACATACTTGAATTTTTTCATTGGAATGGCAGATTAGATACTTGTTTGAAGAGTTGAAGTCTAATGGAGCATGCAAGCCCGAACCTGCTGTTCCATGCATCTACTTTTACCAGTTACCAGTTGCCCGCTAGGTAAACCACATCAACTAAACTCTCTTGTTCCATCTGTACTGTTGAATTTGGTGTCAATAGTATGCATTGCCTTCACTTCAATCATTTGATTTGGTACGTATACGTTCCAAATACATGCATGATTTCGTGTACGCTTAAACTTCACAGTACGAGATGTGCAATGTCTGGAACCAAATCGGACTGATCAATCCACTGGAGGTATTTCTGGACATAGGATTTCACTTCAGTTTGAAAATGCTTATTACTCCTACTATTAGTACTAGTACAGTTACTACATGATTGGCCTGCTATCTAACAACCAACACCATTAGATGTCTCCAGTTTTGACTGTGTCCATTTTCCACTAGCATCAAGGCCTGCGGATCGAGCGTACACTGCAACACGGCCCAGATAACTCTGTTGATTCCTTCCATCGGGAACTTGGCGTCTAGCCGTGTCAAATCATTGGCACTGTTTCGGCAGGAAAAGATGTGTCACGATTTCTTACGAGAAGACGCAGCCGTGAAACGACAGCAGCTTACAGCAAAAAAAAAAAAAAAAAAACCTAACACCCTATCAAATCCTATCTTCATCCAAGCCATTGGCCATTGCTGTGAGCAACTCCTTGAAGCTCAAGTGAAGTGCCTTCTCTTTTTTTCATGTGTAGAGCATACCCTCCCTGTGGACTGCAAATACCTGCACATCATAGTGATAGAATTAGTAGCTGCCTCATTCCATGGCTCCTTTTGTTCCTTGCTCATCATTAGTTAGGGAACTGATGATGCTTGTTTATGGCCAAATGCATGCTCACCCTAGGTCTTAATTGCCTGGAGTTAAAACAAATGGACACACCTAGTAGTAGTAACTATACTAGTGTATTGTCAGCACCATCTCCCCTCACGTGATACTTATCTATCCCTGTCCTTGTGACTTTGTATTCTTCTTGTCTTTAGCCCAACCATGTGCCCCTACCACCCCTCATGCCTAGATTCTCTCCTTGGCACACCCCCCCCCCCCTCTCACGCACAGTCTCTTACCGACACCATTTAACAAAGAAATATTTGGTCCTAATAATTGTTCCTTGCAAGTTTCTTCAAACGCATTTCCAAAATCCGTTTCCTCCCTTTTTTATTCTTATTTGAAGTTTTTCTGGTGTTTGCAGTTTGTATCATCTATGCATGATTATCAATGAACTCCTAGAAAATTGTTGTTATGAATATCTATTGAAAATTACATATGGGATCCCAATTTGCACCTAATGTAATGCATGCCTGTTAATTACACCGTGTAAGGACTTTGGAGAAGATTTTGTTCATATGTACGTATAGTAAGGCTACTGATGCCGTTCTTTAAAAATAGTATTTTTCTTTGAAAATCACATAGATACCTCTAGAGAATCAGTGCCACAATTTTCAGGGATTCTCTTCCTTCCATGCACGTCCTTTTCAGATTCCGGATTTTGTAGGACTACAAGTAATTGTCCTCCTTTTAAGATCGAAGTACACATCAATCTGTTAGAATTTTTTTTCTTTTTTTTGGCCTCTTATGCCTTTTTTTTTTGGCAAATCTGGCCCCTAGTTGTGCTACTTTGAGGTGGTTGTGTTACTTTGAGATCCCTTCACATCCGCGGTGGTTTTCGCATCCTACCGGGGATGCTTGTAAGTTTACTGTCTAGACTCGTATCGACGAAAATTCTAGCCTTTGCCTTTGTAAGTGTGTACATTATGTTCTTCTTGCATCTTATGATCGCACCAAGTTGACCGCTTAGTCTGTAGAGTACGTTTTTCTAGGCTATAGCGTTGATCATAAGGGATATCGTTGTTGAGATCATGTTGGTCAATGGATGCGGATTTCTCGAGATGTTACCTTTGATAAGTCTTGTCTTTTCTACCCTCGTTCTTCTCCTCCACTCCAACATCTGTTGTTAAGCCAATTTCTTTCCTGATTTTTCTTTCCACCCCCATAGTCATCACACCACCACTATGGCTTTCGCCCTCTCCAGTGCCTCTTTCATCGTCGGCGCCTCCTTCGCCACCAGCACCTTCTCCAGAGATTCCTCCTAGCTTTGTTCTTTTTTATCCTCTCTACTACACTCGTTGTCTGCGAGTTGAGAATTCTTCTGATGCGCTATTTTCTTCTGATTGGTCGTCTTCTTTGGCTTTTCCTCCTCGATATGCTCTTCGTGATCACTAGTTTATTCGGTCTCCCGAGCGCTTTGGTTTTGCCGTCGTTGCTATTGCCGAACTGACTTTTTATTGTGATGTTGTTTATTAGGAGTGGCAGCATGTAATGGCGGAGGAGATCGCTGTCCTTGAGTGTACTGGCATATGGGATCTTGTCCCTCTTTCTGCGCGTGTTACTCCTATTACATGCAAATGGGTCTATAAGGTTAAGACCTACTCTGATGATTCTCTTGAGCGCTATAAGGCTTGTCTTGTGGTATGTGATTTGACCATTTATCTTTTGTTGTCACTGCAGTTGGTTTCTCTGCTAGTGCTCATTACCCTGCTCTTTTATTCACTCTTTGTCTCGTGGTCAGACACTTCTTTTGTTTGTTGATGATATGATCATTACTGGAGATAATTCTTAGTACATCACTTTTGTTAAGAAGCGTCTCAGTGCGTAGTTTCTCTTGTCTAATCTGGATCCTTTTCGTTATTTTCTTGGAATTGAGGTTATTTCTACGTTTGAGAGTTTCTATCTGTCCCAAAAAAGTATATTCACGATTTTCTTGATCGTGTTTCTCTTATTGATTAGCGTATAGCTGAGACTTCCATGGAGCTTCATGTTCATCTTTGGTCCACTGATGGCCTCTTGCTGATCCTACGCGCTATTGTCATCTTGTTGGGAGTTTTTGATCTTGATGTCACTTATCCTGACGTTTCGTATCCTGTGTATATCTTAAATTAGTTTGTCTTTACTCGTGCTCAGCTCCACTACAATCATTTTCTTCGTGTTCTATGATATCTTCGTGGAACCATTACTCACCCTCTCTTTTCCCCTCCTCTAACTCTTTACAGCTTCAGACATATTCTGATGCCACCTAGACTGTTGTTCACTCTGATCACTGGTCTCTCTGCCTATTGTGTTTTTCTTGGTGGTTCTCTTCTTGCTTGAAAGACTAAGAAGTAGACATCAGTTTCTTATTCGAATGCTAATACTGAGTTGCGAGGTATGTATTTATTGACTGCGGAGATTACTTGGATACGGTGGTTACTTGAGAATTTTGGTGTTTCTGTTTCTACACTTACTCCTCTTTTGTCTGACAGTACATGTGTTATTAGCATTGCTAAAGATCTGGTGAAGCATGAGTTTACCAAGCATATTAGTATTAATGCTTCCTACATGTGGCATATGTGTAGGATCAGGTATAGAGCAGAGCCCAACACAGTTTCTATCTCTTTAAATCTCGTGTTGTTGATCAACCATGAGTCTGAGGGGGTGTTAGATGAATATTATTAGCTATGTATTTTTCCTATTGTATAATGGGTTTTCTGTATATATGTTATACCGGTAACCTTTACTTGTATACCATTGGGCTCATGATTAGTATAAGTGCTATTCGTAACACAATCCATATCTCCACTTATTTTCTTCCCTTCCAAGTTGCACTTGACACTGCAAAAGACTCCAAGGATCATTCCAAAATCTACAAGTTTGTACAAACAAATGGATTATTATCATGGAGTGGAATATTTAGTGAGCGGGTGCGGTCGCGCGACAAGCTACTAAAGAGTCCACTGTCTCACGTGATGATCCATTCATCACTTTAATTTGCTCTTCTTTCTTTTATTTAAAAAATGAGAAGAAAGATCATATCACGATTCCGTTCAGCAGTAATATTAGATCCTGCAGGTCGACTTGTTTTTCAGCGTTCTTAATTACCATTGCGAGTTGCATGCCAAACTTCAAATCTTGGCATTTGGTCAAAATTTTTGCCTGCACTATGTATGTATGTATGTATGAACAGAGCGAAGTAGACTAACTGAATAAGAATTAGAGCCTGATAGTCTGGTAGATCTAGAGTATGATGTGGTGAAAACTTTGGGAGCTACTGTGCATGGATAAATGATTAGCCCCTTAACTCGTTTGATATGACAGCACACATAGTAGTGTGAGTATCTTCCTTTCTCCATTCCCTTTCATCATCCATGTAAAAACTGACCAGCTTTTCACACCAGATGCCAGCTTTGAGCCTTCCTGCATGCTGATGAATCATTACTCTTTAACACATTTTGCTCTACCAACATATTTGTGAACTAAGCTTACTCACAGTAATAATTTTCTCCTCTTAGATTAACTGAAGCAAGCAGGTGTTTTTTTTTTACAAACTTTACCAGCAAAGTTATCTGATGCTTGCCCCCTTGCCTGTGCAGTAACCCTGTTGTAGTGTTCTTTCCTGTAACTCTGTAAGAGAAGAACAGAAACGTGCGCTGTTTTTTATGGGGTAAAACAACTTACAATACGTGCCATTGCCTGCCCCAAATAGAAGCCCTAATTCCGATGTAAATACTCCGTAAGTTCGACTCATTGAAATTATCTTCCACGGGATTAGAGGTGTCGTCCTGGTTAATTAGGACCGCCCATTTACCAATGGGAATTTGGTGTGGGGGGGTAGATCTAGATCTGAGAGCCTGCAAAATTTTCAGTACATGGCTAGCAATTTTTTAACCGCTGCTAATGGCGGCTTCGTCGCAATTAACACAAAGTACAAGAAAGGCAGGGTAATACTACTAGTTTAATTACTACTGCTACTTGGCAACGAAAAGGGTGAGCTAGGCAGCAGTAGATCTGATCTAACCAGGAACATGTGCCGCCCTCCCTTAGGGGTGTAGATCTATTCATTTTGTTTAACCTGCTGCTGAGCAGACAGCCACTGCAAGAAAGAGCTAAACAATACAATACGATTGTTACCGCATGGAATGAACTGTTCTGCGTGTCATGTGTTACTACTACTTAACCCAACAAGGGGCCAGCTGTGATGTCGCTTTTTTTACCCCTTGTTTTCTTTACCTTTTCACCTTTCATTTCAACTCTTTAGGTCCTACTCAGAATAGCTACACGGCAGCGTTCGACGTTGGGATGTGGCTCGCACGCACTGTTGATAATTTGTCCTTTAGCTTTTTTTTTCGAATTTTTGTGTTTTGTTTTTTCCTGTATTTCTTTGTATTGTCCGTGATAGGTTAGTATGCTATTTTTATTTTTATATTTTTTTAAAATTTAATTATACCTAATAAGTCAATTCAGCTATAGTAAAAAATAAACCAGCTACAGTGAAATTTCAGTCAAAAATCAGAAGCCATCGCTATTCCGAACGACCCCTTAGATTCTTGCTTCAATTACTTGTCACCCTGCAGGTTGCAATGCAATGCCTATGATCACAACAAAACTTGCCTGATCTACTCTTTACACAATGACAGAAGTGTTCACTAATACGGCCTGTAGCAAACTTTTTTTCTTCAAAAATAGTCCCCCAACAATCGTTTTTGCAAAAATAGCTCTCTCTCTCCAAGCTCGGAGGGTGCAGTAGATGACACGTGGCACCTACTACGCCGTCTTGCTCGGCAGGACAGGGTAGGCGTGGCACGAGGCTCAGGTGTGATAGGTCGGCTCCTGATGAGCCACCCTTGCATGGCTACTATGTAGCTCACTGTGCAGCCACTGTTTGCGCTAAGTGCAATTAATTAGTACTAATCATAATCAATTAGTGCTAATTAAAGCACTAGCTTAATAGTATTTTATTTTGTGATAATCATATTTAATTAGTACTAACCATAATTAATTAGCAATAATTATGTAGTGCTAATTAAATGTACACAATATTTTATTGCACTCGCAATTAACTACTACTAATCGAATTTAATTAGTGCTAGTTAAAATTAAAAATCTTTCGTATGATAAAATTTAGGATTTATACTCTTGCTACCATCTCGCTCTAGGGATAAGGCAAGAGATCATGAATATATCACGCACCCCACTCCTCTCGGTCCTGTCATACACACACATCCCTCCCTCACTTTTTACACTACTCACCCTCTCCTTTTAAAAAGCACTAATTTTAGCTATTACTATTTATTTCAACCAATGGCTTTTAGATATAGGCTGTGGCTTATAGCTGAAATTAGTCTTTTATAAGGAGGGGGTGAGCGTGAAACTAGCGTCTTAGTGCTAATTAATCATGAATAGTACTAATTAAATATGATTAGTGCTAAATAAAATACAAGTAATTTAGTGCTTTGATTAGCACTAATTAGCTATTATTAGTACTAATTAATTATGGTTAGTACTAATTAAATGCTTTTAACGCTAATTAAAGCACTAACAATGGGTGTAGTTGTGCAAGGGTGGCTCGGCAGGATGCCAGCTTACCTGTTGCCGTGGCCAAGCCTCGTGTTGCACCTGCCGCCGTCTTGTCGAGCAATAGGGGCACGGTATGTGCCACGTGTCATGTACCATGCTCTTTGAGTTTGGGCAGAGGGTATGTTTTTGTAAAAACGGACGTCCGAAGCTATTTTTGAAAAAATGTTTGCTACAGGGCCATATTAGTGAACAGTTCCACAATAACAAAGGTCCAGTTCATATCAATTTTTGGCTTTGGTTTATAAATAGTAATAGTTTTAGAGAAGCTGTATGAAGAGAGATACTCGCGTTCGATTTTAGCCGATGTAAATGAAGTCACTACAGTATCTACTACAATCGACTAAAAGACCTCATCTTGAAAAAATATTTCATTTGAAAGTCACTATAAAAAACGGCTTTTAGAAGCCAATACGAACAGGACAAAAAGCCTGCGCAATATCTTGCTATGTGCTCATCTTATTCTAGGTGAATTGTTACATTTCCAAGATATTCTTGCCCACTAGCTGCACCGCTTTAGGGTGGATTCTTTTGGATTTATGATTTATGACTTATGGTTTAAATATTTGAATTTTGGCTGTTCATGAGAGGTAGTACATATAGGAAAATAGTCGCATACGATTTTGGCTAGTACAGCTGAATTTAATATACTTTTTACTACAATCTTGCTGTTAATCCTGTCTTGAAAAAACGTACCGTTTAAAAAATCAATTACTACAGACAATATGAGCATAAGTTCTGCCCCGCTCGTTTCGGCTTTTTTTTTTCAGTTTTTCTAATTTTTTAGATATTTTAGGTTTTTTTTGTATCTTTTTTGTATTCTTTTGTATTGTCCGTGATGGGCTAACATGTTTTTTTTCTATTTTTTTTAAATTTAATTATGCCTAATAAGTCAACTTAGCTACAGTAAAAAAAAGTCAGCTACAGTAAAATTTCAACCAGAAACCATCGCTATTCCGAACGTCAATGAAAATGAAAAAGAACTCAGCCTTAGCAACTGCAATTGCAACGCTGCATTTGCATCCATGATGAAAAGGTTTGCACCTGCCATTAGCAAATCCATTTTCTTCAGAAGAAAGGAGGGTAAACTTGTTGCTGGTGACTTGGTGGGTTGCAGCTGGTGACCTGTGGATTGCAGCTGGTGAAGTGAAACGCATGTAGGTAATTAAATTCCATCTTATCACCCATGTCAGTGTCACAGGATTTCCATGAAGTTACCTGACCTCCGGATGCAACGCAACAGCCGCTGTGACATAGGCCGCCTGGATGAACTGAAATTTAACAGTTCATGATTAAAATTATATTATAGTTAGTTAAATTATACTGTAGCTGATGGTAATTTATTTAAAAAATTAAAAATATATTAATCTATCACAGACAATATAAACGAATACGAGAAAAAGAATCGGCAAAAAAGCTTAAAAAACCGAAAAGACATAAAAAGATAAAATTTATGAATAATAAAAAATAAGTTAAAAGTTTAAATCGAAATGAGCGAGGCTTTAGTTGTTGCAGAAGCTGTTGCTGTTTTGCAAAGCAAACCTGCTGTCGCAGAAGTTAAAAAAACTCCAATTTGGCAAAGCAAAAGCAGCAGCACTTAGTCGTTGGTGACCCCCCCCCCCCCCTCTCCAGAAATTTAAACCCAAATCGAGCCTCCAATCTTCTTACTATCAAACCATAAACTACATGGAGTAATTAGCACTGCACTTGCTGCACTGGATGCATCATATGTCATGCATGGATATTGGATGGAATAAACTAGTCCAACGAGGGACGGGTGCGGTGTGTCCTGACCCAACCGGTGGCCTTGGATCCGGAGATCTGCAGACACACGACACCCTCTCCTGCTACTTCACATTCTCAGCAGCTCAAAACTCTCTGAACTAAAACACAAGTCTGGTCCTGCTTAGTGGCACCCAATCTGCCATTTTCTTGCTTGTTTGCTCCTGCTCCATCCATCTCTTCCTCCCTGATCTCTAATTTTTTTGGCCATGGACATAAAAAAAAATTGCACCCCCTGGCCATGTCCTGTCTCTCTTCCTCTCCCTCTACTAAACCTCATCAGTTTGTGAGTGAATAAACCTCACCACCAATACACCTACTGAATCTTGCAAAGTTGCAAGCCACTATCTCATCTCAGTAGCTAGCCTTCCAACACAAGCAAGAACCAAGATTTGTTTGTGACACACCAACATGTCTAGCTAATTGAATTCTACGGCATCAGCTCATCTCATCTCTTGATTTGTTCTTGAATACGTACATTTTTTGAGTAATTAGTAGTGTTGTTTAGTGCAGTGATCCTAGCAAGTGGTTCAGTAGCTTGAGTACTTGTAGAGATGCCTTCTGGTATGAGTAGTAGTAGTAGTAGGAGACGGAGGAGGGCGTACGTGGCGCCGCCGCTGCTGTGCTGCGCGGTCGTCATGGCGTGCATGGGCGGCTCCCTCGCCGTGGACGCGCAGGGCGCGGCGCTGCTCGCGTGGAAGCGCACGCTGGGCGGAGGCGCAGGGGCCCTGGGTGACTGGAACCCGGCCGAAGAGTCGCCTTGCCGGTGGACGGGCGTGGCGTGCAATGCCGACGGCCGGGTGACGGAGCTGAGCCTGAAGTTCGTCGACCTGCTTGGCGGCGTGCCGTCCAACCTGTCTGCCGTGGGCGCCACGCTGGCGCGGCTGGTGCTCACCGGCACCAATCTGTCGGGCCCGATCCCGCCGCAGCTCGGCGACCTGCCGGCGCTGACGCACCTCGACCTCAGCAACAATGCGCTCACGGGCCCGATCCCGGCGAGCCTCTGCCGGCCGGGGAGCAAGCTGGAGAGCCTCTACGTCAACTCCAACCGCCTCGAGGGCGCCATCCCGGACGCCATCGGCAACCTCACGGCGCTGCGCGAGCTCATCATCTACGACAACCAGCTCGAGGGCGCCATCCCGGCGTCCATTGGGCAGATGGCCAGCCTTGAGGTGCTCCGCGGCGGCGGCAACAAGAACCTCCAGGGCGCGCTCCCGCCGGAGATCGGCAACTGTTCCAAGATCACCATGCTCGGCCTCGCCGAGACCAGCATCTGCGGCCCGCTCCCGGCGAGCCTCGGCCAGCTTAAGAACCTCGACACGCTGGCCATCTACACGGCGCTGCTCTCTGGCCCGATACCGCCGGACCTCGGCCAATGCAGCAGCTTGCAGAACATTTACTTGTATGAGAATGCGCTCTCCGGCTCGATCCCGGCGCAGCTCGGCAGTCTCAGCAACCTCAAGAACCTGTTGCTGTGGCAGAACAACCTCGTCGGCGTCATCCCGCCGGAGCTGGGGGCATGCACGGGGCTCGCCGTGGTAGACTTGTCCATGAACGGCCTCACCGGGCACATCCCGGCGTCGCTCGGGAACCTCTCGTCGCTGCAGGAGCTGCAGCTCAGCGTGAACAAGGTGTCCGGCCCAATCCCGGCCGAGCTCGCGCGGTGCACCAACCTCACCGACCTCGAGCTCGACAACAACCAGATATCCGGCGGCATCCCGGCCGAGATCGCCAAGCTCTCGGCGCTGCGCATGCTCTACCTCTGGGCCAACCAGCTCACGGGGACCATCCCGCCGGAGATCGGCGGCTGCGTGAGCCTCGAGGCGCTCGACTTGTCGCAGAACGCGCTCACCGGGCCGATCCCGCGGTCCGTGTTCCGGCTGCTGCGGTTGTCCAAGCTGCTTCTCATCGACAACACCCTGTCCGGCGAGATACCGCCGGAGATTGGCAACTGCACGTCGCTCGTCCGGTTCCGGGCAAGCGGCAACCACCTCGCCGGCGCCATACCTTTCGAGATCGGTAAGCTTGGCAACCTCAGCTTCCTGGACCTCAGCTCGAACAGGTTGTCCGGTGCCATCCCGCCGGAGATTGCTGGGTGCCGGAACCTCACGTTTGTCGACCTCCACGGCAATGCCATCACTGGCGTGCTGCCGCAGGGGCTGTTCCAAGGCATGCTCTCGCTGCAGTACCTCGACCTCTCGTACAACGCCATTGGCGGTGCGCTCCCGTCGGACATCGGCATGCTCGGCTCGCTCATGAAGCTCGTTCTCGGTGGGAATCGGCTCTCCGGTCAGATACCGCCGGAGATTGGTTCGTGCTCACGGCTTCAGCTCCTGGACCTCGGCGGCAACGCGCTGTCTGGTGCGATACCGGCGAGCATCGGCAAGATTCCAGGGTTGGAGATTGCTCTTAACCTCAGCTGCAACGGCTTGTCCAGTGCAATACCCGAGGAGTTCGCCGGGCTCGCGCGGCTCGGCGTGCTCGACGTGTCGCACAACCAGCTCTCCGGCGATCTCCAGCCGCTGTCCGCGCTGCAGAACCTCGTCGCGCTCAACATCTCCTTCAACAACTTCTCCGGCCGAGCGCCGGAGACGCCGTTCTTCGCGAAGCTGCCCATGAGCGACTTCGAGGGCAACCCAGCGCTGTGCCTCTGGCGGTGCCCCGGCGACGCCAGTGACCGTGAGCTCGCGGCGCGCCGTGCCGCTCGTGTCGCCACCGCCGTGCTGCTCTCCGCTCTCGTCGCCCTCCTCGCTGCCGCGGCGCTCGTCCTCCTCGGCCGGCGGCAACGCTCAAACTTTGGCGGTTCGCGCCCCGACGAGGACAAGGACGCCGAGATGTTGCCACCGTGGGACGTCACGCTGTACCAGAAGCTTGAGATCAGCGTGGGCGACGTGGCTTGCACCCTCACGCCGGCGAACGTCATCGGACAGGGATGGTCCGGGGCGGTGTACCGCGCGAGCATCCCGTCCACTGGCGTCACCATCGCCGTCAAGAAGTTCCGGTCTTGCGACGAGGCGTCCGTCGAGGCGTTCGCCTGCGAGATCGGCGTGCTGCCCCGGGTGCGCCACCGCAACATCGTGCGGCTCCTGGGGTGGGCGGCCAACCGCCGGACGCGCCTTCTGTTCTACGACTACCTCCCGAACGGCACCCTCGGCAGCCTGCTACACGGCGGCGCAACCGGCGGCGCCGTCGTGGAGTGGGAGGTGCGGCTCTCGATTGCCGTCGGTGTGGCCGAGGGCCTCGCGTACCTCCACCATGACTGCGTGCCGGCGATCCTGCACCGCGACGTCAAGGCCGACAACATCCTCCTCGGGGAGCGCTACGAGGCGTGCCTCGCCGACTTCGGCCTCGCCAGAGTCGCCGAGGACGGCGCCAACTCGTCGCCTCCGCCGTTCGCCGGATCCTACGGATACATTGCTCCCGGTAAGGACACTGCTTCCACCATACAATGCGACTAGTGTAGCAACTGTTGTACATTGTACATGTCGGTAGTTAAGTTCGTTACAAGTGGCGTCATCTGATTCCATCGCAACACTGACGGTTGTGATTTAATCCCAATTTGTTCAGAGTACGGATGTATGACCAAGATCACGACCAAGAGCGATGTGTACAGCTTCGGAGTGGTGCTACTAGAGGTAATCACCGGGCGTCGCCCGGTGGAGCCGGTGTTCGGTGAGGGGCAAAGCGTGGTGCAATGGGTGCGTGAGCACCTCCACGAGAAGCGTGACCCAGCAGAGGTGATCGACGTCCGGTTACAAGGTCGACCGGACATGCAGATCCAAGAGATGCTACAGGCCCTTGGGATCGCCTTGTTGTGTGCCAGCACACGCCCCGACGATCGGCCGACCATGAAGGACGTGGCGGCGTTGCTTCGTGGCCTCCGGCACGAAGACGGTGCTGAGGCTCGGAAAGGCGGGGGTGGGTCCATCGTGAAGTGGGCTGAGTCGAGGTGGCCCACATCGCCAACTAAACCGACAGCCCTCACCTGCATGGCCCAAACCCAAGCCCAGGCCCAGGCCCACTCTAGCTCGTTGGCCTACTCAACAACCCGGAGTGTAGCCTTAGTCCAAAGAATCCAATGATGCCAAACGTGACACTATGGTGCCTATGACGATGATGGTGACTGTACTAGTCATCGAGCGCACGTCGGTGGGCCCGCAGCGAAGTTGGCAACGCGTAGGAACGACAATGTGTCGCCGGCTCATGGCTCCCCCACCGACGAGAAGCTCCCTAGGACAGGTCGGGATTGATGGATCATGTGGATCGAAGGAGGCAAGGTGGGGAAGAAGGCGCCACCACAACAAGCGAGCAAGCAATGATTCCTCCTTCTTTTGTACCATATACATAACTAATGCCTAATGCATTGCATCTGGTGTATGTAAATTATCCGGTTTCTTAGTAATATGATGACACGATGGTGTTCTGAATTATATTTGCTAGAGCTATCCAAATGGACGGGGCTAACCATGCCGGCATGAAGCACGATATTATTGGTCTAGCCTATGTATAACACGGTCCACAGCTAAATAGATAATACCGGCCTGGCCGACCAGTCGTGCTATATTTAGACAGACACTTTGGCACTGTACGGCCCAAGCACGTCTGACACGACATAGCCCAGGCACGCCTGATCCGCAAAGGGCTTCTTCCCTTGTTCCCCAACCCTATCTGAGAGCTGCGTCGTCGCACCTGCTCCTGTCATCCCACGCCGCTGCCCTTCTCTCGCCGTCTCGTGCTGCTGCCCTTCTCCCGCGTCGCTACTCCCACTCCCACGTCATCACGCTCATCCTCCCCGAGCTTGTCCACTGCCGCCTGACCGTTGAGATCTTCATCAGCGGCGGAAAACAGGGAACGCCTACGCTGGGAGTCTGTGGCGAGAGCTGCGGCAACGAGAATGCCTCAGCCTTGACGGCCGTGGGTTGCTGGTGTGGCGGTGGAGGTAAGGATGGGTCAAAGGCATTGCAGTCATCGTCATTGTAGCCGGCATCCATGATCGAGCAGAAGAGGGAGCTATCCTGGGGCGTGTCAGGTCGCCCATTTGGACAGGTCTTACAGCGTCGCTTCATTTTGGTTTAGCTCTGCGGGTGGCTCCTGCGGTGTGCTGCTGTGTCACGCTGGTCTTGCGGTGCAAATACAGCCGGGTTACTACTTGTTGAAGTGGACTAGGATCGACCACGCGGGTCGATACGAGACATTCCAATTGTAAAATGTTTCAGGATGAAACTGCGTGAATGTCGTCGATTAGTTTCCGTCTAATCTAACTGCAGCAGATTGTTGCTTCAAGGTGGGTCAGATTGCTGGATGGAAAACGACGCACTAGCGAACGCCGAACGAGAAAGCGAAATGCTCTTTTTGCTATAGCGATACTGAAGACCTGAAATGTGCAGCCAGTGCCTACTGCTGATCACAGAATGACTGAACAACGTGAGAAATCCTTTCGACCAGAGAATGTTCAGCCATGTGGGGCTTGTAATAACAGCGATTTGCCTGCTGGGTTCATGGATGCACTGTGTACTTGCTCTGAGATCAAAGGAATGGAATCGGAAAACAGAAAGGCAGCAGGTAGGAGGCTAGCTGGGCATGCTGGATTGATGCTTGTCCATGGGGCCACAGTACAGTACAGGTTGCTTCTTCCTTCCTGTGTAGCCGCTCGAGTGGACGTCTCCTTCCTGTGTGTTCATCTTCATCCTGGCCTCGCTATCTTGAGTTTCCACTGCGCATGTGCATGCAGTTGAATGATCCAAGTCAAATCCACCGGTGGACCACGCGGAGAGGGAACATGGATGCGAGTGACGTCCACTGTTGAGCTCTGTAAGATTACAGCACACATGCATATATCAGGGCAGTTTGTCCGCGACATTCTTTCCCTCCTTTTCCCCCTTGCCTGATGGGTTGCTCCTGTCAACCAATGGAGGACAATTAGCCGTCCTTGTCTCTGATGTCTCATGTTTCCTGCGTTGATCAAATCAATGATCAATCGATCACCCACACGCGCGTACGTACACAAAAGGTCGAGTGCACAGTTAAATTTTCAGAACAACATCATGGGAATATGGAATACTTACCAGTGAGAACAATGTATATATATAGCAAAAAATGGGCATTACTGTTGCAAGCCTGAAGCTGTCAGTCAGAACTGAGATCGAAGACGCTGCATTAGTCATGAATCGTGGATCCATCCATGATTCATGAATGCACCGTCTTTGCGACGAATTGATCATATTGCCCTCGTTGGCCACTACAATCACATGATCATTGAAAATTGCAAAATTTGGGCCTACACCTGATCACAGCTCACTAGCTCAGTGCAGAAGATTCACAGCAATAATCTGCTATAGATAAATGACACGTACGCCATGTTATAGAAGAAGATGCGGGAGAGCGCCGGTGAAGATCTTGGAGGAGCGGGCCGGCGATGGGGGGAGCGCCGACGATGGGGAGAGCGGCGGCGTTCCCAGCAGGGAGATGGGGAGGACCGGGCCGGCGATGGGGAGGAGCGGTGACGCTCCCAGCAGGGTGATGGGGAGGACTACGAGTGGCCGGGTAGGGAATGGGGTCGGGACTCGGGGGCAGGCGTGGGTTAGGGTTGCCGACCACTTCTCCTGGGCCGGCCGTGTCCGACGCATGTATTTACCGTGTCTGACACGTGTCGGGAATTTTAGCAATTAAAATTAATTGGAAATTCGGCTGACACGTCGCCGACACGTGTCCACGCCGTGTCCGTGTCGGACACGGATACGGTGGTTTTGACATGTGTCGGTGTTACAGAGGTTAGTAGATACATGGCTAATCCTGAAAAGGAGTATTGGAAAGCAGTTCAATGGATTTGCAGGGCACGTCTAATGCTTGTTTACAGTTTGAAAAAACTAGAGATGGATTCGTTGGTTGATTTTACTAGAGATTTGGATAAAAGAATATCTCTCACTGGTTATGTGTTCGCTATTGGAGGGTGTGCCGTAAGTTGAAAAGTAAGTTTGTAAGCTACCATTACCTTGTCTACTATAGAAACTGAGTATATGGCTATTTCTGGAGCTTACAAATAAGCCATTTGGCTGAAAGATTTATTTATTGAGCTTTGTGGAAGTATATCTTACACTACAATATTTTATAACAGTCAGAGTGCTATTTGTCTTACAAAAGATCAAATATTTCATAAAAGAATAAATCATATTGATATCAGGTATCACTACATTCGAGGTGTCATTACTCAAGATGATATTAAAGTCTGCATAATAAGTACTTATGATAATCCAGCTGATATGTTGACAAAGCCAGTCATTGCATCTAAATTTGAGTTTTGCTCAGACTTAGTTGATATTACTCACTAATTCTTTGGACTTTCGACGCTCAAGGTTTACATGCTGATTTTATTAAAAGAGTTTATCACATTCTTCGACTACCAGAGAGAATTTGGTTTAAGGTGGAGATTGTTAAAAAATTGATCTGAATTCGTATCGTGTCTATATAGGACACTTCATCGCCTCATATCAGATGTGGCATGATAGGTGTATGCACAATTTGTATCAAACATGGTATCAATCTGTAGCAACTGACTCTGATTCGGTTTTCTCTCCGTGTGGGACTCTTTTCCCTTGCACTATATACGTACCCCAGTAGTTTATATGAAGAAGTGCTTCATGAGAAGTGTTTTATTATAATCTCTCCTTATTATAGTGATTTGCTTTCGAGCGTCCATGGTTTTTTTTTCGTAAGGGTTTTTCATGTAAAATTTGTGTCTCTCGTCTCTATTTTTTATGTGTATTATTTGCAACACAATTCATCTACTCATGTTTCAAGTAGCATTGTCATCTACATGTTGATATATGTTAATGATATTATAATTGCAAGCTTATCAGCTGCAGCTTCAGAGCTCATCCGAAAACTCACTGAAAACTTTGCTATCAAAGATCTAGGTGAGCTGAATTATTTTTTGGGAGTTGAAGTGTTTACAGAAGGAGATCATATAGTACTCTCACAAAAGAAATATGCAACAGATTTGCTACACATGGTTAATATGCATAATTGCAAACCAATTAACACTGCTATGGCAGCAGCTGATAAGCTTTCTCATTAAGGGAACAAGTTGTCAGAAGATGGAGTTTTTTTAGTACAGGAGTATGATTGGAGCATTACAATACCTCACTTTGACAAGGCCAGACTTAGCATATGCGGTGAATAAAGTTTGTCAATTTCTTTAATCACCAATAGATATCCATTGGGCTGCAGTAAAAAAGGATTTTGAGGTATGTTAAAGCTACTGTGACTGATGGCCTCAAGATTAAGAAATTTACTTCCATACTGTTTTGTGCTTTTTCGGATGCCGAATAGGCCGGCTGCCCAGATGATAGAAGATCACACAATGGTTATGCCATTTTCTTTGGACCGAATCTCATTTCTTGGTGCTCAAAGAAACAATCAACTGTGTCAAGGTCAAGTACAGAGGTAGAATACAAGGTAGTAAATGCGATAGCTGAAATAATCTGGGCACGGTTGCTATTGGAAGAAGCTGGAAGTTCGGTTTGTTGCTTCGGCAGATCAAGTAGCAGACATCTTCACCAAAGCCTTATCAAAACTGCAGTTTGGTTGTCTTCGTCGTCATCTCAACCTCACAGTACCCGGTTGTGATCGAGGGGAGGTGTTAAAGAAGACTGCAAACTTGGTGTCTTGACACAGGATAGGCGCAATACACTAAAGTCTCTATGCTAGAGTTTAGATTACATCTCTCAGGCTTATCTGAATATTCAACGATAGCTGTAACTGCTTATCTGAACTTCAGCTGTAGCATTTCAGGCTGTCCTATAGCGTTACCAACCGAAACTCCTGTACATTGTTGTGTATAAATAGAACTGAGCTCATCTGAGTCCATTACGGCAAAACATCTCCAAATTCTTTCACGCCAAGTAACAAATGTACACATATTTCCTTGTTTTTCACTGAAGGGAATTGTGGAACATAATAGACGAACAAAATACAGGTAACTTGTGTGGCTTACTCGAGAGAAAAATGTGTTGCCCTCGTTAATGGGCTGCCACTTGGACTGGGCTTTTTGCAACTGGTTCACTTAATGGGCTTTCACAAACAATTAATAGCCCAAACATATGGACACGCCGTGCATGCTATTCTTGCATTCTGAGCGTCTAAAAAAACTGGCATACCGCGGCCCATAGTACAAAAATTACATATCAAGGCCCAAATTTGCTCCTAACTGCCTTTAATCGGCGTTTCAAGCTTCAACATTACAAGTTAGCATCATTTCTCTATAAAAAAATAAACATGATCACAAATGCAAGCCGGACATCTCAACAAACTAGGATTCATTCATTCGATGCATCGATTCAAAAATAAAAATCCTATAATAAGAGCTGACTCATGCATGGATTAAAGCACACGGAAACCGAAACACTATGGATGGAACGTCCCATACGTACCTACGATTTACAACACTCTCCTCTCTATCAATTTCTTCATGTATACATAACCAAAAAACAAATCCGTAAAGAAAGGAAAGACATGTAAAAAGAAGCATCGTATATCAACTCGAAAACTTTTGGTGCTATTCGCTCGCTGGGCTTAATAATTATATTAAACCTCATCAGTAACCACTAGCTAGCTAGCTAGTATGGCGGTGCTGGTTGGTAATGATCAGCAATTAAAACTCGATCGATCCCTCCTCCGGCCGGCTGGCCGATCTAGCTAGGGGCACCGGACGTTCCGGCCGGGGCCGCCGTAGTAGAAGTAGTTCCCCCAGGCGCGGTTGTACCCGCCCTGGATGTCGTAGCAGGTCGGGTGGTCGGCGACTAGTCGGAGCGCGGCGGCCGGGATGAGGTTGTTGTCCCAGTCGACGACCTGCACGTTGCGGAAGTAGGCGGCGCGGTTGAACCCCTCGCGCGGGAAGTGGCCGCTGCCCATCTGCGTCGGCGTGTGCGACCCCGACGGCCGCGAGTTCACCACCTCGCCGCCGAACTGCACCATGTTGGCGTGCCCGCCGAGGTGCGTGAACAGGAACGACGGCCAGTACCCCACCAGCGGGCCCGACCCCAGCTGCAGCCACCAGTGCCCGCGCCGAGGGTCCTGCACGTATGCATGCAGCATGCTTCTGTTCAGTTTATACTGCAAGCTCCGTGGCAAACAAGTGACGCGATCTGAACTGCGTATGCGTGGTCGCTGAAGTTGTAGCACGCCGTACCTTCCATATGAGGAGGCTGATGTCGAATTGCCGGCCGTTGTAGACTGAGGTCGGCGAGATGGCGGCTCCGATCGCGATGCGGTTGTTCGTTTGCACGAAGCCGGAGCAGTGGAGGTTGTAGCAGCCAGTCTCCTGGTATGCATCGGTCTGCATGCGGCCGGGCGACAACATCAGTTAGTTTGTCTTCCATTTTTTTACTCACTTCATGTAGGAGTAGTACAGTACTCGGGGACTTTTGCATTCAATTAACGTTACTACAAGATGAGATGTCAGGTGCTGATATTGTTTGTTGTTGGGTTTGGATAACTCAAGAAAGAAAGGGAACAGAGTAAGAAAATAGAACAGAGAGGCTTCAACTCTTTTAAAATAGAACAGAGAGGCTTCAACTCTTTTACTTTTTTCTTGTATCATATTGGGCTTATACTTTTAGTATATGTAAGTTACATGCTTAGTATTTGTAGACTTCATGAACCGACTAATAGACTCAAGACTAGATAACTAAACCAGCTAACTTATCTATACATCTTATGATGACTAAGTAAGTCTATCTATATATCCATACACCTTACGATGACTAAATAATTCTATCCATTTATCCATATATCTTATGATGACTAAGTAAGTCTATCCATTTTAACTTGTTAGCTAAGAAACTTCATAACTATTAGTTAAGAAACTTCATAACTAAGAAAGGAACCGTCATTCATGAAGCTAGTAGCTCTCACTTAGTCAAATTTAATTTGACTTTGTTGTCTCAAGAAAATAAATTGACTAATCTTCAACAAACTCTTTTTTAATTCATTTTCTAGATACACAAATTAATTCTCTATTATGGATAAACATTTCTCTAGAAAAAGCTTTCGTAAAAATGTCCCTATTGCTGATTTGTATGACAATTTTAGTTTAACCTCTTATTGGTCAACTACCTCTCAGATGTAGTGGTACTTAATAGCAATATACTTGGTTCTTTTGTGGTTGATTAGATTCTCACTTGTCGTAATGGTTGATGTGCTATCACAATAAATTGTAGTTGGTTCATATTGTTTCTTGCCGATATCTTCAATTATTCTTCTTCTCAACCAGATTGCTTGTGAGATAGCTCAGGTTGCTGCTACATACTCCGCTTCGGCCAAAGACAAAGCTACTATATTCTACTTCTTTGACTAAGAGCATATACCTGAACCAAGTGAGAAAGCGTATCTTGATGTACTTTTCATGTCATCAAGACATCATGCCCAATTACTATCTGTGTATTCAATTAGTTTTGAATCTTCTACTGGCTTGTACTAAATGCCATAATCTGATGTTCATTTGACATATTATAAAACTCTTTTTGCAATGAAAAAATTCAATTGATTTAGGCTACTTGTGTACCTTGGTAACAAACTGGCCACGAACATAATATCTGGTTGTATCATAGTCAAGTATAACAAGCTTCTGATGAAACTTTTGTAAACTGTAGAATCTGCTTTATTTGCTTCATCTTCTATCTTCTGTTTCTCATTTGACATAAAGGGGGTTGCAACTGATTTGCAATCATGCATTTTGAATTTCCTCAAAATACTTTTTGCGTACTTTTTTTGTTATATGAAAATGCCAGTATCATTTTGGCATATTTCTATATCTAGAAAATAATGTAGCAAGCCGAGATAACTCATTTTCTAGTATCATTTTGAATTCTGACATCATCTTTTCATAATTGCATGTATATATCAAGTCATTGTCATATACGAGACAACTAGTATATATGTACCTTTTTTCTTGATATATAAGGTAGGCTCGCTCTTACTTTTCTCAAATCCTTTAAGCATGAATTACTTGTCGATTTGGTTATACCACACTCTCAATGCATGCTTGAGGCCATATAATGTCTTCTTAAGCTTTAACACCTTGTTTTCTCCTTCTTCAATTGAAAACCCTTCTGGTTGCTCAACATAAATCTCTTCTTCAAGATAGCTATTTAGAAATGATGATTTAACATCAAGTTGATATAACTTCCACTTCTTTTGAGCTGCTAGAGCAATAACTGTTCGTATTGTCTCTAGCCTTACAACCGGAGTATATGTCTCATAGTGGTGAACACCATGCTTTTGCTTAGCTTTTTGCCACAAGTCTCGCTTTATATTTTTTTAATTGAGCCATCTGGGTTTAACTTTGACTTATAAACCATTTAACTCCAATAACTTCTCGATTCTTGGGTTAATCAACTATCTTTTAAGTGTTGTTCTTCTCATTCATATGAATCTCATCTTCCATGACTTTTACCTAATTCTGGTGTTTTTCTATTTATTCGAAGCGTTGTGGTTCAACAACAGAGAAACCACATGACTCGTATATTTCTACCAGACTCCTTACTTATTGTGAGCTGTTTCTGGCTTACTCAACTGCACGACAACACTCCTGCTTGAGTTAGAACTCGAGTTAGAACTTGAACTTGATTCGTTTGGACTTGGAGCACCACTTTGCTCCTGTTGCTCAATCGAAACTTGCGGTTGGCCTAATGAGATAATTGTTGTCGGTATCGATTGATTCTTTTGAACCTTAGCTACTTCCCAATTCCAGGAAGCCTTCTTACTAAAGATCACATCTCTTCTAATCATGATCTTCTTTTTGAAGTGGTAAAGCCAATATCCTTTAGTGCTATTAGCATAGCTAACAAATATATAACAGACACTCTTATTATCAAATTCAACTCGCCTTTTAGCTGATACTTGAGCATAACAAAGAGAACCAAATACCTTCTTATGACTAATTACTGAATTCATTTAAAGGGAAGTTTGTTGAGGATTAGTTAATTTATTTTCTTGAGACAACAAAGTCAAATTGAATTTGACTAAGTGCTGCAAGCTTCATGCATGACAGTTCTTTTATTTCTTAGCTTTAGAGTTTTTTAGCTAACAAGTTAAAATAGATAGATTTAATTAATCATCATGTAATGTATAGATAAATGAATAGACTTACTTAGTCATCATTAGGTGTATGGATAAATGGATAAGCTTACTTAGTCATCATAAGATGTATGGATAAGTTAGCTGGTTTAATTATCTATTCTTGAGTCTGTAAGTCGGTTCAAAAAGTCTATAGAAACTTAAGCATTTATCTTACATGTACTAAGAGTATGAGACCAATGTAATACAAGAAAAAAAGCAATAGAGTTGAAGCTCCTCTGTTTTATTTTTTTCCTTTGCCCCTTACTTTCTTGAGTGATCCACACCTAACAACTAGTATCAGAGCCCTAGTTTCGAGTTGGTCTTAGTGAAGTAGCACACTGTGTTCGTGTTGTTTTTCAAAGCTGAGGTTATGGCTTCAAGCTTGGGTGCCGGAATAGCACAATCAATGGTTCTCATATTCTCATAAGAGAATTACGATATGTGGAAGGTCAAGATGCGGCCGTTGCTACTATCACAAGGGTTATGGGATATTATGAAGAACAGCTAAAAAGAGTATGCCATTGAAAATATTTTTATGCCAGAGCAAAATAAATCTCTAGTAGAGAACCAGATGGCGGACGCCAAGACCTTATTTTTTATTCAACAAGGTATTGCGGAAAGTTACTTTCTATAGATTATCGGCGCCAAGAAGTCAAAGGAACCACAGACTTTGCGGAACCTTGAAACTCCCACTTTGGCTTGTCCCAAGGTTCCTTGGCGCTGATAATATGTAGAAACAAACTTTTCGCAGCACCTTCTTATCTGTCATCTAATTCTCTGCTAGAGATTTCTTCTACTCTAATATAAGAACATCTTTCCGTAACACCTTGTTGAATAAAAAATAAGGCCTTGGCTTTCGTTGTGTAGTTCTTTGCTAGATATTTCTTCTCCTCTGCAAGTACTTTATATTAGTGTTACACTTGTTGATTGCAACTATTGTTCTTGCTTGCAGGTTAATTTGCAATGACAAAATCCAAATGTTGGCACGCAAATGTGTTAAATATTTTTTTTACACTGGTATGAAAGATGCATAGTCTAATACATTTTTTAAGAACACGCAGTGCATGGTCTAATACATTTTTTAAGAACACGCAGGTCTCCTGCGTATCTTTTGTATAAAGAATGAATGCATGGTTAGTATTGGTTTTGAGAACTTACTGTCCAGTACGTGAAGAACCTTGGGCTGTTGTCTCCATATAGCTGAGGGCTTACCTGAATAAAGAAGAAACAAAGCAGACAGTTAACACTGACTCCAACCACCAGAGCAAGGAAGTGATCAAGTCAATGGGGCACACATTTCTAATCAAGATCATATTGATGGAATCTAATTAATGAGCCCAAGTTCTATCTCCTTTTAATACTATCAAGTCAACATGCAACCACATGGTAAGGAGAGGATCCAAATGTCCCACTTACAATTCCATCTTAAGCATCCACTGAAGAAAATCATTACCACTAGTTACCAAGCATGGTCAATTCGGAACTCGTAATGTGAATCATCTGAAAAACATACCAGCGTCCATAAAAACATTTACGTTGCATAATGCACAATCATCCAAAAAAAATTATGATTTCTCCCAGCTTTTGGAATAAGCTCGAACACTAGATGAGTTCCCATCTAACACATAGTGCCTACAACTTACCATTAGTGCTTATGATTATATCATGAAAAGTTGCGAGCAGGTGTTTGTTTGAGACCATAGTATGCAGCTTTGTTTTTACCCTTCACTAATGTGATTATTGATCAAGCTTAGCATCCAAACAAAGACCTGCAAAACTCTACTGGTACTACTGCACCTCTGCCTAGCCGATGGCCACATTTATTACTCGTGTTCACCAACTAGACAGAAGGTCTACGAGTCAGGTTTCCATTAACTAGACGGCTTTTCAGGACGAAAGCTGAGGCCGGACCTATCTCCCTCAAACCGAAAAGACAACCGGACGTACTACCGCAGTACCGCTGAACAATCCAAAGCGAAACCACCGTCCACTCACCTCCTCGGTGGCCTTCAGATTGACAACGATTTAGAATTTTTTTATTATAATTAGTTTATTTTTTTTATTTTTTTTACTATAATTAAGATAGTTTACTTAACGTAATTAAATTTAAAAATAAAAAACAGATAGCTCATCACGGATAATACAAAGAAATACAAGAGAAAAAGAACCGATAAAAAAAAGTAGAAAAAGATAAAAATTAAAGAATAGTGAATTAAATACAGAAACATGAAGCCATTCAAAATGAGCAGGGTCTCCTCTCCTACAGTTCGTACAGCTCTACTGGAGTACAGAGTTAAAGAAAAGAGCAGCAAAGTAATCTTTGCACATTAATTCTTCAGTGTTCTTGCACTGAAGCAATCAAGCAAAAGAAACAAAAAAAAAAAAACAAAGCAAAAGAAACGGGGGAGGGAGAGGGGGGAGAGAGAGATACGTACATACAGACGCAGCATGCAAGTAGGTACGTACGTATGCAGATACGTAGGTAGGGTATGTTAAATGCGTAGGTATGTATACCTGCCAACCGGCTTCGATGGTGTTGAGGTCGTTGCCGAAGGAGCCGGAGATGACCCAGATCTGGGAGAGGCTGAACTCCGCCGGCGACGCCACCTTGGCCGACCACACGTTCAGGCTCGCCTTCGCCCCGTAGAACTGATCCCCCATCACGTACCCCACCGCATGCTGCGGCGCGGGGGCCAAAACAAATAAGCAACATGCACATTAATATAAGAGAAAAACTATCGTATACCGTTCAACGGTATATCCCCTCTCTCTCTCATGCTTTTCTCCCTTCCGAAGCGCCGTCGCTCCCTCCCTCTTTGGTCACTCCCTCCCTCTCACTTCTGTCCAATGCTTCCTCCCTCCTCACCGTTTAATCCCCTCTCCTCCACCGTTAGATCCGACTCCTCTTCTATGATTTCACCTTTCCTCTAGGCATAGAAAAAAATCAGGGGAAGACAGTGGGTAGCGGCGGGGGCAATGGGCAGGATAGAAATAGTGGGGGGGGGGGACCTGAAGGGTAGTGGCAATGACGGCTGTAGCAGTTAAGTTGGACGGGGTGACACGGCGGGGAGGGGTTGAGAGCTATCGCAGCGAAGTGTCGATGTGACCATGAGTGGTGGAGGGGATGGGGGCGGTGGAGGAGGCACGCGGAGCTACTCCGGAGCAGAACAAGAGAGGGGGAGGAGAAGGGCGGCACTTCGAGAGGAGGAGGAGAGAGAGGAGGGGCGGTGCAAGGGATGTATACCGTTAGGAGGTATTCTAATGGTATACCATACTATAGTACTTCTCTTAGGGGGTGATCGGAATAGCGATGGCTTTTGGCTTTTGGCTGAAAAACACCAGTGGTGGCTGAAAAACATCAGAGCTGAGTTAGTGGATAGTGTAGTGAATAGTGAAAAAAAAGCTGAAGCTAGAAGCTGAAGCTGAAAAAAGCCGAAACGATCAGGGCCTTAATATAATTCAGCATCAGGCTGCTGTTGCCATTGCTATTGCTAGCTATACATCGCCATTACCATCGCAGTTGCTGTTGACCACTCCCAGTACAATCAATGTACTGTGCAAGTGCTGCACCAGCTGCGTCCCCCCAGTACAATCAATGTGGTGTGTGTATGTATCCAACAACAACTACTACTCGATCAGATTCAGACCTCTGAGATCAACCATGTACTAAGCTGGTACAGGAAACCAAGAGACACGATTTGGTTGCGTAATAAATCAGGCAATTACTACTAGTGTTCCGTGTTCGCCTATGGACTATTGTACTAGGAGTACTTGTGTTTTTCCCAACAAATCTGTTGAATTAGTAACTCAGTATTGATGAGCGTGCCGTATTAGCAGCGCAGCACATACAGCTTCCTCTTGTTAATGCTCTGACGCATTTTGCAATGCTAATGGAGTTGCATTGTGTGGTTAAATGAACGGAGTGAGTGGTGATCAATTTGTCACCGGGTGATGACTGACCTCATGGCCGTCGCTCGTGGAGTCGCGGCGCACGTTGCCGGCGCGGGGCTTCATGCCGAACCGCCGGACGGAGCTGGACCTCAGCAGGTCGCCCTCCGTCGTCCGCCGTATCGGGACCGTCCCTGGGGGGCACCACTCGCCACCGTCCGTCCACGCCTGCGGGAAGACGGCCTCCTCCTTCTGCACCGCCTCGGCCGCGCCGCACTTGGGCCTCTCCTCAGGTTCCTCCTGCAAATGCAAACACCAGTCAGGCACATTGTACAGTAACAAACGATACAAGAAATAGGAATGAACAAACGATCTCTGAAATAAAAATGCAGGCTCAGTTAAACAGATGAATGCATGGACGGATTAATTACCTCAGGCTTTTGGCCTCTGAGCTTTGGGTGGTCAAACGCCGGCTGCAGGTGCGACGGCACGCAGTCAATGACATCACCATCGGGGCTCTGCGCGTGCAAAACGAACCAAGAAACGATAGTGAGATTTGCAGTTGCTCGGTGCAAGTTGCTAGGACAGCACAAAGACAAGGAGCAGGTAGTAGCCAGGTAGTGAGAGGGTAGGCTAGAGAAATTGCCTGAATTGTCCTGGCAGAAGCCTTCTTCATCCTGGCCATCTGAGCCATGATCCTCTTGTACCTGAGCAGCTCATCCTTGGAATGGAAGAGTGATCGTGTGCTGTTGCCTCCGTTCTTGGAAGACGCCAAGACCACCGAGCAAGAAGAAGCGAGGAGCAGCAAGGAAACAAAGGAGGCAATGATTGGTCTGGGCTTCTTGCTGCAGCTAGAAGCCATCAACGTAGAATTTCTTTTGGAGTTCTCTGAACTTTGTAGTAGGAAGTAGTAGGAGTCGTTTGTGGTTCCTCTCTTCTAGAGCTGTTTGTATGCTCGCACATTGGTGTGCTACGGTTGTCCTCTTCCTCTCCTGCTTCCCCTAGACTCGTGCCTATAAATATAGTGTAGAGCCTCTCTAGCTACAAGGTCAAATCTCTCCGGCCTTGCGCTGGTTGGTTTGGTTTGGTTGGGGGGAGCTGAGCTGAAATGCTGAATTGATGAATTCCAACGCGGAATTCAGCAGTTCAGCTCCTCGGCTCACTGGTACGCTTTTCTCGAGGACCACACCCCTACCCCATGGCTCGCAATGGCATCATCTCATTTTATATCCTGCTCCTGTCTCCCTCTCCACATTCCCTTCTCCCTATGAAAGAAAGGTAGGAGCTGGACTAATGTATGCATATGCATCATCTCTCTCTCTATCTCTGCATCATCATCATCATCATCAATAGGGTGCTAGTGAAAGTGGGTCTGAGTGGCACGCAGTAACTTTGCTTTGCTTCATCAGGGCTCGAGCGAATAAATAAAGAAACCGGATGAGAGAGAGAGAGAGAGAGAGAGAGAGAGAGAGAGGGAGATAGAGAGCAAAGGGAGAGCAAAGGGAGGGAGCAAAGAGGGGGCATATGTGTGGGTCAGTGCGTCCTGAGGTGAGCGTGCATTGCACCGAGGAGGGAGACTGGAGGAGAGAGTGGCGTTCTCCCTTTGCTTTGCTTTGCTTTTCTTCAGGCAAAGGCAGGGTGCTCGCCATGTGCCAGGACTGGAGGGAATTTTAAAGGCTCAACAGTGGTGTTCGACTGGTGCAATCATGAGCCCCCTGTCTTTCTCTCCATGTTTACATGATACAAATTGCTTCCTTGTAGCTTCCTCCTTGGAGCAACTCTCGGCTCAGCTGTTGGCTAGCTCACTGTACATGTGTGCATTTTGGTCTGGGCCTCTCTTGTAGGGCAGCCATGGCAATGTTTTCTTCTTCTTTGGAGGTTGTGGGGGACTGAGATCACGAATGAGCACAGATGTCTCCTTTGATCTAATTGTAGCACCTCACATACCAATATGACATAATATTATAGAACATCATCGCTAAAGTAAAAAACAAAATAATAAAAGCAATAATAGAAATTGCAAAAAAAATAAAACTTTTAAAAGTATTTTATTAGAGAACCAGCGGAAACTGAAGTAAATGTTTGAAACATGGAAATGGTCCACTTCTAACCAAAAGAAAAACAAATGAAATAACAAAATAGTGACAAGCCACGGTGCTGCAAACTCGAATGTTCTCACTCATGCATGATGCTATCACTCCACTGGCCTTTTATCTGAGAATGAAAAGAGCAAACGTGATATTTGAAAATCTCAGTAAGTACCTAACAACGATCGCAACATGGTAAATAAAGGACAAATAATGCAAATAAGTAATTGACATAAGTTAATTGCAATGAAACTAGGTTATTAGAAACACCGATACCGACCAGAGATATGGGTAACAGAAACCGTGGAAATAAGGATATTTGTTATATAGCAAGTAATGACGATGGCAATTGTGATATAGCAAGTCATGGTGATATCAATTATGATATAGTAAGTTATGGCAATAGCAATTATGATATATCAAGTTATGACAATGGCACTGGCGATTACTTTCCACATATTCGGTTATACAAGAGTAGTCAGGCACGTTACTGTCCTTAACTGTATAACTGCAGACGGAGTGTAATATCCTAAATAACAAAAGTGTACAATCCCGTACATTACAAGGTGGATGGCAATCTCTTCTATAAACGCCGTGCGAAACGTGATTCGACCACGACTCCTGGCCAACCGAATCCTACGGTCGTGAAATCGGTTCAACCCTCTCTGGCCACTGCCAACTACCGGCCACCGCCACCGTCGGCCAGGCCCATCGCCAACCGGCCACACCTCCACGACCGTCGTGCCACCATAGCCTGCGCCTGCTAGCCGTCGTCGCCTCCGGCCATGCCCGCTGCCCTACGCAACCGCCAACAACCACGTCGCGCCACCGCCTACCACGGCCACCGCGCCAAGCGTCGTGCAGTGAGCTGCCTCAGCCAACTACTGTGCCGCGCCACCTCGGCTTGCCGCCGCCTCAGGCCGCCCGCGCCCCTGGCCACTGCCACAACACCGCCGCCGCCTCTGCTGCCCGCTGGCCAGTGCCCGCACCGCCGTCGTCGCTACCATCGCCACCGGCCCTGGCTGCGCCGCCCGCCGTCGCCGGCCCTAGGCCCTCTGTCGGCCGGAACAAAGAGAGAGAAAAATAGATGGGAAGAAGAGAGAGAGAAGTTAGAGATGGGAAAGGAAGATTAAAGATCCGGTTTGAAGGGAAAGGCTAATTTAAAATAATAGATATATTTGGAAACGCTACAAATCTTCCTATTTTCAGGGTGTTACATTAATGCTTATACTTGCTTTCTTGGCAAAATTTTAAAGGGATTGATTCCTTTCTTTTCGGTTACTGAATCCGTTTTTGCTCAAAGCAAACAATGGTCGTGTTCTTTTGTGCTTTTGGTTTTTGGTTTCTTTGAAAGTCGAAACAAGTAGAATGACTTCTTAAAGCAAAATTTTCAAATAGCTCTCTGAGCTCAAAAGCATGTGCGTCATCCACGTAGATGTCTCCGCCGTCTACTAACATCTCAAAAAATGTAACTAAAGCCATCAACAATAGCCTAAAAGAATAGGGTCAGGGCCAATGTCATAACACAAAAGGAGAGTATTTCTGAAATAATCCACTGTGATTCTGATTGAGGTTGCGAAAGTGTGAGCCACACGATATTGTTGATGAAGAAAATTTTGATGCTTTATTTAGATGGGCTCGAAGAACAATGATCTACGTGGATTGGGTTTGAATTCCATTATTAGCGAACTATCAAAACGAAGTTAAGAGTGTGTGTGTTAAGATGTGACGGGATAAGACTTACTTCCTTATACTTTAGTGTAGAAATGAACTCGAACTTAGATGAGTGGATTCACAACCTCTGTGTGCCACCACTACACCTAGAGAGTTCTCAAACCTGTGTGCTTAAACCACTTGCTATCAGTTTACAGACAACTTAACAGCCTACTTGCAGTTTGCTGAATTGGCATACATTACTGGCCTCCAGAAAGCCATAAACGTACCTACAATCAGCACATGCTGTCCAAGTGCTCTTTAGCGCTTCCTTGATCTCCCTGTTGCTCCTTTTCTTAACAAAGGCAACCATGCCATTATGGCATGCAATGGCAACGTCCACAAACAATTCATCTCTCCATGTTTGTTGGTTGTCCAAGCACTGCAATGATCATTATTCTCATGTCTCATAACCAAAAGGGCCGTTTGGATGATGGGCCGCGAGAGATGGATTAGGATTAGGATTAGGATGCAAGGTGTGATAAAGCTAGCTTTTAATCTCTCGATCCAACGGCTAAATTTATCCCATTTCACATCCTCATCCTATTCCCACCCCTCGTTTCCCATAATCCAGACGCCCCCAAGGAGTACCACACTAGCAGTACCATGGACGCATTTTATGGGCTTGATTGCATCTCGCTGCAATAGAAAGACAGGTATGAATGAAGTTAGGTCCACTGCAAATAGAAAACCCTGAATAGTCAAGTATGCCTTAATGTCTAGAGTACTGCTCTCCCTTATGCTTGCCACCAAGCATCTTTAATGCTTTGGCTTCTCTCTTGCACCTAACAAGGCTACATAACCACTGCTCAGGCTCAGGCTCAGGCTGCAAAGCATTGTTCTAAAAAAGGGAGAGGTCCACTTGAGTGATGAGGCCACTGGCTGCTGCCTTTTGCAGAGTGTGGGGGAAAGAGTAAGGCTCGTTTGGAACGCGAATTTTTTTTTCTATTTCTGCAAAAAAAATGAGCTAATTTCTATAAAATTCTTGTAAAATTTCTGTGAAATTCCGATGTTTCAAACAGACACTAATATAGTATCTCAGTGGAAGCAATTGCTGTTGCTGTTGCCAGCGTGGGGGCTGTGTGCGTATGTACTACCAGTGGATTGATTCTGCACAAGATAAAATCAGGAAAAATCAGTGGGGCTTAGATTTTAGTGCCACCCTAGTGCCATTCTATTCCTTGTTCTTTAGAATAACAACACTTCTTTTCATGCTCACAATGGCTGGCTGACTGGCTAGCAACTGCCACTATTTCTTCATGACATGTTCTACCTTTTCTCTGAAGGGGGATGGCATGCTTGTTCCCTTGCCGAACATTTTCATGCTCACCTCTAACTAGGATTAACCTGTCTACTGACCACTGCATGCTCACCTCTACATTTTGTTCATCTTTATAGCTTCATCTTTTTTTATTCTGTAACTCCTGAATGATTTATATGCTGACCGTGAGAGCAAAAGCAATACATAATTCAGATTTGTCAGCAAGAGTCTATGATATGATCTAGGTGGTGGTTGTGCGGATAAGTAGGCGCGTAGCACGGCTTGTTGCAGTACCAGTACCATGTGGAGTAGTAATTAGCAAGCACATGCAGTCACATTCTCTGGTACAAGATGGGAACAGACATACAATAACACTGGTAAACTCTTGATCTGAATCTAGGATAGATAACTGTTTAAAGAAACGAGAAAACCGCTTACCTTGACGACTTTGATCTCGGTGAATTCCCCGGTCATTGTGGGTGACAGTAAAGTTCGAATTCAAACCGAAAAAGTTAAGAAAGATCCGATGCTCAGATGATGAGATTGAGGTGGTGATTGATTGGGTAGTATAGTACATTACATCGTTCCACAGCCTGTGCTGCAAGATTTGAGACTTGAATGTGAATATATTGTCAGTTCAGTACAGCTCTCTGTCTGATGCCTCCTGCAATCTTGTTATGAAAGATCAGTCTTTTGTGGGATGTGCAGTGATCAACTCCAGTGCTGCTTGCAAGACCCAGAGCAAATGTTTGCAAGATGAACAGTAAAAATCCTCAACCTCATCAATCTCTGTGTCCGTTTTCTGCAACTTGCAAAGTTGCAATCCTAGTACTCGCCACAAGGCCACTTGGTTCCAACTTCCACTGAAGTAAATGCGAGAGAAGAAATCAAGAAAAGTAGCAGCACGGATGGACATGGACCATGAACACACATGGAGCACTCTGCAGCGTCGCCAATGGGGGTAGTACAATAGTAGTAGAAGATGGTGCGCCTGTTCGTGGCAACCTGTTCTTGTCTCCAAATTCTGAATATAAGTTACCAAAAAAAATCTATCTGTTATATTATTAAAGTAAAAGCAAAAGAAGCCACCACATGCGCTCTCAAATAGTAGAAATTACCACGTTAATCAAAGGAAAAATAGAAAGATATATATCGTCGATTGAGGTGAGTCTAGATTATAACGGTTGAGATTGATCTAAATTTTATATGGTAAAAAATCTATACTGTCGATTGAGGTTAGTCCAGATTATAACGGTTAAGATTGATCTAAATTTTTTATGGTAAGCAACACTATCGTATGGTAGAAGACCTTGAAGACTGAAGAGGGACGGGTATGAACGCACCAGTACGACGGTGACATGCGTGCACTGCATTCATGGGATCATGCAGCCCTGGCAAGACCAGCATCGGCAAGATGTGGAGGGGTGGCATCACTATTTTGTTTGTACAACAAGGCACGTATTGGCTTTCTTACGTACCTGAGTAGGAAAAAAGGTAGATTGCACTAACTTATAAGGTACGTATTGGCTTTCTTACAATGTTTAAAAAAGGACACCACATTCACTTTTAAGGACTAGAAATTACCACTTTAATTTTTTTTAAAGAATAACAAATATTGACCGCTTATTTATTGGTGGATCTAAATTATACGGTGTAATTAATCATGTATAAAATATTAGATATATAGAAAATGTATCTAGATACAATTGTAATTTAAATATATGCAGGTATAGTCCGTAATCCATAAAAGTAAATATTTAAATGATTATATCATCATAACCATACGTAGGATTGAGCGCCAACCAAGCTCCCCATACTTCTAGGCAAAAGAACTCCTGAGGCATTTGAAGGTATGTACAATACTTTGTCTCTAATATTTTCATGTCATTTAAAGATAACAGTAGAGACAACCTCTCCAATAACATATCCATTGAGTTGTCTCTAAGGGAGCGCATAAACTTTTAATTCTTACATGTACAGTTGAAATGTAGTGGTCAACACTAGACTACATCTTTGTGGCTATTTGTGTTATACTGTTGGCCTCAACACTGACTGGGCCAAGGCTGGTTATTATTCTAGAACCAAACAAATTTCTCATGGATCATGATGATGATGATGATTATTAGCTCCAGCCATTTTCCATGAATCAAACCAAAATATGTCACATGTTTTTAGGTTGACTAACAAAGTTCATTTCCTGGAAAGAAGCCAAAATTACTCAAAATCCATGGGCTTTCAACCCCAAGCCCTAGAGTTCATCATAATACATATAAAAATTATAGTATAGTCAATTTTGAAATAGTAATTGTGCACCAAAATATGCTATAACAAAATGCCTTAAGATACGAATATCCTAAGTGCCTAACATTCCAGGACGAACTAATAGTAGTTAGTCGATAGCATCATTGAGTTTTATATAATGTAAGCCCTAATTAAACAAAGTAGTTCTACAAAAAAAGAAGTGATACACCTAGAGTTGACTCCTCTTCAGTCTTGGGCACTGTGGCTTGCTTCTTTGCTCTGCTCAGCCTGGGGAATAGTGTCTCCAGCGGGTGTCGCCTCTGCTACAAGACCGAAATAGTGATCCTCAGCTTCCTCATTTTCACCTCTAACACACTGCCTTTTATTAGCCACATCTATTTCTTCCTCTTCTAGTACATCATCATCATCATCATCTACTTCTCATCAAAACCTTTGTCAAGGTTTTCCCCTTCAGCTGCATCATCGTTATCGTCATCCGTGCTTCCTTCGACCCCATATCTCCAGCTTTTTCAATGATCCACTTATCATACCTAGGAATCCTCTTTTTCGATGAGGGTTGTATTTTAGTAACACTGAACTGGCACTAATAAATACATTATGCTGCTAAAATTCAAGATGTAAACACATAAACTCAGGTTCTTTGGTGAATTGAGCCTACCATTTGCAATACTAAAACCAAAAGAAAAAAAAGGAAGATAACAAAATAGAATTATAAGTTGCAAAATTCAGTCGCAAATAGTTGTATATATAACGAGAGAGAGAGAGAGAGAGAGAGAGAGAGAGAGACTATAAATAACATCACATAGTCTTGACATGCACAAAATGATTTAGGTGAAGAACAAGAGAGATAAAATGTTTAGGTGCAGCTAAGTATCCAAGTCTCCAACCAATCATAGCAAAAGCCTATAAAACATATGATCATTAAATATTCAAAATATTTGAGTTTGACCTAGACCATGCATAATGTGCAGACCAAAGTTTGATTTTGAATATTAGTAGAATTGAATGAACATAAATATCTGTTTCTTTAATTATAAAGTCCTATTTGACAAAATACCTTAAAAGATACAAGAAAAATACTCAAATACTAAATGCACAAATAATATTTTTTGAATACATGAGGACCCACGTCCTACTGCAGAAGCACCCTTATAGCCTTATTGCTTAGGCCGAAAAAGAGAAGAAAATGAAACAACCATAATTACCTTAGAAAACCCATTTACAGTTAATGTTCTTTCCTACATTCCAGGCAATGCAGCAAAGCTTGTGTGCTTAGTAGGTTAATAGATAATATGCTCATAGATCTCATCAGGTAAAACCTGGAAAAGATGAAGTGGTGATGCAAAGGATCTCAAATAACTTGAATAAAATAGAAAAGAGAAAAGTGCAAACCAAGAGCCTAGGATGCTTCCTGACTATATCAGCGATCTCCTCAAGCAACTCCTTAGGATACACAAACCCTGTTGGATTAGATGGAAAGCAGAGAATCAAAAGCCTTGATTTTTCATTGATCACTGAGGCAAGTGACTCTGACTTCAGCAGGAAATTGTCTTATATGCTTGTAGGGAGGATCACTGGTGTTGCACCAACCAACCTAGCCATCTCAGGATCGCTGACCAATATGGTGCTGGTATCCAAAACCTAAAATAAGATTAAAAAACTAACTTTTTAAAGAGCACGGTGCACAATATTATAGTGCTAAGAACGATAAGGAGACACAACAATTACAGGGCTTGTCTGATCCAGCTTAAGCTATATTTGCACTTTAACTAAGAAGAATCAGTTGTCTTGTAAGGATGTTCCAAAGTAACAAAATGACTACAGGATAAGCATTTGGTTCTGCTGTTCTCATGGATGTTTTAAAGATTAATATGCTAGTATGTAGAAACATTTCTTCTCAAAAATTATGTAACGGGATGAAAACTTTACTTCATCAACAGGTGATCGAATGGCAAGCACAACTTTTGTAATGCACTGCTTGGCTCCATTGCTTACTAAGACCTAATCTGAGCTGTAGGATAGACCATTCTTCTCTCTGCATATCAAAACCAAACATCAAAGAATTCGATTAACCTTCTTACCTGACCTTGCAAATTTGCAAACGAGAAAATGCATCCACACACACCCTGAAGCTTGTTGCAGATAGCCTTCCTCAGCTCCAGAGTCCCAGCATTAGGCATGTACCTTGTAAAGCCATCCCTGATTGCATTCATCCTAGCCTGGACCAAACCAAGAAACCAAAATGTTGAATCCAACTTGCTACAACAACATCACACATGTCTATAAAATGCATTATTCTGGACTTTGTCCAAAGATTTGAAGTTGCCATGATCCAATCGAAACATCAAGCAAACATGCAACATCTTGAGCCTATCTATGGTTAAGCTAACTAGTAGTAGCACTTTCACTAACACCCAAGGCAAATACATTCCGTCAAAGATCCATGAGACAATTCCTTGGTTTCCCCCCTTCCCTCCGTGAAAAGAACTAAGAATGCCACTCACCTCGACGGTCGCGGCTAGCGTGTCGAAGTCCGGCTCCCAGCAGCTAGGCCAATGACGGGCATCGCAGCCTGCTGCAGCACGGTGCCTGGTCGGTGATGGCCATGGGCTTGGACGGCCACAGTGTGCTCACCCGTGGCCTAATGGACGCATCCACAACCTTCATGCCGCATAAGGTCGCCGAACTTGAGGTTGAGCACCACCTTCTGCCTTGCGCCCTTGGCGGCACATTGGAGCTACTCTGCGCATGTGCCGCGTTCCTCCACATGCCACCCCACCCGCTCCTCCATGCGCCACGCTCCTCCGTGCACTAGGTGAGGGAGGAGAGGTCGCGATCGGCGAGCCCGAGCTATAGCTCCACCTAGGTTTGGCCTCGTCAGATATGAGAGAACCGAATGTGAAGATGGGCTCAAGGTAGGGGATCTCACATGGTGACCTGTGGTAAAATCGCTCCCCCGCGCCGGAAGAAATGATGGCCAAACGAAACCCAAATCGCTCCCACGGGCAAGAAATGGCAGCGAATGAAACCCTCCCGCACTTGATTTCGGCCGGCACTCGCAACGGATCCACAAGACACATGAAGAACCAACGAAACAACTCCAACAGCTTGAACTGTCGTCACAAAGACGTTTGTGCTGGTCACTTCGCAAAACGACGACTATTACCTCTCTCTTCAATTAATTCCTTTCATATCATCATAAAATCCTACATGGCATCTTTTAGAGGCAGCTGACATGGACTATTGGAGATGCCTTGAGTCACATGTTATAACCATTTGCTGTCTCCTACAACAACAATAATAGCACATAGAGCATTCTCGTAGGAATCCTTTGAAATTCTAGCATCCCGAACGGGTTTGAGTCTAAAGCTATCTCGGAATAATAGTGCTTGAAGTTTGTAGCTAGCTCGATTCAACATCAGGCTACAACACATATTCGCAAAGCAAAGGCAAAAGAAGCCACCACATTCGCTCTTAAGGGATAGAAATTCCCACATTAATTGGAGAAAAAAGAAAAGATTTAGCCACCCATTTGACGAACCCAAGGTATAATGGCTTTGATTAAAAAAGAGAGAGAGCGTGCCTATGTCAAGTACAATAAAACATAACTGAAATTCAGAAATTTTTTTTTAGCAATTTGATGTCCATACGAACTTCAAAGTAAAAACTGAGACTCATAATTAAAATTAAATGAAAATTAGTAGTTGGATTTGTATACAAATTCCAACATAAAACTAAAATTTAGAATAAAAATAAAATAAAATTAGAAATTTTATTTCTATATGAACTCCAAAGTAAAATCCATAAATAGCTTAAATTCGGAATAAAGATAAAATCAAAAATACCAGTTGGATTTGTATACGATTCCAACCTAAAATTATAACAAAAACTCCATGTCACGCAGAATTCAACAATATGTAAATTCAAAAGAAGCTACCACATTTTCTCTGAAGAGCTAGAAATTACCATATTAATTAGTAAAAAAAAGAAAGATCAACACCACCGATTGTGGTGGGTCCAAATTATAACAATGAGAATTAATAGGGTAGAAATAGAAAATACACTTTGATAACAAATATGACTAATGTTGTAGATGCATACAATACTTATTACCAAAGATGTCAATCTATATATGTAGCATCTAGGAACGAGGGAAGCTATCATATCATCCAACAACAAAAAAAATCTTGTTTTTTTAGAGATTCTGTCTAATCACAAGAGAATAAAATCATCCAAGGCATGTTTCATTGTGTGAATGCGGAGGGCAAAATTGGACACAGCTAAAAAGTAGAACTCATTGAAAGTGTTAATGGCATGGTGTCTCGGTTCCAAAATGCAAATATGATGTAAAGCAATCACACATGAATGTATATTTTTCACCATTTCATCTATCTCTGTGTAATATGGCGTTGTTGTTTAGGAGGAGCAGAAGCTAGACTTGCTACAGGACGAGATCAGAGTGGAAAAGGGTGGACTTGAGAACAAGCAAGGCACTTTGCCAATGACGGTGTAGAGATGGGCCGACATGCAAAGGAAGCATGGTAAGACAGTTCCTAAAGGCATGATGTCGTACTAATCAATTAATGTAGCTATAATGCAATGAGTGGTGGGTCAAGTTGAGGAAGAGGACACATAGTTTAGCAATAGCCAGTAAGAACTATTAATGTCTTGCTTCAAGAGGCATGATGTCGTATTAATCAATTAATGTAGCTATAATGCAATGAGTGGTGGGTCAAGTCGAGGAAGAGGACACATAGTTTAGCAATAGCCAGTAAGAACCATTAGTGTCTTGCTTCAAGTCTTGGTGGAAGAATATGCAGTGAGGAAGGAGTAAAAACCATTAGTGTCTTGCTACAAGTCTTGGTGGAAGGATATGTAGTGAGGGGAAGGAGCAATAGATGAGTGGACCTGGAAAGTAAAATGATAAGGTTAGAACAATTGTAGCTTCCTAAAAGAATGCTTTTAGCTAATGACGTATTTGAATAATGTGTTTCTATTACCACAAGAACATACTACACTCGATGAAAAATTTTATACTAAAACTTCAATTAAGTTCCCTCAAGATGTATTCTGGCTAGATGTCTTTTTATAATTATAAATATCTATCTAATTACATGTAAACATCTCAATGCTAATTTGATTACCAATAAAATCAACTTATAGTTAGGGAAAAAATTAAACATTTATATACGATATGTAATACATCTAGCTGCGTAAATGCGTAAGTCATCCTGCTAGTTCTGAATACAAGATTACCATGATCTCGTCAAAAGATAACCTGTTCTTGTCTCCAAGTTCTGAATATAAGTTACCCCCAAAAAATTCTGAATACAAGATTACCATGATCTCGTCAAAAGATAACCATAATTCCGTTTCAGTTTCACTTACCATTGCAGCCAAAAGGCAGCAAGGACAATGGTGCACAACGACAACTCAACACATTGAAAGGGACCTGAAACTATCACTATCAGCATCACCCATTCACAACCATCTGTTCATCTTTTCTTGTCCTGACAGTGGTACTGCAACATTACCAATCCTGCACTGGAGCCAACCGTGCGAGGAAAATGCGTCGCAATGTGCGTATGGAATTGGAAGCCATGACAAAACCAGGCACATAGCAAACAGGTGAAGCTGCTTCAGGATTCAGGAAACAGGAATACCCAGACAAATAGGACCAGACAGACTTCAGCATCATATGAGGAGGGTTTCACTTTCAGCCACAAACAAGTGACACAACCCAGAATGGTCTTACATGGCAGTGAGGTGGCCTGTCCATGTCAGCAGAACGGCGTCGGCGGTCCACACCGACGCCAGCTTGTACACCATGTCAGCATTGGCACTTGAATGCCTGATGGCAATAGCCTGCTGAATGCTGTGGTCACTGTATCTAATAGCTATGATTGAACAGGATCGTGGACACATCAATACTAGAGGGTACAGTGGATCAAGGGGACAGCATCAGCAGCAGCGGCGCCATTCAATGGGCTGCATCATCGCTGCACCTCCACTCCTCCAGCCAGAATATTTCACTACTGTAAAAGTCGACAGAAGGTCAACTCAGAAATGTGCACAGACCATAGACCAACACATTCTCTCTTCCTGTCCAGGAGGCTCAGACCAATGGAGGAGTATGCCTTTCAACTTTCATAGGTCCCATATTTCCGACGGAAAGCGGAATTATGAAAATGCAGTGCCATTGAAAAGCCCTGCTGCAAATCACGCTGAACATACGCGGTCGAATTTCTTTGGCATGGGCTTGTAGAACGTGATCGAGTCTAACAGTAGCAGATCATCAATTATCAAAGCAAGAGCTTGAGACCATGACAGAACTGTCGGAATTATGAAAATGCAGTGCCATTGAAAAGACCTGCTGCAAATCACGCTGAACATACGCGGTCGAATTTCTTTGGCATGGGCTTGTAGAACGTGATCGAGTCTAACAGTAGCAGATTATCAATTATCAAAGCAGAAGCTTGAGACCATGACAGAACTGAACCTTTCAAGAACTGCTGGTAGTTGCGGTACCTATCAGAGAAGGAAACCAAAGCGATCGCCGAAAGGATCCTCCAACGAAGTCCAGGGGAGGTCGGTTCCAGGCGGTCTTCGTCGAGAGATCCGGCGGCCGGCGGTGCCGAGTACGCCGACGGCACGCCCAACGACCGACCAAGAGGCACCATGGGAAGGGAAACCTCTCAAGCGGGCCTAAAAGGCCCGATCCACTTATGGCCCAAAATAAATCGGAAACTCAGTATATGGGCCTAAACGGGCCAAAAGTCCAGGAGAACGGGGAAACGGCGGCCGGGGCAGCGACAAGCTCTCCTCCGTCCTCGCTTCTCCGTCCGGAGTTCTACTACTTCCTCCTCGAGAAGATGAAACGGCGCTACTAGGGGCCTAGGGTGGGTTTGATCTTGGCCACGAGAGGCGATAATGGCATGGAGGCGGCTGGCGAGGGACGGGGTCGCGCATCTCCGGCGGGGAGTCTCCCCGCCCTTCGCTCCCGCTCGCACCTTCTCCGCCTCCTGCGCTCCCGTCGCCAATCCTACTCGTGAGTTTCTTTGCTTTCTGGTCCTCCTCCTTCGATCGCCATTGCTCGGTTGTTGTTGATGCCTTCGAGTCACTCCCTCCCATCAGTTCTTGGCAGACACGGGCTGGAGAGCGTCTGGTCGCGTTATTCGAGTTCGAGTCCCGCGTTTCAAGCTCGCGCCCCCAAATTCGGAGCTTCTTCTTTCCTCACGGCAAGAATGTCTCTTGGAGTACGGCCGCTGTTACCAGGTAGCCTTGCAATCGTGTGCTATGTTTGCGTTGTCTGCAGTGTGGTGTGCCGTTATCATCGTTCAAGAAAAAACCATTTGGTTCCCTTGTATTGAGGATTTTACTAACTTTATCTCAATTATCATGTCAAATAATCTTGTTAAGTGGTTGTAGCCTACAGTACCAATTGATTTTAACTGTCGTTTTAGGTCTTAAGCTGCTCAAGGGATTTGGGACGGGCACCGCACTTGCCTTGATGCTTTATCCGCGAAAAGTTGCTGATGCTAAAGAAGGTAAAATTCCTCCAAACACATTAAAAACGTTTTGGATTTTGCTCTAGTGTTTCATAGGGAGACTGCTTAATATGGTGGTAGCCTGCACAAGTTGATGGAGTCCGACAGGAGCATTTTTTTCACCGAGTATACTTACGTAGATGTGATCTGGGTAATTGGGTATGTATAGGGCTGGCCGGCTGAGTGTGAACTCTTAAGATTAGCTAAGTAGATATCTGGTCCTAGATCCAATTTTATTTATGTTGTTACAGTCTTACCCCTAACTACTGATAGCCGATTTCCTTTAATATATGTAAACATTTTCTTCTGGTGGAGCATCAAAGCAAGATCCAACCGTTAATGTCCCCTTGATTATCCTAATGCATGATATTTCTTTTTCTAATTTTTGCATCTCAGAACAACAAGCAGAGCGCCCATCAGAAGACATCACTGGGCCCTTAGGATATTCAAAACATCAGCTTAGCGAATTGTGGTCTTTGATCAGGAAATATTAGCTGCCTGTTGGTTTGATTGTTTTAATTGCGCTTGGTTGGCAGAACCCGATAGGTCTTGTCATCCATATTTTGCTTCTTCTCTACTCTTCAAGGCCGAACCCCTATTCAATATACTTGTTTCTTCAGGAGGTTAGTCAAACGATTATGTTATTTTATCATGAAACATGTTCACAATAACAGATTTATGGTGATCAGCATGGAATGATTGTATTGTTTCAGATTTAATTCTGCTACTCAACATAATTAACTTGCAAGAGGATGTTCTGTATTTTTTTTCTTGTTGCCTAATATAACATTCGCTGTTTCAGATCCATCAAAGGGGGATGCATCAAAATCCTGCGTTTTGGAAGGAGGAGGTGAGGTTCATGTTTACCCCCGCGAGAAAGGGGGATAATGGATGCCTACAATTTATATTAGATTTCACAGTAGTTCTATATCACATTGTCTCTAACCCTTATTGGTTCCGAAATGCTTTCCATATGGTCGTGAACTTTCACTGACATCACCTTTGTTGACCATTTACATAACCCTGACATATCCCATAAGCTTAAAAACATTAAGAAAAGTAGAAAAATTCATTCTACTTTGTCATACACTTTTTTGAAATCAATTAGTAAAATGGCCCCATTTAGATCATTTCTTTCAATGCTATCTTACTCTTATACAAAACCAGAACCCGCCGCGTCAATGATATGTCTACCTTGGGTAAAGGCGGTTTGGAACATATCTACCAGAGGTTCATGCTTGTAAGTTTGGGGCCACCCCACGTCTCCATAGTGTATATTGTATCATTTAGGTAGAAGTATGCAAAGCCTCATGATCCTTCCTTGTTTCCTGATAGAGAACTAGTTGATGGTTTGGTAAAATATTTTGGCTAGAGTCCATTTTCCTGTATTTGAAGGATATTTGATGATTTGGTAAAATGTACCCATGCTGTATCGGTTGAAGTGCACCATCTTAAATCATATATCAACAAGCACAAACCTAATGGCCTGACAGAACTATTAGACTACAGCTTTCAGGTGCTATGCCTTTCTTCTCCCTTGGGCTATATGCTTGCAGCTCTCTGCCATGCTTTCCGTTGAAATAAATTCTATTTTTTTGAAGTAAACTAAAGTGCAATTCAACTTCAGTTTTTTGTTTTATTGAAATTTAGGTAAGATTTCAGTTCTTTTTTTACAAGAAACAGTATGAGATATTTGGTTCATTTGAGTTGTAAGTTTCAGCAATTCCAATTTTTTTGGTTGTATGTTTGAGTTGCACTTTACTAAAGCAAACATAAATGCTGAAAATAGATTTAAGGTTATGCTTTATTTGGTGAAGTAATGGCTAGTATCAGCAAGACCGAAACATATGTATGGCAATATTCAACCTCCTAGTTTGTTTCCTCGTTCCTCAGTATGCTCCTTTCATGTGCTTACTTCTTGAGTTAAACCCTTGTGCATTTATCTGCAGTTCCTGCAGACAAGAAAAGTTGATGCTGAAGATTACAAGTTATTTACTATTGGAACAGTTGAATTAAAAGACAAAAGAGTACTACATGTCATTGGAATTCTGAACAGCTGGTGGATCTATCATGTGTCATATGTCAAGTGAGAGGAGCGGGTGTAGCATATCTTTTCATTCTGAAGAGCGAGTTAATCAGCTTGTGCCCAGCAGCTGAATGTTTTGAATTATTTCTAACTGAGAGTAGCTACCTAGAAATTTTGACATTTTCATTAGGTGAACTGTGCAATGAATGTTTTAAAGCACTGCTATTTAATGTAATTGAAAATACTTTACAAAAATACAATGCAATCCAGTGCTAATTGTCAAGGTCGTACTTTTACATCACAAGTTTGTTTAGAAGATCTAACTCTTCTGGTCATCCACAAAATCTATTTGATGGTTTATTTGCAGTGTATTGCAATGGAAAAGTGAAATTACATCAAATTTCCTTCCACTTCTCTGCAATTGCTTTTTAACTTCACCGTTTTGTTTGTAAAATTGGACATGGTTGTTGGGTTTATTTGAGATATAGGATCATTCTGTTATGATGAAACAATGCATGTTCTCCATCTTATTTTCTTTTTTCCACATGCCAGAGATTAAGAACTAGCATATTGATACGTTATCTGTCTGAAACATAAGTGCTAAACTGTTGCTGATATTATGCTTGCAAAGAATAACTAAATATTGAATTGCTTGTGTCTTTCTCTTTTCATCTGAATAGGAAGCATCTCATAATATCTTATTCCTGATTAACCTAGCTTTTGTATGTGCCCTCTTTTGGTCAAAATCAGTAAACATCAGAATTGTTCTCATGCGCACTACCTATTCCTTGCAGATGCTGCTTCTTTAGTTAACCGATGAAGTAGAATCCAGGATTTCAGTGACAGTGGGATGAAAGAAACTGGAATAAAATTCTTTTTGCCACCTTTTGCTTTTGCATCATGAATCTTGACTTTTGCATGTCCCTTGTACTCATCAGCTTCACGAGCAGCAGCAAGTAGGTGTAACATGTTTGTTTCCAGGGGAGCTAAAGTGATGATAAGGAATCAGGTAAAGCAACAAAGTTAGAAAGATCATTGGTTCACCTATGTAAAAGGACTTTTGAAAAAACATGAAAGGAAAGATTAGCCCAGTCTGTCTCTCTTCCCCTTTTGTTTTGGTATTTCCAATCTTCCTAGTTCTAATTATCTATTTTAAGGACCTGACCAACAACTGCAAACCCATAGCTGAAACCTCATTGTCTTTCTTAGACATACTGGTCTGGAAATCGCAACCAATTGGCGCTTGTTTGCAGGGACATGGCTGGGAGGAACATTGGAGTAGCTGCGGACTTCTCATCATGCAGCAAAGCAGCTCTGAGATGGGCATCAACCAACCTTATCAGGAACGGTGATCCACTCATACTTATCCATGTCAACAGTTCCTATCAGAAATTCAGAATGAGCAAGGAGCAGTTCACCTCTGGGAACAGGGTGGTTCACGTGAGTCCCAGACCATTCATCTCCGTTCTTTACTGTATCTTGAAATCCATAGGATAGGAACATTGAGTTCTGCACACGATTCATGGATCACACCACTTCTAGCTCTAGCTTTCTTTTGTTGTCTTGGAACTCATGGTCCTCATGGACTCAGGACCTCGTGTTTTCCGTTGTGTTATCAAATTATCATGCTTCTGAAATTGTTCACCTTCTGGATTTCAGCACTCATCCCTCTGATAGAGTTCTCAGATCCCCATGTCACCAAGACGTACGGTGTGTCACCAGACAAGGAGACGCTAGAAATCCTGACTCAAGTGGCAAATCAGAGGGGTACGAGTTATTCATCTTCCCAAATTTGCTGTAATCCTGGTCATGTTCCTCTTCCTGATGTTGTCTGAGCTGATTGTTTCGTCGTCAAAACTACATGACTGCAGATTCAAGTCCTTGCATAGATATTCTATGGCGACCCTGCAAAGAAGCTGTGTGAAGCAGTTGATCTGGTTCCCCTCAACTGCTTGGTTATCGGAAACAGAGGCCTAAGCACACTGAAGAGGTAGTATACAGCTTCTGTTTTCCGATCTTAAATTTTCCTGCACTCGAGATTGCCTTCAAGGTTTCTCGTGTGATTAAACCGCGCAAATAGCTGATCGACCTGATCCTTTCTGTGACCATTGTTGTTTCTTCGCGCAGGGCTCTGATGGGAAGCGTGAGCACCTATATTGTGAACCACGCGACCTGCCTAGTCACGGTTGTGAAGGAGAACATGTAGCTGCAGTTAGCTACTGATACCGTCTTCAAGTAGCAACTGCAAAAACAATAGTAACGTCTATATACAGTAGCAAAGAAAATAAGGTGTGCACTGATGCCGCTGCTGTTACTCGTTGGGTTAACCACGAGCCAGCATGTCTTGTCGCTACGACAACGATAACAATAAAGCCTTTTGTTCCAAACAAGTTGAGGTAGGTTAGAAATAAAATCTCCTCAAGATCAAAGAGACGAGTGTTGTCGCTATCTGAAAAAATCTGAAGCCTGATGCAATCATCCATTATTACGTATGTAATAACACAAGCAGGAATAGTGTGTTTTATTTTGAGTGTTGTCGCAAACTGCAACTCAAGACCCGTGCACGACCACAGCAACAACAAAGTCTTTTACATCCAAACAAGTTAAGATAAATTAGGAATAAAATCTCCTTAAGATTAAAGAAATGAGAGCATTGTAATAAAATCTACAAGGTAAAAATTATTTAAATAGAGAGTCTAAAATATTATCTCTAAACTTTCTTTTTATGTTATGGTTCTAGTATATAGGTCGTTAACTTTTATATATTTTTATTTAAAACTAATTCTTTAAATATATTATACTATCTCAAGTCTTTTTTAACTATTTTTTTATATAAATCTTGATCATCTCTATCTCTTTTAACATTTTGGTACGACTTAAAATTCAAGACCGTCAAATCCATTGGATTGTCTAAGAATCGGTAGCCCCGCCTGGCTTCAGGCACGCGAGGTCCAGAATTTGCTATATGACTGTGCATTCTAGTTTGCCGTTTATCATCTTGATCGTCCGTTATCTGAGCGGACGGTGGAGACGGATCTTGGAGCCCAGATAGATGATGCTTCGTCACTGACGGGGACGCCTTGGTGGGGTACTACTGGCGTGTCAGTTCGATCGATGGCCACGAATGCCGCCAAGTCCGGCGGCCGCATGGTCGCGCGGCACGGCGGCGGCCTCCTCGGCCGCTCTTCCGCCTCCGCGCTGTCCACAGCCACCGCGACGCCTCAGCACATCTCCCACTACCTCGCGCACCATCCGAGAGCGACCTGGGAGGCGCTCTCCGCCGCCTTCCCCGCCGCCGCCGCAGCGCCCAACCGCCACCTCGACGCCGTCCTCCTCTCCCTCGCCAGGCACCCTCACTCCTCCCCCGAGCTTGTCGCCAAGAACGCCCTCACCTTCTTCCACTGGTCCGCCTCCTCGTCGCCGTCGCCGTCCCACTCCCTCCGCTCCTACTGCCTCCTCGCCCACCTCCTCTCCCGCGCCGCCCTCATCCGCGACGCGTCCGTCCTCCTCCAGTCCGCCATCGCCAAGCACTCTTCATCACTTACTTCTTTCTTGGACGCCTTCTTCGCGGCCTACGAGGACAGCGGCACGGCCACGACGACCCGTGGCCTCCACCTCCTGGTGCACGCCTACGCACGCATGCGCCTCCCGGAGGAGGCACTCCAGGCCTGCCGCTACCTGGCGCAGCGCGGCGTGATCCCCTCCCTCTCCGCCTTCAACGCCGTAGTGCACGCAGCTCAGCGCACCGGGCGGTTCGGGGTTGCCTGGGAGGTGTTCGAGCTTATGACGCTGAAGCGGGTGTATGCCAACCAGAGCACCGTCGAGCTTGTCATCGGCATCCTGAGCCGGGAAGGCGAGCTTGCGAGGATGGCAGCCCTCGTGGAGAGGATTCATGGCAAAAAATGCGCTCCAGGCATCGTGGCGCACATTGCACTCACGCTAAGGATCTTTGAGGAGTGGAGGGTGGAGCAAGGGATCTTGTTGCTCAGGAGGATGCTGCAGAGGAACATGGTGTTGGACGACATTGCTTACTCATTGATCGTGCATGCCTATTGCTACATTGGTGATCTGAAGTCAGCATGCGAGCAACGGGACGACATGGTTCGCCGAGGCTGTCGCCTGAACGCATTCGTATATACTTGCCTCATCAGATTGCATTGCAGCGAAGGCAACGTCGATGAGGCTGTGCAGTTACTGCATGAAATGATGTCGATGGGATTGAAGCCGTATGATGCTACCTACAGTCACCTCATTGCCGGGTGTTTCAGACAAGGGAGGATGGTGGAGGGCTCGGAGTACTTGGACAAGGTGCTCCATGAAAGTTTTGTGCCAGATATTGGCACTTGCAATGAGATGTTAGAGGTGCTCTGCGACGCAGGAGAGGTCAGCAAGGCTAACGAGTTGCTAACGGCAGTGATGGACAACGGAGTTGTTCCTGATCAGGATACATACTTGAGGCTGATCGATGGATATGGCAAGGTTGGTGATGCTCAAGGTATCGTCAAGATCTACCATGAGATGGAGCACAGGGGGCTTAATCTTGGTGTTACAGTTTTTACCTCCCTCATAAGGGTCCTTTGCCACTGTGGAAATCCCAAGGAAGCTGAGAAGCTTTTGGCTGTGATGGAAAGGAAACTACTGGCTCCAACTAGTGACATATACGACGTGTTGATCAGCAGCAACTGTGAGAACGGTAACACTAAGAGGGCACTCTGGTTATTTGACAAGATGATGACAGGGAATGAGAAGCTAGTCCCCTCTGCTGATACTTTTATGATGTTGGTGAGAAGAGTCATCAAAGTAAAGAATACTTGTTCCCCTAATCTGTGATCTCACAATTAAGATCCTTGTTGAGAAGGAGAATTGATGAGATAACAGGCTAAAAGGGATAAAAGCAATGGAAAAGAAAAAAAAGGTTATTATTCAACATGATTTCTCTTCTCATCTCTTCTAACATGGAATGAGTTATGAGCTAAAGTTCAGGTAATGCGTGCCCTTCTTTTAGCGTTCTTTTGATAATTACTAACAACAGAACTCTTTACTATGCATTTTACTCTGTAAAGCCTAGCCTATGGGCAGCTAACTTTCTTAAGCTGAATTTGCATAGGTCCATGGGTTGGGAGTTTTAGCATATGACAGGTATAGAAGTACAGAGTGAAAGCTCCGATGCCATTGACATGATAGGGATTCACAAATTTCATGTTCTAGTAGATGAGTTTGAAATTGAAAATCGTTAAAATTTCTGTTCTGGGCCAGCAAAGTACACTACAAGTCCTTTTCTATTCATATAGCTAATAGCGTAGTAGCAATACATTACCATTTGTAAGACCGGATTAACTCTCCATACAAAATTTTTGTTCGGCAATTTTGTTTTACGCATTTAATAAATCCTGGCGTGACCTTTAGTGTAATTCAAGCTACGCTTTATTACTGCATTCCTTGTTCAAAAAAAAATTGTATTCTGTACCTTCATTTGTGCTAGTAGGAGTATGCGGTAACATGTTTCTGCGTACCATTCTGTACCTTCATCTGATATGCAGTGCTCATGCATCATCGATATTCTAATTAGAGAGCCGAGGAGGGGACGCTGATGTTGGAGTTTTACCTGTCAAGGTGCGATCGGCTGTACTCGATCGGTGGTGGGGACTCGTCAGGTCTGGCCGTGCTCTCTGCTGCGTCAGGTCAGATGTGATGCAGCTACGTGCTGCCCGGTGAAGTCCTTGTCAAGACCAAAGCATGGCACCATGAACCCTCTTTAACACAGTACTACAAGCCAGCTCTGTCCTCTGTGTAGCAACAGGACATGCCCTTCTCATCGACTGTACAAGGAGGACCAAGAAGGCTGACAAGTTGGCCCCACTGGTTAGTCGAAAGCCTAGCACTGCACTGTGGTGGCAGAGAGATGTGAAGGTACCATTGCTGTACTTAGCTCAGCTTATTAATTAGTGAAGAGGTTTCATTAGCACTCAACAAGTACAATTGATACTTTGTTATTTTTGGCAGACAGAATGCTAGTGATCAACTTGGCAAACGACTAAAAGAAGCACTTTTCAATCACACAAATGGCTACACCCAACACAGCCAGACTGCTCTTTGGGAACTGTTCACACTTTTGGCACTGTAGCATTTTTTTCAAATTTAGCAACGGATGTCCATTTTTGTAAAAATAGCCCTGTCTCCGAGCTTAGCAGGTATGGCAAGCGACACCTGTCACATATTGCACTACCACAGCTCGGTAGGACGCGAGCGACACGACAGGCAATGTGAGCTCAGCAGCCAGCGACGCGTGTGAGAGCTGACGAGGCTCATTGGTTTGTCGAGCTCCCTAGGCTCAGCAGGGTGTGCCAGCTCCTGCTGAGCAGTGGGAGCTCGGTAGGTGGCCTGGCACACGGCAGGGGCAACGAGGCTCGATAGGGGGGCTAGCGTGGGTAGGGGGAATCTTGGGTAGCCGGATGAGGCGACGTGGCGCTTGATTCCCGTCACATTTGGTAGGAGATTCCACGGTCCTTTGCGCCCGCATGCACCTACGTGGGGATGTCGGTCACAAACGTCTTCCAGCATGCATAAAATGGATAGCTTCGCTATCTGCCCTCTTATTCGAAGCTGTGCAACTTGTTTCTTTCTTGTCGAGTGAGAGAGCAGAGAGGGGGAAGAAAGAACGAGAGATTAAAAGATAAGTTTGTAATAGTTTTTCGATGTGATTTTACTTTAATTTAGGATGTGTAAGCCGTGTACTGGGCATGGGCCACAAGGACTAAAACCTGCAAGGGAGATAAGGGAATGGCACCAATAGAGCCAAATATATACGTCTGCAAGCATAACTTCTAAAAGACGCACATATGTCTTAATTGTTGTTGGGGTTGATGGTTCATACATGTTGCCATTTGTATAATACGAATTGTGACCGTACGTGCCATATAATTCACACCTAACCAAACCTTACGCGCCACATAATTCACACCTTCATTGCGAAGAGTTATGTCGGGCTAGACGTGGTCTATTATAATATTTTTTTGCAATAATGTATTTCTACTACTTAACACAGAGAGTTGGTGATGGTAATTCATCTGTCCCTCTGAATTCCCTTTGCACCTTCCTAAAAAATTTCTACTATGATACACACAAAAACAATGTACCAAAAAAAGCAAATATCATCACCCTACAAATTCTCTAACAAAAAACGCTCTACCGGGTGCAAACCAAAGTCAATAGTGTGAAGGCACGTTAGGCGAGCGCGGATACAGAGTCGACGCGTGGGCTGCGCAGGCAAATCCAAACAATATCAAGTCGATATGTCGAAATAATATAATTTTTTTATACGTATCAAAGCATGAGCATTCAACTAGTTAAGACAAAATCTAAACGGGGCGTAGGCAACGTGAACACCTGCTGAGCCAGGGGAACTCGGCAGGGCTCCCGTGCGTGCGCTGTGGTTGCCAAGCTCGCCTTGCCTACCACGTCGCCCACATCTTGCTAAGCTATAGTGGTGTGGTAGGTGATAGGTATCGTCTGCTAAACTCAAAAATGAGACTATTTTTATAAAAACGAATATTTAGTACTAAATTAAAAAAAAAAGAGCTACAGTGTCAAAGGTGTCATCAGTTGCCGTCTCTCACGTAAGCCGTCTCTCACGTGTGTGGTTAGCAGCCCGGCTTCCGCTGCCGCGACAGCGCCGCTTGGAATGGGGCCGGCACGCGTGACGCGAGCCTGCCACGTGCTCGCCGTCTTAGTTGACACGGCGCTCCGCTGCATGCACGCATGCTGCTTCCATTTCCTCGTCTAGTCTCTTCGCCCCTGGAATGCCCAATGCAACTCTCGTATCTCATCGTCATCTGATCCTTTCTCATCCTATTCCATCTTGCACCTCAGACGTGTTAAGCAGCTTGCGATCTGACCTGTGACTGAGCATGGCGAAAAACTAGGTTTTGTGCACTTTGTTCACGCAGGCAGCCAAGAACTGAAGCAAGCTATGTCGTCGACTGCACACAAGGTGGCGACGCACGCCTCCAAGGCCACGGGGAGGCGGGCGCCGAGCGTGGCGAGGCAGATCGTGTACGGCATGAGCCTGGGCATCTTCGCTGGTTACCTGTTCGAAGCTGCACCGCTGGAGCAACCAGCGCCGCGCCCGCGAGTTCTACAGCCTGCTCGACCAGGGCAAGATCAGCGTCGTCGTCGACGCGCCGCCGCCGCCACCTGGAGCCGGTGACTAATAGCATACTCCATTACTACTAGCTCGTAGCTCTAATCGTCATGCATCACGCATGCCAATTCTGCATTGCTTTCGTTCAGTGTTCTACTGTTCTACAACGTCGGCATTACGAGGTCTCGCGTACTCTCTCATCAGTGGTTTGCTTTGCTTTGCTTTGTTAACTAGCTCTGTTCATTATGTCACCGTGAAACCCTACTTGTCTGATGTACTCCTACTACCTGTTACTATCAGATAGTGACATTTTTTTTTATGATCTGTCTGGATCTTGTTTCCTAGGGAATGAAATAAAGAAAACCAGGTTGCTCGATTCCAGGGTGGCGCTTTGGATCTTGCTGCATGTGTAACTGCGGTGTTTGTCTTTAGTTGCAGCGATTTGGGTTGCTGACAGTCGCTTTCGGCACGCCGGGATGGCTAATTCGACGACACCATGATAGCACCGGAGGCTGGGTTTGGAGAATCTCAGGGATGTATCCTCCTTTTTTTTCTTCATTGATATCATTTGTCTTTGTTTATTTTTTCCGAGTTTAGGGAAAGATGCAGAGTGCCGTGCCTCTCATTGCATCTACGGATATATAGGATTCTGATCTATTTTCCCATTGTTTTGAGACAAGATAACTGTACAATTGTGCATGTCTACCTGTGGAATCCTCCAGTCTAATTGGACGTCTCTGTGCTAGAGTAAAACTGAAGTACCAACTCTACTGTTAGCTTCCCATCATGTGATATCATGTGGTTATGGAATCAATGGATGATCACTCAAGTGTGAGAAAACGAGCCTTTTATTTTGAAAGAAAGAAAATGAATGGGCTTAAATTTCCACCAGTTTATGATAAGCTGCAATTGGTTGGTTCAAACTTGCGGACAAGTTGGCAAATTCTTGGCCCTTGAAATCCTATGTGCGCCTTTCCAGTAAAAAGGAAAAAAACTAGGTAACTTGTGAATTGTGATCAACTCAGTGTACAAGTTAACATCTGAAGCACTCCATGAGATATGTGTTCACAGCTACATGCCAAGTTTCCTTAGAGAGCTAAGAGGCAATGCTTTAGGGGAAAAAAAACCATATTACTCCATTAAGAAGATGCAGACATCTCTCATGCTGTCATGCATAAGTTTTCTTGATACGTATGGAGCAAACAATTCGGCTTGCAATCTTGTATGTACATGGGGCGTCAAGAACACGTATGTATATATCGCGTGCCACACACCGTCATATCAAGAAATCAATTAAGGGTTCAGAGCAGAGACATGTTACCACAGAAGCAAAACCTCTATCATATATTGATGGCCTTCAAAACTCATGAATCGAGAACGCCAGAGCACCGTCACCACCATGGATCATCGTAAGTTGTGCAGCGGGTTGGACCCCGTTGGCGCCAGCCTCTTCTCGTCGCCGAGCCCGCCATCGCCGCCGCCGCGCGGGAATCTTGTCGTGCCGAAGCCGGCCAGAGTATTCTCCATCCTCCTCCGGTGCCTCTGGTTATACCCTCTGTGCACTGAACCAGAGACACTCACGCCGGTAGCAGCAGCAGCAGCACTACTACTCGTTGATCGCTCGGACTCGGACGGCGACGGCATGACATGGCCGAGAAACGAGGTGGCTCTCAGCGCCAGGGGAATGAGCGACAGCAGCACGAGAATCTTGAGGCACTTGACGCTCATGCCTGGGCTGGATTGGTCGGTTCTGGGAAGGGAGTGAGGACAGGACAAGCGCGCGACACTGGCGAGGAGATAACGATAGGCGGTGATGAGAGAGAGAGAGGCAGCGTTGCTGCAGCAGAGCTAGGGGGAGGAGTGGCGGTAGACCAGTAGTGGAATGGCGTCTCGGCATTGGCATGTGGTGCGTGGTGTGTAATAATCGGCAATGATGGGATGGGAGGGAGCAGAGGAAGGCGAGAGGAGAGGGAGAGTGATTTGATTTGACGTGGGAGGCGGACAAACTAAAGGCGCAATGAGTGATGGAGTCGCCTGCTGGTTCGTCCGTTTTCATGAAGACAACAGCGCCGGTGCCGCGCGCGGCCGCAGCCCCGCCCGCCCGGTGCGGGCGCGTTTGCTTTGGCGAGCCCACGACGCTATGATGCTGCCGCTTGACCGGCGCCGGGCGGCAGGCAGGCGCTGCCGCCCATGCCCTGCGCCTGCGGGCTGCGTGCGATCGCAAGGTCTCATGCGTGATCTGTGCCGCTCCGCTCCGCCACGTGAAGTGCACGTAGGGCTTGGTCGTTTCTCATGGACATTTCCGTGAGCCCTGTCAGCTCTCGTCAAAAAGCAGACACGATGCCATCGGAGAGGTCGCCTGAGCTTTCGACGGTCTCTTTTAACCCGGAACCAACTAGTTCCCTCTGGAACGAAGGCATTTTTGATGAATTTCAAAGGGAACTTAGCCCATGCTTGCACTCCGATGATTGCAAGCCGACTGTCGGCTGCCATCCTTCCAAGAAAGCTTGTTCCAACGAGGCAGCGAAGAAAAGAAAGAGGCTTTTGGTTTGTTGGGGAGACGTAGCGCACAGTTGGTGGGGTGCGAGACGATCGATCTGCTAGTATCCAGCGGTAGCAACGGGGGGACGCATGAGCGAGAGTATCCAGTTGGATCAACCCAAGATCGATCAGTTCCATCGCACTCAATCCATCGACCTTTCTTTCTTTTCTTTGCCACAAAAGCTACTTCGTGTAGCAGCAGCAGTGTGCCTGCCTTTCAACTAGGGCAATAAATGAGTCAAGCTCCATCAAACCTAGGCTTTCAAAGTCATTTAGTAAAAATTTGAGCCAAACTCGAGTGAATCTGGGTCGAGTCTACATATAGACTTAAACAAGGTTCAAGTAAACTCAATAACAACTAGTAATTCAACATGCATCAATTTTCAACAATAATAGTTTAAACTCAAGCTTAACTAAACTAAACTTGATAAAAGTTAACATACAACAATATTCAACAAATGATAACAAAAAATTTGCCACAACTCATAATATAATAGCATATATATCTTAATAAGAATAAATACGAAAGGAAAAGAAACAGAGGTGTAGGTGGGCTGAAAAATTTACCAAGCCTTAATAAGCTATTCGAGCTCAAGTCGTTTAAGCTTACGAGCTTGAGAAAAGCTCAGCCATTTAGAGCTTAAGTTATGCTCAAATTAAACCTAGAGCGAGCGAATCTCAAATAGTTCAGCCTCAAACTTTTTTTACACCCTATTTGCAACTGATGGCTGCTGCTCTTCGAAGTCCACAGTCGCAGGTACGGTCATGTTGGGATGGACAGTAGCAACACTGACAGTTCATGGGCATCTACAGTGTAGCCAGTGCGACCATGCTAGATTTGTCACCTCACAGGTGCATCCTCCATTCTTCAACAGACCCACAATTAAATAAAATATCATATATATTTCTTCCACCACAATCTCTTCCCCCTTTCATTTTACTTACAAATAGACACAAATAGACCTGCAACTTTTTTTTAGCTCGAGCCGGTGCACCTGCATACACCCATGCTAGGAATCTTCCTCGTGGACCGCTCGTCTTCCCTCTCCAACGGCCAACGAAGCTAGCACCGTACGCTGTGGATGGCCTTACAGATCTACTATACATTGCCAGTAGCAATGTACTACACAGTAGACAGTACACACGTAGACTCGGTTACAATATACCTTAACATGTTCTTTCTGATGCTGATGGAGATACAGGCTGGAGAGTACCCTGTGCTCTTAACAGCTGGTAATGTGAAACAAAATGCAAACCACGACGGATCAACTAGATATCAAACTGCATATGATTTGCAGGCATAAGGTGCAAGAAAAAGGACAAGCGAGAGAGGAAAAAAAAGGAGCAAGGTCCACTGGAACATTTTCTTTCTATATTTACTCAATTCATCTCATCTCTCTTTGCCGCCTGTAAATGCGCAACAAGGATGGGCTCAGCTCACACAATACTTACTATATGCACAAATGAATGCCACCACAGCTATGGACAATAATATCATCATAACCTAATTGGGTCGGAAAATTTCACCTTCCCTTGCTACGGCTCCAGAGCTAATCAAATGTAATACAACCACGTACAACAAACATCTATGTGAATATATGACCACCAACTGATCACCTTGGTCCAGAGAGCTCCATGGCTTCCAGGCCATGCGAGGATTCGTCCGCAGCGAAATCCATGAATTTTGGAGGCAGAAGCTCCGACGAGACGGACTTTGGTGTGTCGACATTTTGTGATGCCTCCCATTTCTCTGCGAGCCCATCCCCTTCCAGCATCCTGATTACCTCGGACATTCTGGGGCGGTGAGATGGGTAGTACTGTGTGCACAGCAGAGCCACCTGAACCATTTCCTCCAGCTCGACCCTGTCGTAGTTGCTACCTAGGTCTTTATCCACCATCATGCTCAGCTGCTTTTCTTGATGAAGTTTCTTTACCTGGAACCAGATGCAAGTATCAGAAATGCTGCTCATGGCAACACAAAAGGCTAACATACAGGAATAAATAACGCCACTTCTTTTCTTTTCTTTTTTTGGCAAGCTTTGAGATCTCAAGTGATTTGAACAGGAGATGCTAACAGATAGTGGATGGTCACACAAATAAATGTAGATGGACACCATCGAGCTTACAAGGGATTATATTCTTTTCCCGAAAGAAGCCATGAGAATCTCTCTCAGCTATTGTTCAATGCCTTCTTCTAACCATTAAAAAGAGACTCAAAGAAGACATCACGATGGTGAAGATTCCTGTCTTCAGCAGTTAATTTAATACTCCCAACCCAATGAAATGCACAACGGTGAGATTATTCTACTTTATATTTGCCTTTGGTTTTTCCAAGTATTTTCCAACTTGTCTGCTTTGCTAGGAAAATAAGCTTAGTTCTCTTGCACATCAAATCTTATCATTGAATGAACTCAACATAAAAAGGCAAAAAGAAACCTACGAGTGACATACAGACTTGTCAAAAAAGCTGCGAACTAAACTAACGGGCAGGCCAAACAAGGTCTGATGCAAAAGGAGAAAGCAGTTTTTTCATATAAAGTAATAAAGCAAACTTTAGACTGTTTCATAAAATGTAAAGTGAATTTACACATAGAAAATACAAGATAACATACCCAATCAAGCACTCCACCCTTCTGATTTGCTAGCCTTCCAAAATCCAATGCCTTCTGGCCAGTGATCAACTCAACCAACAAGACTCCAAACCCAAAAACATCTGTCTTCTCTGATGACTGGCCAGTTGACAAATACTCTGGAGCTATATGCCCTACAGTCCCACGAACTGCAGTGGTAACATGGGACTCCCTGTGATCCAAAAGCTTTGCCAATCCAAAATCTCCCACAATTGCTTCAAAGTATTCATCAAGAAGCACATTGGAGGCTTTTACATCACGATGGATTATTTTTGGATCACATTGTTCATGCAAATAAAGCAGCCCTCGTGCTGTGCCCAGTGCTATCCTCTTTCTCCTTGACCAATCTAGAGCTGGCCTGCCATTAACAAGTTCTGACAAAAAAAAAAACGAAAGCAAGTTTTAGACAATCTAGAGGTGCCTTGTGATACCCAGAAGAAGGTTAGTTTGCTTGCAAACCAAATAATAGACTCAGATAATGCTCATACGATGTCTGTTGTCAGACTAGCATATGCCATCAGTGGTAAAGATAGACCCGTGATGTCGTGGATGGGCTCAGTTCCTATTCCAAAATATGGTGCAGTGCAAAATACAGTGTGAACAGAATATTTCTTAAGTCAATAAGGGGAGCAGGAGTAGGATTCAAGTTAATCAACAAAACCAAGTAATACCAGCGCAAGCAGTATACTTGCAATAAAAGGACAATTACCGTGGCCAAGCATTGTTTGATGGCACAACAGAAGGGTGAAGCTAGCCTGGGAAGATGTGGTAAAAAGGTAGGCCTGGCTGGGTCAAGACCACAAGTGATTGCAAGATAGTGCGTATCAGGCTAATATGTTCATACATTGTAGTAGCAAAGGCAACATCTAGTTTTCACATTAGAACAGGCTAGACAACTGCATGACATGCTATAAGTGAACATGCTGAGGTTCTCTTCTTGTCTTCAACACTACCAAGCTCCAGCTGTATTTCTGTTGATTTTAAGTTGAGCATTCGATGACAGTTTGTGCTGAGTGGATACTGCAATACGCAAGACAAGGCAAAACTAAATGGGCGACTAATGAATGTGCACACGTAATGGAAGTGGTTTAATAACTTTGTGCATTAATATTAACTTACTAAGCAAACATTGGAAAGCCAACACAGACAACATAACTATGATAAATTAAGAAAGTGTGCCATCATTTTGTATTGAATGACTTGGAACATTAGTCAGAAACTTGCTTGACAATTATGTCTGATGCATGGGAGAATTTTACATCTACAAAAATCATGAACAAAATTTTAGATCCATTTTTCTCCCTTTGTGACAAACTTGCATACCTTTTTTCTTCAACTCGTGTATTTTAAAGAAATTGGGACTGATAGTGTGCGCCACAGATATATACACTGTATATGCATGAAAGTTATGACTTATGAGCACGAAGAAAGAGACTGACCCCGCAATTGAGAAGCAACACTTCCATTGGGCATATGAGGATAAACAAGCAATCTCTCATTCTCTGCAGTGCAGAATCCAATAAGCCGAAGGAGATTCCGGTGAACAGCCAAGCTTATGACTTCGACTTCAGTTTGGAATTGAACTTCCCCACCAATAGCATTATAGTCCTTCAATCTTTTAACAGCAACAACTGCCCCATCACGTAAAAAACCCTTGTATACTATTCCGTACCCACCTTCACCTAAAATATTCTTTGAGTTGAAATTATTGGTAGCTGCTTGAAGCTCCTTAAAGGTATACCGCTTCAGATGACCCAAACACACTTCTGGGTCATATTGATCTGTAGGTAAGAGCAGGTATAAGATACCATAGTACTGGAAACTAAAACAGCATAACATGCAAGACAGAAAAGCATGCACATCAACAGAGAGAGTGCTAAAAAGATCAGAGCAAGTCCTGTAGAGGTAAAAGAAGACACCTCATGTTCATTGCAAGGCAAATCAATGTACCAAAAGTAACAGGGGTATCATGATTATGAACTGCATCAAAGGTTTTCCTAATAAAGACAACAAAGCTATCATGTCATAGATTCAATCTTTTTGCCTAATGAAGGGGAATAAAGCCTCTTTCAACCTATATGTAAAAACAACAGAAGAAACTCTACCAAGAATTTACACTACTCTGAGTCAAGAGTATGAACATCTCAGCTTGTGAATGCAAGTGGATGGCCGTATCTTTGTACAGACGAGAATCTTTTAAGTTCCCTTCAGGACAAAGAAAGTAAGACAGAATCTTGAGGCATGGCCCAGGCCAATGACTCATTAAGCCATGCACTTCATGGTCACCTAGTAAAGTGGTCCTGGGATGCTTGGGTGATGCTAGGACGCATTAGTGTGCAAATTTTATGAACACATTGTTCTTACGGACTTGGCAAAAACCGAAAGTTAACAATAAATGAACCATGACATGCATGGCATACACATAGTGTAAAACAAACCCACCAGGTTAGAGAAATTTCTATCGCTTTAAGTCTCTGGACTATATCGTTTTATACCTAAATGTTAAATGCAGTTTAAATTTTAACTATCTCTACTGAACTGAGACAAATTAAAGACCTATGTTATCACTAGAAGCTATATAAGGATGAAATACTGAATACATGTCAATGGTACTGGCCCACAAAATGGATTACAGGGTGCCTCTTTTTTATGTTCCAGTTATCAAGAGAATTTATAGCTCATTATGGAGATCACATCACTGAACATTAGAGCAGTGCTCAATTTTGCGGCAGAAAGTGTCATTGTTATGGGGGAAAATATGTCAGAATTGCATTAGTGCTAATCATTCAGCTTGTCCAAAGGTCAAATGAACCAACCGAATTTATACAGCATTGTTGAATCTCCCTGTGTCCAAGTAATTACTATCAAAACGAACTATTTGAAAAATACAGCGCAAATATCAAGTCATATATTGTTCAACCACTGCAACAATAAAGACATCAATTTGTTGCAATTCAAATCCAGGTGGTGCTAGTATGGTTGCATAAGCACAGAATCAAAAAGAATATTACCATTTACATCAAAAAAGATCTGTTGATTACGCCTATGTCGCCACCAAAGAAGCATACCGACTGCAATACAGACAAATGCAACTGAACCAACAGTTGCTCCACAGATTATGGCAATACGGTGGCTTCTTTCCATGCCTTGTTGTGGCTGAGCTGAGGAAAAGGAGATGAATATGAATAGCACACACGAGGAAAAAATTACCAATTTTTCTATTATAGAAGTATATTTTCCAAAGCTGAACAATGAACAACAAGCTCACTCTTTAGGTCATCTGGTGGATAAGAAAGTGGGTCCATCGACACAGAAGAGCAATTATCTCCAGACTTGACACCACAGATCATTGGATTTCCAGTGATGCTGTTCAAACAAGTAATGATACAGAGTGCTCAGGGGGAAATTCAAGTGGCCAAGGTGAAAGGGGATAAACTGAATTACTTACTTGAAAGTTCTTGCAGAAATCTTTGGCAACGGACCGCTCAGATTGTTAAATGAAAGATCTCTATATTACAGGTCAACGCAAGCCAATTATTACAATACACCAATGAAATAGGAAAACAGGAATAACAAAAAGGGATCGACAGAACATACACAAGAGCAAGGCCATTAATGGTGGCTAGTGAATCGGGTAGAACTCCAGATAAGCTGTTGTTGTTCAATTTCCTGGCAGCAACAAGTGAACCGGAAAAATAAATAAAAGTGAATTGCTGTATACAGCAAGAGGACTGAGAAATCAAGAACAAAGGAAAGAAATCTTACAGATAGTTCAGGTTCCTGAGATCACAAAGTGAACTCGGGATACTCCCAGTAAGCTGATTGTCTGACATGTCAAGCGTCTGTAGCATCCCCAGCCTGCCTATGGTACCAGGAATAGGGCCAGAAATTGCATTGTTCTGTAATAGCCTGTCCAAGAACAGCGAAGTTGAACACTTTGAATCTTTCATTTGTCTAAGTCGAGAGCGATTTCATTTCAAGAAATGCCATGCCCATGGGTAAAGTAAACAGCGGGGGATCAATGAGCTTACACAGATTGCAGCCTGGTGAGGTTCCCGATGCCGGGCGATAATTTGCCAGACAAGCTTTGGCTGGGCAGACCTCTGCAATCACAGATCACGCGAGAAGATTAGCCCTACCTACGCAGCCATTGTTGGTGCTCGCACGGCAAGGAAATCGGGATGAACAAAGGAAGAACAAAACGTACAGCGCAGAGACGTAGCCGTCGGCGGAGCAGGTGACCATCCTCCAGCTGCAGGGGTCGACGGAGTTGATGTCCCAGTTGTCGAGGACGTTGTAGGGGTCCTGCAGCTCCGTCTTGATGGCCATCAGCGCCACCACTGCGGTACAGCCACAGGCTAGCAGGCTCAGCTTCACTATATCTTATCTTAGCAACAAACAACTAAAACCCCGCATGTACGGCGAGGCAGCACAAGCACAGAAACCGCATTTTCATTTTCTTCTCCAAAGTGAGGATCTTTTTTGCATGAAGCCATGAACTTTGAATCGGAGATTGCGACGAAAGAAAAAATCTTTTTACCAAATTCTCACAATCGCCCCCACAAAAAAACTCGCCAAAAGACCATGATTTGATTATTTGATCGAGTGGATACTATAAAATAGTAAGAACATCATCGGAATGTTTGGGGGTTTCTTTGGATTTTGGAGAGGAGGAGGGCGCGCGAGGGTGGATGCGTACCTTCGTAGTTGATGCCGGCCGGGGAGAGCGTCGCGGTGGACGACGGCACGATCACGGTGAGCAAGCCGGCAAGCATCATCCACCACCGCCACCGCATCCACATCCGCACCCCCATCCCCACAGACCGCAGATTCGATACGCCCGAAGAAGAAGAAGAAGAAGAAGAAGAAGATACAAACTCACGAGACCATACGCCAAGAAGGCGAGCAATCCGCCTATCTAACCCAATCCGATGATTCTAGTGCAAGGAAAGCGAGGGGTTCACACCGAGAGAGAGGAGTGTGGTGTGATGGTGGTGGGAGTGGAGTGGAGTGGGGGCAGGCAGAGACGAGGGGGGAGGAGGCAGGGGAGAAACGCCAACAAGCACCTGCCACTCCCTACCAAACCACGCTGCTCGCCACCCGCTCCATGCCGTGCCGCTGCAAACCGCCAAAAGCTCTCTCCCTCGCTCACCCGACACGGATTGCGCATGCCTACGCTGCCATCACCATTGCGACCCACTCCACAGTCCCCCATCCTTTTCTGCCAATCTTCTTTTCTTTTTCACTTCTTGTATTCTCCTGGTAGACAGTGTCAACAAAAAATACATGCCTTTCGCTTGGGTTAGTCTTTTTTAGCTATAATTTATAGTTTTTAGTTAAAAATAAATAATAGTAATCGAAAGAAGTAACTGTTAGAAGGAGATAAATAACGAGTGGTAGACTAGTGAACGAGAGATATGAGTGAAACGGAAATGAGAGGAGTGTGGTATATGATTATTAGAAATATAGGTAATATTTTAATTTTAAATTTTATTAGAAAACAAATACAATAAACTAGTGATACAAAATACATAACTAACAGTATGCTACTTATTATACTTCAAAAAATACACAAAGAAAATACAGTATTAAAGTCGATCGAACACGTGAATAACTTACTGTTGGGCTTAATGAAGAATAGGAAGCAGCGTAGGCTCGATGCAGTGTAGAACGTAGATAACGCAGTGAAGTGAGCGGTCTCGTACAGGTCTTCATGACAGCAACGGCTCGAAGATACCGCTCTCTTTCTTCATAGTGCATACCGAGAAGAAGAATCGACGAGGCTCAGGTGGCACAGTATAACAACACAAGTTCGCAGGAGGAAGAGAATAGAGGCAGTGAGATTCTTGACTCTACTTTGAATGTCTCTAGGCATATACATACATATATATATATATATAACTGATATGATTAAAAATAATCATTTATCCATTGGTAACTGACATATTTAACCAGTTATTTACCCACTGGTAACTGTCTGTCATCAAACCCAATAAAAACTCTAAATTCAAACGTTTAAATCTCATTCAAACAAAGAGAGAGTGATGCACGTTTCAGCAAAAATAAAGGTGAACTTGGTCTGTCAAGTGACGCTCAAGTGATACGTCGCAAGTCACAAGTCACGTGATTTTCATGCGAAAATACGCTGATACGCACTCACGTGCGCACGTGTGTGATTAATTAAAGCCTTCCTTGTTCCATCATATCCATAATTCCATAATTAAAAGAGTAGCATCGATTCCACCTTATAAATTAGTCTTCTTTACATTGTCTTAGCATTATAGTACTAAATCATGAATATTTTGGAATTAAAAAAATACACCTTCTAAATCTATCTTATCTTTCGGGTGAAACAAAAATAAAATGAAATGAAAATCCCTTTTAAAAAGCCAAGTATAAATTCGCCCTTAGCGTTTGCTTTGAAAAGACGGCAGATGCTTCAATGCAATTTGAGAGGCTAACCGTTAGTGACAATGCTCCATCATTCCAAAATCCAAAACAATCATACGGTGCCGGTACTAGTATAGTGTTTCGTAAAGGAAGGAAAATAATGTTCAAGATTGGACGCGCTCTGTTGTCATCTTCATAAGTGCAGCGCTAATGACAGGACGCATCTTTGTCATAACCAGTCTACAGAGCTGAGCTGCACTCATCTCTACGCTCGCCGTAAATGCACAAATAAAAAAACAGAATGATGCGGAAATAAAATAAGGATACATTGTTTTCAGCTTCTCAAAATGGTTTTTAGTTTTTTGTTACAGTACCTAACTTTTAAATGAAGTATTTTTTAAGATAGTGTCTATAAGTTAATTATAGTACATGTTAAAAGTCCAACATCTATACTATCTAAAATCGCAAGCAAGTATCTATGTTCGTAATTTCTATTACAAACAGCTAAAATTCAAAAATTTTAACTAAAAATTATAAATTATAACAAAAGAATAAACTCTAAGGCCCTGATCGTTTCGGCTTTTTTCGGCTTCAGCTTCTAGCTTCAGCTTTTTTTTCACTATTCACTACACTATCCACTAACTCATTCTGATGTTTTTTAGCCAAATTCTGGTGTTTTTTCAGCCAAAAGCTAAAAGTCATCGCTATTCCGATCACCCCCTAAGGCTACGAGGGAAGGAGGACAACAACGGCTGGGGAGGGGAGTGAAAAGCTTGCGGGGCACTGGTGAGTCACATGCCCTCCTTTTAATTTTGTCTCGTCCTCTCTTGTCTCGTCGCTCGACCATGGCGAAGGCACAGCCAGCTGAAACACCCCCTCTCTCTCCCTCCTAGACCATCGGTGTCAAAGAATCTTATGATCCTTTATCCCTCTCGCTGGTCGAAGTACTTGTTTATTGGTCTACCGAATAGCTGGCTAATAGATTTTGGTACGACGGTTTGTAAATAAATTTAATGTTAATAAGTGTTTTAAAATAAATTAAAAATTAAAAATTAAAAAAATTAATATTGATGATATTTTTGAATCATTGCTAACTTTTTCGTAGCAGTGATCTGTCCGACAAAGGACCACGGCATGTCAATTAACGTTAGACCATCCTGTTGACAATCTGTAGCGCATGGGAGGATCGAAAAGACATGTTTGGTTTATTGCCACGAATTTTACGAGTCTAGCTCGGTGTAGCACGTTAGCTCCATCTTACGGCAGGCTACGGGAAAGCGTGTTTTACGCACGCTAGTAATTTTTTTTCTATAGCGGACTTCACGCGTCCTTGAACATATTGATAATCGTAGCACCTCGGCCTACTGTAAGAAGTGCTCACCAGTCAGCGTGGCATTTAGCTACAATAAAAAATTAATTAGTTATATAAAATTTTAGTTAAAAATCAGAAGCTATCGTTATTTCGAATATCCCCTTGTACCGGAACTGGTTACCGATAGGGAGAAACGAGTCAGGCTCTGCAAGAAAATTCGATCTGGGACTGGGGAGTATTTTATGGTCTCCAAACAGTCGTGTTAGGGTACAACAGGAGCCTGGAGGACTCCAAGGATCCAAACTCCGAAGAGCATCTTTGTCACTCGGGGATGGCCCATGCGCTTCCTTCCAAAGGCACGCGATTATTCTAGGGGCAGCGTCACGATGCCGATGGGAATGTGCGATCGCTGCTCAAAACAGTAATCCTCGGGCCTAGAGGATCACCGCACGTTGTTTACAAATGGCAATCGATATTGGTCGGTTCTTTCCGGCTTTTGGTTTTATCTTTTAGTTGTTGGCTTCTCTAAAAGATAAAATAAATAGAATAGTTTTTTAAAATATATTTTTAAACGGTTTTTTAAACTTAAACTCATATATATATATATATATATATATATATATATATATATCGATATCTTCGATGTCCGCTGTTGCACCGAAAACACAAAAAAAATCATCATCTACAGCTCAAAAGAACAGTCATTCTAGCGAGAACAAACCAAAAGGTTACCAGGGCATACCACACACAAAGCTACCCGTCTAAGGCCCGATCCTAAATAGCTTTTGGCTTCCAACTTTGAACTTACAGGAGCTAAAAGCCATTAGGAACGTATTTGTTTTTTAATGTGACTTCTTTTTTCTTTTTTGTTTACATTATCTATGAAGATATAATGTTATTTTTATTTTTTTAATTGAATGTCTAAAAAAAACTAACAGTCGTTATAGTAATATTTCAACCAAAAATTATTAAAAAAACAGAATGAAACAAAACCTAAGAAACATAGAATACGGCATTCTCGGCGAAAAAAGGGAAACACGGCCCCGTTTCCACATTCCTACGAGAATCCGAAAAAATCGCTCCATCCAAATAGGTATTAATGCTTCTATTAGTACTACTATAGACGTCGTTCCATTGAATTAGTTTTTTGTTTACACATTACTACAATACTAATCTATGTAGTTTTTTCTTTTTAAAACGTAAGATAGGGACTCTACCAATTCATTAAACAGACCCCCCATTATTTGCTACTAGTAAGGTGCCCGTGCGTTGCAACGGAAAACCAAATAAAAGTGATGCATACTATCAAATATCTCAAACTGAATAATAAATATCAACTTTTTCTTACGTCATCATGTATGCATATACAGGGCTCATGTTATTGTTTGCATATCAACACAAATATCAATTATTTGGCTCATTGGAAAATTAAAAATATTTGTAGTCCATGTAATTGTTCACTTAATGTTTATAAAAATATTTTTAGACAAAACACAGGAGATGGCAGAATTCAGTTGCCTTGTAGCGCATCGTAGTTCCTAAAAAGAACATTCGAATACAAATGGGTTAACAACTACTAATGAACTACGAATGTATGCAATGCCTATATAGCAATGCATGCCACATGCAAATTCCAAATATTAACCAAGGTTCCAAATTTATTAACAAATCTTATTATCACTTACTTTTCCTCTTGCAAGTTTGCGTAACCTTGAACATCTCTTCTTCACCACAGACGGACTGATAGGATATAAATCGTGACAATATTTAGTCAATGTAGGAAACAACCGATCAAACAAGTAGGCAATAATAGTGTGCATTGAGAATTACCTTTGGCAAAAGAACATCACATTTGCCACTTTTTTCTTCCTCTTTGCTTTATTGTGTTGTTGAGAACCTAGATTTCACGAGTCTATTAATGATCAATGCAACACAAAGTGTCGTGTATCACAAATTCACAATTAGTTGGCAGGAACAAGCATTTACCATGGCACGCTATGCGTCGATCACGATCAAGTAGATACGGAGGAAGAGCACCCTCTTGAACATCATCATTGACCTTTGTCGAGAAGTTGACTCATCGTGCATTTTTAGGTGCAAAGAAACAATTGACAATAAGGCTCCATAAATGCGACTGCAACCAAAAAGGCATAATCTACACTGCAAGGAAAACTTAATTTTCATGCTCACATCCCCTACTCAAAGTATCAATGCATAGACTAAAGGAGCAACACAACTGTGAACATGTTGAGCAAGGGGAAAATCTACTTAGCCTACACAGGTAAATGGTAATATGACATGGATGAGAAGCTAAACAAAGAAATGTTGATAGGTTATGTGATTAGTGGTATCTATGAGTGATTAAAATTTGAACCTTATAGCCACAACACTATATATCCTGTCATAGAATCATGTATATGACAATCTTGATGCATTTCATTTTTACCATGAGCATGAACCCATGTATCTACTTCAACAGTATCAGGGTTGAAGGAGTAAGAAACTAATTCAAAACCTGTAAAAGCATGCATGTACTACCTAGGGTTCATGAAGGGTTTGAGTATGCATGTAGAGGATGTCCACAAACATCGACTACAAACAAGCGTTATTCTGAAATAATATCTAGCTCCTACCGCGAACTCAATTCAAGCAATGGAATACTATTATGCGAATGTTGTCTTTGCATCGCGGAATCGGGCAGAGAATTTGGCGCATCGGGAATCGAAACCTCGCATAAAACGCAAGCTTGAAGTTATGCATCGATAGTAAGAAGTTACAGGACACTCGTGTTCACCTACTCCCACAATCTACGCCATATAGTGCACCTTTGCATATAGGGCACCGATTTTAATTCAACAAACAAAAATTCCTAAACAAGAGCATCCGGATGAAACGACCTCAAAGCAAGCAAAATTTTGTTGTTTTGTTTATCATACGTAACTAATATGAATCAAGAAACACAAAGCAAAGCAATCGATCTTAACTTACCTAACAACAATCGATTAATCGACTCAAGGCAATACAAAGAACACTTCCTATGAAGCAATCCAACAAACGGATAGCATGCCAAGTGAATAGGGAAAGAATTACCATTGAGATGAACCGTGATTAGGGCAAAGGAGACGTCGAGGTGACTGAGTCCGTTAGGCTATCGCGCCAATACTCGGTGCATGCCATGAGATGATCGTAACTTGAGAAGGAAATCAAGGAATGCTAGGGGCAAGAGAATGGAGCGCGTCTCGGTACCAAGAATCACCCGTCGCTTGGCATCTGACCTCTCGTCGCTGCCCTTGCGCATTTCGCGCCACCTCTGTTGGCCTCCTCCTCGTGTCGGCCCGCGTCCGGCAAGACCCGCCGAATCCAAGAGGCAAGGACCAGATCACCGTCGCCATCCTCTCCGTGCAAGATTCCCGCCGTCCGTCGTTCGGATCTCGCAACGTGCGAACGAGGACAAGGCCCGAGCCGCTGGGTTGGGAGAGGAGGCGAGGAGAAGAATGGTGACAGTTCGAATCGGGAGGAAATCACGATGTGGCTGGGGGAGGAGGGCCCCTACACTCCCTTGTAGAAGAGCTCGTGCGCGGGGCCCCTACACTCCACCGACCGCTGCGGGGAAGGGGGGGCGGGGGGGGGAGGAGGAGGGGCGGGGGGGAGAGGAGGAGAGGCGGCGGGGGCGGATCTGCGGAGGGAGGGGGAGGAGGGGCGACGGGAAAGGCCGGAGGGGATGGGGCGGCGGGGCGCGGCGGGGTGAGGGAGGCCGGGTGTGCGCAGTGGGGACCGGGAGGACCGGGAGAGAGGGAGCGGTGCTCGTGGGGAGGGGGAGGCGGGGGGTGGCGGAGGGAGGCGAGCGGCGGCGTGGGGGGGGGGAGGAGGCGGGGCGGCGGAGGAGAGCGAGGCGGGGGGAGAGCGAGGGGAGGCGGGGCAGCGCGCGCGGGCGGGGAGGGAGGAGGCGCGCGGCCGCGGGGAGAGCGAGGGGGAGGCGTGGGGGCGGCGGGAGGAAGAGCGAGGGGGAGGCGTGGGGGCGGCGGGAGGAAGAGCGAGGAGGAGGCGTGGGGGTGGCGGGGGAAGAGCGAGGGGTAGGCGTGGGGGCGGAGGGGTGATGTTGGGATTTTAGGGTTTAATCAGATCGTGTGGCTGAGAAGAGAGGAGAAAGTTCGAATGGTTAAGAAGTGAGGGAGGGTAGACGTGACGGCAACCACCAACTCCTTTTTAAATAGTAAAGATACGGTAAGTACACTATTGCTCGCCACTTGTGCTTTCTTGTTCTGTGTGCCTTGCTCCAAGTGGCGGCAGCTTATATCTTTTGTCTGTTGATTTTAAACTAAAATTATAGTGATTTTAGATTAAAATTACACTGTAGGTTTATTTTTTTTAACTTATCGTTTGTGACTTTTTTTCAAACAAATGAACAAGATAATTTTTCTACCGTGGTTTCAAAACGGCTTATTAGGATAGTCTTTTAAAAGCGGCTTATTGAATTTTGGTTTATTCGTACGAGCACTCGCACTAGGATCGAAAGTCAAAAGCTGCAGTCTAAAAGAACATGTCTTATAGTTGCTGTTAGTTTTTCTGATTGATTCAATTAAAAATAAAGAAAAATAAGAAAAATAAAAAAACCGTTATATCTCCACAAACAATACAAAGAAATAAAGGTAAAAATAACCCAAAAAAGCCAAAAGACCAAAAAAGCTAAAATTAATAAGTCGATACATTCATTTCAACTTTTAGATTCAATTTAAAAATAAAAAATAGGTAAAAAATATCGTTATATCTTCACAAATAATACAAAAAATAAAGATAAAAATAACAAAAAAATAAAGATAAAAAGCAAAAAAACTAAAATTAATAAGTCATACGTTGATTGTGACTTTTAGTTTTTAGAAACCAAAAGCCAAAAACCGAGGACACTTGGTGCTGCCTCCGGAGGTTGTACTCAAATAAAGCATGATGCTAGGATTAATATTAGTACATTAAGAGGGAAGATTAGTACGCGGTAATACCACTAATAGTAGTAAGAGTACAAGTTTAAAATGTGGATGGATGGATCTGACGTCCCCTGCGCCTCAAGACAGGAGCAACGACAAGGCGCCGAAGCCATAGGCGGTGCTGCCGACTGTACGCGTGTTCTCTCTCGTCCCGTTTGGCTCCACTTCACCGTCCTCGAAGACCGTGGCAGGCAGGCAGGCCGGCCGGCCGATGCCAGCATCCGCTGGAGAAAAAGGAGGAGATAGCCAAGCTAGCTCTGACAACTGTGCGCATGTGAGCCCGCAGTACAAAGCGCCACACCTTTTCGTACTACCTCTCACATTTGCTCAAAGAAAACATCCAAATGTGTTTTACTCTAGGGGTGAAAACGGATCGGATAGTTTCCGACCGATCCGGACGAATACGGATACGGATTGTGTCGGATCGGATTTTTTTCGGATAATTCTCGGATCGGATACGGATACGGATTTTTTTTATCGGATACGGATACGGATACGGTAAGCCTAGTATCCGTCGAATACGGATACGGATACGGATAATCCGGATAAAATGAAATCGGATATCCGGATTTTCTAGAATCTCCCCATTTTCTTATTTCTAAAATCCAAATAAAATCCAAAAGGCTCTAGAAAATAGCAATTAAATCCTAAAAATTCACCAAAAATACCAGAAAAATCCATGAGACCTGAGGAACACAAATAAAATATTTTTAGCTCATGTTAAATTTTAATTTAATTATATTAAATTATTTTAAATTTTAAAAATTTATTTTAAGCTTGATTTAATTCCAAAAAATTTATTTTTATAAATAGGGCTTTATAAACTCCAGAAAATCAGGATGTTACAAACTATTTACGTATTTTTGTTAATTTTGGATATATAGTTTAAGGGATTTTCCTGTTCCGATAAATATTCGTAACCGTATTCGTTTCGATTCGTATTCGATCCGTATCTGTATTCGATATTATTCGTATTTGTATTCGTATTCGAGTTATCCGTATTCGTATCCGTATTCGAAAAAAAATATGAAAACAAATATGGTAGAGGCATTATCCGTCCGTATCCGATCCGTTTTCACCCCTATTTTACTCCCATATTTTTTTTTTCAAGTACAACGAAAGATGACGCACTCGCACGCACCATGCAGGTGTGACCTAGCTCGCTCATGGACCATTAGCACACGTCTAAACTAGAAAAAGTAGAGGTACACATTTTGACCACTAAATATTTTGACCACACAGCTCGGCCCATTTTATTTGGGCCGGGCCCAGGCCCGTACAAGATGGGCCATGTTCGTGTTCACTGCAGGCTATCAACTACTTTCGGTCGAAGCACTGAAGAGGCCCACAGAAAGAATGAGAAGAACAAGCAGGGCTACTGCTTCCATTAGCCGTATACTGCTGCTGCTGCGTCTACAGAAAGGTAGTACCTAGGCTTCCAACTATATATATGCACAAGGACCTGGCTGCTATCCCTCTGCGTAGCAATTCCGGTCCTTCTTGACAACAAAAAACTGCACCGGATTCTCGTATGCATTCCCTTTCTACCATCACGGAACACGCCTTACGACTTCCGAAACATCCCTGCAAATGTTTCACCACGACCACGCAAGCAATATACCGCATCAGAGCATGCCATAGTGCCATGCACGTAAGCTCAGTTCATACGATGGTGCGCAACATGATGGAAAATAATCATACAGGCTATAGGAGTCGGTTCTGTGCATGCGAGGTTGGACCCTTTTTGGAATATGACATGTAGCATCAACTTTCATTCCATTCCATTAATCCATCCATTAACTTCGAGACTAGTTGTGTAAGTATGCGAGAACACAGGCAAGATGGAGGTGGATTACCGTAGAGCTTTGGCGATTGCAGCATTTCCGGGATCCAGCTTTGAGGCCTTGAGAAGCAGATCAGAAGCACTGGCGTAATCCTAAAACAGCATAGAGGACCCTTGTCAGGTGAAACCGCTTCCAATTTGCTATGAAAATGGATCAAGTATCGTACATAATCACCTGCAGCAGACAGAAGGCCATTCCTTGACGGTAATAGCCTTTCGCCCAGTCAGGTCGCATCTTGCTGCAGATTTGAGCATCTGAAAGTGCCTCATCGCCTATCCCTAGGTGCAGCCAACAAACGCTCCTATTCGAATATAAGCTTGCGTCTGTGCTGTCGAATTTCATCGCCTGCAGACAAAACATTGTTTCCAGAATTTCATGCCGACAGAATGACATAGGATGCTTATGAACTCGAAATGTATGAACTAAACCATGTGAATTGGGGAAAATATAACTGGCGAGGGTGTGCCCCAACGATTCCCTAGTGGCTTTACTTTCAGTTAGGAAACTGTTTTTCACGCTCCCCGAACAGGGCCTAAAACTATGGAAAGAAAAGCATTTGCAACCGAACACAAGCATGTAAAACCAACAATTGAACAGGAATTACCATGCTGTACAGAAGTATTGCGGCATCATAGTCCTTCATTTGGAAAGCCGAGTTCCCTTGTAGTTTCAGGTCATCTTTCCTCTTACAAGAAGCATTTCTCGCCTAAACAGGAAACTACTGTTTAAGTCCAACAAATACCAAATACCCCCAGGTTGAACAGTAAGGCCAGCTAACTACTTCTTGCAAATATACAGGTGCTTGAATATCGAAGACATCATATAAGAGCTCAAGTGATGCTGAGTATCTAGTTAGCAGCAATATGACATACCCACTCCTTGTAACCAGCAGAATTTACATATCTGATTATCCCACCAACACTCCAATCTAGCATAGGTTGCGTGCGGTGGGTCACAGGAAACAGAACTTCGGCGACTTCCCGTTCGCCGTGGATTGCAGCAAGTTCTATTGGTAACCTATTAAGCTGTTGCAGTGTACGTACAAGCCATGAGTTTCTACGAAACAGTCTTGTTCAGGGCTAAGGATTACAGAAGAACAACGAAACCGTGGAACAAAGCTTTGAACACATGTATTTATTTGAAGAGAAGAAGAATGCGGCAGGAAAGGAGGGGAGTACACTCACTTCATCAGGAATGTTTGGGTTTGCCCCAGCCTCCAACAAGCACTTGATGAAGCAGATGGAGCCAGGACGGCTGCATGCTAACAACAGAGGAGTTGCTCCTCTGAATCCACCGCCATTAACATTAGCACCAGCCTGACATATCCAGCACAGTTTTTGCTATAAAGATGTTTACCACCATTAACATTTGCACCAGCCTAGATAGCACATCCAGCACAGTTTTAGTGTAATGATGTTTATGCCCGTGTGGAACGCGGGAATTCCTATGAAATTCCGGCATTCTAAGCATGGCCTTAATGTGTACGTGCTTTTGAACAAAGGAGCTAGGACAGGAATTGTGAGCTCGTGACAGAGCGGAGAACTACTATAAATCATGCAACTAACTCGTCAAACAAGTTCAAGCAACTAACACAAAGTTACAGATTAATTAGCAAAAAAATAATGTAGTACCTGAACGAGCAGCTTCATGCACTCCAAAGAGCCACCTAAAAGCGATGAGACCAACGGTGTGAAGACACGGTTGGCAACCTTATTGGTCTGCAAATTAAAACGAAAACTGGTTAGCCAAGTAGTAATACTAGCTCACTGAGGGGTGATCGGAATAGCGATGGCTTTTGGCTTTTGCTGAAAAAACACTGTAGCTGAGTTGCATATTAGGTATAATTAAATTTTAAAAAATGTAAAAATAAAAACGGCTCGCTAGTCTAGTGCGGACAATGCAAAAGAATATGAGAAAAAAAACGGAACGCAAAAAAACCAAAAAACAAAAAAAATTCACTACATGACAAAAGTACTACAGTGTTTTCGTCGCTGAAAGGAAAAAAATCTCTAAACTGATCGGCGCCTGAAAAGTTGCTAAGCAACGGTATTATCATCATAGGCCAAGAATAGCCATCCAACGAAACCTAAAAAAATGCAGACAAGAACGGCCAACACGTACATCAGCGCCGTGGTCCAGCAAGACGCTGACGACGGCGGGGTGCGCCCGCGCGGCGGCGAGATGCAGCGCCGTGCCCCGGGGGTTCGCCGCGCCCACGTCGGCTCCTCTGGACAGGAGCAGCTTCGCCAGCTCGGGATCCCCTGCACGGATGATGCGTCGACTTGTCACGCGCGCGCACTCGTACATGCGTTGCATGCAGTCGCGCCAGCCGTAACTGCGATGCAGAGCGGGCGCGGCGCAACGCGAGCAGAAGAACAGATTCGCACGCGATCAACACACTGTCAATATGCGTACCATTGTAGGCGGCCCAGTGGAGCGGGGTCTCGCCGTCCGGGTCCGGCGTGGACGGGCCGGCGCCGCGCTCCAGGAGGCAGGCCGCCGTCGCGGTGTGGCCGAACGTGGCCGCGAGGAGCAGCGGCGTCTCGCCTGCACGCGCCCGGGCGCGGACAAGAGAACGCGCGATCAGACGTGCGAGAAAGCTACGGAGGTCAGAGAGGCCGATCGAGCCGGGGTTGGTACGTACCTGATGTGGAGAGGACGTCGACGGGGAGGCCGAGATCCTGGATCAGGAAGCGGCAGACGTGCGTCCTGCCGTTGGCCGCGGCCAGGTGCAGCGCCCCGCGGCCACAGCGCGACCGAACGCCGCCGGCGCCCGTGCCGCCCCGCGTCACCGCCTCGACCTCCACCGCCATCCCTTGATTACGTTCGATCGATCGTTAAGCTTAGTTAATTAATTGAGGCATGCAAGCCAGCTAGGGACGAATGGTGAATGGCGTTTGGCACGTACTGGCGAGGAGATGGAGGTCGCCGTGGATGGCGGCGTGGAGGAGCGCGCGCGCGCAGTTGTAGTAGTGCAGCCGCCTCTCTTCCTCCCGCGCGTCGACGACGACACCTATCTCCCAATGAAAAGCACAAGAGCAAATAAACGAACGCACAAGGCGTAGAGTTTTCGTTTATGGGCACACACATATACAGACTACAGTTGAATTTGTGAGTGTATATGAACATGCAGCCGACCGGAGAAATCGATGGGATGGAGAGCTGAGCTAGCTAGACCTGAAGCGGTGGTGGTGCACGACGGTGGAGGTGCCGCCGCCGACGAGGATGAGCACGCCGTGTTCATGTCTGATGTAATCGAGCGACCCCTTTAGGTTCTGCGATGCGTTTGTTTTGTGGATAGACACGGAGGGCTAGAGGAGGAGAGTTGGAAAATTGACGGTGTCTTGGGAGCTGCAGCGGAGCCGGCCGGTCGTGTACAAGTACGTACGGAGCAGACGGCGACGAGACTTGGGCTTTACCGAGCAGGAATAGAGGAGGGGAAAAGGCAGGTCCAAACGCAATCATTTCATCTTTTTGGGATTGTTTGGCCCGCTTCAAAGCAGCTTATTAATTTTGGTACGATCACCTATATAAGCAAAACTCGTGTCACGTGTACTCATATAAGCAATGACTTATAAAAGGACGTTCGAAATAATAATATTTTTTGGTTAAAATTTTACTGTAGTTGATTTATTTTTTATTATAGATAAGTTAACTTATTAGGTATAATTAAATTTTAAAAAAAATATAAAAATAAAAGAAAAATATGTTAGCCTATTACAGACAATGCAAAGAAATACAGGGAAAAAAATACAAAGAGTATAAAATATCTAAAAAATAAAAAAAGATGAATTACCGAATAGTGAATAAAAAACTGAAGCTAAAAAAACTCATTTGAGCGGAGCCATAAGTCATATTGAGCAGGTAACAAATTTAAAATACTTATATAGTATTATGGTATACTTATATACTAATTCTAAAATATTTTAATATAAATCATATAAAAATTTTACAATGGAATCCATAATTTTTAGTGAATTTTGTAAATACCTTTGTATCTACACATAAAAAAGATCATGTCTAAAAAATATACATACCACTTTCTTATTCAACATATCATCCACGCTCGATCTTAAATATCTTTAGATTCTCACAGTCAATACATAGACAGTACATATATTCCACCCCCTTTATTCAACATATTCTCCTCGACAGCTCTTATAAAAACAGACACGCCATTAATGCACTCTTTACTCATACGGTTCACAGCATACATCAAGCTTCGGTTCTATGTTACACACACACATATATATAATAATTTAGTATTAATTATTAAATTAAATAATTAGTATACTAAATATATACCACATGCATTAAGACTTTGCTAGCTTAACACAAAAGCTATTTTTCCGGAAACCAATTATAACCAACAATTTTGACCAATTTGGCATGCCCACATAACGGGAACTGATCATGTATGGCCAAGTAAATCTAAACCATCTTCAATTCCATTCAACAAAAGTTAGATCTAAATTTTAACGTAACAAGAAATAAATTATATCACTAACCATAAGTAGTCAAGAATTTGATAAATCTTCAATTACTCTTGCCAAATAGTCTCCTTTCACAAAATGACCTGAAAGTCTTACCTTGAACTCAAAGCAGCAGTCTAGATATGGAATTCAAGACAGAGGGTCTATGGTTCTACGTGCAATTAATATAGTTATTACAGACGGTTTGTATTATAAACTGTCTATGATAATTTACAGACGTTTTTTAATACCATCTATGATATTGGTAACATTACAGATGGTTTTTGCTATGAACCGTTTGTGATATTAAATCTTCACAAACGGTTTTTAGCACTGGCAACAACACAGACGGTCTCTAAATAAAACCGTCTATATCACAGATGGGTTGTATCTTGTATTAGGATTTTTGTAGTAGTGGTGGTGTCTACTAGATGGAGACAGAGGAATCGTCCAAGCAGACTTCACAGGTATTCTTCAAGAGGTTTTCTAGGTTTTTTTTCCCTATGTATGATATGTGGTTATCATTTTCATGGTTTCATCTATCCTACTTTTCAGTTTTTGCGCATAATATATATGAAAAGATATTTTTGATTCATATAGCTGCTGCTTACTACTACTCCCTGAAATTCTTAGTTGTAGAGTGAAAGCTTATAGGTGAGAGAAAGTTAGATCTATGTAGATTCTCCTTTGCCATGTAGTACTAAATACTAATACACTCCTACGGCCTCACCGTCCCACGATTATGCTGCCCCTCCTACCTGAAGTCTTAAGGTCGGACGGTCTAGTGAACTTCAAAAACTGAAGTATCAGAAAATCTCGCTGGAGACACTAACACCGGAGCATGAATCTCGATGTTTGATTCGAGGGAAGAAATAATGCACGAGTTTTAAACCGGTCCCTAAATCTTCTTCTATAAGTCCCAACTATGACTAGTGGACTTGATGCACTCTGCATATTCAATGCACGCTTTAGATCCAATGTACTTCAAAAACAATTTTCATTTGGAAAATTGGTTGACCTATTTTGGACAGTGGATTTTAAACATGTCGCAAGGACATAGTCCACCGCATGGGTTTAAACCCTAGCTCTATAAGGGCGCGCTCATTGTAGCTGCGCGTTGAGCGTCAGCGATAGGCAGTGGCTTTCATATCACTGTTCACATTTTTTCTTTTTTTTGTTCTTTTGGTATTTTTGTGTTTTATTTTTATTCTCATATTCATTTGTATTGTCCGCTCTAGATTAGCATGTTATTTTTATTTTTATATTTTTTTAAAATTTAATTATGTCCAATAAGTCAACTTAGCTACAGTAAAAAAAGTCAGCTACAGTAAAATTTCAACCAGAACCCATCGCTATTCCGAACGCCCCCTAAGAATTTTCATCCAATGCTAACCATATATGATATTTGTGCTATTTATAACCATGTTATTGTTACTATACGTTGAAGTATTCGAAGGATCAGCTTCCATTTGATGCTTCATAAATCTTATAACTGATTAAATTATCTATATTATTTATTCATATGCAAATATTTTATGCGGTAAATATGTAGAATCATTGAAAATACTCGTACTGATGTATTTCCTATATTTTGGCAAGACTTCAATTTTTTATTTGCTTGTTTCAGTAAGATTTCAAAATCATTTTTTTCTTTGTTTGCTATATAGATGTTGGGATACGGGTAGGCTACACTAACGTAAATTAAAATTTTCTACCGCGTAAAATAGAAAGTCATACGAGTAAGAGATAGTATATCGTTATCACTAGACGCACAGTGCAGCGGAAGTAGAGTTGAAGCAGCCAATTCAACGAAAAGCTCATCGGTGTAGTGAAAGTAGTCAATCGTCCTCTGACCAACCATCTCTTCCTTACGATCATCTAGATCAGCGCCGTAGTCGTAGCAACGCCTCTACCAAGGTTTACACGTCCAGAGAGAAAACATTGTACGTCAGTGTGCTAGTACCAATGCGCACGGCGAGGTTACGAGAGGTGGCGGCTAGGTTTTGATGTGTGTGTTTTGAATAGCTGCATCAGCCCTTGTACCTCTCCTTATATAGCCTCTAATAGGATCCTTATCCGGTATGAGTAGAGATCATATCCCATCCAAAAACTATCATCTGATCCCTTATCGTTCTAGCCCATTAAGTGTGTGACCTTGTAGGTTCATGTATATTTGGCTATGAGCCGAAAACTCCTTTCCAGTCCATAAGTCAGTAGTGGTCCCTAACAAAACATAACGACTCCCAAACATACATAAAGATTATATCAGACGAACCTATATAGTGCTTATGTACCGATTTCTTTGTCTAATGATACTAGATCAAACTCAAAGTGAAAACATACCATCTTATGATAGCTCGATTCTTCACTTGGACCTGTAGTGGATTACTCAATTATGATTGACTCTTCAACCACATTCGGCATTATCATGCACTTCCTTAATCCAACTACATCGAGGAACTTAGAGATATCTTTCCTATTATATAGGAGGGGTAAAATCCATCTTAATCGCTCATATTCCTCTGCATGTTTCATCGTAAACCTGAAAGCTACCTTTATGAATATCCAGTCACGGAGTAGTGTTTGGTAACTCTTAAGTAAACTATTACACATGTAGGAAATAATAACGATCTCAAATCTAAAGATCCTACATACACTATGTATAATACCAATTGATGACACTTAAGAATATAATAATTCCCGCAGTGTTTCATGGTGGGTCAATCCAATATCATGTTATGTAATATGTGTGTACATTATTGATTTGATATCTTATATCTATGATCTGTGAAATATGATTATCAATCAATACATGTGCTGATATATAAATTATAATTATTCCATATAATGATATAAGATCAGGGATAATTTAGAATAACATCACAACATAAATAAAGAGTTCCACGAAAAAATCATATAATTATTGATCAATATGAAAGATACTTATTGAAGAGACAAAATAGCATATTATTCGAAAGATTATAAATATAGAAGTGATATAATAATTTCTATAATTGCTTCTAGGGCATTTATTAACAATAGAGCATAAAAGAATACTCACTTAATCACACCTTATATTCGAAGAAGTACCAGAGTAAAGGATCTAAACAAGAAAGCACAGTTAAATAATGATCAGATTACTACAGTGGAACCAATTGTCTTGCAAGATTCCAAAATGAAGACACAAAAGGGGAAAATCCAGTTGAACAGGTAATGAGTGTTCTTCCACAAAATTTGCCCTTTGTTATGTGTTAATTTGTTAGCTTGTATCACTCTTGTTTAGAATATGTTTATTATACTAAATGTAAAAAAAAGGTGCCATAGTGCTCTCCCAAATATGAGAACCTCACTTTATGGAGCAAGCTGTTAAATGCATTTCATTCATCCAAAGTATTGCAGTTCATTCAAGTGCCACATTTATATTGAATCCAGTAAATTGAACTTAGCTTACCCATACTTTTTTCCCCATACTTTTCTTAAGAATATTTATATATTGTCATATCTCATCTATTCCAATGTGATTTTTTACCAAATGGGAGTAGTATGACTTTACAAACCGATATTCAAGAGAAGTTTCAAGCATTTCCATCTAAAACACAATATATACAATGGGGAACCGGATTCTCTGAAGTCGCGTACGGTGACTTCAGAGTACAGTCGAATCTGAGCCGTCCGATCGGAAAAGAACGTCCCAGATCGGTTTGCTACAAGAAATGTCTTGTAGCTACGGTGAAAATTTCATCGTAGCTACAATGAAATTTCTTGTAGCATCCAATCTGAGCCGTTCTTTTTCCGATCGGACGGCTCAGATTCCCGACTGCTCTCTCAAGTCGCCGTACGCGACTTCAGAGAATCCAAAATCATACAATGGGGGTGATCGGAATAGCGATGACTTTTGGTGAAAAACATCGTAGTGGGTGAAAAACACACCGTAGTGAGTTAGTGGATAGTGTAGTGAATAGTGAAAAAAAAAGCTGAAACTAGAAGCTGAAGCCGAAAAAAGTCGAAACGATCAGGGCCAATATATTATTGTATGTTGCCAATAAGTTGAGAATTCCCATTGTACGGGCAAGAAATATTGAAGCAATGCTCCGAAGGACACCACCACACTTGCTGAACCAACGCTACAGAAAGCAATTCACCATTAATGAGTCAACTTCCATGAACCATCCAGTTGGTTGCTCTAGCATAAATCCCACATATACAAGTAATGAAAACTATGGTCAATTTGGTTTCCCCCCTGCATCCTTTGGTGGCTCAATTTTCTACCTCAAAATCATATCTGATATACTGGAGTTGCGCCTCAAGAGGGACAAACTAGGGCGTACTTATACTTCCCAAAGCTTTCACAACCTAGCACAAAGACTAACTCCTTCAAGTTCACTTAACAAAGAAGGTACTCCTTTAACTTCAGTGACCTACCTAGCACAAAGACTAACTCCTTCAAGTTCACTTAACAAAGAAGGTACTCCTTTAACTTCAGTGACCTACCTAGCACAAAGACTAACTCCTTCAAGTTCACTTAACAAAGAAGGTACTCCTTTAACTTCAGTGACCAATTCTTTCTCTCTCTTTATTTGCGAGGAAGACCAATTATTCTTTTCAATGAATTCGTTTGTCATATTCTACCAGATGCAAGTGCCACATCCACATTTTGCAACATGTTGGTGACACTTGGAGTTTTTCTTGTTACCTTTGCATGTTTTGTTTGTCTACTTTAATACGCAGAGGTATCTTTTTTTTTAACACTATGTGTAATCTTATGCTGGTTTCAATTGATTAGGGACTCTTGGGGAGCATGACAGCCCCTCTGAGCACCCGAGGTTATTACTCGGAGGAAGTAATTTTGGCGGATCAAATCCAAGAGCAGGAAGCCACCAGCTACCTTACAAGTTGTCCAGTGTAAAATACTCGAGAAACTCCTGAAATTCCCCAATGGCAATCGGCTTGGTGGAGACAAGAGTGACAACCCTAGCATGGCGGTAGGTGACGGGCATGCAGCGGCAGCGTGAAGGATGTGCAGCGGGCATGCGGTGGTAGCGTGTCTTGGGCGTGCCGTGTGCGGCGAGTGGCTCGCATGGGTGGCAGGCGTGTGGACTGCCAAGCCAAGCGACCGAGGCGTAGCCGCGTAGCGACAGATTTGGTTCGGTCACTTCAATGATATTTGCATTTTTTACTATATATATTTTTTTCTAATTATGTATGATTTTAGATCGTGAAAGATGGTTTTATTTTGTTTCTTTCGTTTGTCTTTGTATTATCGCATTAGCACCTTCTAAATTTTTATTCTAGATCGGCCACTACATCCTTGCTCGGGCCGTCACCTCGCCAAACATTTATATATGTTTGATCGACTCTGGCAGTCATTTATTTCCATTTGCGTCTGCCTTGGCTTCGGCTTCGGCAACCGCCAACCATATTCTCATCTTATGGCTGGGCATGGGTTCCTTTTTCTTTCTCAGCCCGCTTGGCCACGGCACAACGCCCCCCCCCCGGTGGCTGTGAAATTATCTTTTGGCACCGATTTATCAGGTAAATAATTTGTTATCACTATTTATTAGATTAATAAATTATAGCAAAAAAACTATGAGCCATAGCGTTTTGCTCTGTGGCAGATCATGGCAGCAGTAGGCAGCCGCCCAAGTCTTCGAATTTGTTTCGCATTCGTGCTCTGTCTTTCCATGCTATTGCGGCCACCATTTATGTAGGCTGTTCGTTAGTCGCCCACTACTCTGTCATTCCAGTGTGCTAACATTTAGAAAATTAGAGTGGTCGAATCTGTAGGGGATCCCGGCGAGCTCCCACCACCGCATCCTTTCTGTAACGTCGCGTCGTTGTACCAGTGAACTAGTATTATAAGGGAAGGATACCAACGAATCACGAGAGCCCGGCAAGATGCAGGGCGCGGCGGCGGCTACGGCCTCCCACTCCACGGTCTGGGCGACAACACGCCGACGCGCGGCCTCCACCTCGGGTCGTGCCGGCGTCGGCGTCCCCTCCTGCTCCGCCGGCCGGCGCGACGCCATCGCCGCTGCGCTGCCTTTCCAAATTCGCGTCAGCCGCCAGCAGCTCCCGTCCCTGTCGATGCTCTCCGTTAACGGCAAGGACAGGGAGATTAGGATGACAACGGCGGCGGCGGCTGAGGAGGCGCCGTTGCCGGCGGACGGCGTGACTGAAGGGAAGAGGGACGTTGCCGGTGGCGGCATTGCGGAGACGGTGCAGCTCGGCGCCATGATCGTCGCCTGGTACCTCCTCAACATCTATGTCAACATCTACAACAAGCTGGTCCGCCATATCTAGATTCCAAGATCCCCTTGTCTCTTCTCTCTTCCCCTCCGTCTCAATGTCCCCCGGATTTATTAACCCTCCACTTAGATGAAAATTGAGGATTTACCTTTTTGATCCATGTATCAGTGACTTATAATGATCTCATATATCATTGAGTGAGGAGGTTAAATCCTCAATTTCCCAACTATGAAGAGGGTATATGATCCAATCCCCTCCCCCTCCCCTGTTTCTCACCGTTCGTGTCTGATCAATCAAATCCACTTTGCAATAATCGCAGGTTCTCAAGGCATTGCCGTTCCCATACGCCATCACCGCCTTCCAGCTCGCGTTCAGCTCCCTCCTCATCTTCCTAATGTGGGCGGCCAGACTCCACCCCATGCCCAAACTCTCCCCTGCACAGGTAAGGCGATTCTTGCGACTGCAGAAAAACGCAATCTTTTCGTTTCCTTCTTCTGAACTTGCCCCAAAATTTGCTACTTCTGTTCTCATTTCGTCGCCGCAGTTGGCCAAGATCGCACCGCTGGCCGCCGGGCACATGCTGGGCATGGTGTTCACCAACATGAGCCTGGGCAAGGTCGCCGTCTCCTTCACGCACACCGTCAAGGCCTTCGAGCCGTTCTTCGCCGTCCTGCTCTCCGCCTTCTTCCTCGGAGAGGTGACTATCTGCGCACACACCTGCATGACGATGAATGAATTCATTTGTTTGCCGATTCATTCGTTCTCCGCTGTGAAATGAAATAAAGAAGAAAAGGTTGCAAGTTTTGCTCAATTCGTTCGCTGTTTCGCCTGCAGACGCCTTCCCTGCTGGTGCTGAGCTCTCTCGTGCCGATCGTTGGCGGCGTCGCCTTGGCATCTTTGACTGAAGTGTCTTTCAACTGGTTAGTCATCTGCTGTTGGAGAATCGTTGAGCATACCAGAATGATTATTTGCCTTTGATACTAAATAATGGAAGGAATCCTATCGATTTCTCACACTAATTTTGTGGAAGCAGGATTGGATTTTGGAGTGCCATGGCATCGAACCTGACCAACCAATCAAGAAATGTCCTCAGCAAGAAACTTCTTGGTGGTGAAGAGGTGATTTTTCTTTTTCTCTCTTCACCATGATTACCAATTTAGTATCTTTTGATTCTTTACAATCGGTGATGAACAACAGTGAATCTCTTGTGATACAGGAATCTATGGATGATATAAACCTCTTCTCAGTAATTACCATATTGTCCTTTCTGCTGTCTTGCCCTCTAATGCTACTCGCCGAAGGGGTCAAGTTCACCCCAGCATATCTCCAATGCACTGTGAGTATCTGCAAAATTCAGACAAATAGATACCTGGATTGTTGTGTCGTCACCCCTAAATTATGAACTTATCAAATGTTATACAAGCTTTTTTGGCATATAGGACCTTAACCTCCAACAACTTTGTGTGAGAGCAGCACTGGCTGGTTTTTGCTTCCATGGGTATCAGAAGGTGAGCTTTCAGCATTTCTTTGGCTCCAGGAAGATTATGCTGGATGATGCATGATCTGTAACGAGGCCCATTCTGTTTGTTGTTCGCAATGGCAGATTTCGTATATGATCTTGGCCAGAGTATCACCCGTGACCCACTCTGTCGCCAATTGTGTGAAGCGTGTGGTGGTCATCGCGTCGTCTGTTCTCTTCTTCAGAACCCCAATTTCACCTGTCAATGCACTAGGTAACTTTGATCAAGCTGATTTTCTACTCTTAACAGCTGCTGCTGCAAACCCTGATCGTTCTTCTGTCCAACTTATTCATGTTTTAATTTCTTTTCCCTCTTCTTATCTTCCTCCTGGCAGGAACTGGTGCAGCACTAGGGGGAGTTTTCCTGTACTCTAGGTTGAAGAGAACGAAACCAAAGGATGGATAAGGACTCGCCTTGTTACAGTAGTTCTTACAATTTTTTTTAGTAGTACTTCCATACTTTTCTTTTCAACAAAAGTTACACTAATCTCAAAGCAAACGAAGAGGTAAGTTGTATCTATCTACCATTCACCGTGCTTTAAAAAGTGTGCAAATCACTGTTGAGAAAAATATTGAAGCACCTCTCTTTTTTTATACATGCTTCGAGGTAGAAATGTTAGGTCGATATATTGACGAAGAAAATGTATTCATCTCAGCTTCCACCCCAGTTGTACACTTGTACTACAGGCTACCGCAGTTTCTTTGCATAATTGCAAGATCCTCCTTGTGGTCTACAAAATATTGCAAGATCGTTCTTGAATATTCTCATATCCCATGAGAAATGCCTGATGTTTAGGCGTAAAATCCATGAAACCACCACTCGGCTGCAAGCCTCAAGAAACGACGGTTGTGTCGCAGATGAAGCAGACAGCCATCGGCCAAATGTAACAGGAAAAGGTACTGACAAAGGGCTACCAAACTTGTGTCAACTTGCTCCAGCAGAGACAAGGCACGCATGGGCAAGATTATTCAGCGGTTTAGGACATGTAAAGCCTAGGGCATTCAGTTCAATATAAAACCACGCCGAGAGCATTTACAACAGTCAACACAACTTGTACACGGTTTCGTCCAAAATTCATGCCTCGAGCGGTTTGTCTCCACACGATTATAACACTAGCTGGTATAAGTAGCAAAGGAGTCTGAGCTTCCAAGTTCTACAAATTACTAATACCGACCTACAATATCAAGTGCCTCCCAGGTACCACCTCGGCATAATAACACTGTACGCTATGTTAGTGAAGTTTCTGGACATCCCTTGCTGTAGGCGAGCATTCAAAATTACTATAATTTGGTTAGGGAACCAATTTCATCTACTTTGTTTCGTCACCACCATGATGCTGGGTTGCATCTTGCAGATAACATTTACCAGCTGGAGACTCCCAGAGCTTTGGACCCAGGCTCGCCATGGCTGCGATTGGTTGGAGGACTCCTGCTCCTACCACGGAATCCGTCATTGTTTGTTCTGCTCTGATCACTACCCCGAGAAGAGCTATAGAACCTGCAATTGCATGAAGATGGTCGATAAAGATACAGAGGATGAAATCACATCCCAACAAAATAAAACTTGAAAAAATAAATAACGGTTGTCGACATAAAGACATAACAAAAGAAGCAAGTTCTTTTTCACTTCAAGTCAAAAAAAATGGTATTAGCTCAATACTTCAACCAGACAATATAGGTTATTCAGCTACACAAAATATTTCATTCAAGCACCAAAGGATATTAGAGCAAGATCACATGTTAACAGCACGGTATGCATGGGCACAGGTGAACTCAAAAGGTGGTAAACATGTGCCTCTGTCAAGTGAGATTCAGGCATAAGGTAAAAGCACATTCTATTATAGATTGAAACAGTACCTGGCATGAAAGCTGAGACCATCACCAGATTGATTGTTGTTGCTGCTGTTATGTAAGATAACAACTGATTATTTATTAGGGACTGGACATAAGATACAAATAAGTATCCAGATGGAGTTGCTTATACAAACCTGTCATGAAAACTCGAATTGCCACCAGTCTGATTGTTGCTGTTATGAAAGCTGTTAAGTGATGGTTCATTACTGGTGGGCCTGAAAAAGGCAACGTAGAATAGAGATTGGTGCCATACCTGGTATGGAAGCTTGGAGTATCACCAAACTGATTGCCACTGTTGCTGTTATGGAAGCTGCCAATTGATGATTCGTCAGACTAGTGCTAAGCTAAAAGGCAGGATTCAAATAGAAACTGAGACACACCTCGAGTGGAAGCTTGAACCATCACCAGACTGATTGCCAAAATTGCTGGTATGGAAGTTGTCGGTCGATCTTTTAGCATAGCCGGAATCATACCCCTGACCACCATAAGAGACATCAGAAGATGCCCATCGCCGTGATCTGCCACCATAACCTCCACGGCCAACCATATCTCTTAATTGCTGGGAAACAGATTGGTTTGCACCCTCTAAAATCTTCACAAGATCTGAAGCATATTTCGAATCCTGTTCACAGAAGAATGTATAGGCAACACCAGTCGCACCAGCCCTACCTGTTCTCCCAATTCTATGGACATAGTCCTCAACACCCGTTGGGAAATCATAGTTAACCACAACTCTGTGACAAAAGATTTGGAAAGGATTGTCAGTGAACCACATTTGAAAAATTACAGATTAGTAAAACGTCTGTAACTCGCAAAATTTTAGAAGTGGCAAAGATAAAGTTCCAACCTGATATCTTTTATGTCTAAACCTCGAGCAGCCACATCAGTGGCTACAAGAATTGGGCACCTACCACATCGAAATTCACTCAATACAGAATCCCTCTCAGCCTGTGATTTATCACCATGAATAGCAGAAGCACCGTACTGCCGTGAGAGGTTTCGAGCCAGCTGATCACACATCCTCTTTGTGGAGCAAAATATTATGATTTTGGATCCAGGCTCTTGTGAACGCAAGATTTGATCAAGACGTCTTGATTTCTCCATAGGTGTGATAACTTCCACATACTACAATGCAACATGCAAGAGACCACTTCAAAATACTGAAACAAAGAATATCTCGGTCAACAAAAACAAAAAATTATCATTACCTGGGTGATTGACTTATTTGCGACCAGCTGATCAGTGTTACCAATGTTAACTTGGATAGGGTTAGCCAGCAAATCTGATGCTATTTTCCTCACCTCTTTTGGCCAAGTGGCAGTGAACATAAGAGTTTGCCGTCTACGTGGTACTTGATTCACAATTTTTCTTATTTGTGGCTCAAATCCCATATCAAGCATACGGTCAGCTTCATCGAGAACAAGATATGATACTTGATGCAGGCTCACTCTTCGCATTTCTAAAATGTCATTCAATCTTCCAGGAGTTGCAACAACAACATCAGCACCACGGTCTAAATCTTTTAGCTGAGGGCCTTTTGGAGCACCTCCGTATAAGCACTTCAAAAGAAAAATTGCGATTAGATAATATCCTACGTTAACAATTATATGCAGTATACATAAAATGAAGTTTTAGTAATGTGGATAGAGGTTCTACATAAGTCATCTAAGAGTATATCTACACTGAAACTAGTGTACTGTATATAACAGATATGAGTAAAAGATAGAAGCAACATACAGCAGATGATATTCTTGATGATCTGCCAAACTTGATAGCTTCATCTTGAATCTGTGTTGCCAACTCCCTGGTTGGAGAGAGAATTAATACTGTCGGACCTTCCCTGGAATTATGTTGTCGGCACTTAAGAAGAATAAACCCTGGAATTAGATAACCCAGTGTTTTTCCAGAACCAGTCTTCGCCACAGCTACAATATCACGACCCTTCAAAGCAATTGGCCATGATTGAGCTTGGATAGGAGTTGGTGCAGAGAATCCTGCTTGCTGTACCTGTAAAACCATAGATCCATGACAGAGATGAGTAATGTGTGAATAACTGTGTCCTAGAGCTTTATAAACACGTAAGCCTAAATGTACTATATAGCAAAAGACAAAAGCTTCCCATGACATGATCTTTTAGCTATATCAAAACCAAATCTAACATCTTGCAGCTACAGGTGACAAACAAAAACAAGGAGTTGTTTCAAACCACAAGAGGCGGGACAAGACAACAAACAGGCTAAACCCCGACTTGGATTGTTGACTTGAAGAGCCTGCTGCACAGAAAATCCAGCTTAATTATGGCATGGGTAGCACAAATGCACAATGACCTCCTAATTTCTTTGGAGAAGGATACAAGGCAACACATTAATATTGGTGTGCATTGTGTGCAGTGTGCACCTACCTCCCTTAGAATCTCTGAAGGGAAGCCCGTGGACTGAAACGTCATGAATGGCGCTGGAGCCTCATTTCCCTGGTAAATAAAA